>JAZDUH010000342.1:4600000-5865000 GCA_036419115.1 Scarus forsteni
GCTCTGACAATGAAGCTCTTGGTGTATCATTTATCACTGGCCACTTTATTAGGTACAGCCCTTTAACAGTTTATAAATGCCAACATCTTACCAACCAATCACATGAAAGTAACTCAATGGATTTAGGCCTGTGGACACGGTCAAAATGACCTGGGCAGTTCAAACTGAACATCAGAATGGAAAAGAAAGGGTGATCAAATAGGGTGAAAAGAGGATGGTCCAGAAAAGAGAAAATATCAAGTGGAAGTCAATTGATGCTGTCATGGAGACATGGACCAACATCTCTGAGGGATGTTTTCAGCACCTTGTTGAATTAATGCTCTGAAGGATGAAGGCATCTCTGAGGGCAAAGGGGGTCCAATCCAGGACCAGAGAGTCCAGCAGAGTGACACAGTGCAGACAGAAGATCAACTCTTCTTTCCATCAGAGTTGTTTTTATTCTCTGTTCATAAAGGACATGCTGTCTGTTATTGATAAACTGCTGACAAAGCAGACTGATCATCTCCATGGACATAAACCTTTAATGAAGGCCCTTTGGTTCTCTAAATACATCTGAAAAAGAAAAAGATTTGGCTGAGCCTCAAATCTGCTCATTGTGCCCTATCAGTAGTGTTTCTTAACAATAATCATGAGAAAAACAGCCAAATGTTTGTTCACACAGAAAGAATCTCCTAACATTAAATAATCAATTATTGGTCTATTCTTTAATTCCATTCAAAATACAAAATCTATTTTTAGAGTTTAAGTTCATCAGAATACCTCACTGGAGTATCTGGATGATAGGATGCTAATTTACATAACAATACATCTGGCCCACATGCAGAGAGGAGGACATATTGGATAACAGCCTTCAGGGTCACAGTTTGACATGATGGACTACAGTCCTACAGGACTGCTGCTCTTCACTCTCTGCTGGACAGGTGGACATCATCTCAGTCAGCAGTTTGACTCATTTCATCATGTTCTCCATCTGAGCTCATTTCACTCTTTATATCCTCTCTACAGGTGCTGAAGGTCAGACTCTGACTCAGACTGGACCAGAGGTTAAGAGACCTGGAGAGTCCACCAGACTGGTTATGCCTCTGGGTTCACATTCAGCAGCTTGTATTTGAGCTGGATCAGACACCAGAGAGAGGACTGGAGTGGATTGGACATTGCACAGCCAGTGGGACTGGCACCATATTTGCCCAAAGACTCCAAGGACAGTTTTCCATCCCCAGAGATGACATCCAGCAGTCGTGTGTACTTACAGGTAAAAAGTCTGAAAGGGAAGACTCTGCAGTTTATTTCTGTGCACGAGTCACAGTGAGAGACGAGGACAGATGGCAGCCCTGGACAAAAACTACTTCCTCTTTTTATCACCATCTACATGAAGCATGCTGAGCTCTGTCATCTACTACAGAGTTATGGGGCATGCAAGAAAGAAATAACAGAGCAGAGAGTTCTGCTTTAAAGAAAAAGAACCTTATTAGCAGGGGTGGAAAGTAACGTATTACATTTACTCACGTTACTGTAATTGAGTACTTTTTATGAGTAATTTGTAATTTTCTAAGTAGTTTTTGAAATATGTAATTTTTACCCACATTCAAGTACATATAGACCCAAAAGTTGAATGTCAAACATTCAAAAGACTACATTTGAACTTTCCCAACAGTTACTGAGTACAATATTGATGTTTAAATCAGACAAATTAACCATGAGTGTGACTAAAAATGTGTTGTTGAAACATCAAAAAAGCCATGATCTACATTCTAGACTAATTATTTTGTGTGCATTACTTGTGTTCTGAATACTTTGACTGAGAAGATTATTTTGTTGAAATAATTGTATTCTTATGGCAAAATAAAATAAATATGAAGAACAATTTTGTAAAAAGCTATTTCTGTCCTTGTTGTCCTTGATTGTGAGGAAGTAAATATCATGTTCAGCAGCAACTACCAAAATAAATATCTGCAGTATATATGTTAGAACTTCATGAAACAATTCAGTTTTTCACTGGCTCATCTGATATGACAGATGGTTAAATAAGGAAATATTAAAATTTTGCAAATTTCCATTTTATATAAAGAATTATTACAGTAAGGAGGAGTCAATGCAAAGTGAGATGGGTTCCTCCTCTACTTCTGTGACTGCAGAGAGGAGGACAGAGGACAGTGGACTCACAGTTTGACATGATGGACTACAGGACAGTACTGCTGCTCTTCACTCTCTGCTTATTAGGACTGCAAATCTCAGTCACAGTTTGACTCATTTCATCATGTTCTCCATCTGAGCTCATGTTTCTGGTTTTTCAGACACTCTCTACATTATGGGAATAAGTTTGATGACCAGAGGTTAAGAGACCTGGAGAGTCCACCAGACTGACCTGTACAGCCTCTGGGTTCATCATTCAGCAGCTCCCATCAAGGATCAGACAGGTCCTGGATAAAGGACTGTTTAGTGTTTCATTTAAAACTGACAGTAGTGGAAAATTCATTAACTGGATCAAACAGATTTCCAGAGACAACAGTGCAAATTCTGCTCTTCTGCAGATGAACAGTCTGAGGACTGAAGACTTTATGCTTTCTATTACTGTGCAACAGAGACACACAGAGACTCAAAACATCCACAGAGCTGAACAAAAACCCCCTGCCCCTGAGTCTGAACACTGTGACATCAGCCACCAGAGGAGGAGCTCTGAGACCAGAAATGATCAGAACACAGATGATAAAAAAGAAAAAACAATTTGATGTAATGAGCTGGCATACAAATTTAACCTTCCAATCTGATCATGTTTTGCTCTCTCACCAAACATACTTTCTCCAAACCAATCAGAACATTGTCATTGCCATGGTGTTATCAAACTGCATGTGGAGCTCCATCAAAGTGCGGAGACACAAAGCAATATGATGGTTTTTCCTGAAGTTATACTTCTCCCATGAAGAACAATTTAAACAAAGGTTTTCATCCTTTCAAGAAATTATCACCACACCACAGTTAAATGACACAGACAAAAACTGCTGGTTCAGCAGGATGTGATGAATATAAACACAACCATGAAATGATTCAAGTGAATCTGAGTCTGACTCTGATCATCAGGTGGATTCAGCTCAGATCTTATTTTGAGGATCACAGAAAATCTGTGCTCAAACACAACATCAGTGTATATCCTTTTTGACATGTTTTAGTTTTATAAGATGAAGTCAATCTAGTCATAAACAGTCAAAGAAATAAAGTGATAAATGAAGAGACAGCAGGTACCATCAGAACTGTCCTAACCATTTACTAACATTGCAGAACATGAACTGAAGACCAAAACAACAAGTGACCTGAAATATTGGAGCATTTGAAGAAAATTCAATTTAAAGTTCATAAGGGTGCTGTGACCCCATAAGCAGGGTTTTATAGTTCTAGTCAACTTTAGACTTAAAGAAGCTTTAAAAGAAGCAGTGAAACTCAGGAAGTAACCAGTCCAGTTCTGACACATGGATCAGCACTGATTTTTTCGGATGATATCTGCTGTGACAGGTAAATTTTAAGAATCTAACCCATAATCCCACTGACTCCTGATTAAGAGGCTGTTCACTTCCTGTCTCCATCTGACCTCCACATGCTACACCAATACAACAAAAATAACAACTTTATCTGATTAAAACTTTTAAAACACAGTTGACAAAATTGTTCAACAGACAAAACAAAAGTAGAATTCATGGTCAGGTCAAACAGTCAAAAGTCTTCATCATCTCACTGAAGAAGCTTCATGGAGGAGGGCAAAGTGTTTTTAGGATTCCTTAACAAGTCCTCTTTGGAGAAAACCTTGGAGAACCAGGACCTGAAGCTCAAGTCCTCATCTCTGCCTAATGAGTCATGTTTTGGTCTTTAGAAGGAAACCAGGTTGAGTATTTCATCTGGTCTCTGAGTGTCAGTGTGGTTCTCTCTATGTTTGTCTATTCAAAGTGGTCTTCCTCTGAGTCTGATATAAAGACTCAACATCAGACTGTGAGTCAGAGAAGAGGAGAAGCTCCATCATGACACCTTCAACACCAACCATGTTCTCTGTAGCTCTGCTGCTGCTGACTGCTGGATCCTGTGAGGGGCTCTTAAACTATCACATGATATCAAAATGAAGGAACAATCAGAGGAATGATGGAGATGATGATGGTTTTTGTTTCCACAGGTGTGAAGAGCATCGATCTGATCCAGCCAGGATCAGAGACTGTGCAGCCCGGTCACACTCTGACCATCACCTGTCAGGTCTCTGGTTACTCGCTGACTGATGACAGCTATGCTACTGCCTGGATCAGACAGAGAGAAGGAAAACCAATGGACTGGATCTCTCACATGTGGGGTGATGAGACCTTTCGCCAAAATAATGCACTGAAGAACAAATTCAGTTACAGTAGAGACACCTCTGCCAGAACAGTGACTCTGACAGGACAGAACATGCAGACTGAAGACTCTGCTGTTTATTACTGTGCCAGAAACACACAGTGACACAAAACATCCACAGAGCTGAACAAAAACCCTCAGAGTCTGAACACCTGCAGCAAGCATGAAGCCACCAGAGGAGGAGCTCTGAGACCAGAAATGATCACAGCACAAGTTCAGAGGGACAAACAGCCTTTAACATGAGCTGTATGAAGTTATAAAAATTAAAGAGTGCAGCACGGTGGCACAAAGAATCAAACTCTGAAATACAGAAGCAATGATTAATGAATACAAAAATGATGTGTTTGTATTTTGACTCCTGACATCTGACATGTCTGCTTCTTATAAATATGAAGATCTCCCATCTTCCTCTTGATCAGCTGTTGATCTGTTCATTCATAATCTTTACTGTATAAAAAGACTTTGTACATCTAGTCCAAGGAAAATTTAAACACTGATTAACGTGCATTATCACAGATTTCAAGGCCCCACATCCGCACTAAATAAAATCTTTATAAAAATCCCCAACAATCAGGATAATGACATCATGACCTGATAAAACTGAAGAGCTGACTTGAGGCTTTTCACGTAATTATTTGTGTTTTGTAATCAGTCCACAGAGAGATTATGAATTAACAGAAAAAACAACCACATTTATCCATCAAAATGTCCACCTGTGTGTAGATTTCACTCAAACATGGATCATTAAATATGAAATCAATTCCCAAACATAAATGTCACTTTTACTGATTCTTAACTACCACAAAAGTAAAAGAGTGATCCAAAGTATGTTAGAATTTTAATTTAAATTTTGCTACTGCATGACATATTAAGATAAATGCTATTTTTCCCATGATTATTCTATAAACCACAATTCCAATGAAGTTTGGACCTCAGCTCAGTCATTCAGGCTCAAGGATGGGTGAGGTTCATCACTTTATAAACAACTGCATGAGTCCAAAAGTTGAAGAAAAACTTTACTCAACTTACATTTTGCAAGGAATTGAGGGATTTTCTTCTTCCATAATCCTATGTGTTCGGCAATGTTAAAGTTACTTGTTCAAAGTTTAAAGGGTAAACTTCAAAGTATGAACATTTCTACATTAGTCAGGAGGAGTTTAACAATAAGCTAAATATAATCAGTCTTTAATCCACCCCTTTAACCATGAGTTTCTCCTAGCGTTAGTCCGAAAGGTGGGCTAGGCTAGCATATTGTGTATTAGCCTGTTTTGTTTGGGGGGATTAGATTTGCTGTTATCTGGTAACCGGCATGAATTAAGGGTTTGTGTGTGTTCGTGGAGAGAAGTTTAAGAGTTGGCTGAACATAATCAGTCCTTCCCATCCCATTACACCTCCATTTGTGCTAACATTAGCCCAGAAAGTAGACTAAGTTGCGGCTGTCCCACATGTGCATTAGCCTGTGATGTTTGGTGGAACGAGCTTCCCTGTTGTAACAGTGTGTGTGGTAACCGCCATGACTGAAAGGTTAGTGTGTGTTGAGGACTGTAAGCAACACAAGGCTGGAGTGCTCCACGTCACTTGAGTTACGCTGCAGGTCTGTTGTGAACTGCCATATGTACGCTGCTCTGCTCTGCCCCATTGACATATGAAGGTGGAAAGGGGGGTTATGCATGGAAGGAATGCAGCTGTGCTTTTTTTCAAGGCATTTTGGACCAAAGAATGTCACCAACATTTCATGAAGACATCAATGACTCAAGGACAAAAAGAGCAGAATAAGGAAACTTTAAATGAAAAGAATCTTCAATATACAGCAAACAAAAAAATGATACAACTGATGCAACTTTAACCAAAACCTTCTGAGATGAAGGTCAGATGTTATTCTTCTGTGAGGAGGAGTCAATGCAAAGTGAGATGTGTTCCTCCTCTACTTCTGTGACTGCAGAGAGGAGGACAGAGGACAGTGGACTCACAGTTTGACATGATGGACTACAGGACAGGACTGCTGCTCTTCACTCTCTGCTGGACAGGTGGACATCACCTCAGTCACAGTTTGACTCATTTCATCATGTTCTCCATCTGAGCTCATTTCACTCTTTATATCCTCTCTACAGGTGCTGAAGGTCAGACTCTGACTCAGTCTGGACCAGAGGTTAAGAGACCTGGAGAGTCCACTAGACTGACCTGTACAGCCTCTGGATTCACATTCAGCAGCTATCGTATGGTCTGGGTCAGACAGGCTCCTGAAAAAGGACTGGAGTGGATCGCTTACATAAGCACATCCAGTACTCCTATCTACTACTCCGACTCAGTCCAGGGCAGATTCACCATCTCCAGAGATGATTCCAGCAGTAAAGTCTACCTCCAGATGAACAATTTGAGGACTGAGGACACAGCAGTGTATTACTGTGCCAGAGGCTCACAGTGAGAGACGAGGACGGGAGAGTCGTACAAAAACTACTTCCTCTTTTTAGTTATATAATCATGAACACGCTGAGGCTTTAAAAATGATCAGTGACAGAATCCTCAGTACTGATGACATATTTTTCTAAATGTTTGAGATTCATTAAATGAAATAATCAGTTTTTTTCATCACAAATATTAAGATTAATGAAAATGGTTGCCCCCTATGGACACACCAGAGGAGGTGTTGTCACAGTGATCATTAAAAAACACTTCAAGGTCAAACAGAAGTCATGAAACAACATGAGAGAAAAAGTAGAATCACAAACTTTTTTTAAGTACAAGAATTCTATTAAATTAACAGGAAACTACTCTCAATGAACAGTCATTTTTTCTTTGACTTCACCCTTCCCTTCCGTGAACCGTGCAAGCAGCTGCGTAAAACTCCTGGTCCGCCCCCACCAACCTGCAACGAGACCTACCACTGTGATGTCATCAATTTAGGCACATTGACTCAGGGAGCCGAAGCTGAGCACAAACTATAGACAGAATGCAGAGCCATTCAAGATGGCACTGAACCATATTTAACCAATCGCCACAGAGCTGAACTGTCACCCAATCAGAGCAGACTGGGCCCACATGGGGGAGGAGCCTTAAAGTGACAGGAACGCCAACAGAGAGTCTCAGACAGAGAGAGAATAGAGGTGGATCAGGAGTACTGAGTACATAAAAATAGAAGGTTCATTGAAAATAAGAGATTGTTTAAATACACCAACAGTCAAAGAAATTAAAAATGTATGAACCAGGGTTAAAAAAAGAACAATATGACCTCTTTGAACATCACCATCCACCATCCTGGTACGGGAGCTGCACTGAGGCGGACAGAGTGAGGCTTCAGAGGACAGTCAAGGCAGCACAGCGGGTCATCAGCTGCTCTCTCCCCTCCCTGATCGACATCTACTCCACCCGGTGCCTCAGCAGAGCTCGCAACATCATCAAGGACAGTTTACATCCCGGTGCCCAGCTGTTTGACCTGCAGCCCTCTGGCAGGCGCGACAGGTGACAAACAAACTGAAAAACAGCTTCTTCCTGAGAGCCATCACCACCCTGAACTCGGATATACGACGACTCCGGTCATCAGCGTACTGCAAAATTACAATATTTATGTCACTACCACTGCGGTTGCTGCTACTCTTTAGCACTACCTTAAAACTTATATTTATTCAACAACTTCATGTGCAATAGAATAATATGTGACATTTACTCATCTGTATATACCATCCACCATTTGTACTAAAATGAACAAGTAATACATATTCTAGTGTCCGTGCAATACATATCTACTTCCTGTGCAATACAATGTAAACAACATAAAAATACTGAGAACTTGGAATTGGACTATTTATCATTCATTAACAATTGTCATCTACCCAGGGGCGGAGTGGGACTCATTTTCAGCCCTGGAATTTCATGCCTCAGACAGGCCCACTTTATATCATAACCTATTGCATTAAAATAATAAAGTTATTACTGTACATGTTGACGTGCACTGTTCTCTAAAGCCAATAATACTAAACAATAAGATTTTTTTCACTGGCAAAATATGCAGGTCTATCTCATCTAACATTTGTCTTATTCATTTTCAAAAGTGTGCTTTGTTTACCATCTTACTTCTGATGATAAAAGGGGCCACTACCATCAGCTGGGTACAGAAAGTGGTAATATTAGAACTGTTGCTTGCTTGTTCACACACTCTGTTACAACAGCTCACCTGTTTCTTCAACACTGACAGCAGCAACAGCAGCAATCCCTTCCTCACCATTTTCCCCTGTGTCTGCCTCTGACATTAAATCACATTTTAAAAACAGTCAATAGTCAGCCTTCTGATCAATTCAAGTCAGTTTCATTATTGTAGTGCTGAGTCATGAAGCATCAATTACCTCAGGGCATTTTCATATAGACTAGGTCTGCACTACTCTGATATTAATTGCAATATTCACTTAGTGAACTATCCTACCTGCCCACTCTGCACCTGTGGTGGGCTCATGGCTGGGGCTTGGTGCTGCTGCATCTCTTCTGAGGGGCTTCAAGACAAAGTTTCCCCAGTTATGTGGAGTCGTCGCATCACACATTGCAAGTTGTATTTTATTCAACATCTTGCCTTTTCAGTATCATCGTCATCCTCTGTCGTTTCAGACCGCGAGCTCATTTTATTTAAAAAGTGTCTATTTTTGCACATTTTGATGCATCATTTTCAAGCGCTTTCCTCTTATTAATTCTTATCTTTTCCACGCAACCCTTGCCCTTCTTATCCATCTTGCCGGCAGCTCAGCACCGTGGCTACTAGCTGGCTCGTCGCACAGACTCCGACTGGCAGAGCTAATTGTTTTTAGCCTGCATGGACGTGTTGTTACGTCTGGAAAAAAAAAAGCGCAGATGGGGACGGCCCACAGGGACAGCGGTAACAGCATATAAGTAATACTCACTCAGGGCCATGAATGAACGGCAAACCAAAAAATTATAACAATATTAAAAAATGTATATTAACACTGGCCCTTGTGGCCCAAACGTCAGGCCGGCCCACCGGGAATCGTCCCGGTCCTCCCGAGTAGCCACTCCGGGCACGCATCTACCTCATATTGTACACTGAGCCTCAATTGTGCTGTGCACAACTCTGCGTTTCATCTTGAATATATCTTGCATATTAAAAGCCTACTTGCAACTCGTTAATTTCTCTTTTTTACTTATACTATTTTTGAATACTTCTTTAACTTAACTACCTACTGCACTGAAAGGAGAAGCTCTCCAATCTTGTTGTAATTTCTGTATAATGACAATAAAGGCCATTCTGATTCTGATTCATAAGAGTTGACCTCACTGCTTTAGATACTTGACCTCCGACTAATGAGAAATTAAAAATGTTTCAGTCAAAGCTGTTTGGACAGATAATATGATACAAAGGAGCTATGGGGTCAAAAGAACATTAAAATACAGAGAAGAGATTTTGTTCATGACACAGAAAGAGCAAAAAGTCCAAATGTAAAAAACAATCATCAATCATGTGAAGATGTAAAACTTAAAAAAATAATGAAAATGCTAGAATTAAAAATTAAAGCAATGCCCAAAAAGATGACATGTCAAGAAAAAAAGACAAAGTGTTGGAAATATTTTTACTGAAACTACAGAATATGAACAAGATATGCCTCAAAAATTGTGATTCAATTTTAGTCTTAAAATTTTGACTTCTGTTCAACAGTGCATAATAAAAAATTCACTTTCTCACTCCCATTTATTTTTCATTCTGTCGGGATAAATCCTCCTCCACACATGTTCACATGAACTTGACATAAAACAAATCTTGATTAAACCTTCAGAGATATGTAGACCAGATGTCCCTCCATGAGGAGGAGTCAATGCAAAGTGAGATGTGTTCCTCCTCTACTTCTGTGACTGCAGAGAGGAGGACAGAGGACAGTGGACTCACAGTTTGACATGATGGACTACAGGACAGGACTGCTGCTCTTCACTCTCTGCTGGACAGGTGGACATCATCTCAGTCACAGTTTGACTCATTTCATCATGTTCTCCATCTGAGCTCATTTCACTCTTTATATCCTCTCTACAGGTGCTGAAGGTCAGACTCTGACTCAGTCTGGACCAGAGGTCAAGAGACCTGGAGAGTCCACCAGACTGACCTGTACAGCCTCTGGGTTCTCATTAAGCAGCAATCGTATGGTCTGGGTCAGACAGGCTCCTGGAACAGGACTGGAGTGGATCGCTGACATTTATGCTGATGGTAGCAAAACCTTCTACTCCAACTCAGTCCGAGGCAGATTCACCATCTCCAAAGACAACAGTGCAAACCAGCTGTATCTGCAGATGAACAGTCTGGGGACTGAAGACTCTGCTGTTTATTACTGTGCAAGACGCCCACAGTGACACAAAACATCCACAGAGCTGAACAAAAGCCCTCAGAGTCTGAACACCTGCAGTATGAAGCCACCAGAGGAGGAGCTCTGAGACCAGAAATGATCACAGCACAAGTTCAGAGGGACAAACAGCCTTTAACATGAACTTTATGAAGCTATGAATATTAAAGAGCGCAGCATGGTGGCACAAAGGATCAAACTCTGAAGAACACAAGCAATGATTAATGAACAAAAAAAATGATGTTTTTGTATTTTGACTCCTGACATCTGACATGAGTGCTTGTATTAAAAAATGAAGATCTCCCATCTTTCTCTTGATCAGCTGTTGACCTCTGTTCATTTATAATCTTTACTGTATAAAAAGGCTTCGTACATCTAGTCCAAGGAAAATTTAAACACTGATTAACGTGCATTATCACAGATTTCAGGCCCCTATAGGGGCCCTAAATAAACCTTATAAAAATCCCCAACAATCAGGATAATGACATCCTGACCTGATGAAACTGAAGAGCTGACATGAAGCTTTACACATAATTATTTGTGTTTTGTAATCACAGCCTACAGAGACATCATGTATTACCAAAAAAAGAAAAACCCAACATTTTATTCATCAAAATGTCCACCTGTGTGTAGATTTTACTCAAACATGGATCATTAAATATGAAATCATTTCCCAAACATAAATGTCACTTTCACTGACTCCTTAATTACCACAAAAGTAAAAGACTGATCCAAACGATGTCAGATTGTTGATTTTAACTTTGCTACTGCATGACATATTAAGATAGATTTTAATTTCCCAATGATTTTTCTATAAACCACAATTCCAATGAAGTTTGGACCTCTGCTCAGTCATTCAGGCTCAAGGATGGGTGAGGTTCATCACTTTGTGAACAAATGCATGAGTCCAAAAGTTGAAAAACAACTTTATTCAACTTCCACTTTGCAAGAAATTAACAGATTTCCTCCTCCTATAAGTCTAAAAGGGATAAGAGTTAAAGATCATGGATGACCAGATGGATTCAGCAAAATAAGTTGATAAATTTACATAAAAGGAAACAGGCTGCTTGATGACCATAACTGTTGGAAATAAATAAAAGTGAATTTCTGGCTTCATTGGGAAAATTAAAAAAAGAACTTTATCTATAAGAATTGGCATATGAAATGTTTGGCTGATGTTAAATTTTGTGGAAATAATATTCAAATCAAATGGATGAAAGAAAGTCAAAGTTCATACTTGTTCTTCTGTTAAAGCTGTTTTTTGAATGATGCATCTTCATGTGTGATAAAATAAACTTACACCCTGTGAGGACTCCTCTGTTGGCTCCAGTCAGACCATCATCAGTGTTCCAGTTTAATGTATGCAAACTCAGAGAGTGTCCACGTTACTCAGCTATAAAAGCTGCCATCAGAGCATCAGTGGAGCTCACAGCACGTCACATCCAACATCAACCATGTTTCCTGGAGCTCTGCTGCTGCTGCTGGCAGCTGGATGTGAGTCTCTGTGCTTCTGTCAAGCCTTCATCTTCTTCTGCTCTTTAACCTGATCATCTGAACATGTTCTCTTTTTAACAGGCGTGAAGAGTGAAACCCTGACACAGCCAGGATCAGTGACTGTGCAGCCCGGTCACACTCTGACCATCACCTGTCAGGTCTCTTATTCTCTTGGCTACTGGACAGCTTTTATCAGACAGCCTGCTGGAAAAGGACTGGAGTGGATTGGAGTAAAAGACACTGGCAGTTCTTACTTCAAAGATTCACTGAGGAACAAGTTCAGTATTGATTTGGACACCTCCAGAAACACAGCGACTGTGAATAGACAGAAGATGCAGCCTGGAGACTCTGCTGTTTATTACTGTGCCAGAGACACGCAGTGACACAAAACATCAGGAGAGCTGAGCAAAAACCCTCAGAGTCTGAACACCTGCAGCATGAAGCCACCAGAGGAGGAGCTCTGAGACCAGAAATGATCAGAACAGCAGCTAAAGTATAAAATGTGAAAGAGAAGAAAGTTCACATTAAAGGACAGAAATACTTTTAGACTGCAGAAAAAGTTAAATAAAAGTGATCATTTTATTTTAAGGAAGTTTCTTGGTTTTCAAAAAAAACACTAAACATCATGCAAACGAGTTTACTTACAGGAAGAAAGAAATCATTTGATGTATAATACATAATGCAACATGTGATAAGTTTTCTTTTTAATAAATGTACAAACACTGAAGTGAATCAAAAAGAAGTTTTGTGAGGTCATATCATGGTTTTTAGGGTTTTATCATGCACAATGTGTTTGACATGTCTCCTCTGCATGATAGAGGACTTCTATGAACAAGACAAAGAGCCTGCTGCATCTGGACTTCTCCCTCTTCCTCTCTCTCTCCACCATCTTCACAGCACTAACAGACTGAAATGACTCATTCAATCTTCAACAATCAATAGTCCTACCAGTGTGACATCAGAAGTTTAGGCCCATGGTCTCAGCTTGTGAGCCCAATGCAGAGCAAAGGCTGTAGAATGGATGAAGAGTAATTGACAATATGACACAGAGAAGCCCTGAAAACACCAGTTACCACACAGTAGACCAGTCAGCCAATCAGAGCAGACTGAGCCCACGTCTCAGACAGAGTGAGAATAAGGATGGATCAGGAGTATTCAGAATATGAAAATCAGAAGGTTCATTGAACATTAGTGATTGTGAACATACCCTAACCCACAATGTCCACACAGTCTACCTGCACAGCAGTGTGTATGAACTGCACACTCTGCAGCTAACTGCACCAAATCTCATCAGTCACTTCATTTCCACAGCCTGTGCCTCATGTTGTTTCAGCACCCATCATCTGCACAGCTCAGCAGCCTGTTTGATGGAAATCAACAGTGAGTCTTTTTCAGCAGGAGCCGCTTCAGTCTCATGTCAGTCTCTGCCAAACAGATCAACTCTCAGGATTCTCTCATTAACTTGTGTTTGACCTGCTCAGGGCTCTGCTGTGCAGCTACTCTGGGGGACAGTGTGGGGATTAAAGGTACATATGGGCTCTATGATTATGGAAATTAATATTTTTTTTGCCTTAAAGTTCTTATGAGAAATAACTTTTGACCTCTTAATATTTTGTCCTAAACATAAGACTTGTTTTATGTCCATGGGAAAACTGAAATACAAAAATTCTTAAAAATAAAGGAATAAAAAAAAGGCAGACAAAAAAACAGATGAAACTTTAACAAAACAGTCTGAGACACAGGTCAGATGTCCCTCCATGAGGAGGAGTCAATGCAAAGTGAGATGTGTTCCTCCTCTACTTCTGTGACTGCAGAGAGGAGGACAGAGGACAGTGGACTCACAGTTTGACATGATGGACTACAGGACAGGACTGCTGCTCTTCACTCTCTGCTGGACAGGTGGACATCATCTCAGTCACAGTTTGACTCATTTCATCATGTTCTCCATCTGAGCTCATTTCACTCTTTATATCCTCTCTACAGGTGCTGAAGGTCAGACTCTGACTCAATCTGGACCAGAGGTTAAGAGACCTGGAGAGTCCACCAGACTGACCTGTACAGCCTCTGGGTTATCATTCAGTGGCCACTGGATGCATTGGATCAGACAGGCTCCTGGAAAAGGGCTGGAGTGGATCGCTTTCATTTATACTGACAGTAGTGGAACCTTCTACTCCAACTCAGTCAGAGGCAGATTCACCATCTCCAGAGACAACAGCAGACAGCAGGTGTATCTGCAGATGAACAGTCTGAGGACTGAAGACTCTGCTGTTTATTACTGTGCCAGAGAGCCACAGAGACACAAAACATCTACAGAGCTGAACAAAAACCCTCAGAGTCTAAAGACCTGTAGCAGAAAGCCACCAGAGGAGGAGCTCTGAGACCAGAAATGATCACAAGACTTTCTGACTGTCAAAGAGTGAACAAATCAAATGATTGTAAATGCAAATACAAAACAAACAAACAAACAAATAAAAACATGTGAGTAGAAAGACCTGATATTTATTTAGTCAATACTATGTTAATGAAACTTGAGCTATGAGCTTTCACATATTTTGGGTTTATTGCTGAAGTTTTTTCTGATTTTTGGACCTGAGCTTTAACTTGTTTGAGACTTTTGTATTACGGATCTCCATCAAACATGGAGGAGGGGACTCAAATGTTCTTCTTGAGAAATCAGAAGACATGATGATCCTGTTTTCATCAATCAGCCTGATTACTGAAAACAGGCTGATGGATGGAGCCTGTTGTCATTAATCAAAGTCAAAAAACTTAATCCTGTTAATCTATGTTCAACTTATAATATTACATTTTATTTTAGGACACCTTTCATGACACTCAAGATCACCTCACAAAAAGTAAAACAAGTAAAGTGCATTAAAACAGGCATAAAAACAACACAATACTATACAACAGACAGTGTGAAAGATCAGAGGGAGAAGGAGAGCTGTAACAGATGAGTTTGATTCTGGTTTTAAAGAGGGGAAAAGACTCAGTGTTGTGGAGGTCAGAGTATGTGAACTCCATAAGTGGGGAACAGAGCAGCTGAATGCTCGGCCTTCATGGTGACAAGGCGAGCAGAGGGGACAGAGAAGTGGACGGAGGAAGAGGATCAGAGGGCAGGAACAGAAACGTTAATGAGGTCAGAGAATACAGAGGGGTGAGGTGGGTACATGGGAGTAAAAGGATGAATTATAAGATGGGGTTAACTCTGGTCTGAGTGAAAAACTGTTGGCTTTCTTAAGAGAGCAGGGAGTGTTTCTGAAAGTATTAAAAATACTAACTTTGTTTTATTTTAAACTTCCAAGTCTGAAGAAATGAGGACGTCCTGCAGATTCAGAGGGTTAAAACTGTAAAACCACCAAAACCACAGAAAAGCAGGAGAGGACCAGATGACTTTACTGATCATCCTGACTTTAGCTCAGCTCTGACAATGAAGCTGTTGGTGTATCATTTACCCACTGGCCACTTTATTAGGTACAGCCCTTCAACAGTTTATAAATGCAAGCAGCTTACCAACCAATCACATGAAAGCAACTCAGTGGATATAGGCCTGTGGACATGATCCAGACGACCTGGGGAAGATCAAACTGAGCATCAGAATGGAAAAGAAAGGGTGATCAAATCTCTAGTGTAAAGAGGATGGTCCAAAAAAGAGAAAATATCAAGTGGAAGTCAATTGATGCTGTCATGGAGACATGGACCAACATCTGTGAGGGATGTTTCCAGCACCTTGTTGAATTAATGCTCTGAAGGATGAAGGCAGCTCTGAGGGCAAAGGGGGTCCAATCCAGGACCAGAGAGTCCAGCAGAGTCACACAGTACAGACAGCAAATAAACTCTAATATTAAAATAGAGACTCTGTTATCCTTTATGAAGAGTCTGCATCAGAAAATCATCAGAATCATGACTGATCAATCTCCATTTTGGATAACTGCAGAAATGTTCAAGAGCTGATCTGCTGTAGGACAAACATTTGAACCTGAGCCTCAAATCTGCTCGATGCTGTGCTGCTGAAGTCAGAGTTAAGATTTACTGACAAGGAGATCAGAGTCTGAGAATAAATCTAAACATGTTTGTTCACTGACAAGAACCAAAAAGACATCAAATCATGTTGAAGAGTTTTAGACCAACTTCAAAATACAGAATACAGTTTATATATATTTCTCAGATTGTCACAATGAGGAGGAGTCAATGCAAAGTGAGATGTGCTCCTCCTCTACTTCTGTGACTGCAGAGAGGAGGACAGAGGACAGTGGACTCACAGTTTGACATGATGGACTACAGGACAGGACTGCTGCTCTTCACTCTCTGCTGGACAGGTGGACATCATCTCAGTCACAGTTTGACTCATTTCATCATGTTCTCCATCTGAGCTCATTTCACTCTTTATATCCTCTCTACAGGTGCTGAAGGTCAGACTCTGATTCAGTCTGGACCAGAGGTTAAGAGACCTGGAGAGTCCCACAGAGTGACCTGTACAGGCTCTGGGTTCTCATTCAGCGGTTTGTATTTGGGCTGGATCAGACAGGCTCCTGGAAAAGGACTGGAGTGGATCGCTTACATTTATGCTGATGGTAGCAAAACCTTCTACTCCGACTCAGTCCGAGGCAGATTCACCATCTCCAGAGACAACAGCAGAGAGGAGCTGTATCTGCAGATGAACAGTCTGAGGACTGAAGACTCTGCTGTTTATTACTGTGCCAGAGAGTCACAGTGACTCAAAACATCCACAGAGCTGAACAAAAACTCTCAGAGTCTGAACACCTGCAGCATGAAGCCACCAGAGGAGCAGCTCTGAGACCAGAAATGATCAGAAGAGCGGCTGGAGTAAAAAATGTTAAAGAGACACATTTAGAGATGAAAAATAGAATCAATACAACAATGTCCACTTTAAATGGTAGAAATACTTTAAGACTCTTCTGAAAAATAATCAATGGTTAACGTTTGTCGAAGCCTTGTGAAGCTGAGCCCTGCCACCTTGGCCCAATAAATTAATTATTAAATTAAACTGGTAGAAGTGCCACAGACTACAGAACATTTTGCACAGTGACCCTCTCATGAGCATCGAGAGAGCAACATCATCCTCTGCTGGCCCTGCATCTTTTAATATGCAGCATCTATGAGTCTGCTTTTTTTTCTGTTGGGAATATGACTGATACAGTCTTTTGCAATCATTTACATCATCATTCCTACTGCACCAGAACACTGTATTTAGTGACCCCCCACCTGTCAATTTCCACTTTAACCACTGAAATAATACATTGTTTCCCAAAACTTTCTTCATCTGCCTTCACATAAGACTTGTATGTGGAAGTCCATGTGAATTCAGGAACACTGAGTAGTTTTCCTGAATCCAGGCTCATGGCAAAATTCTGTTCACAACCTGATGATGGAAATGTGAGTATTTTAACGTGTCATATTTATTTTGCTCATTGCTATGACCTACTGCTAACAGCAGGGGACTCTTCACATGTTCATCAATGTTAACCCCTAAAAAGCCAATTATATAATTTGATACATACCTAATAATACCTCTGTCTACTCAATATGATCAACAAATTACAAAAAAACATCTGAATACAATCAGAAAAATGATAAAATGTCCTCCAATGGATTTTCAACACTAACAAAATAACACTTATGAAACTTTAACCAAAACCTTCAGAGACACAGGTCAGATGTTCCTCCATGAGGAGGAGTCAATGCAAAGTGAGATGTGTTCCTCCTCTACTTCTGTGACTGCAGAGAGGAGGACAGAGGACAGTGGACTCACAGTTTGACATGATGGACTACAGGACAGGACTGCTGCTCTTCACTCTCTGCTGGACAGGTGGACATCATCTCAGTCACAGTTTGACTCATTTCATCATGTTCTCCATCTGAGCTCATTTCACTCTTTATATCCTCTCTACAGGTGCTGAAGGTCAGACTCTGACTCAGTCTGGACCAGAGGTTAAGAGACCTGGAGAGTCCACCAGACTGACCTGTACAGCCTCTGGGTTATCATTCAGTAGCCACTGGATGCATTGGATCAGACAGGCTCCTGGAAAAGGACTGGAGTGGATCGCTTTCATTTATACTGACAGTAGTGGAACCTTCTACTCTGACTCAGTCAGAGGCAGATTCACCATCTCCAGAGACAACAGCAGACAGCAGCTGTATCTGCAGATGAACAGTCTGAGGACTGAAGACTCTGCTGTTTATTACTGTGCCAGGGACACACAGAGACACAAAACATCTACAGAGCTGAACAAAAACCCTTAGATTCTAAAGACCTGTAGCAGAAAGCCACCAGAGGAGGAGCTCTGAGACCAGAAATGATCACAAGACTTTCTGACTGTCAAAGAGTGAACAAATCAAATGATTGTAAATGCAAATACAAAACAAACAAACAAACAAATAAAAACATGTGAGTAGAAAGACCTGATATTTATTTAGTCAATATTTTGTTTATGAAAACTTGAGCTATGAGCTTTCACATATTTTGGGTTTATTGCTGAAGTTTTTTCTGATTTTTGGAACTGAGCTTTAACTTGGGTGAGACTTTTGTATTACGGATCTCCATCAAACATGGAGGAGGGGACTCAAATGTTCTTCTTGAGAAATCAGAAGACATGATGATCCTGTTTTCATCAATCAGCCTGATTACTGAAAACAGGCTGATGGATGGAGCCTGTTGTCATTAATCAAAGTCAAAAAACTTAATCCTGTTAATCTATGTTCATCTTATAATATTACATTTTATTTTAGGACACCTTTCATGACACTCAAGATCACCTCACAAAAAGTAAAACAAGTAAAGTGCATTAAAACAGGCATAAAAACAACACAATACTATACAACAGACAGTGTGAAAGATCAGAGGGAGAAGGAGAGCTGTAACAGATGAGTTTGATTCTGGTTTTAAAGAGGGGAAAGGACTCAGTGTTGCAGAGGTCAGAGTATGTGAGCTTCATAATAGGGGATCAGAGCAGCTGAATGCTCGGCCTTCATGCAGAGGGGACAGAGAAGTGGACGGAGGAAGAGGATCAGAGGGCAGGAACAGAAACGTTAATGAGGTCAGAGAATACAGAGGGGTGAGGTGAGTACATGGGAGTAAAAGGATGAATTATAAGATGGGGTTAACTCTGGTCTGAGTGAAAAACTGTTGGCTTTCTTAAGAGAGCAGGGAGTGTTTCTGAAAGTATTAAAAAAAACTAACTTTGTTTTATTTTAAATGTCCAAGCATGAAGAAATGAGGACGTCCTGCAGATTCAGAGGGTTAAAACTGTAAAACCACCAAAACCACAGAAAAGCAGGAGAGGACCAGATGACTTTACTGATCATACTGACTTTAGCTCAGCTCTGACAATGAAGCTGTTGGTGTATCATTTACCCACTGGCCACTTTATTAGGTACAGCCCTTCAACAGTTTATAAATGCAAGCAGCTTACCAACCAATCACATGAAAGCAACTCAGTGGATATAGGCCTGTGGACATGATCCAGACGACCTGGGGAAGATCAAACTGAGCATCAGAATGGAAAAGAAAGGGTGATCAAATCTCTAGTGTAAAGAGGATGGTCCAAAAAAGAGAAAATATCAAGTGGAAGTCAATTGATGCTGTCATGGAGACATGGACCAACATCTGTGAGGGATGTTTCCAGCTCCTTGTTGAATTAATGCTCTGAAGGATGAAGGCAGCTCTGAGGGCAAAGGGGGTCCAATCCAGGACCAGAGAGTCCAGCAGAGTCACACAGTGCAGACAGAAAATAAACTCTAATATTAAAATAGAGACTCTGTTATCCTTTATGAAGAGTCTGCATCAGAAAATCATCAGAATCATGACTGATCAATCTCCATTTTGGATAACTGCAGAAATGTCCAAGAGCTGATCTGCTGTAGGACAAACATTTGAACCTGAGCCTCAAATCTGCTTGATGCTGTGCTGCTGAAGTCAGAGTTAAGATTTACTGACAAGGAGATCAGAGTCTGAGAATCAATCTAAACATGTTTGTTCACTGACAAGAACCAAAAAGACATTAAATCATGTTGAAGAGTTTTAGACCAACTTCAAAATACAGAATACAGTTTATATATATTTCTCAGATTGTCACAATGAGGAGGAGTCAATGCAAAGTGAGATGTGCTCCTCCTCTACTTCTGTGACTGCAGAGAGGAGGACAGAGGACAGTGGACTCACAGTTTGACATGATGGACTACAGGACAGGACTGCTGCTCTTCACTCTCTGCTGGACAGGTGGACATCATCTCAGTCACAGTTTGACTCATTTCATCATGTTCTCCATCTGAGCTCATTTCACTCTTTATATCCTCTCTACAGGTGCTGAAGGTCAGACTCTGACTCAGTCTGGACCAGAGGTTAAGAGACCTGGAGAGTCCACCAGACTGACCTGTACAGCCTCTGGGTTCACATTCGGCAACTATGCTATGGTCTGGATCAGACAGGCTCCTGGAAAAGGACTGGAGTGGATCGCTTTGATTTATGGTGATGACTCAGTCAGAGGCAGATTCACCATCTCCAGAGACAACAGCAGACAGCAGGTGTATCTGCAGATGAACAGTCTGAGGACTGAAGACTCTGCTGTTTATTACTGTGCCAGGGAAACACAGTGAGAGACGAGGATGAAAGAGTTGTACAAAAAATTACTTCTTCAATTTATCACCATCAGCAAGAACATGCTGAGCATGTTTTTTAAGAAGTCTCAACCAGACATGAAAGAACATGTAAAATAACAGAGTTCTGATCTAAACAACAAGAACACATTTCTTTCAAGGACACGTTTCTGATGTCTCAGACACATATAACATGATGAAAATAAGTTTGAATAACAAAATAAAAATCATTGTAAACATGTGAGGTAACATTCAACAAGTCTCACATCAAGACTTGTAGCATTTGGATCAAACAGAAATTTAAAGATGTCAAATTCTGATCCACTAAATGTTTGCGTGTATAAAAACAGGTTGATAGCACATGAAAAGCTGATCTTCTAACCTGCTGCACTGAGGAGTGTGTCAAATGAGCAGATTAGCTCTCACAATCCATTTAGCATGTTTGCCTTCATGAATATACAGAATACATGCAGAATTTCAGAACTTGCAAACTGTCACATTGATACGCACAGATCATCAACAGAGAAAGAGAATCTTCCCTGTGTGTGTCAACATGTCTGAACTTTCATAAACAGCATTACCTGAATATTTTCCATCATCTACCAAATATTTTGATGGATGACAGAAAGACTTGGAGGCCCTCTGTCATTCTAATTGAGTGGAAAAAGAGGGACAATCCAGTGTGCCATCATACTCATGCAGTCACACATGAAAAGTAAACCCTCTGTGTTTTGTTCTCTTAATACATCATGGAGGAGGTCCTATAACCTCTGTAAAAAAGACTGTTCATAGTCACTCCCAATGCAGCATGTGCTTGCCATCACACTAAATCATGTATTCAGTTATAGATTAGAAATGGTCTGTGCCTAATTTTCTTATTTTGTCTGCACAGGTGAATGAGTTGAGGATTTTCTGAACAATATCTTGTAAGCCTGCTCTTCACATGAGAGATTATTTGTGATAAAGCTGTGTGACTATGTGAATGAGGTCAATGACATGATGTTTAATTTGAATCAGAAAAGGAAAATTAAAAATGATGGATAAAAATACAGCATGACAGAGAAGTGAAAACCTCATCCATCAAATGGCAGACTGCAAAAATGGCTTTTCACAGATAGCCTCCCAAGTCGTATTTCTTCTGGAAACACAGAGATGTTTCTGCTGAAGTTGACCAGTCTGATTACCTCAAACTCCGTGGTTTCAAACTTTATCTTCTATTGATGGCCAGTCTGCTCCTCTAAACTCTTCCTGGTGACAGCCGGCAGTTAACGCAAAATCTTCCTGTAAATATCAGTTTCTTGCACAGTCATGGTTGATCAATGGCATAGTCCACAGCAACCCAGGTCTGGAGCGCTCTACGTCACTTGAGTTACGCTGCAGGTCTGTTGTGACTTGTCCGATGTACGCTGCTCTGCTTGGCCTCATTGAGGTATGAAGGTGAATAGGGGGGGTTTTATGAGCATGGAAAGAATGGAGCTGTGCTTTTTTATAGCCATGTTGGACCAAAGCATGTCACTAACATTTCATGAAGACAAAGGATCTATGTTAAACTACAGAAAAGGAGCAAAATATGGAAACTTACAATGAAAAGGACCTTCAATATACAGCGAACAAAAAAGGCAAAGGATACAACTGATGCAACTTTAACTAAAACCTTCAGAGATGTGTAGATGTCCCTCCATGAGGAGGAGTCAATGCAAAGTGAGATGTGTTCCTCCTCTACTTCTGTGACTGCAGAGAGGAGGACAGAGGACAGTGGACTCACAGTTTGACATGATGGACTACAGGACAGGAATGCTGCTCTTCACTCTCTGCTGGACAGGTGGACATCATCTCAGTCACAGTTTGACTCATTTCATCATGTTCTCCATCTGAGCTCATTTCACTCTTTATATCCTCTCTACAGGTGCTGAAGGTCAGACTCTGACTCAGTCTGGACCAGAGGTTAAGAGACTTGGAGAGTCCACCAGACTGACCTGTACAGGCTCTGGGTTCACATTCAGCAGCTATAACATGGTCTGGGTCAGACAGGCTCCTGGAAAAGGGCTGGAGTGGATCGCCTGGACTGGTGGCAGTTATTACCCTGACTCAGTCCGAGGCCGGTTCACCATCTCCAGAGACAACAGCAGACAGCAGCTGTATCTGCAGATGAACAGTCTGAGGACTGAAGACTCTGCTGTTTATTACTGTGCCAGAGACTCACAGTGACACAAACCATACACAGAGCTGAACAAAAACCCTCAGAGTCTGAACACCTGCAGCATGAAGCCACCAGAGGAGGAGCTCTGAGACCAGAAATGACAACAACACCATCTAAATGTTAAAGTGCTATACAAATAAAGTTTGATTGATTGAAAGGAGAAACTAATCAACTCAGGGAATGAAAATGAAATACAACAATATATATACAATATATATACATATATATATATATATATATATATATATATATATATATACACACACATATATATATGTGTGCGTGTGTGTGTGTGTATGTGTAGAGACTCGTGACTCGACTTGGACTCTAGATCAAAGACTCGCGACTCGTGAAGTCTTGCCCCTCAAAGACTCGAGAATTGACTCGACTCAAGGTCAAAGACTCGCGACTCGACTCGGACTCTAAATCAGAGACTCTTGGACATCTCTGATCAAAACAACATTCTTCATCAGTCCAGCTCTGAGCTGCTGTTTTTACTCACCCACTGTTTTATAAATGATATTTTCATCCTGCATCACATATTCTCTATGATATAAGAACAATATTTAAAGAAACAACCTTCAAATACAGTCTACTAGTGCAGCAGTTCTCAGCCTGTGGGTGGAGATCCATAAGTGGGTCTCAGGTCTCAGAGCTGTTTTCAGTGGATGGTGTATTGGAGTATCTGATGTGAATGTTTAAGATGGAAAATAGGTGGCCTTGGGGGTGAGCTCATGCAGTAGACTAAATTTGGCCTTGTAACATATTGTCTCACAAAACTTACTTCATCTGCCTTGACATAAGACTCGTATGTAGTAGTCCATGTGTAACTTTTTAAACACTTTTTTGGGTATTTGTCCTTCCTCCCAGCACACAAAATGTGATAGTAGACAACAAAACCTGTATTTAGCAGGCTGCATGAATGTAAACTCATAGTATTTGGTGAGCTGTTGAGTTTGTGGATATACTTTTACAAAACAGTAAATGTTTTATTTCCATAAGACTAACCTGATTGGTCTACCTGCATTCAGGAAAACTGAGTAGTTTTACTGAATCCAGGCTCAGTACCAAAAATCAGTCACTAAACCTGATGATGGAAATGTGAGTATTTTAATGCTGTGTCATATTTATTTTGCTCATTGCTTTGACCTAATCCGAAAAGCAGGGGACTCTTCACATATTCGTCAATGTTAACTTTACTTGTTAAAAGTCTGGAGAGTAAACTTATGAACATCTCTACATTAGTCAAGAGAAATTTAACAGTTAGCTGAATATAATAAGTCCTTAATCCCCCCCCCCCACCTTTACCCCTCAGTTTCTGCAAGCGTTAGCCCTGAAGGTGTGCGTTTAGCTAGCATATTGTGTGTTAGCCTGTGATGTTTGTGGGAATCAGCTTTGCTGTTGTAACAGTGTGTGGGGTAACTGGCATGAATGAACTGTCCCTGTGTGTTCATGAATGTAAGCAATGTGTGGATGGAGTGCTCCACCTCACTTGAGAAACGCGACAGGTCAATTGTGAATTCCCATGTGTACGCTGATTTGCTCTGCCTCATTAGCATATGAAAGCGACCACCCTCAGAGCCAGTCATTCTGAACGGAGGGGTTATGTGAGTGTGGAAAGAATGCAGCTGTGTTTTTCCATAGGTTGTTTGGGCCAAAGCATGTCACTAACATTTCACAAAGATATAAAGGATCTATGTTAAACTACAGAAACGCAGAAAAATGTGGAAACATTAAGTGAAAAGAACTTTAAATATACAGGAGACACAAAAAGACAAAAAATAAAACTGATGCAACTTTAACCAAAACCTTCTGAGATACAGGTCAGATGTCCCTCCATGAGGAGGAGTCAATGCAAAGTGAGATGTGTTCCTCCTCTATTTCTGTGACTGCAGAGAGGAGGACAGAGGACAGTGGACTCACAGTTTGACATGATGGACTACAGGACAGGACTGCTGCTCTTCACTCTCTGCTGGACAGGTGGACATCATCTCAGTCACAGTTTGACTCATTTCATCATGTTCTCCATCTGAGCTCATTTCACTCTTTATATCCTCTCTACAGGTGCTGAAGGTCAGACTCTGACTCAGTCTGGACCAGAGGTTAAGAGACCTGGAGAGTCCACCAGACTGACCTGTTATGCCTATGGGTTCACATTCAGCAGCTACTGGATGGGTTGGGTCAGACAGGCTCCTGGAAAAGGACTGGAGTGGCTCGCTTTGATCCACCCTGGTGGTGGTAGCACCTACTACTCCGACTCAGTTCGAGGCCGGTTCACCATCTCCAGAGACAACAGCATTCAGCAGCTGTATCTGCAGATGAACAGTCTGAGGACTGAGGACACAGCAGTGTATTACTGTACCAGAGACACACAGAGACTCAAAACATCCACAGAGCTGAACAAAAACCCTCAGAGTCTGAACACCTGCAGCATGAAGCCACCAGAGGAGGAGCTCTGAGACCAGAAATGATGAAAACACTGATGATAAAAAAGGGAAAATCAAACTATTGAATCCAAAGATACAGCAAAATAAAATTAACATTACAATCTGATCCAGTTTCACTCTCCCTTGGCTCAAACATACTTCAGCCAAACTAAAGAACATTTTCTTCTCCGTGGTGTTATGAAACTTCATGTGGAGCCCACTGCAGGAGACACAAAGCAAACTCCCACATATGATGATATTTTGTCCAGCTATATGTCTCCCATGAAGAAAGATTTAACCAACCACAACAAAGGTGTGATCATTAAAACAAAAATGATTTCCACACCACACTTAGATGACCCCCTCAGAGAGGAGTTTCTCGGTCTGATGGTCCTGGACTTGTGAAGGAGCAGTCTGGGCTGAACAGGCTCCTCTGGTGCTGATGATGGTGTGCAGAGGGTGAATGGCATCATCCATGATGTCCAGCACTTTGTCAAATATTCTCTTCTCTGTCTCCATCACCAGAGTCCAGCTTCATGCCGACCACAGAGCCGGCCCGTCTGATCAGTTCCTCTGTCCTGGATGTGTCCTTCTTGGATGTGCTGCCCCCCCCTGTCACCCCACAGAGTAGAAGAGGACACTGGCTACCACAGACTGGGGAAACATCCACAGGAGTTTAACACTGATGATTAAAGACCACAGCCTCCTGGGACACAAGGGGCTGGATGGAGTTAAAGGGGCTCAAGAAGTTCATGTCCAGCAGGTCCACATTAGCCTCCAGCACAAGGAGGGTTAGCCACATCACCATAGAGACAGACAAGCTTCTCTCATTGTCAGTCTGCTGGTTGGTCAGTGCAGAGAGCTCATCAATCTCGTTCTGCAGGGAGTTCACGTTCCCCATGATCACAGAGGGAATCGACAGTTTGCAGCTAGCCTACTAGACTAGCCTTTAGCTTAATCCTGGCCTTACAGCTCCTGGGTCTCCTTCTCACCTCAGCGGGGATAGTTTGTTGTGCCCCAACTCTTTTTCTTTGGTTTAAAGCCAGTAGATACTCCCTTGAATAGCTCATGAAACTGGCTCTTGGTAGCAATGGATTAGAAGACGAGCTCTTGATCACATTGAAAGATTTAAAATTTCTATGATGTATGTATAAAAAAACAAAAGAAATTTCTTCATTAGAAGAGAGGAAATCTTAAAAAGATAGTATTACACAAAAATGGGATAAAAACCAGTTTAAAACTCAAGAGAAACAAAAAAAAGAGAGAAAAAAAACAATGCTACTGGAGAGGCGTTTGTTTGCTGACAACACCATGCAACAGGCGTATACTGTATATATATGTGTATATATATATGTGTATATATATATATATATATATATATATATATATATATATATATATATATATATATATATATATAGATATATAGATATATAGATATATATAGACAATATACATAAAGGACACAAAAAGAAAATTGTAATATCATGAATTATAATCATGAATTGTAGGTGTGTATCACCTCAACAACAGTTATAGTGACAACAATTGGCTGTGTACATTCAAATAGAGTGAACTTGCTGTAATTCAAGAACCACCACAAGTTCCAGCACCTAAAATATTTGTCATTGCAAAACAAAAGTGAATATTGATGTTATCACATATCACATCTTCTCCCTCATATCAACCAGACCTGCTTTAGAGCAAAGGTCATCAGAAAATAAGTCAAATGTTCTTCTTCTGTGAGGAGGAGTCAATGCAAAGTGAGATGTGTTCCTCCTCTACTTCTGTGACTGCAGAGAGGAGGACAGAGGACAGTGGACTCACAGTTTGACATGATGGACTACAGGACAGGACTGCTGCTCTTCACTCTCTGCTGGACAGGTGGACATCATCTCAGTCACAGTTTGACTCATTTCATCATGTTCTCCATCTGAGCTCATTTCACTCTTTATATCCTCTCTACAGGTGCTGAAGGTCAGACTCTGACTCAGTCTGGACCAGAGGTTAAGAGACCTGGAGAGTCCACCAGACTGACCTGTTATGCCTATGGATTCACATTCAGTAGCCACTGGATGCATTGGATCAGACAGGCTCCTGGAAAAGGACTGGAGTGGCTCGCTTTGATCAACCCTGGTGGTGATAGCACCTACTACTCTGACTCAGTCCGAGGCCGGTTCACCATCTCCAGAGACAACAGCATTCAGCAGCTGTATCTGCAGATGAACAGTCTGAGGACTGAAGACTCTGCTGTTTATTACTGTGCCAGAGACACACAGTGACTGAAGTTGGTTCAGCAGCTGTACAAAAACCTACAGGAGTCAAAATGCAATAACAAAGTCTCTGCAGATTTTATAGGGTGAAAGGCCTCAAAAACTATTAGAAGGGAAATTAACAGGTTAAAATGCTTTTTGTTGTCTCTCAGTATTATCCTTGTCTGAATAAAGATAACATTGTAAATGTCTTTTTTAAGGAATTTTAAAATTATTTCATTCCAATGATTCTCAAGTTTATCTTTGAAATATTTCATTTTCTTTTATCAAAGGATAACACTGCATACCTTGTGACACAAACAAGATTGATAAAAAGATTCAGCAGAAAAATTAGAAAGATTCCAAGAGCAATGTGTATATGTGAGTTTCCTCAGAGCACTAAAGGTACAGACTGAAATTGAGCTTTTGGAGATAATGTTTATTCTAACTTGCCTTCAGGTGTCAGCATGTGTATGAACAGTTGTCTTTGTAAATAAATAAAAGCTTAATATTAAATGGAGTGACTGTGGCGTAGTCTGGGAGTTTGCTCTTTAATCAATTAATCAATCAAACTTTATTTGTAAAGCATTTTTAAACTGCTTGGACAAACAAACTCATATTTGACTTAAAAATAGAAAACGGGCTGTAATAAAGACCCTGATGAAACAGAGAGAGGACCTGAGGAAACTCTTGCATGAGTTCTTCATGAGAAAACACTGAAGATGATGTTAAAGCCACCAAAAGTAGAGATAAAATAAGTGCTATGGTCAAATTAAACAGTAATAATAAATACATTCATAAGATTAGATTTTTTTTTAGATTTAGATTATTGGTCCCCAAGGGGGAAATTCATTTCCACTGACTGTACATTACAGAGGGACAACAACAACAACAACATTGCACCTGAACAGACAACAGCAACAACAGAGGACATCATACAGTCGCCATAACAGTGCAGGACAAGGAAACAATAAGGATAAGTATTAAAAGAAAACAGGACAGTATTAAATAAACTTTATGTATGAACCAGTGAACAAAAAAGGGACTGGAATAAGAAAACACTATGTGTCACAACATAAACAGATCAATATAAATGACAAAATATTTCTAAGACTAAAAAAACAAACACAGGTTATAATTCAGGAAAATCAGTCAGAAAGTGAAGGGTTCAAGCCCAGCTCTGACTGTCATATGTTTATGTGTCCTTGGGCAAGACTCTTAACCCCAATTTGCAGAGTCAGTGGTGAATAAACGGGTATGAAAGGACATACATGTGTTTACTAATCCTGACAGACATCCCAGTCAGTGAGGGATGATAGATCAAAATGAATAATGTTGTGAAACAAATTCAACAAACACCTTGTTAAGTTGTAAAGACTCCTCTGTTGGCTCCAGTCAGACCATCATCAGTGTTCCAGTTTAATGTATGCAAACTCAGAGAGTGTCCACGTTACTCAGCTATAAAAGCTGCCATCAGAGCATCAGTGGAGCTCACAGCACGTCACATCCAACATCAACCATGTTTCCTGGAGCTCTGCTGCTGCTGCTGGCAGCTGGATGTGAGTCTCTGTGCTTCTGTCAAGCCTTCATCTTCTTCTGCTCTTTAACCTGACCATCTGAACATGTTCTCTTTTTAACAGGCGTGAAGAGTGAAACCCTGACACAGCCAGGATCAGAGACTGTGCAGCCCGGTCACACTCTGACCATCACCTGTCGGGTCTCTTACTCTGTCAGTGGCTACTGGACAGCATTTATCAGACAGCCTGCAGGAAAAGGACTGGAGTGGATCGGAGTAAAATCTACTGGAAGCACTTACTACAAAGATTCACTGAGGAACAAGTTCAGTATCAGCGTTGATTCCTCCAGACAAACAGCGACTCTGACAGGACAAAACATGCAGCCTGAGGACTCTGCTGTTTATTATTGTGCCAGAGAGTCACAGTGACAGAAAACATCCACAGAGCTGAACAAAAACCCTCAGAGTCTGAACACCTGCAGCATGAAGCCACCAGAGGAGGAGCTCTGAGACCAGAAATGAAAACAACATCAGCTGAGTGTTAAAGAGGGAACAAATCAACTCAGGGAATGAAAATGAATAAAAAGTAAAGTACAAACATGGAAGCTTAAATGTTTAATTTTTATTGATCATTTTGTTTAAGAAAATCATTTTTTAAGTTCTTTCACATGTCCAGACTTTGTTTGTAGTTAATATTGAAGCTCTAATTTGAGTGAGATTAGAGGAGATTACTTTTTCAATGGTTCTCCTTAAAAGTTGGAGGATATAAAGATCTATGACTGTCTGACCAATCAGGGCTGATTTTATTTCATGGACCTTCCCTTTAAAACACTCACTCTGACAGGACTGTGAGTCAAAGACATCTAATCATGGAGCCTGTTTTCAGTCATCCAAAGCAAACACATGGTGAATTTCATTCAAACTAAACATGTGATCAGAAAACTTGTCATGATCAAAATGAACACTGAGTTGAGGCCTCAAACATCCAGGATCTCTGGACACAAATGTGAGGAGCCTCTTTAGGGAGGTGACATGGGAGGATTGAAAACCACTGCTTTAGGAGGTGAATTAGACTTTTGTTTTTTAAAAACAGTGTCCTGTTGGCTGATTGGCTCTGTTTTGGTGGTTACAAAAGCAGCACACAAGTCTTAAGGTCCCTACACACCGAGTGCGGTTTGGCGGCGGCCACCGAGCGGCACGGCGCAGAGTGCGCGCAGAGCCAGCGTTGAGCATGGCGGCGGCACGGTGCGTTGGGCGCCAGTTGCTAAGCGACAGAGCAGGAAGTGTTCTTGGCGGACATGGTTCAAGGAGAAGTGCATGATGCTCTCAACGATGCAGCAAAAATCTTTGGCTGTTATCCTTCTGAGGAGAAGGAGACGAGCAGCAGCAGCAGCAGCAGCAGCAGCGGGGAGAAGGATGTGGGTCCACCCAATCCTGATGGCAAGGCAGGAATTGGGGGAGTACAGGCTCGTTCGTGAGCTGCATTCTCACACAGACCGCTTCCAAACGTACCTCAGGCTGACCAAGGAGCAATTCGAGAGCCTGTTCTCCAGAGTTGGTCCAAGTCTGGTGAATGAGCTTGTCCTCCATGTTTGCACTGTGTGACGCTGTTCAGCTCCGTATCCACGGCCACTTTTTTTTTCTGAGCTGGCCTCTTTTATTGGACGCGCTAAGATATCGTCACAGCGCGCTGTGCCCGAATTAAAAATGTTTAAATTCGGGCGCCTCCGCCTTACTGCGTGGCACGGCAGTAGCATATACACAATGAATGGGTTTGCCGCCGACCGCCTGCGCTTGCCGCGTTTGGTGTGTAGGGGCCTTTACTGTGAGTAAGAGCTTCAAATTCATAAAGCCTGCTGCTGTTAGACCAACACTCTGAATCTGAGACCTTATCTCACTCCAAATAATCAATAAGACAAAGTCTTTTCTGAATCTGTGATTGGACAATTAACATAAGATATGAAAGACTATTTAAAGTAAGAAGAATGTATAGTCAAACTGAAAACCTGGTTGTTTTGAAGAGAAATTAAGTGACTTTGTTCCCTATTATCCAAGTCTTGGTGCTTCAGTAAAGTTGAATTGTTAACTGAGAGACTTGCTGATTCTTTTAGGACTTGTTTCAGCGTGAGTGAATCCAGTGGCGTGCCGACCCTGGGGAGGACAAGGACAGCCTCAGAGCTCTCTGACTGACCTTCTGCTGCTCACAGCTCCATCAGCTCCTGTCAGCACATGGACAACTTTGTTTGTGTTGATAGACACAGACCATGAGCTCATGAACATGTCTGTGAATGATGTCAAACTGTAGTGATTATGTGAGAGCAGAAGCTTAAAGCTTTAATCTACAGCCATAGAAAAAGAGCATCAGTGATAACAGTCAGTGACATCAGATAATTTAGTGAATCCTCACTGAGTGAAGAGAGCAGTGTGAGCAGAGAGAGTCCTGATTTCTGAGGGAGGAGGACACACTGCTGACAATAAACAGCTGCTCAAACCCTCTGGTCCTCTACATCCTCCATGTTACCTCATCTCTGTAAGCAACTATTCAACGGAGGCAACAAAAGACTAATGGCTGACTAGGCTATAACTTTGGCTCATGTGGAAAACACTTTAAATGTTATTGAAGTATAAACTCCATCCTTAGGGAGATGTTCCACTTTGACTGAGAATCAGCCTTGGTCAAAGTTAACTCTGACATCAAAGACTGAGGAGGAGTCAATGCAAAGTGAGATGTGTTCCTCCTCTACTTCTGTGACTGCAGAGAGGAGGACAGAGGACAGTGGACTCACAGTTTGACATGATGGACTACAGGACAGGACTGCTGCTCTTCACTCTCTGCTGGACAGGTGGACATCATCTCAGTCACAGTTTGACTCATTTCATCATGTTCTCCATCTGAGCTCATTTCACTCTTTATATCCTCTCTACAGGTGCTGAAGGTCAGACTCTGACTCAGTCTGGACCAGAGGTTAAGAGACCTGGAGAGTCCACCAGACTGACCTGTACAGCCTCTGGGTTCACATTCAGCAGCTATGATATGAGTTGGATCAGACAGTCTCCTGGAAAAGGACTGGAGTGGATCGCCTATACTGGCAATCATTACTCCAACTCAGTCAGAGGCAGATTCACCATCTCCAGAGACAACAGCAGACAGCAGGTGTATCTGCAGATGAACAGTCTGAGGACTGAAGACTCTGCTGTTTATTACTGTGCAAGACACTCACAGTGACTCAAAACATCCACAGAGCTGAACAAAAACCCTCAGAGTCTGAACACCTGCAGCATGAAGCCACCAGAGGAGGAGCTCTGAGACCAGAAATTCAGAGAAGTTCAGAGGGACAAACAGCCTTTAACATGACCTGTATGAAGTTATAAATACTATAATAATGGATAAAGAGTGCAGCATGGTGGCACAAAGGATCACACTCTGAAGATCACATTTGTGAATTCTATGAGATGCAAGTTTGATCCCTTCTGCTTCCTTCCCGTCATGAACTGAACTTCACTGTTATCATTTCTGCTGATTCTCTCTGATCAGAGCAGTGTTCCTGATTTTAGATGCCGAACAAAGAGGAATAAGCAGATAAGGGCATTTTTAAGCAAAAGGACTCATCATATGAAATCTTTTAAAGGGTTATTGCTTTTCAACTGACTCTGGGTTTCGATTCCTATATTTCATTCATACCAACCAACTCATTTTATCATCACAGAGACTCATCATTGCTCCTCCCCCAGCACAGCTCTCAGCAACATCCAACAAACTATCAACGGCATTTAGAAGCTAACTTTGAACAGGCAGAAACCATGAGCAGAAAACAATCAATGTTTCTTTAGGAAAATCTAGAGACAGACTCTTGTGGGCCCTCCTGCTGCAGAGTGTTTTAACATGCAGCACAGGTGTTTTCTGTAATGTCTACCTGATACAGGTGACATTTTTACACCAATCTGTCAGGCTGGGAGACAACAAATGATCATGTGTCTTTGGTGTCTTCATACCATGAGGACACAGAAACTGACTGGACTTTAAACCTCCTCAAAGCTGCTCTGATATCTGAAGTCTGTGAGAGTTTGAGTCATTAGTATTTTAGGGCACATCAGAAGGATGGATTCAAATTTGCGAGATCAAAAAACACTTAACTGATATACACAGGATGCACAACAGCACACACACTCCACTGTCAGATTATTTTATATGTATTTCATAGAAGTTCAAAAAGGAATAGAGAGCTGTAAGACAACATGCTTTTGTTTATGAAGCTTTCCTCCGAGTGCTATTCCCATGTGGATTTGACGTGTATAATACTCCCAGGACAAAGAAAACACACACACAGTGAAAGATTCTCATGCATTACAGGGTAAAAATTATAACATTATAAAATAATAAATGAAAGCTATAAATAATTATGATCACAGGTAATTATCAAGGTTGTCCAGTGTTTTCTACAGAGGAAAAAGAAAATAAAGCCACATCAGTGGTAACTCTTCTTTGGGCTCTTATAAGCTCTTCTCTGAGCTTCACTTACATACTATATGCAAATGAAAAAAGCCACCTTGTTACTCAGATATAAAAGCTGCCATCAGAGCATCAGTGGAGCTCACAGCACGTCACATCCAACATCAACCATGTTTCCTGGAGCTCTGCTGCTGCTGCTGGCAGCTGGATGTGAGTCTCTGTGCTTCTGTCAAGCCTTCATCTTCTTCTGCTCTTTAACCTGATCATCTGAACATGTTCTCTTTTTAACAGGCGTGAAGAGTGAAACCCTGACACAGCCAGGATCAGAGACTGTGCAGCCCGGTCACACTCTGACCATCACCTGTCAGGTCTCTTACTCTCTTGGTAGCTACAGGACACACTGGATCAGACAGCCTGCAGGAAAAGGTCTGGAGTGGATTGGAGGGAAATACACCGGAGACTCTTTCTACAAAGATTCACTGAGGAACAAGTTCAGTATTGATTTAGACTCCTCCAGAAACACAGCGACTCTGAATGGACAGAACATGCAGCCTGAAGACTCTGCTGTTTATTACTGTGCCAGACAGTCACAGTGACACAAAACATCAGGAGAGCTGAACAAAAACCCTCAGAGTCTGAACTCCTGCAGCATGAAGCCACCAGAGGAGGAGCTCTGAGACCAGAAATGATCAGAACAGCAGCTGGAGTGTAAAATGTGAAAGAGAAGAAATTTCACATTAAAGGACAGAAATACTATTAGACTGCAGAAAAAGTTTAAATAAAGTGATCATTTTATCTTAAGGATGTTTCTTGGTTTTTAGATACACTAAATATGCAAATTAGTTCACTTACAGGAAGAAAGAAAATATTTGATGTATAATGCATAACGCAACATGTGATAACAGTTTTATTTTTAATAAATGTACAAACACTGAAGTGAATCAAAAATAAATTTTGTGAGGTCATATCATGGTTTTTAGAGTTTTATCAGGCACATTGTGTTTGACCTTTCCTCTCTGAAAGATAGAGGACTTCTATGAACAAGACAAAGAGCCTGCTGCATCAGAGCTTCTCCCTCTTCATTCCTTCCTCCACCATCTTCACAGCACCAACAGACTGAAATGACTCGTTCAATCTGCACCACTCAATAGTCCTACCAGTGTGACATCAGAAGTTTCTAGGCCCATGGCCTCAGCTTGTGGGCCCAATGCAGAGCAAAGACTGTAGAATGAATGAAGAGTCATTGACAACACCACCCAGAGAAGTCCTGAAAAGACCAGTTACCACAGAGTAGACGAGTCAGCCAATCAGAGCAGACTGAGCCCATGTCTCAGACAGAGTGAGAATAAGGATGGATCAGGAGTATTCAGAATATGAAAATCAGAAGGTTCATTGAACATTAGTGATTGTGAACATACTCTAACCCACAATGTCCACACAGTCCACCTGCACAGCAGTGTGTATGAACTGAACACTCTGCAGCTAACTGCACCAAATCTCATCAGTCACTTCATTTCCACAGCCTGTGCCTCATGTGGTTTCAGCACCCATCATCTGCACTAGGGCTGAACGATTTTAGGAAAAGATTGAATTGCGATTTTTCTGGCAGATATATCGATTTCAATTCGATTCACGATTTTCTTCAAATCAAGCTTTGGGATATTCACATGTGGGCTGAACGATTTTAGGAAAAGATCTAATTTAAATTTTTCTGTCAGATATTGCAATTCACGATTTTTTTTCAAATCAAACTTCAGTGCAAAATTCACTTTGTTTACAGTACAGACAACAGTAAGGAAATAAATGATGAAAAACACTTAATACATTATTCACCTTCAATAGTGATGATAATCTGTTTTCATTAACTTCTACTCCTAAACAGAGGCTTTGTGTTGTTGACCTGCTTACCAGCACTTTTAACATATAGATTGTCTACAAATTTATAAAACAGTATGTGTATAATACTTGACACAACAGATCCTGGGTCAGTCAGGAGCGCTGCAAAAAATTGCTGCTTTGGCGATCACAAAATTGCATTGTCTAAAATTGAGATTTCGATCTGAAAACGATAAATTGTTCAGCCCTAATCTGCACAGCTCTGCAGCTTGTTTGATGGAAAGGAACAGTGAGTCTGTTTCAGCAGGAGCTTTTTCAGTCTCATGTCAGTCTCTGCCAAACAGATCAACTCTCAGGATTCTCTCCTGATCTTGTGTTTGACCTGCTCAGGGCTCTGCTGTGCAGCTATGCTGGTGGACAGTGTGGGAATTGTAGGTACATATGGGCTTTATGATTATTGAAGATACTAATTTTTTCCCTCAAAGTTCTTATGAGGAATAACTTTTGGCCTCTCAATATTTTGTCCACCTGCCCTCACATAAGACTCATTTGTGTCCATGGAAAGTACTTAACATAAAACATTCTTAACTAGAAAAGCACTCGGAAAGCGCAGACCTCCGCCAGCGCCACTGTCCTCACCCATATTGTGATTTAGACCATAAATATTAGTCCTACCTTGATTTCATGCAAATATTTAGATTCCTTGACCATGAAAACACACCGTTAACAGCTGGAATCTTAATGATATCTATTTTAGTTCAGTAGTGTTTCCCAGAAATCACATTTTTCACCATAGTGGCCAGACCCTGATCCAGATCAACGCCAAAATCAAATCAGTTCTTCCTTTTCCCATGCTGAACATTTTCTGAAAATTTCATCAAAATCCATCCATGACTTTCTGAAATTTTGTTAACAGACAGACAGACGGACAGACGGACAAACAAACTCTCCCAAAAACAAACCTCTTTGGTGGAGGTAAATATACAAGAATAAAAGAAGTCAAACAATAAAACTGTTAAAAACCTTAACGAAAACCTTCTGAGATACAGGTCAGCTGTCCCTCCATGAGGAGGAGTCAATGCAAAGTGAGATGTGTTCCTCCTCTACTTCTGTGACTGCAGAGAGGAGGACAGAGGACAGTGGACTCACAGTTTGACATGATGGACTACAGGACAGGACTGCTGCTCTTCACTCTCTGCTGGACAGGTGGACATCATCTCAGTCACAGTTTGACTCATTTCATCATGTTCTCCATCTGAGCTCATTTCACTCTTTATATCCTCTCTACAGGTGCTGAAGGTCAGACTCTGACTCAGTCTGAACCAGAGGTTAAGAGACCTGGAGAGTCCCACAGACTGACCTGTACAGCCTCTGGGTTTACATTCAGCAGCCACTGGATGGGCTGGTTCAGACAGGCTCCTGGAAAAGGACTGGAGTGGATCGCTTTCATCAACCCTGGTGGTGATAGCACCTACTACTCAGACTCAGTTAGAGGCAGATTCACCATCTCCAGAGACAACAGTGCAAACCAGCTGTATCTGCAGATGAACAGTCTGAGGACTGAAGACTCTGCTGTTTATTATTGTGTCAGATACACACAGAGACTCAAAACATCCACAGAGCTGAACAAAAACCCTCAGAGTCTGAAGACCTGCAGCATGAAGCCACCAGAGGAGGAGCTCTGAGACCAGAAATGATCAGAACAGCAGCTGGAGTACAAAATATGAATCAGACACATTTATAGGGAAGTAAAAACAGAATCAAGTCAACAAAGTTCACTTTAAAGGACAGAAATACTCTTTGGCTCTTTAAAATATTATATAAAATTTATTTGACAGTGATTATTGTACTTAAGGATGTTTCTTGGTCCTAAAAAAACACTTAACATGATAAAAATGAGTTCACTGACTCGAGCAAAGAAAACATCTGATGTATAATATATAATGCAACATGTGATAACTGTTTCATTATTGAAAAAGGTAAGTAAAACTAAAGTGGATCAAACTGAAATTTGGTGAGGTCAAATCGTGGTTTTTACAGTTTTATCAGGCACATTGTGTCTGACATGTCTTCACTGCAAGATAGAGGACTTCTATGAACAAGACAAAGAGCCTGCTACATCAGAACTTCTCCCTCTTCCTTCCTCCCTCCACCATCTTCACAGCATAAACAGTCTGAAATGACTCATTTAACCTAAACCACTCAATAGGCCGACATATGGGGAAAGAACATGAGCTTTTTTAATTAATATGATTTTTTTTTCTCAAAGTTCCTTTGAAAAGTAACTTATTGTCTCCCAAGATGTTGTTTATCTGCCTTTACACAAGAATCCTACACAGGAGTCCATGTGTTACTTTGAAGGAGACATATTATGCAAAAAAAAAAAAATTAAGGCTTTTAAACACATTTTTGTGTATTTAACCTTCTTCCCAGCCCACAAAATGTGAGAGTAGACAACCAAACCTCTGTGTAGCAGGCTGCTCGAATTTAAACTCATGGTATTTGGTGAGCTGTTGAGTTTGTGAATATACTGTGACACAACATTGTTTTTATTTTGCATGAGTCTAACTTGATCGGTCTATCTGGATTCAGGAAAACTGAGTAGTTTTTTCTGAATCCAGGCTCAGTACCAAAAATCTGTTGCCAATCCTCATGATGAAAATGTGATTATTTTAATGCTGTGTAGTATTAATATTGCGTATTGCTACAAGCTAGTGCTAACAGCAGGGGTTCACATGTTTGTCAATGTTAAAGTTACTTGTTGAAAGTCTGAAGAGTAAACTTCAGAGTATGAAGATTTCTACATTAGTCAAGTGGAGTTTAACAGTAAGCTGAACATAATCAGTCTTTAATCCCTGTACCCCTCAGTTTCTACTAACATTTGTGTTAACATTAGCCTGGAAGGTAGGCTAAGTTGCAGCTGTCCCACATGTTGTGTATTAGCCTGTGATGTTGGGTGGAATGAGCTGCAGGTCTGTGGTGAATTGCTGTATGTACGCTGCTCTGCTCTGCCTCATTGGCATATGGCGAACAGGGGTGTTATGTGAGCATAGGAAGAATGCAGCTGTGCTTTTTTTATAGGCATTTTGGACCAAAGTGTGTGTGACACACAGAAATGTGTGATCACAATTTCGTTGTGTATTTTGTTTCTAATGTGTTAAATTTCATGTTAAAGTCCATGAATGGGAGCATTTGTACTTTTGTAAGTTTGTATACAGCTTGTTTATTACCAGATTACGCCACCAGGGGGCCCAACCCCCCCCTTGGAGACGGCTTAGAGTGTACTGCAGCCCTCGTCTTCAGACTGGCAGAAGCGAGGAAAGAAAACATTACGGCTGTGTTCGAAATGGCATACTAACGTACTACATGCGACATACCGAATGTGTATATACTGTATACTACATACTATTAGTATGATTAGAATGCCAACCGTTCACACTGTAGTATACTACTAAGTTTCCCATGATGCATTTCAAACCTCCGACGACAAAAATCAGAAGCACACCAGGCTATCAAATATCTCTGTTGATTCGCCGCATTTCAGAGTTCAGAGAGCATTTTAGGTGAGAAAGTCACCACGTAGAATACCAAAATGTGGTCATTTGAGCCATAAAACGCACGGATACAAATTTCATTTTGGCATTATGGACATTCTGTTCTGCGCCCCACTATGCCATTAAAGAAACTTCCGGTGGGCTCCAAAACAAGAGCCCATTTACAAAAGCGTTAAAGAACTAAAAGGAGATAATAAAAGATGCGTTTATTTTGAAAACGTGAAGTTCGCTAGTGACTTATTATTAGCTGAATGCCAAGTGGTTTGGTCAGTCTTAATGCATGGCGCAATGCATTATGGGGCTCGCAATGCATTATGGGGTGTTTGAGTGTGACTAGTATGCCCACCTCGCATACTTAAATTTTTTTCCGATATAGTATACATCTGGGTATTTCTCGCACACTCAACCTTTTCTTACTATCTAATGTGAACGCACTACATACTCATTTTGACGTCACACTTAGTATGAGTAGTACATTAGTATGCCATTTCGGGCACAGCCTACTTGATGTCCATCTCATGCTTTTCTCCTGGTTTACACAGGATAGTTCAGGTCATGAAGCACAAATGATGTCAAGACAACTTTTACAGTTTGTTGTTGTTTAAATAATGTCGTGGAGACAGTAGTTTTAGGGCCAGTAGTTGTACTTTGTTCATTGTGATGTCCGTGCTGGTGTCAGCGGCTAGTAAATATTAGCCTAACATACTACCTTAAGCTAAGAGCAACAAGTTGTGTTACCCGAGCCCCGTTCTGGTGCTCCCTTTTTGTTTTGTGAATTCTGTAAGGCTCTCCTAACATTCTTTAAGAGCTTAAAAGTCTGGAAAGTAGGCTACCAGTTGCTTGTTTTTATGGTGTATATATAGTGTGTTAAGATAATTTTTGTGCACTTAACCTGCCCTGCCAGTACTTACATGGAGTTTCCCATAATCCAAGTTATAAACACATATTAAAGATCTTTTTTTTTTGTGAAAATGCAAAGCTTTGTAGAAGGAAAGATTCAAGAATGTGTAAGGTTTGTACACATTATACACAATTTGGCTTTGAAATCATGAATAATGGATGCTTAGGGGTAAAAACTCGTATAGAAGTGCATTCTGTGTTTAAGAGAAACACATTTCTATGTAAGAGAAATAAACAGACTGGCAGAAGCGAGGAAAGAAAATACTACTTGATGTCTGGCTCATTCCTTTCTCCTGGTTTACACAGGACGATTTAATCTGGACACGGACCCTTCGTACGGGGCCTGTTACACATGTCACTAACATTTCTTGAAGACATCCATGTTAAACTGCAGAAAAAGAGCAAAATATGAAAATTTTAGATGAACAGAATCTTCAGCAAACAAAAAAAGGATACAACTGATGCAACTTTAACCAAAACCTTCAGAAATACAGGTGAGATGTCCCTCCATGAGGAGGAGTCAATGCAAAGTGAGATGTGTTCCTCCTCTACTTCTGTGACTGCAGAGAGGAGGACAGAGGACAGTGGACTCACAGTTTGACATGATGGACTACAGGACAGGACTGCTGCTCTTCACTCTCTGCTGGACAGGTGGACATCATCTCAGTCACAGTTTGACTCATTTCATCATGTTCTCCATCTGAGCTCATTTCACTCTTTATATCCTCTCTACAGGTGCTGAAGGTCAGACTCTGACTCAGACTGGACCAGAGGTTAAGAGACCTGGAGAGTTCACCAGACTGACCTGTACAGCCTCTGGGTTCTCATTAAGCAGCTACCCTATGGCCTGGGTCAGACAGGCTCCTGGAAAAGGACTGGAGTGGATCGCATATCACACTGGTAGCGAGTATTACTCCAACTCAGTCCGAGGCAGATTCACCATCTCCAGAGACAACAGCAGACAGCAGGTGTATCTGCAGATGAACAGTCTGAGGACTGAAGACTCTGCTGTTTATTACTGTGCCAGAGAGACACAGTGACTCAAAACATCCACAGAGCTGAACAAAAACTCTCAGAGTCTGAACACCTGCAGCATGAAGCCACCAGAGGAGGAGCTCTGAGACCAGAAATGATCACAAGACTGTCTGACTGTCAAAGAGTGAACAAATCAAATGATTGTAAATGCAAATACAATATATATATATATATATATATATATATATATATAAATATAGAAATATATATATATATATATATATATATATATATATATATATATATATATATATAAAACCACTGAAGTAGAAAGATCTGAAATCTCTTCAGTCAACATTTTGTTTATGAAAACTTGAGCTATGAGCTTTCACATATCTTGGGTTTATTGCTGAAGTTTTTTCTGATTTTTGGACCTGAGCTTTAACTTGGGTGAGACTTTTGTATTTTGGATCTCCATCATACATGGGGAGGGGGGGGACTCAAATGTTCTCCTTGAGAAATCAGAAGACATGATGATCCTGTTTTCATCGATCTGCCTGATTACTGAAAACAGGCTGATTGATGGAGCCTGTTGTCAGTAATCAAAGTCAAAACACTTAATCCTGTTAATCTTGTCCAACATAATAATAATAACTAGAGGATTTGCATTTCCATGCAGGAAATGCGTTGAAATGCTGAGTGTGACTGCTGAAACTGTGAAATGAAATTGCTAAAAGTAATGCAAAGAAAGTTGAAAATGTGACATGAATAGTTGTAAGCAGTAAATCACGGCTGAAAATGTGTGAAATGTGCAATAAAAATGTTTACAGAAAATTATAGATACTGGAACTCAGGTGTGAGGGTCACGTTACCGGTCTCTAACTTCAAAGAAATTTGCAAAAGTTGATGCTGCTTCAACAGTCATATCTTAGAAACTGTAGCAGATAGTGTGCACTAAAAACCGTATACAGTTGTGAAAGAAAGCAGAAAATAAATGACTGTTTTATAACATGGTTAAATGTGGTGATATTTGTAGATGTACCTAACAAAGTGGCCAGTCAGTGTAATACGTCCAAAGTAAGGTTGAGAGTGTAAAGACAAGCATGATTACGCTATTGTAATAAAGAATCCATATAGATGGAGAAGGAAAGTGCGTCTGCCTCAGCCCAGATTTGAACCCAGGTCTCTCGCTGCTGCTTTAACCATTCAACCACAGGGTTAAATATGCTGAGTCATAGAAAGCACGGTATTTCTCCTGTTTGTATTGTGTGCATGCATTGTCTCATAGAACACTCTGATAACGCTCGGTGTCTAAACCGGGATAGATATGAGGAAAGGGATTTCACAGTGAGCATCCCAAGAACCTGCTGAAACGTTTAATAAAATTCTCATGTCTGTACTGTTGAAAATGTTAACACAGTGGCAAGTTAAAAACGCACTTCAAAGTGAAGCACTCGGCTGTCCGGAGCTTCGGTCTGAAGTCACGTGACGCGCTGAACGCACACAGATTTCCTCAAAAGTTGGTGTTGCTTAAAAATTCAAAATTAAAAAACTGTAGAAGCCAGCAAAAAGCTGAAGATGTGTAAAAATAGCTGAGAAGTCAGTGCAGCTTTTAAAGCATGAATGAAGTCTGTAGGTGGAAGCATGCCCAATCTGTGGAGCTTCAAAGTTACTGAAGTTTTCAGCAGACCTGCGGAAATGTCCCATTGATTTCAATGTAAAAATACATGCAGAAATTATTTTTTACTGTAAAAAGTATAACTGTTAAACCTGTGAAAAATACAAGCGCACTTCTCCTGAACATGCTGCATATGTCAATTTTTTTCTGTGAAAATCTGTGCAAATTTGAAGCCTGTGAAAGGTGCCAAAATCTGGGATCAGACAGAAAAAGAAAGGATGTTCAAATCTGAGGATATTTAGAGGGTGGTCCAGAAAAGAGAAAATTTCAAGTGGAAGTCAATTGATGCTGTCATGGAGACATGGACCAACATCTCTGAGGGATGTTTCCAGCTCCTTGTTGAATTAATGCTCTGAAGGATGAAGGCAGCTCTGAGGGCAAAGGGGGTACAATCCAGGACCAGAGAGTCCAGCAGAGTCACACAGTGCAGACAGAAAATAAACTCTTGTATTCAAATGGAGACACTGTTATCTTGTTGTACCAGAAAATCATCAGAATCATAATTGATCAATCTCCATGTTGGATAAATGCTGAAATGTCCAAGAGCTGATCTGCTGTAGGAAAAACATCTGAACTTGAGCCTCAAATCTGCTCGATGCTGTGCTGCTGAAGTCAGAGTTAAGATTTACTGACAAGGAGATCAGAGTCTGAGAATCAATCTAAACATGTTAATCAATGACAAGAACCAAAAAGACATTAAACCATGTTGTAGAGTTACAGACCAACTTAAAAATACAGAATACAGTTTATATACATTTCTAAGACCTCCAAGACATTTAACCATGTTGTAGAGGTTCGGACTATGTAAAATACAGCATCCACTTTATGTTTATACAGTATTTCTGACACTGTCTCATGAGGAGGAGTCAATGCAAAGTGAGATGTGTTCCTCCTCTACTTCTGTGACTGCAGAGAGGAGGACAGAGGACAGTGGACTCACAGTTTGACATGATGGACTACAGGACAGGACTGCTGCTCTTCACTCTCTGCTGGACAGGTGGACATCATCTCAGTCACAGTTTGACTCATTTCATCATGTTCTCCATCTGAGCTCATTTCACTCTTTATATCCTCTCTCAAGGTGCTGAAGGTCAGACTCTGACTCAGTCTGGACCAGAGGTTAAGAGACCTGGAGAGTCCCACACACTGACCTGTACAGGCTCTGGGTTCTCATTCAGCGGTTTGTATTTGGGCTGGATCAGACAGGTTCCTGGAAAAGGACTGGAGTGGATCGCTTACATTTATGCTGATGGTAGCAAAACCTTCTACTCCAACTCAGTCCAAGGCAGATTCACCATCTCCAGAGACAACAGCAGAGAGGAGCTGTATCTGCAGATGAACAGTCTGAGGACTGAAGACTCTGCTGTTTATTACTGTGCCAGAGAGCCACAGTGACACAAAACATCCACAGCGCTGAACAAAAACCCTCAGAGTCTGAACACCTGCAGCATGAAGCCACCAGAGGAGGAGCTCTGAGACCAGAAATGATCAGAAGAGCTGCTGGAGTATAAAATGTTAAAGAGACACACTAAGGGATGAAAAATAAAATCAACACAACAATGTCCACTTTAAATGGCAGAAATACTTTAAGACTCTCCTGAAAAATAATCAATGGTTAACGTTTGTCGAAGCCTTGTGAAGCTGAGCCCTGCCACCTTGGCCCAATAAATTAATTATTAAATTAAACTGGTAGAAGTGCCACAGACTACAGAACATTTTGCACAGTGACCCTCTCGTGAGCATCGAGAGTGCAACATCATCCTCTGCTGGCCCTGCATCTTTTAATATGCAGCATCTATGAGTCTGTTTTCTTCTGGGGTTTTCTGTTGAGAATATGACTGATACAGTCTTTTGCAATCATTTACATCATTATTCCTACTGCACCAGAACACTGTATTTAGGGTTCCCCCACCTGTCAATTTCCACTTTAACCACTGAAATAATACATTGTTTCCCAAAACTTTCTTCATCTGCCTTCACATAAGACTTGTATGTGGAAGTCCATGTGAATTCAGGAACACTGAGTAGTTTTCCTGAATCCAGGCTCATGGCAAAATTCTGTTCACAACCTGATGATGGAAATGTGAGTATTTTAACGTGTCATATTTATTTTGCTCATTGCTATGACATACTGCTAACAGCAGGGGACTCTTCACATGTTGGTCAATGTTAACCCCTAAAAAGCCAATTATATAATTTGATACATACCTAATAATACCTCTGTCTACTCAATATGATCAACAAATTACAAAAAACATCTGAATACAATCAGAAAAATGATAAAATGTCCTCCAATGGATTTTCAGCTGCCAAAAACACCAAATGTATCAAATGAGATATGAAAAATCTGTATGTTGAATTTTATGGACATTTTGAATTTTTATGGATTTTAGCAGAAAGTAAAACAAACATTTCAGCTCCAAAAAATTAGAATTTTTGGGCTATAATCTATGGTCATGGGCCTTAAAGGGTTAACTTTACTTGTCAAAAGTCTGAAGAGTAAACTTATGAACATCTCTACATTAGTCAAGAGGAGTTTAACAGTTGGTTGAATATAATCAGTCTTTCACCTACCCCTTTACCCCTCAGTTTCTGCAAACGTTAGCCTGAAAGGTATGCGTTAGGCTAACATATTGTGTGTTAGCCTGTGATGTTTGGTGGAATGAGCTTTGCTTTTGTAATAGTTAGTGTGGTAACCATCATGAATGAACTGTTTGTGTGTGTTCAGGAATGTAAGCAACGCGTGGCTGGAGCGCTCCACTTCACCTGAGTTATGCTGCAAATATAATGTGAATTCCCATATGTACACTGCTTTACTCTGGCTCATTTGCAAATGAAGGCAACCACCCCTAAAACCAGCTATTCTGAACTGGGGGGTTATGTGAGTGTGGAAAGAATGCAGCTGTGCTCTTTTCTATAGGCATTTTGGACCAAAGCATGTCTCTAACATTTCATGAAGACATCAAGGATCCATGTTAAACTGCAGAAAATGAGCAAAACATGGGAACTTAAAAAGCAAAACAAAACAAAAAACAAAAACAATATTCAATATACAGGAGACACAAAAAGACAAAAATAACACTTATGAAAATTTAACCAAAACCTTCAGTTATGTAGGTCAGATGTCCCTCCATGAGGAGGAGTCAATGCAAAGTGAGATGTGTTCCTCCTCTACTTCTGTGACTGCAGAGAGGAGGACAGAGGACAGTGGACTCACAGTTTGACATGATGGACTACAGGACAGGACTGCTGCTCTTCACTCTCTGCTGGACAGGTGGACATCATCTCAGTCATAGTTTGACTCATTTCATCATGTTCTCCATCTGAGCTCATTTCACTCTTTATATCCTCTCTACAGGTGCTGAAGGTCAGACTCTGACTCAGTCTGATCCAGAGGTTAAGAGATCTGGAGAGTCCACCAGACTGACCTGCACAGCCTCTGGGTTCACATTCAGCAGCTACTGGATGGCCTGGGTCAGACAGACTCCTGGAAAAGGACTGGAGTGGATCGCTGTCATTTATCATGATAGCAGTGGAACCTTCTACTCTGACTCAGTCCGAGGCCGGTTCACCATCTCCAGAGACAACAGCAGAGAGGAGCTGTATCTGCAGATGAACAGTCTGAGGACTGAAGACTCTGCTGTTTATTACTGTGCAAGACACTCACAGTGACTCAAAACATCCACAGAGCTGAACAAAAACCCTCAGAGTCTGAACACCTGCAGCATGAAGCCACCAGAGGAGGAGCTCTGAGACCAGAAATGATCAGAACACAAGTTCAGAGGGACAAACAGCCTTTAACATGAGCTGTATGAAGCTATGAAATGTTATAATAATGAAATAAGCAAAAGAACATCATCATCACATGAATTCTTTTGTAGGGCTATTAATTTTCAACTGACACTAGTTTTCAATTCCTATATTTCTTTCATACCAACCAACTCATTTTATCATCACAGAGACTCATCATTGCTCCACCACCAGCACAGCTCTCAGCAAAATCCAACAAACTATCAATGACATTTAGAAGCAACTTTTGAACAGGCAGAAACCCTGAGCAGAAACAATCAATGTTTCTTTAGGAAAATCTACAGACAGACTCTTGTGGGCCCTCTTGTATTCCTGCAGCAGAGTGTTTTAACATGCAGCACAGGTGTTTTCTGTAATGTCTACCTGATACAGGTGACATTTTTACACCAATCTCTCAGGCTGGTAAACAGCAAATGATCATGTGTCTTTGGGGTCTTCATACCATGAGGACACAGAAACTGACTGGACTGTAAACCTCCTCAAAGCTGCTCTGAGATCTGAAGTCTGTGAGAGTTTAAGACATTAGTATTTAAAGCTATAGTCTATGATTTGGAAGCTTGGTGCATCTTAATAACATCGTTTATAAGGCCATTAAGGTCCTACGCTCCGATCTACGCAATATAAAGACCAAAAACAAAGAAAAAAATCCATTCATCCGCTGCAAAGCGGCGTAACAGTTGACCAATCCGAAATGCCACTCCCGGCGGATCGGATTGGTCCGTGAGCCCATCCACCCTCTGTCTCCTCTGCTCCACACCGTCTCGCCTATGGTCTCGCCTCCTACCAACTACCTCTCTCATATACCAGTGAGCAGCTAGCAGCACAGCTAGCTGCTGGAGCTAGCTGCAGGAGAAGACCAGAGCCAAAAGCGGGAGGCCGCTTCTGTCATCCTCCACTACGAAGGGGAGGAAATGTAAAAGTTTCAAGAAAAAGCCTGAAGTAAGGAAGAAATTTGAGCAATACAGGTCCCAACAGAGACAACACTGGAGAACTGTACAGTGGAAAAAGCTGCAGAATGATCTGGGACTGACTACTGCTCCGGTTGCCCAATGGCCAGTGGCCAGCGGCCGCAGCATCGGCCATTCTCGTGTACTCCAGGACTTCCAGATGACCAGCCTGCCCCTGGTTGAACATGTAATGACTTTGTTTACTACAGTGGGAGATGTCTGCTGAATAACTCTGGTTAGTCTGTGCCTATACTGGCTAATGACTGAACATTGTTGGTCTGAACGGGTAGGCTCTGTCAATAGATTTTAGCATAAGTTAGCCACGCATCGTTAGCATTGTAAACTGAGCTGGTGAAGACACGCCGAGAACCTTAAATCCTCACACACAATCAGCTCTTCTCTGATCAGACAGTGGCGACGCCAGACCTGCTTCGCCGCTGGTCCAATTGAAATGGCTACCCCTGTGTGTTACAAGGGGGATGACTGTCGTGTTTGTTACTTTCAGCTATGAGAAATCTTATTGTTGTTGCTGCTGATAATTGCCGCCGGCTTCTTGCTCTATCAGAGGGGGCGTGTTGTTAGGTGGCGACACAAGCTGAGGGGCAGGAGGGGAGGGGTGAGTGAAGGGGGGGGCAGGCTGGGTTTTTTAAATCTGTCTCAACAGCCAAACTGGTTTTCAGATCGTAGACCCTAGCTTTAAGGGCACATCAGCAGGATGGATTCAAAATTGCAAGATCAAAAAACACTTCATTGATCTTTTCTCTACATCAAATGTACAACAGCACACACACTCCACAGTCAGATTAATTTATATATGTATTTCATAAAAGTTCAAAAAGGAACAGAGAGCTGTAAGACAGCATGCCTTTGTTTATGAAGCTTTCCTCAGAGTGCTATTCCCATGAGGCTTTGACGTGTGTAATACTCCCAGGACAAAGAAAACACACACACAGTGAAAGATTCTCCTGCATTACAGGGTAACATTTTTTAATTATGTACTAATGAATGAAAGCTACTGATAATTATGATCACATGTAATGATAAAGGTTGTCCAATTATTTTTACAGAGGCAAAAGAAAATAAAGCCAAGGACTCAAGCAGAGAAAATACATTGTTTACAGTACACAGTAGTTTTAAATCAGCTGTGAGTGCTGATGTTAAATGATGAAGCTTCATATAATTAAATTATGTACATCAGTGGTAACTCTTCTTTGGGCTCTTATAAGCTCTTCTCTGAGCTGCACTTATAGACTGTATGCAAATTTAAAAGCCACCTTGTTACTCAGCTATAAAAGCTGCCATCAGAGCATCAGTGGAGCTCACAGCACGTCACATCCAACATCAACCATGTTTCCTGGAGCTCTGCTGCTGCTGCTGGCAACTGGATGTGAGTCTCTGTGCTTCTGTCAAGCCTTCATCTTCTTCTGCTCTTTAACCTGATCATCTGAACATGTTCTCTTTTTAACAGGCGTGAAGAGTGAAACCCTGACACAGCCAGGATCAGTGACTGTGCAGCCTGGTCACACTCTGACCATCACCTGTCAGGTCTCTTACTCTCTCGGCAGCTGGACAGGTTTTATCAGACAGCCTGCAGGAAAAGGACTGGAGTGGATTGGAGTAAAAGGCACTGGCAGTTCTTACTACAAAGATTCACTGAGGAACAAGTTCAGTATTGATTTGGACACCTCCAGCAAAACAGTGACCCTGACCGGACAGAACATGCAGCCTGGAGACTCTGCTGTTTATTACTGTGCCAGAGCCTCACAGTGACTCAAAACATCCACAGAGCTGAACAAAAACCCTCAGAGTCTGAACACCTGCAGCATGAAGCCACCAGAGGAGGAGCTCTGAGACCAGAAATGACAACAACACCATCTGACTGTTTAAGAGGGAACAAATTAAGTCAGGGAATGAAAATGAATAAAAAGTAAAATACAAACAGGGAAACTCAAATGATTTATAATATTTGTTATTCATCATCTTTCTTTGTAGTTAAGATTTAAGATTTAATTAGAGTGAGATTAGGGGAGATTACTTTTTCAATGGATCTCCTTAAAAGTTGGAGGATATAAAGATCTATGACTGGCTGACCAATCAGGACTGATTTTATTTCATGGACCTTCCCTTTAAAACACTCACTCTGACAGGACTGTGAGTCAAAGACATCTAATCATGGAGCCTGTTTTCAGTCATCCAAAGCAAACACATGGTGAATTTCATTCAAACTAAACATGTGATCAGAAAACTTGTCATGATCAAAATGAACACTGAGCAGAATTTTTAGTGAGGCCTCAAACATCCAGGATCTCTGGACACAAATGTGAGGAGCCTCTTTAGGGGGGTGACATGGGAGGATTGAAAACCACTGCTTTAGGAGGTGAATTAGACTTTTGTCTCTTACAAACAGTGTCCTGTTGGCTGATTGGCTCTGTTCTGATGGTTACAAAAGCAGCACAGAAGTCTGACTGAGTCAGAGCTTCAAATTCATAAAGCCAACACTCTGAAACTGAGACCTGATCCCACTCCAAATAATCAATTAAACAAACTCTTTTCTTCAATCTGTCACTGGACAGTTAGCATACTGTGTTCGAAATTATTATGCAGACTGCATTTCGATGTCATAAAGACTAAATGCTTTTGATTTTCAAGTAAACTCATGAATGGTCTTTGTCCCAGGGCTCTTTGAATCACTGAAGTCAATCTCAAACACCTTGTCAGGAATTTTTCCTTTATAATCCTTCGATAGCTCAGTTGGTTCTTACCTTTACCCGACATTTATTCAGAATAAAAATGATGAAAAGCAGCTGAATGCAACCAAATGGAGCTTTAATCCTTCTTGTTCTTGTCCGGACAAGAGAGTTACAACCCAAAGAATGCCAAAGCAGTCTTATGCCGTGTTCACACCGCAGGCAGCCCAGCTACCAAAGTGGCGTCGCCTACTGATGTAGCGTCGCGCGTCCAAAATATAACCGCTGCCGTCGGCCGTCGCTCGGTGACGTATGTCCGCTCGAGTTTCACCGCGATCATATCATATATCACATAATAGGATGTATAAGCGTACATTATTCCAACTTTATCCTTTTCACTCACTTATCAAACACAAAACTCTGCAGCTGATGATGCAGCAGCATTATCTGTCAGTTTATCGCGGTCCATTTGGGCGGAACTGATGTCCTCACCGAGATTATTTCCGCCTAGACGGAACTCATCCGCCCTGTAGTCCAGATAAATAACTGCATCGTCACACGTGTGAACGCACCTTTAGAGTTGAACTGAAAACTAGTACAGTGTCATCTCCTTTATCACGTGGTCACGTGAGGGTGTTTCTGTTGAGAAAGATGGCCTTGCAGGTGCAAGAGGTTCAGCAAGTTCACTGAGTTTGTGGAAAGAAAAGGTAACGAGAGGGCCAAGAGGTCCATGTACAGTCATGTAGTGTGTGGGAAAGCAGTCTCAAGCAAGGAGGGGGCTATGTAAGGTCATGTACAGGTTATGTTAGTTCATATCACTAAGTAATGATTTTACAGCATTTCAGGATAGATCAAATACATAAGAAAAAACTATATACAATATATACAAGTGTCAAATTGTTCCTCAAACACCTGTAATAATTAGTTTGCATGGTGAGCCCAACTAAAGGAAAAACTACTGCAGAGGGATGTTCCACATTATTCAGTAGACAACTATTATCAAGCAATATGAGAAAGAAAAAGCATCTCTCTGCTGCTGAAAAGCATGACAAGATATGAAAACCTTAGATATTTCACAAAACGTAAGCGTGACCATCATACTGTGAAGAGATTTGTAGCTGATTCAGAGCACAAGCGGGTTTGTGCAGATAAGGCAAATAAGAAAGGTTTCTGCCAGACAAATGCTTCGGATTAAGAGAGCAGCTGCTAAAAGACCATTACAAAGCAGCAAACATGTATTTGAAGCTCCTGGTCCCTCTGGAGTCTCGAGAACATCAAGATATAGGATCCTCCAGGGCCTTAAGGTTGTGCGTAAACTTTCTATTCGGCCCCCCTAACTAATGCACATAACGAAATGGCTGCAGTGGGCCCAGAAATACATGATACATACCCTGCATGGGATGGATGGATAGAGTAGTGGATGGCTGGTGAATGGCCACCATGACCCAACAAGGCCGCAACATCAGCAAGGAGGTGGTGGAGTCATGATTTGGGCCGCAGCCATGGGGATCGAGCTAACGGTGTCAAAATGACCTGTGAACAGTATGTGGAATTTCTGTCTGACCACTTCCTTAAAAGGAAGAACTTCGCATTCCCAAACAGAATCATCTTCATGCAATATAATGTACCATCTCATGCTGCAAAGAACACATCTGCAGCACTGGCTGCCATGGGCATAAAAGAAGAGGATCTAATGGTGTGGCCCCCATCATCCTCTGACCTCAACCCTATTGAGAACCTTGGAGCATCCTTAAAAAAAAGATGTATGAGGGTTGAAGACAGTTTACATCCACAAAGCAGCTCTGGGAGGCTATTCTGACATCCTGCAAAGAAATTAAAACAGAAACTCTCCAAAACTGACTTGTTCCATGGATTCAAGAATAGTGAAGCTGCTATGAAATGAGGGATTTGAGTTCTTTACAATGTATAAAATGCATGAAAACTCTGTTGTGTGTGATAATTTGGAACAGTGCATTCAATACTTTTTTTTTTTTTTTACTTCTGTTGTCATTAGAGGTTTGTTCAACAGCATTTGAATTCAACTCTAAAGGCTAATGGCTTGAAAATTATGCTGACAGCTATTTGAGTTATTTTATTATAAATTAAGCTCATGTGGAAAAAAATTTAAATGTTATTGGAGCATAAACTCTATACTGAGGTAGATGCTCCAGTCTGACTGAGAATCAGCCTTGGTCAAAGTTAACTCTGACGTCAGACACTGAGGAGGAGTCAATGCAAAGTGAGATGTGTTCCTCCTCTACTTCTGTGACTGCAGAGAGGAGGACAGAGGACAGTGGACTCACAGTTTGACATGATGGACTACAGGACAGGACTGCTGCTCTTCACTCTCTGCTGGACAGGTGGACATCATCTCAGTCACAGTTTGACTCATTTCATCATGTTCTCCATCTGAGCTCATTTCACTCTTTCTATCCTCTCTACAGGTGCTGAAGGTCAGACTCTGACTCAGTCTGGACCAGAGGTTAAGAGACCTGGAGAGTCCACCAGACTGACCTGTACAGCCTCTGGGTTCACATTCAGCAGTTATAACATGGCCTGGATCAGACAGGCTCCTGGAAAAGGACTGGAGTGGATCGCATGGACTGGTAGCAATGATTACCCCAACTCAGTCCGAGGCAGATTCACCATCTCTAGAGACAACAGCCAAAGCCAGCTGTATCTGCAGATGAACAGTCTGAGGACTGAAGACTCTGCTGTTTATTACTGTGCCAGATACACACAGTGACTCAAAACATCCACAGAGCTGAACAAAAACCCTCAGAGTCTGAACACCTGCAGCATGAAGCCACCAGAGGAGGAGCTCTGAGACCAGAAATGATCAGAACAGCAGCTGGAGTATAAAATGTGAAAGCGACACATTACTGGGAAAGTTAAAGAAAAAAAACAGCAAAGTTCACTTTAAAGGAAAGAAATACTATTAGACTATGAATAAAACTGTAAATTAAGATGTTTATTTTATATTAAGGATGTTTCTTTGTTCTCAGAAACACTAAAAAGATGGAAATTAGTTCACTGACCAGAAGAACAAAAACATGTTATTCTGTTTCATTGTTAAAAGTGAGGAACATTAAAATGGATCAAACAGAAATGTGTGAGGTCGAATCATAAAGTACATTTCCCAGTATAACATAAATGGATGTAATTTGCCATTATAAACTTAAATGTTGTTTTGTGACTTCAATCTGGATCAGACCAGCTCCAAAATGTCATGGCTTCTTTCTTGGACCGAACCACACCTCTGGTAAAATGTTCATGCAGGTCCATTCAGCAGTTTTTGTGTAGTCTTGCTAACAGACAAACAGACAAACAGCCTGTGAAAACATAACCTCCTTGGTGGATGTATTAAAGGAGAGAGTGGGTGTCTTATTCCTCCATCTTCCTTCTCAGTTTCAGGGAAGATGCTCACCTGACTGAGCAGATAAAATGTTAAATCTGTTTTATTAAGGATATACTTCTCTGTCATTCTGGGCCACCACACATACATCAGAAAGTTTGGGCCAGAGGCTTTCAAAAGCACATCTGGAATGTGATTGGATTATAGTCTGTCAATGCCATTGTTACAGATCTATCAAACGATGTAGGTGGACATGACTGATGTAGAGTTAAGAACAAAATGTGAGCCGATGTCATTCCCCATATTCCAGCCAAAGCCTGACGGAGCAGGAGAGAAAATATCTTTTCCATCAGAGTTGTTTTTATTCTCTGTTCAGTGAGGACATGCTGTCTGTTATTGATAAACTGCTGACAAAGCAGGTATCATCCATGGACATAAACCTTTAATGAAGGCCCTTTGGTTCTCTAAATACATCTGAAAAAGAAAAGAAGCTGTTTGGCTGACTTTCCTCATTCCCTATGTAGTGTTTCTTAACAATAATCATGAAAAAACAGCCAAAGATCTTCACACAGAGAAAATCTCCTAACTTAAATAATCAATTATTGGTCTATTCTTTAATTCCATTCATACAAAAATCTATTTTTAGAGTTTAAGTTCATCAGAATACCTCACTGGAGTATCTGGATGATAGGATGCTAATTTACATAACAATACATCTGGCCCACATGTCAGCAGAGCACACGAGTATATATTGGATAACAGCCTTCAGGGTCACAGTCTCATCCACGCCCCACCATGACAGTCCTACAGAGCGTCCTCCTGCTGGCTCTCGTTTCAGGTGAGTAAATCTGTGGGGCAGCAGTGGAGCAGGAAGAGAGCTTCAGGTGTGCGCAGACTCCCTGACATCCACACTGTGATTATTTCAGCTGCACAGGGCCAGAGCCTCACCTCCTCAGAGCCTGTGGTGGGCAGTGCAGGACGCTCGCTCTCTCTGTCCTGTGAGGTCAGTGGACTGCCTCTGGCTTGGCTGCACTGGATTCGTCAGACACCAGAGAGAGGACTGGAGTGGATTGGACGCATTGACAGTGGGACTGGCACCATATTTGCCCAAAGACTCCAAGGACAGTTTTCCATCACCAAGGACACATCCAGCAGTCGTGTGTACTTACAGGTAAAAAGTCTGAAAGAGGAAGACTCTGCAGTTTATTTCTGTGCACGAGAACCACAGTGACACAACAGATGGCAGCCCTGGACAAAAACTGAGTAACACAGCTCCATGTATGAGGAGCACTGAAGCATGTCATCTACTACAGAGTTATGGGGCTCCAACAATAAACACAACACATGTATGAGAGTTTATGTTTGAGTGTTTGGCATTCACATAACCTAAAGCAACAGAAACATTTTCAGAAAACTGCTCAACAGAAGAAAAGTTACAAAAGCACCTCATGAAAAATATTCCTATTTCTGTTTTCTACATGGAAACTTCTCTAAAACTCAAATTTAAAAAAAAAGTTTGCAGACACAATTTAACAACCCACATTCAAGTGTAATATAGACCCAAAAGTTGAATGTCAAACATTGAAAAGACTAATATTTACTTTCACCAACAGTACCATGCAAAATGATGTTTAAATCAGACAAATAACCATGAGTGTGACTAAAAATGTGTTGTTGAAACATCAAAAAAGCCATGATCTACATTCTAGACTAATTAAGTGCTTCCAAAAAAATAAAGGGCTTCAGTTCTTACTTGGCTGAAAGACTGAGAAGATTATTTTGTTGAAATAATTGTATTCTTATGGCAAAATAAAATAAATATGAAGAACAATTTTGTAAAAAGCTATTTCTGCTCTAATAAGATTTGATCCCTGGAGACAATATTCATAATATGCCAATTTTCAGCAGCAACTACCAAAATAAATATCTGCAGTATATTGTTAGAACTTCATGCAAAATTCAGTTTCTTTTCACTGCTTCTGATATGACAGATGGTTAAAAAGGAAATATTAAAATTTTGCATTTCCCAAGTATATAAAGAATTATTACAGTAAGGAGGAGTCAATGCAAAGTGAGATGGGTTCCTCCTCTACTTCTGTGACTGCAGAGAGGAGGACAGAGGACAGTGGACTCACAGTTTGACATGATGGACTACAGGACAGGACTGCTGCTCTTCACTCTCTGCTGGACAGGTGGACATCATCTCAGTCACAGTTTGACTCATTTCATCATGTTCTCCATCTGAGCTCATTTCACTCTTTCTATCCTCTCTACAGGTGCTGAAGGTCAGACTCTGACTCAGTCTGGACCAGAGGTTAAGAGACCTGGAGAGTCCACCAGACTGACCTGTACAGCCTCTGGGTTCACATTCAGCAGCTACCACATGGGCTGGATCAGACAGGCTCCTGGAAAAGGACTGGAGTGGATCGCTTTCATTTATACTGACAGTAGTGGAAAATTCTACTCCAACTCAGTCAGGGGCCGGTTCACCATTTCCAGAGACAACAGTGCAAACCAGCTGTTTCTGCAGATGAACAGTCTGAGGACTGAAGACTCTGCTGTTTATTACTGTGCCAGAGACACACAGAGACTCAAAACATCCACAGAGCTGAACAAAAACCCTCAGAGTCTGAACACCTGCAGCATGAAGCCACCAGAGGAGGAGCTCTGAGACCAGAAATGATCAGAACACAGATGATAAAAAAGAAAGGCAAACAATTTGATGTAATGAGCTGGCATACAAATTTAACCTTCCAATCTGATCATGTTTTGCTCTCTCTTGGCTCAAACATACTTTCTCCAAACCAATGAACATTGTCATTGCCATGGTGTTATCAAACTGCATGTGGAGCTCACTGCGGGAGACACAAAGCAATATGATGGTTTTTCCTGAAGTTATACTTCTCCCATGAAGAACAATTTAAACAAAGACAAAAAAAGTTTTCATCCTTTCAAGAAATTATCACCACACCACAGTTAAATGACACAGACAAAAAACTGCTGGTTCAGCAAAGGATGTGATGAATATAAACACAACCATCAATATGATTCAGTGAATCTGAGTCTGACTCTGATCATCAGGTGGATTCAGCTCAGATCTTATTTTGGCCAAGATCCATCTAAAATCTCAAGGCACACAACATCAGTGTAAAATATCCTTTTTGACATGTTTTAGTTTTATAAGATGAAGTCAATCTAGTCATAAACAGTCAAAGAAATAAAGTGATAAATGAAGAGACAGCAGGTACCATCAGAACTGTCCTAACCATTTACTAACATTGCAGAACATGAACTGAAGACCAAAACAACAAGTGACCTGAATGACCAAGTTAATTCCCACCAGTCACACCTCCAGGTAAACTCAGGTCAATGAGCCGGCCAACCACTCTCAGGTGACCCCATAAGCAGGGGTTTTATAGTTCTAGTCAACTCTTAGACTTAAAGAAGCCTTTAAAAGAAGCAGTGAAATGTCTTCAAGGAAGTGAACCAGTCCAGTTGACACATGGATCAGCACTGGCTAATATTTTCGGATGATATCTGCTGTGAGCAGGTAAATTTTAAGCATCACGTTCCTCCAATCCCACTGACTCCTGATTAAGAGGTTTCACTTCCTGTCTCCATCTGACCTCCACATGTCACCAATACAACAAAAATAACAACTTTATTTGATTAAAACTTTTAAAAACAGTTGACAAAATGTTCAACAGACAAAACAAAAGTAGAATTCATGGTCAGGTCAAACAGTCAAAAAGTCTTCATCATCTCACTGAAGAAGCTTCATGGAGGAGGGCAAAGTGTTTTTAGGATTCCTTAACAAGTCCTCTTTGGAGAAAACCTTGGAGAACCAGGACCTGGAAGACTGAGGACCTTCACAGAAAACCTAATGAGCATGTTTTGGTCTTTAGAAGGAAACCAGGTATACCCAGAGAAACTCCATGCATGCTCAAGGAGAACACCGGTACATATACTGAGTGATTGATCTGGTCTGTGAGTGTCAGTGTGGTTCTCTATGCAAAGTGGTCTTCCTCTGAGTCTGATATAAAGACTCAACTTCAGACTGTGAGTCAGAGAAGAGGAGAAGCTCCATCATGACACCTTCAACACCAACCATGTTCTCTGTAGCTCTGCTGCTGCTGACTGCTGGATCCTGTGAGGGGCTCTTAAACTATCACATGATATCAAAATGAAGGAACAATCAGAGGAATGATGGAGATGATGATGGTTTTTGTTTCCACAGGTGTGAAGAGCATCGATCTGACACAGCCAGGATCAGAGACTGTGCAGCCCGGTCACACTCTGACCATCACCTGTCAGGTCTCTGGTTACTCGCTGACTGATGACAGCTATGCTACAGCCTGGATCAGACAGAGGGAAGGAAAAGCGATTGACTGGATCTCTCACAAGTGGGGTGGTGGGACCCTTCGCCAAAATAATGCACTGAAGAACAATTCAGTTACAGTAGAGACACCTCTGCTGGAACAGTGACTCTGACGAGACAGAACATGCAGACTGAAGACTCTGCTGTTTATTACTGTGCCAGAAACACACAGTGACACAAAACATCCACAGAGCTGAACAAAAACCCTCAGAGTCTGAACACCTGCAGCATGAAGCCACCAGAGGAGGAGCTCTGAGACCAGAAATGATCACAGCACAAGTTCATAGGGACAAACAGCCTTTAACATGAGCTGTATGAAGTTATGAATATTAAAGAGTGCAGCATGGTGGCACAAAGGATCAAACTCTGAAGAACACAAGCAATGATTAATAAACAAAAAAATGATGTTTTTGTATTTTGACTCATGACATCTGACATGAGTGCTTGTATTAAAACTGAAGATCTCTCATCTTCCTCTGGATCAGCTGTTGATCTCTGTTCATTCATAATCTTTACTGTATAAAAAGACTTTGTACATCTAATCCAAGAAAATTTCAAGGACTTTTCAAGGTGCATTATCACAGATTTCAGGCCCTAAATAAAACCTTTATAAAAATCCCCAACAATCAGGATAATGACATCCTGACCTAATTAAACTGAAGAGGTGACATTAAGCTTTACACGTAATTATTTGTGTTTTGTAATCACAGTCTACAGAGAGATCATCAATTACCAGAAAAAAACAAACAAATTTTATTCATCAAAATGTCCACCTGTGTGTAGATTTTACTCAAACATGGATCATTAAATATGAAATCATTTCCCAAACATTAATGTCCCTTTTACTGACTCCTTAACTACCACAAAAGTGAAAGACTAATCCAAACTATGTTAGATTGTTGATTTTAACTTTGTTACTGCATGAAATATAAAGATAGATGTCAATTTTGCAATGATTTTTCAATAAACCACAATTCCAAAGAAGTTGGTACCTCTGCTCGGTCATTCAGACTCAAGGATGGGTGAGGTTCATCACTTTGTGAAAAACTGCATGAGTACAAAAGTTGAAAAACAACTTTATTCAACTTACACTTTACAAGAAATTAACAGATTTCCTCCTCCTAGCAGTCTAAAGGGGATAAGAGTTAAAGATCATGGATGACCAGATGGATTCAGCAAAATAAGCTGAAAAATTTACATAAAATAAGAACTGGCATATGAAATGTGTCGCTGATGTTAAATTTTGGAAAATGAACATTTAAGTCAAATTGATCAAAGAAAATAACAATTCATATTTGTTCTTATTTTAAAGCTGTTTTTGAATGATGCATCTTCATGTGTGATAAAATAAACTTACACCCTGTGAGGACTCCTCTGTTGGCTCCAGTCAGACCATCATCAGTGTTCCAGTTGAATGTATGCAAACTCAGAGAGTGTCCACGTTACTCAGCTATAAAAGCTGCCATCAGAGCATCAGTGGAGCTCACAGCACGTCACATCCAACATCAACCATGTTTCCTGGAGCTCTGCTGCTGCTGCTGGCAGCTGGATGTGAGTCTCTGTGCTTCTGTCAAGCCTTCATCTTCTTCTGCTCTTTAACCTGATCATCTGAACATGTTCTCTTTTTAACAGGCGTGAAGAGTGAAACCCTGACACAGCCAGGATCAGTGACTGTGCAGCCCGGTCACACTCTGACCATCACCTGTCAGGTCTCTTACTCTCTCAGCAGCTACTGGACAGCTTTTATCAGACAGCCTGCAGGAAAAGGTCTGGAGTGGATTTTGTATGGATGTTCTGGATGCACCACTTACTACAAAGATTCACTGAGGAGCAAGTTCAGTATCAGCTTAGACTCTTCCAGCAAAACAGTGACCCTGACAGGACAGAACATGCAGCCTGAAGACTCTGCAGTTTATTACTGTGCCAGAGACCCACAGTGACTCAAAACATCCACAGTCTGAACAAAAACCCTCAGAGTCTGAACACCTGCAGCATGAAGCCACCAGAGGAGGAGCTCTGAGACCAGAAATGACAACAACACCATCTGACTGTTAAAGAGGAAACAAATCAACTCATGGGATGGAAATGAATAAAATACAACCACGGAAACAGAAAGATCTGATATTTCTTTAGTGAACATTTTGTTTATGAAAACTTGAGCTTTGAGCTTTCCCATATCTTGAGTTTATTATTGAAGCATCTTTATTTATTTATTTATTTATTTTAAATCAGCTTTAATTAGCATGGGACTTTATTTTTAATGGATCTCCTTCAAGAAGGGACTAAAATGTTCATTGCAAAAAGTCTAAAGACATGCCAGTACACTTAGGTTATATGTATTCGTGAAACTTGTCCTTCAATTACTCACTCTGGACGCACTGGAAAGGAAAAAAAAACAGATCTATTGATGAACCCTGTTTCAGTAATCAAAAGGAAAAATCTTGTGCAACATGTGAGTAAAATGATGAAACATATGGCAGGTTTTCCCTGGTCTGAGTGGAAAATGTGACATTTATAAGAGAGTGTTTTAAAAGTATTTAAATGACAAAGTTAGTTTATTTAAATGTCCAAGCATGAAGAAATGAGGACGTCCTGCAGATTCAGAGGGTTAAAACTGTAAAACCACCAAAATCACAGAAAAGCAGGAGAGGATCAGATGACTTTACTGATCATACTGACTTTAGCTCAGCTCTGACAATGAAGCTCTTGGTGTAGCATTTACCCACTGGCCACTTTATTAGGAACAACCCATCAAAAGTTTAGAAATGCAAACAGCTTACCAACCAATCACATGGAAGCAACACAATGGATTTTGGCCTGTGGACATGGTCTAGATGACCTGCAGTTCAAACTGAACATCAGAATGGAAAAGAAAGGGTGTTCAAATATCTAGGGTGTAAAGAGGACGGTCCAAAAAAGAGAAAATATCATGTGGTAGTCACGCCAGCAGGTGAACCTTGTTGGTGCCAAGAGTTCAAAGGGTAATGGCTGGAGTGATTGGAGCTCAGACAGGAAACAGCAACACAAAATCCAGGTGTTAAAACCAAAGTTTCAGAATTTTTGAACACACAACAAACTCAGTCTTGAAGCAGATGGACTACAGCAGCAGAAGACCACACCAGGTGCCACTCTTATATGCTAAGAACAAGAAACTGAGGCTCCACTTCACACAGGCTCACCAAAACTAGACAACAGAAGATTTTAAAAATGTCTCCTGGTCTGATGAGTCTGGATTTCTGCTCCACATTCAGATGGTAGAGTCAGAATTTGGTGTGAACATCATGAAAGCATGGATCCATCCTGACTTTTATCAGCTCTTCAGGCTGCTGCTGGTGGTGTGATGGTGTGGAGGACACTTTCCTTGCTCACTTTGGGCCCTTTAGTCCCACCTGATCATGGTTTAAACCCACAGAGTTTTGATGCTGACCATGTTCATCCCTTTATGACCACATTGGACCATCATCTCATGGAAACTTCCAGAAGCTCCATGTCACAAAGCTCAGATCATCTACAACATGACACAGAGTTCACTGAAGTCCAGTGACCTCGACAGTAATCAGATTTCAATCCAATAGAGCACCTTTTGGATGTGGTGGAGCAGGAGATTCTCATTATGGATGTGCAGCAGCTGTGTGATGCTGTGATGGAGACATGGACCAACATCTCTGAGGGACTTTTTCCAGCACCTTCTTGAATTAATGCTCTAAAGGATGAAGGCAGCTGTGAGGGCAAAGGGGGTCCAATCCAGGACCAGAGAGTCCAGCAGAGTCACACAGTGCAGACAGAAGATCAAGATAAGATAAGATAAGATACACCTTTATTAGTCCCACAGGGGGAAATTCCAGAATCAACTCTTCTATTAAAATAGAGACGCTGTTATCCTTTCTAAAGAGTTTGCTTCAGAAAATCATGAGAATCATGACTGATCAATCTTCATTTTAGATAACTGCAGAAATGTCCAAGAGCTGATCTGCTGTAGGACAAACATTTGAACCTGAGCCTCAAATCTGCTTGATGCTGTGCTGCTGAAGTCAGAGTTAAGATTTACTGACAAGGAGATCGGAGTCTGAGGATCAATCTAAACATGTTTGTTAACTGACAAGAACCAAAAAGACATAAAATCATGTTGAAGAGCTTTAGACTAACGTAAAAATACAGAATACAGTTTATATACATTTCCAAAACCGTCTCATGGGAGGAGTCAATGCAAAGTGAGATGTGTTCCTCCTCTACTTCTGTGACTGCAGAGAGGAGGACAGAGGACAGTGGACTCACAGTTTGACATGATGGACTACAGGACAGGACTGCTGCTCTTCACTCTCTGCTGGACAGGTGGACATCATCTCAGTCACAGTTTGACTGATTTCATCATGTTCTCCATCTGAGCTCATTTCACTCTTTATATCCTCTCTACAGGTGCTGAAGGTCAGACTCTGACTCAATCTGGACCAGAGGTGAAGAGACCTGGAGAGTCCACCAGACTGACCTGTACAGGCTCTGGGTTCACATTCAGCGGCTATGGTATGGCCTGGATCAGACAGGCTCCTGGAAAAGGACTGGAGTGGATCGCCTACATTTATACTGATAGTAGTGGAACCTTCTACTCCAACTCAGTCAGAGGCCGGTTCACCATCTCCAGAGACAACAGCATTCAGCAGCTGTATCTGCAGATGAACAGTCTGAGGACTGAAGACTCTGCTGTTTATTACTGTGCCAGAGACTCACAGTGACTGAAGTTGGTTCAGCAGCTGTACAAAAACCTACAGGAGTCAAAATGCAATAACAAAGTCTCTGCAGATTTTTATAGGGTGAAAGGCCTCAAAAACTATTAGAGGGAAATTAACAGGTTAAAATGCTTTTTGTTGTCTCTCAGTATTATCCTTGTCTGAATAAAGATAACATTGTAAATGTCTTTTTTTAAGGAATTTTAAAATAATTTTATTCCAATGATTCTCAAGTTTTTATCTTTGAAATATTTCATTTTCTTTTATCAAAGGATAACACTGCATACCTTGTGACACAAACAAGATTGATAAAAAGATTCAGCAAAAAAATAGAAAGATTCCAAGAGCAATGTGTATATGTGGGTTTCCTCAGAGCACTAAAGGTACAGACTGAAATTGAGCTTTTGGAGATAATGTTTATTCTAACTTGTCTTCAGGTGTGAGCATGTGTATGAACAGTTGTCTTTGTAAATAAATAAAAGCTAAATATTTAATGGAGCGACTGTGGTGTAGTCTGGGAGTTTGCTCTTCAATCAGTTAATCAATCAAACTTTATTTGTAAAGCATTTTTAAACTGCTTGAACAAACAAACTCATATTTGACTTAAAAATAGAAAAAGAGCTGTAATAAAGACCCTGATGAAACAGAGAGAGGACCTGAGGAAACTCTAGCGTGAGTTCATCATGAGAAAATACTGAAGATGATGTTAAAAACACCAAAAGTAGAGATAAAATAAGTGCTATGGTAAAATTAAACAGTAATAATAAATACATTCATAAGGATATGTATTAAAAGAAAACAGGACAGTATTAAATAAACTTTATGTATAAACCAGTGAACAAAAAAGGGAGTGGGAAAATAAAACACTAAGAAAAGTGTCATAACATAAACAGATTGATAAAAATGACAAGATACTGCTGAGAATGACAAAATAAACACAGGTTATAATTCAGCAAAATCCGTCAGAAAGTGAAGGGTTCAAGCCCAGCTCTGACTGTCACATGATGATGTGTCCTCGGGCAAGACTCTGAACCCCAATTTGCTCCCACTGCTGAATGTGTAGATGTGACCTGTGATGTTAAAGCAGCATCATTGTTAAGTTTGAGTGGGGAACAGTTTCCTAAAGCTGTGCTGTAAAAAACTGGCAGAAGCCAATGTGAGTATTGAGGAGGTCAAAATAAACACAAAGTTCATATTTAAGCTTCTGTAAATTATGAGCTTATTGTTTCAATGCCGTGTAACAAATTGAACAAACACCTTGCTAAGTTGTAAAGACACCTCTGTTGGCTCCAGTCAGACCATCATTAGTGTTCCAGTTTAATGTATGCAAACTCAGAGAGTGTCCACGTTACTCAGCTATAAAAGCTGCCATCAGAGCATCAGTGGAGCTCACAGCACGTCACATCCAACATCAACCATGTTTCCTGGAGCTCTGCTGCTGCTGCTGGCAGCTGGATGTGAGTCTCTGTGCTTCTGTCAAGCCTTCATCTTCTTCTGCTCTTTAACCTGATCATCTGAACATGTTCTCTTTTTAACAGGCGTGAAGAGTGAAACCCTGACACAGCCAGGATCAGAGACTGTGCAGCCCGGTCACACTCTGACCATCACCTGTCAGGTCTCTTACTCTCTCAGCAGCTACTACACAGCATTTATCAGACAGCCTGCAGGAAAAGGTCTGGAGTGGATCGGAGTAAAAGCTACTGGAAGCACTTTCTACAAAGATTCACTGAGGAACAAGTTCAGTATCAGTTTAGACTCCTCCAGAAACACAGCAACTCTAACAGGACAGAACATGCAGCCTGAAGACTCTGCTGTTTATTATTGTGCCAGAGAGCCACAGTGACACAAAACATCCACAGAGCTGAACAAAAACCCTCAGAGTCTGAACACCTGCAGCATGAAGCCACCAGAGGAGGAGCTCTGAGACCAGAAATAAACAGAAAAGCAGCTGGAGTATAAAATATGATTCAGACACATTTATAGGGAAGCAAAAACAGAATCAAGTCAAAAAAGTTCACTCTAAAGGACAGAAATACTCTTTGGCTTTTTAAAATATTATATAAAATTTAAATCCCAGTGATTATTGTATTTAAGGATGTTTCCTGGTTCTCAAAAACACTTAACATGATAAAAATGAGTTCACTGACTCGAGCAAAGAAAACATCTGATGTATAATATATAATGCAACATGCGATTATTGTTTCATGATTGAAAAAGGTAAGTAAAATTAAAGTGGATCAAACTGAAATTTGGTGAGGTCATATTTTGGTTTTTACACTTTTATCTGCCACAGTGTGTTTGACATGTCTTCACTGCATGATAGAGGACTTCTATGAACAAGACAAAGAGCCTGCTACATCAGAACTTCTCCCTCTTCCTTCCTCCCTCCACCATCTTCACAGCACAAACTGCCTAAAATGACTCTTTTAACCTAAACCACTCAATAGGCCGACATATGGGGAAAGAACATGGGCTTTTTAATTAATATGATTTTTTTTCCCTCAAAGTTCCTTTGAAAAGTTACTTATTGTCTCCCAAGATGTTGTTTATCTGCCTTTACACAAGAATCCTATACAGGAGTCCATGTGTTACTTTGAAGGGACAAGTACCCCCAAAAAAAAAAAAAAAACTTTTTTTAGGCTTTTAAACACATTTTTTGGATATTTAACCTTCTTCCCTGCCCACAAAATGTGAGAGTAGACAACAAAACCTCTATGTAGCAGGCTACATGAATGTAACTCATGGTATTTGGTGAGCTGTTGAGTTTGTGAATATACTGTGACACAACATTTTATTTTTATTTGCATGAGTCTTACTTGATTGGTCTACCTCTAATCAGAAAAACTGAGTAGTTTTCCTGAATCCAGGCTCAGTACCAGTAATCTGTTGCCAATTCTGATGATGGAAATGTGAGTATTTTCATGCTGTGTAGGATTAATTGTGTGTATTGCAACAAGCTAATGCTAACAGCAGGGGCTCACATGTTCGTCAATGTTAAAGTTACTTGTTGAAAGTTTGAAGAGTAAACTTCAAAGTATGAACATTTCTACATTAGTCAGGAGGAGTTTAACAGTTGGTTGAATATAATCAGTCTTTAATCCACCCCTTTAACCCTCAGTTTCTACTAACGTTAGTCCGAAAGGTGGGCTAGGCTAGCATATTGTGTGTTAGCCTGTGATGTTTGGGGTAATTAGATTCGCTGTTATCTGGTAACCGGCATGAATTAAGGGTTTGTGTGTGTTCATGGAGAAAAGTTTAAGAGTTGGCTGAACATAATCAGTCCTTCCCATCCCATTACACCTCCATTTGTGCTAACATTAGCCCAGAAAGTAGGCTAAGTTGCAGCTGTCCCACATGTGCATTAGCCTGTGATGTTTGGTGGAACGAGCTTCCCTGTTGTAACAGTGTGTGTGGTAACCGCCATGACTGAAAGGTTCGTGTGTGTTGAGGACTGTAAGCAACACAAGGCTGGAGTGCTCCACGTCATGAGAGTTATGCTGCAGGTCTGTTGTGAACTGCCATATGTACGCTGCTCTGCTCTGCCTCATTGACATATGAAGGTGAAAAGGGGGGTTATGTCAGCGTGGAATGAAAGCAGCTGTGCTTTCTTTAAGAGGCATTTTGGACGAAAGCATGTCACTAACATTTCATCAAGACATTAAGGATCCATTTTAAACTGCAGAAAAGGAGCAGAATAAGAAAACTTTAAATTAAAAGACCTTTAAATATACAGGACACAAAAAGGCAAACAATAAAACTGATGCTACTTTAACCAAAACCTTCAGAGATACAGGTCGGATGTCCCTCCAGGAGTCAATGCAAAGTGAGATGTGTTCCTCCTCTACTTCTGTGACTGCAGAGAGGAGGACAGAGGACAGTGGACTCACAGTTTGACATGATGGACTACAGGACAGGACTGCTGCTCTTCACTCTCTGCTGGACAGGTGGACATCATCTCAGTCACAGTTTGACTCATTTCATCATGTTCTCCATCTGAGCTCATTTCACTCTTTATATCCTCTCTACAGGTGCTGAAGGCCAGACTCTGACTCAGTCTGGACCAGAGGTTAAGAGACCTGGAGAGTCCACCAGACTGACCTGTACAGGCTCTGGGTTCACATTCAGCAGCTCTGCTATTGGCTGGATCAGACAGGCTCCTGGAAAAGGACTGGAGTGGATCGCTTACATTTATACTGATGGTAGCAAAGCATTCCACTCTGACTCAGTCCAGGGCAGATTCACCATCTCCAGAGACAACAGCAGACAGCAGGTGTATCTGCAGATGAACAGCCTGAGGACTGAAGACTCTGCTGTTTACTACTGTGCTCGAGCTGCAGAGACACACAGTGACCAAAAACATCCACAGAGCTGAATAAAAACCCTCAGAATCTGAACACCTGCAGCATGAAGCCACCAGAGGAGGAGCTCTAAGACCAGAAATGATCAAGACACTGATGATAAAAAAGGGAAAACCAAGCAACTCGATGCCAAGTTAAAGTTAGTAATACAAAGTTAACCTTACAATATGATCTAGTTTTTCTCTCTCTTGGCTCAATCACACTTCATCCAAACCAATGAACATTGCATGTGGAGCCCACTCCTAAATACACACAGCACACTCCCATGTGTGATGTTATTTCCTCCAGCCATATTTGTCCCATGAAGTTGTCATGGTGAAGACAATAGGACTTGGTGTTGATCAGTCAGGTGTGGTGGTGAAAGAGTGGGATCATCGGGGTGGGGAATGTTTCATTAATTGAGGCCCACAGTGTCTCCACAGGGCTAAACCATGTACCCAGTGTCCCAGGTCCACCCCCCCCCTCTGTGCCATACACTCCATGTCTCCTGGTGGACTCTGCATGGCAGGGACGTCCATCTCCCTGAACCAGGTGCACACCTGGCTGCAGACCATCTGTCTTTATCTTGGTGTTCAGCTGTTGTCGTTCAGAGCCGGTTGCTGCTTTTGTCTGCGGCACTTGACACGGTCTTGATCGTCTGTTGGAGGGAGCGGCCTCTCGCCCTGTTCTTCTCAACAGACTGATGCTAGATGCTGCAGCAAAACTCCTGTATCCCACTTCTACAGGGCAGGTGGTGGTCTTCCAGCCGTTCTGGGATGCTTCAGCAGCCACGTCATAATATTTGTTTTTCTTTCGCCTCTTCAGCTCCATCTTCTCATGGTAATGTTAGACCCACCATGTAAACCAGCTTTGCTGTGAGAGACCACAGCACCATGTCTGGCTGGAGTGCTGTTGGCACTGTTTATCGAGGAGACACAAGTTTTTTGTAAACATCTACTTCCAATTTCTAATCCTGAGCAGTCTGCATCCTTTGGTGTTGTTTGGTGCTCCAGAGGTTGGCCTGCTGGTAGGAAACATTGGAAATGGGTCTTTCCTGCTGATGTTTGTGGAAGGTTATTTGTGGGGTTCCCCTCTGTTTCAGTGTTGATGCCAGCTCTCTAAGTCCTTGGTTACGTCGTTATGTATCGCGAGCATGGGTGAGGCTTTTTTTGGTCTGGGTTAGACAGGATTGTTAGAGCTCGATATGCAACAATGACTCAAAATGTTATTTAAAAAATGTATTAAAACCTGAAATACAATAACTGGCAGAAATGTAACAAGATCCCAAGCCTAAAATGTAATAACTTTATTACTTTAAGGGACATAATGTATAACTAACCCAAAATATAACAAGTTATTACATTATGGGCAAAAACTTGTTACGTTTTGGGCTCAGCATCTTGTTACATTATCGACCATTTACTACATTTCAGCTTTTATCACACTTTTTTGTTACATTTCAAGCAATTGTTACTTATTGGGCTCTAACAAGCCTCCTGGACACCCTGTTTATGGGATGCAGATGCATGACACAGGGAACAAAGCAGGTTTTCAGGGGAGGGTAGTCGGTCATACGTGGCTCTGATGATGAAACTCAGCCTTATTCCCTCCATATGCCAGATGTCATACTAGCTGAGTTTTTTTTTACTAGGCTCTCCCAGTTGGTCCCTATTGCACTGATGTTGCTTTTTGCCACAGAGGACCTTTAGGGAGGAGCCCAAGACCTTCTCTCCCTTTCTGGACTTGGCCAACCACATCTCTGAAGTGAACAGCAGACTTTGTGTTCTGAACAGCTTCTGATGGAGTCCAGTTCCTTCTTGTCTTCACCTGGGGGGTTGCTGTTCATTGATAGTGTCCTCAGACTCAGAAAGGGTCATGACTAGTTTTGCTTTGGTGCATCTGAATTCTTCCACAAGACCTGTGATTGATAATTCCAGTTTGCCCGTCCCATAAAGCCCAATGGAGGTGAGGCAACATGGAACTCCAAGCCACTGTTTCAGCTGTGCACTTTCACCCTGTCCAGTTTTCCCACCTTGGTCATGGTGTACACAATTAAGGGCCACAATCGTCTTGGGAGTATGCCAAACTCAAAACACCACAACTACATTTTCCTGGCAACAAGGTCTTGTTGTTGTGACCCATGTAGGTGAAGGGGTTCTTTTATAGTTGTTCAAACTGCTCTGTGTCTTTGAGCTTTGCATCATAACATTGTCCCAAGCTCTTTACTGGCATTTCTGAAACTGTTTGTAAAGGTGCTCTGCTGACTTTAAGGCTCCCTCCCCCACATGGGGAACAGAGTCTCTTAGACAGAGAGAGAACAGAGGTGGATCAGGGTACTTAGTCTGTGAAAACTCCAAGGTTCCTAAACATTAGCAACTGTGAAGATTCTCTAACCCTGATGTCCACATAGTCTGACTGTGCAGCATTTTGTCAGCACCGTGCACTCTGCAGCTCTCATATATCACTGTTGTCTACATCCTGTGCCTTGTTTTGTCACCAGCTCCTGTCAGCAGTGCTGCCCTGGAATTACACAACAAGCATTTTTCAATAAGAGCTATGTCAACCCCACGCCAATCTGAGCCAGGCAGATTGACTCAAAACATAAAAACAAACATTCAAAGTGTCTGTGTTCTGTCAAAATAAATCACTTTGTAGAAATAACATCAAATATATGCCAATGAAAAAAGAAAAATAGCTCAGGACAGGTGATCTGTCCTGCCATCTGAATAATGACACCATTACTAATGAAGGTTTAGTTCCTCTGGAGATATCGGCCCTCCTGTTAGGCTGCCCAGGGCTGGCAGGGTTGAAATTCTAAACATTTTCACATTGTTCTAAATGCTGCATGATTGAAACTAACCTTTGTCATCTCAGATGATCTGCTTTTTGGACATAATGTGACAATGTGTAATTTTGAAGAACAAACTCTGAGATTAACATGGTTGAGAGAAGTCTAAAGGTAAAACTGATGCAACTTTAACCAAAACCTTCTGAGATACAGGTCAGATGTCCCTCCATGAGGAGGAGTCAATGCAAAGTGAGATGTGTTCCTCCTCTACTTCTGTGACTGCAGAGAGGAGGACAGAGGACAGTGGACTCACAGTTTGACATGATGGACTACAGGACAGGACTGCTGCTCTTCACTCTCTGCTGGACAGGTGGACATCATCTCAGTCACAGTTTGACTCATTTCATCATGTTCTCCATCTGAGCTCATTTCACTCTTTATATCCTCTCTACAGGTGCTGAAGGTCAGACTCTGACTCAGTCTGGACCAGAGGTTAAGAGACCTGGAGAGTCCACCAGACTGACCTGTACAGCCTCTGGGTTCACATTTAGTGGCTCCTGGATGGACTGGATCAGACAGGCTCCTGGAAAAGGACTGGAGTGGATCGCTTTGATCCACCCTGGTGGTGATAGCACCTACTACTCTGACTCAGTCCAGGGCAGATTCACCATCTCCAGAGACAACAGCAGACAGCAGCTGTATCTGCAGATGAACAGTCTGAAGACTGAAGACTCTGCTGTTTATTACTGAGCAAAACACTCACAGTGACTCAAAACATCCACAGAGCTGAACAAAAATCCTCAGAGTCTGAACACCTGTGACATGAAGCCACCAGAGGAGGAGCTCTGAGACCAGAAATGATCACAGCACAAGTTCAGAGGAACAAACAGCCATTAACATGAGCTGTATGAAGCTATAAATATTATAGTAATGGATGAAGAGTGCAGCATGGTGCACAAAGTAACAAACTCTGAAGAATACATTTGTGATTTCTATGAGACACAAGTTTGATCCCTTCTGCTTCCTGCCCGTCATGAACTGAACTTCACTGTTATCATTTCTGCTGATTCTCAGAACAACGTGGAGGAAACAGACAAGAGGACTTTTAAGCAATAGGACTCATCATATGGAGTCTTTTGAAGGGTTATTAATTTTAAACTGGAACTGGTTTTCAATTCCCATCTCTCATCCATACCAACCAACTCATTTTATCATCACAGAGACTGATCATTGTTCCACCACCAGCACAGCACTCAGCAACATCCAACAAACCAACGGCATTTAGGAGCAGGATCAGACTTTCAACAATCAGAATTTCATTATGAGGCTGAATAGTAGGTTGTGTTTTGAGCTTGATCTGTTAAAGATTGTTTTTATATCATAGACAATACGTGATGCAGGAAACCTCAGAATGAATGTTTCATTTAGAAAACAGTGAGAGAGTAAAAAAAGTGGCTCAGAGCTGGACTGACGAAGAATTTTCATTTAAACTGTGCACATGAGCCATCAAGAAAATGTTTCAATTATAAAATCACACTAAGTGACCTTGTTGTCCCTGCGATACGTGTCTGTCTGCGCCCTTATATTCTTCAGCATACTGAAAAGCATGCACACACAGACGCCAGGTGATTTGGGAGGTGCTAAGATCAAATGTTCACATTAGAGCATGACATTTTTCGGGAATTCCCGTGGGTCATGTGATTCCCGCCCGAATCCCACGGAATGGGAGTCATTTTTTAATCAATCCCGTGATCGGGAGGGGACAAGAAAAAAAAGCAACGGGAGCGGGCAGGAGCGGGAGCGACATTGATAGATGATCATTTTCAGCAGTGTTAAACAACCAGATGAACAGATATGTCCATTTTTGTAGTCATCTCTCGCTGAGAGCCGATACTCTTGACCGTGCTAGCAGCACAAAAGAACTACAAAAGTGGTTTGACTTCCTGTCACCGACGGAAGTGAAAACGACTCGGAGCAGCTGCCGGTGAAACACATAACAAGTCAACGTGGAGTGAGGAGACAACACGTCGAAAAGAGAGCTGTTTACACTGACCGAATGTCAGGCATGTGAAACTTAAAGGCAATACCTTTTATATGCACTGCACTTTTACCTAAAATAAAAAACTGCAACATTTTTTCAACATGTTTGGTTTTATTCAAACGGTAACGGGACAGGAGTGGGAGTAATTTTGAGTGGGAGCGGGACGGGAGTAGGAGTCATTCTACAGGAGTGGGACGGGACAGGATTTTTCTCAGGGAGTGGGACGGGACAGGAGTGAAAATCCACTCCCGTGTCATGCTCTAGTTCACGTACATCGGCTGCACTGCAAAATGCCATAACTAACAGATAAAAATGGTAACAGCCACACTTCATATGGAAAATATCAGGCCTGTAGTCCACAGAGTGGGTGGCTGCAACAGACAGTGGAGAATACATCCTCTTGAGCAAAATGGGGCCCCCCATGAATCATGGGGCCCTGGGCACTGTGTGTGTTTTGTGTATAGGGAGGGGTGGCGCAGAGGAGACTAATAAGCCAAGCCAACTAATAAGGTACACTGCTGTTAACAGTACAGTTGTTCCATATAATTGTGTGAGTTTTACTGAAAAACAAGCCACAAAATGATCTCTTGGTTTATCATCCAATAGTAAATTTGGTCCAACTTAGTTTGTGGCTTTTTTTTACTTTAAATTCTCACATTTATGTGAAATAACTGCACTGTAAACAGCAGTGTGCTTCACTGGTCAGCTGGACTCACTCTCCTTGAAGTGGCTGTGCTGCTCAGAGCCCTTTCTTCACTGACTGTTGGGCAACTACCTCATACAACCCAACAAAAAATACAGAACTATCCCTTAAAAACAACAATGTTAAACTACAGCCATGCTTTAAATGATGCCTATTATTCAAACTACAAATGTCCGTACATCAGTCCAAATTATTCATGCTATGACAGAAGTCCCTCCCTCTCTTCTTGTGAGACTGAGGGACACATCTGAACACCTTCAGCTGTTTTTAATGCAACAGAACACTCTCAGGTGCTTTACAGTCTCATGTATGTAAATACAGGGCTGCTGTGTTTCCATATAAGTCATATGAATGTTCAGTGCGTCAGTGAGACGACAGAAGAGCTCACGATTGATCAGCTCCATCATCAACCATGCTCTCTGCTGCTCTGATACTGCTGCTGACAGCTGGATCCTGTGAGCAGACTGATTATGACTGAAATCTTAAAAAACAGAAAAAAATAAGATTAATGATGGAGATGATGATGATTTATATCTCTGCAGGTGTGAACAGCATCAACCTCATCCAACCAGGATCATTGAGTGTCCAGCCTGGACAGTCTCTGACCATCACCTGTCAGGTCTCTGGTTATTCCTTGAATGATAACAGCTATGCTACAGGTTGGATCAGACAGCCTGAAGGAAAACCAATGGACTGGATTTCTCATCGGTGGGGAGGAAGCTCAGGCAGCTTTTACCAAAACAATGCTCTGAAGAACAAGTTCAGTTACAGCAGAGACATTTCTGCTCAAACGGTGACTCTGACAGGACAGAACATGCAGCCTGCAGACTCTGCTGTGTATTACTGTGCCAGAGCCCACAGTGACAGACATGAGCAGGAGAGGCACACAAAAACTACTTCCTCTACTGACAACTGCTACTTGAACATTCAGTTTCCACAATATACTACAGAAGGAAACACTTTCTGATCATCTGCCATCATGGAAATTCAAAACAGAGATGAAACATTCAATCACCACGTCAGTACATTTCATTAGTGTGTTTTTCCCCTGTTGTTGGTGTCATGGTGTTAAATTATTCCCTGATTTAAATGACCCGGCTCTGAGACATCTAGACAGGTATCATTCTATTAAAGGGACAGTTCAGTATTTTTAAAGAAAGAGGCTCATTGCAACAGTAGAGACAGTCACCACAGGGATTTTGATCAGCTCTGCCTCTGAAAGGATGAACAGGCACAGAGGTGAGGCTATACTGCTGCAAATGGGGCCAAGAGCTCGCCTTGAATTCGAAAATTTAGGAGGAAAAAACTTTCAAAACAATAATTGACTGAATAAGCACATTACCAAGCACTGGTGCAATGCTTTATTTACCCACTAACTGGCCCTTTGGTTTGGCTTCAGCTTCAGCGTAGCTGTGAACTTTGCACTTAAGCATTTGGCACTTCAATTTGCACTCCAGAACTTTATAATTCATTGTGAATAACTCCCCCAACTTCCAGCCCATTGTATGTGTCATGGCCCTGGAAAAAGTGACTGTTTTCCCTTCCCTAGTGTCTCTTTTGTGTCCCCTTTTTTGTCTGTTGTTGGTCCATGTGTCTGTCTTCCTGGAGGTCCTCACCTGCTTCCTATCAGCACTACCAGCCTAAGAGCCAGCACCTTTCATCCACTCATCGTCAGATTGTTCTGTCTACCAGTGTGGTAACGCAACTCATTCAGGCCAACTTTGCACAACCAAGGAATCAAATGTTTTTGTATTTTGTCCAAAGACTAATTCCCTGTTTCTTGTGCCTCGGGATAACCTCTGCCAAGGATTATCAGAGGCCTTTGGATCACAACTGCTGCTCTATAATAACCCCCATCCAAATCTTCATTGAACACCTTAAAACTGGCATTTGGGTCTGTGTTTCCGCATTTTTGGGTCCGAGAATTTGTCTAGTTTATTCATACAACAACATGTTCACCTCCACATTGTTTTCTCTGTCTGCTCTCACCTTGAGATCAGTATATAACGTCGAGCTCTTGGTCTTTTCTACTGCGATGTAAAGTCTAAATTACCTTCTGCTCGTCTCCTTAGAAGGACCTCCAACAGGCCAGTGCAAAGTTAAGAGATAAAACACAGAGCTGCTGAAAACAAGATAGAGTCAACCAATCACAGTGGACTGGGATGGAGTGGGGAACAGCGTATTAGATAGACTGAGAATACAGCTGGATCAGGGGGGCTCTGTATGTAAAACACAAGGTTTTCTTATAGAAGGTAATAGAAGGTTTTCTTTGGTATAGAAGTGATAGTGAAAAAGCTCCATCAAAACTGAAAAGACAAACCTGAGTTAAAGTAAAATATGAGCTCTGAACATTTGTTTCAGTCAGGTCATTCCTACCCCAGTGGAGTATGATCAAAACAAAAAGACAACTGTTGATAAAAATGTTAAAATATGTTCAAATTGGGGAAAAATAAGGATGATTTTAGAGCTGAAAATAAATGAAAAATACAAGACATGTTGATTTCACTGAAGTTTACACTTCACACATTCAATAACACTGAACAGTCTTCGATTGGCTCCAGTCAGAAATCGGGGATATTTCATGTGTTTAATGTATGCAAATAACAAAAAGCCACCTTGTTACTCAGCTATAAAAGCTGCCATCAGAGCATCAGTGGAGCTCACAGCACGTCACATCCAACATCAACCATGTTTCCTGGAGCTCTGCTGCTGCTGCTGGCAGCTGGATGTGAGTCTCTGTGCTTCTGTCAAGCCTTCATCTTCTTCTGCTCTTTAACCTGATCATCTGAACATGTTCTCTTTTTAACAGGCGTGAAGAGTGAAACCCTGACACAGCCAGGATCAGAGACTGTGCAGCCCGGTCACACTCTGACCATCACCTGTCAGGTCTCTTACTCTCTCAGCAGCTACTGGACAGCATTTATCAGACAGCCTGCAGGAAAAGGACTGGAGTGGATTGGAGCAAAATACACTGGAGAAACTACCTACAAAGACTCACTGAGGAACAAGTTCAGTATCAGCTTAGACTCCTCCAGAAAAACAGTGACTCTGACAGGACAGAACATGCAGCCTGAAGACTCTGCTGTTTATTACTGTGCCAGAGACACACAGTGACACAAAACATTCACAGAGCTGAACAAAAACCCTCAGAGTCTGAACACCTGCAGCATGAAGCCACCAGAGGAGGAGCTCTGAGACCAGAAATGATCAGACCAGCAGTTGGAGTATAAAATGTGAAAGAGACACATTTATGGGGAAGTAAGAGAAGAATAAAAACAACAAAGTTCACTTTAAAGGACAGAAATACTATTAGACTATGAATAAAACTGTAAATGAAAGTGTTTATTTTATTTTAAGGATGTTTTTTTTTGTTCTCAGAAACACTAAAAAAGATGGAAATTAGTTCACTGACCAGAAGAACAAAAACATGTTATTCTGTTTCATTGTTAAAAGTGAGGAACATTAAAATGGATCAAACAGAAATGTGAGGTCGAATCATAAAGTACATTTCCCAGTATAACATAAATGGATGGAATTTGCCATTATAAACTTAAATGTTGTTTTGTGACTTCAATCTGGATCAGACCAGCTCCAAAATGTCATGGCTTCTTTCTCGGACCAAACTACACATCTGGTAAAATGTTCATGCAGGTCCATTCAGCAGTTTTTGTGTAGTCTTGCTAAAAGACAAACAGACAAACAGCCTGTGAAAACATAACCTCCTTGGTGGATGTATTAAAGGAGAGAGTGGGTGTCTTATTCCTCCATCTTCCAGCTCTGTTTCAGGGAAGATGCTCACCTGACTCAGCAGATAAAATGTTAAATCTGTTTTATTTAGGATATACTTCTCTGTCATTCTGGGCCACCACACATACATCAGAAAGTTTGGGCCAGAGGCTTTCAAAAGCACATCTGGAATGTGATTGGATTATAGTCTGTCAATGCCATTGTTACAGATCTATCAAACGATGTAGGTGGACATGACTGATGTAGAGTTAAGAACAAAATGTGAGCCGATGCCATTCTCCATATTCCAGCCAAAGCCTGACGGAGCGGGAGAGAAAATATCTTTTCCATCAGAGTTGTTTTTATTCTCTGTTCAGTGAGGATATGCTGTCTGTTATTGATAAACTGCTGACGAAGCAGGTATCATCCATGGACATAAACCTTTAATGAAGGCCCTTTGGTTCTCTAAATACATCTGAAAAAGAAAAGAAGCTGTTTGGCTGACTTTCCTCATTCCCTATGTAGTGTTTCTTAACAATAATCATGAAAAAACAGCCAAAGATCTTCACACAGAGAAAATCTCCTAACTTAAATAATCAATTATTGGTCTATTCTTTAATTCCATTCATCCAAAAATCTATTTTTAGAGTTTAAGTTCATCAGAATACCTCACTGGAGTATCTGGATGATAGGATGCTAATTTACATAACAATACATCTGGCCCACATGTCAGCAGAGCACACGAGTATATATTGGATAACAGCCTTCAGGGTCACAGTCTCATCCACGCCCCACCATGACAGTCCTACAGAGCGTCCTCCTGCTGGCTCTCATTTCAGGTGAGTAAATCTGTGGGGCAGCAGTGGAGCAGGAAGAGAGCTTCAGGTGTGTGCAGACTCCCTGACATCCACACTGTGATTATTTCAGCTGCACAGGGCCAGAGCCTCACCTCCTCAGAGCCTGTGGTGGGCAGTGCAGGACGCTCGCTCTCTCTGTCCTGTGAGGTCAGTGGACTGCCTCTGGCTTGGCTGCACTGGATTCGTCAGACACCAGAGACAGGACTGGAGTGGATTGGACGCATTGACAGTGGGACTGGCACCACATTTGCCCAAAGACTCCAAGGATAGTTTTCCATCACCAAAGACACATCCAGCAGTCGTGTGTACTTACAGGTGAAAAGTCTGAAAGAGGAAGACTCTGCAGTTTATTTCTGTGCACGAGAACCACAGTGACACAACAGATGGCAGCCCTGAACAAAAACTGAGTGACACAGCTCCCTGTATAAGGAGCACTGAATCATGTCATCTATTACAGAGTTATGGGGCTCCAACAATAAACACAACACATGTATGAGAGTTTATGTCTGAGTGTTTGGGATTCACATAACCTAAAGCAACAGAAACATTTTCAGAAAACTGCTCAACAGAAGAAAAGTTACAAAAGCACCTCATGAAAAATATTCCTATTTCTGTTTTCTACATGGAAACTTCTCTAAAACTCAAATTTAAAAAAAAAGTTTGCAGACACAATTTAACAACCCACATTCAAGTGTAATATAGACCCAAAAGTTGAATGTCAAACATTGAAAAGACTAATATTTACTTTCACCAACAGTACCATGCAAAATGATGTTTAAATCAGACAAATAACCGTGAGTGTGACTAAAAAAGTGTTGTTGAAACATCAAAAAAGCCATGATCTACATTCTAGACTAATTAAGTGCTTCCAAAAAAATAAAGGGCTTCAGTTCTTACTTGGCTGAAAGACTGAGAAGATTATTTTGTAGAAATAATTTTATTCATATGGCAATATAAAATAAATACGAAGAACAATTTTGTAAAATGTTATTTCTGCTCTAATAAGATTTGATCCCTGGAGACAATATTCATAATATGCCAATTTTCTGCAGCAACTACCAAAATAAATATCTGCAGTATATTGTTAGAACTTCATGCAAAATTCAGTTTCTTTTCACTGCTTTTGATATGACAGATGGTTAAAAAGGAAATATTACAATTTTGCATTTCCCAAGTATATAAAGCATTATTACAGTGAGGAGGAGTCAATGCAAAGTGAGATGTGTTCCTCCTCTACTTCTGTGACTGCAGAGAGGAGGACAGAGGACAGTGGACTTACAGTTTGACATGATGGACTACAGGACAGGACTGCTGCTCTTCACTCTCTGCTGGACAGGTGGGGATCTTGACATTAGTCTGAGATGACTTTTATATTAATGAGTCAGAGTAGGTTCACTGATTTTCATGTCCTTTACAGGTGCTGAAGGTCAGACTCTGACTGAATCTGGACCAGAGGTTAAGAGACCTGGAGAGTCCACCAGACTGACCTGTACAGCCTCTGGTTTATCAATCAGCAGCAACAGCATGGACTGGATCAGACAGGCTCCTGGAAAAGGACTGGAGTGGATCGCTCACATTTATAGTGACAGTAGCAAAACCTTTTACTCCAACTCAGTCCAGGGCAGATTCACCATCTCCAGAGACAACAGCAGACAGCAGCTGTATCTTCAGATGAACAGTCTGAGGACTGAAGACTCTGCTGTTTATTACTGTGCCAGATTCACACAGTGACACAAAACATCCACAGAGCTGAACAAAAACCCTCAGAGTCTGAACACCTGCAGCATGAAGCCACCAGAGGAGGAGCTCTGAGACCAGAAATAATGAACACACTGTCAAAAAAAGGGGAAATCAAACAACTGGATTCAAAGTGTTGAATATACAAAGTTAAAATTACAATATGATCTAGTTTTTCCATCTCTTGGGTCAAACATACTTTATCCAAACCAATGAACATTGCATGTGGAGCCCACTCCTAAATACACACAGCACACTCCCATGTCTGATGTTATTTCCTCCAGCCATATTTGTCCCATGAAGTTGTCATGGTGAAGAAAACAGGACCTTGTGTTTCAATCCCTGATCAGTCAGGTGTGGTGGTGAAAGAGTGGGATCATCGGTGTGGTCAGGTGGGAACCCTCCTTCATCAAAGTTTCACTGATTTCACCCCTCTCTGTGGACTCTGCATGGCAGGGGCGTCCGTCTCCCTGAACCAGGTGGACACCTGGCTGCAGACCAGTGGCGGCTGCTGGTCAGTCAGGGAGGGGAAGCTCATTTTTTTTCTGGCCTACATCATAAATTTATTTTTTTATGTAAATGATCTGTGACCCCGTTGTACCAACTACGTGTCTTTTCCTGGGATTTTATCCCAAAACCCACTTTTGACCAGACAACACATTTTATTTGTGACAGCACTTCCAGTGAGCCAGCTCACCTTGTTATACCAGGAATGCTGAAAAGACCTGATACTTTTCCCCACCTTTTGCACTAAATCAATCTTAGGAGTTGATCTGCCCTGCTGTTTTATTCAAATTTTCTCTTCGTAAGGAAGACTATCAAATGGCCTCACCAAAATCTGGTCTCCAACATTCATACTATCTGCCACGACGTGCAGCTTGCTAGCAGCTGGAGCAGCTACGTGAGACTGTTGTTTGACAGGCTGTGAGTGTGAGTGAAAGGGAGAGAAGCTCCCAAGCCACAGCTGCTCGTTGATGAAAAGAAAAGGTGGCAGGAGGGAATCTTCAAACACAACGCTAGTCGTTTTTAAGAAAGATAAAGTCGCTGGTGACCGATAAATCCTCCGAATCAGTCCAGAACAACTGAATGTAAAACTTAGAAGATACCCCGGTGAAGGGTGAGCCTTCAAGATCGCTGATTGGCTCATTTCACTGTCAATCAAAAAAGGATTCGGCCTCAGACAGATCATCCAATCATCATGCAGAAGCTGAGCGTCCAGGCCAGCCCACTGCCTCATAGACCCCCAGAGACGCTGAGCGTCCGATGGGCAGGACAAAGCCCAGCGTTTATCCAATGACCGTCTAGTTTCCACAGTGGAACAACCCACTCTATATTTAACCGCTGAAGTCCGAAGACGCTCAGCGTCCGGCTGTGTTGAAGCGCTGGGACGCTGCGGGAATGACTGAGAAGGAAGTCGCGCCAGTTACCTGTGATAAGTAGCTGATTCTGAACAAAAGATGAGGGTGTTCTAGCGCATATTTAGTCAATGAAATGTACACACAGCAGAACATATCACCACTTTTTTGGGGGACATTTTAGGGGAAGCTGAGCTTCCCTTGCAGTCTTAGAGCAATCGCCACTGCTGCAGACCATTTGTCTTTATCTTGGTGTTCAGCTGTTGTCGTTCAGAGACAGTTGCTGCTTTTGTTGGCAGCACTTGACACAGATCGTCTTGATCGTCTGTTTGAGCGAGTGCCCTCTCACCCTGTTCTTCTCAACAGACTGATGCTAGATGCTGCAGCAAAACTCCTGTATCTCACTTCTACAGGGCAGGTGGTGGTCTTCCAGCCGTTCTGGGATGCTTCAGCAGCCACGTCATAATATTTGTTGTTCTTTTGCCTCTTCAACCCCATCTTCTCTTGGTAATGTTAGCCCCACCATGTAAACCAGCTTTGCTGAGAGAACACAGCACCATTGGCCCTTTTCCACTGGCACACCTTGGTCCTGCTCTACTCGGCCCTCCTCGATTTGCAGCGTGTTTCCACTAGCCTGGTAACTCCTAAAACAAGCTAGCTTTAGTACCTCCTCCGCTCCGGTTCCAAGCGAGCTGAGTTGATACAAAAAGATGTCGTCATCGATGAGTCATGAGCGCAACGACCTAGCATGATAGCGGTAGCAACCGTTAGCTTACCCTCATACGTCTTTTCTTTGCAGCTCGATTGCTCTCGTCCTCGGCTTCATTCTGTTGTATAGAGAATAAAAAAAATAAAATGTTCTACTCCACATCAGTCAAAGGTCACTTCATCATCTCCAGAGACGACAGCAGACAGCAGCTGTAGCTGCAGATGAACAGTCTGAGGACAGAAGACTCTGCTGTTTATTACTGTGCCAGAGAGACTGGGGTTTGGTGTGCAGTTATTAGTTAGTCATTAGTCATTTAAGACTGAGAGTAGACTTAAAGAAATTAAATAAATTCATTAAGTTTAAATTAATGCTGTAAAGATGAAATTAAATTGTTTTCTAATTCATGTTATCATAAAGTCATTTTATCTGATGTAACAGGTTTCAAGACTTTATTTTTAGGTCACCATATGCACTGCTAATAAGCTGCTTATTGGACATTATTGAGGGCACAGTAGTGCCCAGTTCCACTGGATCATGCTGCATAGCTAATGTAAGTTTTACCCTGATGACTTGCTTATTGATAGCTCGTTCAGAAGTTGCTGGATATGACTGATGATCTTAATTAGCTTTTCTTTGTAGATCATTAAGGTAGAAAACCATATAATGAAATATTTATAGTGTATGTTTCTACAGCTAATGTGAGGTCCTAGTTTTATTCTTGTTTGTGGTATTGCTACTCAATCTAAGGTAAACCACAAAAAGCCAAGTCAGAGCATAAATCATCGACAAAAACCTACATATCTGTCAAAAGCAGAGATTAGGAAGAGGTTGAGGGAAAAGTCTTAATTCATGGCCTACTGGCTACACACATGGGGACATGAGGGGATTACTGAACACCAGCAACCTGCCCAAGTCTTAGTTATTCACAGCCTGAACTACTTATTAGATCCAGTGCAGCTGGATCCCTCTAATTCAGGTGTCTTTCATTGTTGTTCTCTACTCTGGGATGTTTGCCACAACAAATTTTGAGCCCTCAAACTCTCACAGTCCATCATGTGACCTGCTGTGTAGTCTGCAGGACTGAGGAAAACGTGACACTGTTGGCTCGAGGCAAGTCAATTTCTCAGTCTGTGACAAAAATCTGCTTCCTGTGAAGTGGAAGAACACTGTCCAGTGTTTTTATGACAACAGTCCACATTTTATCCAGAGAGGATCATTGGTTTGAGAGAGGCCATTTTTGTCAAGATGGAGAAACCATCACTGAACAGAGGTGGAGCACTAAGACACTTTTTATCTCCTACATATAATGAGGTTTTGGATTCCGATCATAAACAATCCAAACAGCACCTCCTCCATGAACTAAAGACCAAACAACATGTATCCTGAATGACCAAGTTAGTTCTCACCAGTCACACCTCCAGGTAAACTCAGGTCAATGAGACGGCCAACCACTCTCAGGTGACCCCATATAAGGCAGAGCTTTGATAGTTCTAGCTCAACTCTAGTCAACTCTTACTCTAAAAGAAGGCTTTATATGAAGGAATGAAATGTCTTCAAGGATCTGAACCAGTCATGTTGACACATGGATCAGCATTGGCTAATATTTTCTGATGATAAATGCTGTGAGCAGGAAAAGTTTAAGCATCACTTTCCTCCAATCCCACTGACTCCTGATGAAGACGTTTCACTTCAAGACCCCATCTGACCTCCACATGTCACCAATACAACAAAAATAACAACTTTATTGATTAAAACTTTTAAAAACATGTTTATAAAGTGTTGGGCAGACAAAACAAAGGCAGAATTCATGATCAGGTCAAACAGTCAAAAATTCTTCATCAACTCACTGAAGAAGCTTCATGGAGGAGGGAAAAGTGTTTTTAGGATTCCTTAACAAGTCCTCTTTGGAGGAAACCTTGGAGAACCAGGACCTGGAAGACTGAGGACCTTCCCAGAAAAACCCTAATGAGCATGTTTTGGTCTTTGGAGGGAAACCAGGTATACCCAGAGAAACTACATATACTGAGTGATTGATATGGTCTGTGAGTGTCAGTGTGGTTCTCTATGCAAAGTGGTCTTCCTCTGAGTCTGATATAAAGACTCAACATCAGACTGTGAGTCAGAGAAGAGGAGAAGCTCCATCATGACACCTTCAACACCAACCATGTTCTCTGTAGCTCTGCTGCTGCTGACTGCTGGATCCTGTGAGTCTCTCTGAGGCAGACACACTGACAGTATGATCACAGCACAATGACTCCTGACTCTCTCATTCAATATTCAACATGTTCTCCTCCACAGGGGTGAAGAGTGAGACGCTGACACAGCCAGGATCAGAGACTGTGCAGCCCGGTCACACTCTGACCATCACCTGTCAGCTCTCTTACTCTGTCAGCAGCTACAACACAGCCTGGATCAGACAGCCTGCAGGAAAAGGTCTGGAGTGGATTTCATGGGGCACGACATGTTCTGGATGCACCACTTACTACAAAGACTCACTGAGGAACAAGTTCAGTGTCAGCTACGACTCCTCCAGAAACACAGTGACTCTAAATGGACAGAACATGCAGCCTGAAGACTCTGCTGTTTATTACTGTGCCAGAGACCCACAGTGACACAAAACATCCACAGAGCTGAACAAAAACCCTCAGAGTCTGAACACCTGCAGCATGAAGCCACCAGAGGAGGAGCTCTGAGACCAGAAATGATCAGAACACAGATGAAAAAAAAGAAAGGCAAACAATTGGATGTTAAGAGCTGGCATACAAATTTAACCTTCCAATCTGATCTATTTTTGCTCTCTTAGCTCTGACATTCTTTCTCCAAACCAATGAACATTGTCATTGCCATGGTGTTATCAAACTGCATGTGGAGCTCACTGCAGGAGACACAAAGCAATATGATGGTTTTTCCTCGAGTTATATTTTCCCAATAAGAACAATTTAAACGAAGACAAAAAAAGTTTCCATCATTTTAATAAATGATCACCACACCACAGTTAAATGACACAGACAATAACTGCTGGTTCAGCAAAGGATGTGATGAATATAAACACAACCATCAATATGATTTAGTGAATCTGAGTCTGACTCTGATCATCAGGTGGATTCAGCTCACATCTTATTTCGGCCAAGATCCATCTAAAATCTCAAGGCACACAACGTCAGTGTAAAATATCCTTTTTGACATGTTTTAGTTTTATAAGATGAAGTCAATCTAGTCATAAACAGTCAAAGAAATAAAGTGATAAATGAAGAGACAGCAGGTACCATCAGAACTTTCCTAACCGTTTACTAACATTGCAGAACATGAACTGAAGACCAAAACAACAAGTGACCTGAATGACCAAGTTAATTCCCACCAGTCACACCTCCAGGTAAACTCAGGTCAATGAGCCGGCCAACCACTCTCAGGTGACCCCATAAGCAGAGGTTTTATAGTCCTATTCAACTCTAAGACCTGAAGAAGCCTTTAGAAGAAGCAGTGAAATGTCTTCAAGGATCTGAACCAGTCCAGTTGACACATGGATCAGCACTGGCTAATATTTTCTGATGATACGTAAATGCTGTGAGCAGGAAAAGTTCTAGCATCACGTTCCTCCAATCCCATTGACTCCTGATGAAGAGGTTTCACTTCCTGTCTCCATCTGACCTCCACATGTCACCAATACAACAAAAATCATAACTTTGTTCAATGAAAACTTTTAAAAACATGTTTATAACGTGGTTTAACAGACAAAACAAAGGCAGAATTCATGATCAGGTCAAACAGTCAAAAAGTCTTCATCAACTCACTGAAGAAGCTTCATGGAGGAGGGAAAAGTGTTTTTAGGATTCCTTAACAAGTCCTCTTTGGAGAAAACCTTGGTGAACCAGGACCTGAAAGACTGAGGACCTTCCCAGAAAACCTAATGAGCATGTTTTGGTCTTTGGAGGGAAACCAGGTATACCCAGAGAAACTCCATGCATGCTCAAGGAGAACACTGGTACATATACTGAGTGATTGATCTGGTCTGTGAGTGTCAGTGTGGTTCTCTATGCAAAGTGGTCTTCCTGTCTGTCTGATATAAAGACTCAACATCGGACTGTGAGTCAGAGAAGAGGAGAAGCTCCATCATGACACCTTCAACACCAACCATGTTCTCTGTAGCTCTGCTGCTGCTGACTGCTGGATCCTGTGAGGGGCTCTTAAACTATCACATGATATCAAAATGAAGGAACAATCAGAGGAATGATGGAGATGATGATGGTTTTTGTTTCCACCGGCGTGAAGAGCCTTGATCTGATCCAGCCAGGATCAGAGACTGTGCAGCCCGGTCACACTCTGACCATCACCTGTCAGGTCTCTGGTTACTCACTGACTGATAACAGCTATGCTACAGCCTGGATCAGACAGAGAGAAGGAAAAGCAATGGACTGGATCTCTCACATGTGGAGTGGTGGGACCCTTCACCAAAATAATGCACTGAAGAACAAATTCAGTTACCGTAGAGACACCTTTGCCGGAACAGTGACTCTGACGAGACAGAACATGCAGACTGAAGACTCTGCTGTTTATTACTGTGCCAGAAACCCACAGTACCACAGTGACAGAAAACATCCACAGAGCTGAACAAAAACCCTCAGAGTCTGAACACCTGCATCAAGAAGCCACCAGAGGAGGAGCTCTGAGACCAGAAATGATCACAGCACAAGTTCAGAGGGACGAACAGCCATTAACATGAGCTGTATGAAGCTATAGAGTGCAGCATAGAGGCACAAAGGATCAAACTGTGAAGAACACATCTGTGAATTCTATGAGACACAAGTTTGATCCCTTCTTTTCACTTCACTGTAATCATTTCTGCTGATTCTCTCTGATGAGAGCACAGTGTTCCTGACTTTAGATGCTGAACAAAGAGGAAGAAACAGATAAGAGCATTTTAAAGCAAAAGGACTCATCATATGAAATCTTTCAAAGGGTTATTGATTTTCAACTAGAACTAGTTTTTAATTCCCATCTCTCAGTCATACCAACCAACTCATTTTATCATCACAGAGACTCATCATTACTCCACCACCAGCACATCTCACAGCAACATCCAACAAACTTTAAACGACATTTAGAAGCTAACTTTGAACAGGTAGAAACCATGAGCAGAAAACAATCAATGTTTCTTTAGGAAAATCTAGAGACAGACTCTTGTGGGCCCTCCTGTATTCCTGCTGCAGAGTGTTTTAACATGCAGCACAGGTGTTTTCTGTAATGTCTACCTGATACAGGTGACATTTTTACACCAATCTCTCAGGCTGGTAAACAGCAAATGATCATGTGTCTTTGGTGTCTTCATACCATGAGGACACAGAAACTGACTGGACTTTAAACCTCCTCAAAGCTGCTCTGATATCTGAAGTCTGTGAGAGTTTGAGACATTAGTATTTTAGGGCACATCAGAAGGATGAATTCAGATTTGCAAGATCAAAACACACTTCACTGATATTTTCTGTACATCAAATGCACAACAACACACACACTCCACTGTCAGATTGTTTTTGATTTCAAAATGGGACAGAGAGCTGTAAGACAACATGCCTTTGTTTATGAAGCTTTCCTCAGAGTGCTATTTCCATGTGGATTTGACGTGTGTAATACTCCCAGGACAAAGAAAACACACACACAGTGAAAGATTCTCATGCATTAAAGAGTAAAACTTGTAAAATTATGTATAAATGAATGAATGCTACGGATAATTATGCTCACAGTTAATGATCAAGGTTGTCCAATGTGTTTTACAGAGGGAAAAGAAAATAAAGCAGAGAAAATACATTGTTTACAGTCCACAGTTATTTGATGTAATTCTGATTTAGTTTTCCACCAGTTGTGAGTGTTGATTTTAAATGAGGAAGCTTTATATAATTAATTTGTGTACATAAGTGGTAACTCTTCTTTGGCCTCTTATAAGCTCTTCTCTGAGCTGCACTTATATACATGCAAATTTAAAAGCCACCTTGTTACTCAGCTATAAAAGCTGCCATCAGAGCATCAGTGGAGCTCACAGCACGTCACATCCAACATCAACCATGTTTCCTGGAGCTCTGCTGCTGCTGCTGGCAGCTGGATGTGAGTCTCTGTGCTTCTGTCAAGCCTTCATCTTCTTCTGCTCTTTAACCTGATCATCTGAACATGTTCTCTTTTTAACAGGCGTGAAGAGTGAAACCCTGACACAGCCAGGATCAGTGACTGTGCAGCCCGGTCACACTCTGACCATCACCTGTCAGGTCTCTTATTCTCTCAGCACTTATGCTACAGCCTGGATCCGACAGCCTGCAGGAAAAGGTCTGGAGTGGATTTCAAGAGGATGTTCTGGATGCACCACTAACTACAAAAATTCACTTAGGAACAAGTTCAGTGACAACCATGATTCCTCCAGAAAAACAGCGACTCTGACAGGACAGAACATGCAGCCTGAAGACTCTGCTGTTTATTACTGTGCCAGAGAGTCACAGTGACACAAAACATGAAAACAGCTGAACTAAAACCCTCAGAGTCTGAACACCTGCAGCATGAAGCCACCAGAGGAGGAGCTCTGAGACCAGAAAAGACAACAACACCATCTGACTGTTAAAGAGAAAATATATTAACACAGGGAATGAAAATCAATGCTGTATAAACATAGATTTAGAAATTTCTTTCGTCAAAATTTGGTCCATGAGAACTTGAGCTGTGATCTTTCCCATATCTTTAGTTTATTGTTGAAGCTTTGTCTGATTTTTGGAATTCAGTTTTCGTGAGGATGGGACTATTGTTTAAACAAATCTCCTTTAAAGGGGGGACAACAATGTTCATTGTGAGAATTTAGAAGGCATGCTGATCCACCCAGGTCTGATTTTATTTGATCAAACTTTTGCTTCAAACACTCACTGGAAAATTTATTTGTGGAGTCTTTTTTCAGTAATTAAAAGCAAAAAAAAACATGTGAGTAAAATTAATTTATTTATTTATCCATTTATGAATGGATAAACCAGCTGTGGTGTAACTGTCTCTTATTTTTTTTTACTCCTATTAATGACAAAGGAACAGATTACATCTGTCCTGGGAGCTGGCCCACACAGTGACGCGCCCAGCTGTCCATTCTCCTGCTGAAGGGACAGCGGCTCCACTACCGGGTCTTTCCAGCACACTGTTTCCGCGGTGGCGGGGATCATTCAGACCAATCAGACGCTGCGCCTCAGCCGCAGCGCATTTAAAGGCGAGGAGAGGCGCTCATTTGATTGGTGAAGACAGCGGTTGGCTGTGTTAAGACCACTCACGTCTATTCTCCTCCCACTCTGACATTTGCGCGGAGAGGCAGAGACGTGGGTGTGGACGCGCTCCTCTGCGCCTTGAGTGCGCCTCTCTTGGCACTGCAGGAAATTTGCAAAGTGCGCAGGTCACACCCAGTCCGCGCGGCGGAGGCCGGTGCAGGCAGGTGCGCCTGCGCTTGCGCCTGGTCTACGAAATTAGAGCCCATGATCTTTACTGTGTAAAAAGACTTTGTACGTCTAGTCCAAGGAAAATTCAAACTCTGTTCAAGATGCATTATCACAGATTTCAAGGCCCCGACAGAGGCAGTAAATAAAACCTTTCTAAAAATCCCCAACAATCAGGATAATGATATGACCTGATTAAACTGAAGAGGTGATATAAAGCTTTACACACAATTATTTGTGTTTTGTAATCACATTCCACAGAGAGAAAATAAATTATCAGGGATGGCACAACAAGATTTAATTCAACAAAATGTCCACCTGTGTGTAGATTTTACTCAAACATGGATCATTAAATATGAAATCAATTCCCAAACATAAAGGTCAATTTCACTGATTCTTTAACTACAAAGAAGTAAAAAGCTCATCCAAACTATGTTAGAATTTTTATTTTAATTTTACTAATGTATGACATTTTAAGATAAATGTTATTTTTCCCATGATTATTCTATAAACCACAATTCCAATGAAGTTGAGACCTCTACTCAGTCATTCATACTCAAGGATAGATGAGGTTCATGACTTTGTGAACAAATGCATCATTTAAAAAGTTGAAAAAAAAAACTTTACTCAACTTACATTTTGCAAGGAATCAAGGGATTTTCTACTTCCATAATCCTATGAAATGATAACAAGAAGAGATCATGGGTGACGAGGTGGATTTATTATAATAAGTTTATAAAATTAGATAAAAGGAAACAGGCTGCATAATGACCATAACTACTGAAAATAAATAAAACAGAATTTCTGGTTTGACTGTGGAAATAAAAAAATAACTTCTTCTATAAGAATTGGCATGTCAAATGTGTCCCTGATATTGAGTTTTGTGTAAGTTTTTTTCATATCAAATGGATGAAAGAAACTCAAAGTTAATAGTTGTTCTTCTGTTAAAGCTGTTTTTGAATGACGCATCTTCATGTATGATAAAATAAACTTACACACTGTGAGGACTCCTCTGTTGGCTCCAGTCAGACCATCATCAGTGTTCCAGTTTAATGTATGCAAACTCAGAGAGTGTCCACGTTACTCAGCTATAAAAGCTGCCATCAGAGCATCAGTGGAGCTCACAGCACGTCACATCCAACATCAACCATGTTTCCTGGAGCTCTGCTGCTGCTGCTGGCAGCTGGATGTGAGTCTCTGTGCTTCTGTCAAGTCTTCATCTTCTTCTGCTCTTTAACCTGATCATCTGAACATGTTCTCTTTTTAACAGGCGTGAAGAGTGAAACCCTGACACAGCCAGGATCAGTGACTGTGCAGCCCGGTCACACTCTGACCATCACCTGTCAGGTCTCCTACTCTCTTGGTAGCTACAGGACACACTGGATCAGACAGCCTGCAGGAAAAGGTCTGGAGTGGATTGGAGGGAAATACACTGGAGACTCTTTTTACAAAGATTCACTGAGGAACAAGTTCAGTATTGATTTGGACACCCCCAGAAAAACAGCGACTCTAAATGGACAGAACATGCAGTCTGAAGACTCTGCTGTTTATTACTGTGCCAGACAGCCACAGTGACACAAAACATCCACAGAGCTGAACAAAAACCCTCAGAGTCTGAACACCTGCATCATGAAGCCACCAGAGGAGGAGCTCTGAGACCAGAAATGACAACATGACTGAAAAAACAGGGAACAAATAAACTCAGGGAATGAAAATGAATAAAAACTAAAATATAAACCTGGAAGCTCATGTATACATTTTTTTATTGTTTATTCAACTCTTTAATAAAGTAAATCTTTCTTTCTGAGTTCTTTCACATGTCCAGACTTTGTTTGTAATTCATATTGAAGCTTTAATTTGAGTGAGATTAGAGGAGATTACTTTTTCAATGGTTCTCCTGAAAAGTTGGAGAATATAAAGATCTATGACTGTCTGACCAATCAGGGCTGATTTTATTTCATGGACCTTCTCTTTAAAACACTCACTCTGACAGGACTGTGAGTTAAAGACATCTAATCATGGAGCCTGTTTTCAGTCATCAGAAGCAAACACATGGTGAATTTCATTCAAACTAAACATGGGATCAGAAAACTTGTCATGATCAAAATGAACAACGAGCACAATTTTTAGTGAGGCCTCAAACCACCAAATAATCAACAAAACAAACTCTTTTTCTTGAATCTGTCATTGGATAGTTAACATAACAGTTTGATAAGCTATTTAAAATCAGAAAAATATTAGATGAAACTGTAAACCTGGTTGTTTGTAGAGAAATTAAAGTGACTTTGTTCCCTATTATCCAAGTCTTAGTGCTTCAGTGAAGTTGATTTGTTAACTGAGAGACTTGCTGATTCTTTTAGGACTTGTTTCAGCGTGAGTGAATCCAGTGGCGTGCCGACCCTGAGGAGGACAAGGACAGCCTCAGAGCTCTCTGACTGACCTTCTGCTGCTCACAGCTCCATCAGCTCCTGTCAGCACATGGACAACTTTGTTTGTGTTGATAGACACAGACCATGAGCTCATGAACATGTCTGTGAATAATGTCTAACTGTAGTGATTATGTGAGAGCAGAAGCTTAAAGCTTTAATCTACAGCCATAGAAAAAGAGCATCAGTGATAACAGTCAGTGACATCAGATAATTTAGTGAATCCTCACTGACTGAAGAGAGCAGTGTGAGCAGAGAGAGTCCTCATTTCTGAGGGAGGAGGACACACTGCTGACAATAAACAGCTGCTGAAACCCTCTGGTCCTCTACATCCTCCATGTTACCTCATCTCTGTAAGGAAATATTCAACATAGCCAACAAAAGTCTATACGCTGACTATGGGTCAGATTTTATTATAACTTAAGCTCATGTGGAAAACACTTTAAATGTGATTGACGAATAAACTCTATCCTGAGGGAGATGTTCCAGTTTGACGGAGAATCAGCCTTGGTCAAAGTTAACTCTGACATCAAACACTGAGGAGGAGTCAATGCAAAGTGAGATGTGTTCCTCCTCTACTTCTGTGACTGCAGAGAGGAGGACAGAGGACAGTGGACTCACAGTTTGACATGATGGACTACAGGACAGGACTGCTGCTCTTCACTCTCTGCTGGACAGGTGGACATCATCTCAGTCACAGTTTGACTCATTTCATCATGTTCTCCATCTGAGCTCATTTCACTCCTTATATCCTCTCTACAGGTGCTGAAGGTCAGACTCTGACTCAGTCTGGACCAGAGATTAAGAGACCTGGAGAGTCCACCAGACTGACCTGTACAGCCTCTGGGTTCTCATTCAGCAGCTCTGTTTTTGTCTGGGTCAGACAGGCTCCTGGAAAAGGACTGGAGTGGATCGCATTCATACACACATCCAGTACTCCGATCTATTACTCCGACTCAGTCCGGGGCAGGTTCACCATCTCCAGAGACGACAGCAGACAGCAGCTGTATCTGCAGATGAACAGTCTGAGGACTGAGGACACAGCAGTGTATTACTGTGCCAGAGACACACAGTGAGAGACGAGAATGGGAGAGTCGTACAAAAACTACTTCCTCTTTTATCACCATCTACATGAACCTGCTGAGCTCTTTAGAAATGATCAGCGACAGAATCCTGAGCACTTGTGACATATTCAGATGAGTGAATATGTGGTGAAGAGACCAAGAGAGTCCCACACACTGACCTGTTCAGACTCTGGATTTACATTCATCAGGCACCACATGATCTGGATCAGACAGGCTCCTGGAAAAGGACTGGAGTGGGTTGCATAGATTGAGAATATCAATAAAAAATGTTCTACTCCACATCAGTCAAAGGTCACTTCACCATGCTGTTTATTAATGTGCCACACAGACGGGGGATTTTGTGTGCACTTATTAGTTAGTCATTAGTCATTTAAGACTGTGAGTAGACTTAAAGTAAATAAATAAATTCATTAAGTTTAAAACAATGCAGTAAAGACACAAAATCAAATCATTTTCCAATTCATGTTACCATAAAGTCATTTTATCTGATGTAACAGGTTTCAAGACTTTATTTTTAGGTCACCATATGCACTTCTAGTAAGCTGCTTATTGGACATTATTGAGGGCACAGTAGTGCCCAGTTTTACTGAATTATGCTACATAGCTAATGCTTGGCCAATAAGTTTAATCCTGATAACTTGCTTATTGATAGCTAGTTCAGAAGCTGCTGGATATGACTGGTGATTCTAATTAGCTTTTCTTTGTAGATTATTTAAACACCATATCATCACAGCCTCTGGGTTCACATTCAGCAGCTCTGCTATGGGCTGGATCAGACAGGCTCCTGGAAAAGGACTGGAGTGGATCACTTACATTTATACTGATGGTAGCAAAGCATTCCACTCTGACTCAGTCCAGGGCAGATTCACCATCTCCAGAGACAACAGACAGCAGGTGTATCTGCAGATGAACAGTCTGAGGACTGAAGACTCTGCTGTTTATTACTGTGCTAGAGCTGCAGAGGCACACACAATGACAGAAAACATCCACAGAGCTGAACAAAAACCCTCAGGATCTGAACACCTGCAGCATGAAGCCACCAGAGGAGGAGCTCTGAGACCAGAAATGATCAGAACACTGATGATAAAAAAGGGAAAATCAAACAACTTGATGCAAATTGTTGGCAATAAAAAGTTAACCTTACAATATGATCTAGTTTTTCTCTCTCTTGGCTCAAACACACTTTATCCAAACCAATGAACATTGCATGTGGAGCCCACTGCTAAATACACACAGCACACTCCCATGTGTGATGGTATTTCCTCCAGCCATATTTGTCCCATGAAGTTGTCATGGTGAAGAAAACAGGACTTGGTGTTGATCAATCAGATGTGGTGGTGAAAGAGTGGGATCATCGGGGTGGGGAATGTTTCATTGATTGAGGCCCACAGTGTCTCCACAGGGCTAAACCATGTACCCAGTGTCCCCGGTCCACCCCCCTCTGTGCCATACACTCCATGTCTCCTGGTGGACTCTGCATGGCAGGGGCGTCCGTCTCCCTGACCCAGGTGAACACCTGGCTGCAGACCATCTGTCTTCATCTTGGTGTTCAGCTGTTGTCGTTCAGAGACAGTTGCTGCTTTTGTCTGCAGCCCTTATCGCAACCTTGGGTGAGGCTTTTTTCTGGTCTGGGTTAGACAGGCTTGTTAGAGCTCAATATGTAACAATGGCCCGAAATGTCATTAAAAAATATAATAAAACCTGAAATATAATAACTGGAAGAAAATGTAACAAGAGCCCAAGCCCAAAACATAATTACTTATTACATTAAGGGACATAATGTAATAACTAACCAAAATGTAACAAGGTATTACATTATGGGCAAAAACTTGTTACTTGATGGGCTCAGCCTCTTGTTACATGATTGACCATTTATTATATTTCAGGTTTTATTACACTTTTTTGTTACATTTCAGGGAATTGTTACTCATCATGCTCTAACAAACCTCCTGGACGCCCTGTTTAAGGGATACGTATGCATGACACAGGGAACAAAGCAGATTTTCAGGGGAGGGTAGTTGGTCATACGAGGCTCTGATGATGAACTCAGCCTTGCTCTCCATCTGTCACATGTTACGCCAGCTGATTTTTTTCTTCTCTGAGCTCTCCCAGTTGGTCCTCTCCCCTGCCTAGTCATTGACACTGCCTTGGCATGTCACTGCACCTCCTGACTTCCTCCACCACGAGTCGGCTTGTCTACACTGATGTTGCTTTTTGCCACAGAGGACCTTTACGGAGAACCAAGACCTTGTCTCCCTTTCTGGACTTGGCCAACCACATCTCTGAAGTGAACAGCAGACTTTGCGTTCTGAACAGCTTCTGATGGAGTCCACTTCCTTCTTGTCTTCACCTGGGGGGTTGCTGTTCATTGATAGTGTCCTCAGACTCAGAAAGGGTCATGACTAGTTTTGCTTTGTTGCATCTGAATTCTTCCTCAAGACCTGTGATTGGTAATTCCAGTTTGCCCATCCCATAAAGCCCAATAGAGGTGAGGCAACATGGAACTCCAAGCCACTGTTTCAGCTGTTTACTATCACCCTGTCCAGTTTTCCCACCTTGGTGATGGTGCACAGTTAAGGGCCACAATCGTCTTGGGAGTATGCCAAACTCAAAACACCACAACTACATTTTCCTGGCAACAAGGTCTTGTTGATGTGACCCATGTAGATGAAGGGGTCGTTTTATAGATGTTTAAACTGCTCTGTGTCTTTGAGCTTTGCATCATAACATTGTCCCAAGCTCTTTACTGGCATTTCTGAAACTGTTTGTAAAGGTGCTCTGCTGACTTTAAGGCTCCCTTCCCCACATGGGGAACAGAGTCTCTTAGACAGAGAGAGAACAGAAGTGGATCAGGGTAATTAGTCCGTGAAAACTCCAAGGTTCCTAAACATTAGCAGCTGATAAGATTCCCCAACCCTGATGTCCACATAGTCTGACTGTGTAGCATTCTGTAAGCATCGTGCACTCTGCAGCTCTCATACATCACTGTTGCTTACATCCTCTGCCTTGTTTTGTCACCAGTTCCTGGCAGCAGTGCTGCCCCACAGCTGCTGCAGTGGAAATACACGACAAGCATTTTTCAATAAGAGCTATGTCAACCCCATGCCAATCTGAGCCAGGCAGATTGACTCAAAACATAAAAACAATCGCTCAAAGTGTCTGTGTTCTGTCAAAATAAATCACTTTGTAGAAAAAAGCATTAAATACATATCAGTGAAGAAAGAAAAATCAGCTCAGGACAGGTGATATAATCTGTCCTGTCATCTGAATAATGACACCATTACTCATGAAGGTTTAGTTCCTCTAGAAAAATTGGCTCACCTGTTAAGCTGTCCAGGGCTGGCGGGGTGGACATAATAAAAAACTTCACATTGTTCTAAACGCTGCATGATTGAAACTAGCCTTTGTCATCTCAGATGTTCTCCTTCTTGGACATAATGTGCCAATGTGCAATTTTGAAGAACAAAATCTGAAAATTGCAAGGTTGACAGAAGTCTAAAGGTAAAACTGTTGTAGATTGCACTGAAAAAATCTGAGATACAGGTCAGATGTCCCTCCATGAGGAGGAGTCAATGCAAAGTGAGATGTGTTCCTCCTCTACTTCTGTGACTGCAGAGAGGAGGACAGAGGACAGTGGACTCACAGTTTGACATGATGGACTACAGGACAGGACTGCTGCTCTTCACTCTCTGCTGGACAGGTGGACATCATCTCAGTCACAGTTTGACTCATTTCATCATGTTCTCCATCTGAGCTCATTTCACTCTTTATAACCTCTCTGAAGGCGCTGAAGGTCAGACTCTGGCTCAATCTAGACCAGAGGTTAAGAGACCTGGAGAGTCCACCAGACTGACCTGTACAGCCTCTGGGTTCTCATTCAGCAGCTATGATATGCATTGGATCAGACAGGCTCCTGGAAAAGGACTGGAGTGGATCGCTTTAATTTTTCCTGATAGTAGTGGAACCTTCTACTCTGACTCAGTCCGGGGCAGATTCACCATCTCCAGAGATGATAGCAGACAGCAGCTGTTTCTGCAGATGAACAGTCTGAGGACTGAAGACTCTTCTGTTTATTACTGTGCCAGGGAGGTCCACAGTGAGAGACAAGGATGAGAGAGTGGTACAAAAACTACTTCCCCTTTTTATCACCATCAGCAAGAACATGCTGATCTGTTTTGTAAGAAGTCACAACCATTCATGTGAGAACATGTAAAAACCTTCCGTGTTTTGTGCTCTCAATACATCATGGAGGAGGTCTTATAACCTATGTAAAAAAGACTCCCTTCATAGTCACTCCCAATGCAGTGTGTGCTTGCCATCACATTAAATCATGTATTCAGTTATAGGTTAGAAGTGTTCTTCGCCTAATTTTCTCATTTTCTCTGCACACATACATGAATTATGTGGATTGTCTTAATAATGTCTTTTCAAGACTGCTTTTCCCGAGAGATTATTGGTGATGAAGCAGTGGGACTATGCGAATGCTGTCATTACGATCATGTTAAATTGGAATCAGAAAAGGAAAAATTAAAAATGATGGATTAAAATACAACATGGAGGAAAAGTGACAACCTTGTCCGTCAAATGACAAACAGAAAAAATGCTTATCACAACCTCTTGTCAGCAAAATATCTCCCCAGAAATGCCCATTTTGAGCTGTGTGCTTTTCACAGATGGCCTGGCAAATCACATTTCTTCTGGAAAAACTGAGATGTTTTTGCCAAAGTTGACCATGTTGTCTATTTACCTCAAACTCCATGGCTTCAAACTTCATTTTCATTTTTCACTATGCTCTTCTACACTCTCCATGGTGACAGCTGGAAGCTCAGGCAAAATCTTCCTGTAAATATCAGTTGCTCACACAGTCACAGTAGATTACTCCCAATGCACCCTCTAATGGTGCGTGCGATTTTTAATTTTTTTGCACATACAATTTATCTGTCCTTATTTGGGATCACAGTAGATCAGGCCCTGAGCATTTCTCATGTCTCCTCTTTGTAAAAGAACAATATTTTGCAAAAATAAAAAAGTCAGTTGTGGGACCACTCCTCCTGTCAACAGTGCCAGAAGATTCCTGAGACAGCAAAGCCCAGTCACACTAACCTCCTGCCCCTTTCTACCACTGTGACATCAGCAGCTAAGGCCCATTGCCTCAGGGAGCAAAACCTGAGCACAGACTGTAGACAGAAAGTAGAGCCATTCAAGACCACACTCAGCCTTGTTTAATCAATCATCACAGAGCAGAACTGTCAACCAATCAGAGCAGACTGGGCCCTCATGTGGAGGAGCCTTAAAGTGACAGGAGCTCCAACAGAGTGACTCAGACAGAGAGAGAATGGAGTTTGATCAGGGGTATTTAGGATGTCAAAAGTAGAAAGTTCATTTGACTTTTGTGATTGTGAAGATTCTCTAACCCTGATGTCCATATAGTCTGACTGTGCAGATCATCAGGTGGACTCAGTTCAGATCTCTTTTAGGCCAAGGTCCACCTAAGATCATGGCAACATCTCAAAGCACATTGCATTCACATCTTTGTTAAACATCATCTTGCCATGTTTTACTTTTATAAACTGAAGTCAGTCTAGTCAACAAAAAGAAAAAAGGTAACCTGATAAGTGAAAAGACAGCAAAGTAATGACCGCTCCATCTGTTTTTTTCGTACACTGTTGAAGATGGCGCTTTCTTGATGGTGTTAAGAGAGTTTTTTAAGGTAAAGAAATTGCAGCTGTGTAAAAAATCAATGAACATAACAGATTAATAAAAAGAAATTGAAAAATCCAAAATTTGTGGTGACTATACCCTGACTATGTATGCAGGCTTACTTAAAACAAAAGGTCAGAAATCAAGTCAAATGTTCTTCCATGAGGAGGAGTCAATGCAAAGTGAGATGTGTTCCTCCTCTACTTCTGTGACTGCAGAGAGGAGGACAGAGGACAGTGGACTCACAGTTTGACATGATGGACTACAGGACAGGACTGCTGCTCTTCACTCTCTGCTGGACAGGTGGACATCATCTCAGTCACAGTTTGACTCATTTCATCATGTTCTCCATCTGAGCTCATTTCACTCTTTATATCCTCTCTACAGGTGCTGAAGGTCAGACTCTGACTCAATCTGGACCAGAGGTTAAGAGACCTGGAGAGTCCACCAGACTGACCTGTACAGGCTCTGGGTTCACATTCAGCAGCTTTGAGATGAACTGGATCAGACAGGCTCCTGGAAAAGGACTGGAGTGGATCGCATATATCAGTGGGGGTGGTGGCATCGTCTACTTTAATTCATTCAGAGGCCGGTTCACCATCTCCAGAGACAACAGCAGACAGCAGCTGTATCTGCAGATGAACAGTCTGAGGACTGAAGACTCTGCTGTTTATTACTGTGCTCGAGAGGGTCACAGTGAGAGACGAGGACAGCAGAGTCGTACAAAAACTACTTCCCCTTTTTTTAACACCATCAGCAAGAACATGCTGAGCTCTTTTGTAAGATGGCACGATCAGACACGTAAGAACATGTAAAATAACAGATTTCTGAATTAAAGAACAAGAACACATTTCTCTCAAGTGCACATTTCTGATGTCTCAGATATATATGACATGATGTAAATAAGTTTGATTAACAAAATTAAAAAAGATTTTAAAAACGAGAAATAACAATAACAAATAACAAATAACAAAAAAAACCATGCCCCTTTCTACCACTGTGACATCAGCAGCTAAGGCCCATTGTCTCAGGGAGCAAAACTTGAGCACAGCTGCAGACAGAATGTAGAGCCATTCAAGATGACACTCAGCCTTGTTCAACCAATCACCACAGAGCAGAACTGTCAACCAATCAGAGCAGACTGGGTCCACATGGGGGAGGAGCCTTAAAGTGACAGGAACTCTAACAGAGTGACTCAGACGGAGAGAGAATGAAGGTGGATCAGGGGTATTTAGGATGTCAAAAGTAGAAGATTAATTGAACATTAGTGATTGTGAAGATTCTCTAACCCTGATGTCCACAAAGTCTGACTGTGCAGATCATCAGGTGGACTCAGTTCAGATCTTATTTTGGTCCACCTAAGATCACGGCAACATCCCAAAGCACACTGCATTCACGTCTATGTAAAACATCCTTTTGCTATGTTGTACTTTTATAAACTGAAGTCAGTCTGGTCAAAAAAAAGAAAAAATGGGGAACTGATAAATGAAGAGACAGCAAAGTACTGATCCCTCCATCTGCTTTTTCAGTAAACTGCTGAAGATGGCCCTCACTTGATGGTATTAAGAGGGTTTTTTAAGGTAAAGAATTTAGAGCTGTGTAAAAAAAAAAAATCAATGAACATAACAGATAAATAAATAGAAATTGAAAAAAACAAAATTTGCAGTGACTATCCCCTCAAGGACAGATTGAACAAATTCCAATGGTTCAATCAAAGTTGTATGCAGATTTACTTAAAACCAAACGTCGTCAGAAAACAAATCAAATGTTCTTCTTCTGTGAGGAGGAGTCAATGCAAAGTGAGATGTGTTCCTCCTCTATTTCTGTGACTGCAGAGAGGAGGACAGAGGACAGTGGACTCACAGTTTGACATGATGGACTACAGGACAGGACTGCTGCTCTTCACTCTCTGCTGGACAGGTGGACATCATCTCAGTCACAGTTTGACTCATTTCATCATGTTCTCCATCTGAGCTCATTTCACTCTTTATATCCTCTCTACAGGTGCTGAAGGTCAGACTCTGACTCAATCTGGACCAGAGCTTAAGAGACCTGGAGAGTCCACCAGACTGACCTGCACAGCCTCTGGGTTCACATTCAGTGGCCACTGGATGGCCTGGGTCAGACAGACTCCTGGAAAAGGACTGGAGTGGATCGCTGTCATTTATCATGATAGCAGTGGAACCTTCTACTCCAACTCAGTCCGAGGCAGATTCACCATCTCCAGAGACAACAGCAGACAGCAGCTGTATCTGCAGATGAACAGTCTGAGGACTGAAGACTCTGCTGTTTATTACTGTGCCAGAGAGTCACAGTGACTCAAAACATCCACAGAGCTGAACAAAAACCCTCAGAGTCTGAACACCTGCAGCATGAAGCCACCAGAGGAGGAGCTCTGAGACCAGAAATGATCAGAACACAAGTTCAGAGGGACAAACAGCCTTTAACATGAGTTGTATGAAGCTATGAAATGTTATAATAATGAAATAAGCAAAAGAACATCATCATCATATGAATTCTTTTGTAGGGCTATTAATTTTCAACTGACACTAGTTTTCAATTCCTATATTTCTTTCATACCAACTAAATCATTTTATCATCACAGAGACTCATCATTGCTCCACCACCAGCACAGCTCTCAGCAACAACCAACAAACTATCAACGACATTTAGAAGCAACTTTTGAACAGGTAGAAACCATGAGCAAAAACAATCAATGTTTCTTTAGGAAAATCTAGAGACAGACTCTTGGGGCCTCTTGTATTCCTGCTGCAGAGTGTTTTAACATGCAGCACAGGTGTTTTCTGTAATATCCACCTGATACAGGTGACATTTTTACACCAATCTGTCAGGCTGGGAAACAGCAAATGATCATGTGTCTTTGGTGTCTTCATACCATGAGGACACAGAAACTGACTGGACTTTAAACCTCCTCAAAGCTGCTCTGATATCTGAAGTCTGTGAGAGTTTGACTCATTAGTATTTAAAGCTATGATCTATGATTTGGAAGCTTGGTACATCTTAATAACATCATTTATAAGGCCGTTATGGTCCTTTGGTCCGATCTACGCAATATAAAGACCAAAAACAAAGAAAAAAATCCATTCATCCGCTGCAAAGCGGCATAATAGTTGACCAATCCGAAATGCCACTCCCGGCGGATCGGATTGGTCCGTGAGCCCATCCACCCTCTGTCTCCTCTGCTCCACACCGTCTCGCCTATGGTCTCGCCTCCTACCAACTACCTCTCTCATATACCAGTGAGCAGCTAGCAGCACAGCTAGCTGCTGGAGCTAGCCGCAGGAGAAGACCAGAGCCAAAAGCCGCTTCTGTCATCCTCCACTACGAAGGGAAGGAAATGTAAAAGTTTTAAGAAAAAGCCTGAAGTAAGGAAGAAATTTGAGCAATACAGGTCCCAACAGAGACAACACTGGAGAACTGTACAGTGGAAAAAGCTGCAGAATGATCTGGGACTGAATACTGCTCCAGTTGCCCAATGGCCAGTGGCCAGCGGCTGCAGCACTGGCCATTCTTGTGTACTCCAGAACTTCCAGATGACCAGCCCACCCCTGGTTGAACAGGTAATAACTTTGTTTACTACAGTGGGAGATGTCTGCTGAATAACTCTGGTTAGTCTGTGCCTAAACTAGCTCATGACTGAACATTGTTGGTCTGAACAGGTAGGCTCTGTCAATAGATTTTAGCATAAGTTAGCCACGCATCGTTAGCATTGTAAACTGAGCTGGTGAAGACACGCCGAGAACCTTAAATCCTCGCCCACAATCAGCTCTTCTCTGATCGGACAGTGGCGACGCCAGACCTGCTTCGCCGCTGGTCCAATTGAAATGGCTACCCCTGTGTGTTACAAGGGGGATGACTGTCGTGTTTGTTACTTTCAGCTATGAGAAATCTTATTGTTGTTGCTGCTGATAATTGCCGCCGGCTTCTTGCTCTGTCAGAGGGGGCGTGTTGTTAGGTGGCGACACAAGCTGGGGGGCGGGATCTTGGAACACGGAGGGGAGGGGTGAGTGAAGGGGGTGCAGGCTGTGTTTTTTAAATCTGTCTCAACAGCCAAACTGGTTTTCAGATCGTAAACCCTTGCTTTAAGGGCACATCAGCAGGATGGGTTCAAAATTGCAAGATCAAAAAACACTTCATTGATCTTTTCTCTACATCAATGTACAACAGCACACACACTCCACAGTCAGATTAATTTATATATGTATTTCATAAAAGTTCAAAAAGGAACAGAGAGCTGTAAGACAACATGCTTTTGTGTATGAAGCTTTCCTCAGAGTGCTATTCCCATGTGGATTTGACGTGTGTAATACTCCCAGGACAAAGGAAACACACACAGTGAAAGATTCTCATGCATTACAGGGTAACATTTTTTAATTATGTACTAATGAATGAATGCTACTGATAATTATGATCACATGTAATGAGTAAGGTTGTCCAATTATTTTTACAGAGGCAAAAGAAAAGAAAGCCAAGGACTCAAGCAGAGAAAATACATTGTTTACAGTACACAGTAGTTTTAAATCAGTTGTGAGTGCTGATATTAAATGACGATAAAGCTTCATGTAATTAAATTATGTACATCAGTTGTAACTCTTCTTTGGGCTCTTATAAGCTCTTCTCTGAGCTGCACTTTTATACTGTATGCAAATTTAAAAGCCACCTTGTTACTCAGCTATAAAAGCTGCCATCAGAGCATCAGTGGAGCTCACAGCAAGTCACATCCAACATCAACCATGTTTCCTGGAGCTCTGCTGCTGCTGCTGGCAGCTGGATGTGAGTCTCTGTGCTTCTGTCAAGCCTTCATCTTCTTCTGCTCTTTAACCTGATCATCTGAACATGTTCTCTTTTTAACAGGCGTGAAGAGTGAAACCCTGACACAGCCAGGATCAGAGACTGTGCAGCCCGGTCACACTCTGACCATCACCTGTCAGGTCTCTTATTCTCTTGGTACCTGGACAGCTTTTATCAGACAGCCTGCAGGAAAAGGTCTGGAGTGGATTGGAGTAAAAGACACTGGCAGTTCTTACTACAAAGATTCACTGAGGAACAAGTTCAGTATTGATTTGGACACCTCCAGAAAAACAGTGACTCTGACCGGACAGAACATGCAGCCTGAAGACTCTGCTATTTATTACTGTGCCAGAGAGTCACAGTGACACAAAACATCCACAGAGCTGAACAAAAACCCTCAGAGTCTGAACACCTGCAGCATGAAGCCACCAGAGGAGGAGCTCTGAGACCAGAAATAACAACAAGACCATCTGACTGTTTAAGAGGAAACAAATTAAGTCAGGGAATGAAAATGAATAAAAACTAAAATACAAACAGGGAAACTCAAATGATTTTTAATATTTGTTATTCATCATCTTTCTTTGTAGTTAAGATTTAAGATTTAATTAGAGTGATATTAGGGGAGAGTACTTTTTCAATGGATCTCCTTAAAAGTTGGAGAATATAAAGATCTATGACTTTCTGACCAATCAGGGCTGATTTTATTTCATGGACCTTCCCTTTAAAACACTCACTCTGACAGGACTGTGAGTCAAAGACATCTAATCATGGAGCCTGTTTTCAGTCATCCAAAGCAAACACATGGTGAATTTCATTCAAACTAAACATGTGATCAGAAAACTTGTCATGATCAAAATGAACTCTGAGCAGAATTTTTAGTGAGGCCTCAAACATCCAGGATCTCTGGACACAAATGTGAGGAGCCTCTTTAGGGGGGTGACATGGGAGGATTGAAAACCACTGCTTTAGGAGGTGAATTAGACTTTTGTTTTTTACAAACAGTGTCCTGTTGGCTGATTGGCTCTGTTTTGATGGTTACAAAAGCAGCACAGAAGTCTGACTGAGTCAGAGCTTCAAATTCATAAAGCCAACACTCTGAAACTGAGACCTGATCCCACTCCAAATAATCAAGAAAACAAACTCTTTTCTTCAATCTGTCATTGGACAGTTAACATACTGTGTTTCAAATTATTATGCAGACTGCATTTCAGTGTCATAAAATCTAAATGCTTTTGATTTTTAAGTAAACTCATGAATGGTCCTTGTCCCAGGGCTCTTTGAATCACTGAAGTCAATGTCAAACACCTTGTCAGGAATTTTTCCTTTATAATCCTTCGATAGCTCAGTTGGTTCGTACCTTTACCTGACATTTATTCAGAATAAAAATGATGAAAAGCAGCTGAATGCAACCAAATGGAGCTTTAATCCTTCTTGTTCTTGTCCGGACAAGAGAGTTACAACCCAAAGAATGCCAAAGCAGTCTTATGCTGCGTTCACACCGCAGGCAGCCCAGCTACCAAAGTGGCGTCGCCTACTGATGTAGCGTCGCGCGTCCAAAATGTAACCGCTGCCGTCGGCCGTCGCTCGGTGACGTACGTCCGCTTGAGTTTCACCGCGATCATATCATATATCACATAATAGGATGTATAAGCGTACATTATTCCAACTGTATCCTTTTCACTCACTTATCAAACACAAAACTCTGCAGCTGATGATGCAGCAGCATCATCTGTCAGTTTACCGCGGTCCATCTGGGCGGAACTGATGTCCTCACCGAGATTATTTCCGCCTAGACGGAACTCATCCACCCTGTAGTCCGGATGAATAACTGCATCGTCACACGTGTGAACGCACCTTTACAGTTGAACTGAAAACTAGTACAGTGTCATCTCCTTTTATCACGTGGTCATGTGAGGGTGTTTCTGGTGAGAAAGATGGCCTTGCAGGTGCAAGAGGTTCAGCAAGTTCACTGAGTTTGTGGAAAGAAAAGGTAACGAGAGGGCCAAGAGGTCCATGTACAGTCATGTAGTGTGTGGGAAAGCAGTCTCAAGTAAGGACGGGGCTATGTAAGGTCATGTACAGGTTATGTTAGTTCATATCACTAAGCAATGATTTACAGCATTTCAAGATAGTTCAAATACATAAGAAAAAACTATATACAATATATACAAGTGTCAAATTGTTCCTCACACACCTGTAATAATTAGTATGCATGGTGAGCCCAACTAAAGGAAAAACTACTGCAGAGGGATGTTCAACATTATTCAGTAGACAACTATTACCAAGCAATATGGGAAAGAAAAAGCATCTCTCTGCTGCGGAAAAGCATGACAAGGTATGAAAACCTTAGATATTTCACAAAACGTGATCGTGACCATCATACTGTGAAGAGATTTGTAGCTGATTCAGAGCACAAGCGGGTTTGTGCAGATAAGGCAAATAAGGAAGGTTTCTGCCAGACAAATGCTTCGGATTAAGACAGCAGCTGCTAAAAGGCCATTACAAAGCAGCAAACATGTATTTGAAGCTCCTGGTCCCTCTGGAGTCTCGAGAACATCAAGATATAGGATCCTCCAGGGCCTTAAGGTTGTGCGTAAACTTTCTATTCGGCCCCCCTAACTAATGCACATAACGAAATGGCTGCAGTGGGCCCAGAAATACATGATACATACCCTGCATGGGATGGATGGATAGAGTAGTGGATGGTTGGTGAATGGCCACCATGACCCAACAAGGCCGCAACATCAGCAAGGAGGTGGTGGAGTCATGTATTGGGTCGCAGTGGATCCATTTTGAGACTGTCTGTTTCTCTATCAATCTACTGCAGAGAAACAGACAGTCTCATAATGGATCCACTAAGCTGGGCTCTCAATGCAATCGATAAGGTTTTCTCAACCCGCCAAGCTGGCCCGGGAGAACCAAAATGTCCCGATGGAACATTCCTAGCTGGGTATGCAATGGACAGCTGGAATAAATGGAGAGTGGTGTGTCTGTCAATCCTGGAGGTGGAGGATGTGGAAGATGTGTTCTTGTTTGCCGCAATCGGAGCTGCGATTACAATCATGGGACTGGGCCTCGGAGGGATTATGTGGAGGCTGAGACGCATGAAGGCTGAGTTTTTGGCAACGAGAGAGGTGATGCTGCTAGCATGCGACGAAATCAAGAGAGCCGGTGGTCAGAGAAAGATGGCTCGCGCACCCCTCAACAAAATCCGACTGGGAGGCGGAAACGCCCGCATGGCTGAAAACTACAGCAGAGCCCGGGACGACAGTGCAGGAGCATGCCTGGGTGAAGAGGAGAGTGACGAGGAGTCACACGTCTAACACGTCTGAAAAGTGAAGAAAGAAAAGCAACGCGGGCACACCATTCCAACATCACCATCTCCAACATCACAACCCCAACATCACAAACCGGGACCAACAACAACAACAACAACAACAAAAAAGGCTTACGTGGAATGAAGGATTATAGAATATGTCAAATACGGACACTAAAAGGGAGTCTAGAATTATGTCAGACCTCTGTAAATGAATAAAAATGCATAACAACTTGTTAATATGTGGAAAAGAGGAGACTAAATACTAAATATTGAGAAAATGGGGACGGGACTAGATAAGCTCTGCTTCTCCCGTCTACCCTTTCGGACATGAACATTTGATCAACTATTGACAATGTGTGATGCTGTATAACTGTGTTGACGTGACCGAAATAAATAAATAAATCAAATCAAATCAGTCATGGGGAGGGAGCCAACGGTGTCAAAATGACCTGAGAACAGTATGTGGAATTTCTGTCTGACCACTTCCTTCGATGGTACAAAAGGAAGAACTTCGCATTCCCAAACAGAAGCATCTTCATGCATGATAATATACCATCTCATGCTGCAAGGAACACTTCTGCAGCACTGGCTGCCATGGGCATAAAAGAAGAGGAACTCATGGTATGGCCCCCATCATCCTCTGACCTTAACCCTATTGAGAACCTTGGAGCATCCTTAAAAAAAAGATGGATGAGGGCTGAAGACAGTTTACATCCAAACAGCAGCTCTGGGAGGCTATTCTGACATCCTGCAAAGAAATTAAAACAGAAACTCTCCAAAACTGACTTGTTCCATGGATTCAAGAATAGTGAAACTGCTATGAAATGCAAGACAGTCTGGCTGCAGACCTGCACTGAGAGGACCCAGCTTTGCAGACCCTGCACTGAGAGGACCCGCTGCACTAAGAGGACCCGACGTCACGTTACGCCAACGTCACGTTATGTTTCCTGCACTGACAGGACCCTACGTTGCAGACCTCCGACGTCACGTTACGTTTTTTTTTTTCCAGATTCCCCAGTGTGTGGTTTTCCCGCTGAGAGAGAAGGTGAGTTAAAGTCCGAGTGCTTAACACACAAACAGCTGACTGTTTTTCTGATTACATTAAATACTGGAGTAAAATTAACGTTTGAGAAGTTTTAAAGGGATCATGACAATAGCTGTACATTTAGTTTACATTAAAATCTTAACATTTAGCCTACATGCGGTTTCCCAGGTATTGAGCTAGAAACATATTTATCTGTAGTTGAACACATAAATACAAATAGTAACATTCTATGCACAAAATAAAGCCCAAAGAAATTAAGTATATTCACAGACGACAAAAAATGCGTTCTTCCCGATCGAATGGCTTTTAATCTGAAAGGGTTAAATAAAATTTGGAGGAAAATACGTACTTCCGGTATATTCGCTTTTATTTTGAAAGACTACGAATCAACTTCCGGTCCTCTCAGTGCAGCGGGTCTACTCAGTGCAAGGCTGCAACGTAGGGTCCTGTCAGTGCAGGGAACGTAACGTGACGTCGGCGTAACATGACGTCGGGTCCTCTCAGTGCAGGTCTGCAACGTAGGGTCCTGTCAGTGCAGGTCTGCAGCCAGACCCCTCTCATGAAACGAGGGGTCCTATGTTAAAATGTAACTTGACATAGGTGACATAGGAGCCTGAAGACTCTGCCTACCTTGAAATAGGTTTTGATTGCAATAGAAGCAACCTCATTATACGATGAAGTCAACAAATGACCATTTTGAGTTCTTTACAATGTATAAAATGCATGAAAACTCTGTTGTGTGTGATAATTTGAAACAGTGCATTCAATACTTTTTTTTTTTTATACTTCTGTTGTCATCAGAGGTTTGTTCAACAGCATTTGAATTCAACTCTAAAGGCTAATGGCTTGAAAATTATGCTGACAGCTATTTGAGTTATTTTATTATAAATTAAGCTCATGTGGAAAAACATTTAAATGTTATTGGAGCATAAACTCTATCCTGAGGTAGATGCTCCAGTCTGACTGAGAATCAGCCTTGGTCAAAGTAAACTCTGACCTCAGACACTGAGGAGGAGTCAATGCAAAGTGAGGTGTGTTCCTCCTCTACTTCTGTGACTGCAGAGAGGAGGACAGAGGACAGTGGACTCACAGTTTGACATGATGGACTACAGGACAGGACTGCTGCTCTTCACTCTCTGCTGGACAGGTGGACATCATCTCAGTCACACTTTGACTCATTTCATCATGTTCTCCATCTGAGCTCATTTCACTCTTTATATCCTCTCTACAGGTGCTGAAGGTCAGACTCTGACTCAATCTGGACCAGAGCTTAAGAGACCTGGAGAGTCCACCAGACTGACCTGTACAGCCTCTGGGTTCACATTCAGCAGCTACCACATGGCCTGGATCAGACAGGCTCCTGGAAAAGGACTGGAGTGGATCGCATGGACTGGTAGCAATGATTACCCCAACTCAGTCCGAGGCAGATTCACCATCTCTAGAGACAACAGCCAAAACCAGCTGTATCTGCAGATGAACAGTCTGAGGACTGAAGACTCTGCTGTTTACTACTGTGCCAGAGACACACAGTGACTCAAAACATTCACAGAGCTGAACAAAAACCCTCAGAGTCTGAACACCTGTAGCATGAAGCCACCAGAGGAGGAGCTCTGAGACCAGAAATGATCAGAACAGCAGCTGGAGTATAAAATGTGAAAGCAACACATTAATGGGAAAGTTAAAGAAGAAAAACAACAAAGTTCACTTTAAAGGAAAGAAATACTATTAGACTATGAATAAAACTGTAAATTAAGATGTTTATTTTATATTAAGGATGTTTCTTTGTTCTCAGAAACACTAAAAAGATGGAAATTAGTTCACTGACCAGAAGAACAAAAACATGTTATTCTGTTTCATTGTTAAAAGTGAAGAACATTAAAATGGATCAAACTGAAATATGTGAGGTCGAATCATAAAGTACATTTCCCAGTTTTACATAAATGGATGGAATTTGCCATTATAAACTTAAATGTTGTTTTGTGACTTCAATCTGGATCAGACCAGCTCCAAAATGTCATGGCTTCTTTCTTGGACCAAACCACACCTCTGGTAAAATGTTCATGCAGGTCCATTCAGCAGTTTTTGTGTAATCTTGCTAACAGACAAACAGACAAACAGCCTGTGAAAACACAACCTCCTTGGTGGAGGTATTAAAGGAGAGAGTGGGTGTCTTATTCCTCCATCTTCCAGCTCTGTTTCAGGGAAGATGCTCTCCTGACTCAGCAGATAAAATGTTAAATCTGTTTTATTAAGGATATACTTCTCTGTCATTCTGGGCCACCACACATACATCAGAAAGTTTGGGCCAGAGGCTTTCAAAAGCACATCTGGAATGTGATTGGATTATAGTCTGTCAATGCCATTGTTACAGATCTATCAGACGATGTAGGCGAACATGACTGATGTAGAGTTAAGAACAAAATGTGAGCCGATGTCATTCCCCATATTCCAGCCAAAGCCTGACGGAGCAGGAGAGAAAATATCTTTTCCATCAGAGTTGTTTTTATTATCTGTTCAATGAAGACATGCTGTCTGTTATTGATAAACTGCTGACGAAGCAGGTATCATCCATAGACATGGACCTTTAATGAAGGTCCTTTGGTTCTCTACATACATCTGAAAAAGAAAAGAAGCTGTTTGGCTGACTTTCCTCATTCCTTATGTAGTGTTTCTTAACAATAATCATGAAAAAAACAGCCAAAGATCTTCACACAGAGAAAATCTCTTCACTTAAATCATGAGTTATTGGTCTGTTCTTTAATTCCATTCATCCAAAAATCTATTTTTAGAGTTTAAGTTAATCAGAATACCTCACTGGAGTAACTGGATGATAGTATGCTAATTTACATACCAATACACCTGGCCCACATGTCAGCAGAGCACACAAGTATATATTGGATAACAGCCTTCAGGGTCACAGTCTCATCCACGCCCCACCATGACAGTCCTACAGAGCGTCCTCCTGCTGGCTCTCGTTTCAGGTGAGTAAATCTGTGGGGCAGCAGTGGAGCAGGAAGAGAGCTTCAGGTGTGTGCAGACTCCCTGACATCCACACTGTGATTATTTCAGCTGCTCAGGGCCAGAGCCTCACCTCCTCAGAGCCGGTGGTGGGCAGTGCAGGACGCTCGCTCTCTTTGTCCTGTGAGGTCAGTGGACTGCCTCTGGCTTGGCTGCACTGGATTCGTCAGACACCAGAGACAGGACTGGAGTGGATTGGACGCATTGACAGTGGGACTGGCACCACATTTGCCCAAAGACTCCAAGGATAGTTTTCCATCACCAAAGACACATCCAGCAGTCGTGTGTACTTACAGGTGAAAAGTCTGAAAGAGGAAGACTCTGCAGTTTATTTCTGTGCACGAGAACCACAGTGACACAACAGATGGCAGCCCTGAACAAAAACTGAGTGACACAGCTCCCTGTATGAGGAGCACTGAAGCATGTCATCTATTACAGAGTGATGGGGCTCCAACAATAAACACAACACATGTATGAGAGTTTATGTTCGAGTGTTTGGGATTCATATAAGCTAAAGCAACAGAAACATTTTCAGAAAACTGCTCAACAGAAGAAAAGTTACAAAAGCACCTCATGAAAAATATTCCTATTTCTGTTTTCTACATGGAAACTTCTCTAAAACTCAAATTTAAAAAAAAGTTTGCAGACACAATTTAACAACCCACATTCAAGTGTAATATAGACCCAAAAGTTGAATGTCAAACATTGAAAAGACTAATATTTACTTTCACCAACAGTACCATGCAAAATGATGTTTAAATCAGACAAATAACCGTGAGTGTGACTAAAAAAGTGTTGTTGAAACATCAAAAAAGCCATGATCTACATTCTAGACTAATTAAGTGCTTCCAAAAAAATAAAGGGCTTCAGTTCTTACTTGGCTGAAAGACTGAGAAGATTATTTTGTTGAAATAATTGTATTCTTATGGCAAAATAAAATAAATACGAAGAACAATTTTGTAAAAAGCTATTTCTGCTCTAATAAGATTTGATCCCTGGAGACAATATTCATAATATGCCAATTTTCTGCAGGAACTACCAAAATAAATATCTGCAGTATATTGTTAGAACTTCATGCAAAATTCAGTTTCTTTTCACTGCTTCTGATATGACAGATGGTTAAAAAGGAAATATTAAAATTTTGCATTTCCCAAGTATATAAAGAATTATTACAGTAAGGAGGAGTCAATGCAAAGTGAGATGTGTTCCTCCTCTACTTCTGTGACTGCAGAGAGGAGGACAGAGGACAGTGGACTCACAGTTTGACATGATGGACTACAGGACAGGACTGCTGCTCTTCACTCTCTGCTGGACAGGTGGACATCATCTCAGTCACAGTTTGACTCATTTCATCATGTTCTCCATCTGAGCTCATTTCACTCTTCATATCCTCTCTACAGGTGCTGAAGGTCAGACTCTGACTCAGTCTGGACCAGAGCTTAAGAGACCTGGAGAGTCCACCAGACTGACCTGTACAGCCTCTGGGTTCACATTCAGCAGCTACCACATGGGCTGGATCAGACAGGCTCCTGGAAAAGGACTGGAGTGGATCGCTTTCATTTATACTGACAGTAGTGGAAAATTCTACTCCAACTCAGTCAGGGGCCGGTTCACCATTTCCAGAGACAACAGTGCAAACCAGCTGTATCTGCAGATGAACAGTCTGAGGACTGAAGACTCTGCTGTTTATTACTGTGCCAGAGACACACAGAGACTCAAAACATCCACAGAGCTGAACAAAAACCCTCAGAGTCTGAACACCTGCAGCATGAAGCCACCAGAGGAGGAGCTCTGAGACCAGAAATGATCAGAACACAGATGATAAAAAAGAAAGGCAAACAATTTGATGTAATGAGCTGGCATACAAATTTAACCTTCCAATCTGATCATGTTTTGCTCTCTCTTGGCTCAAACATACTTTCTCCAAACCAATGAACATTGTCATTGCCATGGTGTTATCAAACTGCATGTGGAGCCACTGCGGGAGACACAAAGCAATATGATGGTTTTTCCTCGAGTTATACTTCTCCCATGAAGAACAATTTAAACAAAGACAAAAAAAGTTTTCATCCTTTCAAGAAATGATCACCACACCAAAGTTAAATGACACAGACAAAAAACTGCTGGTTCAGCAAAGGATGTGATGAATATAAACACAACCATCAATATGATTAAGTGAATCTGAGTCTGACTCTGATCATCAGGTGGATTCAGCTCAGATCTTATTTTGGCCAAGATCCATCTAAAATCTCAAGGCACACAACATCAGTGTAAAATATCCTTTTTGACATGTTTTAGTTTTATAAGATGAAGTCAATCTAGTCATAAACAGTCCAAGAAATAAAGTGATAAATGAAGAGACAGCAGGTACCATCAGAACTGTCCTAACCATTTACTAACATTGCAGAACATGAACTGAAGACCAAAACAACAAGTGACCTGAATGACCAAATTAATTCCCACCAGTCACACCTCCAGGTAAACTCAGGTCAATGAGCCGGCCAACCACTCTCAGGTGACCCCATAAGCAGGGGTTTTATAGTTCTAGTCAACTCTTAGACTTAAAGAAGCCTTTAAAAGAAGCAGTGAAATGTCTTCAAGGAAGTGAATCAGTCCAGTTGACACATGGATCAGCACTGGCTAATATTTTCGGATGATATCTGCTGTGAGCAGGTAAATTTTAAGCATCACGTTCCTCCAATCCCACTGACTCCTGATTAAGAGGTTTCACTTCCTGTCTCCATCTGACCTCCACATGTCAACAATACAACAAAAATAACAACTTTATTTGATTAAAACTTTTAAAAACAGTTGACAAAATGTTCAACAGACAAAACAAAAGTAGAATTCATGGTCAGGTCAAACAGTCAAAAAGTCTTCATCAACTCACTGAAGAAGCTTCATGGAGGAGGGCAAAGTGTTTTTAGGATTCCTTAACAAGTCCTCTTTGGAGAAAACCTTGGAGAACCAGGACCTGGAAGACTGAGGACCTTCATGGAAAACCAAATGAGGATGTTTTGGTCTTTAGAAGGAAACCAGGTATACCCAGAGAAACTCCATGCATGCTCAAGGAGAACACCGGTACATATACTGAGTGATTGATCTGGTCTGAGTGTCAGTGTGGTTCTCTATGCAAAGTGGTCTTCCTCTGAGTCTGATATAAAGACTCAACTTCAGACTGTGAGTCAGAGAAGAGGAGAAGCTCCATCATGATACCTTCAACACCAACCATGTTCTCTGTAGCTCTGCTGCTGCTGACTGCTGGATCCTGTGAGGGGCTCTTAAACTATCTCATGATATCAGAATGAAGGAACAATCAGAGGAATGATGGAGATGATGATGGTTTTTGTTTCCACAGGTGTGAAGAGCATCGATCTGACACAGCCAGGATCAGAGACTGTGCAGCCCGGTCACACTCTGACCGTCACCTGTCAGGTCTCTGGTTACTCGCTGACTGATGACAGCTATGCTACTGCCTGGATCAGACAGAGGGAAGGAAAAGCAATGGACTGGATCTCTCACATGTGGGGTGGTGGGACCTTTCGCCAAAACAACGCACTGAAGAACAAATTCAGTTACAGTAGAGACACCTCTGCCGGAACAGTGACTCTGACAGGACAGAACATGCAGACTGAAGACTCTGCTGTTTATTACTGTGCCAGACTCCCCGAGTACCACAGTGATTCAAAACATCCACAAAGCTGAACAAAAACCCTCAGAGTCTGAACACCTGCAGCATGAAGCCACCAGAGGAGGAGCTCTAAGACCAGAAATGACAACACCAACATCTGACTGTTAAAGAGGAAACAAAAACTGAAATACAAACATGGAAGTTAAAATGATTTATTTGTGATTCATCATTTTGTTAAAGTAAATCTTTCTTTCTGAGTTCTTTCACATGTCCAGACTTTGTAGTTAATATTGAAGCTTTAATTTGAGTGAGATTAGGGGAGATTACTTTTTCAGTGGTCCTCCTTAAAAGTTGGAGGATATAAAGATCTATGACTGGCTGACCAATCAGGGCTGATTTTATTTCATGGACCTTCTCTTTAAAACACTCACTCTGACAGGACTGTGAGTTAAAGACATCTCATCATGGAGCCTGTTTTCAGTCATCAGAAGCAGACACATGGTGAATTTCATTCAAACTAAACATGTGATCAGAAAACTTGTCATGATCAAAATGAACGACGAGCAGAATTTTTAGTGAGGCCTCAAACATCCAGGATCTCTGGACACAAATGTGAGGAGCCTCTTTAGGGGGGTGACATGGGAGGATTGAAAACCACTGCTTTAGGAGGTAAATCAGACTTTTGTTTTTTACAAACAGTGTCCTATTGGCTGATTGGCTCTGTTTTGATGGTTACAAAAGCAGCACAGAAGTCTGACTGTGAGTCAGAGCTTCAAATTCATAAAGCCAACACTCTGAAACTGAGACCTCATCCCACTCCAAATAATCAATAAAACAAACTCTTTTCTTCACTCTGTCATTGGATAATTAACATAACAGTTTGGTGAACTATTTAAAATCAGAAAAACGTACTAACAAGCTGAAAACCTGGTTGTATGTAGAGAAATTAAAGTGACTTTGTTCCCTATTATCCAAGTCTTGGTGCTTCAGTAAAGTTGAATTGTTAACTGAGAGACCTGCTGATTCTTTTAGGACTTGTTTCAGCGTGAGTGAATCCAGTGGCGTGCCGACCCTGAGGAGGACAAGGACAGCCTCAGAGCTCTCTGACTGACTTTCTGCTGCTCACAGCTCCATCAGCTCCTGTCAGCACATGGACAACTTTGTTTGTGTTGATAGACACAGACCATGAGCTCATGAACATGTCTGTGAATGATGTCTAACTGTAGTGATTATGTGAGAGCAGAAGCTTAAAGTTTTAATCTACAGCCATAGAAAAAGAGCACCAGTGATAACAGTCAGAGACATCAGATAATTTAGTGAATCCTCACTGACTGAAGAGAGCAGTGTGAGCAGAGAGAGTCCTCATTTCTGAGGGAGGAGGACACACTGCTGACAATAAACAGCTGCTAAAACCCTCTGGTCCTCTACATCCTCCATGTTACCTCATCTCTGTAAGCAACTATTCAACGTAGGCAACAAAAGACTATAATCTGACTATGATTCAGATTTTAAAATAAATTCAACTCACATGGAAAACATTTTTATGCTAATGATGTGTAAACTCTATCCTGAGCTAAAATGTTCTAGTTTGAACAAGAATCAGCCTTGGTCAAAGTTAACTCTGACATCAAAGACTGAGGAGGAGTCAATGCAAAGTGAGATGTGTTCCTCCTCTACTTCTGTGACTGCAGAGAGGAGGACAGAGGACAGTGGACTCACAGTTTGACATGATGGACTACAGGACAGGACTGCTGCTCTTCACTCTCTGCTGGACAGGTGGACATCATCTCAGTCACAGTTTGACTCATTTCATCATGTTCTCCATCTGAGCTCATTTCACTCTTTATATCCTCTCTACAGGTGCTGAAGGTCAGACTCTGACTGAATCTGGACCAGAGGTTAAGAGACCTGGAGAGTCCACCAGACTGACCTGTACAGCCTCTGGGTTCACATTCAGCAGCTACTGGATGGGTTGGGTCAGACAGGCTCCTGGAAAAGGACTGGAGTGGATCGCTTTCATACACCCTGGTGGTGGCAGCACCTACTACTCCAACTCAGTGAGAGGCCAGTTCACCATCTCCAGAGACAACAGTGCAAACCAGCTGTTTCTGCAGATGAACAGTCTGAGAACTGAAGACTCTGCTGTTTATTACTGTGCCAGATACACACGGTGACACAAAACATCCACAGAGCTGAACAAAAACCCTCAAAGTCTGAACACCTGCAGCATGAAGCCACCAGAGGAGGAGCTCTGAGACCAGAAATGATCACAGCACCGAAGATAAAAAAAGTTAAAGTCAAACAATTGTATGTAAAGTGCTGACATACAAATTTAACCTTACAATCTGATCTACTTTTGCTCTCTTAGCTCTGACATACTTTATCCAAACCAATGAACATTTCCATTACCATGGTGTTATCAAACTGCATGTGGAGCTCACTGCAGGAGACACAACCTCCCACACATAATGATTTCCCTCAAGCTATATTTCTCCCATGAAGAACAATTGAAACAAAAACAAAAAAAAATGTCCATCCTTTCAAGAAATGATCAACCCACCACAATTTAATGACACAGACAATAACTGCTGGTTCAGCAAAGGATGTGATGAATATAAACACAACCATCAATATGATTAAGTGAATCTGAGTCTGACTCTGATCATCAGGTGGATTCAGCTCAGATCTTATTTTGGCCAAGATCCATCTAAGATCACAGAAAAATCTCAAATCACACCTCATTCACATAAATGTAAAATATCTTATTTAATGTCTTTTAATTTAATAAACTGAAGTCAATCTAGTCATAAACAGTCAAAGAAATAAAGTGATAAATGAAGAGACAGCAGGTACCATCAGAACTGTCCTAACCATTTACTAACATTGCAGAACATGAACTGAAGACCAAAACAACTTGTGACCTGAATGACCAAGTTATTGCCCTTTTCCACTTGCACGCCTTGGCCCTACTCTACTTGGCTCTACTCGATTTGCAGTGTGTTTCCACTAGCCTGGTACCTCCAAAAACAAGCTAGTTTCAGTACCTACTCCACTCTGGTTCCAAGTGAGCTGAGTTGATACTAAAAGATGACGTCACCAACTGCCGGCTACTGATTGGTCAGACAATGTCGTCATCCATGAGTCATGAGCGCGACGACCTAGCATGCTAGCGGTAGCTACCGTTAGCTTACCGGCATACATCTTACATGCATTTTCTTTGCAGCTCGATTGCTCTCGTCCTCGGCTTCATTCTGTTGTCTAGTTTCCAAAACTCTCCTGTGCTTTCCAAGGAGTATTTCTTCTTACCACCTGCAGCCTTCTTCTGCTTTCCTTTTTTACTCGGTTTGTGACAAAAAGCCACAGATTGTTGTGTCGCGCTCAATATGACATCACTGCAGTGCCGCTTACCCCATTGGGCAGGCGACTGGGGCTAATGGAAAAGCAGCACAAGGCCAGTAGACTAGAGTAGGGCTAATGGAAAAGGGCCAATAGTTCTCACCAGTCACACCTCCAGGTAAACTCAGGCCAATGAGCCGACCAACCACTCTCAGGTGACCCCATGGTTGATAGTTCTAGCTCGACTCCAGTCAACTCTAAGACCTAAAGAAGCCTTTAGAAGAAGCAGTGAAATGTCTTCAAGGATCTGAACCAGTCCAGTTGACACATGGATCAGCACTGGCTAATATTTTCTGATGATATCTGCTGAGAGCAGGAAAAGACTTAGCATCACGTTTCTCCAATCCCACTGACTCCTGATTAAGAGGTTTCACTTCAAGACCCCATCTGACCTCTGCATATCACCAATGCAACAAAAATCATAACTTTATTTGATGAGCACTTCTAAAAACAGGTTTATAAAGTGGTTTAATAGACAAAGCAAAGGCAGAATTCATGATCATGTCAAACAAAGTCAAAAAGTCTTCATCAACCCACTGAAGAAGCTTCATGGAGGAGGGAAAAGTGTTTTTAGGATTCCTTTGTCCAAAGACAAAGTAAAAACATGATCATCTGTTAAAGCTGTTTTTGAATGATGCATCTTCATGTGTGATAAAATAAACTTACACCCTGTGAGGACTCCTCTGTTGGCTCCAGTCAGACCATCATCAGTGTTCCAGTTTAATGTATGCAAACTCAGAGAGAGTCCACGTTACTCAGCTATAAAAGCTGCCATCAGAGCATCAGTGGAGCTCACAGCACGTCACATCCAACATCAACCATGTTTCCTGGAGCTCTGCTGCTGCTGCTGGCAGCTGGATGTGAGTCTCTGCGCTTCTGTCAAGCCTTCATCTTCTTCTGCTCTTTAACCTGATCATCTGAACATGTTCTCTTTTTAACAGGCGTGAAGAGTGAAACCTTGACACAGCCAGGATCAGAGACTGTGCAGCCCGGTCACACTCTGACCATCACATGTCAGGTCTCTTACTCTGTCAGCACTTATGCTACAGCCTGGATCAGAACAGCCTGCAGGAAAAGGTCTGGAGTGGATTGGAAGAAGATACACTGGCGGCACATATTACAAATATTCGCTGAGAAACAAGTTCAGTATTGATATAGACACCTACAGAAACACAGCGACTCTAAATGGACAGAAAATACAGCCTGGAGACTCTGCTGTTTATTATTGTGCCAGAGAGTCACAGTGACTCTAAACATCAGGAGAGCTGAACAAAAACCCTCAGAGTCTGAACACCTGCAGCATGAAACCACCAGAGGAGGAGCTCTGAGACCAGAAATGATGAAAACAGCTGCTGGAATATAAAATATGAATCAGACACATTTAAAGGGAAGTAAAAACAGAATCAAGCCAAAAAAGTTCACTTTAAAGGACAGAAATACTCTTTGTCTCTTTAAAATATTATACAAAATTTAAATCACAGTGATTATTGCATTTTAAGGATGTTTCTTGTTCCTCAAAAAACACGAAACAGGATGAAAATTAGTTCACTGACAAGATGAAAGAAAACATCTGATGTATAACAGATTACGCAACATGTGATAACTGTTTCATTATTGAAAAAGGTAAGTAAAATTAAAGTGGATCAAACAAAAATTTGGTGAGGTCATATTGTGGTTTTTACACTTTTATCTGCCACAGTGTGTTTGACATGTCTTCTCTGCATGATAGAGGACTTCTATGAACAAGACAAAGAGCCTGCTACATCAGAACTTCTCCGTCTTCCTTCCTCCCTCCACCATCTTCACAGCACAAACAGCCTAAAATGACTCTTTTAACCTAAACCACTCAATAGGCCGACATATTGGAACAACATATGGGCTTTTTAATTGTTATGATTTTTTTTTCTCAAAGTTCCTTTGAATGGTGACATATTGTCTCCAAAAACTTTCTTCATCTGCCTTCACACAAGAATTTTATATAGGAGTCCACGTGTAACTTTGAAGGGGACATATTATATAAAAGAAAAAAAAATGTATTAAAGCTTCTGAACACATTTTTGGGTATTTAACCTTCTTCCCATCCCACCAAATGTGATGGACAAAAAAAACCTCTATGTAGCAGGCTGCATGAATATAAACTCATGGCAATTGGCGAGCTGTTGAGTTTGTGAATATACTGTGACACAACACTTTATTTCTATTTGGATGAGTCTAGCTTGATCTGTCAACCTGGATTCAGAAAAGCTGATTAGTTTTCCTGAATCCAGGCTCAGTATGGATAATCTGTGGCCAAACTTGATGATGCTGATGAAATGTGAATATTTTTATGCTGTGTAGATTAATTTTTACCCTCAGTTTCTCCTAACGTTAGTCCGAAAGGTGGGCTAGGCTAGCATATTGTGTGTTCGCCTGTGATGTTTGGGGGAATTAGATTCGCTGTTATATGGTAGCCTGCATGAATTAAGGGTTTGTGTGTGTTCATGAAGAGAAGTTTAAGAGTTGGCTGAACATAATCAGTCCTATACCCATCCCATTACACCTCCATTTGTGCTAACATTAGCCCAAAAGGTAGGTTAAGTTGCAGCTGTCCCACATGTTGTGAATTAGCCTGTGATAATTGGTGGAATGAGCTTTGCTGTCGTAATAGTGTGTGTGGTAACTGGCTTGAATTAAAGTTTTGTGTGTGTTCACGACTGTAAGCAGAGTGCTCCATGTCAAGAAAGTTATGCTGCAGGTCTGTCATGAACTGCCGTATGTATGCTGCTCTGCCCCATTGACATATGAAGGTGAACAGGGGGATTATTTGAGCATAGAAAGAATGCAGCTGTGCTTTTTTTATTAACATTTTGGACCAAAGCATGTCACTAATGTTTCATGAAGACATCAAGGATCCATTTTAAACTGCAGAAAAGGAGCAAAATATGGAACTTTAAAAGAAAAGAATCTTCAATATACAGGAGACACAAAAACGATAAAAATAAAACTGATGCTACTTTAACCAAAACCTTCTGAGATACAGGTCAGATGTCCCTCCATGAGGAGGAGTCAATGCAAAGTGAGATGTGTTCCTCCTCTACTTCTGTGACTGCAGAGAGGAGGACAGAGGACAGTGGACTCACAGTTTGACATGATGGACTACAGGACAGGACTGCTGCTCTTCACTCTCTGCTGGACAGGTGGGGATCTTGACATTAGTTTGAAATGACTTTTGTATTAATAAGTCAGAGTAGGTTCACTGATTTTCATGTCCTTAACAGGTGCTGAAGGTCAGACTCTGACTCAGTCAGGACCAGAGGTTAAGAGACCTGGAGAGTCCACCAGACTGACCTGTACAGCCTCTGGGTTCACATTCAGCAGCTATGCTATGGACTGGATCAGACAGGCTCCTGGAAAAGGACTGGAAAGGATCGCTTTTATTTATGGTGATAGCGGTGGACCCTTCTACTCAGACTCAGTCCGAGGCAGATTCACCATCTCCAGAGACAACAGCAGACAGCAGCTGTATCTGCAGATGAACAGTCTGAGGACTGAAGACTCTGCTGTTTATTACTGTGCCAGAGACCCACAGTGACACAAAACATCCACAGAGCTGAACAAAAACCCTCAGAGTCTGAACACCTGCAGCATGAAGCCACCAGAGGAGCAGCTCTGAGACCAGAAATGATCAGAACACAAGTTCAGAGGGACAAAGAGCCTTTAACATGAGCTATTTGAAACTATAAAATAGTACAATAATGAAATAAGCCAAAGAACATCATCATCACATGAATTCTTTCAACGGGTTATAATTTTCAACTGACACTGGTTTTCAATTCCCATCTCTCAGTCATACCAACCACCTCATTTTATCATCACAGAGACTCATCATTGCTCCTCCACCAGCACAGCTCTCAGCAACAACCAACAAACTATCAACAACATTTAGAAGCAACTTTTGAACAGGTAGAAACCACGAGCAGAAAACAATCAATGTTTCTTTAGGAAAATCTAGAGACAGACTCTTGTGGGCCCTCTTGTATTCCTGCTGCAGAGTGTTTTAACATGCAGCACAGGTGTTTTCTGTAATGTCTACCTGATACAGGTGACATTTTTACACCAATCTGTCAGACTGGGAAACAGCAAATGATCATGTGTCTTTGGTGTCTTCATACCATGAGGACACAGAAACTGACTGGACTGTAAACCTCCTCAAAGCTGCTCTGAGATCTGAAGTCTGTGAGAGTTTAAGACATTAGTATTTAAAGCTATGATCTATGATTTGGAAGCTTGGTACATCTTAATAACATCATTTATAAGGCCATTATGGTCCTTTGGTCCGATCTATGCAATATAAAGACCAAAAAAAAAGAAAAAAATCCATTCATCTGCTGCAGAGCAGCGTAACAGTTGACCAATCCGAAATGCCGTTCCTGGCAGATCGGGTTGGTTCGTGAGTCCATCCAATCCCCTGTCTCCTCTGCTCCACACCGTCCCCTCATGGTCCAGCCTCCTACCCACTACCTCTCTCATGTACCGGTGAGCAGCTAGCTGCACAGCTAGCAGCACAGCTAGCTGCTTGAGAGGACCAGAACCGAAACCAGGAGGCCGCTTCTGTCATCCTCCACTACGAAGGGAAGGAAACGTAAAAGTTTTGAGGAATAGAAGTAAGGAAGAAATATGAGCAATACAGGTCCCAACGGAGACTCAACATTGGAGAATCGTGCGGTGGAAAAAGCTGCAGAATGATCTGGGACTGACTACTGCTCCGGTTGCCCAATGGCCAGTGGCTGGCGGCTGCAGCACTGGCCATTCTTGTGTACTCCAGGACTTCCAGATGACCAGCCCGCCCCTGGTTGAACAGGTAATAACTTTGTTTACTACAGTGGGAGATGTCTGCTGAATAACTCTGGTTAGTCTGTGCCTATACTGGCTAATGACTGAACGTTGTTGGTCTGAATGGGTAGGCTCTGTCAATAGATTTTAGCATAAGTTAGCCACGCATCGTTAGCATTGTAAACTGAGCTGGTGAGGACACGCCGAGAACCGTAAATCCTCGCCCACAATCAGCTCTTCTCTGATCGGACAGTGGCGACGCTAGACCTGCTTCACCGCCGGTCCAATTGAAATGGCTACCCCTGTGTGTTACAAGGGGGATGACTGTCGTGTTTGTTACTTTCAGCTATGAGAAATCTTATTGTTGTTGTTGCTGATAATTGCTGCCGGCTTAATGCTCTATCAGAGGGGGCGTGTTGTTAGGTGGTGACACAAGCTGGGGGGCAGGAGGGGAGGGGTGAGTGAAGGGGGTGCAGGCTGGGTTTTTTAAATCTGTCTCAACAGCCAAACTGGTTTTCAGATCTTAGACCCTAGCTTTAAGGGCACATCAGCAGGATGGATTCAAAATTGCAAGATCAAAAAACACGTCATTGATCTTTTCTGTACATTGAATGCACAACAGCACACACAATCCACTGTCAAAATTTTTTACATGTATTTAATAAAAGTTCTAAATGAGACAGAGAGCTGTAAGACAACATGCCTTTGTTTATGAAGCTTTCCTCAGAGTGCTATTCCCATGAGGCTTTGACGAGTGTAATACTCCCAGGACAAAGGAAACACACACGCAGTGAAAGATTCTCATGCATTACAGGGTAAAAAATTTAATATTATGTACTAAAGAGTGAATGCTACTGATAATTATGATCACAGGTAATGATCAAGGTTGTCCAGTGTGTTTAACAGAAGCAATAGACAATAAAGTCAAGGACTCAAGCAGAGAAAATACATTGTTTACAGTCCACAGTTATTTGATGTAATTCTGGTTTAGTTTTTGATCAGTTGTGAGTGCTGATGTTAAATGATGAAGCTTCATATAATTAAATTGTGTACATCAGTGGTTACTCTTCTTTGGGCTCTTAAAAGCTTTTCTCTTAGTTGCGCTAACAGACTGTATGCAAATGAAAAAAGCCACCTTGTTACTCAGCTATAAAAGCTGCCATCAGAGCATCAGTGGAGCTCACAGCACGTCACATCCAACATCAACCATGTTTCCTGGAGCTCTGATGTTTTTGTATTTTGACTCATAACATCTGACATGAATGAGTGCTTGTTATAAAAATGAAGATCTCTCATCTTCCTCTTGATCAGCTGTTGATCTCTGTTCATTCATGATCTTTACTGTATAAAAAGGCTTTGTACATCTAGTCCAAGGAAAATTCAAACACTGGTTAAGGTGCATTATCACAGATTTCAGGTCCTAAATAAAACCTTTATAAAAATCCCCAACAATCAGGATAATGACATCCTGACCTGATTAAACTAAAGAGGTGACATTAAGCTTCACTTTAATTCACTTTGATTATTTGTGTTTTGTAATCAGTCCACAGAGATATCATGAATTACCAGAAAAAACAAAATTTATCCATCAGAATGTCCACCTGTGTGTAGATTTTACTCAAAAATGGATCATTAAATATGAAATCAATTCCCAAACATAAATGTCACTTTCACTGAATCCTTACCTAACACAAAAGTAAAAGACTGATCCAAACTATGTTAGGTTGTTGATTTTAACTTTGATACTGCATGACATGTTAAGTTAGATGTTAATTTTCCCATGATTATTCCATAAACCACAATTCCAATGAATCTGGGACCCCCACTCAGTCATTTAGATTCAAGGATGGGTGAGGTTCATCACTATGTGAACAACTGCATAAGAAAACATTCCAAAACAAATTCAAGTAAATATTCCAAATATTCAACTTACATTTGTATGAAATTCAGGGATTTTCTACTCCCACATCCTTATGTAGAGATAAGAGGAATAGATCATGGATGAATAGATAGATTTAGTCCGGAAAAGGTGAACAAATTTAAATAAAAGGAAACTAAAGGACCAACATTGTTGAAATTAAATAAAGTCAACATTCAGGTTTGAGTGGGAAAATCTAAAAAGAAATTCTTCTATAAGAATTGGCATATCAAATGTGTCACAGATGTTGAATTTTGTTAGTTTAACTTTCAAATCAAATGGATCAAAGGAAAGTCAAAGTTAATATTTGTTCTTCTGTTAAAGCTGTTTTTTGAATGATACATCTTCATGTGTGATAAAATAAACTTACACCCTGTGAGGACTCCCCTGTTGGCTCCAGTCAGACCATCATCAGTGTTCCAGTTGAATGTATGCAAACTCAGAGAGTGTCCACATTACTCAGATATAAAAGCTGCCATCAGAGCATCAGTGGAGCTCACAGCACGTCACATCCAACATCAACCATGTTTCCTGGAGCTCTGCTGCTGCTGCTGGCAGCTGGATGTGAGTCTCTGTGCTTCTGTCAAGCCTTCGTCTTCTTCTGCTCTTTAACCTGATCATCTGAACATGTTCTCTTTTTAACAGGCGTGAAGAGTGAAACCCCGACACAGCCAGGATCAGTGACTGTGCAGCCCGGTCACACTCTGACCATCACCTGTCAGGTCTCTTATTCTCTCAGCAGCTATGGGACAGCTTTTATCAGACAGCCTGCAGAAAAAGGTCTGGAGTGGATTTTATATGGATGTTCTGGATGCACCACTTACTACAAATATTCGCTGAGGAACAAGTTCAGCCTATCAGCTTCAACACCTCCAGAAAAACAGTGACCCTGACAGCCTGAAGACTCTGCTGTTTATTATTGTGCCAGAGAGTCACAGTGACACAAAACATCAGGAGAGCTGAACAAAAACCCTCAGAGTCTGAACACCTGGAGCATGAAGCCACCAGAGGAGGAGCTCTGAGACCAGAAATGACAACAACACCATCTGACTGTTAAAGAGGGAACAAATCAACTCAGGGAATGAAAATGAATAAATTGTAAAATACAAACATGGAAGCTAAAATGTTTAATTTTTATTCATCATTTTGTTAAAGTAAATCTTTCTTTCTGAGTTCTTTCACATGTCCAGACTTTGTTTATAGTTAATATTGAAGTTTTAATCTGAGTGAGATTAGAGGAGATTACTTTTTCAATGGATCTCCTGAAAAGTTGGAGAATATAAAGATCTATGACTTTCTGACCAATCAGGGCTGATTTTATTTCATGGACGTTCCCTTTAAAACACTCACTCTGACAGAACTGTGAGTCAAAGACATCTAATCATGGAGCCTGTTTTCAGTCATCCAAAGCAAACACATGGTGAATTTCATTCAAACTAAACATGGGATCAGAAAACTTGTCATGATCAAAATGAACACTGAGCAGAATTTTTAGTGAGGCCTCAAACATCCAGGATCTCTGGACACAAATGTGAGGAGCCTCTTTAGGGGGGTGACATGGGAGGTTTGAAAACCACTGGTTTAGGAGGTGAATTAGACTTTTTTTTTTTACAGTGTCCTGTTGGCTGATTGGCTCTGTTCTGATGGTTACAAAAGCAGCACAGAAGTCTGACTGTGAGTCAGAGCTTCAAATTCATAAAGCCAACACTCTGAAACTGAGACCTGATCCCACTTCAAATAATCAATAAAACAAACTCTTTTCTTCAATCTGTCATTGGACAGTTAACATACTGCGTTCCAAATTATTATGCAGACTGCATTTTAGTGTCATAAAGACTAAATGTTTTTGGTTTTCAAGTAAACTCATGAATGGTTTCTGTCTCAGGGCTCTTTGAATCACTGAAGTCAATCTCAAAACCCGTGATAATTAGTTTGCATGGTGAGCCCAACTAAAGGAAAAACTACTGCAGAGGGATGTTCCACATTATTCAGTAGACAACTACACAATATGGGAAAGAAAAAGGATCTCTCTGCTGCTGAAAAGCATGAAATAGCTGAATGTCTTGGACAAGGTATGAAAACCTTAGATATTTCACGAAACTTAAGCGTGACCATTGTACTGGGAAGAGATTTGTAGCTGATTCTGAGCACAAGTGGGCTAGTGCTCTGAATCAGCTACAAATAAGGAAGGTTTCTGCCAGACAAATGCATTGGATTAAGAGAGCAGCTGCTAAAACGCTATTACAAAGCAGCAAACATGTATTTGAAGCTCCTGGTCCCTCTCGAGTCTTGCAAACATCAAGATGTAGGATCCTCCAGGGGCTTAAGGTTGTGCGTAAACCTTTTATTCGGCCCCCTAACTAATGCACACAAGTTATAAAGGCTGCAGTGGGCCTAAAAATACATGAAGACAAATTTTCAAAATGTCTTGTTTACGGATGAGTGCCATGGAACCCTGCATGGTTCTGATTAGGGATGTATACTGTGGACCGGTACTTTAATATACCAGTCCACAATTGGGTTGGTACTCGAATACCGTTGAGAATCTGGAAAAACAGGACTGTTATAGGTACTTGAACGCCTCTTCAACTGTCACGTAGTTATGACACTACCTTCGACAGGTGATGACGCAGCTGGCTCAAGCATGAGGGCTAAGTGCATGAAGGTTTGGTTTACTTTCGCAAAGTTAATGAAAACTCGGCCCGATGCAATCTTTGTCAGAGAAAAGTTGCGTCCAAGGGGGGAAATACCAGCAACATCACCAACCACTTGGAGCGTGCACATAGTATAATGCTAAAGGAGTGCGGGCTGTTTGATTGCTATAGCAACACAAGTAAAGTCAGCAGCCTAGCTAACACTAAAGACTGCAGCACCTGGTTTTGTTTCTGCTATGTCAAGATACGGTAAGTTTTTTGTCTAGTTTGTCCTCATATGGGTCTGTCTGCACATGAGGTCTGTTGGGCACCATTAAGGGGTTTTGCCATCTCCTTAGCTTTCTTTTTGCCTCTGAGAAGCATCTTTAATGCATTACTTCTATTCTGTTGAAGTTCTATTATTACCTTGTGGTAATTAAAAAAAGGTTGAATCTTTTAATATGTTGTAAAGTCTATTTTTTACACAAAATTATGTGTTGTAGTATCGATAACAGCATCGATAAGTATCAATATTGATAACAATAAACATCTCTTGTCCTGATGGGTAGAGTAGTGGATGGTTGGTGAATGGCCACCATGTCCCAACAAGGCTTCAACGTCAGCAAGGAGGTGGTGGAGTCATGATTTGGGCCGCAGTCATGGGGAGGGAGCTAGTTGGTCCCTTTGGGGCCCCTAACGGTGTCAAAATGACCTCTGAAAAGTATGTGGAATTTCTGTCTGATCACTTTCTTTAATGGTACAAAAGGAAGAACTGTGCATTCCCAAACAAAATCATCTTCATGCAATATAATGTACCATCTCATGCTGCAAAGAACACATCTGCAGCACTGGCTGCTATGGGCATAAAAGAAGAGGATCTCATGGTGTGGCCCCCATCATCCTCTGACCTCAACCCTATTGAGAACCTTTGGAGCATCCTGAAAAAAAAAAAAGATGTATGAGGGTTGAAGACAGTTTACATCCACAAAGCAGCTCTGGGAGGCTATTCTGACATCCTGCAAAGAAATTCAAACAGAAACTCTCCAAAACTGACTTGTCCCATGGATTCAAGAATAGTGAAGCTGCTATGAAATGAGGGGTCCTATGTTAAAATGTAACTTGACCTGTTAAGATATTTCTGATTGAAATAGGTTTTGATTTCAGTAAAAGCGACCACATAATACTATAAAGTCAACAACTGACCATTTTCAGTTCTTTACAACGGATAAAATTCATGAAACATCTGTTGTGTTTAATAATATGGAAAAGTGTATTAAATGTTTTGTTTTTTAAAATTCTGTTATCATTAGAGGTTTGTTCAGATTCAAAGAGATTAGAATTCAACTCTATAGGCTAATGTGTTGGAAATTATGCTGACAGCTTTTTGAGTTATTTTGTTATAACTTAAGCTCATGTGGAAAACACTTTAAATGTTATTGAAGCATAAACTCTATCCTGAGGTAGATGCTCCAGTCTGACTGAGAATCAGCCTTGGTCAAAGTAAACTCTGACGTCAGACACTGAGGAGGAGTCAATGCAAAGTGAGATGTGTTCCTCCTCTACTTCTGTGACTGCAGAGAGGAGGACAGAGGACAGTGGACTCACAGTTTGACATGATGGACTACAGGACAGGACTGCTGCTCTTCACTCTCTGCTGGACAGGTGGACATCATCTCAATCTGAGACTGAATGTTTTTTTGTATCACCTTGGTTAATCTGATTTTTAAAATCCTCTACAGGTGCTGAAGGTCAGACTCTGACTGAATCTGGACCAGTGGTTAAGAGACCTGGAGAGTCCCACAGACTGACCTGTACAGGCTCTGGGTTCACATTCAGCAGCTATCGTATGCATTGGGTCAGACAGGCTCCTGGAAAAGGACTGGAGTGGATCGCATTTGTATGCACATCCAGTTCTCCTATTGGTTATTCCTCATCAGTCCGGGGCAGGTTCACCATCTCCAGAGATGACTCCAGCAGTAAACTCTACCTCCAGATGAACAGTCTGAGGACTGAGGACACTGCAGTGTATTACTGTGCCAGAGGCCCACAGTGAGAGACGAGGACGGGAGAGTCGTACAAAAACTACTTCCTCTTTTTATCTCCATCTACATGAACATGCTGAGCTCTTTAGAAATGATCAGGGACAGAATCCTGAGAACTGATGATGCATAACTTAATTTTTGAGATTCAATGAATAAAATAATCTCTATTTATCTCAAATATTAAAATTAATGAAAGAGCTCTGCCATTATGAAGACACTGGAGGAGGCACTGTTAGACCATTCATTAAAAAAACGTTTGAGGTCAAACAAAAGTCATGATCAGACATGAGAGAAAAAGAAAAAAAAAATTTAAACTATGGAGAAACTATCCGGAATGACAGTGATTACTATTAGGACTTCACCCTTCCCTCCTGTGAACAGTGAAAGCAGCTGCGTGAAACTCCTGGTCCGCCCCCACCGCCCTACAACTAGACCTACCTCTGTGATGTCATTAGTTCAAGTCCATTGACTCATGGTGCAAAAACCGAGCAAGACTGTAGAACAAAAGTAGAATCACTGAAGATGGCTTTGAGTCTCTTTTAACCAATCAGAGCAGACTGGGCCCACATGGGGGAGGAGCCTTAAAGAAACAGGAGCTCCAACAGAGAGTCTCAGACAGAGAGAGAATAGAGGTGGATCAGGGGTACATGGTTAGTGAAGACTAGAGGGTTCATTGGACATTCATGATTGTGAACATTTACCAGCAGTCAAAGAAGTTTAATGTTTACAACCCAGAGTTAAAAACAATTTGATCTATTTGAACTTCATCATCCATCAGAGCTGACCTCACTATCTCAGATACTTGACCTCAGACCGATGAGAAATGAAAAACTTTTCAGTGAACACAGTTGTTTTAATGGAAGATTCATAATATACAATGAGATTTGGGGTCAGACAGTAGAAAAAAATATGGAGAAGAGATTTTGTTCATGATGCAGAAAGAGTGGAAATGTCAAAATTTAGAAATTAAACGTTTAGAATATTTCTGAAATACAAAGTCCAAATTCCTTTAATAGTAAAAAAAAACTTCAACCTAATTGAAAAAATTTGGACATTTCTTTCTCAAACATCTGTGGGGTCACAACACCCTTTACTGAACTTGGTTCACTTACATGGGCTGTACAGCAGCACCTCCAACCTAATGCTGTGTTCACACCGCAAATGACCCAGCTACCTAAATCGCGTCGCCCACTGACGTAGCGTCGCACGTCCATAAATACCTCAGTTTGGTAAAGTTGCTGTCGGCCGTTGCTTGGTGACGTCACGTCCGCTCGAGTTTCACCACGATCATTTCATATATCATATAATAGGATGTATTAGTGGACATTATTCCAGCTGTATCCTTTTCATTCACTTATCAACCACAAAACAATGCAGCTGATGCCCTCCAACAGCATCATCTGTGAGTATACCACGATGCATCTAGGTCGAACTAATGTCCTCACTGACATAAGTTCCGCCTAGACGGAACTCATCTGCCCTGTAGTCCGGATGAATAACTGTCTGTCTTGGGCATCGTCACACGTACACACACCACTGATTGGCTGATGCTGTTAAGCCACACTCGACATCGCCTGAATAGATCAACTTTTTTTAACTTTGACATCACGTGACGAGTGAAGTGGCTGTCTTGTATGCGGCTGTCGCATTGCGGGAGGGTTTGCCCCGCCCCATCCCTGCTGTACATTGACTTTGAATGGAGGGTGATTGCCGAGGTAGTACAAGAAGCATCCGGTGTGAACGCACCTTTAGACGTCAGAGCAGTTGGAGATGATTTCATCCTTAAGTCATAAAAGAACAGAGAGCTGAGAGACAGCTTGATCTATTTGAAGCACTCATCATTGTGCTTTTCCTGTGTGATCCAGTGGGCGTTAAACTCCCATAAACTAGAAAAAACAGAAACAACTGAAGATTTCCCTCAACACAGTGCTACACTAATAATGTTAAAGTAATATCAGAGTAAGTGATTATGCATTCTGCATTAATTTATTCAATAAAGTCATCATGAATCATGAAAAGGTTCTGCATTAATTAAGCATACGAGTGTGACCACTGAGTGAGGAGTGACCAATATAATTCAGGTTTGCTTTTCTGTCCTTTATGAGTGCTGATGTTCAATGATGAAGCTTTATGTGTGTACTTTTTGTACATCATTTGTTACTCCTATTACTTAATCCCTGATACTTCACATATACTGTATGCAAATTTAAAAGCCACCTTGTTACGCAGCTATAAAAGCTGCCATCAGAGCATCAGTGGAGCTCACAGCACGTCACATCCAACATCAACCATGTTTCCTGGAGCTCTGCTGCTGCTGCTGGCAGCTGGATGTGAGTCTCTGTGCTTCTGTCAAGCCTTCATCTTCTTCTGCTCTTTAACCTGATCATCTGAACATGTTCTCTTTTTAACAGGCGTGAAGAGTGAAACCCTGACACAGCCAGGATCAGTGACTGTGCAGCCCGGTCACACTCTGACCACCACCTGTCAGGTCTCTTACTCTGTTGGTAGCTACTACACAGCTTTTATCAGACAGCCTGCAGGAAAAGGTCTGGAGTGGATTTTATACAGATGTTCTGGATGCACCACTTACTACAAAGATTCACTGAGGAACAAGTTCAGTGTCAGCTACGACTCTTCCAGCAAAACAGTGACTCTAACTGGACAGAACATGCAGCCTGAAGACTCTGCTGTTTATTACTGTGCCAGAGACCCACAGTGACACAAAACACGAAGACAGCTGTACAAAAACCCTCAGAGTCTGAACACCTGCAGCATGAAGCCACCAGAGGAGGAGCTCTAAGACCAGAAATGACAGCAGCACGATCTGACTGTTAAAGAGGGAACACATCAACTCAGGGAATGAAAATCAATGCTTTATAAACATATAATTAGAAATTTCCTGAGTCAACATGTTGTTTAAGAAAACTTGAGCTGTGAGCTTTTCCTCATCTTTTTCTGATTTTTGGAATTCAGCTTAATTAAAGTCAGTCTGTTGTTCTGATGGATCTCCTTGGAGGAATCGACTAAAAAGTTTGTAGTGAGAAATCAAAAGACATGCCGATCCACTCATGTCTGATTTTATTTTATGAATGTTTTCCTTGTAACACTCACTCTGCAATCACTGAAGAACAAAAAAAAATCTATTTATGGAGCCTGTTTCAGTAATCAAAAGATAAATCTTGTGCAACATGTGAGTAAAACGATGAATCATACAGCAGGTTTTTCCCTGGTCTAAGTGAAAAAAATGTGACATTTCTCAAGAGAGAAGAGTATTTCAAAAGTATTTAAATTACAAACTTCATTTTATTTTAATTTCCAAGCCTGAAGAAATGAGGACGTCCTGCAGATTCAGAGAGTTAAAACTGTAAAACCACCAAAATCACAGAAAAGCAGGAGAGGATCAGATGACTTTACTGATAATACTGACTTTAGCTCAGCTCTGACAATGAAGCTCTTGGTGGAATCATTCACCCACTGGCCACTTTATAAGTTACAGCCCTTCAACAGTATTTCAATGCAAACAGCTTTCCAACCAATCACATGGAAGCAGGGGCGGACTGGTCATCTGGACGTTCTGGAGAATACCAGAACGGCCGGTACTGCCGGTCGGCCAGCAGCCGGTGCTGCCGGCCCACCGGCGCCAGTGGCCGTTCAGCAGCCGGCCGGCCGCTGCGCCCCCGTCATGTTTTTTCTCTCTCTTACTTTACAATAAAGGCCTACAGCTGTTCCAGGGGTGGCAGCAATGCGCTGGCTGGCACGCACTGAGCTGCAAGCTGACTCGCTACTTATTTGTGTGCAAGTGGAGATGGGAGAAACGAGCCAAAACTGGCCCGTCTCCAATACTATCTGGCCCGCCAGATGAAATTGAAAAACTAATATAAAAGGGGCAGAGGCGTGCTGGCCATCGGGAAAAAAACGGGAAAGCTCAAAAACGGTCAGAGAGAGAGAGAGAGAGAGAGAGAGAGAGAGAGAGAAAACATGTTTCTGATTGATGATGTTTTGGCCCACCATTCAGTTGCCCAGAAAAATTTTGGCCCCAGGCCAAACTTACTTGCTGACCCCTGCCCTAGGGGTACACGTACCACTGGTTGGGAATCATTGTTCTGCTCTTAACACCACTTTTAATCAACTACACTGAAAATGCTTTAATTTTGAAGGTAAAATATCATTGGTTAAATATTTAAGTATTTTGAGACCTGTGTCTCTGGCTGATGATCTTTTGAGCACCCGTTGTTGTGGGCTGGGCCGAGTCAAAGTAAAGGGCTGTTTTTCAGTCCCAGTCCGCCACTGCATGGAAGCAACACAATGGATTTAGGCCTGTGGAAATGGTCTAGACGACCTGGGGCAGTTCAAACTGAGCATCAGAATAAAAAAGAAAGGGTGTTCAGATCTCTAGGGTGTAAAGGGGAGGGTCGGAAAAAGAGAAAATATCAAGTGGAAGTCAAGTCAGCAGGTGAACCTTGTTGGTGCCAAGAAGTCAAAGGGGGAATGGCTGGAGTGATTGGAGCTCAGACAGGCAACAGCAGCACAAAATCCATGTGTTACAACCAAAGTTTTAGAATTTTTGATCACACAACAAACTCAGTCTTGAAGCAGATGGACTACAGCAGCAAAAGACCACACCAGGTGCCACTCTTATCTGCTCAGAACAAGACACTGAGGCTCCAAGAGCTGAACTTGCCTTGTTGGTGATTTGCCCCGATCAGAGAATGAACAGTGACAAAACGACACGAGGCAAGTTCAGCTCTTGAGTCCGGTGATATTTATTTCAGGAAGATCAAAACAGGACAATGGTCAATCAAGCATATGAGACGGTCCGAAAACCCCTCCTCTTTTTCTCCTACTTATATAGCATGTTGGTGCGTCATTTAGATCTCAGGAAGACGCTGATCTGTCCCCCATTTCTGCTCACTTGAATCAAAACATATACCTTTTATGGGATAAGCAGTTTTGGATTCCCATAACCAACACTTGACATGTCACGTTGACTGAACAGGGGAACTCTATCAGCACAACATCCAGTCTCCCAGACACCATCAGGAAAAACAATTCCAAACATGGATAAGGAACACTTAATTTTGGCACAGTGAATTGAGCAGATGTTTCCTGCTGTTTGAGGCCTATTCTGCATCCATAAGAGGGTCTTATGGCCTTAGAAGCCTATTCTGCTCCTACATCTTGCAGGAGTTCTCAAGGACTTGAATATTCTCCCCCATCTCTAATCCTCCTCTGAACATGAAGTTAAAAAGAAGCTGCATGGTGGTGCAGCAGGTGGTGCTCGTGCCTCACAGTGAGAAGGTTGCTGGTTTGACAGCCCGGTCCAGATAAGAGCAGGTTGTGAGTTTGGACACTTTCCATGTGCATGTGTGGGTTTCCTCAGAGCACTAAAGGTACAGACAGTAATTGGACTTTTGGAGATAATGTTTATTCTAACTTGCCTTCAGGTGTGAGCACACGGTTCATTTAGAATATAAAGTCTGACCTCCACCAGACTGACCTGTACAGCCTCTGGGTTCACATTCAGAATTATTGAACACACAACAAACTCAGTCTTGAAGCAGATGGACTACAGCAGCAGAAAACCACACCAGGTGCCACTCTTATCTGCTAAGAACAAGAAACTGAGGCTCCACATCACACAAGTACACCGGGACCACAAAATAAAAGATTTTAAAAATGTCTCCTGGTCTGATGAGTCTGGATTTCTGCTCCACATTCAGATGGTCGAGTCAGAATTTGGTGTGAACATCATGAAAGCATGGATCCATCCAGACTTTGATCAACTCTTCAGGCTGCTGCTGGTGGTGTGATGGTGTGGAGGAAACTTTCTTGGCTCACTTTGGGCCCCCTAGTTCCACCTGATCATGGTTTAAACCCACAGAGTTTTGATGCTGACCATGTCCATCCCTTTATGACCACATTGGACCATCTTCTCATGGAGACCTCCAGCAGCTCCATGTAACAAAGCTCAGATCATCTACAACATGACAGAATTCATTGTACTCCAGTGACCTCCACAGTCACCAGATCTCAATGCAATAGAACTCTTTTGGGATGTGGTGGAGCCGGATATTCTCATTATGGATGTGCAGCAGCTGTGTGATGCTGTGATGGAGACATGGACCAACATCTCTGAGGGATGTTTCCAGCACCTTGTTGAATTAATGCTCTGAAGGATGAAGGCAGCTCTGAGGGCAAAGCGGGTCCAATCCAGGACCAGAGAGTCCAGCAGAGTCACACAGTGCAGACAGAAAATAAACTCTTGTATTCAAATAGAGACCCTGTTATCCTTTTGCATCAGAAAATCATCAGAATCATGATTGATTAATCTCCATTTTAGATAACTGCAGAAATGTCCAAGAGCTGATCTGCTGTAGGACAAACATTTGAACTTGAGCCTCAAATCTGCTTGATGCTGTGCTGCTGAAGTCAGAGTTAAGATTTACTGACAAGGAGATCAGAGTCTGAGAATCAATCTAATTCTGTTGATCACTGACAAGAACCAAAAAGACATTAAATCATGTTGAAGAGCTTCAGACTAAGATGAAAAAAAGAATACAGTTTATATATATTCCTCAGATGTCCCTCCATGAGGAGGAGTCAATGCAAAGTGAGATGTGTTCCTCCTCTACTTCTGTGACTGCAGAGAGGAGGACAGAGGACAGTGGACTCACAGTTTGACATGATGGACTACAGGACAGGACTGCTGCTCTTCACTCTCTGCTGGACAGGTGGACATCATCTCAGTCACAGTTTGACTCATTTCATCATGTTCTCCATCTGAGCTCATTTCATTCTTTATATCCTCTCTACAGGTTCTGAAGGTCAGACTCTGACTCAATCTGGACCAGAGGTTAAGAGACCTGGAGAGTCCCACACACTGACCTGTACAGCCTCTGGGTTCTCATTCAGTGGCTCCTGGATGGACTGGATCAGACAAGCTCCTGGAAAGGGACTGGAGTGGATCGCTTTGATCCACCCGGGTGGTGGTAGCACCTACTACTCCGACTCAGTCAGGGGCAGATTCACCATCTCCAGAGACAACAGCAAACAGCAGCTGTATCTGCAGATGAACAGTCTGAGAACTGAAGACTCTGCTGTTTATTACTGTGCAAAACACTCACAGTGACTCAAAACATCCACAGAGCTGAACAAAAACCCTCAGAGTCTGAACACCTGCAGCATGAAGCCATCAGAGGAGGAGCTCTGAGACCAGAAATGATCAGAACAGCAGCTGGAGTATAAAATGTGTAAGAGAAGAAATTTCACATTAAAGGACAGAAATACCAGTAGACTGTAGAAAAAGTTTAAATAAAAGTGATCATTGTATTTTAAGGATGTTTCTTGGTTCTCAGAAACATTAAATATGCAAATGAGTTCACTTACAGGAAGAAAGAAAACATTTGATGTATAATACATAACGCAACAGGGGATAATAATTTTATTTTTAATAAATGTACAAACTTAAAGGTGCTATGAGGAGAATTTATTGCCGGCGTAATGCTGCGTTCCTGTAACCTCGGAAATGGGAGTGACATCATCTCCGACTTATCTGCGTTCCAGTTGAAGTCAGAAAAAAAACATGCCTAACTACCAGGCTATTGTTAGCTGTTGTTAGCACGCCCTGCGTTTTTGTATGAAGAATGTGATTATCACTATGGCAGCATTTTTGTAAATATAAGTCTAACAATACTATGTATACAGCTGATCTAGAGCGACACACCCCAGTCAGAAGTGCAAATAAATGCATTATTACAGGAGCTAAATAACTGTTCACACTGGGGGCATCCATCTTCGATTGACACCTCGGGGTGGTGAGGTTTCACCGAGTTCCCAGTAGGAAATTCAGACTTCGGGGGACGTTCCAGTTTTAGTTTCCCACTCGGAGCTCAAAATTCCTACTTTTGACTACAACTTGAACGTACCGGAGACGTGAAGCCAAATGTGTTTGTTTGTTGTGGTAAATGCAGCATGGATCTTTGTCGGAACTCTGCATTGCTTTACAACCTCTTTTTCAACAACTTACAGGATGCAAAGCGACGAGGTAATGTATCTCTTTCTAGTTACGTAGCGGTAGTTTTTGATGTGTGACAACAAGCAATGCGGGGAAAAGTTATTATCGTAGTTTTGTAGACGGCTGTATATCGCTACTTACAGCCCGGCGCTCTCAGATGTGTAATGTAAATAATAAAATAATATAAATTTGCTCTAGTTTTAATTGTCTTGTTCTCGAAGTTGAGTATCCAGGCCAGTCCAGCCCTGTACGACCCGACCAGCAGGCTAAAGAATAGCATTTATAGATAACCTATTTTGATGCTATAAAACTCATCCATAAGTGTGTATTTCGATCAGGCATACATCTAAAAGTGAGACTTTTTTGTAATTACTTAAAAACTCCTCACAGTCTCTTTAAGTGAACCAAAAAGAAATTTTGTGAGGTCATATCATGGTTTTTAGACTTTTATCAGGCTCATTGTGTTTGACGTGTCTCCTCTGTCTTGTTCATAGAAGTCCTCTATTATGCAAAGAGCCTGCTGCATCAGAACTTCTCCCCCTTCCTTCCTCTCCACCATTTTCACAGCACCAACAGTCTGAAATGACTCGTTCAGTCTGCACCACTCAATAGTCCTACCAGTGTGACATCAGAAGTTTAGGCCCATTGGCTCAGCTTGTGAGCCCAATGTAGAGCAAAGACTGAAGAATGAATGAAGAGTCATTGACAACATGACACAGTGAAGTCCTGAAAAGACCAGTTATCACAGAGTAGACCAATCAGCCAATCAGAGCAGACTGAGCCCATGTCTCAGACAGAGTGAGAATAAGGATGGATCAGGAGTATTCAGAATATGAAAATCAGAAGGTTCATTGAACATTAGTGATTGTGAACATACTCTAACCCACAATGTCCACACAGTCCACCTGCACAGCAGTGTGTATGAACTGCACACTCTGCAGCTAACTGCACCAAATCTCATCAGTCACTTCATTTCCACAGCCTGTGCCTCATGTTGTTTCAGCACCCATCATCTGCACAGCTCTGCAGCCTGTTTGATGGAATTCAACAGTGAGTCTTTTTCAGCAGGAGCCGCTTCAGTCTCATGTCAGTCTCTGCCAAACAGATCAACTCTCAGGATTCTCTCATTAACTTGTGTTTGACCTGCTCAGGGCTCTGCTGTGCAGCTACACTGGTGGACAGTGTGGGACTTGTTGGTACATATGGGCTCTATGATTATTGAAAATACTAATTTTTTGCCTCAAGGTTCTTATGAGCAATAACTTTTGACCTCTAAATATTTTGTCCTCCACATAAGACTTGTTTTATGAACATGGTAAAATTAAAGTACACAATTCTTGAACATACAGGGATAACAGAAAGGCAAACAGAAAAATGGATGAAACTTTAACAAAACAGTCAGAGATACAGGTCAGATGTCCCTCCATGAGGAGGAGTCAATGCAAAGTGAGATGTGTTCCTCCTGATACAGTCTTTTGCAATCATTTACATCATTTTTCCTACCACACCAGAACACAGTATTTAGAGATTCCCCACCTGTCAATTTCCACTTTAACCACTGAAATAATACATTGTTTTCCAAAACTTTCTTCATCTGCCTTCACATAAGACTTGTATGTGGAAGTCCATGTGAATTCAGGAACACTGAGTAGTTTTCCTGAATCCAGGCTCATGGCAAAATTCTGTTCACAACCTGATGATGGAAATGTGAGTATTTTAACGTGTCATATTTATTTTGCTCATTGCTATGACATACTGCTAACAGCAGGGGACTCTTCACATGTTGGTCAATGTTAACCCTATAAAGCCAATTAAATAATATTTGATACATACCTAATAATACCTCTGTCTACTCAATATGATCAACAAATTTAAAAAAAAACATCTGAATACAATCAGAAAAATGATAAAAATGCCCTCAAATGGATTTTCAGCTGCCAAAAACACCAAATGTATCAAATGAGATATGAAAAATCTGTATGTTGAATTTTATGGACATTTTGAATTTTTATGGATTTTAGCAGAAAGTAAAACAAACATTTCAGCTCCAAAAAATTAGATTTGTTTGGCTATAATCTATGGTCTTGGGCCTTAAAGGGTTAACTTTACTTGTCAAAATTCTGAAGAGTAAACTTATGAACATCTCTACATTAGTCAAGAGGAGTTTAACAGTTGGTTGAATATAATCAGTCTTTCACCTACCCCTTTACCCCTCAGTTTCTGCAAACGTTAGCCTGAAAGGTATGCGTTCGGCTAGCATATTATGTGTTAGCCTGTGATGTTTGGTGGAATCAGCATCGCTGTTATCTGGTAACGGGCATGAATTAAGGGTTCTTGTGTGTTCATGATGAGAAGTTTAACAGTTGGTTGAATATAATCTGTCTTTCACCCATCCCATTATCCCCCATTTGAGCTAATGTTAGCCCAAAAGCTCGGCTGTGGCTGTCCCACATGTTGGGCATTAGCCTGTGATGTTTGGTGGAATGAGCTTTGCTTTTGTAATAGTTAGTGTGGTAACCATCATGAATGAACTGTTTGTGTGTGTTCGGGAATGTAAGCAACGCGTGGCTGGAGTGCTCCACTTCACTTGAGTTATGCTGCAAATATAATGTGAATTCCCATATGTACACTGCTTTGCTCTGGCTCATTTGCAAATGAAGGCAACCACTCCTAAAACCAGCTATTCTGAACTGGGGGGTTATGTGAGTGTGGAAAGAATGCAGCTGTGCTCTTTTCTATAGGCATTTTGGACCAAAGCATGTCTCTAACATTTCATGAAGACATCAAGGATCCATGTTAAACTGCAGAAAAGGAGCAAAACATGGAAACTTAAAAAAAAAAAAAAAAACAATATTCAATATACAGGAGACACAAAAAGACAAAAATAACACTTATGAAAATTTAACCAAAACCTTCAGTTATGTAGGTCAGATGTCCCTCCATGAGGAGGAGTCAATGCAAAGTGAGATGTGTTCCTCCTCTACTTCTGTGACTGCAGAGAGGAGGACAGAGGACAGTGGACTCACAGTTTGACATGATGGACTACAGGACAGGACTGCTGCTCTTCACTCTCTGCTGGACAGGTGGACATCATCTCAGTCACAGTTTGACTCATTTCATCATGTTCTCCATCTGAGCTCATTTCACTCTTTATATCCTCTCTACAGGTGCTGAAGGTCAGACTCTGACTCAGTCTGGACCAGAGGTTAAGAGACCTGGAGAGTCCACCAGACTGACCTGTACAGCCTCTGGGTTCACATTTAGTGACTATGGCATGAACTGGATCAGACAGGCTCCTGGAAAAGGACTGGAGTGGATTGCATACATTTACATCAGCAGTGACGGCACAAAACATATCTACTACTCCGACTCTGTCCGAGGCAGATTCACCATCTCCAGAGACAACAGCAGACAGCAGCTGTATCTGCAGATGAACAGTCTGAGGACTGAAGACTCTGCTGTTTATTACTGTGCAAAACACTCACAGTGACTGAAGTTGGTTCAGCAGCTGTACAAAAACCTACGGAAGCCAGAACACAAAAACAAAGTCTCTGCAGATTTTATAGTGTAAAGGCCTCAAAAACTATTAAGAACAAAATGCTTTTTGTTGTCTCTCAGTATTATCCTTGTCTGAATAAAGATAACATTGTACATATCTTTTTTAAGGAATTTCAAAATTATTTCATTCCAATGATTCTCAAGATTTTATCTTTGAAATATTTCATTTTCTTTTATCAAAGGATAACACTGCATACCTTTGGACACAAACAAGATTGATAAAAAGATTCAGCAAAAAATTTGAAAGATTCCAAGAGCAATGTGTATATGTGGGTTTCCTCAGAGCACTAAAGGTACAGACTGAAATTGAGCTTTTGGAGATAATGTTTATTCTAACTTGCCTTCAGGTGTGAGCATGTGTATGAACAGTTGTCTTTGTAAATAAATAAAAGCTTTAAATTAAATGGAGTGACTGTGGTGTAGTCTGGGAGTTTGCTCTTCAATCAGTTAATCAATCAAACTCTATTTTTAAAGCACTTTTCAAACTGCTTGAACAAACAAACTCATATTTGACTTAAACATAGGAAACAGGCTGTAATAAAGACCCTGATGAAACAGAGAGAGGACCTGAGGAAACTCTAGCATGAGTTCATCATGAGAAAACACTGAAGATGATGTTAAAACACCAAAAGTAGAGATAAAATAAGTGCTATGGTAAAATAAAAACAGCAATGATAAATACATTCATAAGGATATGTATTAAAAGACAACAAGACAGTATTAAATAAACTTTATGTATAAACCAGTGAACAAAAAAGGGAGTGGAATTAGGAAACACTAACAAATGTGTCACAACATAAACAGATGGATATAAATGATAAGATATTGCTGAGAATGTTAAAACAAACACAGGTTATAATTCACCAAAAATCAGCCAGAAAGTGAAGGGTTCAAGCCCAGCTCTGACTGTCACATGTTGATGTGTCCTTGGGCAATACTCTTAACCCCAATTTGCAGAGTCAGTGGTGAATAAACGGGTATGAAAGGGCATACATGTGTTTACTAATCCTGACAGACATCCCAGTCAGTGAGGGATGATAGATCAAAATAAATACGTTTATATTTAAGCTTCTGTAAATTATGATTTTTAATGTTTAATGTCATGTGTAACAAATTAAGTTGTGAGGACTCCTCTGTTGGCTCCAATCAGACCATCATTAGTGTCACAGTTAAATGTATGCAAACTCAGAGAGTGTCCACATTACTCAGCTATAAAAGCTGCCATCAGAGCATCAGTGGAGCTCACAGCACGTCACATCCAACATCAACCATGTTTCCTGGAGCTCTGCTGCTGCTGCTGGCAGCTGGATGTGAGTCTCTGTGCTTCTGTCAAGCCTTCATCTTCTTCTGCTCTTTAACCTGATCATCTGAACATGTTCTCTTTTTAACAGGCGTGAAGAGTGAAACCCTGACACAGCCAGGATCAGAGACTGTGCAGCTCGGTCACACTCTGACCATCACCTGTCAGGTCTCTTACTCTGTCAGCGCTCATGCTACAGCCTGGATCAGACAGCCTGCAGGAAAAGGTCTAGAGTGGATTTTAAGAGGATGTACTGGATGTACCCCTCACTTCAAAGATTCACTGAGGAACAAGTTCAGTATCAGACACGACTCCTCCAGTAACACAGCGACTCTAACAGGACAGAACATGCAGCCTGAAGACTCTGCTGTGTATTACTGTGCCAGAGAGCCACAGTGAGAGGCTCTAACAGGGGAGCCGTACAAAAACCACTTCCTCTAATTTCCCAAAATGCTGAGAACACTTGCAACCTTATTGTGTCCAACAATAAATACGGCTTACAATCAGACATTAAAATGATTACTTTAATGAAATTTCCAAGCATTCACCCTTCAATCACCAACATATTTATATTATTGGTCCTTGTCCCAATCCAGACATTTAGTGAAAATTTCATTGAAATCTGTCCATAATTTTTTAAGTTGGGTGGCTAAGAGAAAAACAAACAACCATACAAACAGACACCGGCAATAACATAACCTCCTTGGCGGAGGTAAATACTGATGATTTAATGAAATAAGTGTGACCTATGGGTTAAAAACCTATCACTACTAAACACAGATGGACGATGCAGATGCCTCCTGATATGGAAATATAGAAGACTTTATATTTCTGATCATCTTGACTTTAATCAATGTTAATCATTCAGTCAAACAACATCTGAGCAAAAGTTTTCACTGATAAAACGGCTTCTGTCTTGAAGAGCTTCCAGAACAAATATATCTATCACACCCATTCACTGGGATGTTTGTAAATTAAGTTTTAATGACAGTTAAAAAATAAAAAGATGAAACTATCACCAAACCACTTAAAGATGCTATGAAGAGTTTCTAAGTAATTACAAGAAAGTCTCACTTTTAGATATATGCCTGATCCAAATCCACACTTTAAGATGAGTTTTTTAGCATCAAAATAGATTATCTATAAATGCTATTCCTTAGCTTCACGGTCGGGTGTGACAGGACAGGGCTGGACTGTTCGACCCGACCCGACCGGACTGAGAGTGTGTTTAATGTGTATCCTCTGCAGTGTTGGGCACATTACTTTAAAAAGTAATTAGTTATAGTTATTAGTTACTTTTCCCAAAAAGTAACTGAATTACGAACAAAAATACTCCTTCATAAATGTAGTTAGTTACCAGGTGAAGTAATTGATCCGTTACTTTTTTGAAAAAGCTTTTTCTGCTTGAGCTCTGTGTCTCCGTCTCTGTGTCCTTCCTTGTTGTTACCTGCTGCAGCAGCTCTGACATCAACAGTTCTCCAACAACGTGTGCAGTGATAGACTAGAATGGGCAAAGTGCTCCGCAGGACGTTCCAATGGCACCACGCAGCTCTGGGTTGGTGAAGCGCTGTCTCGCGCCAAGGCACTGGAGATTCACTTCAGGTCTATGTTCAGCACGGTCGCGTCCGAACCTTCCCCAAAGCTCCAGCAGATGCTTTTACCTGTTCAGCCTCAAAGTATCCGATTTCGAGAATGCTTACACGCTCTCCAACAAAAAGGTTTGAAAAGTGAACTGTTTTTTAAAATCCTTGCCTGACCATATTGATATAAAACCTCTCTAATTTTGCTCTGCATCACTTTATAACATTAGCCCTTTGAAGAGATAATGTAAAATATTTTGTTTTTAATTTTTAGAGTTTTACAGCCACTCCAGCATCATTTCCAAGAGATATTCAAATTTTTTCATGTGACGATGAAATTTTCAAATTATTCTGAATTCTATCTTCATTTACTCTGCTCCAGTAAGACATATACTGATCATTACACATCTGAAGAAATCTCTCAATTGTTTCATTTAAATTACAACAAAGTGATTCAAATACACCTTGTGGTTGCAGAGGAAAACTCTTTTCTTTATGCAGATGTCATTTTTGAGCAGAAGGCTTAAAAAAGGAGCTGAAAAGGTTCAAATTTGACTCCAGTTTAGGTTAATTACTTTAAATTAGGGTGACAAGGGCAGACTGGACTTGGCCCTTGAGGAGAAGGGAGCCTTAAAGTGGCAGGAGCCCCAACAGAGAGAGCATAGAGGTGGACCAGGACCAGTCTGTGTGCAATTAATAAAGGGTTCTTTGTGCATTAGTGAGTTTGAATGTTCTCTCACAGGTTGCAAAATTTAGTATTTTAATTTGAAGTTAGGAATGATCAACAGTTATGTTTGTTCTTTATTTTAGTTTAAAATTCACAAGTGCCACTTCTGTTGTCCAAAACACAATCAAATATTCTGTGATGTGTTCACTTTACTTTGGTCATTTATCCAAACTAGAGGACGACTTTTTTCGGGAATTCCCGTGTGTCATATGATTCCCGCGGAAATCCCAAGGGATGGGAGTCATTAATCCCGTGATCGGGATGGGAAAAAAAGCAACGGGAGCAGGCAGGAGCAGGAACAACGGTAATAGATGATCATTTTCAGCTGTGTTAAACAACCAGATGAACAGATGCATACTTTTTTGTAGTCATCTCTCAATGAGAGTCAACACTCTTGACCACGCTAGCAACACAAAAGAGCTACAAAAGTGGTCTGACTTCCTGTCACCATCGGAAGTGAAAGCGACTTGGAGGAGGCGTCGGTGACACACACAACAAAACAACATGGAGGGCGAAGACGACACATCGAAAACAGAGCTGTTTACACCGACCAAATGTCAGGCATGTGAAACTTAAAGGCAATGCCTTTTATACACGCTGCACTTTTACCGAAAAGAAAAAAATGCAACATTTTTTCAACATGTTTGGTTTTCTTCAAAAGGGAACGGGACAGGAGTGGGAGTAATTTTGAGTGGGAACAGGATGGGAGTGGGAGTCATTCTACTGGAGTGGGACAGGACAGGATTCAATTTTTTACTGCGGCCCGGGATTGGGACCAGACGGGATTTTTTCTCTGGGAGTGGGACAGGACAGGAGTGAAAATCCGCTCCCGTGTCATGCTCTACTCCAAACCCATTCAACAGCCCATAGACAGAGCTGGTGGTACTGCAATGCAAACTCACTCAAAGTCTCATCACTCTATGAATGAAAGAACTCAACTGTGATGAAGCTCCACCTCTGGAGTCCCTCCCATGTCCCCGATGCAAATGATCATCATGATCAGAGTATTTCTGTCCGGCTGGTCGTACCTTGTGTGAAAGATCAGAAGACACTCCTGCAGCCTCAGGATGATGATCCCACTCGCTCTGCTGCTGGCTTCTGTCTGCCTGCCCTGTGAGTTCTCCTGCTTCATTCTGTAAACATGAAATATGAACTGATGGTTTGTTACTCTGGAAACTTCTCTGCTTCCATTTTCATGTGAATTCTCTCTGTTTTCAACTCAACAGGCTGCACAGGTCAGAGTATGGAGTCCATTCCCTCTGGTTCAGTGGTGAAAAGACCAGGAGAGACTCTCAGTCTGTCCTGCAGGGGATCAGGCTTCACTTTTAGCTGCTGTGCTATGAGCTGGGTTAGACAGCCAGCTGGAAAGGCACTGGAATGGATAGGGATTGGATTCTCGAGTTCAAGCAGTAACACTTATGCCAGCAGTGTGCGAGGACAAGTGGAAGTCAGCAGGAATGATGGGAACAGCATGGTTTATCTGACACTGTCCAACTTAAGGCCAGAGGACTCTGCTGTGTATTACTGTGCCAGAGACACAGTGGTTAAAGAAGCAGAGAGGCTGTACAAAAACTGTTCACACATTGTCTTTACAGACATCAACAGGGGGCAGCAGAGCACTAGAGTCAGAGGGCAACACCAGGAGCACAACACACTCTCCAACATGAGGGCACAAACTGCACAACAGCTGTTATTTAAACCCTCTGCTGTTTCCATGGACTGAAAATGTGAAGTAAAGTCATCAGGAATGGAGCTGAACGGCAGCTGTTTGTTTAGTTTTAGTCTTTAAGTAGCCTCAATTAAACCAGGAAACTCGTGGAAATTAAATTTCTCTTTCTCAAAAATGCCCTGGCCAAGGAAGTCAACAGCATAGTTGGAAAAGTTAACTGTAACCACAAAAAGCCATATACACAAATAAAATGCACAACACCTATAATACAATAAAAACAAAAAATAACAATTATTTGGTAATGCAGGGTATACATGGCCTGGTAAAAAAAACAAAAAAACAAAACAAGGTCACATACTGATATTTCATAGGACTGCCTTTACCTTTGACTACAGCATAAATTCACTGTTTCATTGTTTTAATTAACTTCTGCAATGTCACAGATTTGTCTCAGATCACAGCACTGCCCCCACAGACTTGGACAGTAGGCACTAGGCATGATGGGTGCATCACTTCACCTGCCTCTCTTCTTACCCTGATGCTCCCATCTCTCTGGAACAGGGTCAATCTGGACTCATCAGACCACATGACCTTCTTCCAGTCCTCCACAGTCCAATCTTTATGCTCCCTAGCAAACTGAAGCCTTTTTTCTGCTTAGCCTTACTGATTAGTGGTTTTCTTAAGGCTACACAGCTGTTCAGTCCCAATCCCTTGAGTTCCCTTCACATTGTGTGTGTGGAAATGCTCTTACTTTCACTTTTAAACCCACCCCTGAGTTCTACTGTTGTTTTTCTTTGATTTGATTTGGCCAAACATTTAAGTGACTCACTGATCACCATCATTCAGGATTTTAATCTGACCACATTTCTTCCTTGAAGTCGATGGTTCCCCACTATCCTTCCAGTTTTTAATAATGTGTTGGACAGTTCTTAACCCAGTTTTAGTAGTTTCTTCAATCTCCTTAGATGTTTTCTCTGCTTGATGCCAATGATTTGACCCTTCTCAAACAGACTAACATCTTTTCCATGACCACAGGATGTGTCTTTGACATGGTTGTTTAAGAAATGAGAAGCCACACATTGCATCAGCTGGGGTTAAATAACTTGTTTCCAGCTGAAAGATAATCACCCATGCAGTAATTATCCAATAGGAGGCTTGTACCTGTTTGTTTAGGTAGGTCCAGGTGGTGACTTTTGTGTTGGCCAGGCAGTGTATGAAGCACATAGTCAAAAGTTTGCCATGCATGAATTAAAAAACAACTGAAAAACATCATCATGACTTCAGGAGAAGTTATAAATCAAATTGTATTTATTTAGTAATTTTTAATAACTAAGGATGTGAATAAAGTTCCACTTAAGAACTGGTTCGGCTACTTTCAAGATTTGATATTGTAGAGCTCAAGACCCTATATTGTGCTTTTTGAGTAAAATATACGCTTTACAGTTTTTAACATGCCTTCTCTGTGTGACAGAGCACATACTGTATATAAACAAAATAGAAAAACGAATGCATCTTCTCTCCTGCTTCACGGTGCCACCTGCTACCCAAAATGTCTCCCTTAATAGACCTACCACTGTACTGTCTTTCCACTTATTTGTCATCAGTTTAAGCCCATTAGCTCATGGTAAAAAGCTGATTACATGGTGCCAACATGACGCTGTGTAGTGCTGCACTTGACCAGTTACCCCAGACTTGACCTGTAGACCAATCAGAGAGGACTGGGCCAAATGAGGGAGGAAGCCTTAAAAGCACAGGAGCCTTAAAAAGGCCTTTCAGATACACTGAGACTACAGCACTATAACGGGTACTCTGCGTATGAAAAGAGAAGTTTTTTACCTTTAGTGGTTGTCAGCATAATGCAGCAGTCAACAAAAATGATTATATGAACTGATTTAAGGAAAATTACGACAGCCTGTGGCCTGTTTGTGGGCCTCTCCTGATCTCTTTTGCCCTCTTTAAGGGGCCTTTCCACTTTCTCTCTCTCTCCTATCAGTAGAGACAAAAAATGTCCCAAAATCACAATCAAAAATGGATGTCATGCAAGGAGCAGCAATGACAAAGGAGGTGAAAGTGATCATGGAAAACAGGACCCCAGCATATTTTATTTGTGTGACTGTAAACAAAAGCCAGAATATTTATCACCACAGCACTGCATTAAAAGTTGTGCTACATATCTGACATGGTTAAATAAAACAAGTCGTGGTTTGTCCAAGATGCTCAGACAAGGAGGAGACATGCCTCAAAGAATTTCATAAACCAAGAAGAAAACTGAAGATACATGAAGGTTGGGACATTTTGATTTCTAAGGCAATTACAATGTTGATTTTTTTTAATCAAACACTTTGAGAGCTTGGTGATATGCTGACTGCATTGATAAAAGAGTTGCACATAAGGCCTGATTCCAGCCATTAAAACCGTATGACAAGGATGAAGTAATCATGGGTAGGGTAAGGTGTTGTGTTTATCAAATTGGAGATTATAATCTAGCTTTCCACTGAGACATTTCAGATACAACAAGTGATGTTTTCAGTGACAACTTTTCACTACAACAAAAGCATCTGGTGCAAAAAAATCTGCAAGTTTGTGGAAAACATGCAAACTGTTTCTTTATGTATAAGTAAAGACAGAAGTTCTTTAGTCACTGTGTGACATGGGTAATCACTGCTATTTAGCTAAAATACAGCTTACAGTTTTGTAGCTGTATGTATGTAATTAAATTAATGAGGGCATCATCAGCAAACGATCGAATGTCTGCCTCACTGCATGAATTTCGAGAGATAATTTCTGTAGAAACTAAACAAGAGAGGCCCCAAAATTGATCCCCGAGGTAAAACAAAATCAGAGTTAAGACCTGATGACAACTGTTGATCCTAATCCTGTGTGTATAATTCCAGATATAATGGATTAATTGACATTTGGTGAGAGACTGAACAGAATAGATTGTTGTCTCTTTGGTAAGCCAGGCCGTTGTCCTTACAAAGATCCATGCACATACATTTGTCTAATTTCTAACCATCAGTCAATGAGTTTATAACAGACCATCTAAGTCATTTGTTTGTCAGAGATGTGCTAATATTTTCTAGAAGGAGGAGGAGTCAATGTAAATCTCTGAAATCACTCATCACTACATATGTGCTTTACAGACAGGGACGGAGACACAAACACTGACACACAAACACACTGGAGACTGGACAAAGACCAAAAGACTTCACAATGACAACACCTGAATATTTGGCTCTGTTACTCATCCTGTCATTTACCTGGCCAGGTAAGAACACAGACAGAGTCACTGACAAACTCTCTGGGTCATGACAGTGTTTAATGATCTGCTTTAACATCTGCAGGTACTGAGGCTCAAACTCTGACTCAGTCTGGTCCAGTGGAGAAAAGGCCTGGAGAATCCCACAGGCTCACCTGCACATATTCAGGGTTCAGTGCAGATATCTATGCTGGTTGGGTCAGACAGGCTCCTGGAAAAGGACTGGAGTGGATCACTTTCATCAACTGGAACAGTGCTTACATCCACTACTCTAATTCAGTCCGAGGCCGGTTCACCATCTCCAGAGACAACAGCAGACAGCAGGTGTATCTGCAGGTGAACAGTCTGAGGACTGAAGACTCTGCTGTTTATTACTGTGCCCGTTAAGTCACTCTAAGTGAAATATTGGACTTTTTTACAGCTCTGGTTTGTGAAAATAACATGTCATAGTACACTGAACAATAAAATACTATTGCAATCGATGTCTAAATGTCACAATCAGTGTCAAAAAAATGCAGGATTTATTTCAGGCACAAAATGACATGAGACATGTAAATAAATGTTAAGGTAATACTGTCACTGTATTACGAGGCTAATGTTAGAGGTTCTAATAGAGGTTCTGAATTTCCTGAGGGAACCCTCCCAAGGGATTGATAAAGTTCCTATCTATCTATCTATCTATCTATCTATCTATCTATCTATCTATCTATCTATCTATCTATCTATCTATCTATCTATCTATCTATCTATCTATCTATCTATCTATCTATCTATCTATCTATCTATCTATCTAATATGAAAACTGAGACAGATGGTTCCTAACCCTATCTATTATTGTATTCTTGTAATAAAAGACTACAAGAAACCAAAATCTTCCTGAAAAATGAACTGCTGTTATGATAAACATTTGTGCACCTCCAAAAGCCAACTTACTCTTAAAAAAAAAGATGAAAATACATGATAGCATCTTCGAGACATGTTCAGAAACAAACTGTCAATAAACGGCGCAACAACTAAACCTCAATCTTGAATTTTGTCCTTTATTACACTGTGGACTTACAAAGTCTGAAAAAGGCCCTAAAAACCATTTACATGACATTGGCCTGTAACTGATGTCCCAAGGCCTTAACTTCATGACCTGGGAGACTAATGGATGTATAAATGGACAGACAAGTCAAAAACAGAATGCTTCTGACCTCGGAACAGAAGAAAACAAAGACATTATAACTGCAAAAGGACAGTCCATTGACAGATCCATGATGAATACTAATTAATTTTAAAAAAGAATCTGCATTAACAGTCAAATGTTCTTCTTCTGTGAGGAGGAGTCAATGCAAAGTGAGATGTGTTCCTCCTCTACTTCTGTGACTGCAGAGAGGAGGACAGAGGACAGTGGACTCACAGTTTGACATGATGGACTACAGGACAGGACTGCTGCTCTTCACTCTCTGCTGGACAGGTGGACATCATCTCAGTCACAGTTTGACTCATTTCATCATGTTCTCCATCTGAGCTCATTTCACTCTTTATATCCTCTCTACAGGTGCTGAAGGTCAGACTCTGACTCAGTCTGGACCAGAGGTTAAGAGACCTGGAGAGTCCACCAGACTGACCTGTACAGCCTCTGGATTCACATTAAGCAGTTACTTCATGGTCTGGATCAGACAGGCTCCTGGAAAAGGACTGGAGTGGCTCGCTGATATTTATAGTGATGGTAGCAAATACTACTCTGACTCAGTCCAGGGCAGATTCACCATCTCCAGAGACAACAGCAGGCAACAGGTGTATCTGCAGATGAACAGTGTGAGGACTGAAGACTCTGCTGTTTATTACTGCGCTCTACGGCCCACAGTGACTCAAAACATCAGGAGAGCTGAACAAAAACCCTCAGAGTCTGAACACCTGCAGCATGAAGCCACCAGAGGAGGAGCTCTGAGACCAGAAATGATCAGAACACTGATGATCAAAAAGGGAAATTAAACAATGCAAAGTAAATGGACAGGGATATAATTTTAACCTTACAATCTAATCTAGTTTTGCTCTCTTGGCTCAAACATACTTTGTCCAAACCATTGAACATTTCCATTGCCATGGTGTTATCAAACTGCATGTGGAGCCCACTGCAGGAGACACAAAGCAATATGATGGTTTTTCCTCCAGCTATATTTCTCCCATTAAAAAGCATTAAATAAAAAATGAGAAAAAAGTTACCAAAAATAATAGCAAATGATTACCACACCACAGTTAAATGACAGAGACAATAACTGCTCCTTCAGCAAAGGATGTGATGAATACAAACACATCCATCAATTTGATTTAGTGAATCTGAGTCTGACTCTGATCATCAGGTGGATTCAGGTCAGATCTTATTCTGGCCAAGATCCATCTAAAATTAAGGCAATGCTGCACTGCACACCACATTCACACCTCTGCCAACGAGCTTTTTTTTCCTTAAAAAAAGATCACTTTTATAGATTGAAGACAATCTAGTCATTTACAGTTTGAGTGATGAACTGATATATAAAGAGACAGCAAAGAACTGTCCCGTCCATCTGTTATTTCTACAAACTGAAGATGGTGCTCTCTTGATGGTGTTAAGAGGGTTCTTGAGGTAGAAGAATTTGTAGTTGTGCAAGGAGATGAATATACATAAGGAACTGATAAAGAAAATTAAAATAATATTTAATTTGCTGTGAATATCACCTCAAGAATACATGTGGTGAACACCACTGGGTGTATGAATTGCAAAGGTCCACGTGTATTTGCCTCGGAGCAAGAACCGCTGATTTAGTTGACTTTTCATTCATTGCAAATATGGTGTGGTGAACAATCTGAGTTTTATATTTCATTTACATGCTATGCGAATTTTAATGTCATTCCAATAAAAAAGTGAATATTGAGAGCATTATCATCGATGCAGAAAATCTGAATTTATACTCAACCCTACTAACAAACCAGTGAACACATTTCAGCAGATGATGATGATGTGTGTTTGGACCTTGTTGTTGGTGTGAGTCGTAGAAATAATATAAGTTAGAGGGAGCAGCTAAAGGTTTTCTTTTCATTTCAACTGTCATTATATCAAGATGCTATATCCAAAAACCTATTTAGCTTTAAATCTGGAAAACCTGCCAGTCTAAAAGTACACATAATGTTTGAGTTCATGATTTCTCATCAAAGGCAGATCTTATGTGCTGCAGCATGAGACAACACTAAATTAAAATATGTGTACACAAGATCACACTTGGCATGAGATTTGAGTCTATCACACACTAAAGCTCAATTTGGTAAAAGCCCCACAAAGCCAAGTGAGGAAACAGAAGTCTTGCTCAAGCCCAGTTCTCTGTATGCAAAGTGGTCTTCCTCTGAGTCTGATATAAAGACTCAACATCAGACTGTGAGTCAGAGAAGAGGAGAAGCTCCATCATGACACCTTCAACACCAACCATGTTCTCTGTAGCTCTGCTGCTGCTGACTGCTGGATCCTGTGAGTCTCTCTGAGGCAGACACACTGACAGTATGATCACAGCACAATGACTCCTGACTCTCTCATTCAATATTCAACATGTTCTCCTCCACAGGGGTGAAGAGTGAGACGCTGACACAGCCAGGATCAGAGACTGTGCAGCCCAGTCACACTCTGACCATCACCTGTCAGGCCTCTTATTCTCTGAGCAGCGCCCGGACAGGCTTCATCAGACAGCCTGCAGGAAAAGGACTGGAGTATATCATAAGTGGTCATGTAGGACACAGCATAATAGTCAAAGATTCACTGAGGAGCAAGTTCAGCCTCAGCTTAGACTCCTCCAGATATACAGTGACTCTGACAGGTCAGAACATGCAGCCTGAAGACTCTGCTGTTTATTACTGTGCCAGAGAGAGACACACAGTGACACAAAACATCAGGAGAGCTGAACAAAAACCCTCAGAGTCTGAACACCTGGGACATGAAGCCACCAGAGGAGGAGCTCTGAGACCAGAAATAATGAAAACACCAGCTCACTGTGAGAAAGAGGAAAAAGAACACATATAAAGATAAAAAAGTAAAAACAACAACAAATTCTGACCTTAAATACAGTTTTTATATTCGTACCACCAACACTCCTGATTCATTCATAAATAATCATCATAATGTAATTTTAGGATTCTTTCTGGGTTGCCAACAACTTCCCAAAATGTTTGAAAAAATAAAAACAAAACAATTCAGCACTTCAGAGGCAGTCCAAGATGTCTCAGAAATTATATAAGTAAAATAAGACGTGGCCTGATCTTCCAAATTTACATGGTCCAATAAAGGGACAAACTGTTTTGTATTAAAGGAAGTAGATCATGTCCCATCAGACTGCAGAGAACAAGAGTTACAGAGTTTGTGTTTTCACTAAAGATTTAAAAATAGTTGTCCACAGTGCTACAATAACAGAAAAAACTTAATGTCAAATAATCACTTTTATTTTGCTGCACCTCATGGTGGTTTTATGACTCAAAAGTTTTACATCACCAGAGGGTGAAAGTCAAGTGGTGGGTCACTTGGACTCCGACCTGATGTTTTCTAAATGGAGTCAGTTCATCCAGACTTCATGACCTTGACCTTTGAAATGTTGAAATAATAATGATGCATTTTTTTTAAAAGTGCCTTAAAAAAGTTCTGCCTTGGTCATTATGGACATTTGAGCAAAGTTAAAAAAGATTACTCCGTGCATTCCTGTGATAACACCTTCACAAAACTGCCTCCTAACAATAAAGATCATGAGACTCTGGGAGTTTGAGCTTCAACCTTTAAAGTCAAAACACGAAATAGACAAATCACAGTATTCACTCTTGTCAGGTTTGATGGAAATCCAAGGCTTTCTTGAGATATCATCAAGCAACTCAAGACTTCAAGACTCCATGACGTTAACTTTTGATGACATGAGCAACTTGAATCCAGTTCATGTGGTCGAAGTTTCAAGAAAAAAGCTTGAGGAACTATTGAGATATTTTACTCACAAGGTCTGAATCTCATGATCTGATGAACACTGATGAACAAATGGACAGACAACCCAAGAACCTAATGCATCTGACCATGGTACAGAGGAATTAAAATCATTATAGCTGCATGTAGGGAGAGTCCATTGATGGAAAAGAACAGCTGAAAACTAAAATATTCAAAATAACCTCTGTAGGGGAACTGTGGATGTAAAGATTTCTATTTAAAGTATCTGCATTAACAGTCAAATGTTCTTCTTCTGTGAGGAGGAGTCAATGCAAAGTGAGATGTGTTCCTCCTCTACTTCTGTGACTGCAGAGAGGAGGACAGAGGACAGTGGACTCACAGTTTGACATGATGGACTACAGGACAGGACTGCTGCTCTTCACTCTCTGCTGGACAGGTGGACATCATCTCAGTCACAGTTTGACTGTTTTCTGACTGTTACATATGAGATCATCTCATTTAATTTATCCTTTACAGGTGCTGAATGCCAAACTCTGACTGAATCTGAACCAGTGGTGAAAAGGCCTGGAGAATCCCACAGACTGACCTGCACATATTCAGGGTTTGGTAGTCATATTCATGGTGAATGGATCAGACAGGCTCCTGGAAAAGGACTGGAGTGGCTTGCAAACATCAACAATGCTGGTGGTAACATCGACTACACTAACTCAGTCAGAGGCCGCTTCACCATCTCCAGAGACAACAGCCAAAAGCAGGTGTATCTGCAGATGAACAGTCTGAGGACTGAAGACTCTGCTGTTTATTACTGTCACAGGGTCACAGTGACACAAAACATCAGGAGAGCTGAACAAAAACCCTCAGAGTCTGAGCACCTGTGACATGAAGCCACCAGAGGAGGAGCTCTGAGACCAGAAATAATGAAAACACCAGCTCACTGAGAGAAAGAGGAAGAAGGAACACATTTTTAACACTTGTACCCCCAACACAACTGATTTATTTATGAATAATCATTATAATGTCATTTTAGGATTCTTTCTGAGTTGCCAACAACTTCCCAAAATGTTTAAAAAAATAAAAACAAAACAATTCAGCACTTCAGAGGCAGTCCAAGATGTCTCAGAAATGATAAAAGTAAAATAAGAAATACAGCATTTCTGGCCTGATCTTCCAAATTTACATGGTCCAAAAAAGGGACAAACTGTTTTCTATAAAAGGAAGTAGATCATGTCCCATCAGACTGCAGAGAACAAGAGTTACAGAGTTTGTGTTTTCACTAAAGATTTAAAAATAGTTGTCCACAGTGCTACAACAACAGAAAAAACTTGATATCAAATAATCACTTTTATTTTGCTGCACCTCATGGTGGTTTTATGACTCAAAAGTTTTACATCACCAGAGGGTGAAAGTCAAGTGGTGGGTCACTTGGACTCCGACCTGATGTTTTCTAAATGGAGTCAGTTCATCCAGACTTCATGACCTTGACCTTTGAAATGTTGAAATAATAATAATGTATTTTGTTTAAAAGTGCCTTAAAAAAGTTCTGCCTTGGTCATTATGGACATTTGAGCAAAGTTAAAAAAGATTACTCTGTGCATTCCTATGATAACACCTTCACAAAACTGCCTCCTAACAATAAAGATCATGAGACTCTGGGAGTTTGAGCTTCAACCTTTAAAGTCAAAACACGAAATAGACAAATCACAGTATTCACTCTTGTCAGGTTTGATGGAAATCCAAGGCTTTCTTGAGATATCATCAAGCAACACATGACTTCAAGACTCCATGACGTTAACTTTTGATGACATGAGCAACTTGAATCCAGTTCATGTGGTCGAAGTTTCAAGAAACAAGCTTGAGGAACTATTGAGATATTTTACTCACAAGGTCTGAATCTCATGATCTGATGAACACTGATGAACAAATGGACAGACAACCCAAGAACCTAATGCATCTGACCATGGTACAGAGGAATTAAAATCATTATAGCTGCATGTAGGGAGAGTCCATTGATGGAAAAGAACAGCTGAAAACTAAAATATTCAAAATAACCTCTGTAGGGGAACTGTGGATGTAAAGATTTCTATTTAAAGTATCTGCATTAACAGTCAAATGTTCTTCTTCTGTGAGGAGGAGTCAATGCAAAGTGAGATGTGTTCCTCCTCTACTTCTGTGACTGCAGAGAGGAGGACAGAGGACAGTGGACTCACAGTTTGACATGATGGACTACAGGACAGGACTGCTGCTCTTCACTCTCTGCTGGACAGGTGGACATCATCTCAGTCACAGTTTGACTCATTTCATCATGTTCTCCATCTGAGCTCATTTCACTCTTTATATCCTCTCTACAGGTGCTGAAGGTCAGACTCTGACTCAGTCTGATCCAGAGGTTAAGAGACCTGGAGAGTCCACCAGACTGACCTGTACAGCCTCTGGGTTATCATTCAGTAGCCACTGGATGGCCTGGGTCAGACAGGCTCCTGGAAAAGGACTGGAGTGGATCGCTTATATCAATGGTGATGGTGGCACCACCCACTACACTAATTCAGTCAGAGGCCGGTTCACCATCTCCAGAGACAACAGTGCAAACAAGCTGTTTCTGCAGATGAACAGTCTGAGGACTGAAGACTCGGCTGTTTATTACTGTGCCAGAGACACACAGTGACAAAAGAGGAAGAAACGCTGTACAAAAACTCAAACTGTCAAACAGCAACAAGTTAGAAGTGACAGCCACTGAGTCCAAACATTAAATATTCATACTTTAGTTTTATCATGATTAAAAGAATCATAAACATTGGTTTTAGCTTTGTTGTCAGCACCTAAGATTGATGCCGATTTCAGGGCAACTTATCAAGAAGATCCTGAGATTATTATTTTCACATGACACCTTTAATGAAAGAGCCTGTTGCTCTTTATGTATGTACAAAGTAGAGCTCTGAGACTCTGCTTTTAGGGCCACATGATTGCATATTGGAAACTCTCTGATAAATAACATGATAAAAAATAAATCCATGTAAATGGAAAGTCCTTTAAAAGTAACTGAACCTTTACAGCCTCACTGTCCTCTCTTCTCTCTGCTTCATGGCATCAGGTTCTTCACACTAGAGAGCAACAACTTCATAAATGTGAAAGTTACAAAGATGCAATGATGGGGACTGACATGGTGATGAATTTGTGACCAAAACTCTGCTGAGTGTTACTCAGATGAATATTCACAGTGATGCTTTCAAAGGCCTACGGGGCAGAAAGAGATCTACAATCTGATTGCAGTTACAGCAGAGAGACACTGACTACACAAACAACACTAACAAACTAGAGAACACATTTCAGCAGATGATGTCCAGACTGGAACAAAGACAAGAGGCAGACTCTAAAACTCTCATCTGACAGATCAGAAGTGAGATCTTGGCTAAGATTGACAGCAGGAAGATTGAAATTCAGAAATATTTCTTCCAGTCCAATCTTCAGAAATTGCAGAAGGCACTTTATAAAATTTGAACTGATAGGGCTAACTGTAAATGAAACCAAAAATAAATTTAAATCCAAATTGTACCCAAATTTAATTGTGACACCAGGAAGCCATGTTCAAATTGGCACCTGAGCATCAACCTGGTTATTATGAGGTGACCCTGAAAAAGTACGGACGTATAAACAGATCAAACTATTGTCTAGAAAGTTAAAAAGAGAATCTCAATCCCAAAATTTCAGGACAAGTTGGTAACCTGCCAAAAAATGATACAGGCCCTTATTTATAGATCTGTTGTAGAAACCTGCACAAATTTTTATACAGAAATCATCAAACACCAGCTCACACATCTGAGCAAAGATCACAGACAGACATGATCAGAAAATGGGTTGTAGTCCCCTCAGTAGGACACTCCGTGTGTCCTCACAAGGAGACATATTCACACATTCATCTATTTCTGATCAAGCAATCAAAATGAGTTTATAACAGACCATCTGAGTCATTTGTTTGTCAGAGATGTGCTGAGATTTTCTAGAAGGAGGAGGAGTCAATGCAAATCTCTGAAATCACTCATCACTACATATGTGCTTTACAGACAGGGACGGAGACACAAACACTGACACACAAACACACTGGAGACTGGACGAAGACCAAAAGACTTCACAATGACAACACCTGAATATTTGGCTCTGTTACTCATCCTGTCATTTACCTGGCCAGGTAAGAACACAGACAGAGTCACTGACAAACTCTCTGGGTCATGACAGTGTTTAATGATCTGCTTTAACATCTGCAGGTACTGAGGCTCAAACTCTGACTCAGTCTGGTCCAGTGGAGAAAAGGCCTGGAGAATCCCACAGGCTCACCTGCACATATTCAGGGTTTAGTGATGATATTGCTGCTGGTTGGATCAGACAGGCTCCTGGAAAAGGACCGGAGTGGATCGCCTGGGTCAGCAGTGGTGGCAGCACCTACTACTCTGATTCATTCAGAGGCCGGTTCACCATCTCCAGAGACAACAGCAGAAAGCAGGTGTATCTGCAGATGAACAGTCTGAGGACTGAAGACTCTGCTGTTTATTACTGTGCCGGATCCACACAGTGACAAAAGAGGAAGAAACGCTGTACAAAAACTTTATCTGTATGAAAAAAATTGAAAAAATCAAATGTTGTAATTTTCACAATCACCCTCTTAATCTTACTTTGTGAAAAGAAATGCAGGTTCAGCATATTAATGCTCTTTTATATGTTCATTTTAATATCAAATCATCGTTTTTAAATACGATTTATGGGAGTAATTTGTAGAACAGACTTATGAAATATATGTCTGCAAATGACACCCATCAAGAAGGGGTCTGTTGCTATTATAAAACTGAGGACCTTGATTTAGTGTGCCACAGTCTACAAAGATTGAAAGGCCCTGTTTTAAATAACAAGCCATGAAAACAGGCAGTTATAAACTTAAGTCCATCAATGATAAAGAAACCCTCCCCTCCCTGCCTGATCGTCTGAGTTTCTTCCATCATCTTTTCCTGTTTTATGTCTTCAGGTTGTTTGCATTGGAGAGCATCAACTTCAGGAGGAAGAAGTGGGTCAAGGAAGAGGCAATGATGGAGTTTGACACAGTGAGGTTTCTCTGACTGGAAATGAAGATAAAACTAGATTCTGCTGGGTGTTACTCAACCAGATATTCACAGTAATGCTTTCAAAGACCTACAGGGGCAGTAAGAAATCTACAATCTGAATGTAGTTACAGCAGAGAGACACTGACTACACAAACAACACCAACAAAAAGGGCTGGTTTAAAAAATCCATTAAAATGATTTTAATCGATTTCCCTTTAAATGGTTTGTAAATCAATCCATAAAATCCACAGATGGATCTTTTAACTTGGGTAGTTTTTTCTTCTTTGACATGCAGAGAAGCAGCCTGTGTTATCAACCCTGCTCATCTCGCTTTATCAGCTTTTAGCGTTGCTTTCTACTGAACAAGATCTCATGAGATGTTCCTGCAAACAGTCAAACAAACATGAGGGAAGCAAGAAGCACTATATGGGTACCACCGGCGAGTTGAAAATCTGATGTTTGGACGTATTTTAAATTTAACAAGCATGAAGGAAAAGACATGTTGGGCAAAAAAACAAGTAATATGCAGAATACGCATTGATATATATCATTGACATATAATTAATGTAACTACTTTGGTTCAGTTGTTAATGTAAAAAAATTAATAATGTACCAGGTCAAAAGTCCATTTTTTTTAATTTTCAGCATTATTTTATCTGAGATATCACATACTGAATAAATATTGGTTCATGATCAGTGTTGGGGAAGTTACTTTTAAAAAGTAGTGTTTGCTCGTTACTCGTTACATCTGAAAAAAGTAACTCTTTACTTTACTTAGTTACCCTCTATGAAGAGTAACTTCTCAAGTTACTTTTCCGTTACTGTTACATTGGTTGATCATGGACAGAACCCCATATCTATTCCTAAATGTGAAGGCCTACAAAAAGTTCTACTACAGAGAACATAACAGTTTTTGTGCTCTTTATTTTACAAAATGTCACATACCCTGTGGAATGAGAGCTCCTGCCCAGTGTTTCCACATTTTGCTTCTGAAATAAGCAACCTGGTCAATATAAGCCCCAAATAAGCAACCTCCAGCTATTTCCTTTCCTAATGTAGTATACTACTTTTAAAAAAGAGAAGTCTACACAAAGTGTGTTAATTTTCGTCTACATTACATTTCAATATCACAGTGCTAAGTATCTATTCAAGAAAAGACCGTCGCTTATAACAAGCAGACCTGGCAACTTTGGCTCTGGAGCATGCGCCATGTGCGTGAGTGTGTTTGGGGGTGTGCATATAACCAGGAAACGAGGAAGTGGACAAACTGCCTACCGCAGTCGTGTTTTCCTTTATGTTAGGAGCTGGAAGATAATCAGGGGGATACACACAGACTTAAGAGCCCCAAGAAGAAACTTCACGTCTAGAAACAAGCCCAAAAAACCACGACCTGCGGCCGTGACTCACGAGATTTTCAGCCTTTAGACGCTTATAACGCGCGGACTTGGCAACGCTGTTCATGTCTGTGCGAGCAGCTGAGAAGGCAGCTTCAGTGTCAGATCTGTCCGAGGGAAATGTAACGTTGCGCTGCATTTAAAAAAGGAACTACGTTTCGCAACCAAATTTTCAACAGTAGCGCGTTACTTCACTTTTTACCTGAAAAAGTAGTTTTGTTACTGTAACGCGTTACTTTCTAATGGTTACACACAACACTGTTCATGATTGAATTAATTTGAGACCCTGTAATATCGAATCGATCCAGAAAATCTGAATCAATACCCAACCCTACGAACAAACTAGTGAACACATTTCAGCAGATGATGATGTGTGGGTTTGGACCTGATTGATGGTTTGAGTCACAGAATTAACACACAGTTACTGTGTGGAGCTGATGGGGTTAGGGTTCAGAAGTGTCCGCCATCCTTAGCTTTAGCACTGTGGTACTCTCAACTGGGACACAGATTAGATCAGAATTGAGATTGAAACTAAGCCAACAATTAAAAATGGAAGAATTTAACTCTGGAAATATTTGTCAGGTTTGAATCTTGAAAAACTAAAAAGGGGCTGTAAAGAATTGGAAGTGACAGAGGGGCCTGGAGTTGGAAGACCAACAATGATGGCAGGAGGATTTTAATTATTTTAATATTATTATTTTACTTTCCAAAAACAAAATAAGAAACTAATAACAATTGGAGAACCAGAGTCCAAAACAGAATCAATATATCTGAATGTTGCAGATCTGACTTGCATTACCAGGAAAACAAACAGATGCTAGAATTCTGCTGTTCTCTGTATGCAAAGTGGTCTTCCTGTGAGTCTGATATAAAGACTCAACATCAGACTGTGAGTCAGAGAAGAGGAGAAGCTCCATCATGACACCTTCAACACTAACCATGTTCTCTGTAGCTCTGCTGCTGCTGAGTGCTGGATCCTGTGAGTCTCTCTGAGGCAGACACACTGACAGTATGATCACAGCACAATGACTCCTGACTCTCTCATTCAATATTCAGCATGTTCTCCTCCACAGGGGTGAAGAGTGAGACGCTGACACAGCCAGGATCAGTGACTGTGCAGGCCAGTCACACTCTGACCATCACCTGTCAGGTCTCTTACTCTGTCAGCAGCTGGCACACTCACTGGATCAGACAGCCTGATCCAGGACTGGAGTGGATCATAACTGGCCGTGTGGGGCATGGCACATATGTCAAATATTCACTGAGGAGCAAGTTCAGCATCAGCTTAGACTCCTCCACAAACACAGTGACTCTGAGTGGACAGAACATGCAGCCTGAAGACTCTGCTGTTTATTTCTGTGCCAGAGACCGCCACAGTGAGAGACTCTATCAGAGGAGTCGTACAAAAAGGACTTCCTCTATTTTCAACAAACACTCATCATACTTCAAATGTCTTATATGTAAGCTGTCCTGTGTTTGTGATTTACTTTTGGTGTCATTTGATGAACTGTTTTTTTTTTAAATTCTATCCACTTTATGAAATAAAATGTTTGCCATTAACAAAAGAGTCAACAATCAAGTTAAGACCTTAAAGTTACAAATGATCAATCTTCATTAATGAAGGTCTTACATCTTAAAATGAAGCTGATTACATAACAGTCTAATTTCCCTGATCATGTACTATGCAAAGGTCATGACTTTAACACATGCAAATTAGCCTCCAAGCAGGAAGACCTTGAGTTCAGTGCTAAGCATTTGTTGCCACCTTTATCACTTTGCATATTTGCCAGAGATAAGATGGTTTCCAATTCTTTACAAATTTAGAGCAAATTGCAAATTTAGTGGCAGAAAATGTAACTTTATTTCCATCCTAAGTTTGACTAAAATGTCTTCCTCCACATGAGCTTTACTTATCATCTTCTTCATGAGCTGTTTTGCCACTATTGAAACATTAATTGCATTTTCAAGTGTAGTTTTTTTTTTTTTAATTCCAAGTGTTGACTTTTTAAAACTGCTGCTGTGTTTTATAGCAGTATATATGGATTAAGACTTCTGCGCAGAAATGACAGCTAAGATAACACTGGCGTAAAAAATTTCTAGCTCAAATATGTGCTCTCGCGGGTCGAGGAAGCACGGACACAGGCAAATTCCAAGTTTGACAAACAACGTTTATTAAAGTTGGAACAATAACAAACGGGAGTTGCTTTGTCTCGCGACGCCCCAAAACAACTGAAGCTCAAGTTGATGTATGCATATTATATAGCCTGATGGGGTGGTCCCCTCTGTCTTCCTGAAGGTTCCTCCCCATCACCCTCACTGAGAGAAAGAGGAACGGAAACACCTTTACATGTACCACCAACACAACCAATTTATTCATAAATTATCATAAGGTCATTTTAGGATTCTTTCTGTCTTTTCACACTTCACAAAATATGAAATTTACCAAAAATAAAACGGTTCAACACATCAGAGGCAGTCCCAGAAATCTGTTTCACTAACTTCTCTGTGATTTTTTGTTTATTTCATTGTGACCTGAACTTCCAAATTCACGTGGTCCAAAAAAGGGACAAGCTGTTTTCTATAAAAGGAAGTAGATCATGTCCCATCAGACTGTAGAGAACAAAATAGTTGTCCACAGTACTCCTACAATCAGTGAAAAACCTTAATATCAAATAATCACATTTATTTTGCTGCAGTGAGGACTCAGGTCATGGTGGTTTTATGTCTCTAAAGTTTTACATCACCAGAGGGTGAAAGTCGAGTGGTGGGTCACTTGGTCTCTGACCTAATGCTTTTTAAATGGAGTCATTTCATCCAGGCTTCATGACCCTAACCTTCCAAATGTTAACAGGTCGGTCATTGGTCATGTTGGACATTTGTGCAAAGTCTGAAGTAAATCACTGCATGTGTTCTTGTGATCTTACACTCACAAAACTGCCTTTCAATGGTGATCGTGAGATTCTTTGATTTTGACCTGATTCATCTGAATGTCACTGTGTTCATTGTTGTCAGGTTTGATTGAGATTGATCATTCATAAACAATGGATGACCACAACACTCCATGACTTTAAAATGTGATCTATGACTTTGTCGAATCTACGTCATGTGGTCAAAGTTTCAATTCAATAACTTGAAGTGTTTTTTACAGTATCTCACTCTAATGCTACGGCCACACCGGACGCGAATTTGCCTAGACGCGCGTCGAGATTACATACAAAGTCAACGCAAACACGTGTCTTGACGCAAATTCGCCCTGGGCGGCGCGTTGGACGCGTTTGGCGTGGTGCGTCCGGAGCGTTGGACGCGTTCAGAGCTGCGCGTTTGGAGTGTCGAGGTGTTTGACGCCCCAAACGCCTCGACGCTCAAGTTGAAAATATTGAGCTTTCGACTGCCGGCGCGGCAGCCAATCAGCGATGACATTTCCCCCCGACTTCATTGATTTGATGACATGTGACACTCCGGTCTCTTGCTCCTGCTCAAACCCCTCTCAAAGATGGAGGAGAGGTTTATCGGCGCCGTTTGCTATCATCCGGAGCTCTACTCCTCGGCGTGTATACTCTACAGAGACCGGAACAAAAAGGAGCAGGCTTGGGTGACAGTCTCTGAGGAGAAAGGTTTTGAAGGTAAGTTCTATAAATATTCGTTTCCAGCTGGATTTGCCTGCACGGGTCATCACTGAGTCTGACTGGCTCCGGCTCTCTACTGCGCCTGCGCCAGGACGCGCGTCGTCCTCAGCTTGTCAAAATGTCCAGCGTCCAGCCTTGGGCGTTAAGCACAGCGCGTTACAGATTTTACGCGCATTTAAATTTGCCACTTCACATTCGGTGTGGCCGTAGCATAAGACATTCACCTCAAGACCTGACGTCTTTGTGGATGTTCATATGGACAGAAAACATGAGAACACAATCCATCTGGCCTTGCCAAAGAAGAACAAAAAGCATACTAACTGTGTGTTCAGACTGAACTTTAGCAGACAAATGTTATTTTTCTCTGAGACCAGATGCCATTTAGACCAAAGAAACAGGTTCAGTGTGGAGAGGCCTTCAGTGAGACCAGGATGGACAGAAGCTTTAAGGTGAGGGTATCTGATACAGAAGGCAAATGATGTGATCTTACCATGAGGAGGAGTCAATGCAAAGTGAGATGTGTTCCTCCTCTACTTCTGTGACTGCAGAGAGGAGGACAGAGGACAGTGGACTCACAGTTTGACATGATGGACTACAGGACAGGACTGCTGCTCTTCACTCTCTGCTGGACAGGTGGACATCATCTCAGTCACAGTTTGACTCATTTCATCATGTTCTCCATCTGAGCTCATTTCACTCTTTATATCCTCTCTACAGGTGCTGAAGGTCAGACTCTGACTCAGTCTGGACCAGAGGTTAAGAGACCTGGAGAGTCCACCAGACTGACCTGTACAGACTCTGGGTTCTCATTCAGTGGCTCCTGGATGGTCTGGGTCAGACAGGCTCCTGGAAAAGGACTGGAGTGGATCTCTGCTATCAGCGATGGCAGTAGTTACATCTACTACTCTAATTCAGTGAGAGGCCGGTTCACCATCTCCAGAGACAACAATGCAAACAAGCTGTATCTGCAGATTAACAGTCTGAGGACTGAAGACTCTGCTGTTTATTACTGTGCCAGAGACACACAGTGACAAAAGAGGAAGAAACGCTGTACAAAAACTCAAACTGTCAAACAGCAACATGTTAAAAGTGACAGCAAATATCCCCAGGCATTGACATTTTCATCTTCAGTTTTATCATCCAGAGGAGGTCATTTGCCCCACCTTTAGCTGCTCTTTATATAATAAGAGCCGTCCTGCTTCATGCATTAGTATGCATAGTCAGGTTTTTTAGGATAAATGCTGATATGCCGGTTAACACAAAAAAGATCCTTGAGAAATATGTCTGCACATGAGAGTGATCATAAAGGGGTCAGGTGCTCTGATAAAACTGGGGAGCATGCAGTCCTCGAGTCTAGATGATGTGGCCTCAATGATTTTTGCAGATATGCGCTCAATCACATGGAGGAGAATTAAAATCACACTAAAGGGTAAATAAAAGAACAAATACACAATTATCAAAATATCACATTTTTAACATTTCAAGGATAATACTGTTGCTTTTTTGTTTGTCAGATAAGTACATAAAATACAAACATGTCCAGGATGATCAGAAGATGTTGGTCCTGCTAAAGGTGAAATTTTCAATGGGTATGAATAAAGTGCACCTTCAGATTTTGACTTGATCATTGGTGTGTCTCTGAGTAAAATAAAGTTGGAAAGCACTGGTCTGTTTGCAAAAAGACTGAAAGTAAGTTTGTCCAGTTTAAGGATGTAACAGTTACCAATAAAAAGACAAACTGTAGTAACATTTCTGATGGTTTGTATTAGAGTTTTCTGTTCTAATTTGAGCAAATACCTGGTTGTTTGCTGACCTGCATGGTTTTTCACAAACATTATTGTTTCTCTGAGGATGTCAAAAGAGGTGTCAGTTGTGAAAAGGACCAACCAAGGGTGGAGAAAAAGAAAACCTGAAACCTGGGCAGAGATCTGTAAGGAAGGATAGAAAGAAGTGAAAACTTTCCCTCAGGTAGCATGGATCTTATTCAGATTCAAAACTGAACAATGAGGGTCCATGTAAGACTTGACACAAGTGAGGACGCAGAGAGGTGCAGAGAGGTGCATCCACGACTCCGTCCCTGCCCCTCCGCGCAAGTGCCAGAGAGGGAGGAGAAAAGGCGTGAGTTGGTTTAACACAGCCGAGTGCTGTCTTCACCAATCAAATGAACGCCTCTCCTTGCCTTTAAATGCACTGCAGCCGAGGTGCAGCGTCTGATTGGTCTGAATGATCCCCGCAACCGCAGAAACAATGTGCACAATTTCCCAATAGCAGAGACAGTCAGAGCCACTGGCCCTTCAGCAGGAGAAGGGACAGCGGGGCGTGCATCAGAGGCCACGAAGCGCGTCACCGTGTGGGCCAGCTCCTGTGACAGATGTAATCTGTTCCTCAGTCATTAGAGGAGTCCAAAATTAAGAGACTGTTTCACAGCAGCTGGCTTATCCATTCATCATGCTTGTGATCCACCTGCACTCCTGGTTTGTCATCGCCAAATAGCAGAGCCTTTAGTGATAAACTGTATACTCTCCGGGTGACTCCACCTTATCCTTCTTGCAATAATGTACTCCATCTTTTTAGATCAAGTTAGAAATAAAGACTAAAACAGAGAAATATGGGAAATAACAGTTAAATCCTTGGTGACATACATTTATTTTCATTTTTTTTGTGTCTTTTTTCTCCCTCTTTTCTTTGAATTTAATGAAATGAGAGAAGCCAGATAAATACTCAGTATCAGATATTAAGGCTGTTTGTTGTTGACTTGTAAGATGTGCATCAAACTTCAGCTGCCGTCAGGTTAAGTTTCCATGATGACAAAAGTCTTTAATCCGACATCAGATGTGACGGGACAATTAAAATAGATACAAATGTATCTGCTGGCTCAGACGGTTACATTAAATAGTGATTGCTGTGATTGTTTATTGCATTAAAATGTGCCTGACACTCTGGAAACCTGCCTCAGAGGCTTTGTTGACGTGTCACATGTCACATGTGTGCCTGTCACCAAATTACAGCTGCGGAAGGTGCGCTCTGCTTGTGCCGAGAATAGATCAGGTTGGAGCTGGTGAGTTTTCAGTGCACCTTCTGCAGTTTTTTGGCACGAAATTGTCACTGTGCCAACATGAATCTGTCGACACCGCTCCCTGGTGTGCCGGAGATGAATGTGATGGTCTGCCAATTGTAAAATTGGCAGCGCACGGCGGTGCGCCGGATGAAATTAACACTGCACGGGGTACGCCAGGCTTGCACCCCCTGCACTGCGCCCACGAAATTAGGGCACATAATGTAATAATGTTTTACATTAATAAAGACAAGAGATACAGAGTAAACACAGAAGTATAAACAGAGGACACAAATGTCACCACATCACCAAAGACCAAGACAACATTTGGGATTATTCAAAAGCGAAAATCACATCTGGAGGGCAGGAAAAACTATCTAGAGACAAAAGACAAAGGCCTGTTGTAACTTAAAAAAGATAAGAAGACATGGTGAGGGATGACCTTGCTGTTCTCTGTATGCAAAGTGGTCTTCCTCTTAGTCTGATATAAAGACTCAACATCAGACTGTGTGTCAGAGAAGAGGAGAAGCTCCATCATGACACCTTCAACACCAACCATGTTCTCTGTAGCTCTGCTGCTGCTGACTGCTGGATCCTGTGAGTCTCTCTGAGGCAGACACACTGACAGTATGATCACAGCACAATGACTCCTGACTCTCTCATTCAATATTCAACATGTTCTCCTCCACAGGGGTGAAGAGTGAGATGCTAACACAGCCAGGATCAGAGACGATCAGAGAGCCCGGTCACACTCTGACCATCACCTGTCAGCCATCTTACTCTGTCAGAAGCTACCGGACAGCCTTCACCAGACAGCCTGCAGGAAAAGGACTGGAAAACACCAGAAGTGGTCATGGACACAGCATAATAGTCAAAGATTCACTGAGGAGCAAGTTCAGCCTCAGCTTAGGCTCCTAAGATTTTGAATATATTTCAAGAATATTTCAAAAATAATTGCAATTCTTTGACCATTAAGACTTCTAATTCCTTTATAAATGATAATCATAACATCGTTTTTGGATTCTTTCTGGGTTGCCACAGACGTCACACATTACTGAAGCAACTTTGAAAGTAAAAAGTTTAGTATCATATACTTATCCACAGAAGTCTCCCTCATTAACTACAGCAATACTTTTAAAATAAGAGAAAAAAATCCTTTGTGACTCGATCTAATGAATCAAAGTGGCCCAACAACAGGGACAAACTGTCTCCCTATGAAGAAAAGTTGATGATTTTCCATCAGAGTGGAGAGAACAAGAGTCACAGAGTTTGTGTGACTTTCACCGAAGACTAGGGCTGAACAGTTTATCATTTTTACAACACAATCACAATGTTTCCATGCACAATGGTAACACTGAAGGACATGCATTAATAGTCATGTTTTCTGTAAGAACATCAAGCAGCCACTTCAGTGTTGGTTGATGGACATCTGAAGCTCTTGTTTTCTTTTTTTCTGTGACTAATAACCAATGAAAGTCAGTGTGAAATCAGCCTCAGCAGGCAGAGAACTGATCAACATGCAGCAGACTCTCTGTGTGTCTCTGTGTTCATGTTAAACAACAACGCTGCTCCACACAGACACATCATCATCATCATCAACATGGCATCCTGTCATGTGGGCTTTGTGTGGTAAGTTTAATGGTTGCAGTAGTTTGTCGGTCACTGCTGATTTATGCTCTGATCCAGAACAGAGTTTCTATTCAGCTGCTGTGATCATTTATCCATCAGCTGTGTGTGTGATGGTGTGTGTGGCCTCATGAGCTCCAAATCATTCAAGATTACGACACACTGACCATCAAACCTTTTGACATCATCAGAGAATATTGATGATGTTTTAGTTAGATACTCATGAGTGAAAAAAATGGTATAGATTAATCCATAAGGACGCAAGCCTCCTCCAACAGATGGGCAGACAACCCCAGAACCTAAAGCATCTGACCTCAGCACAGAAGAATAAAACATATTATAGCTGCATGTAGGAAGAGTCCATTGGGGAAAACCAACAGTTGAAAACTAAAATATTCACAAATCTCTAGGGAAACTGCAGATGTAAAGATTTCTTTTTAAAATATCTGTATTAACAGTCAAATGTTCTTCTCCTGTGAGGAGGAGTCAATGCAAAGTGAGATGTGTTCCTCCTCTACTTCTGTGACTGCAGAGAGGAGGACAGAGGACAGTGGACTCACAGTTTGACATGATGGACTACAGGACAGGACTGCTGCTCTTCACTCTCTGCTGGACAGGTGGACATCATCTCAGTCACAGTTTGACTCATTTCATCATGTTCTCCATCTGAGCTCATTTCACTCTTTATATCCTCTCTACAGGTGCTGAAGGTCAGACTCTGACTCAATCTGGACCAGAGGTTAAGAGACCTGGAGAGTCCCACAGACTGACCTGTACAGCCTCTGGGTTCTCATTCAGTGACTATGGTATGAGCTGGGTCAGACAGGCTCCTGGAAAAGGACTGGAGTGGATCTCTGCTATCAGCTGGAACAGTGCTGACATCTACTACTCTAATTCAGTGAGAGGCAGATTTACCATCTCCAGAGACAACAGTGCAAACCAGCTGTTTCTGCAGATGAACAGTCTGAGGACTGAAGACTCTGCTGTTTATTACTGTGCCAGAGACACACAGTGACACAAAACATCAGGAGAGCTGAACAAAAACCCTCAGAGTCTCAACACATGTGACATGAAGCCACCAGAGGAGGAGCTCTGAGACCAGAAATGATGAAAGCACCAGCTCACTGAGAGAAAGAGGAAGACGAATACATTCAGATATGAAGAAGTAATTCTTCCCACCAACACTCCTGATTCATTCATAAATTATCATCACAATGTCATTTTAGGATTCTTTCTGGGTTGCCACAAACTTCACAAAATGTTTGAAAAATTAAAACAAAACAGTTCAGCACATCAGAGGCAGTCCAAGATGTCTCAGAAATTACATTTATAAATAAAAAACAAGTTTTTTGACCTGATCTCTTAAACTCACATGGTCCAAAGAAAAGGACAAACTGTTATCTATAAAAGGAAAAAGATCATGTCCCATCAGACTGCAGAGAACAAAAGTTTGTGATGTTCATTAAAGAGTTAAAAATAGTTTTCCACACTACTTCTACAAGAAGACAAAAACCTTGATGCCAAATGCGTGCAGGATGGTGTGATGTGATGAGTGGATTGAGTCCTGGAAATGATGTGAGCTGCTGAATTCTGGACCAGTTGAAGTTTATGGAGGATTTTCTGAGGGAGACCAAACAGGAGGGAGTTGCAGTAGTGGAGTCAGGAGGTGACTAAACTGTGGACCAAAATGGTGTTGGTGTGAGGGATGAGGGAGGGGTGGAGGTGGTTGATGTTTCTGAGGTGGAAGTAGGCTGACTGGGTTCTGTTGTTGATGTGAAGGAGAGTGTGCTGATGAGGATGACACCCAGACTCTTTACCTGAGAGGAGGAGGAGATGAAGGAGTGGTCAATGGAATAGTGAAACTGTTTGATTTGGAGCCAATTAGTAACATTTGTGTTTTATTGCTGTTTAATTTGAGGAAGTTGAGTGTGACCCAGGACTTTATTTCAAGGAGACAGTTGGTGAGGGAGGAAGGTAGAAGGATGGAGTCAGGGTTAGTGGAGATGTTGAGCTGGGAGTCATCCATGAATGTATGGAGGGTCAAGCAAGGATGTAGACATAAAGAGCAGGTCCAGGACAGAGCCCTGGACACCTGTGACTGTGACTTGAGAGTTGAATGAACTGAGTGTGCTGAGAGATATGATTTAAACTGATCTGGATAATGAAAGTCTGTCTGACATGTAAATGGTGTCAAAGGCACCAGATTAAGCAGGATGAGGAGAGACAAATAAAGAATCAGCAGCTGGTTTTAAATCATGCTGTTTCGCTGGAATGGAGCAGAAACCATATTGAAACTGTTCATTGAGATTATTGTTGGACAGATGAAAATGAAGTTAAAAGGCAACAGTTTTTTCAAGAATGAATCAAAGATGGAAATAGGAAATAGTTGACTTGTTTTGGGTCTGTGGGTGATGGGACAATTCCAGTGGTAAGGGAGATTGTGTGTGATGAGAGGCCAGAGATGGGAAATCAGGTTGAAGTGTTTGATTTTTAATGAGGTCTTGAAATCATTCAGGAGAAACAGTTGAAAGAAAGGAGGGTAACTTTGCAGGTATGGTCAGAATAAGATGCTGATGGATGATAGTTATTTCATCAGAGAAGAAAGAAATGAGGCTATTACAGGAAGCAGTTGAGTACATGTGTGGAGGAAGTGAATCAGGGGCTGAATGATATTTCTGAATGAAGAGAATAAAACCTGGAGTCTCCTTCATTATGATTGATCAGGTTAGTGGTAGAGAGACAAAGTGGACAAATCAGAACAAATGCCTCTGACCTTGGCTCAGAAGAATAAAAAACATTACAGCTCTGTGTAGGGTAAGTGGATTGGGGAGAAAGAACTTAGTTGAAAACTAAAATAGTAATAAAAAATCTCTTCAGGAGAACCGTAGACTTAAACATTTTGACTTACAGTATCTGCATTAACAGTCAAATGTTCTTCTGTGAGGAGGAGTCAATGCAAAGTGAGATGTGTTCCTCCTCTACTTCTGTGACTGCAGAGAGGAGGACAGAGGACAGTGGACTCACAGTTTGACATGATGGACTACAGGACAGGACTGCTGCTCTTCACTCTCTGCTGGACAGGTGGACATCATCTCAGTCACAGTTTGACTCATTTCATCATGTTCTCCATCTGAGCTCATTTCACTCTTTATATCCTCTCTACAGGTGCTGAAGGTCAGACTCTGACTCAGTCTGGACCAGAGGTTAAGAGACCTGGAGAGTCCCACAGACTGACCTGTACAGACTCTGGGTTCACATTCAGCAGCTATGATATGAACTGGGTCAGACAGGCTCCTGGAAAAGGACTGGAGTGGATCGCTTTTGTGCACACAGACAGTACTTCTGTCTATTACTCCGACTCAGTCCGGGGCAGATTCACCATCTCCAGAGATGACTCCAGCAGTAAAGTCTATCTCCAGATGAACAGTCTGAGGACTGAGGACTGCAGTGTATTACTGTGCCAGAGACTCACAGTGAGAGATACAGAGTCGTACAAAAACTACTTCTCTTTCCATATGAAAACACGTGGAGCCTTTTAGGCAAACTGTTGAATGAATTTAACAGGAAGTAAAAAATTAACAAATATTAAGTCTGTTTTATTATTATTCTCCTCATGTTTATGTCAATGAATCAATAACAATCCTTGAAAAATGATCAAGGTCTAGAAGCTGCCAATGAAGCCCCAAAGGAACAAGAACTCAAATCAATAATAACACTCAAAGAAACAGGTAAAAGAGAAAACACGAGATGAATGAAAATGATTTTACTGTTACATAAAATACAACTTTCACAGTCAAAAGAGCACATGGATTCTCACAAAACAGATTAAAATTGAGACAAGAGTCATTAACCTGAAAGTATGTTCCTTTGTTCATGGGAAAAAATAAAATGCAATAATTTTTTTCTCCAATTAAAGTTGAATTTTTTCATGATGAAAGACAAACTTTACCATCCATGAGGCTAAACCTCCCCATCCTTGTTTCCTATTTGACTATAGAGAGGACAGTACATTTTCAATGAAGACTTCAGTTTTAGCAAAGTAAAAGAGTATGACTTCACTGAAAATAATTCAATTATTTACAACTGATTATTAACTGGCAGCCTTGGGGACACCCAGTACTTCAGCCTCAACATCATCAACTTTAGATAAAGTGTGTATGTGTGGGTGAGTTAATATTGTTTTGTTTTTGGAGTATCTTTTTGTTATTAAATCCCTACAACTCTTCACATAATCCCCAAAACACAAGTAAAAATGAAACAGGAATAACTTAATGAGCCAAGTTTTAATGATTCACTCTGGGGCTTTCACGTTTTCCATCATGCAGACAAACTTCATCCCATGGTTCAATCCTGGTAAATACTGGCTGACCAGAGGAAATCTGTTCTGCTCTGCTCTGAGGTAATTAGTCAGTTTAGTGCTGTTTAATTACATGTTTTCAGTGGCTGTGCATTCATTCTATAATGTATGCTCTGTAGCAAAGGGAAGCAAATGGACCTAAACTGCTTTTAGATAATGTTCAGACGTCACACTGATGGGTTTATCCAGGTGGAGCTGTGGCAACAAGCCCTTTTTGACAGCTTTTAGTGTTTGTCTGTAGAGAATAGGACGTCTACATGCCACAAATTCTTTGTCTTGTGAGAGGAAGAACTCTGTCTCACATACACATATTCAATGCACCAAAAAGCAAAAACTGCAGAGCTCACGGGGCAACATTTGGGCTGTTACATGAAGCTGCCAATGAGCTGATAAAAATCCACCACATAAAGATGATGTCTGATAAAAACTCAGCTGAAAGTATTCAGCATGAAAGTCTCTCCATGAGGAGGAGTCAATGCAAAGTGAGAAGTGTTCCTCCTCTACTTCTGTGACTGCAGAGAGGAGGACAGAGGACAGTGGACTCACAGTTTGACATGATGGACTACAGGACAGGACTGCTGCTCTTCACTCTCTGCTGGACAGGTGGACATCATCTCAGTCACAGTTTGACTCATTTCATCATGTTCTCCATCTGAGCTCATTTCACTCTTTATATCCTCTCTACAGGTGCTGAAGGTCAGACTCTGACTCAGTCTGGACCAGAGGTTAAGAGACCTGGAGAGTCCACCAGACTGACCTGTACAGCCTCTGGGTTCACATTCAGCAGCTATGGTATGGCCTGGATCAGACAGGCTCCTGGAAAAGGACTGGAGTGGATCGCTTACATTTATGCTGATGGTAGCAAAACCTTCTACTCCAACTCAGTCCAGGGCCGGTTTACCATCTCCAGAGACGACAGCAGACAGCAGGTGTATCTGCAGATGAACAGTCTGAGGACTGAAGACTCTGCTGTTTATTACTGTGCGCGGCGGTCACAGTGACTCAAAACATCCACAGAGCTGAACAAAAACCTTCAGAGTCTGAACACCTGCAGCATGAAGCCACCAGAGGAGGAGCTCTGAGACCAGAAATGATCAGAACACTAATGATCAAAAAAGGGAAACTCAAACAATGCAAAGTAAAGTGACAGTAGTATAATTTTATAACTACAATCTAATCTAGTTTTTCCCTCCCTCGGCTCTAATAACTTTATCCAAACCAATGAGCATTTACATCCATGGTATTAAAAACTGATGGTGGAGCCCACTGCAGGAGACACAATGCAAACTCCCACATATGATGATTCTTCCTCCAGTCATATCTCTCCTATGAGGAAGCATTTAAACAAAAATAAAAAAAACTGAAAAAAATGACAAAAAATAATCACCACACCACAGTTAAATGACACAGACAATAACTGCTCCTTCAGCAAAGGAAGTGATGAATATAAACACAACCATCAATATGATTCAGTGAATCTGAGTCTGACTCTGATCATCAGGTGGATTCAGTTCAGGACTTATTTTGGCCCAGATCCATCTAATTTCACTCCAAAATCTCAAGGCACACCACATTAACATTAATGAAAAATATTCTTTTTGACATGTTTTACCTTTAAAAACGGAAGTAAGTCTAGTCATAAACAGTAAAAGTGATAAACTGATAAATGAAGAGACAGCAATGTACTGATCCCTCCGTCTGTAAACTGCTGAAGGTTGCGCTCTCTTGATGGTGTCATGTACGTTGGGCGAGAAGGGTCAAACACAAAATTTGACTCCAACCAGTACTTTTTACCCTTTACAAACGAGTAAACGGACATTACAATGTAAAAATCAGCTTTTTTGCTTGCCAAAAACTGATTTATACCTCTGGTATAGCACCAAGATTGACATTTAGCCCCAAAATGACTTAATATAACACAGCAGAGTGATATTTACAAGATTTGACCCCAACCAGTACTTTTTACTCCTTAAAAAATGAGTAAAGGAACATTAAAATGTGAGTACATGCAAAAAAGCTGATTTTTACATTGTAATGTCCCTGTAATCATTTTTAAGGAATTTTGCAAAAGTCACTCTGTTGTGTTATATCAAGTCAGTTTCTGGCAAAAATCAACTTTTGGCACAACACTGGCGTAACTTTCCTCCGTAGACTGTATCCTCCTGCTGTTCTGAACGGAAATCCAGTCAGATGTCTCCTCGTCTCTGCGTTTGCTGTTGCTTTCTTATTTTCATCGTTTTGTGCCTGGTGTGGTTTCCCTAATTGCAGAGCGTTATTTTTGAGGATGCATTTGCTTATGTTCTTTCATCTGGGTTTTTTTTTTGTACTTCGTTTACTTTTTTTAGTGAGTTCATTTATTTGTATCACTTCCCTGAAAACGCCCGTTTGGTTAGGATGCTTTTGCTTTAATTCTTGCACCGCGTTTTATTCATTTGCACCGCATTCTTCTTGCAACGCATTTAATTTGTGTTTACATTTGACTCTATGCCACAGTTTGACCCTTCTCAGCTGCTCTTCTCGACTTGAAGCTGCTTTTGCGTTGCAGCACGTTTGACCCTTCTTGTAGTGATAACCACTGGGTGTACGAATTGCAAAGGTCCACGTGTATTTGCCTCGGAGCAAGAACCGCTGATTTAGTTGATGTTTTATTCATAGCAAATATGATGTGATGAACAATCTTAGTTTTATATTTCAGTTACATGCACTGCAAATTTTATTGTCATTGCAATACTAAAGTGAATATTGAAAGCATTATCATCAATCCAGAAAATCTGAATTGACACCCAACCCTACTAACAAACCAGTGAACACATTTCAGCAGATGATGATGATGTGTGGGTTTGAACCTGGTTGTAGTTTGAGTTGTAAAATAATATACAGCTAGAGCGAGCAGCTTCTTCCATTTCAACTGACATAAGTGTAAAATACAGTTAATATCAAGACTCTATGTCCAAAACACTATTTAGCTTAAATCTGGAAAACCTGCCAGTCCAAAAGTGCACATCATGTTTTAGTTCATGTTTCTCATCAAAGAGAGACCTTATGTGCTGCAGCATGAGACAACACTGAATTAAAATATGTGTAGACAAGGTCCACCTGACACAGACACAGCAAGGACCCAGAAGTGTGGTTACAGTTGTGGCTCATAATAACCAGACTTTTAGACAGATCTTGAAGAAGCACAGCTCAGTGCGGGAATCAAACCCGAGAGCCTTGTCTTGCCGGTCTGGTGCTTTAACCACTCGACCATACTTGAGATTAACAGCAAATGGACACTCACAGTCTTTTTAGGCAAACAGGAGAGGTGAGAACGGGGATCAAACCCGCAAGACTTTGTACAGGGATCCGATGAGCAGACCACTCGGCCACACTGATGACTCAATCTCAAGCACAGATCCTTTCTGGAAGACTTGGACTGGACTCACTCTGTTTTTGGGGTGCAGGGATGAACCGGAAAGCCAAGAACCAGGCTGCCACCAATGCTCAGGATACACAGATTTCTGAAAGACAGGCAGGAGTGGATACGAGAAAAGCCACCACAAGTCAGGATACACAGACGGATACTCAGTGTCAAGGACAGGCAGGAGGGTCGGATACCAGGAAAGCCACCACAAGTCAGGATACACAGACGGATACTCAGTGTCAAGGACAGGCAGGAGGGTCGGATACCAGGAAAGCCACCACAGGTCAAGATACGCAAAGGTATACTCAGTGTCGAGGACAGACAGGGAGGTTGGATATTGGAAAGCTACCACAGGTCAGGATACACAGACGGATACTCAGCATCGAGGACAGGCAAGGAGGTTGGATACCAGGAAAGCCACCACAGATCAGGATACACAGATGGATACTCAGCGTCAAGGACAGGCAGGAGGGTCCGATACCAGGCAGGCCACCACAGATCAGGATACACGGGCAGAGAGACTGTGACATCACCTTGGAATGAGATTTGAGTCTATCATACACTAAGGCTCAATTTAGTAAAAGCCCCACAAAGCCAAGTGAGGAAACAGAAGTCTCGCTCAAGCCCAGTTCTCTGTAAACAAAGTGGTCTTCCTCTGAGTCTGATATAAAGACTCAACATCAGACTGTGAGTCAGAGAAGAGGAGAAGCTCCATCATGACACCTTCAACACCAACCATGTTCTCTGTAGCTCTGCTGCTGCTGACTGCTGGATCCTGAGTCTCTGAGCCAGACACACTGACAGTATGATCACAGCACAATGACTCCTGACTCTCTCATTCAATATTCAACATGTTCTCCTCCACAGGGGTGAAGAGTGAGACGCTGACACAGCCAGGATCAGAGACGGTGCAGCCTGGTCACACTCTGACCATCACCTGTCAGCCATCTTATTCTCTGAGTAGCTCCCGGACAGCCTTCATCAGACAACCTGCTGGAGAAGGACTGGAGTATATCATAAGTGGTCATGCAGGGCACAGCATAATAGTCAAATATTCACTGAGGAGCAAGTTCAGTCTCAGCTTAGACTCGTCCACAAACACATTGACTCTGAGTGGACAGAACATGCAGCCTGGAGACTCTGCTGTTTATTACTGTGCAAGACACAGTGACACAAAACATCAGGAGAGCTGAACAAAAACCCTCAGAGTCTGAACACCTGGGACATGAAGCCACCAGAGGAGGAGCTCTGAGACCAGAAATAATGAAAACACCAGCTCACTGAAAGAAAGAGGAAAAAGAACACATTTACAAATGAAGAACTATGTGCCATTTGGTCTACTGCTTCCTTTAAAAAAAACATCATCATAACGTTCAATAAACTGGTCCAAATCCACTATCCTTCCCCATAAAAACAACCACTTGGATCTTCCAGTCCATGCATCACCATTCCCCTTATGAACCACCCACATTAGCAGATGACCCTTAACCTCCTGACACACAGCCGACAAGTGGATAAATGTCAAAGTATTAATTGTGCTCCTTAAGGAAAAAACTTCAAATTATTTTTTTATGACCGCAAAGTGATTCAAAGTGGTCCAAGGACCATATGTCCATAAGTTTTTTTATTGTTCATCACTTCTGTTTTTTCTAATTTCTTTCAAATAATTTCTTTTGGCCTTTTTTTGAAACAGCCAAAACAAATGCAGAAAATACAAGTCAAATGACCAAAAAGGGGTCAAGGTAGTTATAGTTTTTTTTTAGCAGACTGTATTTAGATGAATTACTCATGTTTACTTAAAAAGGTGGAAAATTCACAGAGACTTACACAGTAGGCTATAATACTGTCATCCTTGATGTCATTTAGTAGCACAAGAATCATGTGGTCAGGCAACCACTATCTGCAAATTATTTTATTATCACTTAAATCAAAAAGTGATACTCTCCTCTGATAAACCCTTTCTTTTGTGCGCCTGCCATCTCGCCTGCCACGGTGCCTTCGCCTGGCTACAATCACTAGCCAAGTCAAGTCAAGTTTATTTATATAGCACTTTTCCAACAAAAAAACTACTACTGCCATGATTACTGCAGAGTCCTGACAGCTCTTATATAGGCTCTGCTGCACAGTTACCACCAACTCAGTGCAATATGCAATCATTATGAGCAAGAGAGAGAGTTTAATACACGGTTCTCACAGGCGATAAATTGCACCGCTAAATTGCCTGTGGGAGTTAGTGCTGGTCTTTGAGGATTAGGTGGTATTTGCAATGCGGCTCATTTGCATAGGAAGGGGCACTGAATTTATGAATATTTCCTAGTTTACATGCATTCAAATTTGCCCCGTGCAGCCAGGAACGGCAGTGCAGTTTGGGTTCAGTTTGCGTGCATTTCACCCTTTGCGTGTGCTATGAGGATCACACACTATTTTTTCTGTCATTTGCACAGGTTTAGCAGTCACTAAAGCAGTTCAATCCTTTTGAGGATTTGACCCTTGGTCTTTGTCTTATGACCTATTAAATCATGTCACAAGTCACAGTATTCATGTATAAGGGTTTGATGGAAATCCCTCTAAGGCATTCTTGAGATATCACATCATCAGGCTGGAGACGATCAAAACATGTTAACTTTTGACTTATGATGATTTTGAATTCAGCTCATATGGTCAAGTTTCAAGAAAAAGACTTGAAGACATTTTAAGATATCTCACTCAAAGGCCTTCACCTCATGACCTCACAGATTTATGGACGTACATAAGGACGACCCAAGAATACAATGTGTGGCCTTGGCATAGAAGAATAAAAAACATACTAACTGTGTGTTAGGACAGAACACTAACAGTCAAATGTTCTTCTGTGAGGAGGAGTCAATGCAAAGTGAGATGTGTTCCTCCTCTACTTCTGTGACTGCAGAGAGGAGGACAGAGGACAGTGGACTCACAGTTTGACATGATGGACTACAGGACAGGACTGCTGCTCTTCACTCTCTGCTGGACAGGTGGACATCATCTCAGTCACAGTTTGACTCATTTCATCATGTTCTCCATCTGAGCTCATTTCACTCTTTATATCCTCTCTACAGGTGCTGAAGGTCAGACTCTGACTCAGTCTGGACCAGAGGTTAAGAGACCTGGAGAGTCCACCAGACTGACCTGTACAGCCTCTGGGTTCACATTCAGCAGCTATCCTATGAACTGGGTCAGACAGGCTCCTGGAAAAGGACTGGAGTGGATCGCTTTTGTGCACACAGGCAGTACTTCTGTCTATTACTCCGACTCAGTCCGGGGCAGATTCACCATCTCCAGAGATGACTCCAGCAGTAAAGTCTACCTCCAGATGAACAGTCTGAGGACTGAGGACACAGCAGTGTATTACTGTGCCAGAGGCTCACAGTGAGAGACGAGGACGGGAGAGTCGTACAAAAACTACTTCCTCTTTTTATCCCCATGAAAACACGAGGAGCCTTTTAGGCAAACTGTTGAATGAATTTAACAGGAAGACTTAAAAAAAATTAACAAATATTTAAGTCTGTTTGTCATTATTCCTCCTCATGTTTATGTCAATGAATCAATAACAATCCTTGAAAAATGATCAAGGTCCAGAAGCTGTAGCCACGATGAAGCCACCAAAGGAACAAGAACTCAAATCAATAATAACACTGCCGTAAAGAAACAGGTAAAAGAGAAACACTAGAGATGAAAATGATTTTACTGTTACATAAAATACAACTTTCACAGTCATGTATGAAAGAGCACCTTATGGATTCTCAATTAAAATTTACAGATTAAAATTGAGACAAGAGTCATTAACCTGAAAGTATGTTCCTTCAGTTCATGGGAAAAAAATAAAATGCAATAATTTTCTTTCTCCATAATTAAAGTTGAATTTTTTCTCATGATGAAAGACAAACTTTACCATCCATGTGAGGAAAGCTAAACCTCCCCATCCTTGTTTCCTATTTGACTATAGAGAGGACAGTACATTTTCAATGAAGACTTCAGTTTTGTTTAAAGCAAAGTAAAAGAGTTTACCTGTGACTTCACTGAAAATAATTCAATTATTTACAACTGATTATTAACTGGCAGCCTTGGGGACACATAAGGTTCCCTACAGTTTCCACTTCAGCCTCAACATCATCAACTTTAGTTAAAGTGTGTATGTGTGGGTGAGTTAATATTGTTTTGTTTTTGGAGTATCTTTTTGTCATTAAATCCCTACAACTCTTCACATAATCCCCAAAACACAAGTAAAAATGAAACAGGAATAACTTAATGAGCCAAGTTTTAATGATTCATTCTGGGGCTTTCACGTTTTCCATCATGCAGACAAACTTCATCCCATGGTTCAATACTGGTAAATACTGGCTGACCAGAGGAAATCTGTTCTGCTCTGAGGTAATTAGTCGGTTTAGTGCTGTTTAATTACATGTTTTCATTGGCTGTGCATTCATTCTACAATATATGTTCTGTAGCAGTGAAGCAAATGGACCTAAACTGCTTTTTTATAATGTTCAGATGTCACACTGATGGGTTTATCCAGGTGGAGCTGTGGGAACAAGCCCTTTTTGACAGCTGTAAGTGCTTGCCTGGAGGATATGGGACGTTTACATGCCACAAACTCTTTGCCTTGTGAGAGGAAGAACTCTGTCTCACAAATACACATATTCAATGCACCAAAAAGCAAAAACTGCAGAGCTCAAGGGGCGACATTTGGGCTGTTAGATAAGCCGACAATGAGCAGGTGGTGACCACTGATAAAAATCCACAACATAAAGATGATGTCTGATGAAAACTCAGCTGAAAGTATTCAGCATGAAAGTCCCTCCATGAGGAGGAGTCAATGCAAAGTGAGATGTGTTCCTCCTCTACTTCTGTGACTGCAGAGAGGAGGACAGAGGACAGTGGACTCACAGTTTGACATGATGGACTACAGGACAGGACTGCTGCTCTTCACTCTCTGCTGGACAGGTGGACATCATCTCAGTCACAGTTTGACTCATTTCATCATGTTCTCCATCTGAGCTCATTTCACTCTTTATATCCTCTCTACAGGTGCTGAAGGTCAGACTCTGACTCAGTCTGGACCAGAGGTTAAGAGTCCTGGAGAGTCCACCAGACTGACCTGCACAGCCTCTGGGTTCACATTCAGCAGTCATGCTATGAACTGGATCAGACAGGCTTCTGGAAAAGGACTGGAGTGGATCGCTGATATTTATAGAGATGGTAGTGGAACCTTCTACTCCAACTCAGTGAGAGGCCGGTTCACCATCTCCAGAGACAACAGTGCAAACCAGCTGTTTCTGCAGATGAACAGTCTGAGGACTGAAGACTCTGCTGTTTATTACTGTGCCAGATACACACAGTGACACAAAAGAAAGCAAAGCTGTACAAGAACTCAAACTGTCCTCACAACACTGAAAATATCAACTTTTTAAATGACACGAATACTCTCAAAACTTTACTTTAAATAAAGAAACAGATTCTAATTATTTTTCTTAAACATGATTCATGCTGATATGAGGGTAATGTGAAGAAGAGACTCTTGAAATATCTTTCTGAACATGACACCCATCATGAAGGGGTCTGTTGCTTTTATAAAACTGGGGACCTGGTTTCCTGTTGTTGCTATTTTGTGGGTCACAGTCTGGAAAGAATGGAAAGCCCTGTTTTAAACAAAAAGCCATGAAAACAAGCAGCTATAAACTAAAGGCAATCAATGACACAGAAACTCTACCCTCCCTGCCTCTGAGTTTCTTCCATCATCTTCTCCTGTTTTATGTCTTCAGGTTTTTCACAACAAAGAGCTTCAACTTCAGGAGGAAGATCTTGAACAGTTACAGCAGAGAGACACTGATGACACAAACTACACCAACAAACCAGAGAACACATTTCAGCTGATGAAGATGAGTAGATTTGGACCTGGTTGTTGATTTAACTCAAAGAAACAATATACAGTTAATGTGAGCAGTGAAATATTTTTTAAGGTCATAATAGGTGTTTTACAAATTTCAAATAATTCTAATTTAACTCTTTAGCTTCAAACTGGACAACCTGCCAGTCTAATGCTGCGTTCACACCGCAAGCTACTTGCAATCTTACATGAAATAATGCTGCATTCAAACTGAACTAATATTACCCTGTGCCTTTGGATAGGTAAGGTGAACTTGTCCTGGATCATAAGCTGGATCCTCCTGCTTGACATGCTTAACAAACATTTATTCTGGTTCCTCAACTGGTCACATTTTGCTTTATCTCAGGGTCATATATTTGATTTTGATGACAGCTAGGATATTTTTACTAAGTAAACTAAAAAAGATTATTTGACTTTCACTTAAGGCAACAAAGTTGTCCATAGACTTCTAAAAGAAAATCTGATGGTAAAAAATCACATGTTTTTACTGCGTTACGAGGTCAGTCATTGGTCATGTTGGACATTAGGGCAAAGTTTGAAATAATCACCCTCTATATTCTTGTGATATTACAGTCACAAATCTGTCCCCTAACACTGAGGATCATGAAGGTTTACCAGCAAAATCAAATCAGTTCATCTGTACAGTGTTCATCGTTGTCAGGTTGATGGAAATCCCTCTTGGCATTCTTGAGATTTATCATTCACAAACAATAGATGACCACAAGAATCCATGACTTTGACCTTGGACCAAGAAGAAATTAACTTTATGCATTCATGTGGTACAACATTTACAAAACTGCATCCTGGAAATCATGATCATGAGAGTCTTGGTCTTTGACCTTTGATTACAATTTAAATCAAGTAATAGACAAGTCATAGTGTTCAGTGTTGTCAGGTTTAATGATGTTAACTTTTGACCGACTACCTTGAATCCAGGTCATGTGGTCACTCACTCCCAAAGCCCAAACCTCATGACCTGACTCATATAAATGTTAATAGAAAACTCAAAAATCTAAAGCATCAGACCTTGGCAAAGAAAAATGAAAACATTACAGCTCAGTGTAGGGACAGTGGATTGGGAAGAAAGAACAGTTTAAAACTAAAATTTTCATCATTATCTTTTCGGAAGAACCGTAGAGTTAAAGGTCTCAACTTAAAATATCTGCATCAACAGCCAAATTTTCTTCTGTGAGGAGGAGTCAATGCAAAGTGAGATGTGTTCCTCCTCTACTTCTGTGACTGCAGAGAGGAGGACAGAGGACAGTGGACTCACAGTTTGACATGATGGACTACAGGACAGGACTGCTGCTCTTCACTCTCTGCTGGACAGGTGGACATCATCTCAGTCACAGTTTGACTCATTTCATCATGTTCTCCATCTGAGCTCATTTCACTCTTTATATCCTCTCTACAGGTGCTGAAGGTCAGACTCTGACTCAATCTGGACCAGTGGTGAAAAGGCCCGGAGAATCCCACAGGCTCACCTGTACATATTCAGGGTTTAGTGGTGATTATAGCAACGTTTGGGTCAGACAGGCTCCTGGAAAAGGACTGGAGTGGATCGCTTGGATCAACAGTGGTGGTACCACCTACTACTCTGATTCATTTAGAGGCCGGTTCACCATCTCCAGAGACAACAACCAAAAGCAGGTGTATCTGCAGATGAACAGTCTGAGGACTGAAGACTCTGCTGTTTATTACTGTGCCAGAGAGTCACTGTGACACAAAACATGAGGAGAGCTGAACAAAAACCCTCACAGAACACCTGTGACATGAAGCCACCAGAGGAGGAGCTCTGAGACCAGAAATGATGAAAACAACAGCTCACTGAGAGAAAGAGGAAAAGAAGCACATTTATAGCTGAAAAAATAAAATCAACTTAACAAACTCTGATTTTAAATATTACGTGATCACATTGAAATTATTAATTTCTGCATTAGTGATTATCACAATGACATTTGTCTGTCTGGATTGCCACATTCTTCACAATACTGAGTTTTTTTTCACAGAAAACTGTGGACATAACAGAGTCATTCATAAAATTCTGCTTTACAAAGTAATTCAAAACAACACTTGTTAGATAAAAAATAATTACTTTGTTTACAGATCCTCTGAATCTATGTGTTCCAAAAAAAGGAATAAACTGTCCTCTCAAAAAAAGTTGATGATTTCCCATCAGAATGGAGAGAACAACAGTAACAGAGTCAGTGTGTGACTTTACCAAAGGCTACAGCTGAACAGTAAATCATTTTTACATCTCAACCACGGTGTGTGCATGCACAACATTAGCACTGAAGGACACGCAGTATTTATCATTTTTTCTTCTTTTTCAGCATTGGTTGATGGAGATTTAAAGCACTTGTTTTCTCTTTAACTTTGACTCAACCAATAAAAGTCAGTCTGATTTTGCTGCAAAATAGCGGGTAGCTTTTGATTTTCCAGTCCTGCTGACAAAAGGTGTTTGCACTGCTTTCTTGGCATCCAGACAAGCTTCCCCTCAAAGATTGCTAGTCCAAAAAAACCTTTTGCATAGTCCTCTGACTGTCAGGCTGCCTTTGAGTCAGCAAAAGCTATTGTGTAGTGCCTCAGTACTCGCTGTCCTGAATTGTTCTTGGCCTATCAAACCGGAGGTTGATGCCAGTGTGATCAGGGCCCGTGTCATTTGTCTACAAGATGATGAGCAGGGCATCGATCATTGCATTTGCTATTTAAAAAAAAAAATCAACAAACATTAGGCTAGTTATGGTACCATGCCTGTATAATTTTGAAGTATATCTTGGGTCTACGTCACAACCTGTGGCCTGCCGCCAATAACAAGGTGTGGATCAACCTGGAAAAGGATGTAGATAAGAGCCTGGAGGCCATTATGAAGGGGAATGTTGACCAGAAATTCTAACACATAACCATCTTCATAATGTAGGAGCAGAATGCTTTGGGACACAAGAAGAGCATAGAACAAGTAATCCAGCAAAGCCAAACCAGCGAGAAGTCAGGATGAGCCAGCTGAGAGAAGAGCTGAAGTTACCTGAGCATAGGTTCAAGGCAGCTGAAGGAGAGGAGAGAACTGCTCTGGCTGAACTCACACACATCCTGAGGAAGAGGCTCAGCAGATTGAGGAGGGCTGAATGGCATCAAAGGAAGGGAAAGGAAAGGAAAGGAAAGGAAAGGAAAGGAAAGGGAAGCCTACTGCTGTTATGGTAATCCCTTCAGCCACCTTTCCTGTCCTGTGGAGGAGATCAACCACCACCTCAAAATTACATCAGAGAGACACCAAGAACTCAGCACATGCAGGGCACTGGTCTCACCTCCAGAACCAGTGACCCACTTCAACTGTGCCAGGCCTACCCTTTCAGAGGTCTAACAAGCTGTCAAAAGAGCAACCCCTGGATCTGCCTCTGACCGATGATCACAGACAGACATGATCAACAAATGGGTTGTAGTCCCCTCAGTAGGACACTCTGTGTGTCCTCACAAGGAGTCATAGTCACACATTCATCTATTTCTGATCAACAATCAAAATGAGTTTATAACAGACCATCTGAGTCATTTGTTTGTCAGAGATGTGCTGATATTTTCTAGAAGGAGGAGGAGTCAATGCAAATCTCTGAAATCACTCATCACTACATATGTGCTTTACAGACAGGGACGGAGACACAAACACTGACACACAAACACACTGGAGACTGGACAAAGAGCAAAAGACTTCACAATGACAACACCTGAATATTTGGCTCTGTTACTCATCCTGTCATTTACCTGGCCAGGTAAGAACACAGATAGTGTCACTGACAAACTCTCTGGGTCATGACTGTGTTTAATGATCTGCTTTAACATCTGCAGGTACTGAGGCTAAAACTCTGACTCAGTCTGGTCCAGTGGTGAAAAGGCCCGGAGAATCCCACAGGCTCACCTGCACATATTCAGGTGGTGATGATGACAGTGCTTGGATCAGACAGGCTCCTGGAAAAGGACTGGAGTGGATCGCTTTTATCGGCTGGAATAGTGGTGGCATCTACTACTCTAATTCATTCAGAGGCCGCTTCACCGTCTCCAGAGACAACAGTGCAAACCAGCTGTTTCTGCAGATGAACAGTCTGAGGACTGAAGACTCTGCTGTTTATTACTGTGCCAGAGTCACACAGAGACTCAAAACATCAGGAGAGCTGAACAAAAACCCTCAGAGTCTGAACACCTGTGACATGAAGCCACCAGAGGAGGAGCTCTGAGACCAGAAATGATCAGAACACCAGCTCACTGAGAGAAAGAGGAAGAAGAACACATTTAGAGATGAAGAAGTAAAAAAAAATGAAATTTGACCTTAAATGCAGTTTTAATATTCGTACCACCAACACTCCTGATTCATTCTTAAATTATCATCACAGTGTTATTTTAGGATTCTTTCTTGGTTGCCACAAACTTCACGAAATGTTTGAAAAAATCAAACAAAACAATTCAGCACCTCAGAGGCAGTCCAAGATGTCTCAGAAATTAAATTTGTAAATAAAAAACAAGTCTTTGTGGCCTGATCTCTTAAATTCACATGGTCCAAAATAAAGGACAAACTGTTATCTAAAAGGAAAAAGATCATGTCCCATCAGACTGCAGAGAACAAAAGTTTGTGACGTTCACTAAAGAGTTAAAAATAGTTTTCCACAGTACTCCTACAAGAAGAAAAAAACCTTGATGCCAAATGGGTGCAGGATCTTGTGATGTGATGAGTTGATGGAGTCCTGGTATGGATGCAAGCTGCTGAATTCTGAACCAGTTGAAGTTTATGGAGGATTTTCTGAGGGAGACCAAACAGGAGGGAGTTGCAGTCGTCGAGTCAGGAGGTGACTAAACTGTGGACCAAAATGGCGGTGCTGTGAGGGATGAGGGACGGGTGGAGGTGGTTGATGTTTCTGAGGTGGACATAGGCTGACTGGGTTCTGTTGTTGATGTGAAGGAGTGTGTGCTGATGAGAATGACACCCAGACTCTTTACCTGAGAGGAGGAGGAGATGGAGGAGTGAAACTGTTTGATCTGTTGAGAAGTAAAATTGGAGCCAATTAGAAACATTTGTGTTTTATTGCTGTTTAATTTGAGGAAGTTGAGCGTGACCCAGGACTTTATTTCAAGGAGACAGTTGGTGAGGGAGGAAGGTAGAAGGATGGAGTCAGGGTTAGTGGAGATGTAGAGCTGGGAGTCATCCATGAATGTTATAGGTTTGGAGGATGTGGCCAAGCGGGAGGATGTAGATAATGAAGAGAAGGGGCCCTAGGAAAGAGCCCTGGGGCACACCTGTGGTGACTGGGAGAGGGTGGGAAGTGAATGATTTGAGTTTGGGGGGGGGGGGGGGGCTGTGTGATGCCAATAGATTGAAGTCTAGTTTTTGAAGCCCAAACCTCATGATCTGACTCATATAAATGTTAATAGAAAACTCAAAAATCTAAAGCATCAGACCTTGGCAAAGAAAAATGAAAACATTACAGCTCTGTATAGGGACAGTGGATTGGGAAGAAAGAACAGTTTAAAACTAAAATTTTCATCACTATCTTTTCAGAAGAACTGTAGAGTTAAAGGTCTCAACTTAAAATATCTGCATCAACAGCCAAATGTTCTTCTGTGAGGAGGAGTCAATGCAAAGTGAGATGTGTTCCTCCTCTACTTCTGTGACTGCAGAGAGGAGGACAGAGGACAGTGGACTCACAGTTTGACATGATGGACTACAGGACAGGACTGCTGCTCTTCACTCTCTGCTGGACAGGTGGACATCATCTCAGTCACAGTTTGACTCATTTCATCATGTTCTCCATCTGAGCTCATTTCACTCTTTATATCCTCTCTACAGGTGCTGAAGGTCAGACTCTGACTCAGTCTGGACCAGAGGTTAAGAGACCTGGAGAGTCCACCAGACTGACCTGTACAGCCTCTGGGTTATCATTCAGTGGTTCTCACATGGCCTGGATCAGACAGGCTCCTGGAAAAGGACTGGAGTGGATCGCTTGGATCCATTATAACAGTGGCAGCACCTACTACTCTAATTCAGTGAGAGGCCGGTTCACCATCTCCAGAGACGACAGTGCAAACCAGCTGTATCTGCAGATGAACAGTCTGAGGACTGAAGACTCTGCTGTTTATTACTGTGCCAGAGACATACAGTGACAAAAGAGGAAGAAATGCTGTACAAAAACTCAACAACTTGTTAGAAATCACAGCACCAAGAGGAGGCAACAAAGACTATTTGCCACAAAAAAGATCATTTATGAGTGAAATCAAATTTCATTTTAATCAATATTGTAATCATTTTTCTGTAAAATGAGTGTGATTTAAAATGAAAAAAAAAAACAAGTCCTTAGGTAGGATAAACTTTGATGTTAGGATACATGTCAAAGAGATCCTGAATACATGCTCTATGTCTGAACATAATTATTATGACGGGGCCAAGGTGGCAAAAGAAAAGTACCTTGTATATTGGTGAGGGCAAGCAGATGGTTCAGAGGAGTTTTAAAAGTCTAATGATCACAATTTCCCATTACAGGAGCCCCTCATAAATGTTAAGCAACTAGAAGAGAGCCTATGTAAAATAAAAGTCCATCAATTATAGACAAACCCTCCCTGCATGACTGCTTCACCATCTTCATCCTCGTCTCTCTGCTTCATGTCCTGTTGTTCACATTGGGGAGCATCAACTTCAGAATGAGGACATTAAAATGATCAAGTAAAGAACAATGGGGGCTTTAATGCAGATAAAACTAGATGATATAAAACTGAGTATTATTCATTCAGATATTCACAGTGATGTGAGTTATCTACAATGTACAGTTTCTATATGCAATTAATGTGCAATCCTATAACAATGTGCAATTACAGTGTGGAAGTACACCCATGTACAATCACTTATCCCACATGCAATTACTCAGTAAATATATAATTTGGATAAGATTTGCTTTTAGTTTTGTTTCCAAGCCCTTTGTATATATTTTCATATTTTTTATATTTTATGTCTTACATAGGTAGAATAATGTACATGCTGCTATTTTATAAACTTAAGTCTATTTTCTATTTTATCAATGCTGTCCACTTTGCTGCTGTAACACTGTAAATTTCCCCGCCTAGGATGAATAAAGGTTTATTCTATTCTTCTGTTCTATGTTTCAAAGACCTACAGGGACAGTGAGAGATCTACAATCTGAATGTAGTTACAGCAGAGAGACACTGACTACACAAACTTCAGTGTTGTGGTAGATCAGACTGGGACACAAAGAGGAAGAATGAAAATGTCTGTCACAGCTGAAAGATCATGATCAAGATTTTGAGGAGTAAATTTTAATGATAGAAATAATTGATATTTTTGTTCTTTAATGAAAATGAAGTAGGGACTGTTAGGAAACTGGACAAGTCAGGCAGAACTGGACGTTTTACATGAAACAGGGTTAATATTCTCATAATGACATTACATCACAGAGAGAAAGTGGTTTGCCAAATCATGCAGAGAATGCAACAACACAGGCCCTCATTTATAGATCTGTTGCATGAGCGAAATGAGCGATTTTGCAGAGATTATGTTCCGCGCTGAAGCTCCTTATAGGGCAAAATCGCTCATTTCGGCTATATTTTTTCATCCATCACCAGTGTTATCATAAAGTCAGCTCATCTACCGTCTTCAGGTGGGTCAGCTGACCTGGTAAACAAACTTTTGATGACGTCATAGCCGCGCGACACAAAGGTACAGCTGACCTACTTTTAGCCGGCATTGCTGAGCAACATGGCAGAATATTTATCTGATGCCGAAGAGTCAGACTACGACGACCGGTTTGAGTCTGAGTACACGGACGAGGAGCTCCATGAGAGAAGAATGGAGAGGGAGAGAGACGAACAGCTGGCTCGAGAACAACAAACAGGAGCACGTCCACGACTCAATGCTAACTGGTGGTGCGCTTGTGGACAGTGTTCGCCTATAGCAACAGAAGAGGAGTGTGTTTGCTGCTCAGAGTGGGACTTGAAACCGGCTGACAAGCGTATGGATCTATCCAGGAATATATGTCTGACTACGCTGGAGGATTTCTCTGCAATGACAAACCGGGCTGTGGTAGAGACGAGCGATTTTGCAGAGATTATGTCCCGCGCTGAAGCTCCGTTGCCGTGGCCCCCACTAAGTGCGGCTAAATCGGTTGGATCTAAATAACTTCTGAAGGACTCCGAGCTGCACGATGTTTGTCTGAGTGAGTATATGAGCATGCACAAACCTAAAAATAAGGTCCAGGTGTCAAAATACTGGAGTTTCCCTTTAAGAGACCTGGAGAGTCCACCAGACTGACCTGTTATGCATATGGGTTCACATTTGGTGGCTCCTGGTTGGGTTGGGTCAGACAGGCTCCTGGAAAAGGACTGGAGTGGATCGCTGCTGTCAGCGATGGCAGTACTTACATCTACTATTCTAGTTCAGTTCGTGGCAGGTTCACCATCTCCAGAGACAACAGCCAAAAGCAGGTGCATCCGCAGATGGACAGTGTGAGGACTGAAGACTCTGCTGTTTATTACTGTTTTCTCTGGCCACAGTGACTCAAAACATCCACAGAGGTGTACAAAAACCCTCAGAGTCTGAACACCTGCAGCATGAAGCCACCAGAGGAGGAGCTCTGAGACCAGAAATGACCAGAACACTAATGATCAAAAAAGGAAACTCGAACAATGCAAAGTAACGGGACAGCAATATAATTTAACCTTACAATCTGATCAAGTTTTGCTCTCTCTTGGCTCTTACATACTTTGTCCAAACCAATGAACATTTCCATTGCCATGGTGTTATAAAACTGCATGTGGAGCTCACTGCAGGAGACACAAAGCAAACTCCCACATATGATGGTTTTTCCTTCAGCCATATCTCTTCCATTCAAAAATATTTAATAAAAATGACAAAGAAGTTACCAATAACAACAACAAATGATTACCACACCAAAGTTAAATGACACAGACAATAACTGCTGGTTCAGCAAAGGATGTGATGAATATAAACACATCCATCAATTTGATTTAGTGAATCTGAGTCTGACTCTGATCATCAGGTGGATTCAATTCAGATCTTAGTTTGGCCAAGATCCACCTAAGATTAAGGCAATGCACCACATTTACACCTCTGCCAAACAGCTTTTTTCCTTAAAAAAGGTTACTTTGATAAATTGAAGACAATCTAGTCATTTATAGTTGAAGTTAAAGGCATCTGTTATTTCTGTAAACTGTTGAAGATGGTGCTCTCTTGATGGTGTCAAGAGGGTTCTTGAGGAAGAAGAATTTATTGTTGTGCAAGGAAATGAACATAGATAAAAAAAAAACTTCAAAATCAAAATAATGTTTAATTTGCTTTTTAATATCACTTTTAAAAATAGTTGTCAACAGGATTTTTAAATTTCAAAGGTCCACATAAACTTGCTTCAAAGCAATAACCACTGACACAGCTGACTTTTTATTCAGAGCTAAGATGATGTGATAAACAATCTTAGTTTTATATTTCAGTTATAAGCATTGCACAAATTGACATTGCAATAGTGAAGAGAATATTGAGTGAATAATCACACATCACATCTCTCTCCTATCATGCAGCACAGTTTGGATTAAAGGTCTTCAGAAAAGAAGTCAAATTTTCTTCTGTAGGGAGGAGGAGTCAAAGCAAAGTGAGATGTGTTCCTCCTCTACTTCTGTGACTGCAGAGAGGAGGACAGAGGACAGTGGACTCACAGTTTGACATGATGGACTACAGGACAGGACTGCTGCTCTTCACTCTCTGCTGGACAGGTGGACATCATCTCCATTTGAGACTGAATGATTTCTTGATTTGTATCAACTTGGTTAATCTGATTTTTCATTCCTTTTCAGGTGCTGAAGGTCAGACTCTGACTGAATCTGGACCAGAGGTTAAGAGACCTGGAGAGTCCCACAGACTGACCTGTACAGCCTCTGGGTTCACATTCAGCAGCTACTACATGGGCTGGGTCAGACAGGCTCCTGGAAAAGGACTGGAGTGGATCTCTGCTATCAGCAATGGTGGTGGCAGCACCTACTACTCTAATTCAGTGAGAGGCCGGTTCACCATCTCCAGAGACAACAGTGCAAACCAGCTGTTTCTGCAGATGAACAGTCTGAGGACTGAAGACTCTGCTGTTTATTACTGTGCCAGAGTAACACAGTGACAAAAGAGGAAGAAACGCTGTACAAAAACTCAAACTGTCAAACAGCAACAAGTTTGACATGACAGCAAATGACTCCAAATATGAAACATTCATACTTCCAGTTTTATCATGATTAAAAAAATCATAAACATTGGTCAAGCTTTGTTGTCAGTACATAAGATTTATGCTGATTTCAGGGCAACTTATCAAAAAGATCCTGAGATTATTATTTCACATGACACCCATAATGAAGAGGACTTTTGCTCTTAATATATGTACACAGTAGAGCTCTGAGACTCTGCTTTTAGGGCCACGCTATTGCATATTAGAAACTCTCTAATAAATAACATGATAAAAAAATAAATCCTTGTAAATGGAAAGTCCTTTAAATGTAAATGGACCTTCACTGCCTCACTGTCCTCTCTTCTCTTTGCTTCATGTCCACACTAGAAAGCAACAACTTCATAAACATTAAAGTTACTAAGATGCAATGATGGGGACTGACATGGTGCTGGATTTGTGACCAGAAATTGCATCAGGCACTTTCTAAAACGAACTGACAGGCAGAACTGTAATTGGAACCCGAAAATAATTAAAATCTAAATAGGACCCCAATGTAATTGTGATACCATGGAGCCACGTTCACATTGATACCTGAACATCAACCTGAATATTATGAGGCGACCCTGAAAAACTAAAGACTTATAAACAGATAAAACTATTGTTGTGAGTGTTAAAAAGAGAACCAAAATCTCAAATTATCAGGACAACAAGTTAGTATCCTGACAAATCTTGAACATAATAGAAAGACACGGGTCCTTTTTTATAAATCGGCTGTGGAAACCTGCACAGATTTTAATGCAGAAATCATCAAACAGCAGCTCACACATCTGAGCAAAGATCACAGACATACATGATCAGAAAATGGGTTGTAGTCCCCTCAGTAGGACACTCTGTGTGTCCTCACAAGGAGCCATATTCACACATTCATCTATTTCTGATCAACAATCAAAATGAGTTTATAACAGACCATCTGAGTCATTTGTTTGTCAGAGATGTGCTGATATTTTCTAGAAGGAGGAGGAGTCAATGCAAATCTCTGACATCACTCATCACTACATATGTGCTTTACAGACAGGGACGGAGACACAAACACTGACACACAAACACACTGGAGACTGGACAAAGACCAAAAGACTTCACAATGACAACACCTGAATATTTGGCTCTGTTACTCATCCTGTCATTTACCTGGCCAGGTAAGAACACAGACAGTGTCACTGACAAACTCTCTGGGTCATGACAGTGTTTAATGATCTGCTTTAACATCTGCAGGTACTGAGGCTCAAACTCTGACTCAGTCTGGTCCAGTGGTGGAAAGGCCCGGAGAATCCCACAGGCTCACCTGCACATATTCAGGGTTTAGTGGTAATATTGCTGCTGGCTGGATCAGACAGGCTCCTGGAAAAGGACCGGAGTGGATCGCTTACATCAGCAGTGGTGGCAGCATCGGTAACGCTTCCTTTTACGGTACTAAAATTACCATGTATTTACATGCTAATTACTAGGTAAGTACCATGTAATAAGGGGTAGTTACTGTAAAATTACCATGTAATTACAGGGTAACTATATAGGTAATTACCTTGTACTTTTAAAGTAATTACCTAGTCAATTCCAGGCAAATACCAAGTACCTACCTGGTAATAAGTATTAATTACTGGGTAATTATAATGTCATTATATACTAACTATTTTGTTAATTGCCAAGTACTTACTAGGTAATTGCCATGCAATTTCTTGAGAAGTACCTGGTAACAGCTAGGTAATAAGTAATTACTCAGTAATTATTAAGTATTTATATAGTAACTATGTGATTAATTATTAGGTACTCACTAAGTAATTATATTATTTCCTAACAACCACATATAATAATTAAGTAATTACTGGGTGTTCCTTAAAAGTAATTACAAGGTAATTGCATAGTAATTAATAATGTACTTATGTCATGAGTACCAAGTAATTTTCTGACAACTACCAAGTAACTACAAGGTCAATAATAGCAATTACTGAGTAATTACTAAGTAACATATGGTAAAAACCTTATTATTTACGCTGTAAATACTTAGTAAATATATTATTGATTATATTTATTAAACAAACATTATTGATTGTATTTATTTTGTAACTACACAGCAACTACCCTTTAATTGTACATGAACTACAGAGGAAGGCTATGTATTGTATTGGTAAATACACAGTAAGTACTACAAAATTTAGAAAAGAAATTATGACACTACCAGTTACTTTCCTATTGGCTATCAGGTGTAATTACCAAGGAATTATAAGTTTCTACTAGATATTTACCATGTAATTACTAGGACATGAAGAGTATTTACTACATATTACTAGGTACTACTAGGTATTAACGCCATGTATTTCCATAGCAGTCAATAGGTTTTTATTACTTACCTGGTAACTTCTTTGTATTTACCCAGGAACTACAACATTTACCTGGTAATTACAGTTGAACTGTACTGTAAAAGGAAGTGAGGTCTGTTTCCATGTTATTACCTGGTAATTACTTATTTGTTACCAAGGAACTACAAAAATACCTACATGGAAATTACATAGTTATTAAAGTGTGACTGTACTGTAAAAGGAAGTGAGGTCTGTTTCCATGTTATTACCTGGTAATTATTTATTTGTTACTCAGGAACTACAAAAATACCTACATGGAAATTACATAGTTATTAAAGTGTGACTGTACTGTAAAAGGAAGTGAGGTCTGTTTCCATGCTATTACCTGGTAATTACTTATTTGTTACCAAGGAACTACAAAAATACCTACATGGAAATTACATAGTTATTAAAGTGTGACTGTACTGTAAAAGGAAGTGAGGTCTGTTTCCATGCTATTACCTGGTAATTACTTATTTGTTACCCAGGAACTACAAAAATACCGACATGGAAATTACATAGTTATTAAAGTGTGACTGTACTGTAAAAGGAAGTGAGGTCTGTTTCCATGCTATTACCTGGTAATTACTTATTTGTTACCCAGGAACTACAAAAATACCTACATGGAAATTACATAGTTATTAAAGTGTGACTGTACTGTAAAAGGAAGTGAGGTCTGTTTCCATGCTATTACCTGGTAATTACTTATTTGTTACCAAGGAACTACAAAAATACCGACATGGAAATTACATAGTTATTAAAGTGTGACTGTACTGTAAAAGGAAGTGAGGTCTGTTTCCATGTTATTACCTGGTAATTACTTATTTGTTACCAAGGAACTACAAAAATACCGACATGGAAATTACATAGTTATTAAAGTGTGACTGTACTGTAAAAGGAAGTGAGGTCTGTTTCCATGCTATTACCTGGTAATTACTTGTTCCTTACCCAGGAACTAAAAAAATACATTCATGGAAATTACATAGTTATTAAAGCGTGATTGTACTGTAAAAGGAAGTGAGGTCTGTTTCCATGCTATTACCTGGTAATTAGTCAGTATTTTGCCCTAAACTAGGAAACTATCACATCACGCAAGACACTTGGACCGAACATGCCGCAAAACCAACCAGTGACAATGATACAGTGTCAGAGTACACTGATACAGATACAGAGTCTGGGTCTCCCCACTGAACAGCACACTGTATCTGTCTGGACATAAGAGTTCCCATCAAAAACCACCATTACCAACCATCAAATTACATGAAGATGAATGCATGATTTTTAAACTTCCTCACTCAAAACACCTCGCTGTGACACATATACAAAAAAAAAGTGAGCTGCCAAAGATAAACATTTTAATCCAATGGATTTCAAATTCTCTTAAAAAAACAATTTCAAAAACAGTGCACATTTTGGTAACACTTTGTAAGTACACACTATTAAGCATTAATAAATATTCAATTCATCATTTATAAAGCATTTTTCTGACATGAATAATTAGTAATAACACATTTATACACGCAATTATAAATATTTTACTCATCATAAATAAGCATATCAGTAAAGGATTTTACTGAATTCATCATTTACAAAGCATTTTCTTGACATGATTATTTAGTAATAATTCACTTATACACACAATTTCAAATGCTTTAACCATCATTAATAAGCTTTAGAAAAACAATAATAATAATTGCAGCTTATCAGCATATTGTGACTGTGTAACATGAACAAGGGTAAAAGGTGGCCAAATCAAAACTTGCCAACACCAACTGCGCATCACAGAAAATTACAGTACGCAAAATAAATTCAAGTTAACAATTTTGTATCCAAGTACACAAAATAAATCTTTTAGTTATATATATAGATAGATAGATAGATAGATAGATAGATAGATAGATAGATAGATAGATAGATAGATAGATAGATAGATAGATAGATAGATAGATAGATAGATAGATAGATAGATAGATAGATAGATAGATAGAAAAGATGTTCTACTAGTATCAAAAAAAGTTCAGAAATATTTCGCTGCTATTTGGTGTTATTCTTAACCCTTTCACTGAGTAAAAATTCAAAAATGATAATTTAACCCCTAAGATAAATACACTTAATACCCCATAATATTATTATACAAATAAAAAATGTTGTGAAAATCAAAAGACAATCTTCAAGAGTGTCCAACTTCAACAATGAACTTTGATCCAACATTCAGCACTGTAGCCTACTTTTTTTTAGGGGAAGGAGTTCCGGGAACCTTGAAGGCTTTAACTTTTTCAGCTATGTCTGTGTCCTCCTGAATTGAAGTGGCACACTGTGTGGCGAACACACTGAGTTTCACCTGACTGTTGTAGTTTTCAAGGAGTTCCCTGTATTTACTGGGAGCAGCAATGAACAGCTCTGCGATTGGAGCGCTGACAACAACAGTGTTCTGGTTCACCCCAACACTCTTGAAAGCAGCAGACATGGTCCTTCCTTGAATGAACAGCCGTAGAACTTTTTTGTAACAGGCCACCACTTGAGCAGGATTTTTGGCTGCAATTCAGAGGACAAAGAATTAGGGTTATCCAAAGTAAAAAAAAAAAAAAAAATGGTGGCACTTACACAAATTTCTTGTCACTTTCAATAAAGAGGCAGTACTTTCAAGAAAATAGAGCCCCGAGACCCTTTTCAGCATTGTGATTAAACCCAGGTATTGGCCTTGCCAACAGAACACAGAGGGCATCCAGGATAGAACTGTGTTCGGAGGACAGAACTCTCAAATATTCAGAGCAAGAAACCTAAAAACAAGTTGAATGGGGTAATTGTTTCCTAAATAACTGCTTTATTTTCTGCGACAATTGAGATTTTTTGTGAAGCATTAGAAGGTAATTTGAGTTACTATAGCATTTTTCTAAAGGTAGGGATAATATGATTCATTGATCCTGAAAACCTACACCTTGCATTTGGAATCATACTGATATCATTGTTAGTTTGGCAGTTATTGAACAAAAACAGTCATTTGCTAATGGTAGTTATCTGGATCACCACCAAATTATAACAACCTCCTTAGGGAAGGGAAACAATTTAGCTTCTTGGACAGCTCTGTTGCCATTTGGGCATATGAAATGCCAGTTCTTAGATTCATGCAATGCTATGATCTTAAACTATCCACAAAAGGTCTAAAGACAGTAACATCAGTACTTGTAGCTCAAGGAATAAGTTGACAAAACTACAGAAATATTGGAAAACCAACATGTTTTGACAGTTGCTGAGTAACATACAGAACAAGCACTTTCAGACACAGCATTAATGATATAAGGTGATCGTAGTTTGGGGAAAGATAAGTATGCTTAATGTGGCAGGGTTGCTTTTCATATTCAGGATTATTTCCCGGTAAAAATCATGCATGATCTCATGCTATATGAGATCGAGGTACTGTAGCTGCAGTTAAATTTACCTTGGATCAGGCTGGTTGCTGTAACAGACTGCTTGGTGTTTATCTTGACAAAATATTTATAATATTAGAGCGAGAATGTGAATTAAACAAAGTTATTTTTTGGTGACCTGAATATAGACTGAGGCTCAGCAGACTGCTCTGTTAAACTCAAACTCAGACCTGCAGATGCATGTGGGTTATCCCAGATTATTAACTAGATTAAGGTTAACAGCGTGTGGCACTGTGAGTTCTACAAGAGTCCTACATTAGTTCTACATACATGGATCAGATTTTTATTAATGCAGCTGAATTATTCTCCAAAACGGTATCCATAACTGTAGGTTGTAATGATCCAATTTTGGTTGCTGCTAAATCAAATAAGAAGAAAAAACTATTTTGATATGTATTTAGTGAGCAAAGTAATGGAGTGGTTAAAAAAACCTCTTTACCTCTCTTAGGTGTCTTTGTTTCCATTTCTTTGACTTCTTGGCCTTTCTCTCTCTCCCCTTCTTCTTTTTCTTCTTCTTCTTGTCTTCCTCTGATGAGGATGTATCAAAGGAGGAGTCAGATGAAGCATCAGAGAATATTCACTTGAGCTATCACAAGGGGAAGATGAAGGCAAGTCGACTGCCTGGGTGGAACTGCTGCCCCCCTTTTTAAGAGCTGTTAAAATAAATACAAACATTAGGCTAATGTGGCACAAAGAGGCATAAATATATATGTATATAAAGATAGATATATTGATATATAGATACTCAAGTGTCCAGAGATAAACTAACAAAGTAAGACCAAAGTGTACTTAAATGTGTGTTAATACTGTGTGTAGTAAATCTTACCTGCTGCCAGCTGTTCTTTTAGATAGTCTCTTTCCTTGGTAAGCTCTTCAGCCTTCTGCTTTAGGACCTCTACCCTCAGCTGACACATCTCCAAATCCTGTGGTTGGGGCACAGGGGCAATGGAAACACCTTTAAAAACAAACAAACAAACAAAAAAAAACATTTTAAAATGTATTCAAAACATTCAGTACCAACAAAGGTTTTCATTAATCTCTGATCTCGGCTAGTCTGTTGTATCTGTAACTGATCCAGTGGATCTCCTGTATTTTGTTACATCATAGTTTGAACATACACAACTTCTTTTTTCCCTTTGTCTAATACTCTTAGACTAAGGGATTTATATATTTACAGATCAACACTTTAATTGTAAAATAAATCTGGAAATCTCTGTGATAAATTACAAAGCTTTACTATGCAGCAAATTTGTGAACATAGCAGCTTCTTGCATCATTTGGGACGTAAATAACAGAGACATTGGTTTATACTAACATCTAAGGTGTTGATTCAGCAGTTAAAACTGAGATTTAATATCTGCAGAGAAACCCTTTCACCACTGTGTTTGTGTACCAGCCATTCAATGCAGGTGGAGACAAAACTGTTCTGGCATCACACAGTCAACAAACTATCAGGCCTACCTGTATGACTATTTTTAGCCCAATTTGATGGCATTAATTAAAGAAAAAATAATACAATAATATTTCAGAACTTAATGGCATGTATCTATTTTTGATCACCATACATACATGTAAATACTTATATAGGTCTGCCTGAAGCACTCAGAGCATGTGGTTTATTTTATGTAAAGCCCTTGTTCATTTATATTGCTGTAATTATCATAAAAGTAATTCATAAATATAGATACATATTTTTGTAATATTTCCTAAAAAGGATTTTGTTTTTATTGAACAAACTGAACCAGAGTATAGTGAGGTGATGCTCTATGGTCTAACACCAGTCAGCATGATTAATGTATGTAAACGTACTTACCACTGGTGCCATCGACGGCCACAGACCCTCTTATATCCACACCAACAATCTTTTTAGCCCGCGTTCGCACAAATCTTCGTGTTTTGCCAGAGTTCGGCATGATATTGGCGACATTCAAGTTTCTTCCAGGGAAATGTGATGTCTGCTCCCGCCTGCAGTTACCTGCGACGACACGCTGATGACGCAGCAGAAGCATCCTGCCCCACGCTGATGACGTATTCAGAGCGGGATTGTAGTCCTTCAGTGAATCAGAGCGGTTCAGTGATAATGAGCGGATTCACCCGATTAAAACAACTGATAAAGAAAGAAATATCAAAAAGAAATGCCCTGAAGCTAATAAAGTGGCTACAGAGGAGGAGACTGCTTCAAAGAAGAGTTAAATGCAGAATTTGCCATACGGACATGAAACTGAAGAGAAGTACGAACAGTGGAGACAGATATGCACGGTAAGACACAATGATAGATATAGGAAAATTGAACAAATGTGCAGTTATTTGTTGATTTATGTGCATGTTTGGGTCGGATTAATATGAGATGTAATGTTGCAGGATTAAATAATTACATGAAATTTGTTTAATGAGCAATTTAGCAATTTTATCAATGGAGATAAACAGTAATACATATATATATACATATATATATATATATATATATATATATACATATACATATATATATATATATATATATATATATATATAGATAGATAGATAGATATAGTTATATATAGATATATATATATTCCTTTATATATATTTTTATATAGCCTATATATATATATAAATATTTAGACATACAGTATATGAAATTAGAATATTGCATAATTGTAATTAATCCTTAACTTCCTAATGTGAAAAAACAGGTAGAAGACCAAAAACTGTATCTTTAATTCATTAAACAAACGACCATATCAATGAATAGCCATTTCAAAAAGTAGCAACCTGAGAGGAGTAAATTACTTATTACCAAACATTTAGAACAGGTCACATCAATTACCCCCTACAAAAAGCAAAGTGTTCATGAAGGTCTACAGCTTTACTGTGTAATTTTATAATGATGAAATTGACACATTTAAATAAAAAGTCTAAGCAAATAATCCTTGTGACAAACTACAATCTAATTACACATTTTTTGTGTTGTGCTGATTATATTATCATTTTATGGTAACCTGATAATGCCATCTTGGTTATATTTATTGTTTATTATTGCTACCTAAACCTGTGTGCCAGTGTGTGTCCTAATTACAGTCTGTTCCTTTTCTTTTTAAAGGACTGGTGTAAATACCACATAAAGGACAGGAAAAACAAATTTCAGTGAGGCGCATGTCCATCTTCAGTCACTCAAACGTGTCTGTCAGTGATGATGCACTTCATGTACAGGTGGGTAATAATAATAATAACAATAATAATAGTGTAAACATTAAAGCCATTTTCATTTTCAGCACAAAAGAAAAGTTTGTTAATTCAATTGTGAATTTAAATAAGTTTCAAGGAGAGTTGAGAAAGTTGTACATAGAATGTGTAAATTTAGGTCTTTTATGTTTGTTTGTTTATGCCTCAGTCTGGGAGAGGAAGAATGACCGGTGGGTGGAAAAGAAAGAAGTGGGTCTCTGGGATGTTGGGTGTGAGGCATCATCAAGGACGAAGAAAACCCATCCTGCGCCTTGTGAAGAGACGATCTGGAAGACATCTGATGCCTTTAATTGTTCATCATGTGAGGCCTAGATCTTCAGTTTTCAGTGACAAGTGGCATGCTTATCAGGTGCTCTCTGGACTAGGATACAACCATCACACTGTTAACCACAGGAGGTGGTATGTAGATCCCCAAGCTGGTGCCCACACAAAGCATCTTAAGAGGGCCTGAAGATCCTACAAGGAGCAGATCTGGAGGGGAAACCGCACTGACAGTTTGCTCTCTGACCACCTTTCACTGATTGAATGGAATGAGTGGCTCGCAAAGAAACACCCTGATGGTGCTTTTGGCAGACTAATTTATAACATTTCCAAAAAGTACATGTAATTTGCAGTCACTGTGACCAATGCAAGAACCTTCTTTTGAAGGTGGTAGTGAGGTAATCCATGCAGTTTGTTTTTGTAGTGTCTTTAAAATTACATTGCCAGGATTATTTTCTCTGCTGTTGATTGTTTTGTCTGGCTGAATAATTTTATCAGAGAAAGGGTTTAGAAAAACAGTGACAGTGAAATATCTTTGAACTTTTATATTTGATACTAGAAGAACAAATATAAATATTTGTGTGTGTGTGTGTCTGTATATATGTATAAACACACACACACATCATATATATATATAAATATATATAAATGAATATATATATATATGTGTGTATATATGTGTATATATATATATATATATATATATATATATATATATATATATATATAAAACTTAAAGATTTATTTTGTGTACTTAAATACAAAATTGTTAACTTGAATTTATTTTGCGTACTGTAATTTTCTGTGATGCACAGTTGGTGTTGGCAAGTTTTGATTTAGCCCTTGTTCATGTTTTACAGTCACAATATGCTGATAAGCTGCAATTATTATTTTTTTTCCAAAGCTTATTATTGATGGGTAAAGTATTTGTAATTGTGTGTACAAATGAATTATTACTAAATAATCATGTCAGAAAAATTTAGATTAGATTAGATTAGATTCAACTTTATTGTCATTGCACATGTCACAAGTGCAGGCAACGAAATGCAGATAGCATCTAACCAAGAAATGCAATAGCAGTATGTTATAAATATATTATAAAAAGTGCAAAGATGAAATTATGTGTTAAATACTGTAGATACAGGTATATACAGGTTGTTTCTAGGCTATGACTATGGTACAAGACATTGACTATCATACAGGCTATGATAATATAATTATGAACAGTAATGCTTTGTAAATGATGAATTCAGTAAAATCCTTTACTGATATGCTTGTTTATGATGAGTAAAATATTTATAATTGCGTGTATAAATGTGTTATTACTAATTATTCATGTCAGAAAAATGCTTTATAAATGATGAATTGAATATTTATTAATGCTTAATAGTGTGTACTTACAAAGTGTTACCAAAATGTGCACTGTTTTTGAAATTGTTTTTTTAAGAGAATTTGAAATCCATTGGATTAAAATGTTTATCTTTGGCAGCTCACTTTTTTTTTGTATATGTGTCACAGCGAGGTGTTTTGAGTGAGGAAGTGTAAAAATCATGCATTCATCTTCATGTAATTTGATGGTTGGTAATGGTGGTTTTTGATGGGAACTCTTATGTCCAGACAGATACAGTGTGCTGTTCAGGGGGGAGACTTAGACTCTGTATCTGTATCAGTGTACTCTGACACTGTATCATTGTCACTGGTTGGTTTTTTGCGGCATGTTCGGTCCAAGTGTCTTGCGTGATGTGATAGTTTCCTAGTTTAGGGCAAAATACTGACTAATTACCAGGTAATAGCATGGAAACAGACCTCACTTCCTTTTACAGTACAGTCACACTTTAATAACTATGTAATTTCCATGTATGTATTTTTGTAGTTCCTTGGTAACAAATAAGTAATTACCAGGTAATAACATGGAAACAGACCTCACTTCCTTTTACAGTACAATCACACTTTAATAACTATGTCATTGACATGTATGTATTTTTGTAGTTCCTTGGTAACAAATAAGTAATTACCAGGTAATAGCATGGAAACAGACCTCACTTCCTTTTACAGTACAATCACACTTTAATAACTATGTCATTTACATGTATGTATTTTTGTAGTTCCTTGGTAACAAATAAGTAATTACCAGGTAATAGCATGGAAACAGACCTCACTTCCTTTTACAGTACAGTCTCACTTTAATAACTATGTGATTTCCATGTATGTATTTTTGTAGTTCCTGAGTAACAAATAAATAATTACCAGGTAATAACATGGAAACAGGCCTCACTTCCTTTTACAGTACAGTCACACTTTAATAACTATGTAATTTCCATGTATGTATTTTTGTAGTTCCTGGGTAACAAATCAGTAATTACCAGGTAATAACATGGAAACAGACCTCACTTCCTTTTACAGTACAGTTCAACTGTAATTACCAGGTAAATGTTGTAGTTCCTGGGTAAATACAAAGAAGTTACCAGGTAAGTAATAAAAACCTATTGACTGCTATGGAAATACATGGCGTTAATACCTAGTAGTACCTAGTAATATGTAGTAAATACTCTTCATGTCTTAGTAATTACATGGTAAATTTCCAGTAGAAACTTATAATTTCTTGGTAATTACACCTGATAGCCAATAGGAAAGTAACTGGTAGTGTCATAATTTCTTTCTAAATTTTGTAGTACTTACTGTGTATTTACCAATACAATACATAGCCTTCCTCTGTAGTTCATGTACAATTAAAGGGTAGTTGCTGTGTAGTTACAAAATAAATACAATCAATAATGTTTGTTTAATAAATATAATCAATAATATATTTACTAAGTATTTACAGCGTAAATAATAAGGTTTTTACCATATGTTACTTAGTAATTACTCAGTAATTGCTATTATTGACCTTGTAGTTACTTGGTAGTTGTCAGAAAATTACTTGGTACTCATGACATAAGTACATTATTAATTACTATGCAATTACCTTGTAATTACTTTAAGGAACACCCAGTAATTACAAATTATTATATGTGGTTGTTAGGAAATAATATAATTACTTAGTGAGTACCTAATAATTAATCACATAGTTACCATATAAATACTTAATAATTACTGAGTAATTACTTCTTATTACCTAGCTGTTACCAGGTACTTCTCAAGAAATTGCATGGCAATTACCTAGTAAGTACTTGGCAATTAACAAAATAGTTAGTATATAATGACATTATAATTACCCAGTAATTAATACTTATTACCAGGTAGGTACTTGGTATTTGCCTGGAATTGACTAGGTAATTACTTTAAAAGTACAAGGTAATTACCTATATAGTTACCCTGTAATTACATGGTAATTTTACAGTAACTACCCCTTATTACATGGTACTTACCTAGTAATTAGCATGTAAATACATGGTAATTTTAGTACCGTAAAAGGAAGCGTTACCGCAGCATCTACTACTCTGATTCAGTGAGAGGCCGGTTCACCATCTCCAGAGACAACAGCCAAAAGCAGGTGTATCTGCAGATGAACAGTCTGAGGACTGAAGACTCTGCTGTTTATTACTGTGCCAGAGACACAGTGACACAAAACATCAGGAGAGCTGAACAAAAACCCTCAGAGTCTGAACACCTGTGACATGAAGCCACCAGAGGAGGAGCTCTGAGACCAGAAATGATGAAAACACCAGCTCACTGAGGGAAAGAGGAAGAAGAACACATTTACACATGAGGAAGAAAATTAACTCAACAAATTCTGATTTTAAGTATAACCTCAATACTTAAGGATTACCAATTTCTTCATTAGTGATTATCATAATGACATTTGTCATTACTGTGGACAAAACAGACTTGTTCATAAAAGTCTGCTTCACAAACTAGTTCAAAACAATACATGTTACATAAAAAGCTGTGTTTCCAGATCTTCCAGAATCTAGGAGATCCAAAGGAAGGAATAATTTATATAATTTTTATAATTATAATTATAATTTTTCCTCCCAAAAAAAGTTGATGATTGTCCATCAGAACAAAGAGAACAATAGTAACAGTCTGTATGTGACTTCACCAAAGGCTAAGGCTGAACGGTAAATCATTTTCACATCACAATCAGGCAGTGAGCATGCACAATATTAGCACTAAAGAACACACATGTTTTCTTGAACAACATCAAGTAGCCACTTCAGCATTGGTTGATGGAGACCTAAAGCACTTGTTTTCTTTTTATTGTGACTCATAACCAATAAAAGTCAGTCTGATTTTGCCAAAAAATAGCAGGCAATTTTTGATCTTTCAGTCTTGCAGACAACAAGGTTATTGCACTGCTTTCTCGGCATGTGTGGTTGTTACTGAGGATTTTGCTGGGATTTCTCTGATGTGGTGGCTCCTCTCAAAGCTCTTGTTCGTCCAAAAAACCTTTTGCATACTCCTCTGACTGTCAGGCTGCATTTGAGTCAGCAAAGCTATTGCACTACAAACTATTTTGTAGTGCCCCACTACTCGCTGCCCCGAACTTAAGGTTGAAGCCAGTGCGCTCAGGGCCCGAGCCATTCTTCTACAGGAGGATGAGCAGGGCATCGATCATCCAATTTGCTACTTTATAGAAAAAATCAACAAACATCAGGCCAGTTACAGTACCATCAAAAAAGAAGCTCTTTTCCTTCTAATCTTCCTGTAAAATTTTGAAGTATGTCTCAGGTCAACCTGTGCACATGTTCACTGACCACAACCCACTGATATTCTTGAATCAGATGCACAACTCAAAGCGGAATCTCATGTATCTCATGCACAGACACCATCTGTACAGTGATGCAGAACAACAAGTCCCAGGCCCCCCAAAAGAAAGCAACCACTTTTTCAGAGCAGGAGAGAAAGCTTAACATCAACATCAACAACCACTTCATTCTGCCAAGACATGGAATGAATCCCAAATCTACACCTTAGCCTTCCCCTCTTCATCCCTCCCCCCGCATCACCCTCTGTTCTGAGAGTGCAGGAAAAGGGGTGAAATCACACTGCTGAGAAACGAGAAGCCACTCAATTCTCGTTATGTCATCTTGCAGATCCACTTACAAGGTGTGACGAAGGCAGATGTGACAATAACCATAGCTACATCTGCGAAAGTTATGATGAGAAATTTTAAAATACGACCAACAATTAAAAATGATTAATAGTAATTTAAAAGTATGTGCTTCCTTCTGTCTCTGCTCTTCCCTCTTGTCAGTGGGCACAGTGTATTATGGGAAATTCTTGAACCCTTTTGTATCAAGTGAGGTCTGCTCTGTCTTTGTTTAAAGGGCTGTGTAGTCCTTGGTCTTAGCCCTTCCTCTTAGCCCAACGGAGAATTGGGAGACCCTTTCACTTGACATCAACGCACAAAACCAAGGGGTAAGGGGTACAATTGGGATGGACCCATGGTTTTGACATCAGAGTCAAGTCCCCTGGGAGGATGGGATTGAAGAGGTGAATGAGTGAAAGAGGTCCAAATATGCAGATCTTGCTGCTGAGTGCTGCAGAATTGGCTGGAAAACCTGTTGAAAGCCAGTGGAGGTTGTGTGTCAAGACCTTGCAAACACTCTTTAGCTCGCACATTGAAGCTCTTTGGTGTGAGAAGTTACTGCAGACCAGGAGAGCCATAACACACAACACCCACTGACATCGGGTTTATCACCCACAGAATCAAGAATCACCAGTAGGTGTATTTAAGATATTTAAGAACTGCTGTGAGGAAGTTAGGCGTCTAAGACATCTCAAAGGCGTCTGTTTTGGAGTCTGTGTATAAAGGAATATTAAAGTGTTTTTTACCAGGCAATCGTTTATAGATCTAATGTTGAAACCTGCACAGATTTGGGTGCAGAAATCATCTAACAGCAGCTCACACATCTGAGCAAAGATCACAGACAGACATGATCAGTAAATGGGTTGTAGTCCCCTCAGTAGGACATTCTGTGTGTCCTCACAAGGAGACATATTCACACATTCATCTATTTCTAATCAACAATCAAAATGAGTTTATAACAGACCATCTGAGTCATTTGTTTGTCAGAGATGTGCTGATATTTTCTAGAAGGAGGAGGAGTCAATGCAAATCTCTGAAATCACTCATCACTACATATGTGCTTTACAGACAGGGACGGAGACACAAACACTGACACACAAACACACTGGAGACTGGACAAAGACCAAAAGACTTCACAATGACAACACCTGAATATTTGGCTCTGTTACTCATCCTGTCATTTACCTGGCCAGGTAAGAACACAGACAGTGTCACTGACAAACTCTCTGGGTCATGACAGTGTTTAATGATCTGCTTTAACATCTGCAGGTACTGAGGCTCAAACTCTGACTCAGTCTGGTCCAGTGGTGAAAAGGGCCGGAGAATCCCACGGGCTCACCTGCACATATTCAGGGTTTGGTGGTGATACTGAAAACGTATGGGTCAGACAGACTCCTGGAAAAGGACTGGAGTGGATCGCTTGGATCGATAGTGGAGTTGTCACCCACTACTCTAACTCATTTAGAGGCCGGTTCACCATCTCCAGAGACAACAGCCAAAAGCAGGTGTATCTGCAGATGAACAGTCTGAGGACTGAAGACTCTGCTGTTTATTACTGTGCGCGACGGCCACAGTGACACAAAACATCAGGAGAGCTGAACAGAAACTCTGAGAGTCTGAACACCTGTGACATGAAGCCTGAGAGGAGGAGCTCTGAGACCAGAAATAAAGAAAACACCAGCTCACTGAGAGGAAGAGGAAACGGTACATATTTGCAGATGAAGTAAAATCAACACCAAATTCTGATCTCAAATACAGTTTTAATATCCATATCACCTACACTCCTGATTCATTCATAAAAGATTATCATAATCTCACTGACACAAACTTCAGAAATTGTTTAAAAAAATAAAACAAAGCAATTCATCACAGCAGAGGCTGCCCAAGATGTCTCAGAAATGATATTTGTAAATACGAAGAACAAGTCTCTATCTATGATCTCCTAAGTTCACATGTTCCAGAGAAAGAGACAAACCGTTTTCTATTAAGGAAGTAGATCATGTTCCATCAGACTGAAGACTCCATGGCCTTGACCTCTGAAATTTTTATAGATCAGTCCTTGGTCATGCTAACATTTGGGCAAAGATTAAAGAAAATCACTCCATGCATTCTTGTGATATTATATTAATAAAACTACGGACTTTGACCTTTGAGCTACAAAATCAAGACAGTTCATCTATAAACCCCAGTGTTTATTGTTGTCAGGTTTGTTGGAAATCACTCCAAGAATTCTTCAGATTTATTTCATTCACCAACAATGGATGACCACAACACTTCATGATGTTTACATATGGTCTATGACGGTGTTGAATCTTGGTCATATGCCCAAAGATACTGTAAAGCTTAAAGACCTTTTGGTAAACACAGTCACAAGGCCTTAAACTCAAGACCTGATATTTGTGAATGTACATGTGATTATAGTAATAATAAGTTTTATTTAAGGGCACCCTTCACAACACTCAAGGTCACCTTACAAAAGATAAAAAGTGGAGTAAAAAACAGGAATACAAACAAATAAAACAATACAGTAGACAGTGGAAGAGATCAGAGGGAGTAGGAGAGCTGGAACAAAAGGGTTTTGGGTCTTGTTTGAAAGAGCATAAAACACTGTTGTGGAATGTCAGGGGGGAGAGAGTTCCATAAAAGGGAAGCCGAGTAGCTGAATGCTCGGCCCCCATGTTGACTATTTGAGTAGAGGAGACAGACAGATGGACAGAGGAAGATGTCCAGAGGGCATGGGCAGGTACAGAAATGTCAATGAGGTCAGAGAGGTATGGGTGGGTGAGGCTGTGGATGGCTTTGTAGGGGTGGAGCAGGATTTTTTTGTTGGATGCGAGAAGAGCTGCAGGATGATGGGTGTGATGTGATGAGTGGATGGAGTCCTGGTAATGATGCGAGCTGCTGAATTCTGGACCAGTTGAAGTTTATGGAGGGTTTTCTGAGGGAGACCAAACAGGAGGGAGTTGCATTAGTCGAGTCGGGAGGTGACTAAACTGTGGACCAAATGGTGGTGCTGTGAGGGATGAGGGACGGGTGGAGGTGGTTGATGTTTCTGAGGTGGAAGTTGGCTGACCGGGTTATGTTGTTGATGTGAAAGAGTGTGCTGATGAGGATGACACCCAGACTCTTTACCTGAGAGGAGGGGGAGATGAAGGAGTGGTCAATGGAATAGTGAAACTGTTTGATTTGGAGCCAATTAGTAACATTTGTGTTTTATTGCTGTTTAATTTGAGGAAGTTGAGTGTGACCCAGGACTTTATTTCAAGGAGACAGTTGGTGAGAGAGGAAAGTAGAAGGATGGAGTCAGGGTTAGTGGAGATGTAGAGCTGGGTGTCATCCATGAATATTATAGGTTTGGAGGATGTGGCCAAGCGGGAGGATGTAGATAATGAAGAGCAGGGGCCCCAGGATAGAGCCCTGCAGCACACCTGTGGTGACTGGGAGTGGGTGGGAAGTGAATAATTTTAGTTGAATGAAGTGAGTGTGGCCAGAGAGATATGATTTAAGCAAGTTGAGGGGGGTGTAGCAACCAAAAACGTAATAACGGCCAATAATGTAATAACTACCAATAACGTAATAATTTTGGCCATTTCTAAATGTAATAAAGCCAGTAATGTCATAACTTTCCGATAATGTAATAAAACCTTTAAGCCAAAAACGTAATAACTTTTTGCCAAGAATGTAATAAGTTATGACATTATTGACTGGTTAACCCTTATCCTTACCCTTACCCTAACCCTAACCCCTAACATGTGAAATAAGTTATGATGTTATTGGCTCAAAGGTTTTATTACATTATTGGCAAGTTATTACATTTTTGGCTTTATTACATTTAAAATTACTACATTATTGGCCGTTATTACATTTTTGGTTGTTACAGGGGGGTCTGTGTGATGCCAATAGAGTGAAGTCTGTCCAGGAGGATGGTGTTGGAAATGGTGTCAAAGGCCGCTCTCAGATTAAGCAGGATGAGGAGAGATAACAGACCAGAATCAGCAGCTGAAAGGAGATCGCTGGTTATTTTAAATAATGTTGTTTTGCTGGAAAGAAGGAGGTGGAAACCAGATCGAAACTGGTCAGAGAGATGATTGTTGGACAGATGAGAATGAAGTTAAAAGGCAACAGTTTTTTCAAGAATTTTGGAGATGAATGGAAGATTGAAGATATGGCCGGAATAATTGAGGTTATTTGGGTCAGCACCAGGTTTCTTAAGTCTGGGAGTGACAGCAGCTGTTTTAATGGGTGACGGGACAATTCCAGTGGTGAGGGAGGAGTGGGTTATGTGTGTGATGAGAGGGGCCAGAGAAGAAGCAGCAGCCTTGACAAGACCAGTAGGATGAGGGTCAGGTTGACAGAAGTTTTTGATTTTTTAATGAGGTCAGCAATCCCAGAGATGGAGGGAAAAGTTAACACAGAGAGTGATTGACAAGGAGGAACAATTGGAAGAAAGGAGGGTAATTTTACAGGTATGGTCAGAATAAGATGTTGATGGATGTTAATAATTTTATCACAGAAGAAAGAAATGAGACTTTTACAGAAAGCAGTTGAGTACATGTGTGGAGCCTTGGAGTCTCCTTCATTATGATTGATCAGGTTGGAGTAGTAGGTAGTCAGTAGGTGGACAGAAAACTCGGGAACACATGCCTCTGACCTTGGCTCAGAAGAATAAAAACATTACAGCTCTGTGTGGGGACAGTGGATTGGGGGGAAAGAACTTAGTTGAAAACTAAAATAGGAATAAAAAAATGTCTTCAAGAGAACTATAGACTTAAACATATTGACTTAAAGTATCTACATTAACAGTCAAATGTTCTTCTGCTGTGAGGAGGAGTCAATGCAAAGTGAGATGTGTTCCTCCTCTACTTCTGTGACTGCAGAGAGGAGGACAGAGGACAGTGGACTCACAGTTTGACATGATGGACTACAGGACAGGACTGCTGCTCTTCACTCTCTGCTGGACAGGTGGACATCATCTCAGTCACAGTTTGACTCATTTCATCATGTTCTCCATCTGAGCTCATTTCACTCTTTATATCCTCTCTACAGGTGCTGAAGGTCAGACTCTGACTGAATCTGGACCAGAGGTTAAGAGACCTGGAGAGTCCCACACACTGACCTGTACAGCCTCTGGGTTCACATTCAGCAGCTCCTGGATGGGTTGGTTCAGACAGGCTCCTGGAAAAGGACTGGAGTGGATTGCTTTCATACACCCTGCTGGTGGCAGCACCTACTACTCTAATTCATTCAGAGGCCGGCTCACCATCTCCAGAGACAACAGTGCAAACCAGCTGTATCTGCAGATGAACAGTCTGAGGACTGAAGACTCTGCTGTTTATTACTGTGCCAGAGAGCCACAGTGACACAAAACATCCACAGAGCTGAACAAAAACCCTCAGAGTCTGAACACCTGCAGCATGAAGCCACCAGAGGAGGAGCTCTGAGACCAGAAATGATCAGAACACTGATGATAAAAAAAGAAAGGCAAACAATTGTATGCAAAGTGCTGACATACAAATTTAACCTTACAATCTGATCTAGTTTTGCTCTCTCTTGGCTCAAACATACTTTATCCAAACCAATGAACATTTCCATTGCCATGGTGTTATAAAACTGCATGTGGAGCCCACTGCAGGAGACAGAAAGCAATATGATGGTTTTTCCTCGGATGTGATGAATATAAACACAACCATCAATATGATTTAGTGAATCTGAGTCTGACTCTGATCATCAGGTGGATTCAGTTCAGATCTTATTTTGGCCAAGATCCATCTAAGGTCACAGAAAAATCTCTAATCACACCTCATTCACATCAATGTAAAATATCCTTTTTGACATATTTACTTTATAAACTGAAGTCAATCTGGTCATTAACAGAAAAAAAATAAAAAATAAAGTGATAAATGAAGAGACAGCAGGTACCATCAGAACTGTCCTAACCATTTATTTACCTTGCAGTGCAGCTGGATCCCCCTGACTCAGCTGTCTTTCATTGCTGTTCTCTGCTATGGGGTGATTTCCACAAAAAAGTCTTGAGCCCTCAAACTCTTCTTATCCATCATGTGACCTGCTGTGTCGTCTGCAGGACTGAGGAAAACGTGACACTGTTGCCTCGAGGCAAGTCAATTTCTCAGTCCGTGACAAAAATCTACTTTCTGTGAAGTGGAAGAACACTGTCCAGTGTTTTTATGACAACAGTCTATATAAAAAAAAAACATATAGCCCATTATTTTTTGATGTATTTAATTTGACTTCATAATGGGACAGAGAGCTGTAAGACAACATGCCTTTGTTGATGAAGCTTTCCTCAGAGTGCTATTCCCATGTGGCATTGACGTGTGGAATACTCCAGGACAAAGAAAACACACACACAGTGAAAGATTCTCATTCATTACAGAGTAATTTTTACAGAGTAAATTTGTAACATTAAATACTAATGAATGAATGCTACCGATAATTATGATCACAGGTAATGATAAAGTTTGTCCAGTGTGTTTTACAGAGGCAAAAGAAAATAAAGCCAAGGACTCAAGCAGAGAAAATACATTGTTTACAGTACACAGTTAGTTGATGTAATTCTGATTTAGTTTTCAACCAGTTGTGAGTGCTGATGTGAAATGATGATAATGCTTCATATAATTAAATTTTGTATATCAGTTGTAACTCTTCTTTGGGCTCTTATAAGCTCTTCTCTGAGCTGCACTTATAGACTGTATGCAAATGAAAAAAGCCACCTTGTTACTCAGCTATAAAAGCTGCCATCAGAGCATCAGTGGAGCTCACAGCACGTCACATCCAACATCAACCATGTTTCCTGGAGCTCTGCTGCTGCTGCTGGCAGCTGGATGTGAGTCTCTGTGCTTCTGTCAAGCCTTCATCTTCTTCTGCTCTTTAACCTGATCATCTGAACATGTTCTCTTTTTAACAGGCGTGAAGAGTGAAACCCTGACACAGCCAGGATCAGTGACTGTGCAGCCCGGTCACACTCTGACCATCACCTGTCAGGTCTCTTATTCTCTCAGCAGCTACTATACAGCTTAGACTCCTCCAGTAACACAGCGACTCTGAATGGACAGAACATAGCCTGAAGACTCTGCTGTTTATTACTGTGCCAGAGAGTCACAGTGACAGAAAACATCAGGAGAGCTGAACAAAAACCCTCAGAGTCTGAACACCTGGGACATGAAGCCACCAGAGGAGGAGCTCTGAGACCAGAAATAATGAAAACACCAGCTCACTGAGAAAGAGGGTAAAGAACACATTTAGAGATGAAGATGTAAAATTAACATCAAATTCTGATCTTTGATACAATTTTTACACTTATCCAACCAACACTATCTATTGCTTTCAAAACTGGAGAAGCACTCTGTGAGGGCAAACCTCCACCAAGCAGCTAAATTCCACCCATAAATTGTGATTTCCACCCAACATTATAGTCCTATATTTATTCTATATGCACATTTCGGAATGGAAAATATCACTTAGCAAGAAGTGTGATGATTGCCGATATAAACATAGTTGTGGGTCTTGTAACTCGCTGACTGAACCAGTTTGCTGCTGCTTGTACAGATTTTGTTGTTGTGAATGTTGTGGCGCCTCTAGTGGGCGATGTCGTCAGCCTGTCGGTCAGAGTAAAACCACAGCACGTTGTAGCACAGTGTGTTTGCTCTATATGAAGTTTGGGGTTAGACTTTTATACTCACAGACTTCTGCTATGACGGACGATTTCTGCATTGACATTATCAACAGTCTTGTGTTGAGTTATTAAACGTCACGTTTGGAGGGACTGTGAGCGAGCAGAGCTGACGTGCATGTTTCTATAACGTAAATGGGCTCACAGTAATGTTACTATTGAGGGATGTTTATCACAATTTAGGGAAAGTCTGCTGAGAAACCAAAGCTCCAGAAACTTTCTCCATCGGGGACATGTTTCCTCATCTCTTCCGTGTCTGTTAACAAACTCTGCATGCCTCAGCTTTCACTGCTGATTGGCTGATTGCTGTGCATTGTGTGTAACCAGAGTGTGTAACCAATCAGACGGTGCCATGGGTGGGACAAAAGGCTGTAAGTATTTTCAGTCTGGATCAGATCAGCACCTTCATAATTTGCCATCTTCCTTGGACCATGGTGTAATCTTTGCTAACAGGCAACAAAAAAAAAAAAAAAAAATCAAAAATGGATGGACTCCGACAAAACTTAAACCTCCTTGGCAGAGGTAATTCTCACCACAATGCCATCTTTGGATTCATTCTGGGAAGCCACAGACTTCACATGAATCAGAATTAACTTTTAAAATAAAGAATTTCAATATAATAGACTCACTCAAAGCAGTCTACCTAAAAGACAAATCCAAAAAAATACTTGTTAAATAAGAAAGAACAAAGTTTCATTGTGACCTGATCTTATGAATAAAGACAGCATGTTTGGCTCGCTGCATAAGCTAAATGAGTACATTTAACTGAGGGCAGAAGACCAATCATGGCTCAGAACTTTAAATACATCAGAACTGAGTGTAAGGACAGCCCATTAAGAAATAACAAAGTTTACATCACTTCAAAAACAAATCTATGTCCTAAAAGATTCATGATGAGACAATGAAATATCAAAGTATCTACATTAGAGAAATTATGTGATCCACTCCTGGATCTCTCATTCAGTGACTTCTGGATGTTCTGGGTCAGACAGGCTCCTGGAAAAGGACTGGAGTGGACTGCTGGGATCAGCGATGGTGGTGGTGGCAGCACCTACTACTCTAATTCAGTGAGAGGCCGGTTCACCATCTCCAGAGACGACAGTGCAAACCAGCTGTTTCTGCAGATGAACAGTCTGAGGACTGAAGACTCTGCTGTTTATTACTGTGCCAGATACACACAGTGACAAAAGATTGAAAACATAAACCTCAAAAATTTCACAAACACTGAAAAAACCTCACTTGGAATAAAGAAACGCAGATTTCGAAGAAACTGTTTTACATGTTGATGTTAAAATCAAACCATTGTTTAAATATGATTCATACTAATATGAGGGTAATGTGTAGAAGAGAATCTTGAAATATCTGTCTGCACATGACACCCATCATGAAGGGGTCTGTTGCTTTTATAAATTTGGGGACCTGGTTTCCTGTTGATGCTATTTTGTGGGTCACAGTCTGAAATGATTGGAAAGCCCTGTTTAAAATAACAAGCCATGAAAACTGGCTTGAAGATGTGTGGGTTTGGACCTGGTTGTTGTTTTGAGTAACAGAAACAAAATACAGTTAATGTGAGCAGCGAAATATTTTTTTTCTTTTAAGGTCATAATAGGTGTGCTCCAAAATTCATATCATTCTAATTTAACTCTTTAGCTTCAAATGTGAAAAACCTGCCAGTCTAAAAGAGCACAGCAGTTGGAGTTTATGATTTTGGATCAAAGATAGATCTGATATGCTGCAGCATGAGACAACACTGAATTAAACCCTGTGTACACGAGATCACACTTGACATGAGATTTGAGTCTATCCTACACCAACGTTCAATTTGGTAAATGCCCCACTGCTCATGAAAATGATTGAACAAAGAGATTTTGGTCATATGCATGATTGATAAATAAGAGCCAAGTGAGGAATCAACTAAGACTGAAGCCTGGTTCTCTCTATGCAAAGTGGTCTTCCTCTGAGTCTGATATAAAGTCTCAACATCAGACTGTGAGTCAGAGAAGAGGAGAAGCTCCATCATGACACCTTCAACACCAACCATGTTCTCTGTGGCTCTGCTGCTGCTGACTGCTGGATCCTGTGAGTCTCTCTGACGCAGACACACTGACAGTATGATCACAGCACAATGACTCCTGACTCTCTCATTCAATATTCAACATGTTCTCCTCCACAGGGGTGAAGAGTGAGACGCTGACACAGCCAGGATCAGAGACTGTGCAGCCCAGTCACACTCTGACCATCACCTGTCGGGTCTCTTATTCTATCAGAGACCACCACACCCACTGGATCAGACAGCCTGCAGGAAAAGGACTGGAGTGGATCATAGCTGGTCGTGTTGAAACCAGCCAGTATGTCAAAGATTCCCTGAGGAACAAGTTCAACATCATAAATGATCCCTCCGTAAACACAGTGACTCTGGTTGGAGAGAACATGCAGCCTGGAGACTCTGCTGTTTATTACTTTGCCAGAGAGCACAGTGACACAAAACATCAGGAGAGCTGAACAAAAACCCTCAGAGTCTGAACACCTGGGACATGAAGCTGCCAGAGGAGGAGCTCTGAGACCAGAAATAAAGAAAACACCAGCTCACTGAGAGAAAGAGGAAGAAGAACACATTTAGAGATGAAGGAGTCTGTGCCAGTTAGGCAACTGCTTCCTGTTAAAAGTCATCATTCACACAATAATAACTAAACTAATAAAGAAAAGAGAATCTGACTTTCACTTAAGACAACAAAGTTGTCCACAGACATTTAACAGAAAATCTGATGGGAACTAATCACCTTAATTTTGCTGAACCTCATGGTGGATTTATGCCTCAAATGGTTCACATCACCAGAGTCCTTGGTCATGTTGGACATTTGTGCAAAGTTTGAAGAAAATAACTTTCAAGCCATTCATGGAGGATTACATTAACAAAACTGCCTCCTGACACTGGTGATCATGAGAGTCTCTGTCTTTGTCCTATGACCTATTAAATCATGTCATAGACAAGTCACAGTATTCATTGTGTAAAATTATGATGGAAATCCCTCCAAGGCATTCTTGAGATATCACATCATCAGGCTAGAGATGACCAAATGATGTTAACTTTTGACTTATGATGACCTTGAATCCAGTTAATGTGGTCGAAGTTTCAAGAAAAAGCACTGAAGATTTTGAAGGTATCTCACTCACAAGGCCTTCACCTCAAGACCTGACAGATTTATGGACGCACATATGGACGACCACCCAAGAACATAATGTATCTGGCCTTGCCAAAGAAGAATAAAAAGCATACCAACTGTGTGTTAGGACAGAATATTAACAGTCAAATGTTCTTCTTCTGTGAGGAGGAGTCAATGCAAAGTGAGATGTGTTCCTCCTCTACTTCTGTGACTGCAGAGAGGAGGACAGAGGCTTTGATACTGTAGCTCCTCTGATTCTGCACTCATGCACTTTTAGTAAGTGGAATAACATTTAGTTTTAGGCCCATCTTGAAATTTTTTCAAAAACATGTCTGATCAACATCTAACATGCAGACCACAGTAGCTCACCTGAGTCTGTAGTCTACTGAAAGAGAGAGAAAAAGAAAGACTGACAGCTGTCACACTGGAAACAGACAAACATGGTGGAGGAAAAAACACATCCACCTGAATTTCTTTGCGTAAAAATCCCTCCACTTAAAAAAGGAAGACAAAATCAGGCTGATATTACTGTCTCCCTCGTTTCTCTCAAACTATATGAAGCTTTGTCACCAACACGTCTCCATTTTAAACAATCTGACTCCATCCTGTTACAGCAGCAGCTGTCATGACAAAGGAAAGAGAGGGAACTACAGCATCGAGGCATTGAGCACTTTGACTTTGAAAAGATATAAAACTAAAAGACATTATTATTTGATGAAAAGAAAGACTGCTAGTGCTGAAAGTGAAAATACAATCAAGAATTAGAATTACCAAAGGAGTATTGCTGCTTTATTTCATCAACAGAGTGCCCCCTGCCCTGTCATATCAAATGAAGGTCCTAAATAAATAAATAAATACATCTATCCTGAAATTCATATGGTCTCTCTCTTAAAGGTGCAGTGTGTAAAAATTTGCATTCTAGGGAGATCTAGCGTGAAGATGTTGGAATGAGCCCGTCTGTTACATCTCTTAGCGACAGGAGCCGGTAAAGACCAAAAAGGATCATGGACAGGGAATCATTTAGAAAAGTTACCACATGAGGGTTATTTCATTCATATTTAAAACTATCATTTTAAAGATTATGCATCAGTTAAATGCCACATGCCATCCAAAAATCGTGTTTTGCCTTTTTTGTCCCCAAACCCACACATAGACAACATGGCTGATCGTTATGACAGCCTCCACAGAGGGGGACCTGCAGATATAAAAAGCTTTTTATTTATGGGGATGATTGTACACTGATCTCAACGGACTTTGCATCCAAATAGAGACATTATTTCCTTTATATGCTGTTTCTGTTTGGTGAAATGCTGCCAACTTCTACACACTACACCTTTAAAGATCATAAAGTAATAAAGACAAGATTGTCACAAGTTGTTGATTTCTTGTCAACTGGAAAAAAGAATGAACTGTAATAAAATGAAAATAAAGTTTTCGTGCATTGGAACTAGAGCGGCAAAATTTACCGTAATTTTGTATCATTACAGTAAGAGCCTTCACAATAACACATCACAACTGTTTGGTTTTGTGCAATGAAATATTAACAATTGTTTTACTGTGGTCAAACATTCAAGGTACACCAACCCTGCAGCCAGTATTTTCTTTAAAATGTATCTGTGCCACTTTAATAGAGAAAAGGTTTATTTGATTTGAATTAGATATTAAAAAATAATATTTCACACACACTGGGAAATACACAGACTAGAACTTTAAATTATAGCTTATGTACACCATATAACTATTGTTAAACTACCAACGAGCACACTGTTATGGCTTAATCACAACATCATACTGCAATGAAAGAGAGAGAACCAATGGTTAAAAAAACTGAATATGTTGATCTCGAAGTTCTGACCTGCTCAGGAGACCCAGTATCAAAATCTCTTGAGGGAGGAGTCAATGCAAAGTGAGATGTGTTCCTCCTCTACTTCTGTGACTGCAGAGAGGAGGACAGAGGACAGTGAACTCACAGTTTGACATGATGGACTACAGGACAGGACTGCTGCTCTTCACTCTCTGCTGGACAGGTGGACATCATCTCAGTCACAGTTTGACTCATTTCATCATGTTCTCCATCTGAGCTCATTTCACTCTTTATATCCTCTCTACAGGTGCTGAAGGTCAGACTCTGACTGAATCTGGACCAGAGGTTAAGAGACCTGGAGAGTCCCACGGACTGACCTGTACAGCCTCTGGGTTCACATTCAGGGACTACTATATGGTCTGGGTCAGACAGGCTCCTGGAAAAGGACTGGAGTGGATCTCTGCTATCAGCAATGGTGGTGGTGGCAGCACCTACTACTCTAATTTAGTGAGAGGCCGGTTCACCATCTCCAGACATGACAGTGCAAACCAGCTGTTTCTGCAGATGAACCGTCTGAGGACTGAAGACTCTGCTGTTTATTACTGTGCCAGAGAGCCACAGTGACACAAAACATCAGGAGAGCTGTACAAAAACCCTCAGAGTCTGAACACCTGTGACATGAAGCCACCAGAGGAGGAGCTCTGAGACCAGGAATAATGAAAACACCAGCTCACTGAGAGAAAGAGGGAAAAGATCACATTTAGAGAAGAGGAAGTAAAATAAACAACAAATTCTCATTTCAAAAATAACTGCAGTGCTTTGACCATTAAGACTTCTAATTCATTTAAAATGATAATCATAGCGCATTTTAGGATTCGTTCTGGGTTGCCACAGACGTCACACATGACTGAGCCAATGTAGTAAAAGTAAAAAGTTTACTATCAAACACTCATGGACAGAAGTCCGCATCACTAACTAAAACAATACTTTTAAAATAAGAAACGAATACTTTTGTGACTCGATCTAATGAATCAAAGTGGCCCAACAACAGGGACAAATTGTCTCCCCAAAAAGAAAAGTTGATGATTTTCCATCAGAATGAAGAGAACAAGAGTCACAGAGTCTGTGTGTTTTTCACTAAAGACTAGGGCTGAACAGTTTATCATTTTTACATCACAATCACAATGTTTCCATGCACCATAGTAACACTGAAGGACATGCATTATTAGTCATTTTTTCTGTAAGAACATCAAGCAGCCACTTCAGTGTTGGTTGATTGACATCTGAAGCTCTTGTTTTCTCTTTTTCTGTGACTAATAACCAATGAAAGTCAGAAATCAGCCTCAGCAGGCAGAGAACTGATCAACATGCAGCAGACTCTCTGTGTGTCTCTGTATTCATGTTAAACAACAACGCTGCTCCACACAGACACATCGACATCATGACATGGTATCCTGTCATGTGGGGTTTGTGTGGTAAGTTAAATGGTAGTAGCAGTTTATCAATCACTGCTGATCAATGCTCTGATCCAGAACAGAGTCTCTATCACGCTGCTGTGCTCATTTATCCATCAGCTGTGTGTGTGATGGTGTGTGAGGCCTCATGAGCTCCAAATCATTCAAGATTAAGACACACTGACTATAAAACCTTTTGACATCCTCAGAATATTGGTGGTGTTTGAGTCAGACACTCATAAGTCAAAATATTTGTATATATTAATCCATAAAGACTTGAGCCTCCTCCTACAGATGGACAGACAACCCCAGAACCTAATGCATCTGACCTCAGCACAGAAGAATAAAACGTGTTATAGCTGCATGTAGAGACGATCCAATGGGGAAAACGAACAGTTGAAAAGTAAAATATTCATAATAACCTCTGTAGGGGAACTGTAGAGTTAAAGATTTGGACTTAAGTATCTGCATCAACAGCCAAATGTTCCTCTTCTGTGAGGAGGAGTCAATGCAAAGTGAGATGTGTTCCTCCTCTACTTCTGTGACTGCAGAGAGGAGGACAGAGGACAGTGGACTCACAGTTTGACATGATGGACTACAGGACAGGACTGCTGCTCTTCACTCTCTGCTGGACAGGTGGACATCATCACAGTCACAGTTTGACTCATTTCATCATGTTCTCCATCTGAGCTCATTTCACTCTTTATATCCTCTCTACAGGTGCTGAAGGTCAGACTCTGACTCAATCTGAACCAGAGGTTAAGAGACCTGGAGAGTCCACCAGACTGACCTGTACAGCCTCTGGGTTCTCATTCAGTGGCTCCTATATGGCCTGGATCAGACAGGCTCCTGGAAAAGGACTGGAGTGGATCGCTTGGATCAACACTGGTGGTGGCAGCACCTACTACTCTAATTCAGTGAGAGGCCGGTTCACCATCTCCAGAGACAACAGTGCAAACCAGCTGTTTCTGCAGATGAACAGTCTGAGGACTGAAGACTCTGCTGTTTATTACTGTGCCAGAGACACACAGTGACAAAAGAGGAAGAAACGCTGTACAAAAACTGTCAAACAGCAACATGTTAGAAATCACAGCACCAAGAGGAGGCAACAAAGTTAATTTACCACAAAACAGATCATTTATGAATGAAATTAAACTGCATTTTAATCATCACTGTAATATTTTTCTGTAAAATGAGTGTGATTTAAAATGAAACAATAGTCCTTAGGTAGGATAAACTTTGATATTAGGAAACATGTCAAAGAGATCCTGAATACATGCTCTATGTCTGAACATAATTATTATGACGGGGCCAAGGTGGGAAAGTTCCTTGTATATTGGTGAGGGCAAGCACATGGTTCAGAGGAGTTTTAAAAGTCTAATGATCACAATTTCCCATTACAGGAGCCCCTCATAAGTGTCAAGCAACTAGAAGAGAACCTATGTAAAATAAAAGTCCATCAATTATAGACAAACCCTCCCTGCATGACTGCTTCACCATCTTCATCCTCGTCTCTCTGCTTCATGTCCTGTTGTTCACATTGGGGAGCATCAACTTCAGAATGAGGACGTTAAAATGATCAAGTAAAGACCAATGATGGCTTTAATGCAGATAAAACTAGATTATATTAAACTGGGTATTATTCGTCCAGTTATCACAGTGATGTGAGTTATCTACAATGTAATTTTTATGTGCAATTAATGTGCAATCCTCTGACAATGTGCAATTACAGTGTGGAAGTACACCCATGTACAATCACTTATCCCACATGCAATTACTCAGTAAATGTGTATATAATCTTTATAGGATTATTTTTTTAGTTTTGTTTCCAAGCCCTTTGCTTATTTTTATATTTTATATTTTTTATATTGTATGTCTTATCTAGATAGAGTAATGTACATGCTGCTATTTCATAGACTTAAGTCTATTTCTTATTCTGTTAGTGCTGTCCACTTTGCTGCTGTAACACTGTAAATTTCCCCATGTGGGACGAATAAAGGTTTATTTTATTCTTCTATTCTATGTTTCAAAGACCTACAGGGACAGTGAGTGATCTACAATCTGAATGTAGTTACAGCAGAGAGACACTGACTACACAAAGTTCAGTTTTGTGGTAGATCAGACTGGGAAACATAGAAGAAGACTGAACATGTCTTTCACAGCTGAAATATCATGATTCAGATTTTACAGAGCAAACTTTTAATGATAAAAATAATTGATATTTTTGCTCTTTAATAACAATGAATTAGGGACTGTCAGGAAATTGGACAAGTCAGGCAGAAATGGAGGTTTTACATGAAGCAGGGTTAATATCTTCATTATGACATTACATCACAGAAAGACAGTGGTTTGTCAAATCATGAACAGAATGCAACAACACAGGCCCTCTGTATAGATCTGTTGTAGAAACCTGCACAGATTTTGGTGCAGAAATCATCAAACACCAGCTCACACATCTGAGCAATGATCACAGACAGACATGATCAGAAAATGGGTTGTAGTCCCCTCAGTAGGACACTCTGTGTGTCCTCACAAGGAGCCATATTCACACATTCATCTATTTCTCATCAACAATCAAAATGAGTTTATAACAGACCATCTGAGTCATTTGTTTGTCAGAGATGTGCTGATATTTTCTAGAAGGAGGAGGAGTCAATGCAAATCTCTGAAATCACTCATCACTACATATGTGCTTTACAGACAGGGACGCAGACACAAACACTGACACACAAACACACTGGAGACTGGACAAAGAGCAAAAGACTTCACAATGACAACACCTGAATATTTGGCTCTGTTACTCATCCTGTCATTTACCTGGCCAGGTAAGAACACAGACAGTGTCACTGACAAACTCTCTGGGTCATGACAGTGTTTAATGATCTGCTTTAACATCTGCAGGTACTGAGGCTCAAACTCTGACTCAGTCTGGTCCAGTGGTGAAAAGGCCCGGAGAATCCCACAGGCTCACCTGCACATATTCAGGGTTTAGTGGTGATATCTACGCTGGTTGGATCAGACAGGCTCCTGGAAAAGGACTGGAGTGGATCGCTTGGATCAGTGATAGTGGTGGTAGCACCTACTACTCTAATTCAGTGAGAGGCCGGTTCACCATCTCCAGAGTCAACAGCCAAAAGCAGGTGTATCTGCAGATGAACAGTCTGAGAACTGAAGACTCTGCTGTTTATTACTGTGCCAGAGACACACAGTGACAGAAAACATCAGGAGAGCTGAACAAAAACCCTCAGAGTCTGAACACCTGTGACATGAAGCCACCAGAGGAGGAGCTCTGAGACCAGAAATAATGAAAACACCAGCTCACTGAGAGAAAGAGGAAAAAGAACACATTCAGAGATGAGGAAGTAAAATCAGCTCAACAAATTCTGGTTTTCAGTATAAGCTCAACACATAAAGATTATTAATTCCTTCATTTGTGATTATCACAATGACATTTGTCTTTCTGAATTGCCACAGTCTTCACACAATACTGAATATTTTTAATAAAAACTTTGGACAAAACAGACTCATTCATAAAAGTCTGCTGCACACACTAGTTCAAAACAATACATGTTACATAAAAAAATGAATTACTTTGTTCCCAGATCTTTTGAATCTATGTGGTCCAAAGAAAGGAATAAACTGTCCTCCCAACAAAATGCCATGATTTCCCTTCAGAATGGAGAGAACAATAGTAACAGAGTCTGTGTGTGACTTTCACCAAAGGCTATGGCTGAATGGTAAATCATTTTCACATCACAATCAGGATGTGCGCATGCACAATATTAGCACTGAAGTACACGCAGTATTAATCATGTTTTCTTGAACAACATCAAGTAACCACTTCAGCATTGGTTGATGGAGACTTAAAGCACTTGTTTTCTCTTTAATTGTGACTAATAACCAATAAAAGTCAGTCTGATTTTGCCGCAAAAGAGCAGGCAAGTTTTGATTTTCCAGAGGATTTTGCAGTGAATTTTCTGATGTGGTGGCTCCTCTCAAAGCTCTTGTTAGTCCAAAAAACCCTTTTGCAGAGTCCTCTGACTGTCGCTGCATTTGAGTCAGCAGAACACTAATGTGTAGTGCCCCAGTCACTGCCCCGAACTAAAGGTTGAAGCCAGTGCGCTCAGAGCCTGAGCCGTTCTTCTACAGGAGGATGAGCAGGCCATCGATCATCCAATTTGCTACTTTATAGAAAAATTCAACAAACATCAGGCTAGTTATAGTACCATCAAAAAAGAAGCTCTTTTCCTTCTCCCTGTAAAATTTTGAAGTATGTCTCAGGTCAACCTGTGCACATGTTCACTGACCACAACCCACTGATATTCTTGAATCAGATGCACAACTCAAAGAAGAATCTCAAGCATCTCATGCACAGACACCATCTGTTCAGTGTTGAAGAACAACAAGTCCCAGGTCCACCAAAAGAAAGCAACCACTTTTGTCAGAGCAGGCAAGAAAGCTCAACACCAGCCCAGCTCTACAGGAGGACTGCTCACCACCACTCACAACAGGCAGCTCCAAGTTGACCTCAGAAGACAGCTCAGGTTTCCAATCAACATCACAACCACTTCATTCTGCCAAGACATGGAATGAATCCCAAATCTACACCTTTGCCCTTACCACTTCACCTTTGCCCTATTTTCTTAGGGCCCAGGAAAAGAGGTGAAATCACCCTGCTGAGAAACGAGAAGCCACTCGACTCCCGTTATATATCATCGCCCAGATCCACATACAAGCTGTGATGTAGGCAGAAGTGACTATAATCGTAGCTACAGCTGCAAAAGTTAGCTCGTTATTATGAGAAATTTTAAAATACGACCAACAAATCAAAACATGATTAATATTGACTTTATGATTTAATAACTTTTTGAAATTATGCGCTTCCTCCTGTCTCTGCTCTTCCCTCTTGTCAGTGGGCACAGTGTATTATGGGAAATTCTTGTAACCTGTGTTTCAAGTGAGGTCCCGGTCTGTCTTCGTTTTGAGGGCTGTGTAGTCCTTGGTCTTAGCCCATCCTCTTAGCCCTACGAAGAATTGGGACACCATTTCACTTGACGTGTATGCACAAAACCAAGGGGTAAGGGGTAGCCTACAACTGGGATGGACCCATAGTCCTGACATCAGAGTCAAGTCCCCTGGGAGGATTGGATTGAAGAGGTGAATGAGCGAAAAAGGTCCAAATATGCAGAGCTTGCTGCTGAGTGCTGCAGAATTGGCTGGAAAACCTGTTTCAAGCCGGTGGAATTTGGGTGACACGACCGTGCAACCACTCTTTACCTCGCACATTGAAGCTCTTTGGTGTGAGAAGTTACTGCAGACCAGGAGAGCCACAAAGACTATCCTGGAGGCTGCAGAAAAGGACTCATGGTGGCTGTGAGTCTGTAGGGGAAACCTGTGGAACAATGTGTCACTTGAACACAAACTGGGGACTGTTCACCCCGACTGGGTCACTGGACAAGGATGTCTGATGATGCAACACACAAAACACCCTATGACCCCGGGTAACTCACTTATAATGTGTCCAAGAATCACCAGTAGGTGTATTTAAGAACTTTAAAAACTGTTTTGAGGAAGTTAGGCATCTCAGGGGTGTCTGTTTTGGATTCAGTGTATAGGCCCTCGTTTATAGATCTTTTGTAGAAACCTGCACAGACTTGAGTGAAGAAATCATCAAACACCAGCTCAAGCATCTGAGCAAAGATCACAGACAGACATGATCAGTAAATGGGTTGTAGTCCCCTCATCCTGTCATTTACCTGGCCAGGTAAGAACACAGACAGTGTCACTGACAAACTCTCTGAGTCATGACAGTGTTTAATGATCTGCTTTAACATCTGCAGGTACTGAGGCTGCAACTGTGACTCAGTCTGGTCCAGTGGAGAAAAGGCCCGGAGAAACCCACAGGCTCACCTGCACATATTCAGGGTTTAGTAGTGATATACATGCTGGTTGGATCAGACAGGCTCCTGGAAAAGGACTGGAGTGGATTGCTTTCATTTTTGATGATAGTAGTGGAACTTACTACTCTAACTCATTCAGAGGCCGGTTCACCATCTCCAGAGACAACAACCAAAAGCAGGTGTATCTGCAGATGAACAGTCTGAGGACTGAAGACTCTGCTGTTTATTACTGTGCCAGAGCCACAGTGACAAAAGAGGAAGAGACGCTGCACAAAAACTCAAACTGTCAAACGGCAACTTGATAAAATTGACAGCCAATATCTCCACGCATTGACATTCTTACTGTCGGTTTTATCATCCGGAGGAGATCATTTGCACCACTTTAAGCTTCTCTTCATGTCATGAAAGTCCTCCTGCTTCATGCATTATTGAGTTATTATAAATCTGTATTTTTAAACAGGGCAGGTGAGACCCATGGAGGGGTCACCAGGACACCTTGAAGATGCCGCAAGATTATTCTCACAGTAAAAGAAAAGACAACTTTTGAATGACATGAAACTGCCTTTTCATCATTATTGCAAAAATACATCTGTAAAATATTTTAATTCAAGTAAAACAATCGTCAGTTGGTAGGATAAATGCTGACATGCTGGTTAATGCAAAAAGGTGATTAATGAATATGTCTGCACATGAGAGCCATCATGAAGGGATCAGGTGCTCTGATAAAACTGGCCCAGATAGCAAAATTCTTCTGGGCCACAATTCACATGCCACATAACCTTTTCTGTCCCATATTCGGTTTGTAATGATGGCACTTGGGCGGTCCACTCTTGTTTGCAAGAAGTGGCCCACAATCGAGCCATCACAATGCCAGATATAAACCAGAAGCAACCAGCAAACTGGACATGGGACACTTTAGGCTCACATCTGGATGGCCTGATGTAAAGTTTGCTATGTTTCAGCCAAAGGTGTGCAGTATTTGTTTTGTGATATTTGGGCCAAAAGTAGCATGTAGCACATGGGCTGGCTTAGGTTCATATCTGTTTCATACGGGCCAGATGAATGCCTGAAGTGACAGACTGTTGCTAAAAGTGGCCCACATCCGTATGCTATCTGTGGGGGACCATGAATTCCTGGAGTCTGGATGATATGGCCTCTTTGTTGATTGCAGATATGCACTTAATCACATGAAGGAGACATGAAAAGCACTCTAAAGGGTAGACCTATATAAATTTGAAAAAACAAATCCTTTCTTGTCACAATATGCCATTTTAAACATTTCAAGAATAATACTGCTGCTTTTTTGTCTTTTTCAGATGAGTAGAGAAAAAACAAACATGTCCAGGATGATCAGAAGATGTTGGTCCTGCTAAAGGTGAAACTTTGAATGGGTAAGAATATTGCGCACCTTCAGAATTTGACTTGATCATTGGTGTATCTCTGAGTAAAATAAGGTTGGAAAGCACTGGTCTGTTTGCAAAAAGACAGGAAATAATTTTGTCTGGTTTAAGGATGTAACAGTTACTGGTAAAATGTTAAACCGTAGTATAACCGTAGATTTCCGACTGTTGGTATTACAGTTTCCTGTTCTAATTTGAGAAAATACCTGGTTGTGGATGTCAAAAGAGGTGTCAGTTATGAAAGGGAACAATCAAGGGTGGAGAAAAAGAAAACCTGAAACCTGGGCAGAGATCTGTAAGGAAGGATACAAAGAAGTCAGAACTTGTGCTCACGTAGAATGATTCTTCTTCGCTTTGAAAACTGAACAACAAGGGTCGATCTCAGACTTGATATAAGTATTTGACTCTGGAACATCATAACATACTTAGAATCCAGACATGTTTTTGTCATTCTGTGTATGGATAAAACATACGATGTAAAAATATTTTACATTGAATAAAGACAAGAGATACAGAGTAAACACAGAGGTATAAACAGAGGACAAGAATGCCACCACATCACCAAAAAACCAAGACAACATCTGGGATTATTCAAAGGGGAGAAAATCACATCTGTAAGGCGGGAAAAATGAGAGACAAAAGACAAACTTAAACCTGTTGCAACTTAAACAAGATAAGAGGACATGGTGAGGGATGACCTTGCTGTTCTCTGTATGCAAAGTGGTCTTCCTCTGAGTCTGATATAAAGACTCAACATCAGACTGTGAGTCAGAGAAGAGGAGAAGCTCCATCATGACACCTTCAACACCAACCATGTTCTCTGGAGCTCTGCTGCTGCTGACTGCTGGATCCTGTGAGTCTCTCTGAGGCAGACACACTGACAGTATGATCACAGCACAATGACTCCTGACTCTCTCATTCAATATTCAACATGTTCTCCTCCACAGGGGTGAAGAGTGAGACGCTGACACAGCCAGGATCAGTGACTGTGCAGCCCGGTCACACTCTGACCATCACCTGTCAGGCCTCTTATTCTGTCAGCAGCTGGTACACCCACTGGATCAGACAGTCTGCAGGAAAAGGACTGGAGTGGATCATAGCTGGTCGTGTGGGATCCAGCCCATATGTCAAAGATTCACTGAAGAACAAGTTCAACATCAGAAATGATCCCTCCAAAAACACAGTGACTCTGGGTGGAGAGAACATGCAGCCCGAAGACTCTGCTGTTTATTATTGTGCCAGAGACACAGTGACACAAAACATCAGGAGAGCTGAACAAAAACCCTCAGAGTCTGAACACCTGGGACATGAAGCCGCCAGAGGAGGAGCTCTGAGACCAGAAATAAAGAAAACACCAGCTCACTGAGAAAAAGAGGAACAGATCACATTTAGAGATGAAGGATGTTCCAGTTAGGCCACTGCTTCCTGTTAAAAGTCGTCATTCACACAACAATAACTAAACTAATAAAGAAAAGAGAATCTGACTTTCACTTAAGACAACAAAGTTGTCCACAGACATTTAAAGGAAAATCTGATGGGAACTAATCACGTTTATTTTGCTGAACCTCATGGTGGTTTTATGTCTTTATTTAGTGGAACATCTTGATGTCAAATAATCACATTTACTTTGCTGCAGTAAGGACTCAGCTCATGATGAATTTGTGGCTCTAAAGGTTTACATCACCAGAGAGTGATCATGAAAGTCTGGGTCTTCTGCCTATGACCTATTAAATCATGTTATAGACAAGTCAAAGAGTTCGTTGTATAAAGCTTTGATGGAAATCCCTCCAAAGTATTCTTGAGATATCACATCATCAGGCTAGAGTTTATCAAAAGATGTTAACTTTTGACTTATGATGACCTTGAATCGAGTTAATGTGGTCCAAGTTTCAAGAAAAAGCACTGAAGACTTTTTTAAGTATCTCACTCTAAGGCTGTCAAGTCATTACCTGACAGATTTATGGACGCACATATGAACAGACAACCCAAGAACATAATGTATGTGGCCTTGGCAAAGAAGAATAAAAAACACCAACTGTGTGTTAGGACAGAACATTAACATGTCAAATGTTCTTCTTCTGTGAGGAGGAGTCAATGCAAAGTGAGATGTGTTCCTCCTCTACTTCTGTGACTGCAGAGAGGAGGACAGAGGACAGTGGACTCACAGTTTGACATGATGGACTACAGGACAGGACTGCTGCTCTTCACTCTCTGCTGGACAGGTGGACATCATCTCAGTCACAGTTTGACTCATTTCATCATGTTCTCCATCTGAGCTCATTTCACTCTTTATATCCTCTCTACAGGGGCTGAAGGTCAGACTCTGACTCAGTCTGGACCAGAGGTTAAGAGACCTGGAGAGTCCCACACACTGACCTGTACAGCCTCTGGGTTCTCATTCAGTGACTTCTGGATGTACTGGGTCAGACAGACTCCTGGAAAAGGACTGGAGTGGACTGCTGGGATCAGCGATGGTGGTGGTGGCAGCACCTACTACTCTAATTCAGTGAGAGGCCGGTTCACCATCTCCAGAGACAACAGTGCAAACCAGCTGTATCTGCAGATGAACAGTCTGAGGACTGAAGACTCTGCTGTTTATTACTGTGCCGGATCCACACAGTGACAAAAGAGGAAGAAACGCTGTACAAAAACTCAAACTGTCAAACAGCAACATGTTAGAAATCATAGCACCAAGAGGAGGCAACAAAGATTATTTCACACAAAAAGATAATCATAAGGAGTGAATTTTTAATGATGAAAAAACTGTTGTTTTTTCATTGTCAAAAGAATTAATGAGGGACTGTCAAGAAAGTTGTACCAACAGGTTGAACTGAAGTTGTTCCCTGAATTTGAAAACCTGTAAATGGTATCCAGCTCTTACTGAAAAACCAGGTTAATATTGTCAATATGACTCCACAATCCAGGGATGTGATTTGTCAAATCATGAAATGAGTACAAAGACTTAAGTCCTTATTTATAGATCTATTGTAGAAACCTGCACAGATTTTCATACAGAAATCATCAAACACCAGCTCAAACATCTGAGCAAAGATCACAGACAGGTGAGAGATATCACAGACTGACTTAATATTGGGTCATGAACTGAATCAATGTGAGACTCTGTAATATCAAATCGTTCCAGAAAATCTGAATCAATACCCAACCTTACTAACAAACCAGTGAACACATTTCAGCAGATGATGATGTGTGGGTTTGGACCTGATTGTTGGTTTGAGTCACAGAATTAACACACAGTTACTGTGTGGAGCTGATGGGTTTAGGGTTCAGAAGTGTCCGCCATCCTTAGCTTTAGCACTGTAGCAGTCTCGACTGGGACACAGATAGCAATTCAGATTTGGGATCCAAATTAAGCCAACAATTATGAAAGGAAGAAAACAATTCTGGAAATATTTGTCAGGATTGAATCTTGAAAAACTAAAAAGGGGCTGGAAAGAATTGGAAGTGACAGGTGGACCTGGAGTTGGAAGACCAACAGTGATGGCAGGAGGATTTTAATTATTTAAATATGGATTATATTTTACTTTCCGAAAACAAAATAAGAAACTAATAACAATTGGAGAACCAGAGTTAAAAAAAATTGTCAATCTATAAATGTTGTTTATCTGATTTGCATCACCAGGAAAATGATCAATTTGGCACCTGGTACACCAACCCAGAGAAGAATGTGGGGACTCAGAGACACTGCGCCTGCGGACAGATGTTAGAAATCTGTTGCTGTCAGCGTATAAATATACTAAAGACTTTCAACAGCCACAACAAATATTTTCTTTACTACTCTGACTGTTCAGGGATATTAGTATTTGACAGATCACCATGGGCAACAACATCCTGATTTTGATGGTTGATGTTGATTGATTTCTATTTCAAATACACTGCATTTGTTAAGAGTTTTCTTATTTATTGTTCATTATATTTCTTTCAATGTTATTTATTTCATCTTATCCTCTATTTTTTACATTTACCTTTACCTTATTTTGTCTTGTTTTTTACCTCCTTGCACTGGAGAGAAAACAACTGCCAAAGTCAAATTCTATGTATCTGTCGCATTCTTAGCAATAAAAAATTATTCTGATTAAAGAAAAGTTTACAGTACAGACCAAAGCTCAGTGTGAAAGACTGGAAAGGATAATATGGGATATTTATGTCATCATCATCAGAGCAGGAACAGTGGAGCATGAGCATGAATGCACAGTGAACATTTTATAGTTAAATGAGAGGGAGGAGACAAGGCGTGGGTGGGTTGAACACAGTCGAGTGTAACCTTCACCAGTCAAATGAACGCCTCTCCTTGCCTTTAAATGCGCTGCATGCGAGGCTCAGCGACTGGTTGGTCAGACTGATCCCCACTTTTACAGCAAGTTGGAGAGCGCAGGGGCTCTCAGAGCACGCATCGGAGGCCATGATGCACCACACCGTGTGGACCACCTCACGGGACAGAAGTAATCTGTTCCTGTGTCAAGAATAGGAGTACAAAATTAAGGGACAGTTACATTTAAGCACATCAGCAGGCTAATCCATTCATCATGCTTGTGATCCACCTGCAGTCCTGGCCTGTCATCGCCAAATATATTCTCTCCCGGTATCTCCTACTCATCCTCCTTGCAATAATGTACTCCATCTTTCAGATCACGCTAAGATTAAAGACTAATACAAAGAAATATGGGCAATCACAGGTAAATCCTTAAGACACCAAGTGATTTACATTTATTCGGTGAGCCTTTCTCTTTTCTTTGAATTTCATGAGATTAGATATGTACTCTGTATTGGATGATGAGGCTGTTTATCGTTGGCTTATAAGATGAGCATCAAACTTCCAGCTGCCGTCGAGTTAAGTTTCCATTATAACAAATGTCTTTGATCCAACATCAACTGTGATTAATATAGATAAAAATGTATATGCTGGTTCAGACGGTTACATTAAATTGTGATTGCTGTGATTGATTATTGCATTGAAATGTGCCTGACACTCTGGAGAGGCTTTGGTGACGTTTGCGCACTGTGCACCTCTCAGCCAAATCAACACTGCGGAGGGTTCACTTCACCTGCACCGAGAATCAACCTTGGTTAGAGCTGGTGAGCTTTCAGCACACCTTCCATGCAGTTTTTTGGCACAAAATTGTCACTGCACCAACCTGAATCTATCGGTGCATCTCCCCCTGGTGAGCAGCCGGTCTACCAAATTGTGGCGCACCAGAGGAAATTTCCTGGCTGTGCGGGGTGCACCAGTAAATTAGGGCTCTAAGAGTCAAACCTGGTTCTCTGTATGCAAAGTGGTCTTCCTCTGAGTCTGATATAAAGACTCAACATCAGACTGTGAGTCAGAGAAGAGGAGAAGCTCCATCATGACACCTTCAACACCAACCATGTTCTCTGTAGCTCTGCTGCTGCTGACTGCTGGATCCTGTGAGTCTCTCTGAGGCAGACACACTGACAGTATGATCACAGCACAATGACTCCTGACTCTCTCATTCAATATTCAACATGTTCTCCTCCACAGGGGTGAAGAGTGAGACGCTGACACAGCCAGGATCAGAGACTGTGCAGCCCGGTCACACTCTGACCATCACCTGTCGGGTCTCTTATTCTGTCAGCAGCTGGTACACTCACTGGATCAGACAGCCTGCAGGAAAAGGACTAGAGTGGATCATAACTGGTCGTGTGGGATCCAGCCCATATGTCAAAGATTCACTGAAGAACAAGTTCAACATCAGAAATGATCCCTCCAAAAACACAGTGACTCTGGGTGGACAGAACATGCAGCCTGAAAACTCTGCTGTTTATTACTGTGCCAGACACACAGTGAGAGACTCTATCAGAGGAGTCGTACAAAAAGGACTTCCTCTATTTCCAACAAACACTCATCATACTTCAAATGTCTTATATGTAAGCTGTCCTGTGTTTGTGATTTACTTTTGGTGTCATTTAAAGCTATGGTCTACGATTTGGAAGCTTTGTACATCTTAATAACACCGTTTATAAGGCTGTTATGGTCCTATGGTCCTATCTACACAGTATAAAGACCAAAAAGAACGAAAAAAATCCATTCAGTATATCCGCTGAAAAGCTGCATACTAGCTGACCAATCAAACCTAAGAACCTGCGACTATTAATTGGTCCGTGAGTTAGTCTGTGAGTCCATCCAATCCTCGTCTCTCTCACTATGCAGCGTCATGCGTAGTGCGTCATGGTCCCGTCTCCTCCCCTCTACCTCCGGTGAGCAGCTAGCAGCGTTAGCTACTGAACTATCATGGAGCCGGAAAAGCCTAGCGCCGAGACCGCCGCCTCCCTCTCGCTGGGCCCAACGGAGCTCTGCCCGCGGGTTGAGGCCTGTTAGCGGGCTAACGGCTAACGAATGGCCTCAGCCGGCCGTCAGACCTTCAGTATCGGCCGTTTCGCCCCTGGTTGATCAGGTAATGGCTTTATTTACTACAGTGGGAGATGTCTGCTGAATAACTCTGGTTAGTTTGTGCCTGCACGGGCTAATAACTTGTAGGGGAGCGGGTTAGCCTGTTAGCCGCTAATCGTTAGCACTGTAAGCTGAGCTGGGGAGGACAGGCTGAGAAAGATAAATCCTCCCCCACACTCGGCTCCGCTCTGGCGGCGCCAGACCCGCATTGCCGCCGGTCCAATTGAAATGGCTACTGCTGTGTGTTATAAGGGAGATGTCTGTCGTGTTTGATACTTTCAGTCGAGCCGAGCTGTTTTTGATTGAGTTTGCTGCTGATATATTGTGCTAGTCGCTCGTAGCTCTGCCCGAGAGGGCTTGCTGTTATATGAGGCGACACGAGCTGGGGGCGGGATCTTGGAACACGGAGCAGAGAGGTGAGGGAAGGAGGGGCAGGCTGCGGTTTCAAATCGTAGACCCGAGCTTTAATGAACTATCTTTTTAATTCCATCCTATTTTTTAGAAGGAAAATGTTTGCCTTTAACAACAGTCAACCATCAAGTAAAGACCTCAAATTTACAAATGATCAATCTGAAGCTGATTACACAACAGTCACATTTCCCTAATCATGTATGCAAAGATCATGACTTTAACACATGCAAATTAGCCTCTAAGCAGGAAGACCTTGAGTTCAGTGCTAAGCATTTATCACATTTATCACTTTGCATATTTTCCAGAGATACGATGGTTTCCAATTCTTAAAGGGCCCATATTATGCAAAAACCACTTTATTAAGTCTTTTGATGAAATTTTGAGGTCTGTGGCTTTCCCCCCAGCCCAAAAAATGTGATATTGAGTGACAAATCCTGTGCTGCGTGGTGCTGGTGAATGTAAAATCCCGCCCCCTATTGAGGCATTCTTTCATTAGAGTTGTACCGACGTCACAGGGGAATTTTTTGACCAATCAGGAGCAGACACCCCCACCCCGTCCCCGCCCACTCCTCTCTACGCTGCTGGTGAGATCGCTATGTGCAGAGCAGCGATGATGGATTTACCGGCAGTGAGACATCGGACTTCAGCTTGAGTTACTGCTGCAGTGTTGTGGGCTGTAACAAGCCACAAACTTCCTTACACAAGCTGCCTGACTCTGAAGATTTAAAAACTAACTGGCTGGAGTTCATATATGATGGAAAAGTGCCAGCAAAACAAAGAAAAAATGTGCATGTTTGTGCCAGTCACTTCACGGCTGATAGCTTCACAAACTTTGGACAGTACACAAAGGGGCTCGCAAACAGACTGGTCCTTAACCCAGGATCAGTGCCAACCATCCACCAGCAAACCTCGGACCCTGGAAATGTGAGTATTCCAAATGCTGTGTGCTGTTATTTTGCTAATTGCTACGAGCTGCTAACAGCAGAGGGAAGAGGAGCAGATGTAAGAGCTATTCCTTTGTGTTAGCGTCAGGAGGCTAAGCTTAGCTGCAGTTAGCCTGTTGTTTTAGCCTGTAATGTTACAATAAACGAGCTTTGCTGTTTTCTAACCATATCGTGTCTTTTCTAAGCCATAATATTAGTCTGTTGTCTATTACTTTGCTGCTGTGAGATGTACCGCTGTGTGAGTAGAAGCCTGCTACTCTCTGAGGCATTGCAATTAATAAATTATCTCAAAGTATCAAAACTCATTCCTTGTCTAAACTGAGGACATGGGAAACGACCAGTGAAGGCTGTGTCTCTCTGTGTTTTGCAGCACAGCATTTAAATATTTATAACAGGTGAAAGTATATTTCTACGCTAACGTCGGCTCAAAACAGTGTATCTGTAGATGTGATAACTGGCTTTATTGGCCACAGCATCCAACAGGTTTAATCAGATTTAGATGTATGAATATTCTCACAGTAGTAGAGGAGTATAACAGCTGGAGGATAATCATTATTATTCCTTGTACAGCCCTCCTCTCCCCCCTGCATGAGTTTTAGCTCTCGGGGGCTAAGCTTAGCTGTGGTTAGCCTGTTGTGTTAGCCTGTAATGCTACGAGAAACGAGCGTCTCTGTTTTGTAATACAGGCAATGTAATCGATAAATTATCTCAGAAGGTATCCAAACTCATTTCGTGTCTAAGCTGTGGATGAGGGAAACGATCAGGCTTTGTTCTTCTGTATGTTACAGCAGATCATGTAAATATTGATAACAACAGAGAGTGTATATGAGGTGTGACACTAACGCTGCAGATGTCGTTATCACCAAACTAATTTAATCAGATTTCTATGAGTTTAAACACTCAGAAATGCCCACAGAATGTTGTCATATGAGCTGTGTGACTGGGGATAAGTTACAATTACTAACACGTCAGTGATTTACGAAAAACGGAGGGAGGCAATTAAGATGTCTGATTCAATTATCCTCCCGTTTTATTTACTAACGATATATGGGCATAGATATTTTATAATGCATCACATAATGTGACATTTGTAAGTAAAAACTCATTAACCCTTGAAAAGCCTGTTGAATCTTATTTGAGACTTACTTTTGGTATGTGTCTGATCAAAATTATCAAAGAATATCACAAAACCCCCCAAATGAATACAGTCAGATAAATGATAAATATAAAAGTCCTCAGCTGAATTATCACTTGCCAGAAATACCTAATGTATCTATTGAGTAACAGTAACTATTTGTAACATCTCATGTCATTTATTTAGATTTTAGTACAACATGAAATAAACATTTTATCAACAAGAGAGGTAAAAATGCATGGCTATAATTTGTGTTTTCATGCACTAACAGGTTAAATATTTTTCTTTCTTGTGTCTATGCTGGTCGACCTCAGGCAGCATCTTCTGATGGTGAACCGCTGGTTACAGTCAGCTTCTCAAAATCCAAGGAGGAAGGATGTACAGCAAAGCCAGTGAGAGCAGAGCCAGCTTTCAGTGAGTTAAACAATTCTTTATTAAAATCAACACATTTAAAAACATTGGCAAATAGGCATAGCATGGAAATGAAAAGATAAAGGAAACTGGAATAAAAATGTTATCAAAATGGAATTGAGAATATATAATCAATAAGGATATTGTGTCAATAAAAGACTATGTAAAAAAATTACAACACTGCAGTGAGGTGTTTTGGTTCATTTCTTGTAAACATATATTTTTCTGTCTTGCATTTCAGATCATGCAGATGCACTGTTGGACCTTGTCTTTGAGAAGGTTTTCCAGGACCCTGCTCCACACCTGAAGGAGCTGCAGAAAATACCAGACCATATGCTCCTTTTCCAAATACCAGGAAGCGCTGAACCTCTCATACTGGTCTTCTGCATCAGGAAACTCTGCAGTACAACACAGGCAGCATCAGCTCACAAAGGCTCTGTAGGCCAGGCACCTGTAAGGGCTGGACATGATAAGATTATGTCAGAAATGAAAATTACTGTCATAGGTGTTTTTATCTATATGTTCATATTTTTATCAATACGGTTCTATGGCTTGTGTTTAAAAATTCCTTTTCTTTCTTCATGCCTGTTTTACCACCTTTGTGTAAGAATGTCTAGAGTACCAGCCGGTACATTTGGTGTTTTTATATGTAAAATATTTTTCACAATAAAAAGTCTAAATGAACTGTTTTGTGTGTTTTCAGTTTTCCATATGTTACATGTAATGTTAATAATTAAATAACAAGAAAGACAAAAAATGAGATGGAGGAAACAGTTCTCTTAATCTTTACTATTTTTTGTTCAACAGTCATGGAAGTGTTTATATCAAAATACTTATGCATCACTCCTCTTAGATGTAAAGGCTCATAGTCTGCTCTATAAATATAGAATGCATGTTGTAGTGAAAAACACACTCAGAGTCAGAGTCCAGGATGGTTGGACTGGGAGTTCCTGCAGTTTTCCTCTGACCTACTTAATTAAAACAGGTAAGTCAGTGACATAGTACAGGAAAGGTTATGTACTAAATTGTTATTTAGCACTAATTTTTCACAATACCTTTGGTATCTCCATTCAACAAACATTTTCAGGCTGTAGGAATTTTCACACAATTGCCAGAGGAGCACCTATGTAGGAGAAGAGTGAAAACAGGATGTTCAGGAGAATTTTTATCTAAAGGAAATGTTCTGTTATTGTATAAGAATATACACAGAGCTGTCATAACATACAATAATGCAAGTGAAGAGGTTTTTAAGACAGCTACTGTGTGGCATATAGAAAAGAAAATAACCTTTTAAAATAAGGTTCACAGAAAACTGTTGGCTGCTCACAGCTACAGGTAATAAACATTCTCAGTTACTGTTACTGTCACTAAAGGCTATGGTCTATTAAATGCTGTATTCTGATGGGTCAGTCACATTACTAATGTTATTTCTGTAAAACAGACTGAAGAGCCCAGACATTTACACATCACAACAACAGAGAAGACCCCCTCTCTCTGTCTTATTTCACTATCAGTAGCAACGGCCCCTTCAGTGTTACTTAGAAGTGAAAGTTATTTCACATCGGGGTTTTAGTTAATTCACGTCTCTGCAGTAACCCGCTCACTCTACATTAGCTCTTACTAGACTCTATTTAACGCCAGTCTAAGCACTGCACGTCTGCTAACAGACATGCTAACATCAACAACAACAAGGGGAGGGGGAGAGGAACGGCAGAAAAACTTTAATCCGTCAACATAATAACATTGAAGAGACAAACTTCATATACAGACCACTCAGAAACATCCCGGTTTACCCTTGGTCCTCGACTCTCTCCTGGTTCCTCTTATTTTCGGGTTCTGCGTTCAGTGCTGCGGTCCTCATGTAGCAACACAGACGCTAACCGGAGCTCTGTTGACATAGTCACGCGCATGCGCCGACTGCGCCGACACGGAAGTGCGGGGCGGTTTCAGCGGGGGCTCATTAACATAAAGTTACGCCCACAAAAATGGAGTGTTTTACAGAGAGGCTCAAAGAGGGCATAGGGATGATACGGCTGTAACTGTTTTATTGAGTTTTTTGACCAAAGCATGCTACTAAGGCTTCATGAAGACATCAAAGATCAATATTACACTGCAGAAAAAAAGCATAATATGGGATCTTTAACAAATTTAGAGCAAATTGCAAATTTAGTGGCTGAAAATGAACTTTACTTCCATCCTAAATTTGACTAAAATGTCTTCCTCTACATGAACTTTTTCATCAGCTTCTTCATAAACTGTTTTGCCACAATTGATACATTTATGTATTTTCAAGTGTAGGGTTTTTAAAAAAAAAAAAAAAAACAGTGTTGAATTTTTAAAACTGCACAATTAAAAGCTCAAATAGGACAAGACTTGTAGCTTTAAACTATGATCTTCATGTCTTGTTAACTGTGTTAAACTGCATTGCCCCTACCAAGTACATTAAATTCAGCTCAAATCAATAAATGAATAAATAGATTTTGTCTTTATCTTTAAGTTTTTCTGACCAGTAAACCTCAATGAGCAGAAATTTTCTTCTGTATTGTCCTGGCTAAGGCATGTAGGTGTAAATCAGATAAAATACAGAAATAAAATAGTTGCAAACTCAGAGAAACCAATCAGTTCAGAGTCACATAACATTAAGCGATGAGTCAAAGGATCTACAACCTAAGGCGTCTTCTTCATTTGCTGTTTATCTACTTTTAATAAAAGTTAAAAGCTGAAACAGGTGTGGGGCTTATCTAAAACTTCTTTTAGTCATTTGAAGAGAAGAAGTTGGTAAGAAGTTTCCTCCATTTAAATGAAGAAAAGACTGACTATGTTTTATTTGGCACTAATGTTCTTGTGGATTCAGATCCTTTGTTTTAAAATCTAGAACCATTTGTAAAGAACCTGGGGGTCATTTTTGACAGTGATTTTACTTTTGCCAAACAAATCGACAACGTGGTCAGAACAAGTTTTTATCAACTACGTCTTTTAACCAAAGTGAAGCCTTTTTTAAATCATGCCGACCTCGAAAGGACCATTCATGCTTTTATTAGCTCACGTATTGATTATTGTAATGCTCTTTATGTCGGTGTTTCCCTGTCTGCCCTTAGCTGCCTTCAGTTGGTGCAAAATGCAGCAGCCCGTTTCCTGACCAACACCCCAAGGCGCCAACACATCACCCCAGTCCTCTTTTCCCTCCACTGGGCTTCCAGTTTCTGCAAGGATAGATTTTAAAATTTTACTTTTTGTTTTTAAAGCCCTTAATGGCCTTGCACCTTGTTGTTTGAGTGAGCGCTCTCTCTGTTCGTAACTCCAACAGGGAGTTAAGATCTTCTCATCAGCTGCTTTTGGAAGTTCCTAGCACCAGGTACAAGCACTGGGGTGATCGGGCTTTTTCAGTCACTGGACCCAGACTCTGGAACAAACTCCCCCCCAATATACGCACCATTACAGACTTTGGCCTTTTCAAAGCCCGGCTTAAAACATATGTTTTCAGACTGGCTTTTAGCACACAGTAATGTGGTGACATGTTATTTTATTTGTCTGTTTCATCTGTTTTTATCTGTTTTTATTTTCCTGACGTGTTCCATTGTTGCTTTCTTTAATCTGCTTTTATTTCTTTTCTTATCTATTTTTATCTGGAAAGCACTTTGGTCACCTCGAGTGTTGTAAAGTGCTCTATAAAATAAATTTTGATTGACTGATTGATTGATTAAGTATCGGTCTTGATTGAGTCAGAGACTGGAGACTGTAGCTTCTATCTGTGACTTCTTGTTTGATTAAAATTGCTCCAGAATGAGGGAAGAAAACCTAAATCCTTAAATATTACTTCCCCTGACATTTTTAACCTAAATAATCTTTTTCTTGTGTTCTGATCATTTTTTAACTTAATTTTCATAATAATCATGATGCACTTTTCTTCACTGTTTTTGAAGCTCATCTCACTTTAATAACTAATTAATTTATGTTCATAGTTGTACAAACATGTAGACTTTGATACTGTAGCTCCTCTGATTCTGCACTCATGCACTTTTAGTAAGTGGAATAACATTTAGTTTTAGGTCTATCTTGAAATTTTTTCAAAACTATGTCTGATCAACATCTAACATGCAGACCACAGTAGCTCACCTGAGTCTGTAGTCTACTGAAAGAGAGAGAGAAAGAAAGACTGATGGCTATCACACTGGAAACAGACAAACATGGTGGAAGAAAAAACACATCCACCTGATATCTTTGCGTAAAAATCCTTCCATTTAAAAAAGGAAGTTAAAATCAGACTGTGTCCCCCGTTTCTCTCAAACTATATGAAGCTTTGTCACCAACATGTCTCCATTTTAAACAATCTGACTCCATCCTGTTACAGCAGCAGCTGTCATGACAAAGGAAAGAGAGGGAACTACAGCATCGAGGCATTGAGCACTTTGACTTTGAAAAGATATAAAACTAAAGGACATTATTATTTGATAAAAAGAAGACTGCCAGTGCTGAAAGTGAAAATACAATCAAGAATTAGAATTACCAAAGGAGTATTGCTGCTTTATTTCATCAACAGAGTGCCCCCTGCCCTGTCATATCAAATGAAGGTCCTAAATAAATAAATAAATAAATAAATAAATCTATCCTGAAATTCATATGGTCTCTCTCTTAAAGGTGCAGAGTGTAAAAATTTGCATTTTAGGGAGATCTAGCGTGAAGATGTCGGAATGATCCCGTCTGTTACATCTCTTAGCAACGGGAGCCAGTAAAGACCAAAAAGGATCATGGACAGGGAATCATTTTGAAAAGTTACCACATGAGGGTTATTTCATTCATATTTAAAACTATTATTAAAAATACGGTCAGGTCCTGTACAGCTCCTTCAGTGGTTCCTTTCTGATAACCAGACGTTCAGTCTGTGAGTCTTGTTCTCAGACACACTTGGACACAGATGCAGGTTGTTTTTTTGGTTAGATACATGGGAAACTTAAAGATCATTCCAGAAATATGATCCAAGATCAAAATGCTACATAAAGACCAAAAGAATATTTTATAACTTTAAAGTCAACCCTGCAGTCATCTATCATATTTACTTTGTAAAGATGTCAAAAGAGGAGTCAGGTATCAAAAAGAACAGAGGTGTGAAAAAATACTGATACAGCAATTTATCATGATAGTTTGACCTCCCACATAATTTCAAGTTCAATACTTAATATGGATTTTTTTGGGGAAAAAAATCACATTTTATCAGAGTTGGAAATAAAAAACAACTTATACAAATGTTTATACAGATTTTGCTTCATGCAGTCTATTCAATTCAGACAGTGACAAGAGAAATATGTGATTTTTTTTTTTTACTTACTGTTGTGCTGTCAGGAATTCAAAGCACTCGGTTCCTCATGTGTTCAATTATAGTTTGAGCTGCACTGCAGGTTAGGATGCCTTCAATACATAGTTAAAAGGAAATCAGTTATAATTAATTTGCAACATTAGTTTAAGGCTTGATGCACTCTGTGTTTTCAAGTCAACTGTATGTATAGAACACTGAATTTGATATATTTCAAAAACAATAAAATGGAAAAGTTACACATACACCATCTGCAGTTTTTCTTTGTTAACTGTAGAATATCCTAATATATCCCAATATTTTGAAATCATAATATATCGTGATATTATCGTATCGTGACCCAAGTATTGTGATACTTATTGTATCATGAAGCTCTTGCCAATATTCAAGCCAAAAAAGAAATAATAAATGGAGGAGAAAAAGGAAACCTCAAACCTGGACAGAGATATGCCAGGGGAGGATTAAAAGATGTGAGAACATGCCCTCAGGTAGCATGGATCTTATTCACATTCAAAACTGAAATTTGACATAAGTACTTGAGTATGGGATCATAACCTTAATTAAAATCCATACATGTTGTTCTGTGTAACATATGATGTACAAATATTTTACAATGAATGAAGACAAGAGATGAAGAATACCACAGAGGTATAAACAGAGGACACAAATGTCAAGAATGTCACCACATCACCAAAAAACCAAGACAACAGTTGGGATTGTTCAAAGGAGAAGATCACATCTGGAGGGCAGGAAAAACTGTCTAGAGACAAAAGACAAAGGTCTGTTGTTACTGAAACAAGATAAGAAGACATGGTGAGCAATGTTTCTCTCCATGCAAAGTGGTCTTCCTCTGAGTCTGATATAAAGACTCAACATCAGACTGTGAGTCAGAGAAGAGGAGAAGCTCCATCATGACACCTTCAACACCAACCATGTTCTCTGGAGCTCTGCTGCTGCTGACTGCTGGATCCTGTGAGTCTCTCTGAGGCAGACACACTGACAGTATGATCACAGCACAATGACTCCTGACTCTCTCATTCAATATTCAACATGTTCTCCTCCACAGGGGTGAAGAGTGAGACGCTGACACAGCCAGGATCAGAGACTGTGCAGCCCGGTCACACTCTGACCATCACCTGTCAGGCCTCTTACTCTGTCAGAGACCACCACACCCACTGGATCAGACAGCCTGCAGGAAAAGGACTGGAGTGGATCATAGCTGGTCGTGTGGGATACAGCACATATGTCAAAGATTCACTGAAGAATAAGTTCAACATCAGAAATGATCCCTCCAGAAACACAGTGACTCTGGGTGGAGAGAACATGCAGCCTGAAGACTCTGCTGTTTATTACTGTGCAAGACAGTCACAGTGACACAAAACATCAGGAGAGCTGAACAAAAACCCTCAGAGTCTGAGCACCTGGGACATGAAGCCACCAGAGGAGGAGCTCTGAGACCAGAAATAAAGAAAACACCAGCTCACTGAGAAAAAGAGGAAGAAGAACACATTTAGAGATGAAGGATGTTCCAGTTAGGCCACTGCTTCCTGTTAAAAGTCATCATTCACACAATAATAACTAAGCTAATAAAAATGATCTGACTTTCACTTAAGACAACAAAGTTGTCCACAGACATTTAACAGAAAATCTGATGGGAACTAATCACCTTTATTTTGCTGAACCTCATGGTGGATTTATGCCTCAAATGGTTCACATCACCAGAGTCCTTGGTCATGTTGGACATTTGTGCAAAGTTTGAAGAAAATAACTTTCAAGCCATTCATGGAATATTACATTAACAAAACTGCCTCCTGACACTGGTGATCATGAGAGTCTCTGTCTTTGTCCTATGACCTATTAAATCATGTCATAGACAAGTCACAGTATTCATTGTATAAAATTATGATGGAAATCCCTCCAAGGCATTCTTGAGATATCACATCATCAGGCTAGAGATGACCAAATGATGTTAACTTTTGACTTATGATGACCTTGAATCCAGTTAATGTGGTCGAAGTTTCAAGAAAAAGGTCTGAAGATTTTGAAGGTATCTCACTCACAAGGCCTTCACCTCAAGACCTGACAGATTTATGGACGTACATATGGACGACCACCCAAGAACATAATGTATCTGGCCTTGCCAAAGAAGAATAAAAAACACCAACTGTGTGTTAGGACAGAACATTAACAGTCAAATGTTCTTCTTCTGTGAGGAGGAGTCAATGCAAAGTGAGATGTGTTCCTCCTCTACTTCTGTGACTGCAGAGAGGAGGACAGAGGACAGTGGACTCACAGTTTGACATGATGGACTACAGGACAGGACTGCTGCTCTTCACTCTCTGCTGGACAGGTGGACATCATCTCAGTCACAGTTTGACTCATTTCATCATGTTCTCCATCTGAGCTCATTTCACTCTTTATATCCTCTCTGCAGGTGCTGAAGGTCAGACTCTGACTCAATCTGGACCAGAGGTTAAGAGACCTGGAGAGTCCACCAGACTGACCTGTACAGCCTCTGGGTTCTCATTCAGTGGCTCCTGGATGTTCTGGATCAGACAGACTCCTGGAAAAGGACTGGAGTGGATTGCTTTCGTCCACCCTGGTGGTGATAGCACCCGCTACTCTGATTCAGTGAGAGGCAGATTTATCGTCTCCAGAGACAACAGCAGACAGCAGCTGTATCTGCAGATGAACAGTCTGAGGACTGAAGACTCTGCTGTTTATTACTGTGCCAGAGACCTACACAGTCACACAAAACATCAGAAGAGCTGAACAAAAACCCTCAGAGTCTGAACACCTGTGACATGAAGCCACCAGAGGAGGAGCTCTGAGACCAGAAATGATGAAAACACCAGCTCACTGAGAGAAAGAGGAAGAAGAACACATTTAGAGACCCAGAAGCAAAATCAACAACAAATTCTCTGTTCAAAAATATTTGCAATGCTTTGACCATTAAGACTTCTAATTCCTTTATAAATGATAATCATAATGTCATTTTAGGATTCTCTCTGGGTTGTCACAGACGTCCCACATTACCGAGGTCAAGTTAAAAGTTAATAGTTTACTATCATACACTTATGTATACAAGTCTGCTTCACTAACTTACTACAACAATACTTTTACAATAAGAAATAAATTACTTTGTGACCCAATCTAATAAATCAAAGTGGTCCAACAACAGGGACAAACTGTCTCCCTAAAAAGAAAATTTGATGATTTCCCATCAGAACAGAGAGAACACAGAGTTACAGAGTCTGTGTGTTTTTCACTAAAGACTAGGGCTGAACAGTTTATCATTTTTACAACACAATCACAATGTTTCCATGCACAATAGTAACACTGAAGGACATACATTAATAGTCATGTTTTCTGTAAGAACATCAAGCAGCCACTTCAGTGTTGGTTGATTGACATCTGAAGCTCTTGTTTTCTCTTTTTTCTGTGACTAATAACCAATGAAAGTCAGTGTGAAATCAGCCTCAGCAGGCAGAGAACTGATCAACATGCAGCAGACTCTCTGTGTGTCTCTGTATTCATGTTAAACAACAACGCTGCTCCACACAGACACATCATCATCATCATCAACATGGCATCCTGTCATGTGGGCTTTGTGTTGGTAAGTTTAATGGTTGTAGCAGTTTATCAATCACTGCTGATCAATGCTCTGATCCAGTGTAGAGTTTCTATTCAGCTGCTGTGATCATTTATCCATCAGCTGTGTGTGTGATGGTGTGTGTGGACTCATGAGCTCCAAATCATACAAGATTACGACACACTGACCATCAAACCTTTTGACATCATCAGAGAATATTGATGATGTTTTAGTCAGATACTCATAAGTCAAAATATTTCTATAGATTTATCGACAAAGACTCAAGCCTCCTCCTACAAATGGACAGATAACCCCAGAACCTAATGCATCTGACCTCAGCACAGAAGAATGAAACGCATTATAGCTGCATGTAGGGAGAGTCCAATAGGGAAAAAGAACAGTTGAAAACCAAAAACATTCATAATAATCTCTCTAGGGAAACTGTAAATGTAAAGATTTCTACTTGAAGTATCTGTATTAACAGTCAAATGTTCTTCTGTAAGGAGGAGTCAATGCAAAGTGAGATGTGTTCCTCCTCTACTTCTGTGACTGCAGAGAGGAGGACAGAGGACAGTGGACTCACAGTTTGACATGATGGACTACAGGACAGGACTGCTGCTCTTCACTCTCTGCTGGACAGGTGGACATCATCTCAGTCACAGTTTGACTCATTTCATCATGTTCTCCATCTGAGCTCATTTCACTCTTTATATCCTCTCTACAGGTGCTGAAGGTCAGACTCTGACTCAGTCTGGACCAGAGGTTAAGAGACCTGGAGAGTCCACCAGACTGACTTGTACAGCCTCTGGGTTCACATTCAGCAGCTTTGAGATGCACTGGATCAGACAGGCTCCTGGAAAAGGACTGGAGTGGATCGCTTATATCAGCAGCAGTGGTGGCACCGTCTACTACTCTAATTCATTCAGAGGCAGATTCACCATCTCCAGAGACAACAGTGCAAACCAGCTGTATCTGCAAATGAACAGTCTGAGGACTGAAGACTCTGCTGTTTATTATTGTGCCAAAGAGCCACAGTGACACAAAACATCAGGAGAGCTGAACAAAAACCCTCAGAGTCTGAACACCTGCAGCATGAAGCCACCAGAGGAGGAGCTGTGAGACCAGAAATAAAGAAAACACCAGCTCACTGAGAGAAAGAGGAAGATGAACATATTTTCAATACTTGCACCACCAACATAACCAATTTATTCATAAATTATCATGATAACGTCATTTTACGATTCTTTCAGTGTTTTCACACTTCACAAAGTATGAAGTATATTATCAGTAAAACAGTCCAACACATCAGAGGCAGTCTCAGAAATCTGTTCCACTAACTTCTCTAAAGGTTTTATTTTGTTGACACATGAACTTCCAAATTAACATGGTCCACGGAAAGGGACAAACTGTTTTCTATTAAAGGAAGTAGATCATGTCCCATCAGACTGCAGAGAACCAGAGTTACAGAGTTTGTGACTTTCACTAAAGATTTAAAATAGTTGTCTACAGTACTCCTACATTCAGAGAAAAACATTGATGTCAAATAATCACATTTATTTTGCTGCAGTGTGGACTCAGCTCATGGGGGTTTTGTGTCTCTAAAGTTTTACATCACCAGAGGGTGAAAGTCGAGTGGTGGGTCACTTGGTCTCTGACCTCATGCTTCCTAAATGGAGTCAGTTCATCCAGGCTTCATGACCATGACCATCAAAATGTTAACAGGTCAGTCATTGCTCATTTTGAAGATTTGAATTAAATCACTGCATGTGTTCTTGTGATCTTACACTCACAAACTGCCTTTCAGTGGTGATCATGAGACTCCTTGATTTTAACCATTGACCAACAAAATCAAGCCAGTTCATCTGAATGTCACAGTGTTCATTGTTGTCAGGTTTAATCAGTGGCGGCTGGCCAATAAAGGGCACTATGGCACCCCCCCCCCCCAGTGGAGAGTGTGATATTAAATGTATTTACTTTATTTTGAAAAAATGAATATTACCAAAAATTACTTATTTAAATGTGTAATATCAATATAAATATAACATAAATTTATATCCATTAAGATATAAAGTAATTAGTTTCCATTAATGTTAAACAAAAGTAAGCCTACTCATCTCTAACTCCGTGTCTGATGAGCGCTTGAAAAAGCGCCCCTCAGACAGTGATGAATAGCCAATAAGGGACTGTTGCTAAGGCAAGATAAGCGCATATCAACGTGAATTTGGCCAATCAGCGTCGTTGAAAATTATCTCCAAAGGGCGCTTTTTCCAGCGCTCCTCAGGTTTATTCGGCTCGTATCGTTGCCGGTGTGCTGAATTAACTGGTGTTAGATTAACTGGTGACTGTCCAGGCAGACGTGAAGGAGGCGTGCTTTTGAAGGACCCTTTTGTTTACTATCTAAACGTCTCCCGAATCCATATTATATACAAAACTAGCTCTTTACACCCATTTACTTACTTAGTGGTGGAAGTGACTTCACATGAAGCATTACAATGAAAAATTGTAAAGAATTACAGACTTATTTGACGGCATAAATATACGGAAGGTAATATATAGGTAACTATCTTAGATGCCTGTTCAAAATGTCAAACTTTCGACACTGTTAACTTGTGATAGCCCCAAAACCCGCATTTTACCGTCACTTCGGCGTATCAACAAACAATTTGTTCTTGTTCGACATATAACGGAGACGGGAGGACTTGAAAACAGGTAAAGAGAAGAAGTTTTTTATGTGGAGGAAAAGAAATGTGGACAATTAGACACATGTTCACCTTACTCATTTCTGTGTATAAAGTTATTTTAATTCACACATGCACACATGTTCACCTTACTAATTTCTGTATAAAGGTATTTTTAATTCATACATGCACACATGTTCCCCTTAGTCATTTCTGTATATAGTAATTGTTCATGTACACATGCACACATGTTCACCTTTCTTATTTCTTTGTATATAGGTGATGTAATCTTTTTGGCGGTTTATGGTTGACTGTTTATATTTATGTGTGTGTCTGATTTGTGTGTGCACCATTCTGTAATCTTTCTTTTTTACTTGGAATGATTAATAACATTTTTATGAAGCACTGGTATCCTGTAGTTTGTGTTGAATCATAGTGGGATGGTTGTTGAAAACTGAGTGTTGCACAGTACTGCCCCACCAAGAATATTTTTCACCAGCGGCCACTGGGTTTAATGGAGATTTATCTCCAAGCAAACAATGGATGACCACAAGACTCCATGACTTTAGCCTATGATCTATGACTATGTTGAATCTAGGTCATGTGGTCAAAGTTTCAAGACAATAACTTGAAGTGTTTTTTACAGTATCTCACTCTAAGGCCTTCACCTCAAGACCTGACATCTTTGTGGATGGACAGAAAACATAAGAACACAAACCATCTGGCCTTGCCAAAGAAGAATAAAAAGCATACTAACAGTGTGGTCAGACTGAACTTTAGCAGTCGAATGTTATTTTTCTCTGAGACCAGATGCCATTTAGACCAAAAGAAACAGGCTCAGTGTGGAGAGGCCTTCAGTGAGACCAGGATGGACAGAAGCTTTAAGGTGAAGGAATCTGATAAAAAAGGCAAATGATGTGATCCTACCATGAGGAGGAGTCAATGCAAAGTGAGATGTGTTCCTCCTCTACTTCTGTGACTGCAGAGAGGAGGACAGAGGACAGTGGACTCACAGTTTGACATGATGGACTACAGGACAGGACTGCTGCTCTTCACTCTCTGCTGGACAGGTGGACATCATCTCAGTCACAGTTTGACTCATTTCATCATGTTCTCCATCTGAGCTCATTTCACTCTTTATATCCTCTCTACAGGTGCCGAAGGTCAGACTCTAACTCAGTCTGGACCAGAGGTTAAGAGACCTGGAGAGTTCCACAGACTGACTTGTACAGCCTCTGGGTTATCATTCAGTGGCTCTCACATGGGCTGGATCAGACAGACTCCTGGAAAAGGACTGGAGTGGATTGCTTGGATCATCAGTAGTGGTGGCACCACTTACTACTCTAATTCAGTGAGAGGCCAGTTCACCATCTCCAGAGACAACAGTGCAAACCAGGTGTATCTGCAGATGAACAGTCTGAGGACTGAAGACTCTGCTGTTTATTACTGTGCCAGAGACACACAGTGGCAAAGAGGAAGAAACGCTGTACAAAAACTCAAACTGTCATATAAAAATAAAAAATAAAAAAGTCACATTGCCTAATGGATTCATGCTAAAATGTACACAATAATGAATATAACATAATTCCATCATCAATGTAAATTTCATTTGGATCCATACCGGACCGATGTTATAGAAAAACAATGAAGATTATAATAGCAAATCCCATTCATTTCTCATTGGCTGCTGCATTATGGGAATTGTAGTTTATTTGCAAACTTGCATCAACATTTTTAAAGCCTATGTCACTACATTATCCAGCTTCCCTTGCAATGCCAGTGGAGGACTTCTCCACATGGACAGGCATGAGTGGAGACTCTGCTCACATGACAGAGTTCATGGTGATCCAGAATTGTATCTTAGTGGAGGTCTGTGCTCTCCGAGTGTTTTCTTGTTATAAATCTGTGTTTTTAGAGTGGTGCCAAGACACCAAGAGGAGGTCACAAAGATTATGTCCCACCAAAAAGACCATTTTTGATGGGTTTTTTTTCAACTTTTAATTTTTTTAACCTTTACTGTAAGAATGCATCTGTAAAATGAGTGTGATTTCAAATAAAACAATAGTCTGTAGGTGGGATAATGCTGATATGAGGGTATATATGTCAAAAAGATTCTTTGTATGCAGAGGAAAACTTTTGGCCTGGTCAGTTGTGCTTAAAAAATTGGGGGCAATGAATTCCTGGAATTGCTATTTAAGTGTCACAAGCAGAAACGATGAGGAGCCCCTAAAAAGTAACAAGCAATCACAAAAGAGCCTGTGTAAAATATAATTCCAACAATGACAAAGAAACTCTCCACATCCTGCCTGACCATCCCACTTTCTTTCATAGTTGTCTCAACGGAACAACAGTTGCTTCAATGCAAAATAAAACTGCATTCTGCAGACAATCATCTAGTTCCTGCCCACAAAATATCAAAATGAGTTTATAACAGACCATCTGAGTCATTTGTTTGTCAGAGATGTGCTGATATTTTCTAGAAGGAGGAGGAGTCAATGCAAATCTCTGAAATCACTCATCACTACATATGTGCTTTACAGACAGGGACGGAGACACAAACACTGACACACAAACACACTGGAGACTGGACAAAGACCAAAAGACTTCACAATGACAACACCTGAATATTTGGCTCTGTTACTCATCCTGTCATTTACCTGGCCAGGTAAGAACACAGACAGTGTCACTGACAAACTCTCTGGGTCATGACAGTGTTTAATGATCTGCTTTAACATCTGCAGGTACTGAGGCTCAAACTCTGACTCAGTCTGGTCCAGTGGTGAAAAGGCCCGGAGAATCACACAGGCTCACCTGCACATATTCAGGTGGTGATTATAGCAACGGTTGGATCAGACAGGCTCCTGGAAAAGGACTGGAGTGGATCGCTTTGATCGGCAGTAGTGGTAGCATCTACTACTCTGATTCAGTGAGAGGCCGGTTCACCATCTCCAGAGACAACAGCCAAAAGCAGGTGTATCTGCAGATGAACAGTCTGAGGACTGAAGACTCTGCTGTTTATTACTGTGCCAGAGAGTCACAGTGACACAAAACATCAGGAGAGCTGAACAAAAACCCTCAGAGTCTGAACACCTGGGACATGAAGCCACCAGAGGAGGAGCTCTGAGACCAGAAATAATGAAAACACCAGCTCACTGAGAGAAAGAGGAACAGAAACACATTTAGAGCTGAAGAAGTAAAATCAACAAAAATTCTGATCTTAAATACTAGTTTGATTCTTGTACCACCAACACTCTGATTTATTTATAAATCATCATCATAATGTTATTTTAGGATTCTTTCTTGGTTTCCATAAACTTCACAAAAGGTTCACAAAATTAAAACAAAACAATTCAACACATCAGAGGAAGTCAAAGATGTCTTAGAAATGATATTTGTAAAATAAAAAATTCGATTCTTTGTAACCTGATCTTCCAAAGACACATGGTCCAAAAGGGGGACAAACTGTTATCTATTAAAGGAAGGATCCACGGCATTATTAATATCACATCACCAAGCAACAGGTGACTACAAGACTCCATGGTGATAACTTTTGATGACATGACTAACTTGACTCCAGTTCATGTTTCAAGAAAAAAGCTTTAAGAATTATTGAGATATTTCAATCCCAAGCACTTATTCTCATGATCTGATGGACACTGATACACAAATGGACAAACAACCCAAGAACCAAATGCATCTACACATGGCTCAGAAGAATACAAAAACATTATTGTATGTTAGGACAGTCCAATGGCGTAAAAGAACAGTTTCAAACTAAAATATTGATAACAATCTTTTTAAGGCCGTGGTTCCCAAACTTTTCACATCCTGACCTCAAGCCACATTACTCCTATTCTAACAACCTTATAGCAGCTAGAAAAAGAAATGTGTCTGTAAGCCTGCTGCCACCCCCACCTCCCACATTTAACATGTATAATAAGCAAATGAAATCTCTTAAAGTGAATTATTTCTCACTATAGATTTATTTGCCAACAGTTCACTTTTGAAAAATAAATGTATTTCTGGAACATATTCTGTTATGAACTTGAAGCTGTTATAAAACTGAGAAGGCTATCTGACTGAACTTATGTTACTATAAGAATCTAAGATAATTCAGGACAGATTTTCTTCTCCAAGATGCCTCATCAATCCATCCTCCAGACTCTCTGCCAACACTACAGGTCTATATCAAATCTCACAGTTCAAACATTTACCAGTTTGAACTTTAACTACTTCAACAAATGTTTGAAACCTGACAGGTATGATACCCCCAACGTTAATCCACATACTACAGTTTGTGAATCACTGCTTTAAGGGAACTGTAAATTTAAAGATTTCTACTTACAGTATCTGCATTAGCAGCCAAATGTTCTCCTGTGAGGAGGAGTCAATACAAAGTGAGATGTGTTCCTCCTCTACTTCTGTGACTGCAGAGAGGAGGACAGAGGACAGTGGACTCACAGTTTGACATGATGGACTACAGGACAGGACTGCTGCTCTTCACTCTCTGCTGGACAGGTGGACATCATCTCAGTCACAGTTTGACTCATTTCATCATGTTCTCCATCTGAGCTCATTTCACTCTTTATATCCTCTCTACAGGTGCTGAAGGTCAGACTCTGACTCAGTCTGGTTACCACATGGGCTGGATCAGACAGGCTCCTGGAAAAGGACTGGAATGGATCGCTTTCATTTACACTGACAGCAGTGGAAAATTCTACTCTAATTCAGTGAGAGGCAGATTCATCATCTCCAGAGACAACAGTGCAAACCAGCTGTTTCTGCAGATGAACAGTCTGAGGACTGAAGACTCTGCTGTTTATTACTGTGCCAAACACACAGTGACAAAAGAGGAAGAAACGCTTTACAAAAACTCAAACTGTCCAAACAAGATTGAAAACACGACCCCTAACATTACAGAAAAATGACTTCTTTCAAAGATTGCTCTAGATAACAATACACCCACGACCACTGACTGTCAAATTTCACTGTTTCTCTCGATGCACTTATTCTGGAGCTCATTTCAAATGTATGGTCCATCAAAGTGTCTTTCTTCTTCTTCTGTCTTTCTTCAAATGTCAAAGATCTCCAGACTTTGGGATTTGGACTTCAGAGTTGAAAGACTTGAGATCATGGGGACAGAAAAATAGACTGGATTACAGAGCTCACATTTTGCATGTTCATATATCCAACATGAATGACTGAATAAATTCATGATAAATAATGTTCAATAAAATCTACTTTTTTCATGGACTGAGAACACTCTGTTTGAGCTCCTGTCACTTTAAGAGCCTTGTTCTCACATGGGCCCAGTCGGCTCAAATTTTCTGACGGATCCACTCTTCAATAATTTATCATCTCAGTGCTGCTCTGCACCATGTTGTCAACAACTCTGTGGACATTATAACATCTGTACTCTGCTCTAGGCTTGCCACATCCATCTAATGATGTTAAACTGGCAAGGAAACAATGAGAGGATGTTAGACTGATAGGTCTATTCTATGGGCAGAGGGAACAAGACATTATAGGCAACAACTTGTGCTGCAATGAGGGGGAGAGGGAGAAGAACAAATGAGGTGGACTTTTTGTCTTTTGGAGAGAAAATCTTGATCACACAGGGGAGGCATGTAAAACACACTAAAAGGCATATAAACTTGAAAAAGCAAAATATTGTCTCTTTCATATACCCCATCCCTGACAACAATTGTCTAGAAAATAACGGGACAATTGACCTGCATGATTTTTCACCTCTCATTTTGTCTATAGAGGTCCCAGTGATGGTAGAACAAATAACATCAAGAGCTGTTCAGCATGTTTGATGTGTGAAGGAACTGTCGAAAGAAGAGATGAAGACAAACTCAAACTTTAACAAAAAAATGTTGTGGTAGGGTCAAGTATGAGGTGGGTATGTCTGCTGTAGAGACCCAGGAGAAAAAGATCAGCTCCTACCTCCGAAGATGGCTGGGTCTGCCACGCAGCCTGACCAGTGCAGCACTGTATGGCAGGAGCAACAAAACTCCAGCTTCCCTTCAGCAGTCTAGAGGAGGAATTCAGGGTCTCTCACACAAGAGAGGCACTAGTCTATCACGATTCCAATGACATCACAGAATCATCAGTGGGCATCATGGTGCACACTGGCAGGAAGTTCAGAGCTCAAGAGGGGCTGCAGCTGGCGAAGTCTTGGCTACAACACAAAGCTTTGTTGAGCACAGTGGCTGTTGGCCAAGCAGGGCTGGAAGCCATCCCACAACCACAGTACAACCGGGCCCAGGGTATCTTGTTCTGGAGGAGGTGTGGGCAGGCGTAGAAGATGTAAGGGCCAGTAGGATGGTAAGTATGTGACAGCAGGGAGCATCAACAAGGTGGGACAGAGCACTGGAAAGGAAGCTGGCCCGGAATGACATCTGGAAGGCAGAGCCACAGAGCATCAAGTTTTTGGTCCAAGCTGTTCATGATGTGCTACCCAGCTCGTCTAACCTGCTCCGGTGGGGAAAGAGCGACCTTCCATCATGCCCTCTCTACCCAGGAAGAGGCACACTGGAGCACATCCTGAGCAGCTGTCCAGTAGTCCTGGCAGAAGACCACTACCACTGGCGTCACAACCTAGTCTTGAAGTCAGTGGCAGAGACTATCTCCAGTTCAGTGGCCACAGGACTATATCCTTCGTGAAGGCTAGAGAGAAACCACAGGGACAGCAAACACCTGCTGCCAGCCTACTCTCATCGGCAGGAGACTGGGAACTGTAAGTTCATTAGTTCCCGGAGTATGTAACACCACCCTCCTTGAGACCAGACATGGTGCTAACATCTGCTTCTTCTAAGCAAGTCCTCTTAGTAGAGCTAACAGTCCCCTGAGAGGACCACATGGAAGAGGCCAATGAGCGCAAGCGGCTCAAGTACCATGAGCTCATACAGGAATGGCGAGGGAGAGGCTGGAAAGCCCGCAAAGAGCCAATAGAGGTGTGATGTCGAGGCTTCGCTGCTTGCTCCCTTTATAAAATCTACACCCTCTTTAGAATCACAGGAGCTGCGAAGAGGAGAGCCATCAAAATCCACCACAGATGTGGCAGAGAGAGCCTCTAGGTGGATTGTATCAAACAGTCTGAAAAGTGGGCCCACGCTGCTGGGACACAAGTTGGGGACTGATCACCCCCAGCTGGGTCGCCTGAGGGAGGGTGTCTGATGTTGCAAGACCCGAAACACCCGATGATCTCAGGAAACATCACTGATGATGTGTCCCAGCGCATCCAGAGATATATCTATGCACCAAGAAAAGTGAGATCTCCACCTCAAATAATGTGAATCTGACTTTGTTTTAAACTGAAACAACATGCACCTCCTGGATCTCAGACTTGACATGGTTCCTTTGTTAATGAGGACTCTGACCTGAACGTGGAGACACGATAGTCTCTAACCCACAGGAACATGACTTGAATACATCAAAACCTTACTCAACTCCCTTACATGTTATTCAGCTCCATGCTTACATGAAACAAATTATGAAAAATATTATTGGACACCAACACAAATGTAGATCAATCTGAATTATGAAAGGAAATGCTGAACAAACAAAGACAAATGAAAAAATGAAACACCACTGACATTAATGTCAAAGCATCAACACCAACCAGAACAAACTTTAGGTTTGTCAGGAGACAATTTCAGAGCTGCAGGATGAAATACTAACAGACAACTTTCGTGACTCAGTGAGAAATGAACTTGCCCATAAAGAGCCAAGCCCACCTCTCTATGCAAAGTGGTCTTCCTCTCAGTCTGATATAAAGACCCAACATCAGACTGTGAGTCAGAGAAGAGGAGAAGCTCCATCATGACACCTTCAACACCAACCATGTTCTCTGGAGCTCTGCTGCTGCTGACTGCTGGATCCTGTGAGTCTCTCTGAGGCAGACACACTGACAGTATGATCACAGCACAATGACTCCTGACTCTCTCATTCAATATTCAACACGTTCTCCTCCACAGGGGTGAAGAGTGAGACCCTGACACAGCCAGGATCAGAGACTGTGCAGCCCGGTCACACTCTGACCATCACCTGTCAGGCCTCTTACTCTGTCAGCAGCTACCGGACAGCCTTCATCAGACAGCCTGCAGGAAAAGGACTGGAGTGGATCATAAGAGGTGGTGGGGGATACAGCACATATGTCAAAGATTCACTGAGAAACAAGTTCAGCATCAGCTTAGACTCCTCCAGAAACACTGCGACTTTGAGTGGACAGAACATGCAGCCTGAAGACTCTGCTGTTTATTACTGTGCCAGAGAGCCACAGTGACACAAAGCATCAGGAGATCTGAACAAAAACCCTCAAAGTCTGAACACCTGCAGCATGAAGCCACCAGAGGAGGAGCTCTGAGACCAGAAATAATGAAAACACCAGTTCACTGAGAGAAAGAGGAAGCAGAACACATTTAGATTCTGATTTTGAATATAAACCCAATACTTGCACCATCTGTTTCCACAGTTGTCACACAATACTAAGGTAACTTCAAAAATAAAGCAGTCTTACATAATACAGTCATTCACAGCAGTCTGCCTCATAAACCATTTCAATGCCATATGTTATATAAGAAATTAATCACCTGTGACCAGATCTCCTGAATCTATAGAGCCAAAGACAGCCAACTGTCTCCCCTAAATGGAAAGGAGATGATTTTCCATCCGAACAGAGAGAACAAGAGTTACAGAGTCTGTGGGACTTTCACCAAAGACTAGGGCTGAACAGTACATCGTTTTTACAACACAATCATGAAGTACACATGTACTATAGTAGCACTGAAGGACATGCAGTGTTAGTTGATGGGCATTTAAAGTTCTTCTGTTTTATGAGGAACCACAGTTCGTCTTGTTGGATGGAGCACATTTGTCAAAGATTCACTGAGGAACATGTTCAGCATCAGCTCAGACTCCTCCAGTAACACAGTGGCTGTAGTTAAATATTCTCTTTTAGTTTAGGAAGGACTGATTGAAATGATCCGAAAGAAGTTCATGATCAGAGCTGTTTGAATAGTCAAAATGCTTAGGAAAGGTTGCTCAATGCTTCCTTTAGCATCTCCTTTAGCATAGAAAACCATCCTTACTGAAAGACAAAGACAAATTCTCTGTGGCAAATTTGCTTGAACAGCTCACTGAACTTTGGCTGATACAGCTGGGCTGGGAAATGAACAACAGAAAAGAATGGAGGCAGGATAAATCTACAAAATTCAGCAAAAATGTCGGTGCCTCCTGGAAACTGTGTTAAAAAAATACTGGCAGAGAAAGTGAATCATAACAATTGATAAGTCTGGATCATTTATGCTGTTTCTTTTTTTACACTTGGGACCCTATTCTGAAAAACTTTAAAGATCTCAGTCTCACTCAGACTCTACTTCCAGTGGAACCCTGAAAATTTGAGTCTGTGAATCCTGACCTAAGTCATTTGTTTGTCAGAGATGTGCTGATATTTTCTAGAAGGAGGAGGAGTCAATGCAAATCTCTGAAATCACTCATCACTACATATGTGCTTTACACACAGGGACGGAGACACAAACACTGACACACAAACACACTGGAGACTGGACAAAGACCAAAAGACTTCACAATGACAACACCTGAATATTTGGCTCTGTTACTCATCCTGTCATTTACCTGGCCAGGTAAGAACACAGACAGTGTCACTGACAAACTCTCTGGGTCATGACAGTGTTTAATGATCTGCTTTAACATCTGCAGGTACTGAGGCTCAAACTCTGACTCAGTCTGGTCCAGTGGAGAAAAGGCCTGGAGAATCCCACAGGCTCACCTGCACATATTCAGGGTTTAGTGGTGATATCTATGCAGTTTGGGTCAGACAGGCTCCTGGAAAAGGACTGGAGTGGATCGCTTACATCAACGATGCAAGTTCTGACATCTACCACTCTCACTACGTGAGAGGAAGATTCACCATCTCCAGAGACAACAGCAGACAGCAGCTGTATCAGCAGATGAACTGCCTGAAGACTGAAGACTCTGCTGTTTATTACTGTGTCAGATATGCACACAGAGATATAAAACATCAGGAGAGCTGAACAAAAACCCTCAGAGTCTGAACACCTGGGACATGAAGCCACCAGAGGAGGAGCTCTGAGACCAGAAATGACGAAAACACCAGATCACTGAGAGAGCTCTTCAGCTTCCTCAGGTAGAAGAGAAAGGGAAATCACAGCAGCGTCTCTCCTACCTGAGGAAGCTGAAGAGATTTAAACTCCCCCAGAGGCTCATGACAAAATTTTACAACTGTGCCATTCAGAGTGTGCTGACATATGGTCTGCAGGTGTGGTTCTCCAGCTGCACTAAGGCAGAGAAGCAGGCGATCCAGAGAGTGGTGAGAACGGCAGGAAAAATGATTGGGTCATCTCTCCCAGAGATCTCCACTGTATTCACCTCTCGGCGCCTGCGTCCAATTCCACCCAGCACACCGTTTGTTCCAACTGCTGCCTTCTGGCCAGAGGTACAGGTCACTCCCTGCTAGAACCAGCAGAACGGCTAACAGCCTCTATTCTCAGGCCATCAGACTTTTGAATGAACACTGTCCCCCTCTCCCTCCTCCATCATCCACTACCCCACATTAACCATATCTGTGAACTAGACTTGCATTGTTGCAGTAAACATCCATCTACACCATGCTACTGTTTCGATTTCCACTCATGAATACTCTACCTTTTGTTGTGTCGTTGTGTTTATATGTCTATTGCCTACCTCATTATTTTGTTTACATTCCAATGCACTTGTGATTACATCATAGCCATGCCACTGAGTGTTTGATGCTCTAAATGTAATTTTGTTGTCCTTGTGTCAATGACAATAAATTATTGAATCTTGAAAGAGGAAAAGAACACATTTACAAATGAAGAACTATGTGCCATTTGGTCTACTGCTTCCTTTAAAAAAACATCATCATAACGCCATTAAAGGATTCTCTTTGAGATGCCACAGACTTCACACAATAATAAGTAAACTAACAAAGATTATTTGACTTTCACTTAAGGCAACAATTTTGTCCATAGACATTTAAAAGAAAATCTGATGGTAAAAAAATCCCATTTTTTATGCATTACAAGATCTGTCATTGGTCATTTTGGACATTTAGGCAAAGTTTGAAGATAATCACCCTCTGTATTCTTGTGATATTACAGTCACAAATCTGTCCCCTAACAATGAGGATCATGACACTTTAGGATTTTGACGGTTGACCAGCAAAATCAAATCAGTTCATCTGTACAGTGTTCATTGTTGTCAGGTTGATGGAAATCCCTCTTGGCATTCTTGAGATTAATCATTCACAAACAATAGATGACCACAAGACTCCATGACTTTGACCTTGGACCAAGAAGAAATTAACTTCATGCATTCATGTGGTACAACATTTACAAAACAGCATCCTGGAAATCATGATCATGAGAGTCTTGGTCTTTGACCTTTGATTAAAATTCAAATCAAGTAATAGACAAGTCACAGCATTCATTGTAGTCAGGTTTAATGATGTTAACTTTTGACCGACTACCTTGAATGCAGGTCATGTGGACAACGTTTCAAAAGAAAAAGCTTGAAGACATTTTGGAAGATCTCACTCACGAGGCCAAAACATCATGACCTGACAGACATAAAAAAGGACAAATGGACAGAAAACCCAAGAACACAAAGCATCTGACCTCGGCACAGAAGAATAAGAAACATTACAGCTGAAGATTTAAATATTTCTACTTAAAGTATCTGCCTTGGCAGTCAAATGTTCTTCTTCTGTGAGGAGGAGTCAATGCAAAGTGAGACGTGTTCCTCCTCTACTTCTGTGACTGCAGAGAGGAGGACAGAGGACAGTGGACTCACAGTTTGACATGATGGACTACAGGACAGGACTGCTGCTCTTCACTCTCTGCTGGACAGGTGGACATCATCTCAGTCATAGTTTGACTGTTTTCTGACTTTCTGATTTCATCTCATTCATTATGTCCTTTACAGGTGCTGAAGGTCAGACTCTGACTGAATCTGGACCAGAGGTGAAGAGACCTGGAGAGTCCACCAGACTGACCTGTACAGCCTCTGGGTTCACATTCAGCAGCTACTGGATGGGTTGGGTCAGACAGGCGCCTGGAAAAGGACTGGAGTGGATCGCTTTTATCGACACTGGCAGTGGCATCTACTACTCTAATTCAGTGAGAGGCCGGTTCACCATCTCCAGAGACAACAGTGCAAACCAGCTGTTTCTGCAGATGAACAGTCTGAGGACTGAAGACTCTGCTGTTTATTACTGTGCCAGATACACACAGTGACAAAAGAGGAAGAAAAGCTGTACAAAAACTCAAACTGTCAAACAGCAACATGTTAGAAGTGACAGCCAATGACTCCAAACATGAAACATTCATACTTTCAGTTTTATCATGAAAAAAGAGAACATGAATATTGACTTTAGCTTCTTTGTCAGTATTTAAAATTTATGCTGATTTCAGGGCAACTTATCAAAAAGATCCTCAGATTATTTCCACATGACACCTTTAATGAAAGAGCCTGCTGCTCTTCAAATATGTGCACAGTAGAGCTCTGAGACTCTGCTTTTATGGCCATGTAATCGCATATTAGAAACCTCCGATAAATAACATGATAAAAAAATAAATCCATGTAAATGGAAAATCCTTTAAAAGTAAATGAACTTTTACTGCCTCACTGTCCTCTCTTCTCTCTGCTTCGTGGCATCAGGTTGTTCACACTAGAAAGTAACAACTTCATAAACATGAAAGTTACAAAGATGCAATGATGGGGACTGACATGGTCCTGAATTTTGACCAAGACTCAGCTGAGTTTTAATCTGCCAGATATTCACAGTGATGCTTCCAAAGACTTAAATATTTCAAACATATGGAAACTTTAAGGTGCAGTGTGTAGAATTTGGCATTTTAGCGTCATCTAGCGTTCAGATTCTAAAATGATCCTAACCATAACCAAAAACGTCACGTCTGAGCAACGGAACACTGTGAAGACCAAAAGGGATTATGAATATGGCATCATTTACATAATTGATGAGGTTTGTAACCATTATTTTTATAGATCATAGGTCAGCTGTTAGCTGCCGATTGTAGGTGTTGTAAACTTGTAGAAACACAAACAAACATTAGCACCTTCACGCTAATCAGATCAAGCCTGATGCGGATTCAGCAAAACAAGGTAAAGAAGAGAGAAAGATAGAGAGAGAGAGAGTACAATGTAGTGGAAAGCTGGGCCAGATGAATGAGAGTTTTGTAATATGATTAATGGAGTATTTATTTCCCACCAATTATGCGCTTGATTTACAATACCAACACAATACAGGAGTTGTGCAGCAGCTCAGTGGTTACAGTCTGTGTTGGTCATTAAAGTTTGTAACAGCAGTGTAACATGACTCTGACATTACCAGCATGAAGATGTTCATGCAGTGATATGAATCTGAAAAATGTAATGTTTGAGTTTTTGACATGTTGGGATAATATTATGACATAGACAATCTGTTGTGTTAAAAAAAAATTACAAAAAGCGTTGCCAACCGTTAAAAGCTGTTGGCTTTGTTAACGGTCAGCACTGTTGCTAAAATTGAGTTTCTTTACAATAAAAATTCAATTTTAACAAAAAAACTGTTACAAAACCTTATAAAACAGCATATTGTACCCTTACCTGTCCAGCAGAAAAGAAGCAACTTCGGCGTCAATCTTCAAACATAACTTTGTAAACAACACTCTCCACCTTGTAAAAGCAACCCCAATGTCTACTCTTGTTTTCTGACATTTTCTATCACGACTCCCAATGTTTACCCTTGTTTTCTGACATTTTCTATCACGACTCCCAATGTTTACCCTTTTTTTCTGACATTTTCTATTACGACTCCCAATGTTTACCCTTGTTTTCTGACATTTTCTATCACGACTCCCAATGTTTACCCTTTTTTTCTGACATTTTCTATCACTACTCCCAATGTTTACCCTTGTTTTCTGATGTTTTCTTCGAGACTCTCAATGTTTACCCTTGTTTACTGACGTTTTCTATTACGACTCCCAATGTTTACCCTTGTTTTCTGACATTTTCTATCACGACTCCCAATGTTTACCCTTGTTTTCTGACGTTTTCTTTCACGACTCTCAATGTTTACCCTTGTTTTCTAACGTTTTCTTTTACGACTCCCAATGTTTACCCTTGTTTTCTAACGTTTTCTTTTACGACTCTCAATGTTTACCCTTTTTTTCTGACACTTTCTATCACGACTCCCAATGTCTACCCTTGTTTTCTGATGTTTTCTTTCACGACTCTCAATGTTTACCCTTGTTTTCTGACGTTTTCTTTTACGACTCCCAATGTTTACCCTTTTTTTCTGACACTTTCTATCACGACTCCCAATGTTTACCCTTGTTTTCTGATGTTTTCTTTCACGACTCTCAATGTTTACCCTTGTTTTCTAACGTTTTCTATTACGACTCCCAATGTTTACCCTTTTTTTCTGACATTTTCTATCACGGCTCCCAATGTGTACCCTTGTTTTCTGACGTTTTCTATCACGACTCCGCTTCATTTCGTTATGCTTTCTTTGTATGAAAGAAGTTGATTGGACTCTCGACTCCCGAGAGATTTTGAATTAATGTGGTCTTCCATTTCCAAGGCTTTAACTGTAAAATACACACAGTTTAAATCCCTAGTAAACATGAACAACTGTCTATACATCCACCGCGGTCCTCTCTCCTCTTCTTCCCTTGCATTCCAGGTAGATGTCAGAACCGGCGGACGTTTTCGTTTTCACGTTTTGGTCTTATGTCCCTAAAATCCACCCGAAGACAACACGGTGGATCGTTATGTTGGCCTATATGAACGCGGTCCACGGTAACGTAAATGTTTTAAGCTTTTTCTAATAAAACTAAAACAAACATTTTATGGGGATGATTTTACTCCTGTTTTGATGGACTTTACCCAGAAACAACAAAGAAACATTATATCCTCTATTCACTGTTCCTGTTCGGAGAAATGCTGCCAATTTCTACACTACACACTGCACCTTTAAAGGGCCAGAAAGAGATCTACAATCTGAATGTAGTTACAGCAGAGAGACACTGACTACACGAACAACACCAACAAACCATTGAACACATTTCAGCTGATGATGATGTGTGGGTTTTCAACCTGGTTGTTGGTTTGAGTCACAGAGTAAATATGTAGTTACTGTGTGAGCTGACAGGGTTTATGGGGAGTTTAAGCTCTGGTATTGTGGTGGTCTAGGCTGTGAGGCAGACTAATGGCAGACTAAAAATCTCTGTCTCAGCTGACACATCAGAGCTGAGATCTTAGCTAAGCCAACAACAATACAAGGGAGACTTAAATTCTGAAAACATTTTTATTGTTATTTCTTCAGAAATGTAGAAAAGGAATTTCAAAACTTTGAACTGACAAGCAGAACTGGAAATTTAACCTGAAATACAAAAAATACATCGTAAACCAACATGATTATAACACCACTGAGTCATGTTCAAATCAGCACCTGTGAATAAACAGGGAGACTCTGAAACAGCACATGGATGTAAACTGACAGAAATAAAGTCTCTGTCTCATGATCATTAAATGTCAGTATCGTTCTTAAAATTGTTAAAAAGAGAGTCTCATTCTAGAAATATCAGGACATCAAGTTAGTATCATGAAGAGAAAACAAAGACACAGGCCCTTGTTTATAGATCTGATGTAGAAACCTGCACAGATTTGGGTCCAGAAATCATCAAACACCAACTCAAACATCTGAGCAAAGATCACAGACAGACATGATCAGCAAATGGGTTGTAGTCCCCTCAGTAGGACACTCTGTGTGTCCTCACAAGGAGTCATATTCACACATTCATCTATTTCTGATCAACAATCAAAATGAGTTTATAACAGACCATCTGAGTCATTTGTTTGTCAGAGATGTGCTGATATTTTCTAGAAGGAGGAGGAGTCAATGCAAATCTCTGAAATCACTCATCACTACATATGTGCTTTACACACAGGGACGGAGACACAAACACTGACACACAAACACACTGGAGACTGGACAAAGACCAAAAGACTTCACAATGACAACACCTGAATATTTGGCTCTGTTACTCATCCTGTCATTTACCTGGCCAGGTAAGAACACAGACAGTGTCACTGACAAACTCTCTGGGTCATGACAGTGTTTAATGATCTGCTTTAACATCTGCAGGTACTGAGGCTCAAACTCTGACTCAGTCTGGTCCAGTGGAGAAAAGGCCCGGAGAATCCCACAGGCTCACCTGCACATATTCAGGTGGTGATTATAGCAACGGTTGGATCAGACAGGCTCCTGGAAAAGGACTGGAGTGGATCGCTTTCATTTATGGTGATAGTAGTGAAACCTTCTACTCCAATTCAGTCAGAGGCCGGTTCACCATCTCCAGAGACAACAGCAAACAGCAGGTGTATCTGCAGATGAACAGTCTGAGGACTGAAGACTCTGCTGTTTATTACTGTGCCAGAGAGTCACAGTGACACAAAACATCAGGAGAGCTGAACAAAAACCCTCAGAGTCTGAACACCTGTGACATGAAGCCACCAGAGGAGGAGCTCTGAGACCAGAAATAATGAAAACACCAGCTCACTGAGAGAAAGAGGAAGAAGAACACATTCAGAAATGAAGAAGTGAAATCAACAACAAATTCTGATTCTTAAATATGTGTACCTTTAGAGAGCTTAAACATTGACGTCAGCTTTTATTGTTATTCTAGACCATCAACATCATGTTAGATTCATCCTGATGTGAGGGAAACATCACAAAAAGAAGCTAATAATATTTTTTTTTACAGGACACCTTTAATAAAGGTGCTGGTTTCTCTTTAAATGTGCACACAGGGGAGATCTGAATCTCTGTGATTTAGGCCACATGCTTAAAGATTGGAGACACCTGTGACAAATAACAGTCCAGAAAAGAAGAACATGCAAAGTAAAAGTCTTTTATAATGAAGGAAACCTTACTGCCTGATTTCCTCTCGCCTCTCATTAAAGAGCATCAACTTCATCACTGACAAAGTTAAAAAGATGCAATGATGAGGACTGACATGGTGATGTATTTGTGATCAAACTCTGCTGGGTATGGCTCTGCCAGATATTCACAGTGATACTTTCAAAGACCTACAGGGTCTTTGAAAGTATCCTTACAGCAGAGAGACACTGACTACACAAACAACACCAACAAACCAGTGAACACATTTCAGCTGATGATGATGTGTGGGTTTGAACCTGGTTGCTGGTTTGAGTCACAGAGTAAATATGTAGTTACTGTGTGAGCTGACAGGGTTTATGGGGAGTTTAAGCTCTGGTATTGTGGTGGTCTAGGCTGTGAGGCAGACTAATGGCAGACTAAAAATCTCTGTCTCAGCTGACACATCAGAGCTGAGATCTTAGCTAAACCAACAACAATACAAGGGAGAATTAAATTCTGAAAACATTTTTATTGTTATTTCTTCAGAAATATAGAAAAGGAATTTCAAAACTTTGAACTGACAAGCAGAACTGGAAATTTAACCTGAAATACAAAAAATACATCGTAAACTAACATGATTATAACACCACTGAGCCATGATCAAATCAGCACCTGTGAATAAACAGGGAGACTCTGAAACAGCACATGGATGTAAACTGACAGAAATAAAGTCTCTAATGTCTCATGATCATTAAATGTCAGTATAGTCCTTAAAATTATTAAAAAGAGAGAATCTCATTCTCAAAATATCAGGACATTTAGTATCATGAACAGAAAACAAAGACACAGGCCCTTGTTTATAGATCTGTTGTAGAAACCTGCACAGATTTTTAAACACCAGCTCACACATCTGAGCAACGATCAGTCCAACAGATGCAGTCAGGAGATTCTTTAAATCGTATCACTGCCATTTTAATAGAGAAAAGGTTTATTCGATTTAAATTAGATATTGAAAAATAATGTGTCACCTGAACGTGTTGTACAACACTGGGAAATGCACAGACTAAAACATTACATTATTGCTCATGTACACCATGTAACTATTGTCAAATTACCAACGAGCACACTGTTATGGCAAAATCAAACTAAGTCATCAGGCTTAATCACAACATCATACCGCAATGAAAAAGAGAGAAACAATGGTTAAAAAGCTGAAGATGTTGACCTCAAAGTTTTGACCTGCTCAGGAGACCCAGTATCAAAATCTCTTGAGGGAGGAGTCAATGCAAAGTGAGATGTGTTCCTCCTCTACTTAATGGGGACGGAGACACAAACACTGACACACAAACACACTGGAGACTGGACAAAGAGCAAAAGACTTCACAATGACAACACCTGAATATTTGGCTCTGTTACTCATCCTGTCATTTACCTGGCCAGGTAAGAACACAGACAGTGTCACTGACAAACTCTCTGGGTCATGACAGTGTTTAATGATCTGCTTTAACATCTGCAGGTACTGAGGCTGCAACTGTGACTCAGTCTGGTCCAGTGGCGGAAAGGCCCGGAGAATCCCACAGACTCACCTGCACATATTCAGGGTTTAGTAGTGATATACATGCTGCTTGGGTCAGACAGGCTCCTGGAAAAGGACTGGAGTGGATCGCTTACATAACCAGTGGTGGCAGCATATACTACTCTAATTCAGTCAGAGGCCGGTTCACCACCTCCAGAGACAACAGCCAAAAGCAGGTGTATCTGCAGATGAACAGTCTGAGGACTGAAGACTCTGCTGTTTATTACTGTGCAAACCACAGTGACACAAAACATCAGGAGAGCTGAACAAAAACCCTCAGAGCCTGAACACCTGTGACATGAAGCCACCAGAGGAGGAGCTCTGAGACCAGGAATAATGAAAACACCAGCTCACTGAGAGAAAGAGGAACAGAAACACATTTATAATACTTATCCCATCAACACAACCAATTTATTCACAAAATATGAAGTTTACTAAAAATAAAACAGTTCAACACATCAGAGGCAGTCCCAGATATCTGTTTCACTAATTGCTCTTTGATACATATATATATATTTTTTTTTTTGAGACCTAAACTTCCAGATTTACATGGTCCAAAAAAGGGACAAGCTGTTTTGTATTAAAAGAAGTAGATCATGTCCCATCAGATTGCAGAGAACAATAGTAACAGTTTGTGACTTTCATTAAATAATTAAGAACAGTTGTCTCCAGTGCTCCTACAATAAGAGAAACCTTGACATTAAATAATCACATTTATTTTGCTGCAGTGTGGACTCAGCTCATGGTGGTTTTGAGCCTCTAAAGTTTTACATCACCAGAGGGTGAAAGTCGAGTGGTGGATCACTTGGTCTCTGACCTCATGCTTCCTAAATGGAGTCAGTTCATCCAGGCTTCATGACCCTGACCATCCAAATCTTAACAAGTCATGTCTTGGTCATCTTGGTCATTTGGGCAAAGATTGAAGTAAATCACTGCATGTGTTCTTGTGATCTTACACTCACAAAACTGCCTTTCAATGGTGATCATGAGACTCTTTGATTTTGACCATTGACCAACAAAATCAAGTCAGTTCATCTGAATGTCACAGTGTTCATTGTGTCAGGTTTGACTGAGATTTTTCATTCACAAACAATGGATGACCACAAAACTCCATGACTTTAACCTATGATCTATGACTGTGTTGAATCTAGGTCATGTGGTCAAAGTTTCATTTCAATAACTTGAAGTGTTTTTTACAGTATCTCACTCTAATGTCTTCACCTCAAGACCTGACATCTTTGTGGATGGACAGAAAACATAAGAACACAAAACATCTGGCCTTGCCAAAGAAGAATAAAAAGCATACTAACTGTGTGTTTGGACTGAACTTTAGCAGTCAAATGTTATTTTTTTCTGAGACCAGATACCCTTTAGACCAAAGAAACAGGCTCAGTGTGGAGAGACCTTCAGTGAGACCAGGATGGACAGAAGCTTTAAGGTGAAGGTATCTGATACAGAAGGCAAATGATGTGATCCTACCATGAGGAGGAGTCAATGCAAAGTGAGATGTGTTCCTCCTCTACTTCTGTGACTGCAGAGAGGAGGACAGAGGACAGTGGACTCACAGTTTGACATGATGGACTACAGGACAGGACTGCTGCTCTTCACTCTCTGCTGGACAGGTGGACATCATCTCAGTCACAGTTTGACTCATTTCATCATGTTCTCCATCTGAGCTCATTTCACTCTTTATATCCTCTCTACAGGTGCTGAATGTCAGACTCTGACTCAGTCTGGACCAGAGGTTAAGAGACCTGGAGAGTCCACCAGACTGACCTGTACAGCCTCTGGGTTCACATTCAGTAGCTACTATATGTCCTGGGTCAGACAGGCTCCTGGAAAAGGACTGGAGTGGATTGCTGAAATCAGCGATGGTGGCAGCACCTACTACTCCAATTCATTTAGAGGCCGGTTCACCATCTCCAGAGACAACAGTGCAAACCAGCTGTATCTGCAGATGAACAGTCTGAGGACTGAAGACTCTGCTGTTTATTACTGTGCCAGAGACACACAGTGACAAAAGAGGAAGAAACGCTGTACAAAAACTCAAACTGTCAAACAGCAACATGTTAGAAATCACAGCACCAAGAGGAGGCAACAAAGATTATTTACTACAAAAAAGATCATTTATGAATGAAATTAAATTCCATTTTATGCATCATTATAATCATTTTTCCTGTAAAATGAGTGTTATTTAAAATGAAACAATAGTCCTTAGGTAGGATAAACTTTGATATTAGGATACATGTGAAAGAGATCCTGAATAAATGTTCTATGTCTGAACATAACTATAATGACGGGGCCAATGTGGCAAAAGAAAAGTACTTTGTATATTGGTGAGGGCAAGCAGATGGTTCAGGGGGGTTTTAAAAGTCTAATGATCAAACATCACCATGTGTCGCCTGGAGCTGGGCTTGAATGTGCAACCTCCCGATCACTGACCAACAACTATCCAACTGTGCCACCGACGCCCGACCCATGTATAATCACTTATCTGACATCCAATTACTCACTAAATATATAATCTTTATAGGATTTGCTTTTAGTTTTGTTTCCAAGCCCTTTGTATATTTTTAGATTTTTATATTTTATATATTTTATGTCTTACATAGGTAGAGTACTATACATGCTGATATGTTATAAACTTAATTCTATTTTTTATTTTATCAATGCTGTCCACTTTGCTTCTGTAACACTGTAAATTTCCGCGCCTGGGATGAATAAAGGTTTATTCTGCTCTTCTATTCTATGCTTCAAAGACCTACAGAGGCAGTGAGAGGTCTACAATCTGAATGTAGTTACAGCAGAGAGACACTGACTACACAAACTTCAGTGTTGTGGTAGATCAGACTGGGACACATAGAGGGAGACTGAACATGTCTGTTGCAGCTGAAAGCTCATGATTAAGATTTTAAGGAATACATTTTTAATGATAAAAATAATTGATATTTTTGCGCTTTAATAAAAATGAATTAGGGACTGTCAGGAAATTGGACAAGTCAGGCAGAACTGGAGGTTTTACATGAAGGGTTAATATTCTCATTATGACATTACATCACAGAAAGAAAGTGGTTTGCCAAATCATGCACAGAATGCAAAAACACAGGCCCTCATTTATAGATCTGTTGCAGAAACCTGCATAGATTTTTATGCAGAAATCATCAAACACCAGCTCACACATCTGAGCAAAGATCACAGACAGACATGATCAGTAAATGGGTTGTAGTCCCCTCAGTAGGACACTCTGTGTGTCCTCACGAGGAGACATATTCACACATTCATCAATTTCTGATCAACAATCAAAATGAGTTTATAACAGACCATCTGAGTCATTTGTTTGTCAGAGATGTGCTGATATTTTCTAGAAGGAGGAGGAGTCAATGCAAATCTCTGAAATCACTCATCACTACATATGTGCTTTACAGACAGGGACGGAGACACAAACACTGACACACAAACACACTGGAGACTGGACAAAGACCAAAAGACTTCACAATGACAACACCTGAATATTTGGCTCTGTTACTCATCCTGTCATTTACCTGGCCAGGTAAGAACACAGACAGTGTCACTGACAAACTCTCTGGGTCATGACAGTGTTTAATGATCTGCTTTAACATCTGCAGGTACTGAGGCTCAAACTCTGACTCAGTCTGGTCCAGTGGTGAAAAGGCCCGGAGAATCCCACAGGCTCACCTGCACATATTCAGGTGGTGATATATACTCAACAAAAATATAAACGCAACACTTTTGTTTTTGCTCCCATTTTTCATGAGATGGACTTAAAGATCTGAAATTCATTCCAGATAAACAATATTACCATTTCTCTCAAACATTGTTCACAAATCTGTCTAAATGTGTGATAGTGAGCACTTCTGCTTTGCTGAGATAATCCATCCCACCTCACAGGTGTGCCACATCAAGATGCTCATCAGACACCATGATTAGTGCACAGGTGTGCCTTAGACTGTCCACAATAAAAGGCCACCCTGAAATGTGCATTTTTTTTTGCTTTATTGGGGGTCTGGGGACTCAGAACCAGTCAGTATCTGGTGTGACCACCATTTGTCTCATGCAATGCAACACATCTTCTTCGCATAGAGTTTATCAGATTGTCAATTGTGGCCTGTGGAATGTTGGTCCACTCCTCTTCAATGGCTGTGCAAAGTTGCTGGATATTATTGGGAACTGGTACACGCTGTCGTGCGTGAGCATTTGCCCACTCAAGTCTGTTACGGCGACGATCTGGAGTCAGGTTAAGACCCCGATGAGGACGACGAGCATGCAGTTGAGCTTCCCTGAGACGGTTTCTGACAGTTTGTGCAGAAATTCTTTGGTTATGCAAACCAATTGTTTCAGCAGCTGTCTGAGTGGCTGGTCTCAGACGATCTTGGAGGTGAACCTGCTGGATGTGGAGGTCCTGGGCTGGTGTGGTTACACGTGGTCCGCGGTTGTGAGGCTGGTTGGATGTACTGCCATATTCTCTGAAACGCCTTTGGAGACGGCTTATGGTGGAGAAATGAACATTCAATGCACGAGCAACAGATCTGGTTGACATTCCTGCTGTCAGCATGCCAGTTGCATGCTCCCTCGATGCTTGCGACATCTGTGGCATTTTGCTGTGAGACAAAACTGCACATTTCAGAGTGGCCTTTTATTGTGGGCAGTATAAGGTACACCTGTGCGCTAATCATTATGTCAGTTCAGCATCTTGATGTGGCACACCTGTGAGGTGGGATGGATTATCTCAGCAAAGCAGAAGTGCTCACTAACAAACATTTAGACAGATTTGTGAACAACACTTGAAAGAAATGGTAATATTGTTTATCCGGAATGAATTTTAGATCTTTAAGTCCATCTCATGAAAAATGGGAGCAAAAATAAAAGTGTTGCATTTATATTTTTGTTGAGTGTACATGCTGGTTGGATCAGACAGGCTCCTGGAAAAGGACTGGAGTGGATCGCTTTCATCAACAGTGCCGGTGGCGAAATCAACTACTCTAATTCAGTGAGAGGCCGGTTCACCATATCCAGAGACAACAGTCAAAAGCAGGTGTATCTGCAGATGAACCGTCTGAGGACTGAAGACTCTGCTGTTTATTACTGTGCCAGAGAGTCACAGTGACAAAAGAGGAATAGTCGCTGTACAGAAACTTAAACTGCCCACAAGGATTGAAAACATAAACCTCAAAAATTTCACAAACACTCAAAAAACCTCACTTGGAATAAAGAACACAGATTTCAAAGAAACTTTTTTACATGTTTATGTTAAAATCAAACCATTGTTTAAATATGATTCATGTTGATATGAGGGTAATGTGAAGAAGAGAATCTTGAAATATCTGTCTGCACATGACACATGGCGTAGCCTTCATTTCAGAAGTGAGGGGGACAGATTGTTCAGGAGCAGGATGATTTTTTTTTTTATTATTTATTCAAAGACCCTCTCCCATTCAATTGCACCAAACAATTGGAAACACCTGATGACTAGGGAAAGCATGAAAGTGAGTACTTTATGATAGGCGCAAAAATGTCAAATAAATTGACCTAAAACTCTTTTCAACTCTCAAACCTTTAAAGCTGTATAATCCTATGGCTTCTCCAGACCCATTTACTTTTGCAACAGCATGTGTCAGGTCACCACACTTTCCCATGTGCCTTTCACCAGGTTTAGAGATGGGTATCGGTTCTTGTTAAGAATCAATTAGGAACAGTTCAATCCATGGATATCATAATACTTTATGCTTGACGATTCCCTTGTCAATTTTTTACATTACGCCAAAGCAGCTGAACTTTACTTTGACTAAATGTGGCCTAAGTGGCTGAGAGGTTGTGTCTGAGTCCACCCCCTCTGTTAAGAGAAGGTTTCTCCAGTCTGGTGAACATGGCTTCTTAAACTCCTCTTTCAAACCATCTTTCCTCTCTCATCTGAACCTGTACATTGCTTTCCTCAAAAGAGCGCCTTGTGTCCTTTAAGTGACGGTGGACAGCCAAGTCCTGACCTGAGGATATGGCTGTCCTGAGTTGAACCATACACTTGTGAAGCAGTTGTTTAGCTTTGTGCAGGTCTGAGTAGGCCTGCACAATATATCATTTGAACATCACCATCACAATGTGCGCATGTGCAATAGTCACATCGCAGCACCATCATTTGAGCAGAAATAGGGCACACAATCTGCCCTGTTTAAGCCCCTTAGAAATTGCTCTAATGATTTGTCAGCACAAACACGCCCACAGGGATTGGCATCTGAGTGACTTTGCGCCTCTGACTGCAATAATTCCTGTGGCATGTAGGTGGGGTTGTCCCCGTGAACTTCGAGATTGACGTCTCCTTTACACTGAGCAGCAAAACCAAATAAAGGGCACAAGAACAATATGCAGAAACAGCAAGGCACAAGACGTGAACTTGCAGCTACAGCGAGTTGTTCATGTCAGCTGAAGTGCTCTAGCAGGTCAAAAATTTAAAAACAAAAATTCAGGCTTGAGAGCACAAATGCAAGCGAGTCATGCAGAGATGATGGAGCCATGAGAGGAATTGCTGCTGCTCTTGAGGCCAGAAATGCTTCTGTTGTAGGGGGGAATCAGCCCGATACGCTTGCCACATGATGGCATTTAAAGCTGGGGTCGGCGATTTTGGAAAACTAGCATGAATTTGAAAGTAGCATCTCCTCAGGGCTCCGCCTAACCTCCCGCCCCCGCTCACATGCACGCGCGCGGCTGATATATCCAGAAGACTGATTCAACTCCAAACCTTCAGCCCACTCAAGGACGCTGAACAAGATTAAAAACAACCACAGTAAAATGAACAGTAAAAATAAAATCAACAATAATGATAAAATCAACAATAGAAAAGCACAAACAGAGAAGGACCGGTGGGGAGAGGAGGTAAGTTAATGTCAAGTGGGGTATGCAGTCCTGAACAGGTGAATTTTGAGTCTGGACTTGAAAAGAGACAGGGAGGTCAGGCTTCGGAGGTCTGGCGGAAGAGAGTTCCAGAGCTGGGGAGCAGAGCAACTGAAGGCCCTGCTCCCCATGGTGCTGAGGCTTTACACTACACCAAGTCATGTCTCAGTCAGCAGTAAGAAAACACCAAATAAACATGTAAAGTTAGTTAGTACTCACAGCCGATGTTGATCGGGGTATAGGTAGTTCCTCTGACATTCTCCACAGAGCTGTCAAATCTCCCGTTTTGGCCATAAAACTATCGTATTTTCCGTATTTTATCCTCTTTCCCGCCATCCTCCTGTATTAGTATTCTCCTGTAAACCTCCAGTGGGACGATATAATAATAAAAACGTTTCTCTGCCTCTCCAAACTGAGCTCTGTCTCTAGCCTGAATGGGGCGTTAATGCTCCAAAATGATGGATGCCAACCGCCGTAAAACCAAAGAAGAAGAAGAAGCCTCGCAAGACTGTCCACCTGCAGTAGCCTGGGTGGCAGCTATCGCGAGATTAGAGCCAACAGAACAAACTTAGAAAAACAAAGAGTTTATTTTAGATTTCTGTACACCTGTCTTAAAATGTGAGGGATACTGGAGCTTGCATGGGGTTTTGGGACGGCTCACAGCGGGCTTCCCTTATTTTCAGACAAAACTTGAAAGGTAAGCATTCTCCCGCGGACTTACGTATGAGCTCGGCTACGCGCACCGAGTCTGTGCACGCCGGGAAAATGCACGCGCAGCAGGCGGGCAGAATGGCGACGGGATTTGATTGGTTTTAAAACAGGTGTTGAGTTGATTACCATCGGGTCATAAAGACCATTTTAACGAGAATTGAAAAAAGTGTATCTAAATCAAATCGCAGACCCTAGCTTTAAGAGGCAGGAAAGAAAAATAAATGTAATTTATAATGACCTTATGAGACATTAATGTTTTGTTGTTGTTTTCACGTATTTCCAGAAATGGTTAAGGCTTTACATGTTGATTTATTTATTATTTATTATATTGTCCTGATGATCTTAGATAATAATATGAATATATTATAAATAAATAATATAAAATAAACAAGTCAACACGGAGCTGTCCGTGGTCCTGAATCTTTTATACTGACCAATTTACATTACTGCACAGATGTCCATGGTCCTTTCTTAAGGTCAACATAAAGCCCACTCTGACCAACCACTGAGGCCGCTGAATAACTATTGTCCGGATGAGAAGCTGATTTGCATTTATTTCTCGGGTTTGTTTGGGTATCACTGATTTATTCCCTTATTTAGTGAAGCACTCAGCATTTAGCAGACGACCCTTAACCTCCTGACACACAGCCGACAAGTGGATAAATGTCAAAGTATTAATTGTGCCCCTTAAGGAAAAAACGTCAAATTATTTATTATGACCACAAAGTGATTCAAAGTGGACAAAGCACCATATGTCTATTGTCGTATTTATTCTGTTGTTCATTCTCTTTGTTGGATTAAATTTCTTTTGGCCTTCGTTATTCAAACAGCCAAAACAAATGCTGAAAATACAACTCAAATAACCAAATGTGGTCAAGGTGGTCATAGGGGTTTTTTAACAGACTGTATTTTGACAAATTACTCATGTTTCTTGAAAACTGTGGAATATTCACAGAGAAGAACACAGTTGGCTATATTACTATCATCATTGATGTCATCCAAAAACACAAGAATCATGCAGCCTGGCAACCACTATCTGCAAATTATTTCATTATCACTTAAATCAAAAAGTGATACTCTCCTCCTGCTAAATCCTTTCTTGTGCATGCCTGCCATCTCGCCTGCCTCGATGCCTTCTCCTGGCTACAATCACTACTGCCATGATTACTGGAGAGTCCTGGCATGACAGCCCTTATATAGGCTCTGCTCCACAGTTACCACCAACTCAGTGCAATATGCAATCATTATGAGCAAGAGAGAGAGAGAGTTTAATACACTGTTCTCACAGGCCGTAAATTGCACCGCTAAACTGCGTGTGGCAATTAGTGCTTGTCGTTGAGGATTAGGTGGTATTTGTGTATGCTTTGAGGATCGCACACTATTTTTTTCTGTCATTTGCACAGGTTTAGCGGTCGCAAAAGCAGTTCAATCCTTTTGAGGATCTGACCCTTGGTCTTTGGCCTATGACCTATTAAATCATGTTATGGACTAGTCACAGCATTCATTGTATAAAGCTTTGATGGAAATCCCTCCAAGGCATTCTTGAGATATCACATCATCAGGCTAGAGATGATCAAAAGATTTTAACTTTTGATGTATGATGATCTTGCATCCAGCTCATATGGTCAAGTTTCAAGAAAAAAGCTTGAAGAAATTTTAAGGCATCTCACTCAAAGGCCTTCACCTCAAGACCTGGCAGATTTATGGACGTACATATGGACAACCCAAGAACATGATGTATCTGGCCTTGGCAAAAAAGAATGAAAAGTAAACCAACTGTGTGTTAGGACAGAACATTGGCAGTCAAATGTTCTTCTTCTGTGAGGAGGAGTCAATGCAAAGTGAGATGTGTTCCTCCTCTACTTCTGTGACTGCAGAGAGGAGGACAGAGGACAGTGGACTCACAGTTTGACATGATGGACTACAGGACAGGACTGCTGCTCTTCACTCTCTGCTGGACAGGTGGACATCATCTCAGTTACAGTTTGACTCATTTCATCATGTTCTCCATCTGAGCTCATTTTACTCTTTATATCCTCTCTACAGGTGCTGAAGGTCAGACTCTGACTCAGTCTGGACCAGAGGTTAAGAGACGTGGAGAGTCCCACACACTGACCTGTACAGCATCTGGGTTCTCATTCAGTGACTTCTGGATGTACTGGGTCAGACAGACTCCTGGAAAAGGACTGGAGTGGATTGCTGGGATCAGCGATGGTGGTGGTGGCAGCACCTACTACTCTAATTCAGTGAGAGGCAGATTCACCATCTCCAGAGACAACAGTGCAAACCAGATGTTTCTGCAGATGAACAGTCTGAGGACTGAAGACTCTGCTGTTTATTACTGTGCCGGATCCACAGTGACAAAAGAGGAAGAAACGCTGTACAAAAACTCAAACTGTCAAACAGCAACATGTTAGAAATCATAGCACGAAGAGGAGGCAACAAAGATTATTTCACACAAAAAGATAATTAATGAATAAAATGAAATTGCAGTTTTAATCATGATTATAATAATGCATCTTTAAATGAGTGTGATTCCAAATAAAGCAATAGTCATTAGGTAGGATAAATATTGACATTAGAGTATACATATGTCAAAAACATCCTTAATATATGTCTGTCCATGACTTGGCAATAAAGTCTTTGAATTGATATTTTGAGTCTCACAAGAAGAAAAGATCAGGAGCCGCTCATTAGTGGTAAGTAGGCCTGTAACGATAATCAATCAATCAATTAACTGCACGATAAATAAAAACGTCCTCAGTAAGTTTGCCGGCCCCAATGACGTGTACACATGTTTGTTTTCCTCCTCTCTTTCTACCAAACAGACTGGATGAGAAGATGGCTCACTGTGCAACTTCCTCAACACCTGGGTGCGTTGGTTCTGTAGCTGATTCAGTGGATTTAGAGCAGAGTGAGCATCTGTCATTTATTCAATCTTTGCGGAGGAGGCGGGGCCGCACGTGCGTACACACACACAGAGCTGAAGTGAGCGTCCTGAGGAGTAACAAGGAAACAAGCACTAATATGAATGACGGCAGAAAAATGATGGTTCCTAAACCGAATGCCACAGTACAAGTGTGGGATTAGTTAGATTTTAAACAGAATGAACAAGGTGTGAGCTCATGAACACCGACAAGCTGATATGTCGCATTTGTTTGAAAGTAGTGACGACGAAGAAGGGGAGGTGCACCAGAGCCTTCGTCCTGACAGTCAACGCTTACTGAGATGTTTGGTCTGCAAAGTAAATATAAATAAAACCAAGTGAAAAGATGTGTGCTCACAGACCGTGTCGTTCGCTACATTGCAAAAGAATAACAACCTTTCAATAAGGTTGAAAAGCCAGAAATGTTCCGAGCATTTGACAGACAGTACGGATAGACTAGGAGAAAGTACATGTCACAAACTCCTGAACAGTATAAACTCCATTTTATTTATTGTTTTTTATTGTTGTGTGTTTGTTTTTATTGGAGTTTTTTGGGTTTTTTTTTTTTAACAGAGACAGGGTCTATTTTTTTGTATTCGATTGGTATAATGATTTTTATTTACATGCAATTTTTCCCAAAAGAGAGTTATTTTCATTTTCATTTTCATTGTTTGTTTGTTTTTTGTTAAATTTATTATATTGTCTGTTTAATTTATTTTAATAGGCAAGGCAAGGCAAGTTTATTTGTAGAGCACAATTCATACACAAGGCAATTCAAAGTGCTTTACAGAACAAGAAAAATGCATTAAAATCACAGTACAAAATAGAATCAACATTAATCATTATAAAATGACTTTAAAAAATCACAATCCAAAATAAAATCAACATTAATCATTATAAAATAAATTTAAAAAGAAGAGTGCAGATAAGATCCTTTCAGTCATATGCACAGTTAAACAGAGCTGTTTTAAGCCTAGATTTGAACATTGTCAGAGTAGAGGCCTGTCTCACATCTTTAGAAAGACTGTTCCAGATTTTAGCTGCATAAAACTTAAACCCTGATTCTCCATGTTTAGTCCTGACTCCAGGCACCAGCAGAAGGCCGGCCCCTGAGGTCCTCAGAGTCCGAGATGGTTCCTATGGCACTAAAATATCAGAGATGTACTTTGGTGCCAGGCCATGGAGAGACTTGTACACAAGCAGAGCAGCTTTAAAGTCTATTCTCTGAGCCACAGGAAGCCAGTGTAGGGACCTGAGCACAGGACTAATGTGTTCGTACTTCCTGGTTCTGGTCAGGACCCGAGCAGCAGCATTCTGGATGTACTGCAGCTGTCTTATGGCTCGTTTGGAGAGCTCTTGACCTTCCAATTACAGTTTAAGTCTATTGCTCATGATACAATATACTCACTTTATTATGGCATATAATATAATTACATTGATTGAAAAATTATGTTTCAAAACACTATTGACAATAATATCGTTTATCGACAATAATTTTTTGGACAATTATCGTCCAGCAAATTTTTTTATCATGACAGGCCTAGTGGCAAACAACGAGAAGAGAGGCGGTGCAAAATAAAAGTCCATCAATTATAAACAAACCCTCTCTGCCTGACTGTTTCACTGTCTTCATCCTCCTTTTTCAGCTACATTTCATCAGGATGCTCATATTGGGGAGCATCAACTTCAGAATAAGGACAATAAAATGATTGAGCGATTAACAATGGTGGCTTTAATGCAGATAAAACTAGACTGTACTGGGTGATGCTCTGCCAGATATTCACAGTGATGCTTTCAAAGACCTACAGGGACAGTAAGAGATCTACAATCTGAATGTAGTTACAGCAGAGAGACACTGATTACACAAACAATACAAACAGGCTTGAGTGTTGTGGTAGATCAGACTGGGACACATAGAGGAAGACTGAACATGTCTGGCACAGCTGAAAGCTCATGATTAAGACCATAAGGAGTGAATTTTTAATTATGAAAAAAACTGTTGTGTTTTCATTGTCAAAAGAATTAATGAGGGACTGTCAAGAAAGTTGTACCAACAGGTTGAACCGAAGCTGTTACCTGAATTTGAAAACCTGTAAATGGTATCAAGCTCTGACTGAAAAACCAGGTTAATATTGTCAATATGACTTTACAAACCAGGTATGTGATTTGTCGAATCATGAAAAGAGTACAAAGGCTTAAGTCCTTATGTATAGATCTATTGTAGAAGCCTGCACAGATTTTTATCCAGAAATCATCAAACACCAGCTCAAACATCTGAGCAAAAATCACAGACAGACATGATCAGTAAATGGGTTGTAGTCCCCTCAGTAGGACACTCTGTGTGTCCTCACAAGGAGCCATATTCACACAATCATCTATTTCTGATCAACAATCAAAATGAGCCTATAACAGACCATCTGAGTCATTTGTTTGTCAGAGATGTGCTGATATTTTCTAGAAGGAGGAGGAGTCAATGCAAATCTCTGAAATCACTCATCACTACATATGTGCTTTACAGACAGGGACGGAGACACAAACACTGACACACAAACACACTGGAGACTGGACAAAGACCAAAAGACTTCACAATGACAACACCTGAATATTTGGCTCTGTTACTCATCCTGTCATTTACCTGGCCAGGTAAGAACACAGACAGTGTCACTGACAAACTCTCTGGGTCATGACAGTGTTTAATGATCTGCTTTAACATCTGCAGGTACTGAGGCTCAAACTCTGACTCAGTCTGGTCCAGTGGTGGAAAGGCCCGGAGAATCCCACAGGCTCACCTGCACATATTCAGGGTTTAGTGGTAATATTGCTGCTGGCTGGATCAGACAGGCTCCTGGAAAAGGACCGGAGTGGATCGCTTACATCAGCAGTGGTGGCAGCATCTACTACTCTGATTCATTGAGAGGCCGGTTCACCATCTCCAGAGACAACAGCCAAAAGCAGGTGTATCTGCAGATGAACAGCCTGAGGACTGAAGACTCTGCTGTTTATTACTGTGCCAGAGAGACACAGTGACACAAAACATCAGGAGAGCTGAACAAAAACCCTCAAAGTCTGAGCACCTGTGACATGAAGCCACCAGAGGAGGAGCTCTGGGACCAGAAATAATGAAAACACCAGCTAACTGAGAGATAGAGGAAGAAGAACACATTTAGAGATGAAGATGTAAACCAACATCAAATTATGATCTTTAATACAAGTTTTATACTTATCAAACCAACACGACTGATTGCTTTCTAAACTAGAAAAGCACTCTGTGAGCGCAAACCTCCACCAAGCAGCTAAATTCCACCCAGAAATTGTGATTTCCACCCAACACTATAGTCATATATTTATTCTATGTGAATATTTTGGAATGGGAAATTTTATCTGCAAGAAGTGTGATGATTGTTGACAAAAATATAGTCGTGGGCCTCTTTAACACGCTGACTGAACCAGTTTGCTGCTGCGTGTACAGATTTTGTTGTTGTGAATGTTGCAGCGCCTTCAGTGGGCGATGTCGTCAGCCTGTCGGTCAGAGTAAAACCACAGCATGTTGGAGCGCAGTGTGTTTGCTCTATGTGGAATTTGGGGTTAGACTTTTATACTCACAGACTTCTGCTATGACAGACTATTTCTGTTTTGACATATGCAGTCTCGTGTCGAGTTATTAAACATCACATTTGGAGGGACTGTGAGCGAGCAGAGCTGACGTGCATGTTTTTATAACATTAATGGGCTCACAGTAATGTTACTAGTGAGGGGTGTTTATTACAATTTCAGGAAAGTCTGCTGAGAAACCAAAGCTCCAGGAACTTTCTCCATCGGGGACATGTTTCCTCATCTCTTCTGAGTCTGTTAACAAACTCTGCATGCCCCAGCTTTCACTGCTGATTGGCTGATTGCTGTGCCCTGACTCTGTGTGTAACCAGAGTGTGTAACCAATCGGATGCTGACGTGGGTGGGACAAAAGAGTCTAAGTATTTTCAATCTGGATCGGATCAGCACCTTCATAATTTTCCACCTTCCTTGGGCCAAACCACACCTCTGGGAAAACTTTCATGTAATTTCATAAAATAGTCTTGGGGTAATCTTTGTTAACAGGCAAAAAACAAACAGACGATATTAAAACCTCCATGGCAGAGGTAATTCTCTCCACAATGCCATCTTAGGATTCTTTCTGTGTAGGGACAGACTACACACAAATAAGAATTAACTTTAAGAATAAAGAATTTTAACATAAAAGACTCACTCAAAGCAGTCTACCTCAAAAACAAATCCAAAACATGACTTGATAAATAAGAAAGAACAAAGTTTTATTGTGACCAGGTCTTCAGAATGAAGAAAGAGACAGACATGATCAGAAAATGGGTTGTAGTCCCCTCAGTAGGACACTCTGTGTGTCCTCACAAGGAGCCATATTCACACATTCATCTATTTCTGATCAACAATCAAAATGAGTTTATAACAGACCATCTGAGTCATTTGTTTGTCAGAGATGTGCTGATATTTTCTAGAAGGAGGAGGAGTCAATGCAAATCTCTGAAATCACTCATCACTACATATGTGCTTTACAGACAGGGACGGAGACACAAACACTGACACACAAACACACTGGAGACTGGACAAAGACCAAAAGACTTCACAATGACAACACCTGAATATTTGGCTCTGTTACTCATCCTGTCATTTACCTGGCCAGGTAAGAACACAGACAGTGTCACTGACAAACTCTCTGGGTCATGACAGTGTTTAATGATCTGCTTTAACATCTGCAGGTACTGAGGCTCAAACTCTGACTCAGTCTGGTCCAGTGGTGAAAAGGCCCGGAGAATCACACAGGCTCACCTGCACATATTCAGGGTTTAGCAGTGGTATACATGCTGCTTGGATCAGACAGGCTCCTGGAAAAGGACTGGAGTGGATCGCTTGGATCCATTATGACAGTTCTAGCATCTTCTACTCTGATTCATTCAGAGGCCGGTTCACCATCTCCAGAGACAACAGCCAAAAGCAGGTGTTTCTGCAGATGAACAGTCTGAGGACTGAAGACTCTGCTGTTTATTACTGTGCAAACCACAGTGACACAAAACATCAGGAGAGCTGAACAAAAACCCTCAGAGTCTGAACACCTGGGACATGAAGCCACCAGAGGAGGAGCTCTGAGACCAAAAATCATGAAAACACCAGCTCACTGAGAGAAAGAGGAACAGAAACATATTATTAACACATGTACCACCAACACAACCAATTTATTCATAAGTTATCATCATAACGTCATTTGAGGATTCTTTCTGTGTTTTCACACTTCAAGAAGTATGAACACAATTATATGATTAAGACTGGGGTTGGAAGAAAAACAGAAGACAAACTAAACTGGAGTCAGCGTACAAACGTGATCGACACACCAGAAGATCTTAGTAGTTATGATCTTGATGCCATTTAGACCAAAGAAACATGCTCAGTGTGGAGAGGCCTTCAGTTAGACCAGGATGGACAAAAGCTTTTCGGTGTATCTGATACAGAAGGCAAATGATGTGATCCTACCATGAGGAGGAGTCAATGCAAAGTGAGATGTGTTCCTCCTCTACTTCTGTGACTGCAGAGAGGAGGACAGAGGACAGTGGACTCACAGTTTGACATGATGGACTACAGGACAGGACTGCTGCTCTTCACTCTCTGCTGGACAGGTGGACATCACCTCCATCTGAGACTGATGAATTTCTTGATTTGTACCACCTTGGTTAATCTGACTTTTTAAATCTGCAGGTGCTGAAGGTCAGACTCTGACTCAGTCTGGACCAGAGGTTAAGAGACCTGGAGAGTCCCACACACTGACCTGTACAGCCTCTGGGTTCACATTCAGTGACCACCACATGGCCTGGATCAGACAGGCTCCTGGAAAAGGACTGGAGTGGGTTTCATGGGTTAACCATAACAATGCTCTCAAACGGTACCCCACGTCAGTCGAAGGCCGGTTCACCATCTCCAAAGACAACAGCAGACAGCAGGTGTCTCTGCAGATGAACAGTCTGAGGACTGAAGACTCTGCTGTTTATTTCTGTGCCAGGGAGCGACCCAGTGACTGAAGATGGTTGTGCAGCTGTACAAAAACTCTAACCATTTCCCTGGATTATGTAGCATTAAGTCATAATCAGGTTGACATATTACATCTGTTATTAAACTAAAACATACATTTCAGTGTAAAGGAAATACAAATTATCTTGAAGATACTGAGTAATAGAATCACATTTATAAATAAAAGTTGAAAAAAGGAAACTTATCCCCCATTTATAATGATCTGGTTTTCTGTTCCTACTAAAAAGTCCATATGCTATTTAATTATCCTTTGGTGTGTTTCACATTTCTCCTCTACATGACAGAGAACCTTAATGTTCATGAGAAAAGGTCCGTGACTACAGGACTGCTCGCCCTACCTCTGTGAACAGTGTTCATGTAATGACTCCATCTGCCACCCACCAAAATAGACCGACCAGAGGAACCAGTCAACTAACTGGGACAGGCTTGGACCATATGGGGAGGGGGCCTTAAAGTGTAGGAGCTCCAACAGAGGTCAGAGGCTCAGGGTGGGGAGCTCAGTGCAGAGCATCAACAGTAGAAAGAGTGCAGAGCTGCTGAAAACAACGCTGAACACCTCTGGATCGACAGATCCCCACTGAGCAGAAAAAAACAAGAGAGGCCTGGACCCACATGTGGCGAAAGGGGCCTTGAAGAGACAAGAACTGCAACAGAACATCTTTGGGTGTATTCACACCTGCCTCATTTGGGGCAGTTGTTCCCAAACAATGAGTGACCCCCCTTAAAGTTCGGTTCATTTGGGCAAATGTGAACACAGCAATTGCACTCGGATGTGGGACAAAACAAGCAGGTCCAGATCACCAAAATAGGTCTCGGCTCACTTTGATTCGAGCCCTGTAGTGGTTTCTTTGCAGTGAGAACACAAACACCTCAGCAGTAACTGACTCATACCTCTGGTTCACACTGTAGGGGTGGGGGGCATTAATGCGCCTGGCTGCCAATCGTTCAGTCAAAACAATAGAAGAAGGAGTGGACAACGCAGCAACAGCAGAAGAAGAAGAGAAGGCGGAAGAATCTGCACAAAATGAGTCGTAGGCTGATGTGGAGCAGTGAGGAAATAAAATGCCTCACAGAAATCTGGGCAGAAGAGAAAATTTGCCAATCATACCTCTTCAACCCAGTTTGTCACCCTCCATAGCTCCGCATCCCCCCCCGCCCCAGTCAACCATGGTGTCCCTCAAGGCTCCGTGCTGAGTTCTGCAGTCTTCACCATCTACCTGCTCCCCCTCAGCCAGATCATACGCCGCCATGTACTTAATTTCCACTGCTACGCTGATGACACACAACTGTACCTTAGCACCTCACCTTGCTCTCAGCTTACCCCACAGTCTCTGGTCAACTGCCACCATGACATTAAAATCTGGACGACAACCAATTTCCTCAAACTGAACAGCAGCAAGACAGAGCTCATGGTTGTGGCCCCCAAGCCGCTGCTCCGGAAGGTTGGGGATCTCCTCATCAGCGTCAATGGCTGTTCCATCAGCCCAGCCTCTGAGGTCCGCAACCTGGGCGTCATTTTTGACCGCTCCCTTTCATTCCAGTCACATATTAAATCTGTCACTAAATCAGCCTTTCACCATCTCAAAAACATTTCCCGTCTCCGTTCCTCACTATCGGACTCTGTGACTGAAACTCTAATCCATGCTTTCATTAAATCCCGGCTGGATTACTGCATTGGAGTCCTGTCCGGGGTTCCTAGCAAAACCCTGGACAGGCTCCAATATATGCAAAACTCTGCTGCCAGGGTTCTTACTCGCACTAAACCCTGGCAGCACATCACCCCCACTCTCATTCACCTCCACTGGCTCCCAGTCAGGTTCCGCATTTGTTACAAGCTCCTCCTACTCACCCACAAGTCCCTTCACGCACTTGCGCCCCAGTACCTGGCTGATCTCCTCCACCAACACACCCCATCCAGGAGCCTGACGCTGGTCTCCTCTCCATTCCGCAGACCAAACTTAAAACTTTTGGTGACAGAGCCTTTAGTGTGGCTGCCCCCACCCTTTGGAACTCTCTCCCCACAGAAATCCACAACTCTCCCACTATGGACGGTCAAATCACTTTTCAAAACTCACCTGTTTTCCCTGGCCTTTCCTGTTTAAATGTCTAGCTTAGGCCCTAATCAGGTTTCCTCATTTGGTCTTTGCTGTTCATTATTTCTTTGTCCCCTCTACATTGGAAAGCAACCTTGGGTTCCTTGAAAGGTGCTATATAAATTTAAGTCATTATTATTATTATTATTATTATTAAATGCGGGACACAACACATAAAAACTCAGAGGTCTACAAACTTGTGAGTCACTGAATGAGTGAATGAGTGACAGAAGAACGCTTTAATACAAGTTAGCCTGCTGATGCCCCATGGCTGTTGTAAGAAGAGAAGGAAACCCCCCCACCCTCCAGGTAAGATTCTGACCAATGAGAGAAACATTTGACTGCACGTGTCATTTGTTTAAGACTTTGGACCATAAGAGACTTTTCTAGTGTGAACACAAACGAACCAAGTGACACCTGAAACAACTGTACTGATTTTACCACTGAATCATAACAAAGCAAACGAACCACAGGTGTGAAAACAAGCTTATGCTGCGTTCACACCACAAGCAATTCTGCGATCAAAATCACGTTGCCCACTGAAGTATCGTTGCGAGTCCATAAAAAACTCATTTTGGTCACCATTGCCGTCAGCTGTCACTTGGTGACATCACATCCGCTCCAGTTTCACCTCAATCATATCATATATCATATAATAGAATGTATAAGCGGACATTACTCTCACTGAATCCTTTTCAGTCACTTATTCATTTAGACCAAAAAAACAGGTTCAGTGTGGAGAGGTCTTCAGGAAGCCCAGAATGGACAGAAGCTTTAAGGTGAAGATATCTGATACAGAAGGCAAATGATGTGATCCTACCATGAGGAGGAGTCAATGCAAAGTGAGGTGTGTTCCTCCTCTACTTCTGTGACTGCAGAGAGGAGGACAGAGGACAGTGGACTCACAGTTTGACATGATGGACTACAGGACAGGACTGCTGCTCTTCACTCTCTGCTGGACAGGTGGACATCATCTCAGTCACAGTTTGACTCATTTCATCATGTTCTCCATCTGAGCTCATTTCACTCTTTATATCCTCTCTACAGGTGCTGAAGGTCAGACTCTGACTCAATCTGGACCAGAGGTGAAGAGACCTGGAGAGTCCACCAGACTGACCTGTACAGCCTCTGGGTTCTCATTCAGTGGCTTGTATTTGGTCTGGGTCAGACAGACTCCTGGAAAAGGACTGGAGTGGCTCGCCTATATCAACACTAGTGGAGGCACCTCGTACTCTAATTCATTCAGAGGCCGGTTCACCATCTCCAGAGACAACAGTGCAAACCAGCTGTTTCTGCAGATGAACAGTCTGAGGACTGAAGACTCTGCTGTTTATTACTGTGCCAGAGACTCACAGTGAAGAAAGAGGAAGAAACGTTGTACAAAAACTCAAACTGTCAAACAGCAACATGTTAGAAGTGACAGCCAATGACTCCAAACATGAAGCATTCATAGTTTCCGTTTTATCATGATTAAAAGAATCATGAATATTGATTTTAGCATTCTAATTAGTACCGAGGATTGATGCTGATTTCAGGGCAATTTATCAAAAAGATATTTTTTATTGGCCAGGTCACCCTTGCAAAAGAGATCTCGATCTCATTGGGTCTTCTACCTGGTTAAACAAAGGTTAAATAAATAAAAACAAATTAATTAATATTTTCACATGACACCTTTAATGAAAGAGCCTGTTACTCTTTAAATCTGTACACAGTTGAGTTCTGAGACTCTGCTTTAATGGCCACATGATTACATATGGGAAACCTTCTGACAAATAACATGATACAAATACAAATCTATGTAAACTGCAAGTCCATTCATAATAAATGAACCTTTACTGCCTCACTGCCCTCTCTTCTCTCTGCTTCATGCCATCAGGTGGTTCAAAAATGTGAAAGTTACAAAAATGCAGTGATGGGAACTAACATGGTGCTGGATTTGTGACCAAGACGACACCAACAACATTGTTGGAAATAACTTTAAATGGAAATAACTGTATTTTAATTTTCAAAAGAATGACTAAGGGACTGTTAAGAATTGTAACAGGCAGAACTTTAGTTTATACCTGAATTGAAACATGTAGAAATTTCTTGAAAATCCAGGTTAATATTCTCATTATGACTTCACATCACAGCAAGAAAATAGATTGCCAAAAACTGAACAGCATGTAAAGACACAGGCTCAACTGTTGTAGAAACCAACACAGATTTGGGTTCAGAAATAATCAAACACCAGCTGAGCAACAGTTTTGCATCTGAGTGCACTTTGCCCCTCTGGCTGCAATTATTCCAGTGGCACATATACCCCTTTTCCACCAAGCTGGTTCCAGGGCTGGTGCTAGTGCTGGTGCAAGAGCCGGTTCGCAGTTGGTTCAAGTGCGAACCGGTTAAGAACCGCTTGCATTTCCACAAACGGGTGCCAGCCAGAGAGCTACGTCATCACATCGATGTATACATCTGTATACGTCACACCAGTTTCCCATAACAACTAGCGCCAAATTCAATTGCCACAACACAGATGGAGGACTACGTTGCGGTTCAAGTGTTGCTGTTGGCTTTTCGAGCCTTCATTGGAGAGCAAAAGTTGGCGATCCAGCAACTTAATGCTGCTCGACAATTATGCAACGAACAGCGATCACGCTTGAGAAGACGGGTAAGAGTGCTTCGGTGTTTTTACTCTGCTTTGGTTGGTCAATAATCCCGCCCCCACCCCCTGACGTAAGCCGTAGCCCCCGACGTAACGTGGTTCTTTCTGTTGGCCCAGCAAAGAGTTGGTGCTTGGTTTTGAGAGCTAGCAACCAGTGCTTAGTCTGTGAAAAACGAAAGAACTGATGCTAAGTCTGGCTCTAGCTCCGAACCAGCCCTGGAAGCTTGATGAAAAAGGGGTAATAGGTGGCGTTGTCAATGCAAACTTCGAGAATTGACGTCTCCTTTACACTGAGCAGCAACAGCAAACAACGGCACAACAACAATAAGCAGTAAGCGCAAGGCACGAGACGCAGACTTTCAGCTATAGCAAGTAGTTCATGTCATCTGAAGTTCTCTAGCAGGTTTTTAGTATTTGCAATGAGGCTCATTTGCATAGGAAGGGGGCAATTTTGTGCTGAATTTATGAAAATTTTCTAATTTACATGCATGCATATTGGACCGACACAGGGAGGAGTGGCAGTACAGTTTGTGCATTTCACCCTTTGCATATGCTTTAAGGATTGCAAGCCATTCTTTTCTGTCATTTGAATAGATTAAGCGGTCGCAAAAGTAGTACAAACCTTTTGAGGATCTGACCCCAAGTGTTTTGTAGTTAAATTGCTTGCCATTATTCTCGTGATTGACTTTTGGTGACACCTGATATATTGTGATGCAGTTTCATCCCCAATTGATCATGAAAGAAAAAATGTCATCACAACACAGAGGTTAACAATCATGAGAAGATCTTAGATTTGAAAATAATCAATCATTTTGAAATTTGAGGATTTGAATTTCAAAATGAAGTTTGTCAAACAAAAACTGCAAAACTTCCCTCTCCATGAATGCAGAGATCATGATTTAAATAAATGTAAATTATCTCCTCACTGTAATGAAGCTGTGGTCACATTTCTCACTTTGCATGTTCTGAGTATGAGACGGTTTCTGATGCTGAACTCTGTGCAAAGTCAGTGGCTGAAAAAGCAACATAGTAATTTCCATCAAAATTTGATGAAAAGTCTTTCTTCACATAAACGTTGTTACATTAAGCCTCCACAGGGGAGCCCTCAGAGTTTAACAGTAAAGAGAAGGCCCAAGTGTTCACAGAAACTCTTCTTTGACAATACCTTCAATAACAGTCATGAAAAAGGTTTTATTTCAAGATAGTGAACAAAAAATTTTCAAAGTTAAATAATCTTTAACCTTGCAAAGCACTTGGACTCACCAGATTTCATTTCTGTCATCAGGCAGATCCATCGCACAGAACTTCAGGCAGGGCCATAGCCAGGATTTCAGAATAGGTGAGGTCCATGATGTGCGCGCTTTGCGGGCGCCGAAAATTTCAAAAAATATATATTTCATTTTATTTATTTTTAGGCTACAAGTCACACAAGACACAAGACTCTCCTCTCTGTGCTCCACCTTACTTTCCCTATTCTCTCTTCCATCCTCCTTGGTTTCATGTTCTTCTTTGTCAATTTCTGTCTTTTTCTATGCCAGATCACCTCAAACAAAACAACCTTTATGAGAAGTTTCAGTCCCGCTTTCACCCTGGCCATAGCACAGAAACAGCTTTGGTCAGGGTCATCAACGACCTTCTGGTGGCAGCAGATATCGGTTCCCCATCTCTACTCATCTTCCTGGACCTTACAGCTGCTTTTGACACAGTCGACCACAACATCCTCCTTCACCGTTTGCAATACACAATTGGACTGTCTGAAACTGCACATAGCTGGTTCACCTCCTACCTCACAAACAGAACTGAACACGTTGCCCTGGGCAAAACACGGTCCCACACCCATTATGTTACATGTGGTGTCCCTCAGGGCTCTGTGTTGTGTCCCACCCTCTTTACTCTCTACCTGCTCCCCCTGGGTGACCTCATCAGCAAGCATGGGGTATCCTACCATTGCTATGCTGATGACACCCAGCTGTACATAAGGACCAACCCCACCTCCACTGCTCCTCTGTCCACACTGACCACCTGCCTGGAGGAGATAGAGGCATGGATGAAGCTCAACTTCCTCCAGTTGAACTGTAACAAAACAGAAGCCATCCTGGTTGGAACACCACATCAGTTTCACTCTTCCACCATCACCAGTGTCACCTTTTCCGGCCAAGACATCCCCCTCTCCACTTCTGTCACCAACTTGGGTATAAAAATGGACCCACAACTAACCTTTGACACCCACATCAAGCACCTCTGTAAGGCCTCATTCTACCACCTCCGGAACATTTCCAAACTCCGTCCAACACTCACACTGGCAGATGCAGAGAAGCTCGTCCATGCCTTTATCTCCTCCAGGCTGGATTACTGTAATGCCCTCCTCATTGGGATCTCCAGCAAGAGCATCCAGAGACTACAGTATATCCAAAACAGCGCTGCCAGAATACTGCTACGGGTCCGCAAATATGATCACATCACCCCCATTCTGAAAACTCTCCACTGGCTTCCCGTCCGACTCAGAATTGAATACAAGGTCTCCCTCCTCACCCACCAATGCATTCACGGTCACGCCCCCCAGTACCTCAAGGAACTCCTCTCCCTCCAGGCCTCTTCATGTTCCCTCCGTTCTAGAAACAAAAACCTACTCAAAGCCCCCAGAACAAAGCTCCGCACCATGGGCGATTGGGCCTTCTCCGCCACAGCTCCGAGGCTGTGGAACGCCCTCCCTGACCACCTGAGGGCCCCACAGACTACAGATGCTTTTAAACGGGAACTAAAGACTCACCTATTTAGAAAGGCTTTTACTTAGCTTTAAATCTTTTATTTTATCTGTTGCTCTATGGCACTTTGAGATTCTTAGAATATAAAGTGCTTTACAAATAAAATGTATTATTATTATTATTATTGTTATTATTATTATCTAAAAAAATATATTGTGGTCACCTAGGTGTAGATGGACGGGGATGTGGTCCCCCGCAACACACACACACAGACAAAAAAATAGGTGAGGTGCAGACCTCGCTGACCTCAAACCTGGCTACAGTCATGACTTCAGGCTTCTTTTTCACAATCGGAAAAAGAATCAGAAAATCAGCAACCTCGTGATGATGAACAGGCGACAGCTATGAGCACAGTTCAGTAATGCTGAAAGTGATTTTCAGTTACATTGAAGGTATGTTAGAAAAGGATCTGCTCTTTCCAAAATACACAATGTAGTCTTAACAGAGGAGGACCAGGCCTGCATGACAGAAGGAGAAGTTGAAATTTGTAATGAAAGTTTGACATGGCAATATTGTGACCAAGTTTCTGCTGGGTTTAACTCTGTCAGATATTCACAGTCATGTTTCCAAAGACCTACAGGTGACTAAAACTGTTCACTCTCCGGAGAATGGGATGAATTTCCCTCCTGCTTATTCAGACAGATTTACTTCAACAGGTCATAAAACATTAGATGATACTGTTGGGCTGGGTTGTAAACAAAAAAGAAATCAGCAGCTAAAATCCACAAAATTTCTTTAAAAATGTTGGCGCTGCACAGGAACCTTATGGAAAATGTTGTGGCAGAAAATGTAAATCATAACGATTGAAAGATTGAATCATGTGTGCTATTATCTATTTTCTGGAATATTTTATACAACCCGGTCTCACCCAGACTGTACCTCCAGTGGCCCCCAGGAATTTGAGTCTGAGACCCCAGATCTGAGTCATTTGTTTGTCAGAGATGTGCTGATATTTTCTAGAAGGAGGAGGAGTCAATGCAAATCTCTGAAATCACTCATCACTACATATGTGCTTTACACACAGGGACGGAGACACAAACACTGACACACAAACGCACTGGAGACTGGACAAAGACCAAAAGACTTCACAATGACAACACCTGAATATTTGGCACTGTTACTCATCCTGTCATTTACCTGGCCAGGTAAGAACACAGACAGTGTCACTGACAAACTCTCTGGGTCATGACAGTGTTTAATGATCTGTTTTAACATCTGCAGGTACTGAGGCTCAAACTCTGACTCAGTCTGGGCCAGTGGTGAAAAGGCCCGGAGAGTCCCACAGGCTCACCTGCACATATTCAGGTGGTGATATCTACGCTGCTTGGATCAGACAGGCTTCTGGAAATGGACTGGAGTGGATCGCTTACATTAGCAGTGGCAGTAGTTACATCTACTACTCTAATTCATTCAGAGGCCGGTTCACCATCTCCAGAGAGAACAGCCAAAAGCAGGTGTATCTGCAGATGAACAGTCTGAGGACTGAAGACTCTGCTGTTTATTACTGTGCCAGAGAGTCACAGTGACACAAAACATCAGGAGAGCTGAACAAAAACCCTCAGAGTCTGAACACCTGTGACATGAAGCCACCAGAGGAGGAGCTCTGAGACCAGAAATAATGAAAACATCAGCTCACTGAGAGAAAGAGGAAGAGGAACACATTAGAGATGAAGAAGTGAAATCAACAACAAATTCTGATTCTTAAATATGTGTACCCTTAGAGAGCTTAAACATTGACCTAAGCTTTTTTTTGTCATTCTGGTCCATCAACATCATGTTAGATTCATCCTGATGTGAGGGAAACATCACAAAAAGAAGCTAATAATATTTTTTTTTACAGGACACCTTTAATAAAGGTGCTGGTTTCTTTTTAAATGTGCACACAGGGGAGATCTGAATCTCTGTGATTTAGGCCACAGGCTTAAAGATTTGAGACACCTGTGACAAATAACAGTCCAGAAAATAAGAACATGCAAAGTAAAAGTCTTTTATAATGAAGGAAACCTTACTGCCTGATTTCCTCTTGCCTCTCATTACAGAGCATCAACTTCATCAATGTCACAGTTAAAAAGATGCAATGATGAGGACTAGAATAGAATAGAATAGAATAGAATAGCCTTTATTGTCATTATACAGGATGTACAACGAGATTGGAGAGCTTCTCTTTCAGTGCAATAGTAAGTTACGTTAAAAAAGTTAAAAAGGTATACAAAAATAGTATAACTAAATATACAAGATATATACAAAATAAGAGCCTTGAACTTGTGCACAGCACGTTGAGGCTCAGTGTACAATATGAGGTAGATGATAAATATTGATGAAAAATAGTCCAATTCCCAGATCTTAGTATTTCTATGTTGTTCACATAGTATTGCACAGGAGGTAGATATGTATTGCACGGACACCAGAATATGTATTAATTTTTAGTGCAAGATGAATAGTATATGCAGATGAGTAAAAGTCACATACGATTGTATTGCACATGAGTTGTTAAATAAATAAATACAAGTTTTCGAGGTAGTGTTAAAAAGTAGCAGCAACCACAGTGGCAGTGATATAAATATTGCACATTTTGCATTACGCTAATGACCGGAATCGTTGTATGTCCGAGTTCAGGGTGGTGATGGCTCTCGGAAAGAAGCTGTTTCTCAGTCTGTTTGTTTTTGCTTTGATACATCTGTAGCGCCTGCCAGAGGGCTGCAGGTCAAACAGCTGGGCCCCGGGATGTAAACTGTCCTTGATGATGTTTCGAGCTCTGCTGAGGCACCGGGTGGAGTAGATGTCCATCAGGGAGGGGAGAGGGCAGCCGATGATCCGCTGTGCTGCCTTGACTGTCCTCTGAAGCCTCCCTCTGTCCGCCTCAGTGCAGCTCCCGTACCATGTGGAGACGCAGTAGGTCAGTAGGCTCTCGATGGACGAGCGGTAGAAGGCCAGCAGCAGCTCCCTGTCGAGGTTGTTCCTCCTGAGGACTCTCAGGAAGTGTAGACGCTGCTGGGCCTTCTTTATGACAGCTGTGATGTTTGCTGTCCAGGAGAGGTCATCGGAGATCTGGACTCCCAGGAACCTGAATGTGTGGACCCTTTCCACACACTCGCCGTTGATGTAGAGGGGGGGAGGGTCACTGCTGTTCCTCCTGAAGTCCACGATGATCTCCTTAGTTTTTTGTGTGTTCAGGGCCAGGTTGTTGTCGGAGCACCAGGTCGTCAGCCTCTGGACCTCCTCTCTGTAGGCTGCCTCGTCTCCCTGTGAGATAAGTCCGACCACTGTGGTGTCGTCAGCAAACTTGACGATGATGTTGTCATGGGCCGGACTGCAGTCGTGAGGTGTAAAAGGCAGTACAGGAGAGGGCTCAGCACGCAGCCCTGTGGTGATCCGTTGCTCAGACTGCGGGTGGAGGAGAGGTGGGGGCCGAGTCTCACAGTCTGGGGTCTGTTGGTCAAAAAGTCCTTGATCCAGCTGCATGTGAGGGGGGGGAGGCCTAGGGTGTCCAGTTTTATGGTCAGTATGTCCAGGATGATGGTGTTGAAAGCTGAACTGTAATCCACAAAGAGCATCCTGGCATAGCTGTGCTGCTGATCCAGGTGGCTCAGCACCGCGTGCAGGGCTATGGTGATGGCATCCTCTGTGGATCTGTTCGCCCGGTATGCGAACTGGTGTGGGTCAGTCTTGAGAGACAGTCCTTTATGTGCTGAAGGACCAGTCTCGAAGCACTTCATGATGATGGGCGTGAGGGCAACAGGGCGATAGTCACTGAGGCTGGATGCGGGTGACTTTTTCGGGATGGGGATAATTGTGGCGGATTTCAGGCAGGTGGGGATGACTGCTTGGGCCAGGGAGAGATTGAAGATCCTGCAGAAGACTCCGGACAGCTGGTGTGCACATGCACGGAGCACCTTTCCAGATACACCGTCAGGGCCCGGGGCCTTCCTGGGGTTCACTGCTAGGAGCACACGCCTCACATCGTGCTCTCCTACAGTTAGTGGGGGGGTGGTGGGGCCTGGTGGGGGTGGGGACAGGGCTGGAGCAGATGAGTGTCGCTGCGGTGTTTCAAAGCGGGCAAAGAAGCTGTTCAGCTCCTCTGCCAGCGACATGCTCAGGTCTCCTGACGTCACATCACATCCTCTGAAGTTAGTGATGCTCTGCAGTCCCTGCCACACCTCTCGTGGTCTGCTGCTGGCGAGGTGGGACTCTATCCTCCTGTTGTAGTCCGCTTTGGCTGTTTTAATTCCTCTTTTCAGGTCAGCTCGAGCCACACTGTACAGTGCTCTGTCACCTGACCTGAAGGCGGAGTCGCGGGCTTTGAGGAGGGAGCGGACCTGGCTGGTCATCCAGGGTTTCTGGTTTGGAAAAACCCGGATGACTTTGTCCTGAACACAGTTCCCATACAGAACTTGATGTAGTCCAGTACTGTCGCTGTGTATGTTTCCAGGTCCTGGTGATGAAATAAGTCCCAGTCTGTGTGTTGAAGGCAGTCCTGAAGTTCACTGAATGCATTCTCAGGCCATGTTGTTACAGTCTTCGTGGTGGGCCTGGATCTGCGTCTGAGGGGGGTGTATGCAGGGGTGAGCAGCAGGGAGAGATGGTCTGACTGTCCGAGGTGGGGGAGGGGTGTTGCCCTGTAGCCGTGCTTGATATTGGAGTACACATGATCAAGAGTGTTTCCTCCTCGTGTTGGACACTTGACATGCTGGTGAAACTTCGGGAGTACAGTCTTTAAATTGGCCTTATTAAAGTCCCCAGCTATAATATGAACGCCTTCAGGGTGGGCCCGCTGCTGTTCATTAGTGGCGTTCAGCAGGAGAGAGAGTGCCGTGCTAGCGTTAGCATCCGGTGGGATGTAAACAGCGGTGACGATCACGACAGTTAGCTCTCTCGGGAGAAAATAAGGCCGGCATCTAACAGACATGTACTCAATGTCAGGGGACCAGTGACTCTCTATGATCTGGCTGTTGTTGCACCAATCCTCATGTACGTATATACAGAGCCCCCCACCTCTGCTCTTACCGGAGTCCTCTGTTCGATCCCAGCGGTGCAGAGAGCGGCCGGCTAGCTGCACGCTAGCATCGGGGATCCTCAGGTTGAGCCAGGTCTCCGTGATGACTAAAACACAACAGTCCCGAATGTAGCGGTTTCCCACGAGTTGTTACTCCAGGTCATCCGTTTTGTGGGTAATGGATCTGGCGTTGGTGAGATACAGGCTCGGCAGGGGTGGCTTATGTGGGTTGTTTCGTAGCCGTAGCAGTAGGCCGGACCTGCGGCCCCGCTTTTGCTTCCTGTCCCTACGCCGTCTGCGTCTCTTTCCGGACCCGACAACAATCCACGGAGCACCCGGTGGTCTCGCTAGTTCATCTGGGATGTTGTGTCGATGGTGAAAGTCTCTGCAAACGACCAGTTTGTGGCGGTAACCGATGTCCACAAGGTCCTGTCGGGTGTAGTGGCGTAACGCCGATGTATACGTGGACAGAGTCCATAGACAGACACATATAAAATACACAAAAAAGCACTGAAAGGGAGAGCCATGAGCCGCTGCGTCTGTGCGCGCCGCCATCTTGCAATCTAACATGGTGATGTATTTGTGATCAAGATTCTGCTGGGTATGGCTCTGACAGATATTCACAGTGATGCTTTCAAAGACCTACAGGGGCAGTAAGAGATCTACAATCTGAATGTAGTTACAGCAGAGAGACACTGACTACACAAACAACACCAACAAACCATTGAACACATTTCAGCTGATGATGATGTGTGGGTTTGAACCTGGTTGTTGGTTTGAGTCACAGAGTAAATATGTAGTTACTGTGTGAGCTGACAGGGTTTATGGGGAGTTTCAGCCTCAGCTCTGGTATTGTGGTGGTCTAGGCTGTGAGGCAGACTAATGACAGACTAAAAATCTCTGTCTAAGCTGACACATCAGAGCTGAGATCTTAGCTAAGCCAACAACAATACAAGGGAGACTTAAATTCTGGAAACATTTTTATTGTTATTTCTTCAGAAATGTAGAAAAGGAATTTCAAAACTTTGAACTGACAAGCAGAACTGGAAATTTAACCTGAAATACAAAAAATATGGAGTAAACTAAAGTCATAACACCACTGCGCCATGTTCAAATCAGCACCTGTGAATAAACAGGGAGACTCTGAAACAGCACATGGATGTAAACTGACAGAAATAAAGTCTCTAATGTCTCATGATCATTAAATGTAATATCGTCCTTAAAATTGTTAAAAAGAGAATCTCATTCTCAAAGTATCAGGACATCTAGTTAGTATTATGATCAGAAACCAGCACAGATTTGGGTTCAGAAATAATCAAACACCAGCTGAGCAACAGTTTTGCATCTGAGTGCACTTTTTCTTTGACTGCAATTATTCCCGTGGCACATAGGTGGCTTTGCCAATGCAAGCTTCGAGAATTGATGTCTCCTTTACACTGAGAAGCAAAAACAAACAACGGCACAACAACAATAAGCAGTAACAGCGAGGCTCGAGACGCAAACTTGCAGCTATAGCAAGTAGTTCATGTCATCTGAAGTTCTCTAGCAGGTTTTTAGTATTTGCAATGAGGCTCATTTGCATAGGAAGGGGCCAATTTTGTGCTGAATTTATGAATATTCCTTAATTTACATGCATGCAAAGTGGACCGACACAGGGAGGGGTGGCCGTGCAGTTTGTGCATTTCACCCTTTACATATGCTTTAAAGATTGAAGGCCATTCTTTTCTACCATTTGAATAGATTTAGCGGTCGCAAAGTAGTACAAACCTTTTGAGGATCTGACCCCAAGTGTTTTGTAGTTAAATTGCTTGCCATTATACTTGTGATTGACTTTTGGTGACACCTGATATATTGTGATGCAATTCCATCCCCAATTGATCATGAAAGAAAAAATTTCAATTCCATCATCATAACACAGAGGTTAACAATCATGAGTAGACCTTAGATTTGAAAATGATCAATCATTTTGAAATTTGAGGATTTGAATTTCAATATGAAGTTTGTCAGACAAAAACTGCAAAATTTCCCTCTCCATGAATGCAGAGATCATGATTTAAATAAATGTAAATTATCTCCTCACTGTAATGAAGCTGTGGTCACATTTCTCACTTTGCATGTTTTGAGTATGAGATGGTTTCTGATTCTGAACTCTGTGCAAAGTCAGTGGATGAAACAGCAACATAGTAATTTCCATCCTAAATTTGACTAAAATTCTTTCTTCACATGAACATTGCTACTTTAAGTCACCACAGGGGGAGCCCTCAGAGTTTAACAGTAAAGAAAAGCCCAAGTGTTCACAAAAACTCTTCTTTGACTCTACCTTCAAAAAACAGGTATGAAAAAAAAATATTTCAAGGTTGTGAACACATGTTTGCTGAATGTAAGCTGGGATAGATATTGTGATGGAAAAATTTAAATTAACTTGAAAAGAAAATGCTCCATGGTCATCAATCTTTAACCTTACAAAGCACCTGGATTCACCAGATTTCATTGTTTAATCTGACAGATCCATCTCGCAGAACTTCAGGCTGATGCTCTTGTTCACAATCAGAATCAGAAAATCAGCAACTTCTTGATGATGAACAGGCGACAGCTATGAGCACAGTTCAGTTATGCTATAAGTGATTTTCAGTTACCTTGAAGGTATGTGAAAAAGGATCTGCTCTTTCCAAACTCCACAGTGTAGACTGAACAGAGGAGGACCAGGCCGGCATGATAGGAGAAGTTGAAATTTGCAATGACGGTTTGACATGATGATGTTGTGACCAAGTTTCTGCTGGGTTTAACTGTCAGATATTCACAGTCATGTTTCCAAAGACCTACAGGTGAATAAAACTGTTCACTCTCAGGAGAATGGGATGCATTTCCATCCTGCTAATTTCAGACAAATTTACTTAAACAGATAACTGAACACTGACTGATACAGTTGGGCTAGGTTGCAAATAAAAAATAATTTCAGCAGTTAAAATCTACAAAAATTCTTTAAACATGTTGGTGCTGCACTAGAACTTCATAGAAAATGTTGGTGCATTTTCATAACAAAGCAATAAATCAAAAGGATAGAAAAGATTGAATCATGTATATTGCTATCTTTTTTTTGGAAATCCTTTATGCAATCACACCCAGACTCCAGTGGCCCACAACATTGCTGATTTATGTTACTTGTTTGTCAGAGATGTGCTGATATTTTCTAGAAGGAGGAGGAGTCAATGCAAATCTCTGAAATCACTCATCACTACATATGTGCTTTACAGACAGGGACGGAGACACAAACACTGACACACAAACACACTGGAGACTGGACAAAGACCAAAAGACTTCACAATGACAACACCTGAATATTTGGCTCTGTTACTCATCCTGTCATTTACCTGGCCAGGTAAGAACACAGACAGTGTCACTGACAAACTCTCTGGGTCATGACAGTGTTTAATGATCTGCTTTAACAACTGCAGGTACTGAGGCTCTAACTCTGACTCAGTCTGGTCCAGTGGAGAAAAGGCCCGGAGAATCCCACAGGCTCACCTGCACATATTCAGGGATTAGTGGTGATTATGACAGTGCTTGGATCAGACAAGCTCCTGGGAAAGGACTGGAGTGGATCGCTTTCATTTATGCTGATGGTAGCACCATCTACTACTCTGATTCATTCAGAGGCCGGTTCACCACCTCCAGAGACAACAGCCAAAAGCAGGTGTATCTGCAGATGAACAGTCTGAGGACTGAAGACTCTGCTGTTTATTACTGTGCAAGACACACACAGTGACACAAAACATCAGAAGAGATGTACAAAAACCCTCAGAGTCTGAACACCTGGGACATGAAGCCACCAGAGGAGGAGCTCTGAGACCAGAAATAATGAAAACACCAGCTCAGTAAGAAAAGGAGGAACAGAAACACTTTTTCTTGCACCACCAACACAACCAATTTATTCATAAGTTATCATCATAACGTCATTTTAGGATTCTTTCTGTGTTTTCACACTTCACAAAATAGGAAGTATATTAAAAATAAAACAGTTCAACACATCAGAGGCACTCCCAGAAATCTGTTTTACTTACTCCTCTATTTTTTTTTATTTCATTGAGACCTGATCTTCCAAATTGACATGGTCCAAAAAAGAGACAAACTGTTTTCTATTAAAGGAAGTAGATCATGTCCCATCAGTCTGCAGAGAACAAGAGTTACAGAGTTTGTGACTTTCACTAAAGAGTTAAAAATAGTTGTCCATGGTCAGTGGCGTAGCTGAGATGTATTCCTCATCGGTTTTCATATGTGTCAGAGGGGCCTGCATGTTTGGCATGCCACATTGCACTCAAGAATAGAGGACAGAAAAAAAGTAAAAATTTAAAAAATGTAAAATACTGAATACAACCTCTCATTACAGTCACCATTTGAGATGTGTTTTTCTTTTTTTCATTCTTGCAAATGTATCAACATCCTTGTCCAAGTTAGTCTTCCCAGACATCTCTCTCTCAATGAAAAGTAATGCCAGGCTTGAGAGGTGAGACTCGCTCATTTTTGAGTGCAGATAAGTCTTGATCAGTTTAAGGTGACTGAAAGTCCGCTCTGCCTGTGCACCTAATGCTGCCTCACTTTCATGCTCTCCCTCAATATATCCTTAATAATAAATGTTATAATAAAGCCTATGGATTTCATTTTTATTGACAAAGAAAATTAATGATTTAAAATGTATGGCTTTTCTGTCTGTGCCCTGAACAATTATCTGGACTACACATATATGGATCATTTTATGGATGTATTTAGTGGATATTTTCGTCAGAGACAATTCTGTCCACACCACAGAATTATCTCTGTTCATACAGAATGGCAAAGCTGTAAACAATCACCTCTGAGGCCTGAAATGTCATGCCCAGGCGGTGGTGGAGTTCAGAAAAAAATTAAAAAAGCACAGAAGAGCATTATAAGCAAGCACAGTCAAATGGTCCAGGAGAAGCAAATGCAGATTTGAAACAAAATAATAATAAAAAATAATAATCACGAGTTGGCAAATGTATGGGAAACACTCTTTCAGTGCAAGTATAGCCCGTTACATGTGGACAATTATTGTTGACAACCACTTTTTATTGGTTTAAAAATAGCCGTTAATCTCCATTTATATGGGTGAAATCGCTGTGTTTGTGTGGTTGAGATGATGTAGCACCATGTCGCAGCAGTAGACAGTGCATGTTTACCTGCATGTCTACGTGCTGCAGCCGTGCTCGGTCCCGCATTGTCACAGGCCTGGGCCACCACCCGGATGTTTTCCGCCCCAGTGAGGACCCCACTGTGGCGGAAAGGATCCGGAAGTTTGGCGCATTTGGCTGCACCTTCTCTTACATTTTTTTTTCGAGCCATACGTTTTTCCATTCCACTAGCAGCTTTTTCTGGCGGCATCTGTCTTTTCTTCATGTTTTTTCATCTCTCATTTTCGGTCTGGCTCAATACGCAGCTGAGCCAATCACATTTCAATGGGCCAATGGATCAGCTCAAATCGGCAGGGGTATCCCCCCCTTAATATGCAACATAATACAGTGACCCAGTCTGACGTCACGTTACACTCTGTGCTAACCTGCTGCTGCAGAGAAGGCAGCTGCTGCGCTCATTCCGCCTCGGATTTAAACAAACAAACAAACAAAAAATCCTTGGAAGTGTGGTGAAGAGGGCCCGTGGGTTTTCATAACCCACCAACCCTACGTAAACTACGCCACTGTCCATGGTACTCCTTCATTAAGAGTAATATATTGATTTAAAATAATCACATGTATTTTGCTGCAGTGAGGACTCAGCTCATGGTGGTTTTATGCCTCTAAAGGTTTAAATCACCAGAGGTTGAAAGTCGAGTGGTGGGTCACTTGGTATCTGACCACATGCTTTTTAAATGGAGTCAGTTCATCCAGACTTCATGACCCTGACCATCAACATGTTCACAGGTCATGTCTTGGTCATCTTGAACATTTGTGCAAAGTCTTAAGTAAATCACTGCATGTGTTCTTGTGATCTTACACTCACAAAACTACCTTTCAGTGGTGATCATGGGACTTTTTGATTTTTGACCATTGACCAACAAAATCAAGGCAGTTCATCTGAATGTCACAGTGTTCATGTTGTCAGGTTTGATGGAGATCCATCAGTCAAAAACAATGGATGACCACAACACTTCATGACTTTAACCTATGATCTATGACTATGTTGAATCTAGGTCATGTGGTCAAAGTTTCAAGACAATAACTTGACGTGTTTTTTAAGGTATTTAACTCTAACGTCTTCACCTCAAGACCTGACATCTTTGTGGATGTTCATATGGACTGAAAACATAAGAACACAATACATCTGGCCTTGCCAAAAAAGAATACAAAGCATACTAACTTTGTGTTCAGACTGAACTTTAGCAGTCAAATGTTATTTTTCTCTGAGACCAGATGCCATTTAGACCAAAAGAAACAGGCTCAGTGTGGAGAGGCCTTCAGTGAGACCAGGATGGACAGAAGCTTTAAGGTGAAGGAATCTGATACAGAAGGCAAATGATGTGATCCTACCATGAGGAGGAGTCAATGCAAAGTGAGATGTGTTCCTCCTCTACTTCTGTGACTGCAGAGAGGAGGACAGAGGACAGTGGACTCACAGTTTGACATGATGGACTACAGGACAGGACTGCTGCTCTTCACTCTCTGCTGGACAGGTGGACATCATCTCAGTCACAGTTTGACTCATTTCATCATGTTCTCCATCTGAGCTCATTTCACTCTTTATATCCTCTCTACAGGTGCTGAAGGTCAGACTCTGACTCAGTCTGGACCAGAGGTTAAGAGACCTGGAGAGTCCACCAGACTGACCTGTACAGCCTCTGGGTTATCATTCAGCAGCTACTATATGGTCTGGGTCAGACAGGCTCCTGGAAAAGGACTGGAGTGGATCTCTGCTATCAGCAATGGTGGTGGTGGCAGCACCTACTACTCTAATTCAGTGAGAGGCCGGTTCACCATCTCCAGAGACAACAGTGCAAACCAGCTGTTTCTGCAGATGAACAGTCTGAGGACTGAAGACTCTGCTGTTTATTACTGTGCCAGAGACACACAGTGACAAAAGAGGAAGAAACGCTGTACAAAAACTCAAACTGTCTGAACAGGACTCAAAACTTAAACTTCTTCACGTTACAAAAGCATGACATCCTCAAAGATTGCTCTAGAAAAGAAAACACCCACAACCACTGACCGTGAAATTTCACTGTTTCAATAGATGAACTTATTCTGGAGCTCATTTTAAATCTAAGGCCATCAAAATGTCTTTCTTCTTCTGTCTTTCTTCAAATGTCAAAGATCACCAGACTTTGGGATTTGGACTCCAGAATTGAATGACTTGAGATCATGGGAACAGAAAAATAGACTGGATTATAGAGCTCACATTTTGCATGTTCATATATCCAACATCAATGACTGAATAAATTCATGATTACTTTTGTTTAATAAAATCTTCTTTTTTCATGGACTGAGAAAGCTCTGGTAGAGCTCCTGTCACTTTAACAGCCCCATCTTCACATCGGCCCAGTTGGTTAAAATTTTCTGACAGGTCCTCTCTTTCATAATTTCTCATCTCAGTGCTTCTCTGCACCATGTTGTCAACAGCTCTGTGGACATTCTGACATATGCGCTCTGCTCTAGGCTTGCAACTTCCAGCCAGTGATGTTAAACTGGCAATGAAACAATGAGAGGATGTTAGACTGATAGGTCTATTCTACGGGCAGAGGAAACAAGACATTAAAGGCAACAACTGGTGCTGCAGTGAGGGGGAGAGGGAGAAGAACAAATGAGGTGGACTTTTTGTCTTTTGGAGAGTATATCTTTATCACATGGGTGGGAGGCATGTAAAACACACAAAAAGGCATACAAACTTCTAAAAGCAAAATATTGTCTCTTTCATATACCCCATCCCTGACAACAATTGTCTAGAAAATACTGGGACAATTATTGACCTTCATGGTTCTTCACCTCTCATTTTGTCGATAGAGGTCTCAGTGTTCAGGCTTTCTGATGGAAGAACAAATAAAATCAAGAGCTGTTCAGCATGTTTGAAGTGTGAAGGAACTGTTGAAAGAAGAGATGAAGATAAACTCAAACTGATAGAAAAGTGAGATCTCCAACTCAAATAATCTGACTTTGTTTCAAACTGAAACAATTTGGACCTCCTGGATCTCAGACTTGACATGGATCCTTTGTTCAAGAGGATTCCTACCTGAATGTTGGAGACACATTATAGTCTCACAGAAACATGACTTGAATACATCAAAACCTTACTCAGCTTCCTTACACGTTATTTAGCTCCATGTACACATAAAACAAGTTATGAAAAATATTATTTGACATCCACACAGATTTAGATCAAACTGAATTATGAAAGGAAATGCTGAACAAATGAAGAGATGAAACACCACTGACATTAATGTGAAAGCATCAACACCAATCAGAACAAACTTTAGGTTTGTCAGGAGACAATTTCAGAGCCGCAGGATAAAATACTGACAGACAACTTTAATGACTTATTGAGAAATGAACTTGCCCGTAAAGAGCCAAGCCCGGTTCTCTGTATGCAAAGTGGTCTTCCTCTCAGTCTGATATAAAGACTCAACATCAGACTGAGTCAGAGAAGACTCACAGGCCCCTACAGCAGCAGTAAATAAAACCTTCATAAAAATCCCCACCAATCAGGATAATAACATCATGACCTGATTATACTGAAATGGTTACATTAAGCTTTACACATAAGTGATTGTGTTTTGTACAAAAGTAATCACAGTGCACAGAGAGATCAAGAATTACCAGCAAAAAAACAAAATTTAATTCATCAAAATGTCCACCTGTGTGTATTTTTACTCAAACATGGATCATTAAATATGAAGACATTTCTCAAACATAAATGGCACTTTCACTGAATCCTTAACTACCACAAAAGTAAAGGACTCATCCAAACTATGTCAGATTGTTGATTTTAACTTTGCTGCATGACACATTAGGAAAGATGTTAATTTTCCCATGATTATTCTATAAACCAAAATTCCAATGAAGTTGACACCCTCGCTCAGTTATTCAGGCTCAAGGGTGAATGAGGTTCATCACTATGTGAACAGCTGCATGAGCAGATATTCCAAAACAAATTCAACTACATATTGAAAATATTCAACTTACATTTGTATGAAATTAAGGGATTTTCTACTCCCTCATCCTTATATATAGGGATAAGAGGAATAGATAATATATGACTTGGTGGGATTCGTAAAATGAGTTTATAAATTTAAACAAAAGAAACAGGCTGTTTAATAACTATAAGTGTTGGAGATAAATAAAAGTGAATTTCTGGTTTGAGTGAAAAAATGAAAAGAAAAAAAGTCTTCTATATGGATTGGCAAATCAAATGTCCCATTGATGTTAATTTTTCGGAAATCTAATATTCTTACGAATCAAAGAAAGTCAAAGTTCATACTTGATCTTCTATTAAAGCTGTTTTTGAATGATGCATCTTCATGTGTGATGAAATAAACTTACACCCTGTGAGGACTCCTCTGTTGGCTCCAGTCAGACCATCATCAGTGTTCCAGTTTAATGTATGCAAACTCAGAGAGTGTCCACGTTACTCAGCTATAAAAGCTGCCATCAGAGCATCAGTGGAGCTCACAGCACGTCACATCCAACATCAACCATGTTTCCTGGAGCTCTGCTGCTGCTGCTGGCAGCTGGATGTGAGTCTCTGTGCTTCTGTTAAGCCTTCATCTTCTTCTGCTCTTTAACCTGATCATCTGAACATGTTCTCTTTTTAACAGGCGTGAAGAGTGAAACCCTGACACAGCCAGGATCAGTGACTGTGCAGCCCGGTCACACTCTGACCATCACCTGTCAGGTCTCTTACTCTGTCAGCAGCTGGTATACAGCCTGGATCAGACAGCCTGCAGGAAAAGGTCTGGAGTGGATCATAGCTGGTGCTTCAGGATCCAGTCCATATGTCAAAGATTCACTGAAGAATAAGTTCAACATCAGAAATGATCCCTCTGGAAACACAGTGACTCTGGGCGGAGAGAACATGCAGCCTGAAGACTCTGCTGTTTATTACTGTGCCAGAAACACAGTGACACAAAATATCAGGAGAGCTGAACAAAAACCCTCAGAGTCTGAACACCTGCAGCATGAAGCCACCAGAGGAGGAGCTCTGAGACCAGAAATAATGAAAACACCAGCTCACTGAGAGAAAGAGGAACAGAAACATTTTTTCAATACTTGTACCACCAACATAACCAATTTATTCATAAATTATCTTCATAATGTAATTTTAGTATTCTTTTTGTTTTTTCACTCTTCAGAAAATATGAAGTTTACTAAAATAAAACCGTTCAACACATCATAGGCACTCCCAGAAACCTGTTTCACTAACTACTCTTGAATTTTTTTATTTCATTGAGACCTGAACTTCAAAATTCACATGGTCCAAAAAAGGGACAAAATGTTTTCTATTAAAGGAAGTAGATCATGTCCCATCAGACTGCAGAGAACAAGTTACAGAGTTTGTGACTTTCACTAAAGAGTTAAAAAAAGTTGTCCACAGTACTCCTACAATAAGAGAAACCTTGATATCAAACAATCACATTTATTTTGCTGCAGTGTGGACTCAGCTCATGGTGGTTTTATGACTTTAAAGTTTTACATCATCAGAGGGTGAAAGTCGAGTGGTGGGTCACTTGGTCTCTGAGCTCATGCTTCCTAAATGGAGTCAGTTCATCCAGACTTCATGACCCTGACCGTCAAAATGTTAACAGGTCATGTCTTGGTCATCTTGGTCGTTTGTGCAAAGTTTGAAGTAAATCACTGCATGTGTTCTTGTGATCTTACACTCACAAAACTGCCTTTCAATGGTGATCATGAGATTCTTTGATTTTGACCATTGACCAACAAAATCAAGTCAGTTCATCTGAATGTCACAGTGTTCATTGTTGTCAGGTTTGATTGAGATTGATCATTCACAAACAATGGATGACCACAACACTCCATGACTTTAACCTGTGATCTATGACTATGTTGAATCTAGGTCATGTGGTCAAAGTTTCAATTCAATAACTTGAAGTGTTTTTTACAGTATCTCACTCTAAGGCCTTCACCTCAAGACCTGACATCTTTGTGGATGTACATACAGACAGAAAACATAAGAACACAATCCATCTGGCCTTGCCAAAGAAGAATAAAAAGCATACTAACTGTGTGTTCTGACTGAACTATAGCAGTCAAATGTTTGTTTTTTTTTCTCTGAGACCAGATACCCTTTAGACCAAAGAAACAGGCTCAGTGTGGAGAGGCCTTCAGTGAGACCAGGATGGACAGAAGCTTTAAAGTGAAGGAATCTGATATAAAAGGCAAATGATGTGATCATACCATGAGGAGGAGTCAATGCAAAGTGAGATGTGTTCCTCCTCTACTTCTGTGACTGCAGAGAGGAGGACAGAGGACAGTGGACTCACAGTTTGACATGATGGACTACAGGACAGGACTGCTGCTCTTCACTCTCTGCTGGACAGGTGGACATCATCTCAGTCACAGTTTGACTCATTTCATCATGTTCTCCATCTGAGCTCATTTCACTCTTTATATCCTCTCTACAGGTGCTGAAGGTCAGACCCTGACTCAGACTGGACCAGAGGTTAAGAGACCTGGAGAGTCCCACAGACTGACCTGTACAGCCTCTGGGTTCACATTCAGTGGCTCCTGGATGGCCTGGGTCAGACAGGCTCCTGGAAAAGGACTGGAGTGGATCTCTGCTATCAGATATGACGGTGCTGAAATCTACTACTCTAATTCAGTGAGAGGCCGGTTCACCATCTCCAGAGACAACAGTGCAAACCAGCTGTTTCTGCAGATGAACAGTCTGAGGACTGAAGACTCTGCTGTTTATTACTGTGCCAGAGACACAGTGACAAAAGAGGAAGAAACGCTGTACAAAAACTTAAACTGTCCAAACAAGATTGAAAACATTCACTTCTTCATGTTACAGAAGCATGACATCCCCAAAGATTGCTCTAGAAAAGAAAACACCCACAACCACTGATTGTCAAATGTCACTATTTCTCTTGTAGCACTTATTCTGGAACTCACAGACTTTGGGAATTTGACTCCAGAGTTGAATGCCTTGAGATCATGGGAACAGAAAAATAGACTGGATTACAGAGCTCATATTTTGCATGGTCACATATCCAACGTCAATGACTGAATAAATTCATGATCAATAATGTTCAATAAAATCTCCTTATTTCATGGACTGAGAATGCTCTGGTAGAGCTCTTGTCACTTTGAGAGCCCTGTCCTCAAATGGGCCCCGTTGGCTAAAATTTTCTGATACTGTAGGTCCTCTCTTTCATAATTTCTCATCTCAGTGCTTCTCTGCACCATGTTGTCAACAACTCTGTGGACATACTGACATATGCGCTCTGCTCTGGGCTTGCCACTTCCAGCCAGTGATGTTAAACTGGCAATAAAACAATGGGAGGATGTAGACTGATAGGTCTATTCTACGAGCGGTGGGAAAGATTTAAGGCAACAACTGGTGCTGCAGTGAGGGGGAGAGGGAGAAGAACAAATGAGGTGGACTTTTTGTCTTTTGGAGAGTATATCTTTATCACATGGGTGGGAGGCATGTAAAACACACAAAAAGGCATACAAACTTGTAAAAGCAAAATATTGTCTCTTTCATATACCCCATCCCTGAAAACAATTGTCTAGACAATACTGGGACAATTATTGACCTTAATGGTTCTTCACCTCTCATTTTGTCTATAGAGGTCTCAGTGTTCAGGCTTTCTGATGGAAGAACAAACAAAATCAAGAGCTGTTCAGCATGTTTGAAGTGTGAAGGAACTGTTGAAAGAAGAGATGAAGACAAACTCAAGCTTCGACAGAAAAGCAAGATCTCCACCTCAAATAATGTGAATCTGACTTTGTTTTAAACTGAAACAACATGGACCTCCTGGATCTCAGACTTGACATGGATCTTTTGTTAACGAGGACTCTGACCTGAGTGGTGGAGACACATAATAATCTCTAACACACAGAAACATGACTTGAATACATCAAAACCTTACTCAGCTTCCTTACATGTTATTTAGCTCCATGTACACATAAAGCAAATAATGAAATATTATTTGACACCAACGCAGATTTGGATCAAACTGAGTTATGAAAGGAAATGCTGAATAAATGAAGAGATGAAACACCACTGACATTAATGTGAAAGCATCAACAACAATCAGAACAAACTTTAGGTTTGTCAGGAGACAATTTCAGAACTGCAGGATATAATACTGAAAGACAACTTTTATGACTTATTGAGAAATGAACTTGCCCATAAAGAGTCAAGCCCGGTTCTCTGTATGCAAAGTGGTCTTCCTCTCAGTCTGATATAAAGACTCAACATCAGACTGTGAGTCAGAGAAGAGGAGAAGCTCCATCATGACACCTTCAACACCAACCATGTTCTCTGTAGCTCTGCTGCTGCTGACTGCTGGATCCTGTGAGTCTCTCTGAGGCAGACACACTGACAGTATGATCACAGCACAATGACTCCTGACTCTCTCATTCAATATTCAACATGTTCTCCTCCACAGGGGTGAAGAGTGAGACCCTGACACAGCCAGGATCAGAGACTGTGCAGCCCGGTCACACTCTGACCATCACCTGTCGGGTCTCTTACTCTGTCAGTGGAGACCGAACACACTGGATCAGACAGCCTGCAGGAAAAGGTCTGGAGTGGATCATTACTGGTCGTGTGGGATACAGCACATACATCAAAAATTCACTGAGGAGCAAGTTCAGCATCAGCTTAGACTCCTCCACAAACACAGTGACTCTGACAGGACAGAACATGCAGCCTGAAGACTCTGCTGTTTATTACTGTGCCAGAGACCCTCACAGTGACACAAAACATCAGGAGAGCTGAACAAAAACCCTCAGAGTCTGAACACCTGGGACATGAAGCCACCAGAGGAGGAGCTCTGGGACCAGAAATAATGAAAACACCAACTGAGAGAAAGAGGAAGAAGAACACATTTAGAGATGAAGAAGTAAAATCAGTATGTATGCAGATGATATACTGTTGTATTAAAAAAATCCTCAGTCTCTTCCGTCCTCCTGTTTTAACTGCACTACATACTCTAACTTGGAGGGGGGCGGGGCGCTGGAGGGTGGGCGCAATCTGTTTTAGGCTGTGGCCGCTCTCCGTTCCCATCCTGCCTGCCCCATCTATCCTTTGTTTTTAATGCAACACAACATCCACTTTCCTGGCCAGGCAGGGAGAGGAGGGGTTGGTGGACCCCCACTCGACCTGTTTTTCCCCAGTTTTAATGCACCACATTACACTTAGCTGCACTTAATCACGGTGTAGGGATAATGTATCTTGTCTGGGAGTAAGTTGCAGAATAACTGTGGGAGGGGTATGGGGTTTGTCACTAGCATAGGCTTGGTGCGGCTGTGGTGGTCGGGCTTCGCTGACTATGACTTTGTGAGGGGATGGGTGGTGCCTGCGGCTTTCGAGGTGTGGCTGGGCTCCGGTGGCTGCCGGTGGGGGCCTGGCGCGGGCCCTGGGGGGCGGGTGGGCCTCGCTGGGTCATGTGTCCCCTTGGTGGGCTGTGGTGCGGGATCCTTCAGCCTGTTGCTCACTGGGGGCCTCCGCATGGCGGGCTGCCTGTGGGTTGCTGTCCTGTGCGGGTGGCCGGGGGGCCTCTTCTGGCGCTTGGGCAGCGGTCTCCGGCGCTTCTCATGGCCTCGGCTTTTCTGGGGGGCAGGCCGTGACCTCTACCCCTCCGCAACACGCCCACATCTCGCCCCACCTGACCTGGCTGAGGTTTGTGCCCCCCCCCCTCTGGGGAGGGATCTGGTCCCGGGGGATTTGGCTCCTGGGTGGCTTGGGGCCTCTGGCCTCCTGCGGGGGGTTGGGGGTGGCTGGGTGCTGGGGGCGGGGGAGGCTTTGGGCCAGGTAGATGGGTGGTCGGGGAGGGCGGGTGCTGTCTGCAGGGGGGCTACCGCTCTGGGCCCTGGGTGCTGTCTATGGTGTCGGCTGGGGGGCGGGTCTGTGCCCCCTTGGGTCCTGGGGCTGTCCCTGGGCCTGGTGGCCCGGGGGCGCCCATGGCCGTGCTTTCCTTGGGTTTGGGCAACTACATGGGTATTTGGTGACCACCTCACATGCATGCGTATACAGATACTCAAGCTCCTGTCGAGACTAACTAAGACACATAGTAGATCCTGTTAGAACATGCTGAGTCGGGTACTCTTACTCATCTTCTCACATACTGTGATGCATGCCACTCCATCTCTTATCCATGTAGGCCCACATTCCCCCTACCATCAAGACCTCACATTTCTGGTGTCCCTGGTTTCTTACAGCCTTTACTTCCTGTATGAACTTAGATCAGCACAGCACTTGAACTGCTATCTCAAATCAATAACAGTAGACATTTGTCCCTTCCGTTTGTCTTGTCTCGTCCTGTCTGTCACTACTTCCCCTTCTTTCACACTGTGGTGTGGCACGGCCCTCCCCTTCAGCTCAAATCAGGGGTTAAATAAAGTTTAAAATGATGGAGTAGCCTGCAGGGTGGGCTGGTGATGGTCACTATAGCAGTTAATCATATTCACATTTCTCTGACTGCTAGAAAAAAAAATGCATTGGTCTTTTCAACACTGCCATCTGATACAGTGCTCAGCAGAAAAGATAATGCAGACAAGGGAAAAAAAATCCTCAGACATCAACCAAAAGAAACCATCACCTCAATAAAAACTTTCTCAAAAAACTCTGACTATCCCATAATCTGGTCCAAATCCACCATCCTTCCTCTCAAAAACAACCACTGGGATCTTGGAGTCCATGCATCACCATTTCCCTGATGCACCACCCACATTACATACCTAGGAATACGTGTCTCTCCAGGCTGTCAGATCTGCTCAATCTAAATTTGATACCACTGCAAATAACAATATCTGAAAATCTGCAATGCTGGACTCATTTACTACTATCACTCACAGGCAGAATATCAACCACCATTAAAATGTTAAGTACTGCCAAAAGTCAACTATCTGTTCACAATGATCCCATTTCAACCTCCCCTCTCCTGGTTCAAGTTACCAGAATTCACCATTTCAAAATACAACTGGAACAATAAGACTCTGACAATTAAGTTACCTACATTGCAAAACCCCAAACAACCCGAAGGATTAGATGCTCCACAATTCTTTTACTATTTCATAACCAATAAACTCCAGCACATGCATAAATGGACCTGTGACAATCAACAGAACAATTCAGATATCAACATTGAAAAAAAACCATTTGTTCAGACCTCACCATCTCAGATCTACCTTTTCTCAGTGAATCAAACCCATGTTTTAAACCATTATCCGTATCAACAGCTGACAGACTGGTGGAAGTTTAATAAAATCACAAACTTCACTCTCAATCCATCAAAATACACTTACAAGACAATTTGGAATAACCAGCATTTTCTCATTAACATCAGTTTTCTCTCATGGCTTAAAAAAGGCATCACTTACTTGGGGTACATCCTAACTAACAACACCATTGGAAATAATTTTTGATTATGGAAATTACTGTATTTTAATCATCAAAAGAATGACTAAAGGACTGCAAAGAATTGTAACAGGCAGAGCTGGAGTTTATACCTGAATAAAAAATGTATACATTTATCGGAAATCCAGGTTATTATTCTCTTTATGACTTCACATCACAGCAAGAAAACAGTTTGCAAAACAATGAACAGCATGTTAAGACACAAGTCCTTGTTTATAGATCTATTGTAGAAACCTCCATAGATTTGGGTTCAGAAATCAAACAGCAGCTCAGCAGGACACTCAGGGCCAGATCCACAAAGAATGGATTGGTCCTGCTAATAGAGCCATCATTTGAACAGAAATAGTTCACACAATCTGCCCTGATTCAGTGCCTTATCCTCAAAAGAAATTGCTCTACTGATATGCCAGCACAAACACAGCACACAGTTTGGCATATGAGCGCACTTTGCCCCTCTGACTGCAATAAATCTTGTGGTATACAGTATAGGAGGCGTTGCCCCTGTGATCTTCGAGAACTGACGTTTCCTTTACACTGAGCAGCAAAAACAAACAACGGCATAAGAATAATACGCTGTAACAATGAGGCACAAGACACAAACTTGCAGCTATTGCGAGGTGCTCTAGGAGGTCAAAAAAAATAATCGGGCTTGAGAGCACAAATACAGGCAAGTCATGCAGAGATGATGGAGCCATGAAGAGGATTGCTGCTGCTCTTGAGGCCAGAAATGCTTCTGTTGTAAGAAGATGAGTCAGCCTGATACGCCTGCCAAATAATGGCAATTAGGAGGCAGGAAAGAGAAATGAATGTAATTTATAATTACCTTATTTGGCATTTACGTTTTGCTGTTGTTTTCACGTCTTCCCAGAAATGGTTAAGGCTTTATATGTTGATTTATTTATTATTAATAACATTGTCCTGATTATCTTAAACAATAATATAAACATATGATAAATAAATAATATATATCGACAAGATGAAATGGAGCTGTCCGTGGTCCTGAATATTTTAGAATGATATATTTACATTACAACAGAGCTGTCCATGGTGCTGTCTTAAGGTCAATATAAAGCCCACTCTGACCTACCTCTTAGGTCGCTGAATTACTATTGTCCTGATGAGAAGATGAGTTGCATTTGTTTTGTTTTTTTGTTTGTTTGTTTGTTTGTCTTTTAACCTTTATTTAACCAGATGAAAACCCATTGAGATCAAGATCTCCTTCACAAGGGTGACCTGGCCAAGAGGTCAGCAGCATACGTCATGACAAAAACGTTAAAAGAGACAAAATACAATAACTTAGGATATACATATTTTTGTGAGTGCAAGGTGTTTTAAGTTAAACGCAGAGCTTTCAGCATAAATAACAATTCATAAACACATGCACCGTTCGCTGGTCTCACGCTGTTTGTCCATCAGCATGGATCAAAAAGCTCCAAGTGAAACAAGCTCTGAGAGCTTCAGTTCAGATTGTAAAGAGGCTCAGGTTTGTTTGGGTATCACTGATTTATCCCCTTATTTAGTGAAGATCTCGGCATTTAGCAGACGACCCTTAACCTGCTGAGACACAGCCCCCAAGTGTATAAATGTCAAAGTATTAATTGTGCCCCTTAAGGAAAGAACTTCAAATTATTTATTATGACCACAAAGTGATTCAGTGGTCCAAGAACCATATGTCTATTGTTGTATTTTTTCTGTTGTTCATCCTGATTGGTTTTTTTATTTCTTTTGGCCTTTGTTATTCAGACAGCCAAAACAAATGCTAAAAATACAACTCAAATAACTGAACCTGTTCAAGGGGGTCAGAGGTTTTTTTTTTAACCGTCTGTATTTAGACAAGTTACTTATGTTTCTTAAAAATGGTGGAAAATTCACAGAGACTTACACAGTAGTCTATGTTACTGTCATCAGTGATGTCAAATGGTAGCGCAAGGTTCATGTAGTCAGGCAACAACTATCTGCAAATTATTTCATTGTCATTTAAATCAAAAAGTGACACTCTCCTCCTGCTAAATCCTTTCTTGTGCATCCGTGCCATCTCGCCTGCCTCAGTGCCTTCCCTTGGCTACAGTCACTCCTGCCAAGGTTACAGGAGAGTCCGGACAGCTCTTATATTGTCTCTACTCCACAGTTACCACCAACTCGGTGCAATATGCAATCATTTTGAGCTAAAGAGAGAGTGAAACACAGAGAAAGAGGAATTGCGCGGTTTCAACACAAGGTTTTCACAGGTGGTTATTTGAGCCGCTAAACTGTGTGTGGCAACTAGCCCTTGTCTGTGAGGATTGAGGCTCATTTGCATAGGAAGGGGCACTGAATCTATGAAGATCCCCTAATTTACATGCATGCACATTGGACCGGCGCAGTCAGGAGCAGCAGTGCAGTTTGGGTTCAGTTTGTGTGCATTTCACCCTTTACCTATGCTTTGAGGATTGCACACCATTTTTTTCTGTCAGTTGCACAGGTTTAGTGGTCACTAAAGCAGTTCAATCCTTTTGAGGATTTGACCCTTGGTCTTTGTCCTATGACCTATTAAATCATGTCATAGACAAGTCACAGCTTTCATTGTATAAGGGTTTGATGGAAATTCCTCCAAGGCATTCTTGAGATATCACATCATCAGGCTGGAGACGATCAAAACATGTTAACTTTTGACTTATGATGATTTTGAATTCAGCTCATATGGTCAAGTTTCAAGAAAAAGGCTTGAAGTCTTTTTTAAGGTATCTCACTCAAAGGCCTTCACCTCATGACCTCACAGATTTATGAACAAACATAAGAACAACCCAAGAATATAATGTATCTGGCCTTGGCAAAGCAGAATAAAAAGCATATTAACTATGTGTTAGGACAGAACACGAACAGTCAAATGTTCTTCTGTGAGGAGGAGTCAATGCAAAGTGAGATGTGTTCCTCCTCTACTTCTGTGACTGCAGAGAGGAGGACAGAGGACAGTGGACTCACAGTTTGACATGATGGACTACAGGACAGGACTGCTGCTCTTCACTCTCTGCTGGACAGGTGGACATCATCTCAGTCACAGTTTGACTCATTTCATCATGTTCTCCATCTGAGCTCATTTCACTCTTTATATCCTCTCTACAGGTGCTGAAGGTCAGACTCTGACTCAATCTGGACCAGAGGTTAAGAGACCTGCAGAGTCCACCAGACTGACTTGTACAGGATCTGGGTTCACATTCAGCAGCCACTGGATGGTCTGGGTCAGACAGGCTCCTGGAAAAGGACTGGAGTGGATCGCTTTTGTGCACACAAGCAGTTCGCACTTCTTTTACTCTGACTCAGTCCGGGGCCGATTCACCATCTCCAGAGATGACTCCAGCAGTAAAGTCTACCTCCAGATGAACAGTCTGAGGACTGAAGACACAGCAGTGTATTACTGTGCCAGAGGCTCACAGTGAGAGACGAGGACGGGAGAGTCGTACAAAAACTACTTCCTCTTTTTATCCCCATGAAAGCACGTGGAGCCTTTAAGGCAAACTGTTGAATGAATTTAACAGGAAGACATAAAAAATTAACAAATATTTAAGTCTGTTTGTCATTATTCCTCCTAATGTTTGTGTCAATGAATCAATAACAGTCCTTGAAAAATGATCAAGGTCCAGAAGCTGTGGTCACTATGAAGCAACCAAAGGAACAAGAACTCAAATCAATAATAATAACACTGCCGTAAAGAAACAGGTAAAAGAGAAACACACAAGAGTCATTAACCCGAAAGTATGTTCCTTAAGTTCATGGGAAAAAAATAAAATGCAATAATTTTCTTTCTCCATCATTAAAGCTGAAGTTTTTCTAATGATGAAAGACAAACTTTACCATCCATGTGAGGAAAGCTAAACCTCCCCATCCTTGTTTCCTATTTGACTATAGAGAGGATGATACATTTTCAATTAAGACTTCAGTTTTGTTTTCAGCAAAGTAAAAGAGTTTACCTGTGACTTCACTGAAAATAATTCAATTATATACAACTGATTATTAACTGGCAGCCTTGGGGACCCATATGGTTCCCTACAGTTTCCACTTCAGCCTCAACATCATCAACTTTAGATAAAATGTGTGCATTTTTGTGAGTGTGTGTGTGGGTGAGTTAATATTGTTTTGTTTTTGGACTATCTTTTTGTTATTAAATCCCTACAACTCTTCACATAATCCCCAAAACACAAGTAAAAATGAAACAGGAATAACTTAATGAGCCAAGTTTTAATGATTCACTCTGGGGCTTTCACGTTTTCCATCATGCAGACAAACTTCATCCCATGGTTCAATACTGGTAAATACTGGCTGACCAGAGGAAATCTGTTCTGCTCCTCTCTGAGGTGATTAGTCAGTTTAGTGCTGTTTAATTACATGTTTTCAGTGGCTGTGCATTCATTCTATAATGTATGCTCTGTAGCAAAGTGAAGCAAATGGACCTAAACTGCTTTTTTATAATGTTCAGATGTCACACTGATGGGTTTATCCAGGTGGAGCTGTGGGAACAAGCCCTTTTTGACAGCTTTTAGTGTTTGTATGTAGAGAATAGGACGTCTACATGCCACAAACTCTTTGTCTTGTGAGAGGAAGAACCTGTCTCGCGAATACACATATTCAACGCACCAAAAAGCAAAAACTGCAGAGCTCAAGGGGCGAAATTTGGGCTGTTAGATAAGCTGACAATGAGCAGGTGGTGACCACTGATAAAAATCCACCACATAAAGATGATGTCTGATAAAAACATAGCTGAAAGTATTCAGCATGAAAGTTCCTCGAGGGAGGAGTCAATGCAAAGTGAGATGTGTTCCTCCTCTACTTCTGTGACTGCAGAGAGGAGGACAGAGGACAGTGGACTCACAGTTTGACATGATGGACTACAGGACAGGACTGCTGCTCTTCACTCTCTGCTGGACAGGTGGACATCATCTCAGTCACAGTTTGACTGATTTCTGACTGAAACATCTGGGATCATCTTATTTATTTTGTCCTTTACAGGTGCTAAAGTTCAGTCTCAGACTCAATCTGGACCAGAGGTTAAGAGACCTGGAGAGTCCACCAGACTGACCTGTAAAGCCTCATGGTACCTATTCAGCAGCAACTGGATGGCCTGGATCAGACAGCCTCCTGGAAAAAGACTGGAGTGGATCGCTCTCATCAGCAATCGTGGTGGTGGCACCATCTACTACTCTAATTCAGTGAGAGGCCGGTTCACCATCTCCAGAGACAACAGTGCAAACCAGCTGTTTCTGCAGATGAACAGTCTGAGGACTGAAGACTCTGCTGTTTATTACTGTGCCAGAGAGAGACACAGTGACAAAAGAGGAAGAAACACTGTACAAAAACTCAAACTGTCAAACAGCAACATGTTAGAAATCAGAAAATGACCACAAACATGAAACATTTATACTGAAGTTTTAACATACACAGCTTCTCTTCCGGCCCTAAGAGTTTTCCTGCTTCAAGCATTATTGAGTTATTGCCTCAGCCAAGGAGGTTATGTTTTCACCAGGCTCTGTCTGTTTGTTTGTCATCATGTCTCTTAGCAAGATTTTACAAAAACGACTGGATTGATTTACATAAATATTTCACCAGAGCTGTGGTTTGGTCCTCCAAAGTACCCATTACATTTTGATGGTGATATGTAAGTTTGTCTGGATGCAAAATTTCTGAAAATCTGCAAAGTTAATTTTGGGCAGTATTTCATAAAGTCATATCTCTGACATCGCCTGATGGATTCATATTAAAATAAACACAAAAATATATGAGAATATAATTATATCATCGAGGTAAATTTCATTTGGAGGCAAACCAGACTGATGTTACAAAAACCACTGAGGATTATAATAGCAAATTCCATTCATGTCTCATTGGCTGCTGCATTTTGGGAATTGTAGTTTATTTGAAAACGTACATCAACATTTTTAGAGCCTTAGTCCCTACATTATCCAGCTTCCCTTGCAATGTCAGTGGAGAACTTCTCCACATGGACAGGCATGAGTGAAGACTCTGCTCACATGACGGAGTTCATGGTGATCCAGAGTTGTATCTTGGTGGAGGTCTGTGCTCTCTGAGCGCTTTTCCTGTTTTAAATCTGTGATTTTAGAGCGGTGCTAAGACACCAAGAGGAGGTCACAAAGATAATTTCCCACCAAAAAGAAAAATTATTAATAATTTTTTAAACTTTTAATTTTTTAACCTTTATTGTAAGAATGCAGCTGTAAAATGAGTGTGATTTCAAATAAAACGATAGTCTGTAGGTGGGATAAATGCTGATATTAGGGTATATACATATCAGTTCTTCATATATATATGTCTGCTCATGGAAACTTTTGGGTGTGGTCAGTTGTGCTTAAAAAAACTGGGGGCAATAAATTCCTGGAATTGCTATTTTAAGTGTCACAAGCAGAAAAGATAAGGAGGCTTTAAAAAATAACAAGCAATCACGAAAGAACATATTTAAAATATAATTCCAACAATGACAAAGAAACTCCCCATTGCCTGCCTGATTGTCTCAATTTCTGTCATCGTTGTCTCTACGTTTCATGTCACGAGGTTCCTCATGTTGGAGAGAAGCTTCTTCAAGAAAACTTAAAACGATCAAAGTCGGAACAATGGCTGCTTCAATGCAAGATAAAACAACATTTTGCAGACAATCATCGAGTTCCTGCCCACTTAACATCAAAATGAGTTCATAACAGACCATCTGGGTCATTTGTTTGTCAGAGATGTGCTGATATTTTCTAGAAGGAGGAGGAGTCAATGCAAATCTCTGAAATCACTCATCACTACATATGTGCTTTACAGACAGGGACGGAGACACAAACACCGACACACAAACACACTGGAGACTGGACAAAGACCAAAAGACTTCACAATGACAACACCTGAATATTTGGCTCTGTTACTCATCCTGTCATTTACCTGGCCAGGTAAGAACACAGACAGTGTCACTGACAAACTCTCTGGGTCATGACAGTGTTTAATGATCTGCTTTAACATCTGCAGGTACTGAGGCTCAAACTCTGACTCAGTCTGGTCCAGTGGTGGAAAGGCCCGGAGAATCCCACAGGCTCACCTGCACATATTCAGGGTTTAGTGGTAATTTCCACGCTGCTTGGATCAGACAGGCTCCTGGAAAAGGACTGGAGTGGATCGCTTGGATCCATCATGACAGTTCTAGCACCTACTACTCTAATTCATTCAGAGGCCGGTTCACCATCTCCAGAGACAACAGCCAAAAGCAGGTGTATCTGCAGATGAACAGCCTGAGGACTGAAGACTCTGCTGTTTATTACTGTGCCAGAGAGTCACAGTGACACAAAACATCAGCAGAGCTGAACAAAAACCCTCAGAGTCTGAACACCTGCAGCATGAAGCCACCAGAGGAGGAGCTCTGAGACCAGAAATGATAAAAACACCAGCTCACTGAGAGAAGGGGAAAAGATCACATTTAGAGATGAGGAACTATGTGCCACTTGGTCTACTGTGTCCTTTAAAAGTCATCCTAATGCCATTCAGGATTCTCTCTGGGTTGCTACAGACTTCAAATGATCATACAGTCCTACTCATCATTATTGGAACCCATGAAGTTTAAGTACACAATGTTGAATATCTTCTGGGGAAAAAAAAAAATGAATCAAGTCAAACATTTAATTCTATGGAGAACTTGTGTTTGACACAAAGGAGCAATTGATAAACGGTGATTTTAAACAATAAAACATGGGAGGAAAAAATTGAAAAAGCAAAGTTTGCTGTGTCACTGGTATTGGCAACCTTTGCTGCAAATCAGTACGGAACAACATTTTGACTCATCTGTGGCAAATCAAAATGAGAATCACCTGTGATAAATTGTCTGCTCATGTGACATCAATTTGCCAATGAATGATGGCTTCTTTTTTTAAAAAGCCCCCTGTTGCCCCCTGTTTCTTTGTCACAATGGTGAAAACAAAGGAGCTGTCTGAGAACATCAGAGGTGCGATTATCAGCAAACACAAGACCTTCAAAGGATACAAGGCCATCTCCAAAGACCTTGGTATTCCTGTATCAACAGTGCGTAATGTTATTAAGAAGTTTGCCAAGCATGGAACTGTCAAGAACCTCCCTGGACGTGGAGGGAAGAGAAAAATTGATAACAGAAGTCTTTGAGGGTTGGTGCGAATGGTGGAAAACACCACGTCTAGACCTGAAGACCAACCTGGAACAGTCTGGGGTCATGGTCTCAACGAGTACCATACGATGCACACTAAAGGCTCATTTATGCTCGTCATACGGATGAAAAAGTATGTGTCCATTTCAAACGATGGTTTCGTCACTGCGCAGATACTCCTATGCGACTTTTACGTTGGCAAACAATGTTGACCATTGCATTAGAGGTAAGATCGGGCCTAAAAAATCCAGCCCGACCCGACCCAGGCCCGCGGGTATTAAAGCCCGATCCGGCCCGAGCCCGATCGATAAACTCGATTTGCAGGCCCAAGCCTGAAACAAACCCGAAATTTTATATTTTATTTGTGAGGACTCAGGAGGAGGAGGAAAGGGAGGGGATGCGTCAGTCAGACCCGGACAGAGCACTGCTCCGGGAAAAGGAACAGGTTGCGATTTATGTGATCACATTTGTGACGATGCCTGTGCATAATGATAACAAATTAAACCCTGTTTTTTGTAACGAATTCTCCCAGTTAAACAAGACTGTAAGATGCATATTCAATAAACATTTATATCTTTTATATTTGTGTGTCTGTTCTATCAGGTGTGATAGTTCATGCTTCATTTCGTTGGCAAAATGCAGCAGCCCATTTGACATTTATTTTAATTTCTTCGAGTTGGCAGAAAAAAACGCAAGTTTTCTTAATGTTAAAATAATCTACATATTTTTATGATCATTATAAATGCATTTACACAATGAAATAACGCTGGAAAAGTCTGTTTAAGATATTTCTGTGTGTGCAGGAGTTCAGTCTCGGGTCTTGTCCTCTTGAACATCTGGCATTGAGCGCTGCATAAAGCGCGCGCGTGTCCCAACTCCCAAGCTGTGTATTTGGTTATTACAGAAACAGAATACAGACTTCAGTCAGCAATGGCTCGAGAAACAGGTGCCACTGCCTCTGTTTGAAAAAGCGGAGCCCTAAAGCTTCCAGTGCTCAGTTCCTTCCGTGCTTCAGCTGTATCTTCTCCTCCTGTCCCTTTACCGTAGTAGTTAAATAGCAATTACCATGCAGCGCCTTCTCTGTTTTATCCAAATTATTTATTTTATAACAAGTATTTCTTAGTTTAATATCCATACATCGTTTTAGTATACATAATATATAAATATATATTTATTAAAAAAAAGTTAGCAAGAGGGAAGCCCGACCCGACCCGAACGTAATAACTGATGCTCGGGCTCGGGCTCTGGCTCGGGCTTAAGATCTTACCTCTACATTGCATCCACCAGGGGGCACAAATCTGTCTCTTACCGACCTTCACTTCTCCTTTGCATCTGACGAGCTAACATTTAGCTCCCTCCCAATCTCCTCCCAGCTGTTTTGGAGTTTGATTTTGTCGCGGTGTCCCGGACAAGTAACATCATATATACTGTATGTTTGTAATTTCACACCAGCTCGCACAACTTTTCTTCGAAGAGCCCCATCATATTCTTCTTAGTTTCACTCCAGAGATGAGTATCAGGGTGACAGTAGCAACACTGCCCCCACGGTTTCCGGTGGTACTGCTCCTTCTGGTCCGTATCCGTAAGCTTCAAGGATACGCACAGAAACACGGACAAAAAGAACGCTAAGCACGGATGGAGAGCTCTGTCCGTATCTGGATCTGTATTCAACGTTGAGCATAAATGAGCCTTAAACCAAACAGGGCATTATGGGCGAAGGCCAAGGAAGACACCACTGCTGAAGAAAAAACAGAAAAAGGAACAAGTAATACTTGCCAAAGAGTACCTGGACAAGCCACAATCTTTCTGGGAAAATGTTCTGTGGACAGACAAAACGAAAATAGAGCTGTTTGGCAAGGCACACCAACAGTTTGTTTACAGGCGGCGCAATGAAGCCTACAAGGAAAAGAACACCCTACCAACAATTTAGCATAGAGGAGGTTCCATAATGGTTTAGGGCTGCTTTGCTGCATCAGGTACTTGAGGCCTTGACCGTATCACAGGAATCATGAAATCAGAGAATTCTCAAGAAATTTTAGAGCGAAACATCCTACCCATTGTAAGAACACTTGGTTTGAGTCGAGGATCGTGGGTCTTATATCAAGACAAAGACCCAAAGCACACATCCAAAAGCATGCAGGAATGATTGAAAAGGTAAAAATGGACTGTTTTAAAATGGCCAGCAACAAGTCCTGATCTGAATCCGATTGAAAATCTTTGGTATGGCTGAAATCTGCCATTGGGGAAAAGAAACCTGCAAATGTTTAAAAGCTCTAACTATCTGCAAAAGAAGAGTGGGAGAAAATACCAGCTGAGAAGTGCAAGAAGCTTATAGATGGCTACAAGAAACATTTGGAGGCTGTCATCAGTGCCAAAGGGTGTGCAACAAAATACTGAAGAGGGGTGCCAATATTGCTGCACACGCTTTTTATCAGTTTCCTCTTTGAAATTACTAGTTGTAACTTGTAAAACTTTTTTTTTTTGTTAAAGTATTTTGGAGCTCCAATTAAAAGATCCTGATGACATAAATTTGCTATATTTCAATTTATTTTTGAAGATATTGTTAAAGTAATGCAAATAATGAAGGGGTGCCAATAATACTGAGCAGGACTGTAATTAAAGTCATAAAGAGTTTGTGACGTTCACGTCAGACAACAAAGTTGTTCATAAACATTTTGAGAAAAAACTTGATGGTTATGACCAAATTTATTTTGCTGCACTGAGGACTTACATCATGGTGGTCTTGTGCCTCCATAGGGCGACCATACAGAGGGTGAAGTAGATTTGTGACTTAAACCTTTGACCTTAGAACTTTAATCAGATCATTCATGAGCCACAACGTTCATTTGTGCCAAGTTTGAGGGAAATCCCTTTGAGCATCCTTCAGACGTCATATTCAAAAGCAGTGGATGACCACAAAACTCCATCATGTTAAACTTTGACCGATGAGAACTTTGAATCAAAGAGGCCATGTGTTCACGGGTTTAATGTTTGGCTTGTAGACATTTGAGAAAACCTACAGACCTGACAGACCTGACAGACATACGGAGGGACAGATAGATGTATGTGGACAGATAACACCAGAAAACAAAAACTCCAATCATGGCTTAGAACTTTAAATGCATCAGAATGGAGAGCAAGGACAGCCCATTAAAGAAATAACTCAAAGTTTAAATCACCTCAAAAACAAATATATGTCCTGAAACATCCATGATGAGAATATGACATATCAAAGTATCTGCATTAACAGTCAAATGTTCTTCTTCTGTGAGGAGGAGTCAATGCAAAGTGAGATGTGTTCCTCCTCTACTTCTGTGACTGCAGAGAGGAGGACAGAGGACAGTGGACTCACAGTTTGACATGATGGACTACAGGACAGGACTGCTGCTCTTCACTCTCTGCTGGACAGGTGGACATCATCTCAGTCACAGTTTGACTCATTTCTGACTGTAACACTTAGGATCATCTAATTTATCATGTCTTTTCCAGGTGCTGAAGGTCAGACTCTGACTCAATCTGGACCAGAGGTTAAGAGACCTGGAGAGTCCACCAGACTGACCTGTACAGCCTCTGGGTTATCATTCAGCAGCTACTATATGGTCTGGGTCAGACAGGCTCCTGGAAAAGGACTGGAGTGGATCTCTGCTATCAGCAATGGTGGTGGTGGCAGCACCTACTACTCTAATTCAGTGAGAGGCCGGTTCACCATCTCCAGAGACGACAGTGCAAACCAGCTGTTTCTGCAGATGAACAGTCTGAGGACTGAAGACTCTGCTGTTTATTACTGTGCCAGAGACACACAGTGACAAAAGAGGAAGAAACGCTGTACAAAAACTTAAACTGTCAAACAGTAACATGTTAGAAATCACAGCACCAAAAGGAGGCAACAAAAATTGTTTCCCACCAAAAATATCATATATGAATGAAATTAAACTGCAGTTTAGTCATCACTGTAATATTTTTCTGTAAAATGAGTGTGATTTAAAATGAAACAATAGTCCTTAGGTGGGATAAACGTTGATATTAGGATACATGTCAAAGAGATCCTGAAACATGTTCTATGTCTGAACATAACTATTATGACGGGGCCAAGGTGACAAAAGAAAAGTACGTTGTATATCGGTTAGGGCAAGCAGATGGTTCAGGGGAGTTTAAAAAGTCTAATGATCACAATTTCCCATTACAGGAGCCCCTGTAGGAACCAAAAATATAATAACAGTCAATAATGTAATAACTACCAATAACGTAATAATTTTGGCCATTTTTAAATGTAATAAAGCCAGTAATGTAATAACTTGCCAATAATGTAATAAAACCTTTGAGCCAATAACATAATAACTTTTACCAATAATGTAATAAGTTATTACATTATTGGCTGGTTAACCCTAACCCCTAACATGTGAAATAAGTTATTATGTTATTGGCTCACATTGGGGAGCATCAACTTCAGAATGAGGACGTTAAAATGATCAAAAAAAGAACAATGATGGCTTTAATGTCAATAAAACTAGACTATATAAAACTAGGTATTATTCTTCCACATATTCACGGTGATGTGAGTTATTTAAAATGTACAATTTCTATGTCTAATTACTGTGTGGAAGTACACCCATGTACAATCACTTATCCCTCATGCAATTACTAAATGTGTTTATAATCTTTTTAGGATTTGCTTTTAGTTTTGTTTCCAAGCCCTTTGTATGTTTTTATATTTTATATTTTTTATATTTTATGACTATAGGTAGAGTAATGTACATGCTGCTATTCTATAAGCTTGGGTCTATTTTTTATTCTAATAATGCTGTCCACTTTGCTGCTGTAACACTGTAAATTTCCGTGCCTGGGACGAATAAAGGTTTCTTCTATTCTTCTATTCTATGCTTCAAAGACCTACAGGGGCAGAGAGAGATCTACAATCTGACTGCAGTTACAGCAGAGAGACACCTGCACAGATTTTTATGCAGAAATAATGAAACACCAGCTCACACATCTGAGCAATGATCACAGACAGACATGATCAGAAAATGGGTTGTCGTCCCCTCAGTAGGACACTCTGTGTGTCCTCACAAGGAGACATATTTACACATTCATCTATTTCTGATCAACAATCAAAATGAGTCTATAACAGACCATCTGAGTCATTTGTTTGTCAGAGATGTGCTGATATTTTCTAGAAGGAGGAGGAGTCAATGCAAATCTCTGAAATCACTCATCACTACATATGTGCTTTACACACAGGGACGGAGACACAAACACTGACACACAAACACACTGGAGACTGGACAAAGACCAAAAGACTTCACAATGACAACACCTGAATATTTGGCTCTGTTACTCATCCTGTCATTTACCTGGCCAGGTAAGAACACAGACAGTGTCACTGACAAACTCTCTGGGTCATGACAGTGTTTAATGATCTGCTTTAACATCTGCAGGTACTGAGGCTCAAACTCTGACTCAGTCTGGTCCAGTGGAGAAAAGGCCCGGAGAATCCCACAGGCTCACCTGCACATATTCAGGTGGTGATTATAGCAACGTTTGGATCAGACAGGCTCCTGGAAAAGGACTGGAGTGGATCGCTTACATCAGCTGGAACAGTGTTGGCATCCACTACTCTAATTCATTCAGAGGCCGGTTCACCATCTCCAGAGACAACAGCCAAAAGCAGGTGTATCTGCAGATGAACAGTCTGAGGACTGAAGACTCTGCTGTTTATTACTGTGCCAGAGAGTCACTGTGATACAAAACATCAGGAGAGCTGAACAAAAACCCTCAGAGTCTGAACTCCTGGGACATGAAGCCACCAGAGGAGGAGCTCTGAGACCAGAAATAATGAAAACACCAGCTCACTGAGAGAAAGAGGAAGAACACATTATCAATACTTGCACCACCAACACGACCAGTTTATTCTTAAATTATCATCATAACGTCATTTTAGGATTCTTTCTGTGTGTTCACACTTCACAAAATATGAAGAATATTATAAATAAAACAGTTCAACACATCAGACATTCCCCAAAATCTGTTTTACTTACTCCTCTATTTTTTTTTAAATTTTTGAGACCTGAACTTCCAAATTCACATGGTCCAAAAAAGGGACAAGCTGTTTTCTATTAAAGGAAGTAGATCATGTCCCATCAGACTGCAGAGAACAAGAGTTACAGAGTTTGTGACTTTCACTAAAGAGATAAAAAGAGTTGTCCACAGTACTCCTACAATAAGAGAAACCTTGATATCAAACAATTACATTTATTTTGCTGCAGTGAGGACTCACTTCATGGTGGTTTTGAGTCTCTAAAGTTTTACATCACCAGAGGGTGAAAGTCGAGTGGTGGGTCACTTGGTATCTGACCTCATGCTTCCTAAATGGAGTCAGTTCATCCAGGCTTCATGACCCTGACCATCAACATGTTAACAGGTCATGTCTTGGTCATCTTGAACATTTGAGTTTGAAGTAAATCACTGCATGTGTTCTTGTGATCTTACACTCACAAAACTGCCTTTCAATAGTGATCATGAGATTCTTAAATTTTGACCTGTTTCATCTGAATGTCACGGTGTTCATTGTTGTCAGGTTTGATTGAGATTGATCATTCACAAACAATGGATGACCACAACACTCCATGACTTTAACCTGTGATCTATGACTATGTTGAATCTAGGTCATGTGGTCAAAGTTTCAAGCAACTGAAGATTTTAGATCTCACTCAAGGCCTCACCTCAAGACCACATCTTTGTGGATGGACAGAAAACATAAGACACAATCCATCTGGCCTTGAAAGAAGAATAAAAAAGCATAACAGTGTGTTCAGACTGAACTGCAGTCGAATGTTAAGACCAGAGATTTAGAAAAGAAACATCAGTGTAACTTCAGTGAGACCATATGGACAGAAGCTTTAAGGTGAAGGAATCTGATACAGAAGTCAAATGTTCTTCTGTGAGGAGGAGTCAATGCAAAGTGAGATGTGTTCCTCCTCTACTTCTGTGACTGCAGAGAGGAGGACAGAGGACAGTGGACTCACAGTTTGACATGATGGACTACAGGACAGGACTGCTGCTCTTCACTCTCTGCTGGACAGGTGGACATCATCTCAGTCACAGTTTGACTCATTTCATCATGTTCTCCATCTGAGCTCATTTCACTCTTTATATCCTCTCTACAGGTGCTGAAGGTCAGACTCTGACTCAGTCTGGACCAGAGGTGAAGAGACCTGGAGAGTCCACCAGACTGACCTGTACAGCCTCTGGGTTCACATTCAGCAGCCACAGAATGAACTGGATCAGACAGGCTCCTGGAAAAGGACTGGAGTGGATCGCTTACATCAGCAGCGATGGCAGTAGTTACATCTACTACTCTGACTCAGTGAGAGGCTGGTTCACCATCTCCAGAGACAACAGTGTAAACCAGCTGTTTCTGCAGATGAACAGTCTGAGGACTGAAGACTCTGCTGTTTATTACTGTGCCAGAGACACACAGTGACAAAAGAGGAAGAAACGCTGTACAAAAACTTAAACTGTCAAACAGTAAACATGTTAGAAATCACAGCACCAAGAGGAGGCAACAAAATTGTTTACCAAAAATATCATATATGAATGAAATTAAACTGCATTTAGTCATCACTGTAATATTTTTCTGTAAAATGAGTGTGATTTAAAATGAAACAATAGTCCTTAGGTGGATAGCTGATATTAGGATATGTCAAAGAGATCCTGAAACATGTTCTCTATGTCTGAACATAACTATTAGATGGGGCCAAGGTTGCAAAAGAAAAGTACTTGTATATGGTTAGGGCAAGCAGATGGTTCAGGGAGTTTAAAAGTCTAATGATCTTTCCCATTACAGGAGCCTGTAGAACCAAAATATAATAACAGCAATAATGTAAAACTACCAATAACGTAATAATTTTGGCATTTTAAATGTAATAAAGCCAGTAATGTAGTAACTTGCCAATAATGTAATAAAACCTTGAGCCAATAACATATTTTCCAATAATGTAATAAGTTATTACATTATTGACTGGTTAATAACCCCTAACATGTGAAATAAGTTATTATGTTATTGGCTCACATTGGGGAGCATCAACTTCAGAATGAGGACGTTAAATGATCAAAAGAACAATGATGGCTAAAATAAAACTAGACTATATAAAACTAGGTATTATTCTTCCACATATTCACGGTGATGTGAGTTATCTACAATGTACAATTTCTATGTCTAATTACAGTGTGGAAGTACACCCAGGTACAATCACTTATCCCTCATGGAATTACTAAATGTGTTTAGAATCAGGATTTGTTTTTAGTTTGTTTCAAGCCCTTTGTATGTTTTTATATTTTATATTTTTTATATTTTATGACTATAGGTAGAGTAAGTACATGCTGCTATTCTATAAGCTCCTATTTTTTATTCTAATAATGCTGTCCACTTTGCTGCTGTAACACTGTAAATGTGCCTGGGACAATAAAGGTTTCTTCTATTCTTCCATTCTATGCTTCATAGACCTACAGGGGCAGAGAGAGATCTACAATCTGACTGCAGTTACAGCAGAGAGACACCTGCACAGATTTTTATGCAGAAATAATGAAACACCAGCTCACACATCTGAGCAATGATCACAGACAGACATGATCAGAAAATGGGTTGTCGTCCCCTCAGTAGGACACTCTGTGTGTCCTCACGAGGAGACATATTTACACATTCATCTATTTCTGATCAACAATCAAAATGAGTTTATAACAGACCATCTGAGTCATTTGTTTGTCAGAGATGTGCTGATATTTTCTAGAAGGAGGAGGAGTCAATGCAAATCTCTGAAATCACTCATCACTACATATGTGCTTTACAGACAGGGACGGAGACACAAACACTGACACACAAACACACTGGAGACTGGACAAAGACCAAAAGACTTCACAATGACAACACCTGAATATTTGGCTCTCTTACTCATCCTGTCATTTACCTGGCCAGGTAAGAACACAGACAGTGTCACTGACAAACTCTCTGGGTCATGACAGTGTTTAATGATCTGCTTTAACATCTGCAGGTACTGAGGCTCAAACTCTGACTCAGTCTGGTCCAGTGGAGAAAAGCCCCGGAGAATCCCACAGGCTCACCTGCACATATTCAGGTGGTGATTATAGCAACGTTTGGGTCAGACAGACTCCTGGAAAAGGACTGGAGTGGATCGCTTACATCAACAGTGGTGGTGGCACCGTCTACTCTAATTCATTCAGAGGCCGGTTCACCATCTCCAGAGACAACAGCCAAAAGCAGGTGTATCTGCAGATGAACAGTCTGAGGACTGAAGACTCTGCTGTTTATTACTGTGCCAGAGAGTCACAGTGAAACAAAACATCAGGAGAGCTGAACAAAAACCCTCAGAGTCTGAACACCTGCTACATGAAGCCACCAGAGGAGGAGCTCTGAGACCAGAAATAATGAAAACACCAGCTCACTGAGAGAAAGAGGAAGAACATGGTTAGAAATGAAGAAGTGAAATCAACAACAAATTCTGATTCTTTAATACTTGTACCCTTAGAGACCTTAAACATTGACGTTAGCTTTTTTGTCATTCTGGACAATAAACATCATGCAAGATTCATCCTCATGTGAGGGAAACATCACAAAAAGACACTCATAATGTAATTTTCACAAGACACCTTTAATAAAGCTGCTGGTTTCTCTTTAAATGTGCACACAGGGGAGATCTGAATCTCTGTTATTTCGGCAACAGGCTTAAAGATTTGAGACACCTGTGACAAATAACAGTCCAGAAAATAAGAACATGCAAAGTAAAAGTCTTTTATAATGAAGGAAACCTTACTGCCTGATTTCCTCTCGTCTCTCATTAGAGAGCATCAACTTCATCACTGACAAAGTTAAAAAGATGCAATGATGAGGACTGACATGGTGATGTATTTGTGATCAAACTCTGCTGGGTATGGTTCTGTCAGATATTTACAGTGATGCTTTCAAAGACCTACAGGGGTAGAAAGAGATCTACAATCTGAATGTAGTTACAGCAGAGAGACACTGACTACACAAACAACACCAACAAACCAGTGAATACATTTCAGCTGATGATGATGTGTGAGCACATGGGCTGGCTTAGGTTCATATCTGTTTCATACGGGCCAGAAGAATGCCTGAAGTGACAGACTGTTGCTAAAAGTGGCCCACATCCGTATGCTATCTGTGGGGGACAATGAATTCCTGGAGTCTGGATGATATGGCCTCTTTGTTGATAGCAGATATGCACTTAATCACATGAAGGAGACATGAAAAACACTCTAAAGGGTAGACCTATATAAATTTGAAAAAACAAATACTATCTTGTCACAATATACCATTTTAAACATTTCAAGAATAATACTGCTGCTTTTTTGTCTTTTTCAGATGAGTAGAGAAAAAACAAACATGTCCAGGATAATCAGAAGATGTTGGTCCTGCTAAAGGTGAAATTTTGAATGGGTATGAATATTGTGCACCTTCAGAATTTGACTTGATCATTGGTGAGTCTCTGAGTAAAATAAGGTTGGAAAGCACTGGTCTGTTTGCAAAAAGACTGAAAATAATTTTGTCTGGTTTAAGGATGTAACAGTTACTGGTAAAATGTTAAACCGTAGTATAACCGTAGATTTCCGACTCTTGGTATTACAGTTTCCTGTTCTAATTTTAGAAAATACCTGGTTGTGGATGTCAAAAGAGGTGTCAGTTATGAAAGGGAACAATCAAGGGTGGAGAGAAAGAAAACCTGAAACCTGGGCAGAGATCTGTAAGGAAGGATACAAAGAAGTCAGAACTTGTGTTCACGTAGAATGATTCTTCTTCGCTTTGAAAACTGAACAACAAGGGTTGATCTCAGGCTTGATATAAGTATTTGACTCTGGAACATCATAACATACTTAGAATCCAGACATGTTTTTGTCATTCTGTGTATGGATAAAACATATAATGTAAAAATATTTTACATTGAATAAAGACAAGAGATACAGAGTAAACACAGAGGTATAAACAGAGGACACAAATGCCACCACATCACCAAAAAAACAAGACAACATCTGGGATTATTCAAAAGAGGGGATCACATCTGTAGGACGGGAAAAATGAGAGACAAAAGACAAAGGCCTGTTGTTACTTAATCAAGATAGGAAGACATGTGAGGGATGACCTTGCTGTTCTCTGTATGCAAAGTGGTCTTCCTCTCAGTCTGATATAAAGACTCAACATCAGACTGTGAGTCAGAGAAGAGGAGAAGCTCCATCATGACACCTTCAACACCAACCATGTTCTCTGTAGCTCTGCTGCTGCTGACTGCTGGATCCTGTGAGTCTCTCTGAGGCAGACACACTGACAGTATGATCACAGCACAATGACTCCTGACTCTCTCATTCAATATTCAACATGTTCTCCTCCACAGGGGTGAAGAGTGAGACGCTGACACAGCCAGGATCAGAGACTGTGCAGCCCGGTCACACTCTGACCATCACCTGTCGGGTCTCTTACTCTCTGAGCAGCGCCAGAACACACTGGACCAGACAACCTGCTGGAGAAGCACTGGAGTACATCATAAGTGGTCATGTAGGACACAGCATTCATGTCAAAGATTCACTGAGGAACAAGTCCAGCATCAGCTTAGACTCCTCCAGAAACACAGTGACTCTGAGTGGACAGAACATGCAGCCTGAAGACTCTGCTGTTTATTACTGTGCCAGAGAGTCCCACAGCGACATAAAACACAGGAGAGGTGAACAAAAACCCTCAGAGTCTGAACACCTGCAGCATGAAGCCACCAGAGGAGGAGCTCTGAGACCAGAAATTATGAAAACACCAGCTCACTGAGAGGAAGAGAAAACACATTTAGATTCTGATTTTGAATGTAATTCCAATACTTGTACCATGAGGAAGACAAATTCCTTCATAAATAATCATCACAATGCCATCTTAGGTTTTTTTCTGGGTTGCCACAGACTCCACACAAAACTGAGTTAACTTTAAATATAAAACAATCTAACATAACACACTCGTTCACAGAAGTCTGCTTCATAAATCATTTCAATACCATACTTGTTATAAAAGAAATACATTACTTGACACCAGATCTCCTGAATCTATAGAGCCAAAGACAGCCAACTGTCTCCCCTAAAAGGAAAGGAGATGATTTTCCATCTGAACAGAGAGAACAAGAGTTACAGAGTCTGTATGTGACTTTCACCAAAGACTAGGGCTGAACAGTACATCGTTTTTACAACACAATCACAAATGCACCGAAGTAGCACTAAAGGATATGCAGTGCTGGTTGATGGGCATTTAAAGCTCTTGTCTTCTCTTTTATTGTGAACCACAGTTGGTCGTGTTGGATGGAGCACATTTGTCAACAATTCACTGAGGAACAAGTTCAGCATCAGCTCAGACTCCTCCAGAAACACAGTGACTGCAGTTGAATAGTCCCTTTTTGTTTAGGAAGGATCCAAACTGATTGAAATTATCCGAAAGAAGTTCATGATAAGAGCTGTCTGAATAGTCTAAATGCTTAGGAAAGGTCTTGATGTCATCACTACACCCAAGAAAAGGTCCATAAAAGTCCACAAAACGTGCCTATTTTCCTTCATACTTTCGCCCGCTGTAATCCAAAGAAACGTCTAATTATTAAAGCGAGGTCATTTAGCATTTTTGAGCCTAAACAGCATGCACTTGCACCACGTAATCCGCCTGGATTGGTCTGCGCGCTACGAGTGCAGGAGAAGACGCACTGCGAAGTACGCTATAGCACTGTTTAGGCTCAAAATGTACTAAATGACCTCGCTCAATAATTATGGACGCATCCGCTTATGACCTTTTTCTTCGTCCCCCCTGTTAGATGGACCTTTGTTGACAGCGAAAATGCCCCCGGACCCCCAGCTGCATTTGAGACATCAAAAAAGTGCTCCAGAGTGTTGCTCAGCATGAGGGTGAGTAGAAAATGAGGCCAAATCGTTGTTTGGGTGTAGTGTTCCTTTAATGCTTCCTTTAGCAACTCCTTTAGCACAGTATACCATCCTTTATGAAAGAAAAGGAGAATATTCTGTCCCAAAATTCTCTGCTGCAAATTTGCTTGAACAGCTCACTGAACTTTGGCTGATACAGCTGGGCTGGGATATAAACAACAGAAAAGAATGGAGGCAGTATAAATCTACTAAAATTCAGCAAAAGTGCAGGTGCTGCCTGGAAACTGAGTTAAAAATATTGGCAGAAAAATTGAATCATCACGATTGATAGGATTGGATCATTTCTGCTGTTTCTTTTTTTACACTTGGGTCAATATTCGGAAAAACTTTATAGAGCTCAGGCATACCCAGACTCTACCTTCAGTGGGACCCTGAAAATTTGAGTCTGAGACCCCTGATCTAAGTCATTTGTTTGTCAGAGATGTGCTGATATTTTCTAGAAGGAGGAGGAGTCAATGCAAATCTCTGAAATCACTCATCACTACATATGTGCTTTACAGACAGGGACGGAGACACAAACACTGACACACAAACACACTGGAGACTGGACAAAGAGCAAAAGACTTCACAATGACAACACCTGAATATTTGGCTCTGTTACTCATCCTGTCATTTACCTGGCCAGGTAAGAACACAGACAGTGTCACTGACAAACTCTCTGGGTCATGACAGTGTTTAATGATCTGCTTTAACATCTGCAGGTACTGAGGCTCAAACTCTGACTCAGTCTGGGCCAGTGGTGAAAAGGCCTGGAGAATCCCACAGGCTCACCTGCACATATTCAGGGTTGAGTGGTGATTTCTATGCTGGCTGGATCAGACAGGCTCCTGGAAAAGGACTGGAGTGGATTGCTTACATCAGACATGACAGTTCTTACATCTACTACTCTGATTCAGTGAGAGGCCGGTTCACCATCTCCAGAGACAACAGCCAAAAGCAGGTGTATCTGCAGATGAACAGTCTGAGGACTGAAGACTCTGCTGTTTATTATTGTGCCAGATATGCACACAGTGATATAAAACATCAGGAGAGCAGAACAAAAACCCTCAGAGTCTGAACACCTGTGACATGAAGCCACCAGAGGAGGAGCTCTGAGACCAGAAATGATGAAAACACCAGCTCACTGAGAGAAAGAGGAACAGAAACACCTATACATGTACCACCAACATAACCAATTTATTCATAAATTATCATCATAACGTAATTTTAGGATTCTTTCTATGTTTTCACACTTCACAAAATATGAAGTATAATAAAAGTAAAACATTTCAACACATCAGAGGCAGTCCTAGAAATCTGTTTCACTTACTCCTCTATTTTTTTATTTCTTTGAGACCTCAGCTTCCAAATTTACATGGTCCAAAAAAGGGACAAGCTGTTATGTATTAAAGGAAGCAGATCGTGTCCCATCAGTCTGCAGATAACAAGAGTTACAGAGTTTGTGACTTTCACTAAAGAGTTAAAAATAGTTGTCTATGGTCCTCCTTCATTAAGAGGAAAATGTTGATTTAAAATAATCATATTTATTTTGCTGCAGTGAGGACTCAGCTCATGGTGGCTTTGTGCCTCTAAAGTTTTACATCACCAGAGGGTGAAAGTCGAGTGGTGGGTCACTTGGCCTATGACCTCATGTTTTCTAAATAGAGTCAGTTCATCCAGACTTCATGAACTCGACCATCCAAATGTTAACAGGTCAGGTATTGGTCATGTTGGACATTTTCAAAGTTTGAAGAAATCAACTTCAGGCTTTAATGTAGCATTACTTTCAAAAACTGCCTCCTTACAATGATGATCATGAGACTTTGGGACTTTGACTGTTGAGCAGCAGAATCAAGCCAGATTTATCATTCAGTCCATGATGTTCATTGTTTCAGGATGATTAATAGTCCCCCTGAATGGTTTGTTAACTTATCATGTGAGGTGTTCAGGTCACATGCTCCCAGGTGTGAATATTTGGACAGCTTCCTGGGTAAAAAGCTCAGCAGAGAGGTTGTGTCTGAGTCCACCCCTCTGAAGGTTTCTCCAGTCTGGTGAAGATGGCTTCTTTCAAACCATCTTTCCTCTCTTCAAAACCTGCACGTGTCTCAAAAGAGTGTCCAGTGTCCCAGGTGGACATAGTCCTGACACTCTCCTGTGGTAGAGTTTCCCCATTGTACAGGTCTGAGCCTTCCTCACTGCACTGGACTGCACAAAGCACAGTTTATGTCTCGGTGTTTTATCCTTGGGATGGACCTTGTGATGGAATCTTCAAGATAACCATGACCTGGATGTATGAGAATCTACACAGACATTTTCAACACAATAGCTTGAAGAGTTCTTTAAGGAACTGCTCACAAGGCATTCACCTCAAGACCTGACAGATTTATGGACGTACAAATGGAAAGACAACCCAAGAGCACAAGTCATCTGGCCTTGACAGGTCAGAATGCCTTACACATCATCGATATACAGTCTAACATGTTTGATTTTATCCTGCCTCCTGTAATTTTGTTTCCTCTGCATCAGAGACATTGAAATATGAGAGCAAAGAGAGCTGACCATGTGTGACCATGATGGATGTTAAAAGATCAAATTCGCTACCCTGAGAATAAAGCACAAGACCAAGTCAAGGTTGTGGAGTTCTGAAAACAGCATTTCAACCTTAATAATAGTTCATATACAAGCTACCACCACAGACTGTAATGAGAAAAAGGCTGGAGAGAACGAACAGAGGAACCTTTGCACCTGCAGTATGAGAACGGCACTGGAAGCTCCACAGAATGTTTCATTTCCACAGAATCCTCCTGTGGCCATTGTGACGTCCTGTCATTGTTTCATCTGCAGTTTGAGCCCATTGGCACAGAGGGGTGTGCTCAGTGTAAAGCATAGTCTGTAGAAAGAATGTAAAGCTGCTGAAAAGGTGCCAAAACACACTGAACTAACCAGTTACCACTGAGCAGACAAGTCAATCAATCATAAGGGATTGGACCCATATGAACAAAGAGTTGTCCAGGGACAGGAGCTCCAACAGGGAAAATGCTTAATGAGACAAATTTAGTCACCAAGCAGAGTGTTGATGCTGTGGTTCTGAGAAAAGGAAACTAGAAGTGCCTGTGAGCACACTTTGCAAATGCATTGCCTACATTATTTGGAAAGTTATTGTCAAAGCACGTAGAAATTGCTCTGCCTTGTGATTTTAACAAGTCCTTAAAAAATCCTGATCACCAACAAAATCTGATTGTGTATTTTCTGTGCTATGACTAACATTTCCCCGAATTTGTTCAATAGGAATTTGATTTGTGTTGTTCACAAACAAACATTAAAATCCAAAAACATCCATGCAGGAGACAAAATGAGAAAAATCTGTCATTTTATTCTTACAGAGCCCTTCGTGTGCTTTTTTTGGATAACCTTAAAAGGTCAAATAATCTCCCATTTCAGTATTTCAAGCTTTTTTGCGTTATATCGTGTGATCATCACACGAGCAAATGTAGCCACTCTGATGCAATCCCATAAACAATTTAAAAAGACTAAAAGATTTTTAAAAAATGAAAAGAAAACTTAATCTAAATTGAAACTATGATACACAAAAATTTGTGTTCAGCTAGCAAGCAGAAAAGAAAACTGCATCTCTCTAAAGAAAAGGTATCTAATAAAGAAGTCAAATGTTCTTCTTCTGTGAGGAGGAGTCAATGCAAAGTGAGATGTGTTCCTCCTCTACTTCTGTGACTGCAGAGAGGAGGACAGAGGACAGTGGACTCACAGTTTGACATGATGGACTACAGGACAGGACTGCTGCTCTTCACTCTCTGCTGGACAGGTGGACATCATCTCAGTCACAGTTTGACTCATTTCATCATGTTCTCCATCTGAGCTCATTTCACTCTTTATATCCTCTCTACAGGTGCTGAAGGTCAGACTCTGACTCAATCTGGACCAGAGGTTAAGAGACCTGGAGAGTCCACCAGACTGACCTGTACAGCCTCTGGGTACACATTCAGCAGCCACAGCATGCACTGGGTCAGACAGGCTCCTGGAAAAGGACTGGAGTGGATCGCTTACGTCAGATATGACAGTGCTTACATCTACTACTCTAATTCAGTCAGAGGCAGATTCACCATCTCCAGAGACGACAGTAAACAGCAGGTGTATCTGCAGATGAACAGTCTGAGGACTGAAGACTCTGCTGTTTATTACTGTGCCAGACACACACACAGTGACACAGTCAAACAGTAAAGCTGAACAAAAACCCCTGAGCAACTGAGCACAGCAGAGGGGGAGCTCTCACACCAAAAATGATTGAAACATCATTTGTGTTAATGAAACAATATATTCTACAAATAAGTCAATGATCAATTTTAGAAAATCTTAATGATTTTAAAAACTCATATTAAGCTTCTCAAAGCATTGCCCTTTGGTGTCTGTTCATGTCTGCGTGATCAAACTTATGACTACAGAGTCTGGGCATCAAGGACTCCTGCCCCTCTTTATGCCTGAGTTAGACTTTATGATTTATGACTGATGGAAGGTTCTGGTCCTCTCAGCTATCAAAACTTACTGTGATAAACAACAGCCAACGACCAGAATGCCTCACAATTCATCGACATAAAGTCCAAAATGTTGACTTTTGTTCTGCCACCAACAGGATGTTATTGTGGGTCAGAGATATTGATCAATGAGGGTAGAGAGAGCTTTGGTTGTGTTGCTGTAACCCAGGTGGAAAATTGTTAATTCATCCTCTCTTTCCCCTCATAATGCATCAGGCTTTGTCAAACATCATCACACCGAGCGTACTCTCAATCAGTGTAATATGAGCCAGCTGCGGAGTTTTGTCGGCAGTAGTGAGAGGAGCACTGTCCGTACCGAAGCCACAAATCGAATGAATCATGGAATTGTCCAGGTTGATGGTGAGCAACGAAGTCTAGCCTGAGCATGAAGCTTGAAGATTGTGTCCGAATGAACCAGCTGAACGTCCACTGCTCTGTTCAGGCTGGTAAGAGGCTCCTTTGTGCAGCCGTTCCTTTTGTTTTCTCTAATTCTTTTGCTGTCTTTCAACTCTCTAGCCACCCAAACATACTACAGACATTCACTTCCCAACATTTGGACTTTTCCTCCTCCTGCTGGACACTCTATTATGTGTCCATTAAAAATTGATTGCGCCTGATTTTTTTCTTTTGTTTACAAGCGAGTGATCTCGTGTTTTTGGGACATTATAGAATCATGAGTACATTGGAGTTGTCTCACAGCCTGTGATTGATTCAATTGTATATTTTTAGATGTTGTGTTATCTGGGATGGCCATTTGTACTTTCTAAATATCTATACTTTCTATGTCTTTGTTGCACAATTACAATATATGGTGTCACAAAAATTCATGTTTCCTCATCTCCTCTGTGTCTGTGAGCAGAACTCTGCATGCCTCAGCTTTCACTGCTGATTGGCTGATTGCTGTGCCCTTACTCTGTCTGTAACCAGAGTGTGAAACCAATCAGATGGTGCCATGGGTGGTACAAAATACTCAGAATATTTTCAACCTAGAACGGCTCAATCTGGATCAGATCAGCACCTTAATGATTTACCATCTCCCTTGGACCAAGCCACACCTCTGATATAGCTTCATGTACAATACCCAAAACCAGTGAAGTTGGCACATTGTGTAAATCTTAAATAAAAAAAGAATACAATGATTTGCAAATCCTTTTCAACTTATATTCAATTGAATACACAGCAAAGACAAGATATTTAATGTTAAAGAAACTTTTTCTTTTGCAAATAATCATCAACTTAGAATTTAATGGCAGCAACACGTTGCAAAAAAGTTGTCACAAGGTCATTTTTACCACTGTGTTACATCGCCTTTCCTTTTAACAACACTCAGTAAACGTTTGGGAACTGAGGAGACCAATTTTTGAAGCTTTTCAGGTGGAATTCTTTCCCATTCTTGCTTGATGTACAGCTTAAGTTGTTCAACAGTCCGGGCTCTCCGTTGTTGTGTTTTATGCTTCATAATGTGCCACACATTTTCAATGGGGGACAGGTCTGGACTACAGGCAGGCCAGTCTAGTACCCGCACTCTTTTACTACGAAGCCACGCTGTTGTAACACGTGCAGAATGTGGCTTGGCATTGTCTTGCTGAAATAAGCAGGGGCGTCCATGAAAAAGACGTTGCTTGGATGGCAACATATGTTGCTCCAAAACCTGTATGTACCTTTCAGCATTAATGGTGCCTTCACAGATGTGTAAGTTACCCATGCCTTGGGCACTAATACACCCCCATACCATCACAGATGCTGGTTTTTGAACTTTGTGCCTATAACAGTCCGGATGGTTCTTTTCCTCTTTGGTCCGGAGGACACGACGACCACATTTTCCAAAAACACTTTGAAATGTGGACTGGTCAGACCACAGAACACTTTTCCACTTTGCATCAGTCCATCTTAGATGAGCTCGGGCCCAGCGAAGCCGGTGGTGTTTCTGGGTGTTGTTGATAAATGGCTTTGGCTTTGCATAGTAGAGTTTTAACTTGCACTTACAGATGTAGACGAACTGTAGTTACTGACAGTGGTTTTCTGAAGTGTTCCTGAGCCCATGTGGTGATATCCTTTACACAGTGATGCCGGTTTTTGATGCAATACTGCCTGAGGGGTCGAAGGTCACGGGCAGTCAATGTTGGTTTTGGGCCTTGCCGCTTACGAGCAGTAATTTCTCCAGATTCTCTGAACCTTTTGATGATATTACGGACCATAGATGATGAAATCCCTAAAGTCCTTGCAATAGCTGGTTGAGAAATGTTGTTCTTAAACTGTTGGACAATTTGCTCACGCATTTGTTCACAAAGTGGTGACCCTCGCCCCATCCTTGTTTGTGAATGACTGAGCATTTCAGTGAAGCTGCTTTTATACCCAATCATGGCACCCACCTGTTCCCAATTAGCCTGTTCACCTGTGGGATGTTCCAAATAAGTGTTTGATGAGCATTCCTCAACGTTCTCAGTCTTTGTTGCCACTTGTGTCAGCTTTTTAGAAACATGTTGCAGGCATCAAATTCCAAATGAGCAAATATTTGCAAAAAATAACAAAGTTTACCAGTTCGAACATTAAGTATCTTGTCTTTGCTGTGTATTCAATTGAATATAAGTTGAAAGGGATTTGGAAATCATTGTATTCTGTTTTTATTTACAATTTACACAGCGTGCCAACTTCACTGGTTTTGGGTGTTGTAAATCCATACAGTAGTCTTGGGGTAATCTTTGCTAACAGGCAAAAAAAACAAACAGATGGACTCCTGCGAATCTAAAACCTCCATAGCAGAGGTAATTCTCACCACAATGCCATCTTAGGATACTTTCTGTATAGCCACAGACTTCACACAAATCAGAATAAAATTTAAGAATAAAGTATTTTAACATAATAGACTCACTCAAATCAGTCTGCCTCAAAAATGAATCCATAACAATACTTGTTAAATAAGAAAGAACAAAGTTTTATTGTGACCTGATCTTCAGAATAAAGACAGAGACAGACATGATCAGCAAATGGGTTGTAGACCTCTCAGTAGGACACTCTGTGTGTCCTCACAAGGAGCCATATTCACACATTCATCTATTTCTGATCAACAATCAAAATGAGTTTATAACAGACCATCTGAGTCATTTGTTTGTCAGAGTTGTGCTGCTATTTTCTAGAAGGAGGAGGAGTCAATGCAAATCTCTGAAATCACTCATCACTACATATGTGCTTTACAGACAGGGACGGAGACGCAAACACTGACACACAAACACACTGGAGACTGGACAAAGACCAAAAGACTTCACAATGACAACACCTGAATATTTGGCTCTGTTACTCATCCTGTCATTTACCTGGCCAGGTAAGAACACAGACAGTGTCACTGACAAACTCTCTGGGTCATGACAGTGTTTAATGATCTGCTTTAACATCTGCAGGTACTGAGGCTCAAACTCTGACTCAGTCTGGTCCAGTGGTGAAAAGGCCCGGAGAATCCCACAGGCTCACCTGCACATATTCAGGGTTTAGTGGTGAAATTGAAAATGCTTGGATCAGACAGGCTCCTGGAAAAGGACTGGAGTGGATCACCTTCATCAACTGGAACAGCGCTCACATCCACTACTCTAATTCAGTCAGAGGCCGCTTCACCATCTCCAGAGACAACAGCAGAAAGCAGGTGTATCTGCAGATGAACAGTCTGAGGACTGAAGACTCTGCTGTTTATTGGTGTGTTAATGCCGTCCCACTGTGACACAAGAGGAAGAAACACTGAACAAAAACTTAAGCTGTCCACACAAGACTGAAAATATCACATTATTTTACTTCACACAAGCGTGATTTCTTAATCACTGGTCTAGTAAAAAGACACCCACCACCACTGACAGAAAAATTTCTCTTTTCCACTCAGTGCACTACTTCTGCAATTTAAAAAAACATCAGCTCTATCAAGAGGTCCTCCTGTCAGTGTTGCAGGATTATAGACCAGAAGGCAAAAACCAGACAGACTCAGGACATGAAAACTTAATGCTTTAGGACTGGACTGAACTGAATGATTGAAGACTGGAGGACAGAAAACAGACTGACTTACAGAGCTCACATTTTGCCTGTTCATTCATCCAACGTCTTTGACTGAATATATTCATGATCACTACTTAGAGCTCCTGTCACTTTAAGGACCCCGTTGGATCCAGTCAGCTCAAATTTGTCAGATATTTATGCTGCTTTCCTCGTCATTTTGGTAAAGATGAAGCTGTTTAATACTAACTGTTGGTTAGTTGTATTGAGTTAAAATATGCTAACTTTATATTCTGTTAGGATGAAATAAATCTGCTGTGATTTCACTGACAATATTGAAGTTGAACAATTAGACGTGATTTTCATCGAAGTAATTGCATTCAGCAGTACTTTAATTGATATTATAATAGAAGATTGTTATACATCAGAAGAAATAAACAAATACAGAAGAGAGAGAGAGATACAATGAGTTAGGATGAGTCTAAAAACCTGTTTTAAATGCAGGTCAGGTTTTATATTTGGATCAAAATGATTCCTGTGGATGCTTCTGAAGACTCAAACAGATAAAGTGGATGAGGAGCTGCTTGTTGTAGGATTGTGTCAGTCAACCTGTGGCAGTACCAACTTGATCCAAGACAGTCCAGCTGCAGACCTCCACTCTCAGCCCACTAGCTTGCAGACTCTACACCTCCATCATCAGAAGGAAGTGACATCATGATCACCTCCAATGTGAGAAGAAAATGGTGTCAGTTTTCAGTTGCCATGGTAACATGATTTGACAGTTGTGTTTCATTAAAAAACACAAAGTTTAAAATCGTAATCTCTGTTTGGTGTAATGAACTTGAGTGTTTTCATTTCCTAGAGACACAGTTGCGTATTTCATTTGTTGCTTGACAGTCCTATCACAACCTCTGTGTTTACAGTCACTGCTGTTTTTACCGTAACACGAGGACAAAGGCAGCATTAGTTCAAGGTTTTATTAGTTAAGAACCCTTCACACCGCTGCACATCAACATCCCCAAAAACAGTCTCCCTGCCGGATGAGTCCATTAAATATTAAGTGTTTTTGAAGCGTCTGCTGCGCCCCGGTACGAGCATAGAGTCCGAGGCGGCAGTGACGGAGACGTGATTCAGTGAACGTCACAGCAGAGCCCAAAAGTCCTTCATAACATTCCCTCCTTAAACACTCTGAAGTGAAATGCTGTCCCATGCCAAGTTTTCCTCCCGATTATCTTTATATGAAGGCAGAGCCATTTGGTAGAGCTCATTTAATGTTAGTTTTGACCCGTGAAGTCTTCTATTTCCGGGTTCTCTCCCTACTAAGATGTGATTGGCTGCTGCCAGGCGGCTGCAGCTAGAAACAATTTTAAAATGCAACTAAGTGAAACTTGTGTTTTGGTTATTGCACACAAAGGTTTGATCTATGCAGACTTAGACAGGTGTGAATTTTCCAGGAGTGGGTTACACAAAAGATAGCTGCCTCTGTATGCAAAGTGGTCTTCCTCTGAGTCTGATATAAAGACTCAACATCCGACTGTGAGTCAGAGAAGAGGAGAAGCTCCATCATGACACCTTCAACACCAACCATGTTCTCTGTAGCTCTGCTGCTGCTGACTGCTGGATCCTGTGAGTCTCTCTGAGGCAGACACACTGACAGTATGATCACAGCACAATGACTCCTGACTCTCTCATTCAATATTCAACATGTTCTCCTCCACAGGGGTGAAGAGTGAGACGCTGACACAGCCAGGATCAGAGACTGTGCAGCCCGGTCACACTCTGACCATCACCTGTAAGGTCTCTTACTCTGTCAGCAGCTACCGGACAGCCTTCATCAGACAGCCTGCAGGAAAAGGACTGGAGTGGATCATAAGAGGTGGTGGGGGATACAGCACATATGTCAAAGATTCGCTGAGAAACAAGTTCAGCATCAGCTTAGACTCCTCACGAAACACAGCGACTTTGAGTGGACAGAACATGCAGCCTGAAGACTCTGCTGTTTATTACTGTGCCAGAGAGCCACAGTGACACAAAGCATCAGGAGATCTGAACAAAAACCCTCAAAGTCTGAACACCTGCAGCATGAAGCCACCAGAGGAAGAGCTCTGAGACCAGAAATGATGAAAACACCAGCTCACTGAGAGAAAGAGGAAGCAGAACACATTTAGATTCTGATTTTGAATATAAACCCAATACTTGCACCATCTGTTTCCACAGTTGTCACACAATACTAGGGTAACTTCAAAAATAAAACAGTCTTACATTATACAGTCATTCACAGCAGTCTGCCTCATAAACCATTTCAATACCATATGTTATATAAGAAATTAATCACCTGTGACCAGATCTCCTGAATCTATAGAGCCAAAGACAGCCAACTGTCTCCCCTAAATGGAAAGGAGATGATTTTCCATCAGAACAGAGAGAACAAGAGTTACAGAGTCTGTGGGACTTTCACCAAAGACTAGGGCTGAACAGTACATCTTTTTTACAACACAATCATGAAGTACACATGTACTATAGTAGCACTGAAGGACATGCAGTGTTAGTTGATGGGCATTTAAAGTTCTTCTGTTTTATGAGGAACCACAGTTCGTCTTGTTGGATGGAGCACATTTGTCAAAGATTCACTGAGAAACAAGTTCAGCATCAGCTCATACTCCTCCAGAAACACAGTGGCTGTAGTTAAATATTCTCTTTTAGTTTAGGAAGGACTGATTGAAATGATCCGAAAGAAGTTCATGATCAGAGCTGTTTGAATAGTCTAAATGCTTATGAAAGGTGGCTCAATGCTTCCTTTAGCATCTCCTTTAGCATAGAAAACCATCCTTACTGAAAGACAAAGACAAATTCTCTGTGGCAAATTTGCTTGAACAGCTCACTGAACTTTGGCTGATACAGCTGGGCTGGGAAATGAACAACAGAAAAGAATGGAGGCAGGATAAATCTACAAATTCAGCAAAAATGTCGGTGCCTCCTGGAAACTGTGTTAAAAAATACTGGCAGAGAAAGTGAATCATAACAATTGATAAGTCTGGATCATTTATGCTGTTTCTTTTTTTACACTTGGGACCCTATTCTGAAAAACTTTAAAGATCTCAGTCTCACTCAGACTCTACTTCCAGTGGGACCCTGAAAATTTGAGTCTGTGAATCCTGACCTAAGTCATTAGTTTGTCAGAGATGTGCTGATATTTTCTAGAAGGAGGAGGAGTCAATGCAAATCTCTGAAATCACTCATCACTACATATGTGCTTTACACACAGGGACGGAGACACAAACACTGACACACAAACACACTGGAGACTGGACAAAGACCAAAAGACTTCACAATGACAACACCTGAATATTTGGCTCTGTTACTCATCCTGTCATTTACCTGGCCAGGTAAGAACACAGACAGTGTCACTGACAAACTCTCTGGGTCATGACAGTGTTTAATGATCTGCTTTAACATCTGCAGGTACTGAGGCTCAAACTCTGACTCAGTCTGGTCCAGTGGAGAAAAGGCCCGGAGAGTCCCACAGGCTCACCTGCACATATTCAGGGTATAGTGCTGATATCAATGCTGGTTGGATCAGACAGCCTCCTGGAAAAGGACTGGAGTGGATCGCTTACATCAGACATGACAGTTCTTACATCACCTACTCTGATTCAGTCAGAGGCCGGTTCACCATCTCCAGAGACAACAGCCAAAAGCAGGTGTATCTGCAGATGAACAGTCTGAGGACTGAAGACTCTGCTGTTTATTACTGTGCCAAACACACAGTGACACAAAACATCAGGAGAGCTGAACAAAAACCCTCAGAGTCTGAACACCTGGGACATGAAGCCACCAGAGGAGGAGCTCTGAGACCAGAAATGATGAAAGCACCAGCTCACTGAGAGAAAGAGGAAGAAGAACACATTTAGAGATGAAGAAGTAAAAAAAATATAATTTGACCTTTAATACAGTTTTTATTTTTGTACCACCAACACTCCTGATTCATTCATAAATTATCATCATAATGTAATTATAGGATTCTTTCTGGGTTGTCACAAACTTCACGAAATGTTTGAAAAATAAAACAAAACAATTCAGCACCTCAGAGGCATTCCAAGATGTCTCAGAAATGATATAAGTAAAATACTGAGGCTCAAACTCTGACTCAGTCTGGTCCAGTGGAGAAAAGGCCTGGAGAATCACACAGGCTCACCTGCACATATTCAGGTGGTGATTATGACAGTGCTTGGATCAGACAGGCTCCTGGAAAAGCTTGGATCAGTGGTAGTGGTGGTACCATCTACTACTCTGATTCATTCAGAGGCCGGTTCACCATCTCCAGAGACAACAGCCAAAAGCAGGTGTATCTGCAGATGAACAGTCTGAGGACTGAAGACTCTGCTGTTTATTACTGTGCCAGAGAGCCACAGTGACACAAAACATCAGGAGAGCTGAACAAAAACTCTCAGAGTCTGAACACATGTGACATGAAGCCACCAGAGGAGGAGCTCTGAGACCAGAAATAATGAAAACACCAGCTCACTGAGAGAAAGAGGAAGAAGAACACATTTACACATGAGGAAGTAAAATCAACTCAACAAATTCTGGTTTTCAGTATAACCTCAACACATAAAGATTATTCATTCCTTCATTTGTGATTATCAGAATGACATTTGTCTTCCTGAATTGCCACAGTCTTCACTCAATACTTAGTATTTTTAATGAAAACTGTGGACAAAACACTCATTCATAAAAGTCTGCTTCACAAACTAGTTCAAAACAATACATGTTACATTAAAAAAAATGAATGACTTTGTTACCAGATCTTCCAATCTATGTGGTCCAAAGAAAAGAATTAACTGCCCCAAAAAATGCCATGATTTCCCTTCAGAATGGAGAGAACAATAGTAACAGAGTCTGTGTGTGACTTTCACCAAAGGCTATGGCTGAATGGTAAATCATTTCTAAATTACAATCAGGATGTGCTCATGCAAAACATTAGCACTGACGTACACGCAGTATTAATCATGTTTTCTTGAACAACATCAAGTAACCACTTCAGAGTTGGTTGATGGAGACCTAAAGCACTTGTTTTCTCTTTTATTGTGACTCATAACCAATGAAAGTCAGTCTGATTTTGCCGCAAAAGAGCAGGCAGCTTTGGATTTACCAGTCCTGCAGACAAGGTGTTTGCACTGCTTTCTCAGAATGTGTGGTTGTTACTGAGGATTTTGCGGTGATTTTTCTGATGTGGTGGCTCCTCTCAAAGGTCTGGTTAGTCCAAAAAACCCTTTTGCAGAGTCCTCTGACTGTCGCTGCATTTGAGTCAGCAGAGCACTAATGTGTAGTGCCCCACTACTCGCTGCCCCAAACTAAAGGTTGAAGCCAGTGCGCTCAGAGCCTGAGCCGTTCTTCTACAGGAGGATGAGCAGGGCATCGATCATCCAATTTGCTACTTTATAGAAAAATTCAACAAACATCAGGCTAGTTATAGTACCATCAAAAAAGCTCTTTTTCCTTCTCCCTGTAAAATTTTGAAGTATGTCTCAGGTCAACCTGTGCACATGTTCACTGACCACAATCCACTGATATTCTTGAATCAGATGCACTTATCAAAGCAGAATCTCATGCATCTCATGCACAGACACCATCTGTACAGTGATGAAGAACAACAAGTCCCAGGTCCACCAAAAGCAACCACTTTTGTCAGAGCAGGCAAGAAAGCTCAACACCAGCCCAGCTCTACAGGAGGACCGCTCACCACCACTCACAACAGGCAGCTCCAAGTTGACCTCAGAAGACAGTTCAGGTTTCCAATCAACATCACAACCACTTCATTCTGCCAAGACATGGAATGAATCCCAAATCTACACCTTTGCCCTTACCACTTCACCTTTGCCCTATTTTCTTAGGGGCCAGGAAAAGAGGTGAAATCACCCTGCTGAGAAACGAAGCCACTCGACTCAGGTATATCATCGCCCAGATCCACATACAAGCTGTGATGTAGGCAGAAGTGACTATAATCGTAGCTACAGCTGCAAAAGTTAGCTCGTTATTATGAGAAATTTTAAAATACGACCAACAAATCAAAACATGATTAATATTTACTTTATGACTCAAGAACTCTTTGAAATTATGCGCTTCCTTCTGTCTCTGATCTTCCCTCTTGTCAGTGGGCACAGTGTATTATGGGAAATTCTTGTACCCCTGTGTTTCAAGTGAGGTCCTGGTCTGTCTTCGTTTTGAGGGCTGTGTAGTCCTTGGTCTTAGCCCATCCCCTTAGCCCTACGAAGAATTGGGACACCATTTCACTTGACGTGTATGCACAAACCCAGTAAGGCAGGTGGATGGACCCATAGTTCTGACATCAGAGTCAAGTCCCCTGGGAGGATGAGATTGAAGAGGTGAATGAGCGAAAAAGGTCCAAATATGCAGAGCTTGCTGCTGAGTGCTGCAGAATTGGCTGGAAAACCTCTTTCAAGCCGGTGGAATTTGGGTGACACGACCTTGCAACCACTCCTTACCTCGCACATTGAAGCTCTTTGGTGTGAGAAGTTACTGCAAACCAGGAGAGCCACAAAGACTATCCTGGAGGCTGCAGAAAAGGACTCATGGTGGCTGTGAGTCTGTAGGGGAAACCTGTGGAACAATGTGTCACTTGAACACAAACTGGGGACTGTTCACCCCGACTGGGTCACTGGACAAGGATGTCTGATGATGCAACACACAAACACCCTATGAGTAACTCACTTATAATGTGTCCAAGAATCACCAGTAGGTGTATTTAAGAACTTTAAAAACTGTTTTGAGGAAGTTAGGCATCTCAGGGGTGTCTGTTTTGGATTCAGTGTATAGGCCCTTGTTTATAGATCTGTTGTAGAAACCTGCACAGACTTGAGTGAAGAAATCATCAAACACCAGCTCAAGCATCTGAGCAAAGATCACAGACAGACATGATTAGTAAATGGGTTGTAGTCCCCTCAGTAGGACACTCTGTGTGTCCTCACAAGGAGCCATATTCACACATTCATCTATTTCTCATCAACAATCAAAATGAGTTTATAACAGACCATCTGAGTCATTTGTTTGTCAGAGATGTGCTGATATTTTCTAGAAGGAGGAGGAGTCAATGCAAATCTCTGAAATCACTCATCACTACATATGTGCTTTACAGACAGGGACGGAGACACAAACACTGACACACAAACACACTGGAGACTGGACAAAGACCAAAAGACTTCACAATGACAACACCTGAATATTTGGCTCTGTTACTCATCCTGTCATTTACCTGGCCAGGTAAGAACACAGACAGTGTCACTGACAAACTCTCTGGGTCATGACAGTGTTTAATGATCTGCTTTAACATCTGCAGGTACTGAGGCTGCAACTGTGACTCAGTCTGGTCCAGTGGTGAAAAGGCCCGGAGAATCCCACAGGCTCACCTGCACATATTCAGGGTTTAGTAGTGATATACATGCTGGTTGGATCAGACAGGCTCCTGGAAAAGGACTGGAGTGGATTGCTTTCATTTTTGATGATAGTAGTGGAACTTACTACTCTAACTCATTCAGAGGCCGGTTCACCATCTCCAGAGACAACAACCAGAAGCAGGTGTATCTGCAGATGAACAGTCTGAGGACTGAAGACTCTGCTGTTTATTACTGTGCCAGAGCCACAGTGACAAAAGAGGAAGAGACGCTGCACAAAAACTCAAACTGTCAAACGGCAACTTGATAAAATTGACAGCCAATATCTCCACGCATTGACATTCTTACTGTCGGTTTTATCATCCGGAGGAGATCATTTGCACCACTTTAAGCTTCTCTTCATGTCATGAAAGTCCTCCTGCTTCATGCATTATTGAGTTATTATAAATCTGTATTTTTAAACAGGGCAGGTGAGACCCATGGAGGGTCACCAGGACACCTTGGAAGATGCCGCAAGATTATTCTCACAGTAAAAGAAAAGACAACTTTTGAATGACATGAAACTGCCTTTTTCATCATTATTGCAAAAATACATCTGTAAAATATTTTAATTCAAGTAAAACAATCGTCAGTTGGTAGGATAAATGCTGACATGCTGGTTAATGCAAAAAGGTGATTAATGAATATGTCTGCACATGAGAGCCATCATGAAGGGATCAGGTGCTCTGATAAAACTGGCCCAGATAGCAAAATTCTTCTGGGCCACAAATTACATAACCTTTCTGTCCCATATTCGGGTTTGTAATGATGGCACTTGGGCGGTCCACTTGTTTGCAAGAAGTGGCCCACAATCGAGCCATCACAATGCCAGATATAAACCAGAAGCACCCAGCAAACTGGACATGGGACACTTTAGGCTCACATCTGGATGGCCTGATGTAAAGTTTGCTATGTTTCAGCCAAAGGTGTGCCATATTTGTTTTGTGATATTTGGGCCAAATGTAGCATGTAGCACATGGGCTGGCTTAGGTTCATATCTGTTTCATACGGGCCAGAAGAATGCCTGAAGTGACAGACTGTTGCTAAAAGTGGCCCACATCCGTATGCTATCTGTGGGGGACCATGAATTCCTGGAGTCTGGATGATATGGCCTCTTTGTTGATTTCAGATATGCACTTAATCACATGAAGGAGACATGAAAAACACTCTAAAGGGTAGACCTATATAAATTTGAAAAAACAAATACTATCTTGTCACAATACACCATTTTAAACATTTCAAGAATAATACTGCTGCTTTTTTGTCTTTTTCAGATGAGTAGAGAAAAAACAAACATGTCCAGGATAATCAGAAGATGTTGGTCCTGCTAAAGGTGAAATTTTGAATGGGTATGAATATTGTGCACCTTCAGAATTTGACTTGATCATTGGTGAGTCTCTGAGTAAAATAAGGTTGGAAAGCACTGGTCTGTTTGCAAAAAGACTGAAAATAATTTTGTCTGGTTTAAGGATGTAACAGGCTCCTGGAAAAGGACTGGAGTGGATCGCTTACATCAGTGATGACAGTTCTTACATCTACTACTCTGATTCAGTCAGAGGCCGGTTCACCATCTCCAGAGACAACAGCCAAAAGCAGGTGTATCTGCAGATGAACAGTCTGAGGACTGAAGACTCTGCTGTTTATTACTGTGCCAACCACACAGTGATATAAAACATCAGGAGAGCTGAACAAAAACCCTCAGAGTCTGAACACCTGTGACATGAAGCCACCAGAGGAGGAGCTCTGAGACCAGAAATAATGAAAACACCAGCTCACTGAAAGAAAGAGGAACAGAAACACATTTAGAGATTTAAGAAGTAAAATCAACAAAAACTTCCAGTCTTCAGAAAAAGATTTCTACTCTTGTATAACCAACACTTCTGATTTCTTTTTGAATAATAATCATAATGCCATTTTAGCATTCTTTCTGGGTTGCTCCAAAGGGCACACAAACCTGGATTAAGAAAAAGTATTTAACAAAAGATACTCATTCGCAGAAATCTGCTTCAAAAACAATGCATTTAAAATCAGAAATAAACTACTTTGTAACTAGATCTGCTGAATCAATATAGCCCAATTAACGGGACAAACGGTCTCCCCTAAAGGTACAAGGAGATGATTTCCCATCAGAATGGAGAGAACAAGAGTTACAGAGTTGGCGTCTGACTTTCACCAAAGACTAATGCTGCGTTCACACCGCACGCTTTTTGTACTACCTCGGCGATCACTCTCCATGCAAAGTCAATGCACAGCCGCGATGGGGCGGGGCTAACCCTCCCGCAATGTGACAGCTGCTTTTCACACTACCACATAGTTTGTCGCGCGATGTCAAAGTAAAAAAAAGGTGATCTATTCAGACGATGTCGTGTGTGTGGCTGTGCGGCAACAGCCAATCAGCGGTGTGTGCGTGCGTGACGGTGTCCGTGAGAGACAGTTTTTCATCCGGACTACAGAGGAACAGCTTATGGCTGTGTGGGAAACATTAGTCAGTGGGGACATTAGTTCCGCCTAGACAGACCGCTTGAAAATCACAGATGATGCTGTTGCAGGGCATCAGCTGCAGTGTTTTGTGTTTGATAAGTGAGTGAAAAGGATACAGCTGGAATAATGTCTGCTTATACATCCTATTATGTGATATATGATATGATCGCGGTGAAACTCGAGCGGACGCGATGTCACTGAGCGACGGCCGACGGCAACGGTGACCAAAATGAGGTATCTGAGGACACGCTACGGTACGTAAGTGGGTGACGCGATTTTGGGAGCTGGGTCACTTGCAGTGTGAACGCAGCATAAGCCTGAACTGTTTGTCATTTTTACAACACAATTACAATGTTTCCATGCACCATAGTATCACTGAAGGACATGCATTATTAGTCATGTTTTCTGTAAGAACATCAAGCAGCCACTTCAGTGTTGGTTGATGGACATCTGAAGCTCTTGTTTTCTCTTTTTTCTGTGACTAATAACCAATGAAAGTCAGGGTGAAATCAGCCTCAGCAGGCAGAAAACTGATCAACATGCAGCAGACTCTCTGTGTGTCTCTGTGTTCATGTTAAACAACAACGCTGCTCCACACAGACACATCAACATCATCATCAACATGGCATCCTGTCATGTGGGCTTTGTGTTTGTAAGTTTAATGGTTGTAGCAGTTTATCAGTCACTGCTGATCAATGCTCTGATCCAGTGTAGAGTTTCCATCAAGCTGCTGTGATCATTTATCCATCAGCTGTGTGTGTGATGGTGTATGTGGCCTCATGTGCTCCAAATCTTCCAGTAGCCTATAACGTCACACTGACCAAACAAAACTTTGACATCATCAGAGAAGGTTGATGGTGTTTTAGTCAGATACTCAAAGTCAAATATTTGTATAGATTAATCCATAAAGACTCAAGCCGCCTCCTACAAATGGACAAACAACCCCAGAACCTAATGCATCTGACCATGGTACAGAAGAACAAAACGCATTATAGCTGCATGTAGGGACCGTCCATTGGGGAAAAAAGAAGAGTTGAAAACTAAAATATTCATAATAATCTATCTAGGGACACTGTAAATGTAAAGATTTCTACTTAAAGTATCTGCATTAACAGTCAAATGTTCTTCTGTGAGGAGGAGTCAATGCAAAGTGAGATGTGTTCCTCCTCTACTTCTGTGACTGCAGAGAGGAGGACAGAGGACAGTGGACTCACAGTTTGACATGATGGACTACAGGACAGGACTGCTGCTCTTCACTCTCTGCTGGACAGGTGGACATCATCACAGTCACAGTTTGACTGATTTCTGACTGTAACACTTAGGATCATCTAATTTATCATGTCTTTTCCAGGTGCTGAAGGTCAGACTCTGACTCAATCTGGACCAGAGGTCAAGAGACCTGGAGAGTCCCACAGACTGACCTGTACAGCCTCTGGGTTATCATTCAGCAGCTACTATATGGTCTGGGTCAGACAGGCTCCTGGAAAAGGACTGGAGTGGATCTCTGCTATCAGCAATGGTGGTGGCAGCACCTACTACTCTAATTCAGTGAGAGGCCGGTTCACCATCTCCAGAGACGACAGTGCAAACCAGCTGTTTCTGCAGATGAACAGTCTGAGGACTGAAGACTCTGCTGTTTATTACTGTGCCAGATCCACACAGTGACAAAAGAGGAAGAAACGTTGTACAAAAACTCAAACTGTCAAACAGCAACATGTTAGAAATCACAGCACCAAGAGGAGGCAACAAAAATTATTTACTACAAAAAGATAATTAATGAATAAAATGAAATTGCAGTTTTAATCATTATTGTCATAATGAATCTGTAAAATGAGCGTGATTCCAAATAAAACAATAGTCATTAGGCAAGATAAGTATGGACATTAGAATTTAGTACATATGTCAAAACATCCTTAATATACAGACCTGATCAAAATCTTAAGACCAGTTTTAAAAAATTGCTAGAATTTACCTTTTGCACATTTGGATCTTAGTGAAGTTTTAAGTAGAGCTAAAATATGTTAAAGCAAGTAGGGGGAGTGTGACAAAAAGCACTTTGAAAAAGTAACTTATTGAAAACAACAAGTAAACTGAAATAGGCTGTTCAGCTGATCAAAAGTTTAAGACCATCGCTCAAAAAATGACAAAAAACTCTCCAAACCAGAACAAAAATGTTTCTCAGTAGGACTCAGTAATGAGTAGCTCCACTGTTCTTGTTAATCACTTCAAAAATTTGTTTGGGCATGCTTGATGAGAGTGTTTCCAGGAAGCTTTTGGGATCATTGCTCCAAGTGGTGAAGATGGCTTCATGAAGGGCATCAACTGTCTGAACTGATGGCCATTTTTATAAACTTCCCTTGTCATCCATCCCCAAATGTTCTCTATGGGATTTAAATCAGGGGAGCATGCGGGATGGTCCAAAAGAGTGATGTTATTCTCCCTGAAGAAGTCCTCGGTCAAGCGAGCATTGTGAACTGCAGCATTGTCCTGTTGAAAAACCCAGCTGTAACCACACAGACGAGGGCCCTTAGTCATGAGGGATGCCTGCTGCAACATCTGCACGTAACCAGCCGCCGTTTGACGACCCTGCACCACCTGAAGCTCCAGTGTTCCACTGAATGAAAAAGCAGCCCAGATCATGATGGACCCCCCTCCACTGAGCCGGGTAGAAAACATCTCAGGTGGGATCTCCTTGTCATGCCAGTAATGTTGAAGCCATCTGGACCATCAAGGTTACATTTTTTCTCATCAGAGAATAAAACTTTTTCCACCTTTCAATGTCCCAGGTTTGATGCTTCATCTTGGCGGACAGCCAATTGGATCCTCCGGCTCAGCGCAGGTGGGGGTTTATTGGGTCTACCTCTTGACTTTTTTGTTCCATAATGCTCAGGATCTTTCAAAAAATGTAGAGTGACTGTCTTACTGCGTCCAACCTCAGCAGCAATGGCACGCTGCGAGAGGCCTTGATTATGCAGCTCGTCGATCCGACCACGTTCAAGAAGAGAAAGCTTCTTAGCTTTAGCCATCAGGAGGGCATGACCGTGTGAATGCCTGACAGAATATGAATATTTTGAGCAGATTTTGGATTTAATAGCCTGTGGTCTTAAACTTTTGATCAGCTAATAAACAACCTATTTCAGTTTACTTGTTTTCAATAAATTACTTTTTCAAAGTGCTTTTTGTCACACTCTCCCTTCTTGCTTTTGCATATTGTAGCTCTACTTAAAACGTCATTAAGGTCCAAATGTGCAAAAGGTAAATTCAAGCAATTTTTCAACTGGTCTTAAGATTTTGATCAGGTCTGTATATGTCTGTCCATGACATGGTTATAAATTCCTTGAATTGATATTTTGAGTGTCACAAGAAGAAAAGATCAGGAGCCGCTCATAAGTGGCAAGTAGGTCTATCACAACAATCAATAATTCAATTAACCATACAATAAATAAAATGTCCTCGGTAAGTTTACCGGCCTCGATAAACTGACACGTGCATGCATGTTTGTTTTCCTCCTCGCTTTCTACCAAACAGGCTGGATGAGAAGATGGCTCACTCCGTGCAACTTTTTCAACACCTGGGTGCGTTGGTTCTATAGCAGATTCGGCGGATTTATAGCAGAGTGAGCATCTGTCATCCATTCAATCTTTGCGGAGGATGCTGGGTCGCTTGCGTGTACATACACAGAGAGCTGAAGTGAGCGTCACGAGGAGTAACAAGGAAACAAACACTAATATGAATGACGGCAGAAAAATGATGGTTCCTAAGCTGAATGCCACAGTACAAGTGTGGGAATATTTTGGTTTTAAACAGAATGAACAAGGTGTGAGCTCATGAACACCGATGAGCTGATATGTCGCATTTGTTTGAATGTAGTGGCGACAAAGAAGAAGAAGGGAAGGTGCAGTGGAGCCTTCATCCTGACAGTCAACACTTACTGAGGCGTTTGGTCTGCAAAGAAAATATAAGTTAAACAGAGCAAAATAGTGCATGCTCACAGACAGTGTTGTTTGCTACATTGCAAAAGAAATGCAGCCCTTCTAATACGGTTAAAAAGCCAGCAATGTTACAAACATTTGACAGTCAGAACAAATTGACTGGGAGAAAGTACAAACAATTACTGTATAAACTCTATCTAATTTATTGTTTTTTATTGTGTGTGTGTGTGTGTGTTTTTATTTGAGTTTTTTTTTTTATCAGAGACAGGGTCTATTTTTTTATTTGATTGGTATAATGATTTTTAATTATATGCAATTTTTCCCAAAAGACAGTTCATTTCATTTTCATTGTTAGTTTTTTTTATGTATTATATTGTTTAATTTATTTTCATAAAAGCTCTTGGCCTTCCAATTACAGTTAAGATCTATTGCTTTTGATATGATGCTCTCACTTTATTATGACATATTATGTACTTACATTGATGAAAAAATTATGTTTAAAAACGTTATTGACAATAATATTGTTTCATGTCATTTTTTTTTTTTTTTTTGGACAATTGTCGTCCAGCAAAATTTTTTATCATGACAGGCCTAGTGGCAAGCAACGAGAAGAGAGCAGATGTAAAATAAAACCCCGTCAATAATAAACAAACCCTCTCTGCCTGACTGTTTCACAGATAACATCTCCATCTCTCAGCTTCATGTCATCAGGATGCTGAAATTGGGGAGCATCAACTTCAGAATGAGGACATTAAAATGATCAAGTGATGAACAATGTTGGCTTTAATGCAGATAAAACTAGACTGGTGTGCTCTGCCAGATATTCACAGTGATGGTTTCAAAGACCTACAGGGACAGTAAGAGATCTACAATCTGAATGTAGTTCCAGCAGAGAGACACTGATTACACAAACAAGCTTCAGTGTTGTGGTAGATTAGACTGGGACACATAGAACAAGACTCAACATGTCACAGCTGGAAGATCATGATTTAGATCACCAGCACAGATTTGGGTGCAGAAATCATCAAACAGCAGCTCACACATCTGAGCAAAGATCACAGACAGACATGATCAGTAAATGGGTTGTAGTCCCCTCAGTAGGACACTCTGTGTGTCCTCACAAGGAGCCATATTCACACATTCATCAATTTCTGATCAACAATCAAAATGAGTTTATAACAGACCATCTGAGTCATTTGTTTGTCAGAGATGTGCTGATATTTTCTAGAAGGAGGAGGAGTCAATGCAAATCTCTGAAATCACTCATCACTACATATGTGCTTTACAGACAGGGACGGAGACACAATCACTGACACACAAACACACTGGAGGCTGGACAAGGACCAAAAGACTTCACAATGACAACACCTGAATATTTGGCTCTGTTACTCATCCTGTCATTTACCTGGCCAGGTAAGAACACAGACAGTGTCACTGACAAACTCTCTGGGTCATGACAGTGTTTAATGATCTGCTTTAACATCTGCAGGCACTGAGGCTCAAACTCTGACTCAGTCTGGTCCAGTGGTGAAAAGGCCTGGAGAATCCCACAGGCTCACCTGCACATATTCAGGTGGTGCGATACATGCTGGTTGGTTTAGACAGGCTCCTGGAAAAGGACTGGAGTGGATCGCTTGGATAGGCAGTGGTGGTAGCACCTACTACTCTGATTCATTCAGAGGCCGGTTCACCATCTCCAGAGACAACAGCAAAAAGCAGGTGTATCTGCAGATGAACAGTCTGAGGACTGAAGACTCTGCTGTTTATTACTGTGCCAGAGAGCCACAGTGACACAAAACATCAGAAGAGCTGAACAAAAACCCTCAGAGTCTGAACACCTGGGACATGAAGCCACCAGAGGAGGAGCTCTGAGACCAGAAATGATGAAAACACCAGCTCACTGAGAGAAAGAGGAACAGAAACACATTTTCAATACTTGCACCACCAACACAACCAATTTATTCATAAATTATCATCATAACATCATTTTAGGATTCTTTTTGTGTTTTTATGCTTCACAAAATATGAAGTATATTAAAAATAAAACAGTTCAACACATAAGAGGCAGTCCCAGAAATCTGTTTCACTAACTCCTCGAAACTATTTATTTCATTGTGACCTGAACTTCCAAATTGACATGGCCCAAAAAAGGGAAAAACTGTTATGTATCAAAGTAAGTAGATCATGTCCCATCAGACTGCAGAGAACAAGAGTTGCAGATTTTGTGACTTTCACTGAAGAGTTGAAAATAGTTGTCCACAGTACTTCTACAATAAGAGAAAAACCTTGATGTCAAATAATAACATTTATTTTGCTGCAGTGAGGACTCAGCTCATGGTGGTTTTGTGCCTTTAAAGGTTTACATCACCAGAGAGTGAAAGGCTCCTTGACCTCTAAATAAGTTAACAGGTCAGTCCTTAGTCATGCTGGATATTAAATAAACAATATCATAGACAGTGCAAGAGATCAGAGGGAGTAGGAAAGATGGAACAAATGGGTTTTGAGTCTTGTTTGAAAGAGCGTAAAGGACTTTGTGGTAGCACTTTAGATTACAGCCCGCATCTTACAGTGTAGTTTCCCGTCTCTTACAGTGTAGTTTCCCGTCTCTTGCAGTGTAGTTTCCTCAACTGTTGGGGTAACTCTCACACATGTACCATGACATTTTACGGTATCTATGGGGTAGCTACGCTCGCATCTTACAGTGTAAGTCCTGGAGTCTTACAGTGTAGTTTCCTCAACTGTTTGGGTAACACTCACACATGTACCATGACATTTTGTTGTATCTATGGGGTAGTTACGCTCGCGTCTTAGAGTGTAAGTCCTGGAGTCTTACAGTGTAGTTTCCTCATCTGTTTGGGTAACTCTCACACATGTACCATGATATTTTGCGGTATCTATGAGGTAGTTACGCTCGCATCTTACAGTGTAAGTCCTGGAGTCTTACAGTGTAGTTTCCTCAACTGTTTGGGTAACACTCACACATGTACCATGACATTTTGTTGTATCTATGGGGTAGTTACGCTCGCGTCTTAGAGTGTAAGTCCTGGAGTCTTACAGTGTAGTTTCCTCATCTGTTTGGGTAACTCTCACACATGTACCATGATATTTTGCGGTATCTATGAGGTAGTTACGCTCGCATCTTACAGTGTAAGTCCTGGAGTCTTACAGTGTAGTTCCCGTGTCTTACTGTCGCACGGCAGATGTATTGGTTTTATTTTGTGTTTTTATTCTGCATGTTTTTATATTTTGTGTGATTGTTTTAATTGTTTCTAGTTTATTTATAGCATGTTTTTAGTATTTTTTTTTAATTACTTCCTGCCGGGACACTCTTAATCTTGATAGCCTGCACCTGTAGAGCACTTTGTTACCCCAAGAGACTCCCAATGGGGCTTGAGAACGGAACTGGTCTGTGGCCAATCAGAGTAGAGAGGGGACAATTTAACCTGTGGCACACCTGGAAGTGGGAGAACGCCGGAAGGAGCACAAACGGGGTGACACCGACAGGATGCAACACGAGGAGAAGCCGAGCACAGCGGAGCAGACAGCTGCCGAGCAGAGTCCAGCTGAGAAGGAAAGTCCAGAGTGTTACGACGCGTCCTTACAACAGCAGAGCAGAGTGAGGAACTCTGCCTGCCGCGTAAGTATTCTTCGCTGTTGTAGCACTCTGGCTTACGAGGAAGAGGTTACTCGGCTTGTATTGCGTTGTGCACCCCCACTGCCGCTGTTTCCTTCTTAATTTCAGGTGTCCTTGGCTGATGGTCCTGTCTGTCACTGGAGGAGCAAGGGAAGAGGAAGGACCCTAACTGCAGGCTGGCGTTTTAATCCTTTTTAATAGACTTTGCATCCTGTAGAGGACAGTTGAATGCTCCATTTTAAACCCACCTGCTTGTGTTTTTAAAAACAGTTTTTAATTTTAAAAAATCTGGTTTTAACAGCAATCTTATTGTCGTCTTCTTGGTTTGAACTTGCTGCTCACCACTTGATTTTAAATGAACAATTGAGAGTTTTTTTTTTAATATTTTCATTTTAATCTATTTAACCACCATTACATTACATGAACGTAGGGAAGTGCTGGGTACTTACAGGTAAAGTAGTGGGTAGCTACACAGTAAGTAAAGCCAACAACTGAGCACATAAATACCGCAAAATGTCATGGTACATGTGTGAGATTTACCCGAACAGTTGAGGAAACTACACTGCAAGACTCCAGGACTTACACTGTAAGACGCAAGCATAACTACCCCATAGATACCGCAAAATGTCATGGTACATGTGTGAGAGTTACCCAAACAGTTGAGGAAACTACACTGCAAGACTCCAGGACTTACACTGTAAGACGCAAGCATAACTACCCCATAGATACCGCAAAATGTCATGGTACATGTGTGAGAGTTACCCCAACAGTTGAGGAAACTACACTGTAAGAGACGGGAAACTACACTGTAAGACGCGGGCTGTAATCTAAAGTGCTACCGACTCTGTTGCAGAGGTCAGGGGGGAGAGAGTTCCATAACAGGGGAGACGAGTGTCTGAACGCACTACCCCGCATGGTGATGAGGCGAGCAGAGTGGACAGACAGATGGACAGAGGAAGAAGACCAGTGGGTTTGGGCAGGTACAGAAATGTAATGAGTTCAGAGAGGTATGAAGGGGTGAGGTTGTGGATGGCTGCAGGATGATGTGACGAGTGGATGAAGTCCTGGAAATGATGCAAGCTGCTGAATTCTGGACCAGTTGAAGTTTATGTAGGGTTTTCTGGGGGAGACCAAACAGGAGGGACTTGCAGTAGTGGAGTTGGGAGGTGACTAAACTGTGGACCAAAATGGCGGTGCTGTGAGGGATGAGGGAGGGGTGGAGGTGGTTGATGTTTCTGAGGTGGAAGTAGGCTGACTGGGTTATGTTGTTAATGTGAAGGAGAGTGTGCTGATGAGGATGACACCCAGACTCTTTACCTGAGAGGAGGGGGAAATGGAGGAGTGGTCAATGGAAAAGTGAAACTGTTTGATTTGAGCCAATTAGTAACATTTGTGTTTTATTGCTGTTTAATTTGAGGAGGTTGAGTGTGACCCAGGACTTTATTTCAAGGAGGCAGTTGGTGAGGGAGGAAGGTAGAAGGATGGAGTCAGGGTTAGTGGAGATGTTGAGCTGGTAGTCGTCCATGAATGTTATAAGTTTGGAGGATGTGGCCAAGTGGGAGGATGTAGATAATGAAGAGCAGGGACCCCAGGACAGAGCCCTGGGGCACACCTGTGGTGACTGGGAAGTGAATGATTTGAGTTGAATGAACTGAGTGTGGCCAGAGAGATATGATTTAAAGCAGTTGAGGGGGGTCTGTGTGATGCCAGTCGAGTGAAGTTTGTCCAGGAGGATGGTGTGGGAGATGGTGTCAAAGGCAGCTCTCAGATTAAGCAGGATGAGGAGAGACAACAGACCAGAATCAGCAGTGCAAAGGAGATCACTGGTTATTTTAAATAATGATTGATAATGATTATTGTTGGACAGATGAAAATGAAGTTAAAAGGCAACAGTTTTTTCAAGAATGAAAAGAAGATTGGAAATAGGAAGGAAATAACTGAGGTTGTTTGGGTCAGCACCAGGTTTCTTAAGTTTGGGAGTGACAGCAATAATAATAATAATAATAATGCATTTTATTTGTAAAGCGCTTTACATTCTTGCGAATCTCAAAGTGCATACAGAGATTAAAGGCAGACCATAAAAGCATTAAAAACATATAAAAAACAGTAGAAAAAAATTCAAGCAAACGCTTTAGAAAAAAGGAAGGGACAGCAGCTGTTTTAAGGGGTGACGGGACAATTCCAGCGGTGAGGGAGGAGTGGGTTATGTGTGTGATGAGGTGGGCCAGAGATGGGTAGGAAGGGGGTCACGTTGACAGAAGTTTTTGATTTTTTGAATGAAGTAAGTAATTTCAGAGACCGATTGATTGACCAGGAGAAACAGTAGGAAGAAAGGAGGGTAACTTTGCAGGTATGGTCAGAATAAGATGTTGATGGAAATGAATAATTTTATTTGAGAAGAAAGAAATTAGACTATTACAGGAAGCAGTTGGGTACATGTGTGGAGGAAGTGAGTCAGGGGCTGAGTGACATTTCTAAATAAGGAGAAAAAAGCCTTGGAGTCTCCTTCATTATGATTGATCAGGTTGGAGTAGTAGGTATACAGTAGGTGGACAGAAAACTCAGGAACACAATGCCTCTGACCTTGGCTCAGAAGAACAAAAAACATGACAGCTCTGTAGGGACAGTGGATTGGGGAGAAAGAACAGTTGAAAACTAAAATATTAAAAATCTCTTCAGGAGAACTATAGACTTAAACATACTGACTTAAAGTATCTGCATTAACAGTCAAATGTTCTTCTTCTGTGAGGAGGAGTCAATGCAAAGTGAGATGTGTTCCTCCTCTACTTCTGTGACTGCAGAGAGGAGGACAGAGGACAGTGGACTCACAGTTTGACATGATGGACTACAGGACAGGACTGCTGCTCTTCACTCTCTGCTGGACAGGTGGACATCATCTCAGTCACAGTTTGACTCATTTCATCATGTTCTCCATCTGAGCTCATTTCACTCTTTATATCCTCTCTACAGGTGCTGAAGGTCAGACTCTGACTCAGTCTGGACCAGAGGTTAAGAGACCTGGAGAGTCCCACAGACTGACCTGTACAGCCTCTGGGTTATCATTCAGCAGCTCCTGGATGAACTGGTTCAGACAGGCTCCTGGAAAAGGACTGGAGTGGATCGCTGCTATCAACCCTGGTGGTGGTAGCACCTACTACTCTAATTCATTCAGAGGCCGCTTCACCATCTCCAGAGACAACAGTGCAAACCAGCTGTTTCTGCAGATGAACAGTCTGAGGACTGAAGACTCTGCTGTTTATTACTGTGCCAGAGACACACAGTGACACAAAACATCAGGAGAGCTGAACAAAAACCCTCAGAGTCTGAACACCTGTGACATGAAGCCACCAGAGGAGGAGCTCTGAGACCAGAAATAATGAAAACACCAGCTCACTGAGAGAAAGAGGAAGAAGTACACATTCAGATATGAAGAAGTAAAAAAAATATAATTTGACCTTTAATACAGTTTTCATATTCGTACCACCAACACTCCTGACCCATTAATAAATTATCATCATAATGTCATTTTAGGATTCTTTTTGGGTTGCCACAAACTTCACAAAATGTTATAAAAAATAAAACAAAACAATTCAGCACATCAGAGGCAGTCCAAGATGTATTAGAAATTACATATATAAATAAAAAACAAGTCTTTGTGGCCTGATCTCTTAAATTCAAATGGTCCAAAGAAAAGGACAAACTGTTATCTATAAACGGAAAAAGATCATGTCCCATCAGACTGCAGAGAACAAAAGTTTGTGACGTTCACTAAAGAGTTAAAAATACTGTAGTTTTCCACACTACTTCTACAAGAAAACAGTGCAGGATGATGTGATGTGATGAGAGGATGGAGTACTGGAAATGATGGGAGCTGCTGAATTCTGGACCAGTTGAAGTTTATGGAGGATTTTCTGAGGGAGACCAAACAGGAGGGAGTTGCAGTAGTGGAGGTGATCAAACTTTGGACCAAAATGGCGGTGCTGTGAGGGATGAGGGAGGGGCGGAGTTGGTTGATGTTTCTAAGGTGGAAGTAGGCTGACTGGGTTCTGTTGTTGATGTGAAGGAGAGTGTGCTGATGAGGATGACACCCAGACTCTTTACCTGAGAGGAGGAGGCGATGGAGGAGTGATCAATGGAATAGTGAAACTGTTTGATTTGGAGCCAATTAGTAACATTTGTGTTTTATTGCTGTTTAATTTGAGGAAGTTGAGTGTGACCCAGGACTTTATTTCAAGAAAACAGTTGGTGAGGGAGGAAGGTAGAAGGATGGAGTCAGGGTTAGTGAAGATGTAGAGCTGGGAGTCATCCATGAATGTTATAGGTTTGGAGGATGTGGCCAAGCAGGAGGATGTAGATAATGAAGAGCAGGGGTCCAGGACAGAGCCCTGGGGCACACCTGTGTTGACTGGGAGAGGGTGGGAAATGAATGACTTGAGTTAAATGAACTGAGTGTGGCCAGGGAGATATGATTTAAGCCAGTTGAGGGGGGTCTGTGTGATGCCAATAGAGTGAAGTCTGTCCAGGAGGATGGTGTGGGAAATGGTGTCAAAGGCAGCACTCAGATTAAGCAGGATGAGGAGAGACAACAGACCAGAATCAGCAGCTAAAAGGAGATCACTGGTTATTTTAAATAATGCTGTTTCACTGGAATGGGGCAGAAACCAGATTGAAATTGTTCATAGAGATTATTGTTGGACAGATGAAAATGAAGTTAAAAGGCAACAGTTTTTTCAAGAATGAATAGAAGATTTGAGATATGGCAGAAATAATTGAGGTTGTTTGGGTCAGCACCAGGTTTCTTAAGTGTGGGAGTGACAGCAGCTGTTTTAAGGGGTGATGGGACAATTCCAGTGGTGAGGGAGGAGTGGGTTATGTGTGTGATGAGAGGGGCCAGAGATGGGTAGGAAGGGGGTCAGGTTGACAGAAGTGTTTGATTTTTTAATGAGGTCAGCAATTTCGGAGGCCAAGTGATTGACAAGGAGAAACAGTTGGAAGAAAGGAGGGTAATTTTGCAGGTACCTAAATGGACAAGGAGATGATTTTCCATCAGAATGGAGAGAACAAGAGTTACAGAGTCTGTGTGCGACTTTCACCAAAGACTAGGTCTGAACAGTACATCGTTTTTACAACACAATCATGAAGTACACATGCATTTTATTAGCACTAAAGGACATGCAGTGCTTGTCACTGGGCATTAAAGCTCTTGAGCTCTCTTTTATTGTGAACCACAGTCGGTCGTGTTGGATGGAGCACATTTGTCAAAGATTCACTGAAGAACAAGTTCAGCATCAGCTCAGACTCCTCCAGAAACACAGTGGCTGCAGTTGAATAGTCTCTTTTTGTTTAGGAAAGATCCAAACTGAAATGATCTGGAAGAAGATCATGATTAGGGCTGTTTGAATAGTCTAAATGCTTAGAAAAGGTGGCTCAAAGCTTCCTTCCCTAACAACTCCTTTAGCACAGGATACCATCCTTTATTAAAGAAAAGGAGAATATTTTGTCTCCAAATTCTCTGCTGCAAATTTGCTTGAACAGCTCACTGAACTTTGGCTGATTCAGCTGGGCTGGGACATAAACAACAGAAAAGAATGGAGGCAGTATAAATCTACAAAAAAATCAGCGAACGTGCAGGTGCTGCCTGGAAACTGAGTTGAAAAATACTGGCAGAGAAAGTGAATCAGAACAATTTTTTAAGACTGGATCATTTGTACTGTTTCTTTTTGTTTACACTTGGGAGAATATTCTGAAAAACTTTATGGAGCTCAGCCTCACCCAGACTCTACCTACAGTGGCCGCCTAGAAATTCAGGTCTGAGACCCCTGATCTAAGTCATTTGTTTGTCAGAGATGTGCTGATATTCTCTAGAAGGAGGAGTCAATGCAAATCTCTGAAATCACTCATCACTACATATGTGCTTTACAGACAGGGACGGAGACACAAACACTGACACACAAACACACTGGAGACAGGACAAAGACCAAAAGACTTCACAATGACAGCACCTGAATATTTGGCTCTCTTACTCATCCTGTCATTTACCTGGCCAGGTAAGAACACAGACAGTGTCACTGACAAACTCTCTGGGTCATGACAGTGTTTAATGATCTGCTTTAACATCTGCAGGTACTGAGGCTCAAACTCTGACTCAGTCTGGTCCAGTGGAGAAAAGGCCCGGAGAATCCCACAGGCTCACCTGCACATATTCAGGGTTTGGTGGTGATATTGCTGCTGCTTGGATCAGACAGGCTCCTGGAAAAGGACCGGAGTGGATCGCTTGGATCAGCAGTGGTGGCACCATCTACTACTCTGATTCATTCAGAGGCCGGTTCACCATCTCCAGAGACAACAGTGCAAACCAGCTGTTTCTGCAGATGAACAGTCTGAGGACTGAAGACTCTGCTGTTTATTACTGTGCCAGAGACACACAGTGACACAAAACATCAGGAGAGCTGAACAAAAACCCTCAGAGTCTGAACACCTGTGACATGAAGCCACCAGAGGAGGAGCTCTGAGACCAGAAATAATGAAAACACCAGCTCACTGAGAGAAAGAGGAAGAAGTACACATTCAGATATGAAGAAGTAAAAAAAATACAAGTTGACCTTTAATACAGTTTTCATATTCGTACCACCAACACTCCTGACCCATTAATAAATTATCATCATAATGTCATTTTAGGATTCTTTTTGGGTTGCCACAAACTTCACAAAATGTTATAAAAAATAAAACAAAACAATTCAGCACATCAGAGGCAGTCCAAGATGTATTAGAAATTACATATATAAATAAAAAACAAGTCTTTGTGGCCTGATCTCTTAAATTCAAATGGTCCAAAGAAAAGGACAAACTGTTATCTATAAACGGAAAAAGATCATGTCCCATCAGACTGCAGAGAACAAAAGTTTGTGACGTTCACTAAAGAGTTAAAAATACTGTAGTTTTCCACACTACTTCTACAAGAAAACAGTGCAGGATGATGTGATGTGATGAGAGGATGGAGTACTGGAAATGATGGGAGCTGCTGAATTCTGGACCAGTTGAAGTTTATGGAGGATTTTCTGAGGGAGACCAAACAGGAGGGAGTTGCAGTAGTGGAGGTGATCAAACTTTGGACCAAAATGGCGGTGCTGTGAGGGATGAGGGAGGGGCGGAGTTGGTTGATGTTTCTAAGGTGGAAGTAGGCTGACTGGGTTCTGTTGTTGATGTGAAGGAGAGTGTGCTGATGAGGATGACACCCAGACTCTTTACCTGAGAGGAGGAGGAGATGGAGGAGTGATCAATGGAATAGTGAAACTGTTTGATTTGGAGCCAATTAGTAACATTTCTGTTTTATTGCTGTTTAATTTGAGGAAGTTGAGTGTGACCCAGCACTTTATTTCAAGAAAACAGTTGGTGAGGGAGGAAGGTAGAAGGATGGAGTCAGGGTTAGTGGAGATGTAGAGCTGGCTGTCATCCATGAATGTTATAGGTTTGGAGGATGTGGCCAAGCAGGAGGATGTAGATAATGAAGAGCAGGGGTCCAGGACAGAGCCCTGGTGCACACCTGTGGTGACTGGGAGTGGGTGGGAAGTGAATGATTTGAGTTGAATGAACTGAGTGTGGCCAGAGAGATATGATTTAAACCAGTTGAGGGGGGTCTGTGTGATGCCAATAGAGTGAAGTCTGTCCAGGAGGATGGTGTGGGAAATGGTGTCAAAGGCAGCACTCAGATTAAGCAGGATGAGGAGAGACAACAGACCAGAATCAGCAGCTAAAAGGAGATCACTGGTTATTTTAAATCATGCTGTTTCGCTGGAATGGAGCAGAAACCATATTGAAACTGTTCATTGAGATTATTGTTGGACAGATGAGAATGAAGTTAAAAGGCAACAGCTTTTTTCAAGAATGAATAGAAGATTTGAGATGTGGCCGAAATAATTGAGGTTGTTTGGGTCAGCACCAGGTTTCTTAAGTGTGGGAGTGACAGCAGCTGTTTTAAGGGGTGATGGGACAATTCCAGTGGTGAGGGAGGAGTGGGTTATGTGTGTGATGAGAGGGGCCAGAGATGGGGGAAGATCAGGTTGACAGAAGTGTTTGATTTTTTAATGAGGTCAGCAATTTCGGAGGCCAAGTGATTGACCAGGAGAAACAGTTGGAAGAAAGGAGGGTAATTTTGCAGGTACCTAAATGGACAAGGAGATGATTTTCCATCAGAATGGAGAGAACAAGAGTTACAGAGTCTGTGTGCGACTTTCACCAAAGACTAGGTCTGAACAGTACATCGTTTTTACAACACAATCATGAAGTACACATGCACATTATTAGCACTAAAGGACATGCAGTGCTTGTCACTGGGCATTAAAGCTCTTGAGCTCTCTTTTATTGTGAACCACAGTCGGTCGTGTTGGATGGAGCACATTTGTCAAAGATTCACTGAAGAACAAGTTCAGCATCAGCTCAGACTCCTCCAGAAACACAGTGACTGCAGTTGAATAGTCCCTTTTTGTTTAGGAGAGATCCAAACTGATCTGGAAGAAGTTCATGATAAGAGCTGTTTGAATAGTCTAAATGCTTAAAAAGGTGGCTAAATGCTTCCGTAAGCAACTCCTTTAGCACAGGATACCATCCTTTATTAAAAAAAGGAGAATATTTTGTCCCCAAATTCTCTGCTGCAAATTTGCTTGAACAGCTCACTGAACTTTGGCTGATTCAGCTGGGCTGGGATATAAACAACAGAAAAGAATGTAGGCAGTATAAATCTACAAAAATTCAGCAAAAGTGCAGGTGCTGCCTGGAAACTGAGTTAGAACAATACTAGCAGAGAAAGTGAATCAGAACGATTGATAAGACTGGATCATTTGTACTGTTTTTTTTTTTACACTTGGGAGAATATTCTGAAAAACTTTATGGAGCTCAGCCTCACCCAGACTCTACCTTCAGTGGCCGCCTGGAAATTCAGGTCTGAGACCCCTGATCTGAGTCAATTGTTTGTCAGAGATGTGCTGATATTTTCTAGATCATTTATCCATCAGCTGTGTGTGTGATGGTGCGTGTGGACTCATGAGCTCCAAATCTTCCAGTAGCCTATAACATCACACCGACCAAACAAAACTTTGACATCATCAGAGAAGGTTGATGGTGTTTTAGTCAGATACTCTAAAGTCAAAATATTTGTACAGATTTATCTATAAAGACTCGAGCCTCCTCCTTTTCCCACTCTCTGCATGTTTCTGCACATCAGAGTTATAAGAAGAAGAGCAGAGGCAGAGCTCTGATGAGAGGAAGACTCAACAGGTCTGTCACAGCTGAAGGATCAAGAGTTAGATCGTCAGGAGGGAATTTTTAATTATGGAAAAAACTATAATACTTTCATTGTCAAAAGAATGAAAAGTAGGCTGTCAGGAATTGGAACCAAAAGACAGGACTGAAGTTCTGGAGAAAATCTAAATGGTGTCCAAACATTAGTGCAAATCCAGGTTAATATTCTCATGATGGCATTATATCACAGAAAGAAGGGGGGTTTGCCAAATCCTGCACAGAATACAAAGACACAGGTCCTTATTTATAGATCTGTTGTAGAAACCTGCACAGATTTGGGTGCAGAAATCATCAAACTCCAGCTCACACATCTGAGCAAAGATCACAGACAGACATGATCAGAAAATGGGTTGTAGTCCCCTCAGTAGGACACTCTGTGTGTCCTCACAAGGAGACATATTCACACATTCATCTATTTCTGATCAACAATCAAAATGAGTTTATAACAGACCATCTGAGTCATTTGTTTGTCAGAGATGTGCTGATATTTTCTAGAAGGAGGAGGAGTCAATGCAAATCTCTGAAATCACTCATCACTACATATGTGCTTTACAGACAGGAACGGAGACACAAACACTGACACACAAACACACTGGAGACTGGACAAAGACCAAAAGACTTCACAGTGACAGCACCTGAATATTTGGCTCTGTTACTCATCCTGTCATTTACCTGGCCAGGTAAGAACACAGACAGTGTCACTGACAAACTCTCTGGGTCATGACAGTGTTTAATGATCTGCTTTAACATCTGCAGGTACTGAGGCTCAAACTCTGACTCAGTCTGGTCCAGTGGTGAAAAGGCCCGGAGAATCCCACAGGCTCACCTGCACATATTCAGGGTTTAGTGATGATATCTACGCTTCTTGGATCAGACAGGCTCCTGGAAAAGGACTGGAGTGGATCGCTTACATAACCAGCAGTGGTGGTAGCACCTACTACTCTGATTCATTCAGAGGCCGGTTCACAATCTCCAGAGACAACAGCCAAAAGCAGGTGTATCTGCAGATGAACAGTCTGAGGACTGAAGACTCTGCTGTTTATTACTGTGCCAGAGTCACACAGTGACACAAAACATGAGGAGAGCTGAACAAAAACCCTCAGAGTCTGAACACCTGTGACATGAAGCCACCAGAGGAGGAGCTCTGAGACCAGAAATAATGAAAACACCAGCTCACTGAGAGAAAGAGGAAGAAGAACACATTTAGAGATCCAGAAGCAAAATCAACAACAAATTCTTATCTCAAATACAGTTTTAATATCCGTACCACCAACACTCAAACATTCAGGTGGTGACGCTGCTGCTTGGATCAGACAGGCTCCTGGAAAAGGACCGGAGTGGATCGCCTGGATCAGCTGTGGTGGTAGCAGCATCTACTATTCTAATTCATTCAGAGGCCGGTTCACCATCTCCAGAGACAACAGTGCAAACCAGGTGTATCTGCAGATGAACAGTCTGAGGACTGAAGATTCTGCTGTTTATTACTGTGCCAGAGACACACAGTGAAGAAAGAGGATGAAACGCTGTACAAAATCTCAAACTGTCAAACAGCAACATGTTTTTCCAGGCATTGACATTTTCATCTTCAGTTTTATCATCCAGAGGAGATCATTTGCACCACCTTTAGCTTCTCTTTATTTAATAAGAGCCGTCCTGCTTTATGCATTAATATGCATAGTCAGGTCTTTTAGGATAAATGCTGATATGCTGGTTAACACAAAAAAGATCCTTGATAAATATGTCTGCACATGAGAGTGATCATGAAGGGGTCAGGTGCTCTGATAAAACTGGGGACCATCAATTCCTGGAGTCAGATGATGTGGCCTCAATGATTTTTGCAGATACGCACTTAATCACACAGAGGAGACATGAAAAACACACTAAAGGGTAGACCTATATAAATTTGAAAAACCAAATACTATCTTGTCACATTTTCCCATTTTAAACATTTCAAGAATAATACTGCTGCATTTTTGCTTGTAAGATGAGTAGAGAAAAAACAAACATGTCCAGGATAATCGGAAGATGTTGGTCCTGCTAAAGGTGAAAATTTGAATGGGTATGAATATTGTGCACCTTCAGAATTTGACTTTATCATTGGTGTGTCTCTGAGTAAAATAAGGTTGAAAAGCAATGGTCTGTTTGCAAAAAGACAGGAAATAATTTTGTCTAGTTTAAGGATGTAACGGTTACAGATAAAATGATAAACTTGGTAAGATTTCCAACGGTTAGTATTAGAGTTTCCTGTTCTAAATTATAGAAAATACCTGGTTGGTTGTTGACCTGCATGGTTGTGTGCAGCTATGAAAAGGAACAATCGAGGGGGGAGAAAAAGGAAATCTGAAACCTGGGCAGAGATCTGTAAGGAAGGATAAAGAACATGCCTTCAGGTGGCATGGATCTTATTCAGATTTAAAACTGAACAAAAGAGACCAACTTGACACAAGTACTTGACTTTGGAACATCATAAACTTAATAAGAATCCATACATGCTGTTGTTGTTCTGTGGATAGATTTAACATATATATCAGATGAACATCATATTAAATAAAGACAAGAGATACAGAGTAAACACAGAGGTATAAACAGAGGACACAAATGTCACCACATCACCAAAGACCAAGACAACATCTGGGATTATTCAAAAGAGAAAATCACATCTGGAGGGCAGGAAAAACTGTCTAGAGACAAAAGACAAAGGTCTGTTGTAACTTACTCAAGATAAGAAGACATGGTGAGGGATGACTTTGCTGTTCTCTGTATGCAAAGTGGTCTTCCTCTCAGTCTGATATAAAGACTCAACATCAGACTGTGAGTCAGAAAAGAGGAGAAGCTCCATCATGACACCTTCAACACCAACCATGCTCTCTGTAGCTCTGCTGCTGCTGACTGCTGGATCCTGTGAGTCTCTCTGAGGCAGACACACTGACAGTATGATCACAGCACAATGACTCCTGACTCTCTCATTCAATATTCAACATGTTCTCCTCCACTGGGGTGAAGAGTGAGACGCTGACACAGCCAGGATCAGAGACTGTGCAGCCCGGTCACACTCTGACCATCACCTGTCGGGTCTCTTATTCTGTCAGCAGCTGGTACACTCACTGGATCAGACAGCCTGCAGGAAAAGGTCTGGAGTGGATCATTACTGGTCGTGTGGGATGGAGCACATACATCAAAGATACACTGAGGAGCAAGTTCAGCATCAGTTTAGACACCTCCAGAAACACAGTGACTCTGAGTGGACAGAACATGCAGCCTGAAGACTCTGCTGTTTATTACTGTGCCAGAGAGTCACAGTGACACAAAACATCAGGAGAGCTGAACAAAAACCCTCAGAGTCTGAACACCTGCAGCATGAAGCCACCAGAGGAGGAGCTCTGAGACCAGAAATGATAAAGATGTCAGCTCACCGAGAGAAAGAGGAACAGGAACACATTTAGGGTGCAGAAGTAAAATCAGTCTGTATGCAGACGATATTCTGTTGTATTCGAAAAATCCTCAGACATCCAAAAAAGAAACCATCACTTCAATAAAAACTTTATCCAAAGTCTCTGACTGTTCCATGAACTGGTCCAAATCCACCATCCTTCCTCTCAAAAACAACAACTTGGATCTTGCAGTCCATGCATCACCAATTACGCACCACCCACATTACATACTTAGGAATTTGTGTCTCTCAGGGAGGTCAGAGTTGTTCAATCTAAATTTGATACCACTGCAAATAAAATATCTGACAATCTGCAATGCTGAACTCATTTACCACTATCACTCACAGGCAGAATATCAACCATTAAAATGTCAGAACTACCACCATTTCAAAATAACTACTGGAACAATAAGACTCTGAGAATCAAGTTAGCTACATTACAGGATTAGATGCTCCACTTTTCTTTCACTGTTTCATAACCAATAAACTCCAGCACATGCATAAATGGACCTGTGACAATCAACAGAACAATTCAGATATCAACATATAAAAATCTTTGTTCAGACCTCATTATCACAGATCTACCTCTCCTCAGTCAATCAACCAATCCTTGTTAAAATCATTATCCATATCAACAGCTCTGACAGACTGGTGGAAGTTTCATGAAATCACAAACTCCACTCTCAATCCATCATAATACACCCCAATTTGAAATAACCCGGATTTTCTCACTAACAAAAAAAAAAACAATCAGTTTTCTCTCATGGATTCATAAATGCATCACTCACTTGGGATACTTCCTCACTAACACCATCATTCTGCCATTCCCTGATTTGGTCCAGAAGTTCAGCATTGGGAGGAATCAATGTCTAGAATATTTACAACTCAAATCAGCTCTTAACTCAAAATTAACGATGACACGCATCAATCTAGACTTTCCTGTTCCAGCTTGAAATGTAATCAGAATTAAAACTACAAAGAAAATACTATCCATAGTGTATTCAAATTCAAATTTCAAATTTAAATTGATATTTATTGTCATTAAGTTACTACCAATGTACCAACAGAACTAGAAGGCGTTTCTCCAGGATCACCACAAATCACATACATTCATTTATACATCCCACTGAAAATGAATAAAAAAATAAATGAAAGAAAATTCTAAATTCTAAATTTGAAATAAAACAACACTAAAATTATTAATAATAATTATAATAAAAGTTAAATTAAAAGATGGCAGAGATTTAAGGCCATGCTGTGTTTAACAGCCAGACGGCTTGTGGCAGAAAGCTGTTCAGCAGCTCTTCATTGCAGTGATAGCATTTCCTTGAGGGTAGGAGCTGAAAGAAGCCTTGCAGAGGGTGAGGGGTCCATGACAATATTCTGGGCCCTGTTCCTGCAGCGGCACTGGAACATGTCTCGGACAGAGGGAAGTGAGGCTCCGGTGACCCTTTCTGCAGATCTCACCACTCTCTGCAGGGCCTTTTTGTCTGCTGCACTGCAGCTGGGGAACCAGTATTGTAGCAAAACTATTTACAAATGTGTATTTCGATCTGTGTGTGTTGCCAGATCCACAAATTTATTTGTAAAGAAATCTGTCTGTGTGTAAAATTAACTGTCTATTTTTTTTTTTTTAAATCTGTTTGTGTGTAAAATTAACTGTGTGTGTATTCAGATCCACATATATGTAAAATAAATCTGCAGCTGCGTAAACTGATCTGTATGCGGCCCTAATACACCCCCACCTTCTCTCCATCGCACCGCTGTCTGCTGAGCCAGCCAGGCTAAAAACAGCAGAGGTGACCAATATCGTTGGTCCTTGCACCCCCTGGTGGTCTGAGACTGTATCTCCACGGAGGCTCACAGACAAGTCTCCAAACACAGATACAAATTCTGCAGAATTTGTATCTGTGTTTGGCAGACTTGTCTGTAGCAAAAGTCACCAGTGAGAATACATCCAATGTAGTGGCAGATATCCACAGACCACACACCTCCATAGTGATTAATGTATTTACTGACCTGTCCACGCATACAGATCAGTTTACGCAGCTGCAGATTTATTTTACATATATGTGGATCTGACTACACACACAGTTGATTTTACACACAACATTTTTAAAAAAAAAAAAAAACACATTAATTTTTTTTACACAGAGACCTTTCTCTTTACAAATTTGTGCAATGAACACAATGAGAAGATCTGCCACAACAATACTGGCCCCATACAGGTGGAGATGGCATAAGTCAGTAGGCTCTCCACTGCCCCCCTGTAGAAGGTGGTGAGGGTGATGGTGGGAAGTGAGGCCTGTCTGAGTTTCCTCAGGAAGTACAGTCCCTGTTGGGCTCGCTTCACTAGTCCAGCAGTGTTCTTTGACCAGGAGAGGTTGTTAGAGATCTGCACTCCCAGGAACTCGATGTTATCGACCCTTTCCACTTCACGATTGCCAGTGCAGAGTGGTATGTGCTCGGTTGTGGTCTTCTGAAGTAAACAATCATTTCCAGTCTTTTCCACATTGAGCACCAGGTTGTTGTCTCTGGACCAGCTCTCAAACAGGTTCACCTCCTCCCTGCACCATAATGACTGTAGTGTCATCTGCAAACTTGATGATCAGGTTGTTCTTGTGCCTTGGCACAGGTTAGCAGTTTGCACGGCAGAGGGCTGAGCACACATCCCTGAGGAAACCTGTGCTCAATGTGATGGACTTGGAGGTGTTATTTCCAACACGGACTGACTGTGGTCTCTCAGTCAGGAAATCCAGTATCCAGTGAACGAGGGTGGGGTTAAGGTCCAGGAGGAGAAGTTTCTCCGTCAGTCTCTGTGGAATGATGGTGTTGAATGCAGAGTTGAAGTCGACATACAGAATTCTGGCATAGGTGTTTTGTTGTTCTAGGAGGGAGAGAACTGTATGCAGGGTGGTGGATATAGCATCCTCTGTGCAGCGGTAGGAGCGGTATACATACTGATGTGGATGCAGAGAAATAAATATACTATAAATATATAAAATCATAACTCAGTCAGATGAGACACCGTCACTACCAGCACAAAAATGGGAAAAGGATCTGGTCATCACTCCCAATGCTGACTTCTGGAACCAAATTCTAAAAAATATTTTTTACACGATTAACAATAACATTTGGCTAATACAATACAAAACAGTTCATAGAGTTCACTTCACAGGCCAAAGGATGTTTAAAATGGATTTAACACAATCTAGCACTTGCACACACTGCTCCCAAGACACACATGACGCCTACCTTCACGCCCTGTGGAAATGCATACCTGTACAACACTTTGGGGCTGAAATCACCACCTCACTCACCAATATTCTGGACTGCCTCATCCCTCTGTCCCCTCTCTCTGCCTCCTAGGAGATCTAACAACTTAAATCCAGAAAAAGATAAACCACTCCTCGTGGCACTGACTATCACCAAGAAAACAACCCTTATGAACTGGAAATCAAAATATACCATAACTATCACACACTGAAAAAACCTTCTGCTCCACTACATCTCACTAGACAAACTACCCAGCTCCATCAAACAGAACTCCAAATCTAAAGATTCAACATGGCAGCTCTACATAAATTCAATTAACTCATCATAATACCCATCAGTGATTCATATTTTGGTCCTCTTTATCTTACAGTCAACACTTCCCAAGCACAAAACACATACATTAATGAACAATTACTCTTTGGAGCTATTTTTTAAATCATGGATATAACTGTTGTATTTTAATTGCAAAAAGAATGAATAAGGGACTGTTAAGAACTGTAACAAACAGGCAATACTGAAGTTTTTATCTACATTCAAAAATGTATATGATGAATTACTTGTAAATCCAGGTTAATATTCTCATTATGACTTTACATCACAGCAGGAAAGCTGTTTGCCATATCATGCAGAGGGTGCAAAAACATAGGCCCTCATTTATAGATTTGTAGCTGAAACCTGCACAGATTTTTATCCAGAAATCATCAAACACCAGCTCACACATCTGAGCAAAGATCACAGGCAGACATGATCAGCAAATGGGTTGCAATCTCCTCAGGAGGACACTCTGTATGTCCTCCATCTGAGTCATTTTTTTGTCAGAGATGTGCTGATATTTTCTAGAAGGAGGAGGAGTCAATGCAAATCTCTGAAATCACTCATCACTACATATGTGCTTTACACACAGGGACGGAGACACAAACACTGACACACAAACACACTGGAGACTGGACAAAGACCAAAAGACTTCACAATGACAACACCTGAATATTTGGCTCTGTTACTCATCCTGTCATTTACCTGGCCAGGTAAGAACACAGACAGTGTCACTGACAAACTCTCTGGGTCATGACAGTGTTTAATGATCTGCTTTAACATCTGCAGGTACTGAGGCTCAAACTCTGACTCAGTCTGGGCCAGTGGTGAAAAGGCCCGGAGAATCCCACAGGCTCACCTGCACATATACAGGTGGTGATATTGATGCTGGCTGGATCAGACAGGCTCCTGGAAAAGGACTGGAGTGGATCGCTTACATCAGCAGTGGCAGTGGTTACATCTACTACTCTAATTCAGTGACAGGCCGGTTCACCACCTCCAGAGACAACAGCCAAAAGCAGGTGTATCTGCAGATGAACAGTCTGAGGACTGAAGACTCTGCTGTTTATTACTGTGCCAGAGAGCCACAGTGACACAAAACATCAGGAGAGCTGAACAAAAACCCTCAGAGTCTGAACACCTGTGACATGAAGCCACCAGAGGAGGAGCTCTGAGACCAGAAATGATGAAAACACCAGCTCACTGAGAGAAAGAGGAACAGAAACACCTATACATGTACCACCAACATAACCAATTTATTCATAAATTATCATCATAATGCCATTTTAGGGTTCTTTCTATGTTTTCACACTTCACAAAATATGAAGTATAATAAAAGTAAAACAGTTCAACAGGCAGTCCTAGAAATCTGTTTCACTTACTCCTCTATTTTTTTATTTCTTTGAGACCTGAACTTCCAAATTTACATGGTCCAAAAAAGGGACAAACTGTTTTCTATTGGAAGTAGATCATTACCCATCAGACTGCAGAGAACAAGAGTTACAGAGTTTGTGACTTTCACTAAAGAGTTAAAAAAAAAGTTGTCCACAGTACTCCTACAATAAGAGAAAAACCTTGATGTCAAATAATCACATTTATTTTGCTGCAGTGAGGACTCAGCTCATGGTGGTTTTGTGCCTCTAAAGTTTTACATCACCAGAGGGTGAAAGTCGAGTGGTGGGTCACTTGGTCTCTGACCTCATGCTTCCTAAATGGAGTCAGTTCATCCAGGCTTCATGACCCTGACCATCCAAATGTTAACAGGTCAGTCACTGGTCATGTTGGACATTTTTTTCAAAGTTTTAAGAAATCAACTTCAGGCATTTTTGTAGTATTACATTCACAAACTGCCTCCTTACAATGATGATCATGAGACTTTGGGACTTTGACTGTTGAGCAGCAGAATCAAGCCAGTTCATCTGTATGTCACTGTGTTCATTGTTGTCAGGTTGATGTAAATCCCTCCAAGCCTTCTTGAGATTTATCATTCAGTCCATGATGTTGGCCTAAAATCTTCACAGGATGATTCAGCCCCCGATAGTCGTTACCCTGAATGGTTTGTTAACTCCCCCTGTCATGTGAGGTGTTGAGGTCACATGCTCCCAGGTGTGAATATTTGGACAGCTTCCTGGGTAAAAAGCTCAGCACAGCATTATAAGTGGCAGAGAGGTTGTGTCTGAGTCCACCCCCTCTGTCAAAAGAAGGTTTCTCCAGTCTGGTGAAGATGGCTTCTTTCAAACCATCTTTCCTCTCTCGTCAAAACCTGCACGTTGCTTTCCTCAAAAGAGTGTCCAGTGTCCTTTAAGTGAAGGTGGACAGCCAAGTCCTGACCTGAGGACGTGGCTCTCCTGTGTTGAGCCATACTCTTGTGAAGCAGATGTTTAGTTTCCCCATTGTACAGGTCTGAGCCTTCCTCACTGCACTGGACTGCACAAAGCACATTGCTCAGTTTATGTCTCGGTGTTTTGTCCTTGGGATGGACTTTGTGATGGAATCTTCAAGATAACCATGACCTGGATGTATGAGGATCTACACAGACATTTTCAACACAATAGCTTGAAGAGTTCTTTAAGGAACTGCTCACAAGGCATTCACCTCAAGACCTGACAGATTTATGGACGTACAAATGGAAAGACAACCCAAGAGCACAAGTCATCTGGCCTTGACAGGTCAGAATGCCTTACACATCATCGATATACAGTCTAACATGTTTGATTTTATCCTACCTCCTGTAATTTTGTTTCCTCTGCATCAGAGACATTGAAATATGAAAGCAAAGAGAGCTCTAGATGTGTGACCACGATGGATGTTAAAAGATCAAATTTGCTACCCTGAGAATAAAGCACAAGACCAAGTCAAGGTTGTGGAGTCCTGAAAACAGAATTTCAACCTTAATAATAGTTCATATACAAGCTACCACCACAGACTGTAACGAGAAAAAGGCTGGAGAGAACGAACAGAGGAACCTTTGCACCTGCAGTATGAGAACGGCACTGGAAGCTCCACAGAATGTTTCATTTCCACAGAATCCTCCTGTGGCCATTGTGACGTCCTGTCATTGTTTCATCTGCAGTTTGAGCCCATTGGCACAGAGGGGTGTGCTCAGTGTAAAGCATAGTCTGTAGAAAGAATGTAAAGCTGCTAAAAAGGTGCCAAAACACACTGAACTAACCAGTTACCACTAAGTAGACAAGTCAATCAATCATAAGGGATTGGACCCATATGAACAAAGGGTTGTCCGGGGACAGGAGCTCCAACAGGGAAAATGCTTAATGAGACAAATTTAGTCACCAAGCAGAGTGTTGATGCTGTGGTTCTGAGGAAAGGAAACTAGTGTGCCTGTGAGCACACTTTGCAAATGCATTGCCTACATTATTTGGAAAGTTATTGTCAAAGCATGTAGAAATTGCTCTGCCTTGTGATTTTAACAAGTCCTTAAAAAATCCTGATCACCAACAAAATCTGATTGTGTATTTTCTGTGCTATGACTAACATTTCCCCGAATTTGTTCAATAGGAATTTGATTTGTGTTGTTCACAAACAAACATTAAAATCCAAAAACATCCATGCAGGAGACAAAATGAGAAAAATCTGTCATTTTATTCTTACAGAGCCCTTTGTGTGCTTTTTTGGATAACCTTAAAAGGTCAAATAATCTCCCATTTCAGTATTTCAAGCTTTTTTGCGTTATATCGTGTGATCATCACACGAGCAAATGTAGCCACTCTGATGCAATCCCATAAACAATTTAAAAAGACTAAAAGATTTTTAAAAAATGAAAAGAAAACTTAATCTAAATTGAAACTATGATACACAAAAATTTGTGTTCAGCTAGCAAGCAGAAAAGAAAACTGCATCTCTCTAAAGAAAAGGTATCTAATAAAGAAGTCAAATGTTCTTCTTCTGTGAGGAGGAGTCAATGCAAAGTGAGATGTGTTCCTCCTCTACTTCTGTGACTGCAGAGAGGAGGACAGAGGACAGTGGACTCACAGTTTGACATGATGGACTACAGGACAGGACTGCTGCTCTTCACTCTCTGCTGGACAGGTGGACATCATCTCAGTCACAGTTTGACTCATTTCATCATGTTCTCCATCTGAGCTCATTTCACTCTTTATATCCTCTCTACAGGTGCTGAAGGTCAGACTCTGACTCAATCTGGACCAGAGGTTAAGAGACCTGGAGAGTCCACCAGACTGACCTGTACAGCCTCTGGGTACACATTCAGCAGCCACAGCATGGACTGGATCAGACAGGCTCCTGGAAAAGGACTGGAGTGGATCGCTTATGTCAGATATGACAGTGCTTACATCTACTACTCTAATTCAGTCAGAGGCAGATTCACCATCTCCAGAGACAACAGTAAACAGCAGGTGTATCTGCAGATGAACAGTCTGAGGACTTAAGACTCTGCTGTTTATTACTGTGCCAGACACACACAGTGACACAGTCAAACAGTGAAGCTGAACAAAAACCCCTGAGCAACTGAGCACAGCAGAGGGGGAGCTCTCACACCAAAAATGATTGAAACATCATTTGTGTTAATGAAACAATATATTCCACAAATAAGTCAATGATCAATGTTAGAAAATCTTAATGATTTTAAAAACTCATATCAATCTTCTCAAAGCATTGCCCTTTGGTGTCTGTTCATGTCTGCGTGATCAAACCTATGACTACAGAGTCTGGGTATCAAGAACTCCTGCCCCTCTTTATGCCTGAGTTAGACTTTATGATTTATGACTGATGGAAGGTTCTGGTCCTCTCAGCTATCAAAACTTACTGTGATAAACAACAGCCAACGACCAGAATGCCTCACAATTCATCGACATAAAGCCTAAAACGTTGACTTTTGTTCTGCCACCAACAGGATGTTATTGTGGGTCAGAGATATTGATCAATGAGGGTAGAGAGAGCTTTGGTTGTGTTGCTGTAACCCAGGTGGAAAATTGTTAATTCATCCTCTCTTTCCCCTCATAATGCAACAAGCTTTGTCAAACATCATCACACCGAGCGTACTCTCAATCAGTGTAATATGAGCCAGCTGCAGAGTTTTGTCGGCAGTAGTGAGAGGAGCACTGTCCGTACCGAAGCCACAAGTCGAATGAATCATGGAATTGACCAGGTTGATGGTGAGCAACGAAGTCTAGCCTGAGCATGAAGCTTGAAGGTTGTGTCCGAATAAACCAGCTGAACCTCCACTGCTCTGTTCAGGCTGGTAAGAGGCTCCTTTGTGCAGCCGCTCCTTTTGTTTTCCCTAATTCTTTTGCTCCCTTTCAATTCTCTAGCCGCCCAAACATATTACACTCACTTCCCAACATCTGGACTTTTCCTCCTCCTGCTGGACACTCTATTATGTGTCCATCGAAAAATGATTGCGCCTGATTTTTTTCCTTTGTTTACAGGTGAGTGATCTCGTGTTTTTGGGACATGATAGAATCATGAGTACATTGGAGTTGTCTCACAGCCTGTGATTGATTCAATTGTATATTTGTATATATTTTGTTACCTGGGATGGCCATTTGTATTTTCATTGTAAATATCTATACTTTCTATGTCTTTGTTGCACAATTACAATATATGGTGTCACAAAAATTCATGTTTCCTCATCTCCTCTGTGTCTGTGAGCAGAACTCTGCATGCCTCAGCTTTCACTGCTGATTGGCTGATTGCTGTGCCCTTACTCTGTCTGTAACCAGAGTGTGAAACCAATCAGATGGTGCCATGGGTGGTACAAAATACTCAGAATATTTTCAACCTAGAACGGCTCAATCTGGATCAGATCAGCACCTTAATGATTTACCATCTCCCTTGGACCAAGCCACACCTCTGATATAGCTTTCATGTACAATACCCAAAACCAGTGAAGTTGGCACATTGTGTAAATCTTAAATAAAAAAAGAATACAATGATTTGCAAATCCTTTTCAACTTATATTCAATTGAATACACAGCAAAGACAAGATATTTAATGTTAAAGAAACTTTTTCTTTTGCAAATAATCATCAACTTAGAATTTAATGGCAGCAACACGTTGCAAAAAAGTTGTCACAAGGTCATTTTTACCACTGTGTTACATCGCCTTTCCTTTTAACAACACTCAGTAAACGTTTGGGAACTGAGGAGACCAATTTTTGAAGCTTTTCAGGTGGAATTCTTTCCCATTCTTGCTTGATGTACAGCTTAAGTTGTTCAACAGTCCGGGCTCTCCGTTGTTGTGTTTTATGCTTCATAATGTGCCACACATTTTCAATGGGAGACAGGTCTGGACTACAGGCAGGCCAGTCTAGTACCCGCACTCTTTTACTACGAAGCCACGCTGTTGTAACACGTGCAGAATGTGGCTTGGCATTGTCTTGCTGAAATAAGCAGGGGCGTCCATGAAAAGACGTTGCTTGGATGGCAACATATGTTGCTCCAAAACCTGTATGTACCTTTCAGCATTAATGGTGCCTTCACAGATGTGTAAGTTACCCATGCCTTGGGCACTAATACACCCCCATACCATCACAGATGCTGGTTTTTGAACTTTGTGCCTATAACAGTCCGGATGGTTCTTTTCCTCTTTGGTCCGGAGGACACGACGACCAAAAACAATTTGAAATGTGGACTGGTCAGACCACAGAACACTTTTCCACTTTGCATCAGTCCATCTTAGATGAGCTCGGGCCCAGCGAAGCCGGTGGTGTTTCTGGGTGTTGTTGATAAATGGCTTTGGCTTTGCATAGTAGAGTTTTAACTTGCACTTACAGATGTAGACGAACTGTAGTTACTGACAGTGGTTTTCTGAAGTGTTCCTGAGCCCATGTGGTGATATCCTTTACACAGTGATGCCGGTTTTTGATGCAATACTGCCTGAGGGGTCGAAGGTCACGGGCAGTCAATGTTGGTTTTGGGCCTTGCCGCTTACGAGCAGTAATTTCTCCAGATTCTCTGAACCTTTTGATGATATTACGGACCATAGATGATGAAATCCCTAAAGTCCTTGCAATAGCTGGTTGAGAAATGTTGTTCTTAAACTGTTGGACAATTTGCTCACGCATTTGTTCACAAAGTGGTGACCCTCGCCCCATCCTTGTTTGTGAATGACTGAGCATTTCAGTGAAGCTGCTTTTATACCCAATCATGGCACCCACCTGTTCCCAATTAGCCTGTTCACCTGTGGGATGTTCCAAATAAGTGTTTGATGAGCATTCCTCAACGTTCTCAGTCTTTGTTGCCACTTGTGTCAGCTTTTTAGAAACATGTTGCAGGCATCAAATTCCAAATGAGCAAATATTTGCAAAAAATAACAAAGTTTACCAGTTCGAACATTAAGTATCTTGTCTTTGCTGTGTATTCAATTGAATATAAGTTGAAAGGGATTTGGAAATCATTGTATTCTGTTTTTATTTACAATTTACACAGCGTGCCAACTTCACTGGTTTTGGGTATTGTAAATCCATACAGTAGTCTTGGGGTAATCTTTGCTAACAGGCAAAAAAAACAAACAGATGGACTCCTGCGAATCTAAAACCTCCATAGCAGAGGTAATTCTCACCACAATGCCATCTTAGGATACTTTCTGTATAGCCACAGACTTCACACAAATCAGAATAAAATTTAAGAATAAAGTATTTTAACATAATAGACTCACTCAAATCAGTCTGCCTCAAAAATGAATCCATAACAATACTTGTTAAATAAGAAAGAACAAAGTTTTATTGTGACCTGATCTTCAGAATAAAGACAGAGACAGACATGATCAGCAAATGGGTTGTAGACCCCTCAGTAGGACACTCTGTGTGTCCTCACAAGGAGCCATATTCACACATTCATCTATTTCTGATCAACAATCAAAATGAGTTTATAACAGACCATCTGAGTCATTTGTTTGTCAGAGTTGTGCTGCTATTTTCTAGAAGGAGGAGGAGTCAATGCAAATCTCTGAAATCACTCATCACTACATATGTGCTTTACAGACAGGGACGGAGACGCAAACACTGACACACAAACACACTGGAGACTGGACAAAGACCAAAAGACTTCACAATGACAACACCTGAATATTTGGCTCTGTTACTCATCCTGTCATTTACCTGGCCAGGTAAGAACACAGACAGTGTCACTGACAAACTCTCTGGGTCATGACAGTGTTTAATGATCTGCTTTAACATCTGCAGGTACTGAGGCTCAAACTCTGACTCAGTCTGGTCCAGTGGAGAAAAGGCCCGGAGAATCCCACAGGCTCACCTGCACATATTCAGGGTTTAGTGGTGAAATTGAAAATGCTTGGATCAGACAGGCTCCTGGAAAAGGACTGGAGTGGATCACCTTCATCAACTGGAACAGCGCTCACATCCACTACTCTAATTCAGTCAGAGGCCGCTTCACCATCTCCAGAGACAACAGCAGAAAGCAGGTGTATCTGCAGATGAACAGTCTGAGGACTGAAGACTCTGCTGTTTATTGGTGTGTTAATGCCGTCCCACTGTGACACAAGAGGAAGAAACACTGAACAAAAACTTAAGCTGTCCACACAAGACTGAAAATATCACATTATTTTACTTCACACAAGCGTGATTTCTTAATCACTGGTCTAGTAAAAAGACACCCACCACCACTGACAGAAAAATTTCTCTTTTCCACTCAGTGCACTACTTCTGCAATTTAAAAAAACATCAGCTCTATCAAGAGGTCCTCCTGTCAGTGTTGCAGGATTATAGACCAGAAGGCAAAAACCAGACAGACTCAGGACATGAAAACTTAATGCTTTAGGACTGGACTCCGGAACTGAATGATTGAAGACTGGAGGACAGAAAACAGACTGACTTACAGAGCTCACATTTTGCCTGTTCATTCATCCAACGTCTTTGACTGAATATATTCATGATCACTACTTAGAGCTCCTGTCACTTTAAGGACCCCGTTGGATCCAGTCAGCTCAAATTTGTCAGATATTTATGCTGCTTTCCTCGTCATTTTGGTAAAGATGAAGCTGTTTAATACTAACTGTTGGTTAGTTGTATTGAGTTAAAATATGCTAACTTTATATTCTGTTAGGATGAAATAAATCTGCTGTGATTTCACTGACAATATTGAAGTTGAACAATTAGACGTGATTTTCATCGAAGTAATTGCATTCAGCAGTACTTTAATTGATATTATAATAGAAGATTGTTATACATCAGAAGAAATAAACAAATACAGAAGAGAGAGAGAGATACAATGAGTTAGGATGAGTCTAAAAACCTGTTTTAAATGCAGGTCAGGTTTTATATTTGGATCAAAATGATTCCTGTGGATGCTTCTGAAGACTCAAACAGATAAAGTGGATGAGGAGCTGCTTGTTGTAGGATTGTGTCAGTCAACCTGTGGCAGTACCAACTTGATCCAAGACAGTCCAGCTGCAGACCTCCACTCTCAGCCCACTAGCTTGCAGACTCTACACCTCCATCATCAGAAGGAAGTGACATCATGATCACCTCCAATGTGAGAAGAAAATGGTGTCAGTTTTCAGTTGCCATGGTAACATGATTTGACAGTTGTGTTTCATTAAAAAACACAAAGTTTAAAATGCGTAATCTCTGTTTGGTGTAATGAACTTGAGTGTTTTCATTTCCTAGAGACACAGTTGCGTTATTTCATTTATTGCTTGACAGTCCTATCACAACCTCTGTGTTTACAGTCACTGCTGTTTTTACCGTAACACGAGGACAAAGGCAGCATTAGTTCAAGGTTTTATTAGTTAAGAACCCTTCACACCGCTGCACATCAACATCCCCAAAAACAGTCTCCCTGCCGGATGAGTCCATTAAATATTAAGTGTTTTTGAAGCGTCTGCTGCGCCCCGGTACGAGCATAGAGTCCGAGGCGGCAGTGACGGAGACGTGATTCAGTGAACGTCACAGCAGAGCCCAAAAGTCCTTCATAACATTCCCTCCTTAAACACTCTGAAGTGAAATGCTGTCCCATGCCAAGTTTTCCTCCCGATTATCTTTATATGAAGGCAGAGCCATTTGGTAGAGCTCATTTAATGTTAGTTTTGACCCGTGAAGTCTTCTATTTCCGGGTTCTCTCCCTACTAAGATGTGATTGGCTGCTGCCAGGCGGCTGCAGCTAGAAACAATTTTAAAATGCAACTAAGTGAAACTTGTGTTTTGGTTATTGCACACAAAGGTTTGATCTATGCAGACTTAGACAGGTGTGAATTTTCCAGGAGTGGGTTACACAAAAGATAGCTGCCTCTGTATGCAAAGTGGTCTTCCTCTGAGTCTGATATAAAGACTCAACATCCGACTGTGAGTCAGAGAAGAGGAGAAGCTCCATCATGACACCTTCAACACCAACCATGTTCTCTGTAGCTCTGCTGCTGCTGACTGCTGGATCCTGTGAGTCTCTCTGAGGCAGACACACTGACAGTATGATCACAGCACAATGACTCCTGACTCTCTCATTCAATATTCAACATGTTCTCCTCCACAGGGGTGAAGAGTGAGACGCTGACACAGCCAGGATCAGAGACTGTGCAGCCCGGTCACACTCTGACCATCACCTGTAAGGTCTCTTACTCTGTCAGCAGCTACCGGACAGCCTTCATCAGACAGCCTGCAGGAAAAGGACTGGAGTGGATCATAAGAGGTGGTGGGGGATACAGCACATATGTCAAAGATTCGCTGAGAAACAAGTTCAGCATCAGCTTAGACTCCTCACGAAACACAGCGACTTTGAGTGGACAGAACATGCAGCCTGAAGACTCTGCTGTTTATTACTGTGCCAGAGAGCCACAGTGACACAAAGCATCAGGAGATCTGAACAAAAACCCTCAAAGTCTGAACACCTGCAGCATGAAGCCACCAGAGGAAGAGCTCTGAGACCAGAAATGATGAAAACACCAGCTCACTGAGAGAAAGAGGAAGCAGAACACATTTAGATTCTGATTTTGAATATAAACCCAATACTTGCACCATCTGTTTCCACAGTTGTCACACAATACTAGGGTAACTTCAAAAATAAAACAGTCTTACATTATACAGTCATTCACAGCAGTCTGCCTCATAAACCATTTCAATACCATATGTTATATAAGAAATTAATCACCTGTGACCAGATCTCCTGAATCTATAGAGCCAAAGACAGCCAACTGTCTCCCCTAAATGGAAAGGAGATGATTTTCCATCAGAACAGAGAGAACAAGAGTTACAGAGTCTGTGGGACTTTCACCAAAGACTAGGGCTGAACAGTACATCGTTTTTACAACACAATCATGAAGTACACATGTACTATAGTAGCACTGAAGGACATGCAGTGTTAGTTGATGGGCATTTAAAGTTCTTCTGTTTTATGAGGAACCACAGTTCGTCTTGTTGGATGGAGCACATTTGTCAAAGATTCACTGAGAAACAAGTTCAGCATCAGCTCATACTCCTCCAGAAACACAGTGGCTGTAGTTAAATATTCTCTTTTAGTTTAGGAAGGACTGATTGAAATGATCCGAAAGAAGTTCATGATCAGAGCTGTTTGAATAGTCTAAATGCTTATGAAAGGTGGCTCAATGCTTCCTTTAGCATCTCCTTTAGCATAGAAAACCATCCTTACTGAAAGACAAAGACAAATTCTCTGTGGCAAATTTGCTTGAACAGCTCACTGAACTTTGGCTGATACAGCTGGGCTGGGAAATGAACAACAGAAAAGAATGGAGGCAGGATAAATCTACAAATTCAGCAAAAATGTCGGTGCCTCCTGGAAACTGTGTTAAAAAAATACTGGCAGAGAAAGTGAATCATAACAATTGATAAGTCTGGATCATTTATGCTGTTTCTTTTTTTACACTTGGGACCCTATTCTGAAAAACTTTAAAGATCTCAGTCTCACTCAGACTCTACTTCCAGTGGGACCCTGAAAATTTGAGTCTGTGAATCCTGACCTAAGTCATTAGTTTGTCAGAGATGTGCTGATATTTTCTAGAAGGAGGAGGAGTCAATGCAAATCTCTGAAATCACTCATCACTACATATGTGCTTTACAGACAGGGACGGAGACACAAACACTGACACACAAACACACTGGAGACTGGACAAAGACCAAAAGACTTCACAATGACAACACCTGAATATTTGGCTCTGTTACTCATCCTGTCATTTACCTGGCCAGGTAAGAACACAGACAGTGTCACTGACAAACTCTCTGGGTCATGACAGTGTTTAATGATCTGCTTTAACATCTGCAGGTACTGAGGCTCAAACTCTGACTCAGTCTGGTCCAGTGGAGAAAAGGCCTGGAGAATCCCACAGGCTCACCTGCACATATTCAGGGTTTAGTGGTGATATCTATGCAGTTTGGGTCAGACAGGCTCCTGGAAAAGGACTGGAGTGGATTGCTTACATCAATGATGCAAGTTCTGACATCTACCACTCCAACTACGTGAGAGGCAGATTCACCGTCTCCAGAGACAACAGCAGACAGCAGCTGTATCTGCAGATGAACTGCCTGAAGACTGAAGACTCTGCTGTTTATTACTGTGTCAGATATGCACACAGAGATATAAAACATCAGGAGAGCTGAACAAAAACCCTCAGAGTCTGAACACCTGGGACATGAAGCCACCAGAGGAGGAGCTCTGAGACCAGAAATAATGAAAACACCAGATCACTGAGAGAGCTTTTCAGCTTCCTCAGGTTGAAGAGACGCTGCTGTAGGGAAATCACAGCAGCGTCTCTCCTACCTGAGGAAGCTGAAGAGATTTAAACTCCCCCAGAGGCTCATGACAAATTTTTACAACCGTGCCATTCAGAGTGTGCTGACATATGGTCTGCAGGTGTGGTTCTCCAGCTGCACTAAGGCAGAGAAACAGGTGATCCAGAGAGTGGTGAGAACGGCAGGAAAAATGATTGGGTCATCTCTCCCAGAGATCTCCACTGTATTCACCTCTCAGCGCCTGCGTCCAATTCCACCCAGCACACTGTTTGTTCCAACTGCTGCCTTCTGGCCAGAGGTACAGGTCACTCCCTGCTAGAACCAGCAGAACGGCTAACAGCCTCTATTCTCAGGCCATCAGACTTTTGAATGAACACTGTCCCCCTCTCCCTCCTCTATCATCCACTACCCCACATTAACCATATCTGTGAACTAGACTTGCATTGTTGCAGTAAACATCCATCTACACCATGCTACTGTTCTGATTTCCACTCATGAATACTCTACCTTTTGTTGTGTCGTTGTGTTTATATGTCTATTGCCTACCTCATTATTTTGTTTACATTCCAATGCACTTGTGATTACATCATAGCCATGCCACTGAGTGTTTGATGCTCTAAATGTAATTTTGTTGTCCTTGTGTCAATGACAATAAATTATTGAATCTTGAAAGAGGAAAAGAACACATTGACAGATGAAGAGCTTTGTGCCATTTGGGCGACTGCTTCCTTTAAAATTCATCATCATAATACCTTAAAGGATTCTCTTTGGGTTGCCACAGACTTCACACAATAATAAGTAAACTAATAAAGATTATTTGACTTTCACCTAAGACAACAAAGTTGTCCAATGACATTTAAGAGAAAATCTGATGGTAAAAAATCACATTTTTTATGCATTACAAGATCTGTCATTGGTCATGTTGGACATTAGGGCAAAGTTTGAAGACAATCACCCTCTGTATTCTTGTGATATTACAGTCTCAAATCTGTCCCCTAACAATGAGGATCATGACGGTTGACCAGCAAAATCAAATCAGTTCATCTGTACAGTGTTCATTGTTGTCAGGTTGATGGAAATTCCTCTTGGCATTCTTGAGATTTATCATTCACAAACAATGGATGACCACAAATCTCCATGACTTTGACCTTGGACCAAGAAGAAATTAACTTCATGTATTCATGTGGTACAACATTTACAAAACTGCATCCTGGAAATCATGATCATGAGAGTCTTGGTCTTTGACCTTTGATTAAAATTCAAAACAAGTAATAGACAAGTCACAGCATTCATTGTAGTCAGGTTTAATGATGTTAACTTTTGACCGACTACCTTGAATGCAGGTCATGTGGTCAACGTTTCAAAAGAAAAAGCCTGAAGACATTTTGGGATATCTCACTCAAAAGCCCGAAACCTCATGACCTGAGAGACATTACAAAAAGGACAAATGGACAGAAAACCCAAGGACACAAAGTTTCTGACCTTGGCGCAGAGGAATAAAAAACATTATAGCTGTAGATTTAAACATTTCAACTTAAAGTATCTGCATTAACAGTCAAATGTTCTTCTTCTGTGAGGAGGAGTCAATGCAAAGTGAGATGTGTTCCTCCTCTACTTCTGTGACTGCAGAGAGGAGGACAGAGGACAGTGGACTCACAGTTTGACATGATGGACTACAGGACAGGACTGCTGCTCTTCACTCTCTGCTGGACAGGTGGACATCATCTCAGTCACAGTTTGACTCATTTCATCATGTTCTCCATCTGAGCTCATTTCACTCTTTATATCCTCTCTACAGGTGCTGAAGGTCAGACTCTGACTGAGTCTGGACCAGAGGTGAAGAGACCTGGAGAGTCCCACAGGCTGACCTGTACAGGCTCTGGGTTCACATTCAGCAGCTACTGGATGGTCTGGGTCAGACAGGCTCCTGGAAAAGGACTGGAGTGGATCGCTTTTGTGCACACATACAGTTCACACTTTTATTACTCCGACTCAGTCCGGGGCAGATTCACCATCTCCAGAGATGACTCCAGCAGTAAAGTCTACCTCCAGATGAACAGTCTGAGGACTGAGGACACAGCAGTGTATTACTGTGCCAGAGGCTCACAGTGAGAGACGAGGACGGGAGAGTCGTACAAAAACTACTTCCTCTTTTTATCCCCATGAAAACACGTGGAGCCTTTTAGGCAAACTGTTAAATGAATTAAACAGGAAGACCTAAAAAAAAAATTAACAAATATTTAAGTCAGTTTGTTATTATTCCTCCTAATGTTTATGTCAATGAATCAAAAACAGTCCTTGAAAAATGATCAAGGTTCAGAAGCTGTAACCACGATGAACTCAAATAAATCTTAACACCGGTGTAAAGAAACAGGTAAAAGAGAAACACTAGAGATGAAAATGAAAATTGATTTTACTGTTACATAACTTTCACAGTCATGTATGAAAGAGCGCCTTTTGGATTCTCAATTAAAATTTGCATTTTTAAGTCAGTACTAAAACTGTCCCTAACTTTAGTTCTTACTCTAGTCCACTTGTCTCCTCTTACCTCCCTTCCTTCACCCTCACACCAACACAGCATCGTGTGGATTTGCTGTTCATCATGAGACTGGATCCACATTCAAGATTTCCTGCTGCTTAACAGAAGGTTTTTTCTTGCCGCCATGATGGAGGGATTCATGATTGGCTTTGTGGATTCATGTTGGGTGTTGGATGTATATTGTTATGCCCCGTCTAGGGGTGGTCAGGACACAACATGAAATAAACCCGTTTCCACCGAGTTCAAACAGCCACTGGAGCCAGGTAACAGGTTTCACCGTGAATCGGTACAATTTATTTACAAAAACACCCAAATTGCCACAATAATAACAACAATCAAACAATACCTCGACTAAAGAATCACCTCTCCATTACCGTAAACATAAACCAAAATCTAATCGCTTTCAGCACCAAAGCTGACGTGGCAGTTTGAACCGCGGCTGATCCAGGGATTCCCTCCTCGACGCAGTCACGTCAGCGAGCGCTTTATATGAGCCTTTCCCTCCTCCAAAACCAATCACCAGCGTCGGCATGATGCCAGCAGTCCAATTGGAGGCAGGGGCGGCACACCTGATCAGGACAACCAGACGCACACACGAACACACTCAGCCACACAGAGGGCGCAGGAGAACCCTCGCAACACCGCCACACACAGAAAAAAAAACACAATACAAAACAAAATACGACCAGGGTTGTAACAAGAGTCATTAACCCTAAAGTATGTTCATGGGAAAAAATAAAATGCAATAATTTTCTTTCTCCATTATTAAAGCTGATTTTTTTTTAATGATGAAAGACAAACTTTACCATCCATGTGAGGAAAGCTAAACCTCCCCATCCGTGTTTCCTATTTGACTATAGAGAGGACGGTACATTTTCAATTAAGACTTCAGTTTTGTTTTCAGCAAAGTAAAAGAGTTCACCTGTGACTTCACTGAAAATAATTCAATTATACACAACTGATTATTAACTGGCAGCCTTGGGGACACAGAAGGTTCCCCACAGTTTCCACTTCAGCCTCAACATCATCAACTTAATTAAAGTGTGTGTGTGTGTGTGTGTGTGTGGGTGGGGGAGGTAATACTGTATTTTTTGGTGTATATTTTTGTTATTAAATCCCTACTACTCTTCACAGAATCCTCAAACACAAGTAAAAATGAAACAGGAATAACTTAGTGAGCCAAGTTTTAATGATTCACTCTGGGGCTTTCACGTTTTCCATCATGCAGACAAACTTCATCCCATGGTTCAATACTGGCAAATACTGGCTGACCAGAGGAAATCTGTTCTGCTCTGCTCTGAGGTAATTAGTCGGTTTAGTGCTGTTTAATTACATGTTTTCAGTGGCTTTGCATTCATTCTACAATATATGTTCTGTAGCAAAGTGAAGCAAATGGGCGTAAACTGCTTTTTTATAATGTTCAGATGTCATACTGATAGGTCTATCCAGGTGGAGCTGTGGGAACAAGCCCTTTTTGACAGCATTAAGTGTTTGCCTGGAGAATATGGGATGTCTACATGCCACAAACTCTTTGTCTTGTGAGAGGAAGAACTCTGTCTCACTAATACACATGTTCAACGCACCAAAGGGCAAAAACTGCAGAGCCTAAGGGGCGACATTTGGGCTGTTAGATAAATTGACAATGAGCTGGTGATGAACACTAATAGAAATCCACCACATAAAGATGACGTCTGATGAAAACTCAGCTGAAAGTATTCAGCATGAAAGTCCCTCGAGGGAGGAGTCAATGCAACGTGAGATGTGTTCCTCCTCTATTTATGTGACTGCAGAGAAGAGGACAGAGGACGGTGGACTCACAGTTTGACATGATGGACTACAGGACAGGACTGCTGCTCTTCACTCTCTGCTGGACAGGTGGACATCATCTCAGTCACAGTTTGACTCATTTCATCATGTTCTCCATCTGAGCTCATTTCACTCTTTATATCTTCTCTACAGGTGCTGAAGGTCAGACTCTGACTCAGTCTGGACCAGAGGTTAAGAGACCTGGAGAGTCCACCAGACTGACCTGTACAGCCTCTGGGTTCACATTCAGCAGCTATGAGATGCATTGGATCAGACAGGTTCCTGGAAAAGGACTGGAGTGGATCGCTTACATCCACCGCGGTGGTGGTACCACCTACTACTCTAATTCATTCAGAGGCCGGTTCACCATCTCCAGAGACAACAGCCAAAACCAGCTGTTTCTGCAGATGAACAGTCTGAGGACTGAAGACTCTGAAACCTGCAAAGATTACATGAAAGAATCATTCTGATAAATAATAAATAAAATAAAAAAAAAAGCAAATTTTTTCAATTTTTCTCATCTGGATTGGGGCCCCTTTGTTTTTCACCAAGAAGCTCATCCTCAATCAGTCATATTCACACAAAATCAAGGGAGGGAGGGGAATCAGTTTTCCTGTATTTAGGAACATCTCTGGGGCAGCCAACGCAAGGACTCAGATGTACTTTTCTAGGGGACAAGCTGATGAAGCACTGAACAAGCCCCCATGGCCAAGGATTGAGGCTGCAGTGTGCAGGTCCTCCCTTTGCTGTTTGCTTTTCTCTAAGACAGAGTCGTCTCCTCTCAAATATATTGGTAATAGCTTAATTTTGACAAATTGTATTAGGATCTTGAATCTATATGCAATAACCATTCCTTTCTGCCATCCCAGGTGGATGGGGTGTTTGCAGACTGGAGAGAAAGGGGAATAAAGACCCTCAAAGGCTTATATATTGACAAACATTTTGCATCCTTTGGTCAACTACAGACTAAATTTAACATACCAATCTCCCATTGCTTCCGGTATCTCCAAATTAGGCACTATGTCAAAAGCCCAGTTCTAAATTTTGAGACTTTGCCAGAAAAGTGTCCATTCTATGAACTTATGCTGCTTTTTCCTGACTCCAAACAACTAATATCCCGTTTTGTGTCCCTGTTTTCCATCTCTGCATCCTCCAATCACCTCAAAGAAGCCTGGTCTAATGAACTGGAGTTTGAGATCTCTAATGATATCTGGTTTGAAGCTTTGACTAGAATCCACACCTGTTCTATTAATGTGAGATACAGGTTGATTCAGTTCAAAGTTATACACCGTCTGCATTACTCAAAGTCTAAACTGCATAAAATCTATCCTTCACTTTCTCCATTATGTGATAGATGCAGAGGTGCAGAAGGATCTCTAATACATCTGTTCTGGTCGTGTTCTCAACTGCATACATTTTGGTGTGAGATCTTTCAGTGGTTTAGTAAGGCTTATGGCTTGGACATTGCCCCTGATCCAGAGCTGGCACTCTTTGGGTGTTCAGAGACTTCCCTTAGATACTCACCTGAGATACAGAAAGCCTTAATGCTTGGCATGGTTGCTGCGAAGAAAATCATTCTTCTGATGTGGAAAACTCCCACTCCTCTACTTTCAGAGATGGCTGAATGAAATGATAATAACGATCCAAATGGAAAGAATTCGCTTCTGCAAATCAAAATCTCAAAGCAAATTCCTGGACATATGGAGCCCATTTAATGACTGTCTGAAAAGTGAATAATTGTTCTGTCTGGGTTTTGTTTTAAATTTTGTGCATTTATTTATGTACTCTATTGGCATTTCCATGACACCTGACCACGTATTCGTTAACAATATTTCAATTCTTTATGCTGCATTGGCAACTTGATCTGGCAGCTCTTCTACATTGTTGTCCTATGTTCCACTGTTTACTTTTCCATCTTTCTTTCATTATGCCTATTGTATCTTTTAGATATATATTTGAAAAACTCTGAAAAAAAAATATTTGAATAAGTAAATAAAATAAATAAATCCATGTAAATGGAAAGTCCTTTTAAGATAAACGAACCTTTACAGCCTCACTGTCCTCTCTTCTCTCTGCTTCATGCCATCAGGTTGTTCACACTAGAAAGCAAAAACTTCATAAATGAAAGTTACAAAAATGCAATGATGGAGACTGACATGGTGATGAATTTGTGACCAAGACTCAACTGAGTATTACTCTGACGGAAATTCACAGTGATGCTTTCAAAGACCTACAGGGACAGTAAGAGATCTACAATCTGACTACAGTTACAGCAGAGAGACACTGACTACAAAAACAAACCAGCGAACACATTTCAGCATATGATGTCTAGGCTGGGACACAGACAAGAGGCAGACTCTAAAACTAAGTCTCATCTGAAAGATCAGAAGTGAGATCTTGGTTAAGCCAACAATGACAGCAGGGAGATTGAAATTCTGAAATATTTCTTACAGTTCAATCTTCAGAAATTGCAGGGGGCACTTTATAAATTTGAATTGACAGGCAGAACTGTAACTGGAACCAAAAATAATTTAAAATCCAAATTTTACCAGGGACACCAGGGAGCCATGTTCACATTGGCACCTAAGCATCAACCTGAATATTCTGAGACCCTGAAAAAGTACAGTTGTATTAACAGATCAAATTATTGTCTTGAGAGTTAAAAAGAGAATTTAAATCCCAAAATTTCAGGACAACAAGTGAGTATCCTGACAAATCTTGAACAAAAAGCATAGACACAGACCCTCATTTATAGATCTGATGTAGAAACCTGCACAGATTTTTAAACATTAGCTCACACATATGAGCAAAGATCACAGACAGACATGATCAGAAAATGGGTTGTAGTCCCCTCAGTAGGACACTCTGTGTGTCCTCACAAGGAGACATATTCACACATTCATCTATTTCTGATCAACAATCAAAATGAGTTTATAACAGATCATCTGAGTCATTTGTTTGAATCTTTTGTACTGATCAATTTACCTTAGAGCAGAGCTGTCTGTGGTGCTGAATCTTTTGTACTGACCTATTTACATAAGTGTAGAGCTGTCCATGGTGCTGTCCTTAAGTCAACATAATGCCCACTCTGACCTACCACTGAGGACGCTGAATTACTATTGTCAGGATGAGAAGCTGAGTTGCATTTATTTCTCTGGTTTGTTTGGGTCTCACTGATTCATTCCCTTCTTTAGTGAAGCACTTAGCATTTAGCTGATGAGCTAAATGAACCTCTTGAGACACAACCGACAAGTGGATAAATGTCAAAGTAATAATTGTGCCCCTTAAGAAAAAATCTTTTTATGACCACAAAGTGATTCAAAATTGTCAAAGGACCACATGTCCATAAGTGTGTTTTTTTGGTCATCTTTTTTCTGCTGTTCATCACTTTTGTTTGTTTAAATTTCTTTTGGCCTTTTATTGAAACAGCCAAAACAAATGCAGAAAAATTCAACTCAAATGACCAAAAATGGGTCAAGATAGTCTCTATACTGCGTTCACACTGCAAGCGACCCAGCTACCAAAATTGCATTGTCCACTGAGGCAGCATCAGGCTTCCATGGATACCTCACTTTGGTGACCGTTCCCATCAGCCGTCGCTTGGTGACGTCACGTCCGCTCAAGTTTCACTGCGATCATATCATATATCACATAATAGGATGTATAAGCGGACATTATTCCAGCTGTATCCTTTTCATTCACTTATCAGCCACAAAACACTGCAGCTGATGCCCTGAAGCAGCATTATCTGTCAGTTTACCGCGGTCCGTCTTGGCGGAACTAATGTCCCCACTGACATTAGTTTCACCGAGACAGAACTCATCCGCCCTGTAGTCCGGATTAATAGCTGTCTGTCGAGGGTACCGTAACAGGTACACACACTGCTAATTGGCTGATGCTGCACAGCCACACACGACATCGTCTGAGTAGATCAACTTTTTTCAACTTTGACATCGCGTGACGAGTGAAGTGCTCATCTTCTACGCGGCTGTTGCATCGCGGGAGGATCAGCCCTGCCCCATCACAGCTGTACATTGACTTTGAATGGAGAGTGATCGCCAAGGTAGTACAAGTAGCGTCCGGTGTGAACGCACCTTTAGGGTTTTTTTTAACAGACTGTATTTAGATGAATTACCCATGTTTCTTAAAAACGGTGCAATATTTACAGAGTTACATGGTAGGCTATATTATTGTCATCCTTGATGTCATAGTAGCACAAGAATCATGTGGTCAGGCAACCACTATCTGCAAATTATTTCATTGTTACTTAAATCAAAAAGTGATACTCTCCTTTGATAAATTCTTCCTTTTGCGCGCCTGCCATCTCGCCTGCCACGGTGCCTTCACCTAGCTACAATCACTACTGCCATGATCACCGGAGAGTTCGGGCATGACAGCCCTTATATAGGCTCTGCTCCACAGTTACCACCAACTCAGTGCAATATGTAATCATTTGAGCAAGAGCGAGAGAGTGAGACACAGAGAAAGAGAAATTACGCTAAACAGCATGTGGCAATTAGCCTTGGTCTGTGAGGATTGAGGCTCATTTGCATAGGAAGGGGCACTTAATTCAAGATCATCTTCTAATTTACATGCATTCAAATTTGACCGGTGTAGCCAGGAGCAGCAGTGCAGTTTGGGTTCAGGATGCATGTATTTCACCCTTTGCATGTGCTTTGAGGATCGCACACCATCTTTTTCTGCAATTTCCACAGGCTCAACAGTAGCAAAAGCAGTGTAATCCTTTTGAGGATCTGACCCTTGGTCTTTGTCCTATGACCTATCAAGTCATGTTATAGACAAGTCACAGCTTTTATTGCACAAAGGTTTGATGGAAATCCTTCCAAGGTATTCTTGAGATATCACATCATCAGGCTAGAGATGACCAAACGATGACTTTTGACTTATATGGTCAAGTTTCAAGAAAAAGGCTTGAAGACATTCTAAAGGTATCTCACTCAAACGGCCTTCACCTCAAGTCCAGACAGATATAGGGACGTACATAAGGACAACCCAAGAATATAATGTATCTGGCCTTGGCAAAAAAGAATAAAAAACATACTAACTGTGTGTTAGGACAGAACACTAACAGTCAAATGTTCTTCTGTGAGGAGGAGTCAATGCAAAGTGAGATGTGTTCCTCCTCTACTTCTGTGACTGCAGAGAGGAGGACAGAGGACAGTGGACTCACAGTTTGACATGATGGACTACAGGACAGGACTGCTGCTCTTCACTCTCTGCTGGACAGGTGGACATCATCTCAGTCACAGTTTGACTCATTTCATCATGTTCTCCATCTGAGCTCATTTCACTCTTTATATCCTCTCTACAGGTGCTGAAGGTCAGACTCTGACTCAATCTGATCCAGAGGTTAAGAGAACTGGAGAGTCCACCAGACTGACCTGTACAGCCTCTGGGTTCACATTCAGCAGCCACTATATGGCCTGGGTCAGGCAGGCTCCTGGAAAAGGACTGGAGTGGATCGCTTACATCAGCAGTAGTGGTGGTAGCACCTACTACTCTGACTCAGTCAGGGGCCGGTTCACCATCTCCAGAGACAACAGTGCAAACCAGCTGTATCTGCAGATGAACAGTCTGAGGACTGAAGACTCTGCTGTTTATTACTGTGCCAGAGACACACAGTGACAAAAGAGGAAGAAACGCTGTACAAAAACTCAGCAACATGTTAGAAATCACAGCACCAAGAGGAGGCAACAAAGATTATTTGCCACAAAAAAATATCATTTATGAATGAAATTAAATTCCATTTTAATCATTGTTGTAATATTTTTTCTGTAAAATGAGTGTGATTTAAAATGAAGCAATAGTCCTTATATTAGGATACATGTCAAAGAGATCCTGAATACATGCTCTATGTCTGAACATAATTATTATGACGGGGCCAAGGTGGCAAAAGAAAAGTACCTTGTATATTGGTTAGGGCAAGCAGATGGTACAGGGGGGTTTAAAAAGTCTAATGATCTCAATTTACCATTACAGGAGCCCCTCATAAGTGTCAAGAAACTAAAAGAGAGCCTATGTTAAATAAAAGTCCATCAATTACAAACAAACCCTCCCTGCATGACTGCTTCACCATCTTCATCCTCGTCTCTCTGCTTCATGTCCTGTTGTTCACATTGGGGAGCATCAACTTCAGAATGAGGACGTTAAAATAATCAAGTAAAGAACAATGGTGCCTTTAATGCAGATAAAACTAGATTATATGAAACTGGGTATTATTCATTCAGATATTCACAGTGATGTGAGTTATCTACAATGTACTTTCTATGTGCAATTACAGTGTGGAAGTACACCCATGTACAATCACTTATCCCACGTGCAATTACTCACTAAAATATGTATATAATCTTTATAGGATTTGCTTTTAGTTTTGTTTCCAAGACCTTTGTATATTTTTATATTTTTATATATTTTATGTCTTACATAGGTAGAGTAATGTACATGCTGCTACTTTATAAACTTAAGTCTATTTTTTATTCTGTTAATGCTGTCCACTTTGCTGCTGTAACACTGTAAATGTCCCCACATGGGACATATAAAGGTTTATTCTATTCTTCTATTCTATGCTTCAAAGACCTACAAGAGCAATGAGAGATCTACAATCTGGATGTAGTTACAGCAGAGATACACTGACTACACAAACTTCAGTGTTGTGGAAGATCAGACTGGGACACAAAGAGGAAGAATGAACATGTCTGTTACAGCTGAAAGCTCATGATTAAGATTTAAAGGAGCAAATTTTGAATGATAGAAATAATTGATATTTTTGCTCTTCAATAACAATGAATTAGGGACTGTCAGGAAATTGGACAAGTCATGCAACAAAGACACAGGCCCTCATTCATAGATCTGTTGTAGAAACCTGCACAGATTTTTATACAGAAATCATCAAACAGCAGCTCACACATCTGAGCAAAGATCACAGACAGACATGATCAGTAAATGGGTTGTAGTCCCCTCAGTAGGACACTCTGTGTGTCCTCACAAGGAGTCATATTCACACATTCATCTATTTCTGATCAACAATCAAAATGAGTTTATAACAGACCATCTGAGTCATTTGTTTGTCAGAGATGTGCTGATATTTTCTAGAAGGAGGAGGAGTCAATGCAAATCTCTGAAATCACTCATCACTACATATGTGCTTTACAGACAGGGACGGAGACACAAACACTGACACACAAACACACTGGAGACTGGACAAAGACCAAAAGACTTCACAATGACAACACCTGAATATTTGGCTCTGTTACTCATCCTGTCATTTACCTGGCCAGGTAAGAACACAGACAGTGTCACTGACAAACTCTCTGGGTCATGACAGTGTTTAATGATCTGCTTTAACATCTGCAGGTACTGAGGCTCAAACTCTGACTCAGTCTGGTCCAGTGGTGAAAAGGCCCGGAGAATCCCACAGGCTCACCTGCACATATTCAGGGTTTAGTTATGATATTGCTGCTGGTTGGATCAGACAGGCTCCTGGAAAAGGACTGGAGTGGATTGCTTTGATCGGCAGTAGTGGCAGCACCTACTACTCTAATTCAGTGAGAGGCCGGTTCACCATCTCCAGAGACAACAGCCAAAAGCAGGTGTATCTGCAGATGAACAGTCTGAGGACTGAAGTCTCTGCTGTTTATTACTGTGCCAGATACACACAGTGATATAAAACATCAGGAGAGCTGAACAAAAACCCTCAGAGTCTGAACATCTGTGACATGAAGCCACCAGAGGAGGAGCTCTGAGACCAGAAATGATGAAAACACCAGCTCACTGAGAGAAAGAGGAACAGAAACACATTTAGAAATGAAGAAGTAAAATCAACAAAAATTCTGATCTTAAATACTAGTTTGATTCTTGTACCACCAACACTCTGATTTATTGATAAATCATCATCATAACGTTATTTTAGGATTCTTTCTTGGTTTCCATAAACTTCACAAAAGGTTGGACAAAATTAAAACAAAACAATTCAACACATCAGAAGAAGTCCAAGATGTCTTAGAAATGATATTTGTAAAATAAAAAATTCAATTCTTTGTGACCTGATCTTCCAAAGACACATGGTCCAAAAGGGGGACAAACTGTTATCTATTAAAGGAAGGATCCACGGCATTATCAATTTCACATCACCAAGCAACAGGCGACTACAAGACTCCATGGTGATAACTTTTGATGACATGACTAACTTGACTCCAGTTCATGTTTCAAACAAAAAAGCTTGAAGAATTATTGAAATATTTCAATCCCAAGCTCTTATTCTCATGACCTGATGAACACTGATACACAAATGGACAAACAACCCAAGAACCAAATGCATCTACACATGGCTCAGAAGAATACAAAAACATTATACATACCTCCCACATTTAACATGTAAAATAAACAAATAAAATCTCTTAAAGTGAATTATTTCTCACTACAGATTTATTTGCCAACAGTTTACTTTTGAAAAATAAATGTATTTCTGGAACATATTCTGTTATGAACTTGAAGCTGTTACAAAACTGAGAAGGCTATCTGACTGAACTTGTGTTACTATAAGAATCTAAGATAATTCAGGACAGATTTTCTTCTCCAAGAGGCCTCATCAATCCATCCTCCAGACTCTCTGCCAACACTTCAGGTCTATATCAAATCTCACAGTTCAAACATTCACCAGTTTGAACATGAATTACTTAAACAACTGTTTGAAACCTGACAGGTATGAACATACCCCCAACATTACTCCACATGCTCCAGGTTGTGAATCACTGCTTTAAGGGAACTGTAGATTTAAAGATTTCAACTTGAAGTATCTGCATTAGCAGTCAAATGTTCTTCTGTGAGGAGGAGTCAATGCAAAGTGAGATGTGTTCCTCCTCTACTTCTGTGACTGCAGAGAGGAGGACAGAGGACAGTGGACTCACAGTTTGACATGATGGACTACAGGACAGGACTGCTGCTCTTCACTCTATGCTGGACAGGTGGACATCATCTCAGTCACAGTTTGACTCATTTCATCATGTTCTCCATCTGAGCTCATTTCACTCTTTATATCCTCTCTACAGGAGCTGAAGGTCAGACTCTGACTCAGTCTGGACCAGAGGTTAAGAGACATGGAGAGTCCACCAGACTGACCTGTACAGCCTCTGGGTTCACATTTAGCAACTTTTGGATGGCCTGGATCAGACAGGCTCCTGGAAAAGGACTGGAGTGGCTCACTTACATCAGCAGCGATGGCAGTAGTTACATCTACTACTCTAATTCAGTGAGAGGACAGTTCACCATCTCCAGAGACAACAGTGCAAACCAGCTGTATCTGCAGATGAACAGTCTGAGAACTGAAGACTCTGCTGTTTATTACTGTGCCAGAGACACACAGTGAAGAAAGAGGAAGAAACGCTGTACAAAAACTCAAACTGTCTGAACAAGACGCAAAACATCAACTTCTTCACAACACAGAAGCATGACATCTTCAAAGATTGCTCTAGAAAAGAAAACACCCACAACCACTGGCACTGAAATTTCATTGTTTCACTCGATGCACTTGCTCTGAAGCTTATTTCAAATTTATGGTCCATCAAAATGTCTTTCCTCTTCTTCTGTCTTTCTTCAAATGTCAAAGATCTCCAGACTTTGGGATTTGGACTTCAGAATTGAATGACTTGAGATCATGGGAACAGAAAAATAGACTGACTTACAGAGCTCATATTTTGCATGTTCATATATCCAACATGAATGACTGAATAAAATTGTTAAATGTATATTGTTTTTTAGATTTGTTCATGTTTGTTTTACACCTGACCATGGCATGTCATGCACTGCAGAAACTTTTTCATAAAGAATAAAAAGTCTGTAAATATTTGATTTGAGTCTTTTCAGAGGCTACATCATATTTATATATTGTGTTGTTTGTGTGTGTGAGACTAGACGTGAGTAATTAGTCACTCTTTTTCAGACACTGAGGGCATCATCATGTTGGACATTTGGCAAAGTAAAAGAGTAATCACCCTCTGTATTCTTGTAATATTACAGTAAAAAGTAAAAGGATCATGAAGGTTTACCAGCAAAATAGACATTTAAAGTTATCTGTGTTTTTTTGTTGTTCAAATCCTCTTGGCATTCTTGAGATTAAATCATTCACAAACAATAGATGACCACAAGAATCATGACAAGAAGTTCATCTGCATTGCAGGTTGATGGAAAACTTCATTCTTGAGATACAACATTCAAAACAGCATCCACAAGAATCATGATCATGAGAGTCTTGGTCTTATTACATTAACAATTAGCAAAACAGTAGATCAGTGATCATGCAGAGTTTGGTCTGACCTATTAACCTTTGACCGATTAATCAAAATCAGTGTCACAGCAAAAGAAAAATGTTAACCTGCAAGAATCCAGGTCATGGTCAATCTCACTCAAAGAAAAAACCTGAAGACATGGGATGACATAAAAAGTACAAATGGACAGAAAACCCAAAAACACAAAGCATCTGACCTCGGCACAGAAGAATAAGAAACATTACAGCTGAAGATTTAAATATTTCTACTTCAAGTATCTGCCTTAACAGTCGAATATTCTTCTGTGAGGAGGAGTCAATGCAAAGTGAGATGTGTTCCTCCTCTACTTCTGTGACTGCAGAGAGGAGGACAGAGGACAGTGGACTCACAGTTTGACATGATGGACTACAGGACAGGACTGCTGCTCTTCACTCTCTGCTGGACAGGTGGACATCATCTCAGTCACAGTTTGACTCATTTCATCATGTTCTCCATCTGAGCTCATTTCACTCTTTATATCCTCTCTACAGGTGCTGAAGGTCAGACTCTGACTCAATCTGGACCAGAGGTTAAGAGACCAGGAGAGTCCACCAGACTGACCTGTACAGCCTCTGGGTTATCATTCAGTAGCTACTGGATGGCCTGGGTCAGACAGGCTCCTGGAAAAGGACTGGAGTGGATCGCTGAAATCAAATATGACAGTGCTGACATCTTCTATTCCAACTCAGTGAGAGGCCGGTTCACCATCTCCAGAGACAACAGTGCAAACCAGCTGTTTCTGCAGATGAACAGTCTGAGGACTGAAGACTCTGCTGTTTATTACTGTGCCAGATACACACAGTGACAAAAGAGGAAGAAAAGCTGTACAGAAACTTAAACTGTCCAAACAAGACTCAAAACATCAACTTCTTCATGTAACAGAAGCATGACATCTTCGAAGATTGCTCTAGAAAAGAATACACCCATGGCAACTGACTGTGGAATTTCACTGTTTCACTCAATGAACTTATTCTGGAGTTCATTCAAATTTAAGGTCTATCAAAATGTATTTTTTTTCAGTGTTGAACTATAGAGCAGAATGAAAAGTCAGACAGATTTTGGATTTAAGATCTTTAAGACTTTGGGATTTAGACTCCAGAATTGAATGACTTGAGATCATGGGAACAGAAAAATAGACTGGATTACAGAGCTCACATTTTGCATGTTCATATATCCAACATGAATGACTGAATAAATTCATGATCACTTATGTTCAATAAAATCTACTTATATCATGGACTGGTAACGCTCTGGTAGAGCTTTTGTCACTTTAAGAGCCCCGTCCTCACTTGGGCCCAGTCGGCTCAAATTTTCTGATAGGTCCACTCTTTAATAATTTCTCATCTCATTGCTGCTCTGCACCATGTTGTCAACAACTCTGTGGACAATCTGACATATGTGCTCTGCTCTAGGCTTGCTACGTCCAACTTGTGATGTTAAACTGGCAGTGAAACAATGAGAGGATGTTAAGGTGCGTTCAGACCGCAAATGACCCAGCGACAAAAGTCACGTCGCCCACTGACGTAGCGTCGCCTGTCCATAAATACCTCATTTTGGTCGTTGCCCTCGGCCGTCGCTCGGTGACGTCACGTCCGCTCGAGTTTCACCACGATCATATCATATTTCACGTAATAGGGTGTATAAGCGGACATTATTCCAGGTGTATCCTTTTCACTCACTTATCAAACACAAAACACCGCAGCTGATGTCCTGCAGCAGCATCATCTGTGAGTTTACCGCGGTCCGTCGAGGCGGAACTAATGTCCTCACTGAGATTAGTTCCGCCTAGATGGAACTCATCCGCCCTGTAGTCCGGATGAATAACTGTCTGTCTCGGGTACCGTCACACATACGCACACCGCCGATTGGCTGTAACTGCACAGCCAGGCACGACATTGCCTGAATAGATTAACTTTTTTTTTACTTTGACATCGAGCGACAAGCTATGTGGTAGTGTGACAAGCGGCTGTCGCGTCGCGGAGGGTTAGCCCTGCCCCATCGCAGCTGTACATTGACTTTGCATGGAGAGTGATCACCGAGGTAGTACAGGTAGCGTCTGGTGTGAATGCACCTTTAGACTGATTGGTCTATTCTTCAGGCAGGGGGAACAAAAGATTTAAGGCAACAACTGGTGCTGCAGTGAGGGGGAGAGGGAGGAGAAAAAATGAGGTGGACTTTTTGTCTTTAGGAGAGAAAATCTTGATCACACAGGGGAGGCATGTAAAACACACTAAAAGGCGTATAAACTTGAAAAAGCAAAATATTGTCTCTTTCATACCCCATCCCTGACAACAATTGTCAAGAAGACACTTGGATAATTGTTGACCTTCATGGTTCTTCACCTCTCATTTTGTCTCCATCAGGGTGTCTATAGAGGTCCCAGGGGTCAGGCTTTCTGATGGTAGAACAAATAACATCAAGAGATTGAAAGAAGAGATGAAGATAAACTCAAACTCTGACAGAAAAGCGAGATCTCCAACTCAAGTAATGCCAATATGACTTTGTTTCAAACTAAAACATATGGACCTCCTGGATCTCAGACTTGACATGGTTCTTTTGTTGACGAGGACTCTGACCTGAATGGTGAAGACACATGATAGTCTCACAGAAACATGACTTGAGTACATCAAAACCTTACTCAGCTTCCTTACATGTTATTTAGCTCCATGTACACATAAAACAAATTATGAAAAATGTTATTTCACACCAACGCAGATTTAGATCAAACTGAATTATGAAAGGAAATGCTGAATAAATGAAGAGATGAAACACCACTGACATTAATGTGAAAGCATCAACACCGATCAGAACAAACTTTAGGTTTGTCAGGAGACAATTTCAGAGCTGCAGGATAAAATATTGACGGACAACTTTAATGACTTATTGAGAAATGAACTTGCCCGTAAAGAGCCAAGCCCGGTTCTCTGTATGCAAAGTGGTCTTCCTCTCAGTCTGATATAAAGACTCAACATCAGACTGAGTCAGAGAAGACTCACAGGCCCTTACAGCAGCAGTAAATAAAACCTTCATAAAAATCCCCACCAATCAGGATAATAACATCATGACCTGATTATACCGAAATGGTCACATTAAGCTTTACACATAAGTAATTGTGTTTTGTACAAAAGTAATCACAGTGCACAGAGAGATCAAGAATTACCAGCAAAAAAACAAAATTTAATTCATCAAAATGTCCACCTGTGTGTATTTTTACTCAAACATGGATCATTAAATATGAAGACATTTCTCAAACATAAATGGCACTTTCACTGAATCCTTAACTACCACAAAAGTAAAGGACTCATCCAAACTATGTCAGATTGTTGATTTTAACTTTGCTGCATGACACATTAGGAAAGATGTTAATTTTCCCATGATTATTCTATAAACCAAAATTCCAATGAAGTTGACACCCTCGCTCAGTTATTCAGGCTCAAGGGTGAATGAGGTTCATCACTATGTGAACAGCTGCATGAGCAGATATTCCAAAACAAATTCAACTACATATTGAAAATATTCAACTTACATTTGTATGAAATTAAGGGATTTTCTACTCCCTCATCCTTATATATAGGGATAAGAGGAATAGATAATATATGACTTGGTGGAATTCGTAAAATGAGTTTATAAATTTAAACAAAAGAAACAGGCTGTTTAATAACTATAAGTGTTGGAGATAAATAAAAGTGAATTTCTGGTTTGAGTGAAAAAATGAAAAAAAAAAAGTCTTCTATATGGATTGGTAAATCAAATGTCCCATTGATGTTAATTTTTCGGAAATCTAATATTCTTACGAATCAAAGAAAGTCAAAGTTCATACTTGATCTTCTATTAAAGCTGTTTTTGAATGATGCATCTTCATGTGTGATGAAATAAACTTACACCCTGTGAGGACTCCTCTGTTGGCTCCAGTCAGACCATCATCAGTGTTATAGTTTAATGTATGCAAACTCAGAGAGTGTCCACGTTACTCAGCTATAAAAGCTGCCATCAGAGCATCAGTGGAGCTCACAGCACGTCACATCCAACATCAACCATGTTTCCTGGAGCTCTGCTGCTGCTGCTGGCAGCTGGATGTGAGTCTCTGTGCTTCTGTCAAGCCTTCATCTTCTTCTGCTCTTTAACCTGATCATCTGAACATGTTCTCTTTTTAACAGGCGTGAAGAGTGAAACCCTGACACAGCCAGGATTAGTGACTGTGCAGCCCGGTCACACTCTGACCATCACCTGTCAGGTCTCTTATTCTGTCAGCAGCTGGTATCAGGGATGGGAAAAGTACTCACATTCTGTACTCAAGTAAAAGTGCAAGTACTTGTGAAAAAAACAACTTTGGTAAAAGTAAAAGTACTTATTCATATAATTACTTTAGTAAAAAGTAAAAAGTACAGGCTCTGAAATGTACTTGCAGAGTAAAAGTAAAAATTACTTTTAACAGAGCCAACTTTGACCTCACATCATTATTTGAAGGATTTTGAATTTTATATGCCCACCAAATCTTAAAAATGGCCCCGGATTGGTTTCCAAGGTGATGTGATGCATCATAAAGTAGACCCATGCCTTGAAATCAAGAATTGTTTTATTCTGCAGAGTAATCCCGACCAAGACATTTTTCACTTCAAGCAGACAACTTTTTTACGGTCATAACAGTCTGTTACAAATGTTCAACTGAAAAATAAAACCAAAACCACAGTAAATTAAGTGACTAAAAGTGAATAAAAGTGACATCATACAATTGGCGAAGCCTGGAACAGCTATCGGGGATGTTTTTTCCCCCCAGATTATTTTAAAATAACCGTTTTCATGCATTAAAAAAGTCAAAAGGCTTTCCAAAATAATGTACAAGCCTGTTTTGAATTGTAACGGGGAAAAAGTACAGATACTTGTATAAAAATGTAACAAGTAAAAGTAAAAAGTCGTCAGAAATATAAATACTCAGTAAAGTACAGATACCCCAAAAAAGTACTCTGTTACAGTAACGAAGTACTTGTACTTCGTTACTTCCCATCTCTGGCTGGTATACAGCCTGGATCAGACAGCCTGCAGGAAAAGGTCCTGAGTGGATCATAGCTGGTGCTTCAGGATCCAGTCCATATGTCAAAGATTCACTGAGGAACAAGTTCAACATTAGAAATGATCCCTCTGGAAACACAGTGACTCTGGGCGGAGAGAACATGCAGCCTGAAGACTCTGCTGTTTATTACTGTGCCAGAGAGAGACACACAGTGACACAAAATATCAGAAGAGCTGAACAAAAACCCTCAGAGTCTGAACACCTGGGACATGAAGCCACCAGAGGAGGAGCTCTGAGACCAGAAATAATGAAAACACCAGCTCACTGAGAGAAAGAGGAACAGGAACACTTTTTCAATACTTGTACCACCAACACAACCAATTTATTTATAAATTATCATCATAATGTAATTTTAGTATTCTTTTTGTTTTCCACACTTCATAAAATATGAAGTATACTATAAATGAAACAGTTCAACACATCATAGGCACTCCCAGAAATCTGTTTCACTAACTACTCTTGAATTTTTTTATTTCATTGAGACCTGAACTTCCAAATTCACATGGTCCAAAAAAGGGACAAAATGTTTTCTATAAAAGGAAGTAGATCATGTCCCATCAGACTGCAGAGAACAAGAGTTACAGAGTTTGTGACTTTCACTAAAGAGTTAAAAAGAGTTGTCCACAGTGCTCCTACATTAGGAAAAAAACCTTGATGTCAAATAATCACATTTATTTTGCTGCAATGAGGACTCAGCTCATGGTGGTTTTATGACTCTAAAGTTTTACATCACCAGAGGGTGAAAGTCGAGTGGTGGCTCACTCGGTCTCTGACCTCATGCTTTTTAAATGGAGTCAGTTCATCCAGACTTCATGACCCTGACCAACAACATGTTAACAGGTCAGTTATCGGTCATCTTAGACATTCGTGCAAAGTAAGTAAATCACTCCATGTGTTCTTGTGATCTTACACTCACAAAACTGCTTTCAGTTTTGTGAGTGGCTGGCTTGATTTTGCCAAAATCAAGCCAGTTCATCTGAATGTCACTGTGTTCATTGTTGTCAGTGGTGTAAAAAGTCCTTGAAACCCATACTTGAGTAAAAGTAAAGATATCGTATGTGAAATATACTCAACTAAAAGTGTAAGTCACTCATTAAAAAATCACTTAAGTAAAAGTCTTAAAGTAGCTACTATTAAATGTACTTAAGTATTAAAAGTAAAAGTACAAACAAAGAGAACAGGTACAAATAGTTGTTGCTCTCCCAAGCTTTACTAAGTTTAACTCTTCCTCCCTCCTTCAGCTCCCTTCACCTCTTACTCCCTCTCTCCATTCCTCCCTTACGTAAAGTCCACAAACTTGCGGTTCATCTTTAGCAGAAGTTGATTTTCAAAATTGCATGAGTTCAGTCGTGCTGTTCGCAGGCTGAATACAAGTCCTGCACTGCTAAACAGCGTTCACAGGCTGCAGAGGCAGGCAGAGGTGTGTTAAGCTTCGCTCAAGAGCACATACAGTCCGTACCATCCTCTTCAAAATAAAATGTGAAAATAAGTTTAATTTATATTCACATTTTATTATGTAGCGAGTAACTAAGTTGACAATTTAAATGTAACGAAGTAAAAGTATCATTTTTTCATTTTTAATGTAGTGAAGTAAAAGTAAAAGTTGCAAAAAACATATAAACTCAAATAAAGTATAGATACTCCCAAAACATACTTAAATACTGTAACTAAGTACTATTACTTCGTTCCTTTACACCACTGATTTGACCACAGGTTTGATTGAGATTGATCATTCACAAACAATGGATGACCACAAAACTCCATGACTTTAACCTATGATCTATGACTATGTTGAATCTAGGTCATAAGGTCAAAGTTTCATTTCAATAACTTGAAGTGTTTTTTACAGTATCTCACTCTAAGGTCTTCACCTCAAGACCTGACATCTTTGTGGATGGACATATGGACAGAAAACATAAGAACACAATACATCTGGCCTTGCCAAAGAAGAATAAAAAGCATACTAACTGTGTGTTTGGACTGAACTTTAGTAGTCAAATGTTATTTTTCTCTGAGACCAGATGCCATTTAGACCAAAGAAACAGGCTCAGTGTGGAGAGGCCTTCAGTGAGACCAGGATGGACAGAAGCTTTAAGGTGAAGGAATCTGATACAGAAGGCAAATGATGTGATCCTACCATGAGGAGGAGTCAATGCAAAGTGAGATGTGTTCCTCCTCTACTTCTGTGACTGCAGAGAGGAGGACAGAGGACAGTGGACTCACAGTTTGACATGATGGACTACAGGACAGGACTGCTGCTCTTCACTCTCTGCTGGACAGGTGGACATCATCTCAGTCACAGTTTGACTCATTTCATCATGTTCTCCATCTGAGCTCATTTCACTCTTTATATCCTCTCTACAGGTGCTGAAGGTCAGACTCTGACTCAGACTGGACCAGAGGTTAAGAGACCTGGAGAGTCCACCAGACTGACCTGTACAGCCTCTGGGTTCCCATTCAGTGGCTCCTGGATGGCCTGGATCAGACAGGCTCCTGGAAAAGGACTGGAGTGGATCTCTGCTATCAACGAAAACAGTCGTTACATCTACTACTCTAATTCATTCAGAGGCCGGTTCACCATCTCCAGAGACAACAGTGCAAACAAGCTGTATCTGCAGATGAACAGTCTGAGGACTGAAGACTCTGCTGTTTATTACTGTGCCAGAGCCACACAGTGACAAAAGAGGAAGCAAAGCTGTACAAAAACAAACTGTCCAAACAGCAACATGTTAAAAGTGACAGCCAGTATCTCCAAACATTGACATTCTTACTGTCAGTTTTATTATCCAGAGGAGATCATTTGCACCACTTTTAGCTTCTCTTCATACCATGAGAGTTGTCCTGCTTTATGCACTAGTATGCATAGTCAGTTGTTTGGAGAAATACTGATATGCCAGTTAATAAATATGTCTGCACATGAGAGCGATCATGAAGGGGTCAGGTGCTCTGATAGAACTGAGGACCATGAATTCCTGGAGTCTGGATGAAGTGGCCTCTTTGTTTTTTTGCAGATATGCACTTAATCACACAGAGGAGACGTGAAAAACACACTTAAGGGTAGACCTTTATAAATTAAAAAAAAACAAATACTATCTTATCAAAATATCCCATTTTAAACATTTCAAGAATAATACAGTTGCTGGTTTGTCTTATTCAGATTAGTAGAGAAAAAACAAACTTGTTGGTCCTGCTAAAGGTGAAACTTTGAATGGGTATGAATAAAGTGCATCTTCAGATTTTGACTTGATCATTGGTGAATCTCTGAGTAAAATAAGGTTGGAAAGCACTGGTCTGTTTGCAAAAAGACAGGAAATAATTTTGTCCGGTTTAGGGATGTAACTGTTACCGGTAAAATGATAAACTGTAGTAAGATTTCCGACAGTTAATATTAGAGTTTCCTGTTCTAAATTATGAAAAATACCTGAGGCCTATATCACGAAGCGCGGTCAACTCATCCCCGGTAACTCATATCTATCCAGGATTGAGTAACAAACAACAATGGCAATCAGGATAATTGATAGCACGACGCAAGTTATCAACACGGTAACTCAATCCAGGATTGTTTTATCAAGAGCCGTGAATGCGCATGTATAAAGGGAGGGCTCAGAGGCAGCTGATCAATCATGATCATGAGCAGAGAACATGCTGAGAAACACCAGCCTGTAATGCACTGACAGAGCTTTATATTAAACATGTGAAGAACGGCATCTGATAGAGGTAAAATATTAGGATGAAAAAGCCAGGATAATGGAGAAAAGAAACAGAGCAGCTGTCAATCATAAACAAAATGTGTGGCGGACTGTGAAAATGCCCAAATTACTCCTAATTGGCTAAATCTGACACTGATCACACTAATGAATCTCATGAAGCAATATACTGTGAAAGTGTGTTGCATGTCTGACAATTATCATCCTCAGATGTAATCCCTCTGTCGTGAGGAGGTCGTGGGAGCAGAAAAAAAAATACAAAAACATAACTGCGTCTGGGAGGTTGGTCTGTTTCATGCCATATCAGCTACATTCAAGATTTAAGTCGTCGCCTCAATGAAAACATAAAAACACCGAGCTGATTTCTGACCCAAATTAACAATTTAAAAATCAGCAAGAAAAAAATCCCCTCAAACACATGAAGAAAGAGCAGGAATGACATGATGGAGATGATGGAATAATAGAATAATGTGCTGTTTCACATAAGAATACATCCCTTTTATTTGTCAAGCACCTTATGATGCATTTGAATGTATGAAAGGTGCTATAGAAGTGAAGTTTATATTGCAGGGCGATGCAAAATGACAGCGGGACAGTTCGTGCTCCGCTCCTGTGGGTCACACGGGGAATAAACGGCTTCATCTGTCACACAGGTAGGTGATTCCGGGCCACGAGAACCGGTACGTCCCATAGTGTGTCGTCAGGATGATCTAGTGGATCAAATCGGTATTGTGACACTCTTTCTCCTCTTCATGTTCGTCTCAAGAGTTGTGCACCTCCTTCTACCGGGTTCAGGAGAAGAGGGCAGGCCATTGATTTGGAGAAGCTGATTGGCTAGTGCGAAGGTCACTTCACAGGATCAGATTCAACCTCCAACTTATCCTGCTCCGGAGCAGGTTAGCCAGTCAGAATAAGTCATCATGGTTATCTCCTCTGATAAAAACGGAACCGGCTTAGTGCTATCGATAAATCAGGGATAACCCTGAAGTTATCTCGCTAAGACATTAATCCTGCTTCGTGATAAAGGCCTCTGGTTGGTTGTTGATCTGCATGGTTGTTTGCAAACAATATTGTTTCTATGCTGATGTCAAAAGAGGTGTCAGTTATGAAAAGGAACAATCTTGGGGGGAGAAAAGGAAATCTGAAACCTGAACAGAGATCTGTGAGGAAGGATACAAAGAAGTCAGAACTTGCCCTCAGGTAGCATAGATCTTCTTCACATTTAAAACTGAACAAAAGAGACCAACTTGACACAAGTACTTGACTTTGGAACATCATAACCTTCATCATAACCATCATAACATATATATATATCAGATGTGCATCATATTGAATAAAGACAAGAGATACAGAGTAAACACAGAGGTATAAACAGAGGACACAAATGTCACCACATCACCAAGACAACATCTGGGATTATTCAAAAGACAAAATCACATCTGGAGGGCAGGAAAAAATATCTAGAGACAAAAGACAAAGGCCTGTTGCAACTTAAACAAGATAAGAAGACATGGTGAGGAATGACCTTGCTGTTCTCTGTATGCAAAGTGGTCTTCCTCTGAGTCTGACATAAAGACTCAACATCAGACTGTGAGTCAGAGAAGAGGAGAAGCTCCATCATGACACCTTCAACACCAACCATGTTCTCTGTAGCTCTGCTGCTGCTGACTGCTGGATCCTGTGAGTCTCTCTGAGGCAGACACACTGACAGTATGATCACAGCACAATGACTCCTGACTCTCTCATTCAATATTCAACATGTTCTCCTCCACAGGGGTGAAGAGTGAGACGCTGACACAGCCAGGATCAGAGACTGTGCAGCCCGGTCACACTCTGACCATCACCTGTCAGGCCTCTTACTCTGTCAGCAGCTATGCTACAGCTTGGGTCAGAAAGCCTGCAGGAAGAGGTCTAGAGTGGATCATAAGAAGTGGTGTGGGATATACCACATATGTCAAAGAATCTCTGAGGAGCAGGTTCAGTAACAGCTATGACTCGTCCACAAACACAGTGACTCTGAGTGGACAGAACATGCAGCCTGAAGACTCTGCTGTTTACTGTGCCAGAGACACACAATGACACAAAACATCAGGAGAGCTGAACAAAAGCCCTCAGAGTCTGAAGCCACCAGAGGAGGAGCTCTGAGACCAGAAAAGAAGAAAACACCAGCTCACTGAGAGGAACACGTTTAGAAATGAAGAAGAGAAATCAATAACAAATTCTGTTTTTTTTAATACTTGTACCCTTAGAGAGCTGAAACATTGACTTTAGCTTGTTTGCCATTCTGGACCATCAACATCATGCAAGATTCATCCCGATGTGAGGGAAACATCACAAAAAGAAGCTAATAATTTTTTTACAGGATACCATTAATAAAGGTGCTGGTTTCTCTTTAAATGTGCACACAGGGGAGATCTGAATCTCTGTTATTTCGGCCACAGCCTTAAAGATTGGAGACACCTGTGACAAATAACAGTCCAGAAAAGAAGAACATGCAAAGTAAAAGTCTTTTCTAATAAAGGAAACCTTACTGCCTGACTTTCCTCTCGTCTCTCATTACAGAGCATCAACTTCATCAATGTCAAAGTTAAAAAGATGCAATGATGAGGACTGACATGGTGATGTATTTGTGATCAAGACTCTGCTGGGTATGGCTCTGCCAGATTTTCACAGTGATGCTTTCAAAGACCTACAGGGGTAGAAAGAGATCTACAATCTGAATGTAGTTACAGCAGAGAGACACTGACTACACAAACAACACTAACAAACCATTGAACACATTTCAGCTGATGATGATGTGTGGGTTTGAACTTGGTTGTTGGTTTATGTCACAGAATAAATATGTAGTTACTGTGTGAGCTGACAGGGTTTATGGTGAGTTTCAGCCTCAGCTCTGGTATTGTGGTGGTCTAGGCTGTGAGGCAGACTAATGGCAGACTAAAAATCTCTGTCTCAGCTGACACATCAGAGCTGAGATCTTAGCTAAACCAACAACAATACAAGGGAGAATTAAATTCTGGAAACATTTTTATTGTTCATTCCTCAGAAATATAGTCAGGGAATTTCAAAACTTTGAACTGACAAGCAGAACTGGAAATTTAACATGAAACATAAAAAATACATCGTAAACCAACATGATTATAACACCACTGAGCCATGTTCAAATCAGCACCTGTGAATAAACAGGGAGACTCTGAAACAGCACATGGACGTAAACTGATAGAAATAAAGTCTCTAATGTCTCATGATCATTAAATGTCAGTAAAGTCCTTAAAATTATTAAAAAGAGAATCTCATTCTCAAAATATCAGAACATCAAGTTAGTATCATGAACAGAAAACAAAGACACAGGCCCTCGTTTATAGATCTGTTGTAGAAACCTGCACAGATTTTTAAACACCAGCTCACACATCTGAGCAATGATCAGTCCAACAGATGCAGTCAGTAGCTTCTTTAAATCGTAAACTGCCATTTTAATAGATAAAAGGTTTATTTGATTTAAATTAGATTCTGAAAAATAATGTGTCACCTGAACGTGTTGTACAACACTGGGAAATGCACAGACTAGAACATTACATTATTGCTCATGTATCCCATATAACTATTGTCAAATTACCAACGAGCACACTGTTATGGCAAAATCAAATTATGTCATCAGGCTTAACCACAACATCATACTGCAATGAAAAAGAGAGAAACAAATGTTAAAAAGCTGAAGATGTTGACCTCAAAGTTCTGACCTGCTCAGGGGACCCCGTATCAAAAACTCTTGAGGGAGGAGTCAATGCAAAGTGAGATGTGTTCCTCCTCTATTTATGTGACTGCAGAGAGGAGGACAGAGGACAGTGGACTCACAGTTTGACATGATGGACTACAGGACAGGACTGCTGCTCTTCACTCTCTGCTGGACAGGTGGACATCATCTCAGTCACAGTTTGACTCATTTCATCATGTTCTCCATCTGAGCTCATTTCACTCTTTATATCCTCTCTACAGGTGCTGAAGGTCAGACTCTGACTCAGTCTGGACCAGAGGTTAAGAGACCTGGACAGTCCACCAGACTGACCTGTACAGCCTCTGGGTTCACATTCAGTGGCTTGTATTTGGTCTGGGTCAGACAGACTCCTGGAAAAGGACTGGAGTGGCTCGCCTATATCAACACTAGTGGAGGCACCTTGGACTCTAATTCATTCAGAGGCCGGTTCACCATCTCCAGAGACAACAGTGCAAACCAGCTGTTTCTGCAGATGAACAGTCTGAGGACTGAAGACTCTGCTGTTTATTACTGTGCCAGAGACACAGTGACAAAAGAGGAAGAAACGCTGTACAAAAACTCAAACCGTCAAACAACAACATGTCAGAAATCACAGACAATGACTGACACAATCTTACTTTAGTGCTTCCATCCACAAAGGAGAGCATCAACATATACATAAGCTTCTTTGCCGACTGTCAGGTCTCTTATTCTGTCAGCAGCTACTGGACAGCCTGGATCAGACAGCCTGCAGGAAAAGGACTGGAGTGGATCACAGCTGCTGTAGGATCCACCACATCTGTCAAAGATTCACTGAGGACCAAGTTCAGCATCAGCTTAGACTTCTCCAGAAACACAGTGACTCTGAGTGGACAGAACATGCAGCCTGAAGACTCTGCTGTTTATTACTGTGCCAGAGAGACACAGTGAGAGACTCTAACAGGGGAGTCATACAAAAAGGACTCTCTATTTTCAAACAAACACTCATAACACATCAAGAGCCAGATACACAACAAATGGATTGCTCCTGCTAATAGCGCCATTATTTGAGCAGAATTAGCTTATACATTCTGCCCTGTTTTAGCGCCTTATCCTCAAAAGAATTTGCTCTAATCATATGCCGGTGCTAACACACTCACACAGTTTGGCAGCTGAGCACACTTTCACCCTCTGATTGTAATAAGTCACGTGGCATATAGGCGACTTTGTCCCTGCAAACTTCAAGGAGAGTGACGTCTCCTTTACACTGAGCAGCAAAAACAAACAACACCACAAGAACAATATGCAGTAACACTGAAGGGCATTACATTTTGATTTATATATATTTTTGGCCTTTGTTACGGAAACAGCTAAAATAAAGGCAGAAAATACAAATCAAATCACCAAAAAGTGGTTAAGGGGGTCAAAGATTTTTTTTAACAGACTGTATTTAGACAAATTATTCATGTCTACTTAAAAATGGTGGAATGGTCGCAGAGACGAACACATTAGATTTTATTACTGTCATCTTTGATGTCTTCTAATAGTGCAAGGACCATGCAGTCTGGCAACCGCTAAGTGCAAATGATTTACTGATCCACAGTTACCACCAACTCAGAGCAATTTGCAATCATTAAGAGAGAGAGAGAGAGAGAGAGAGGGAGAAAGAGAAATCACACAGATTTAATACATGGTCTCACAGGCGGTCAATAGCACCGCTTTACTGCCTGTGGCAATAAGTGCTGGTTGTTGTGGATTAGTTGGTACATGCAACGAAGCTTATTTGCATAGGAAGGGGGCAATTTTGTGCTGAACTTATGAATATTCCCAAATTGGACCGGCGCAGTGAGGAGTGGCAGTGCAGTTTGTGCATTTCATCCTTTGCGTATGCTTTGAGGACTACTCACTATTTTTTTGCCATTTGAATAGATTTAGCTGCTCAAAAGCAATGCAATCCTTATGAGGATCTGGCCCCAAGTGTCTTGTAGTTAAATTGTTCGCCGTTATACTTGTGATTGACTTTTGGTGACCCCTGATATATTGTGATGCAATTTCATCCCCAATTCTTCATGAAAGATAATTTTTCTGTCAGTTACAACATCACAACACAGAGACTAACAATCATGAGAAGAACTTAGATTTGAAAATGAATCATTTTAAAATTTGAGGATCTGCATTTCAATATGAAGTTGGTCACACAAAAATGGCAAAAATTTCCCTCTCCACGAATGCAGAGATCAGGATTTAAATAAATGTAAAATATCTCTTTACTGTAATGAAGCTGTGGCAACATTTCTCACTTTGCATGTTCTGAGTATGAGATGGTTTCTGATTCTGAACTCTGTGCAAATTCTGTGGCTGAAACAGCAACATAGTCATTTCCATCTAAATTTGACTAAAAGTCATTCTTCACATGAACGTTTTTAATTTAAGCCACTACAGGAGGAGCCCTCAGAGCACAACTTTCTCCTACAATAAAGAAAAGGCCCAAGTGTTCACAAAAACACTCCACTCTGACTGTACCCTCAATAACAGTCTTGAAAAAGGTTTCGTTTCAAGATGGCAGACACATGTTTGCTTCATGTCAGCTGGGATGGATACTGTTCTGGGAAAACTGAAGATTAACTTTGAAAAGTGAACAGAAAATGCTCAAAGTTAAATAATCTTTCCGTTTACAAAGCACCTGGATTCACCAGATTCCACGTCTGTCATTGGGCAGATCCATCTCGCAGAACTTCAGGCTGATGCTCTTGTTCACAATCAGAATCAGACAATCAGCAACCTCGTGATGATGGAGAGGCGACAGCTATGAGCACTGATCAGTTATGCTATAAGTGATTATCAGTTACATTAAGGTGTGTGAAAAAGGATCTGCTCTTTCCAAACTCCACAGTGTAGACTGAACAGAGGAGGACCAGGCCTGCATGATAGAAGGAGAAGCTGAAATTTGCAATGACGGTTTGACATGATGATGTTGTGACCAAGTTTCTGCTGGGTTTAACTGTCAGATATTCACAGTCATGTTTCCAAAGACCTACAGGTGAATAAAAATGTTCCCTCTAAGGAGAATGGGATGAATTTCCCTCCTGCCAAGGTCAGACGAATTTGCTTAAACAGATCATAAAACATTGATTGATACAGTTGGGCTGGGTTGCAAACAAAAAAAAACCCTCCAGCTAAAAAAATCTAAAAAACTTCATTAAAATGTTTGCGCTGCACGAAACCTAATGAAAAATGCTGGGGCAGAAATAATGAATCAAAACGCTTGAAAAGATTGAATCAAGTGTGCTGTTATCTTTATCTGGAAATCCTTTATGCAGTCACATCCAGACTCTACCTCCAGTGGCCCCCAAGACCCCTGATCTAAGTCATTTGTTTGTCAGAGATGTGCTGATATTTTCTAGAAGGAGGAGGAGTCAATGCAAATCTCTGAAATCACTCATCACTACATATGTGCTTTACAGACAGGGACGGAGACACAAACACTGACACACAAACACACTGGAGACTGGACAAAGACCAAAAGACTTCACAATGACAACACCTGAATATTTGGCTCTGTTACTCATCCTGTCATTTACCTGGCCAGGTAAGAACACAGACAGTGTCACTGACAAACTCTCTGGGTCATGACAGTGTTTAATGATCTGCTTTAACATCTGCAGGTACTGAGGCTCAAACTCTGACTCAGTCTGGTCCAGTGGTGAAAAGGCCCGGAGAATCCCACAGGCTCACCTGCACATATTCAGGTGGTGATATCTACGCTGCTTGGATCAGACAGGCTCCTGGAAAAGGACTGGAGTGGATCGCTTACATAACCAGCAGTGGTGGTAGCACCTACTACTCTGATTCATTCAGAGGCCGGTTCACCATCTCCAGAGACAACAGCCAAAAGCAGGTGTATCTGCAGATGAACAGTCTGAGGACTGAAGACTCTGCTGTTTATTACTGTGCCAGAGAGCCACAGTGACACAAAACATCAGGAGAGCTGAACAAAAACCCTCAGAGTCTGAACACCTGTGACATGAAGCCACCAGAGGAGGAGCTCTGAGACCAGAAATGATGAAAACACCAGCTCACTGAGAGAAAGAGGAAGAAGAACACATTTAGAGATCCAGAAGCAAAATCAACAACAAATTCTTATCTCAAATACAGTTTTAATATCCGTACCACCAACACTCAAACATTCAGGTGGTGACGCTGCTGCTTGGATCAGACAGGCTCCTGGAAAAGGACTGGAGTGGATCGCCTGGATCAGCAGTGGTGGTAGCAGCATCTACTACTCTAATTCATTCAGAGGCCGGTTCACCATCTCCAGAGACAACAGTGCAAACCAGGTGTATCTGCAGATGAACAGTCTGAGGACTGAAGATTCTGCTGTTTATTACTGTGCCAGGGACACACAGTGAAGAAAGAGGATGAAACGCTGTAAAAAATCTCAAACTGTCAAACAGCAACATGTTAAAAGTGACAGCAAGTATCTCCACGCACTGACATTTTCATCTTCAGTTTTATCATCCAGAGGAGATCATTTGCACCACCTTTAGCTTCTCTTTATTTAATAAGAGCCGTCCTGCTTTATGCATTAATATGCATAGTCAGGTCTTTTAGGATAAATGCTGATATGCTGGTTAACACAAAAAAGATCCTTGATAAATATGTCTGCACATGAGAGTGATCATGAAGGGGTCAGGTGCTCTGATAAAACTGGGGACCATGAATTCCTGGAGTCGGATGATGTGGCCTCAATGATTTTTGCAGATACGCACTTAATCACACAGAGGAGACATGAAAAACACACTAAAGGGTAGACCTATATAAATTTGAAAAACCAAATACTATCTTGTCACATTTTCCCATTTTAAACATTTCAAGAATAATACTGCTGCATTTTTGCTTGTCAGATGAGTAGAGAAAAAACAAACATGTCCAGGATAATCGGAAGATGTTGGTCCTGCTAAAGGTGAAAATTTGAATGGGTATGAATATTGTTCACCTTCAGAATTTGACTTGATCATTGGTGTGTCTCTGAGTAAAATAAGGTTGAAAAGCACTGGTCTGTTTGCAAAAAGACAGGAAATAATTTTGTCTAGTTTAAGGATGTAACGGTTACAGATAAAATGATAAACTTGGTAAGATTTCCAACGGTTAGTATTAGAGTTTCCTGTTCTAAATTATAGAAAATACCTGGTTGGTTGTTGACCTGCATGGTTGTGTGCAGCTATGAAAAGGAACAATCGAGGGGGGAGAAAAAGGAAATCTGAAACCTGGGCAGAGATCTGTAAGGAAGGATAAAGAACATGCCTTCAGGTGGCATGGATCTTATTCAGATTTAAAACTGAACAAAAGAGACCAACTTGACACAAGTACTTGACTTTGGAACATCATAACCTTAATAAGAATCCATACATGCTGTTGTTGTTCTATGGATAGATTTATATTTTTATTATATATCAGATGTGCGTCATATTGAATAAAGACAAGAGATACAGAGTAAACACAGAGGTATAAACAGAGGACACAAATGTCACCACATCACCAAAGACCAAGACAACATCTGGGATTATTCAAAAGAGAAAATCACATCTGGAGGGCAGGAAAAACTGTCTGGAGACAAAAGACAAAGGTCTGTTGTAACTTACTCAAGATAAGAAGACATGGTGAGGAATGACCTTGCTGTTCTCTCTATGCAAAGTGGTCTTCCTGTGAGTCTGATATAAAGACTCAACATCAGACTGTGAGTCAGAGAAGAGGAGAAGCTCCATCATGACACCTTCAACACCAACCATGTTCTCTGTAGCTCTGCTGCTGCTGACTGCTGGATCCTGTGAGTCTCTCTGAGGCAGACACACTGACAGTATGATCACAGCACAATGACTCCTGACTCTCTCATTCAATATTCAACATGTTCTCCTCCACAGGGGTGAAGAGTGAGACGCTGACACAGCCAGGATCAGAGACTGTGCAGCCCGGTCACACTCTGACCATCACCTGTCGGGTCTCTTATTCTGTCAGCAGCTGGTACACTCACTGGATCAGACAGCCTGCAGGAAAAGGTCTGGAGTGGATCATTACTGGTCGTGTGGGATGGAGCACATACATCAAAGATACACTGAGGAGCAAGTTCAGCATCAGTTTAGACACCTCCAGAAAAACAGTGACTCTGAGCGGACAGAACATGCAGCCTGAAGACTCTGCTGTTCATTACTGTGCCAGAGAGTCACAGTGACACAAAACATCAGGAGAGCTGAACAAAAACCCTCAGAGTCTAAACACCTGCAGCATGAAGCCACCAGAGGAGGAGCTCTGAGACCAGAAATGATAAAGGCGTCAGCTCACCTAGAGAAAGAGGAACAGGAACACATTTAGGGTGCAGAAGTAAAATCAGTCTGTATGCAGACGATATTCTGTTGTATTTGAAAAATCCTCAGACATCCCAAAAAGAAACCATCACTTCAATAAAAACTTTCTCCAAAGTCTCTGACTGTTCCATGAACTGGTCCAAATCCACCATCCTTCCTCTCAAAAACAACAACTTGGATCTTGCAGTCCATGCATCACCAATCCCCTTACGCACGACCCACATTACATACTTAGGAATTCGTGTCTCTCAGGGAGGTCAGAGTTGTTCAATCTAAATTTGATACCACTGCAAAAAAAATATCTGACAATCTGCAATGGTGGACTCATTTACCGCTATCACTCACAGGCAGAATATCAACCATTAAAATGTCAGTACTTCTAAAATCAACTATCTGTTCACAGTGATCCCATTTCAACCTCCCCTCCTGGTTCAAGTCACTGGATTACACCATTTCAAAATAATTACTGGAACAATAAGACTCTGAGAATCAAGTTAGCTACATTACAGGATTAGATGCTCCACTTTTCTTTCACTGTTTCATAACCAATAAACTCCAGCACATGCATAAATGGACCTGTGACAATCAACAGAACAATTCAGATATCAACATAAAAAATCTTTGTTCAGACCTCATTATCACAGATCTACCTCTCCTCAGTCAATCAACCAATCCTTGTTAAAATCATTATCCATATCAACAGCTCTGATAGGCTGGTGGAAGTTTCATGAAATCACAAACTCCACTCTCAATCCATCATAATACACCCCAATTTGAAATAACCCGGATTTTCTCACTAACAAAAAAAAAAAAACAATCAGTTTTCTCTCATGGATTCATAAATGCATCACTCACTTGGGACACTTCCTCACTAACACCATCATTCTGCCATTCCCTGATTTGGTCCAGAAGTTCAGCATTGGGAGGAATCAATGTCTAGAATATTTACAACTCAAGTCAGCTCTTAACTGAAAATTAATGATGACATGCGTCAATCTAGACTTTCCTGTTCCAGCTTGAAATGTAATCAGAATTAAAACTACAAAGAAAATACTATCCATAGTGTATTCAAATTCAAATGTCAAATTTAAATTGATATTTATTGTCATTAAGTTACTACCAATGTACCAACAGAACTGGAAGGCGTTTCTCCAGGATCACCAAAAATCACATACATTCATTTATACATCCCACTGAAAATGAATAAAAAAATAAATGAAAGAAAATTCTAAATTCTAAATTTGAAATAAAACAACACTAAAATTATCAATAATAATTATAATAAAAGTTAAATTAAAAGATGGCAGAGATTTAAGGCCATGCTGTGTTTAACAGCCAGACGGCTTGTGGCAGAAAGCTGTTCAGCAGCTCTTCATTGCAGTGATAGCATTTCTTTGAGGGTAGGAGCTGAAAGAAGCCTTGCAGAGGGTGAGGGGTCCATGACAATATTCTGGGCCCTGTTCCTGCAGCGGCACTGGAACATGTCTCGGACAGAGGGAAGTGAGGCTCCGGTGACCCTCTCTGCAGATCTCACCACTCTCTGCAGGGCCTTTTTGTCTGCTGCACTGCAGCTGGGGAACCAGTATTGTAGCAAAACTATTTACAAATGTGTATTTCAATCTGTGTGTGTTATCAGATCCACAAATTTGTAACTAAAACAATTTACAAATGTGTATTTCGATCTGATTGTGTTACCAGAGCCACAAATTTGTCAAGAAATCTGTCTGTGTGTGAAATTAACTGTGTCTATTTTTTTTTTTTAAATGTGTTGTGTGTAAAATAAACTGTGTGTGTAGTCAGATCCACATATATGTAAAATACATCTGCAGCTGCGTAAACTGATCTGTATGCGTGGACAGGTCAGTAAATACATTCATCACTATGGAGGTGTGTGGTCTGTGAATATCTGCCACTACATTGGATGCATTCTCACACGTGACTTTTGCTACACTCCTGCCGCGGAAGAGGAAAACATTCGTGCAGAATTTGTATCTGTGTTTGGAGACTTGTCTGTGAGCCTCCGTGGAGATACAGTTTCAGACCACCAGGGGGTGCAAGCACCAACGATATTGGTCACCTCTACGATCTGTTTCTTTACAAAGAAACAGATTTCTTTACAAATTTGTGGATCTGGTAACACACACAGATCAAAATACGCATTTGTAAATAGTTTTAGTTACAAATTTGTGGATCTCAGCTCCTACCCTCAAAGAAATGCTATCACTGCAATGAAGAGCTACTGAACAGCTTTCTGCCACAAGCCATCTGGCTGCTACAATACTGGCCCCATACAGGTGGAGATGGCATAAGTCAGTAGGCTCTCCACTGCCCCCCTGTAGAAGGTGGTGAGGGTGATGGTGGGAAGTGAGGCCTGTCTGAGTTTCCTCAGGAAGTACAGCCCCTGTTGGGCTCGCTTCACTAGTCCAGCGGTGTGCTTTGACCAGGAGAGGTTGTTAGAGATCTGCACTCCCAGGAACTTGATGTTATCGACCCTTTCCACTTCACGATTGCCAGTGCAGAGTGGTATGTGCTCGGTTGTGGTCTTCTGAAGTAAACAATCATTTCCAGTCTTTTCCACATTGAGCACCAGGTTGTTGTCTCTGGACCAGCTCTCAAACAGGTTCACCTCCTCCCTGTACCAGAATGACTGTAGTGTCATCTGCAAACTTGATGATCAGGTTGTTCTTGTGCCTTGGCACAGGTTAGCAGTTCGCACGGCAGAGGGCTGAGCACACATCCCTGAGGAAACCTGTGCTCAATGTGATGGACTTGGAGGTGTTATTTCCAACACGGACTGACTGTGGTCTCTCAGTCAGGAAATCCAGTATCCAGTGAACAAGGGTGGGGTTAAGGTCCAGGAGGAGAAGTTTCTCCGTCAGTCTCTGTGGAATGATGGTGTTGAATGCAGAGCTGAAGTCGACATACAGAATTCTGGCATAGGTGTTTTGTTGTTCTAGGAGGGAGAGAACTGTATGCAGGGTGGTGGATATAGCATCCTCTGTGCAGCGGTAGGAGCGGTATACATACTGATGTGGATCCAGAGAAATAAATATACTATAAATATATAAAATCATAACTCAGTCAGATGAGACACCATCACTACTAGCACAAAAATGGGAAAAGGATCTGGTCATCACTCCCAATGCTGACCTCTGGAACCAAATTCTAAAAAATATTTTTTACACGATTAACAATAACATTTGGCTAATACAATACAAAACAGTTCATAGAGTTCACTTCACAGGCCAAAGGATGTTTAAAATGGATTTAACACAATCTAGCACTTGCACACACTGCTCCCAAGACACACATGACGCCGTTGTCTCCTTCACGCCCTGTGGAAATGCACACCTGAACAAGGCAAGGCAAGGCAAGTTTATTTGTAGAGCACAATTCATACACAAGGCAATTCAAAGTGCTTTACAGAACAAGAAAAATGCATTTAAATCACAGTACAAAATAAAATCAACATTAATCATTATAAAATCACTTTAAAAAATCATAATACAAAATAAGATCAACAATCATAAAATGACTTTAAAAAGAAGAGTGCAGATAAGATCCTTTCAGTCATATGCACAGTTAAACAGAGCTGTTTTAAGCCTAGATTTGAACATTGTCAGAGTAGAGGCCTGTCTCACATCTTCAGAAAGACTGTTCCAGATTTTAGCTGCATAAAACTGGAACCCTGATTCTCCATGTTTAGTCCTGACTCTAGGCACCAGCAGAAGGCCGGCCCCTGAGGTCCTCAGAGTCCGAGATGGTTCATATGGCACTAACATGTCAGAGATGTACTTTGGTGCATGGAGAGATTTGTACACAAGCAGAGCTGCTTTAAAGTCTATTCTCTGAGCCACAGGAAGCCAGTGTAGGGACCTGAGCACAGGACTAATGTGTTCGTACTTCCTGGTTCTGGTCAGGACCCGAGCAGCAGCGTTCTGGATGTACTGCAGCTCTCTTATGGCTCGTTTGGAGAGGCCGGTGAGCAGGCCGTTAATCTAACCTACTAGAGACAAATGCATGGATAAGTATCTCTAGGTCAGGTTTAGACAGTATACCTCTGATTTTGGCAATGTTTTTTAGATGGTAAAAGGCTGCTGATGTTATTGATTTTATATGGCTGTTAAAGTTCAAGTCTGAGTCCATTATTACCCCGAGATTTCTAACCTGATTTGTAGGTTTTAGAGAGAGAGACTGGAGGTGACTGCTGACACTTTCTCTTTGTTTCTGTGGACCAAACACGATGACTTCAGTCTTCTCTGAATTTAGCTGGAGAAAGTTTTTCTGCATCCACACACTGACCTGTTGGATGCAGTGACAGAGTGAATCCACTGGTCCATATTCACCTGCTGTCAGTGACACATAGATCTGAGTGTCATCTGCATAATTGTTGTAGGACACATTAGTACTTTGTATTAACTGGCCTAAAGGCAGCATGTAGAGATTGAACAGGAGGGGTCCCAGGATTGACCCCTGGGGCACCCCACAAGTCAAGGCCATGTGGTCTGAGACACAGTTACCAATTTCTACAAAGTACTTCCTGTCTTCTAGATAGGACTTCAACCAATGTTGGGCAGTCCCCGAGATGCCCACCCAGTTCTTTAGTCTCTGTAAAAGGATCTCATGATCAACAGTGTCAAAAGCAGCGCTCAGATCTAGTAGGACTAAGACGGAGACTTTGCCTGCGTCAGTGTTTAGGCGGATGTCATTTGTCAGCAACATTTGCCCCAACACTTTGGGGCTGAAATCACCACCTCACTCACCAATATTCTGGACTGCCTCATCCCTCTGTCCCCTCTCTCTGCCTCCTAGGAGATCTAACAACTTAAATCCAGAAAAAGATAAACCACTCCTCGTGGCACTGACTATCGCCAAGAAAACAACCCCGATGAACTGGAAATCAAAATACACTATAACTATCACACACTGAAAAAACCTTCTGCTCCACTACATCTCACTAGACAAACTACCCAGCTCCATCAAACAGAACTCCAAATCTAAAGATTCAACATGGCAGCTCTACATAAATTCAATTAACTCATCATAATACCCATCAGTGATTCATATTTTGGTCCTCTTTATCTTACAGTCAACACTTCCCAAGCACAAAACACATACATTAATGAACAATTACTCTTTGGAGCTATTTTTTAAATCATGGATATAACTGTTGTATTTTAATTGCAAAAAGAATGAATAAGGGACTGTTAAGAACTGTAACGAACAGGCAATACTGAAGTTTTTATCGACATTCAAAAATGTATAGTTTGAATTTATTGTAAATCCAGGTTAATATTGTCATTATGTCTTTACATCACAGCAGAAAAGCTGTTTGCCATATCAGGCAGAGGGTGCAAAAACATAGGCCCTCATTTATAGATTTGTAGCTGAAACCTGCACAGATTTTTATACAGAAATCATCAAACACCAGCTCACACATCTGAGCAAAGATCACAGGCAGACATGATCAGCAAATGGGTTGCAATCTCGTCAGGAGGACACTCTGTATGTCCTCCATCTGAGTCATTTGTTTGTCAGAGATGTGCTGATATTTTCTAGAAGGAGGAGGAGTCAATGCAAATCTCTGAAATCACTCATCACTACATATGTGCTTTACACACAGGGACGGAGACACAAACACTGACACACAAACACACTGGAGACTGGACAAAGACCAAAAGACTTCACAATGACAACACCTGAATATTTGGCTCTGTTACTCATCCTGTCATTTACCTGGCCAGGTAAGAACACAGACAGTGTCACTGACAAACTCTCTGGGTCATGACAGTGTTTAATGATCTGCTTTAACATCTGCAGGTACTGAGGCTCAAACTCTGACTCAGTCTGGTCCAGTGGTGAAAAGGCCCGGAGAATCCCACAGGCTCACCTGCACATATTCAGGGTTTAGTGGTAATATACATGCTGGCTGGATCAGACAGGCTCCTGGAAAAGGACTGGAGTGGATCGCTTTCATTTTTGGTGATAGTAGTGGAACCTACTACTCTGATTCAGTGAGAGGCCGGTTCACCATCTCCAGAGACAACAGCCAAAAGCAGGTGTATCTGCAGATGAACAGTCTGAGGACTGAAGACTCTGCTGTTTATTACTGTGCCAGCCACACAGTGACACAAAACATCAGGAGAGCTGAACAAAAACCCTCAGAGTCTGAACACCTGTGACATGAAACCACCAGAGGAGGAGCTCTGGGACCAGAAATAATGAAAACACCAGCTCACTGAGAGAAAGAGGAAGAAGAACACATTTAGAGATGAAGATGTAAACCAACAACAAATTATGATCTTTAATACAGATTTTACACTTATCAAACCAACACTACTGATTGCTTTCTAAACTAGAAAAGCACTCTGTGAGGGCAAACCTCCACTAAGCAGCTAAATTCCACCCATAAATTGTGATTTCCACTGAACACTATAGTCATATATTTATTCTATGTGAATATTTTGGAATGGAAAATTTTATCTGCAAGAAGTGTGATGATTGTTGATAAAAACATAGTCGTGGGTCTTGTAACTCGCTGACTGAACCAGTTTGCTGCTGCTTCTACAGATTTTGTTGTTGAGAATGTTGTGGTGCTTCCAGTGGGCGATGTCGTCAGCCTGTCGGTCAGAGTCAAACCACAGCACGTCAGGGAGCAGTGTGTTTGCTCTATATGGAGTTTGGAGATAGACTTTATACTCACACAGAGGCTTCTGCTATGACGGACGATTTCTGTATTGACATTATCAACAGTCTTGTGTTGAGTTATTAAACGTCACGTTTGGAGGGACTGTGAGCGAGCAGAGCTGCATGTTTCTATAACGTAAATGGGCTCACAGTAATGTTACTATTGAGGGATGTTTATCACAATTTCAGGAAAGTCTGCTGAGAAACCAAAGCTCCAGGAACTTTCTCCATCGGGGCCATGTTTCCTCGTCTCTTTTGTGTCTATTAACAAAACTCTGCATGCCTCAGCTTTCACTGCTGATTGGCTGATTGCTGTGCATTGACTCTGTTTGTAACCAGAGTGTGTAACCAATCGGATGGTGCCATGGGTGGGGCAAAAGAATAAGTATTTTCAATCTGGATGGGATCAATCTGGATTGGACACCTTCATGATTTGCCATCGTCTTTGGACCATCCATGAAGTAGTCTTGGTGTAATCTTTGCTAACAGGCAACAAAAAAAATAAAAAAACATAAATGGATGGACTCCGACAAAACTTAAACCTCCTTGTCAGAGGTAATTCTCACCACAATACCATCTTTGGATTCATTCTGGGAAGCCACAAACTTAACATGAATCAGAATTAACTTTTAAAATAAAGAATTTCAATATAATAGACTAACTCAAAGCAGTCTACCTAAAAAACAAATCCAAAAAATACTTGTTAAATAAGAAAGAACAAAGTTTCATTGTGACCTGATCTTATGAATAAAGACAGCATGTTTAGCTCACTGCATAAGCTAAATGAGTACATTTAACTGAGGGCAGAAGACCAATCATGGCTCAGAACTTTAAATACATCAGAACTGAGTGTAAGGACAGCCCATTAAGAAATAACAAAGTTTAAATCACTTCAAAAACAAATCGATGTCCTAAAAGATTCATGATGAGACAATGAAATATCAAAGTATCTACATTTACAGAAGAGAAATTATGTGATCCACTCCTGAGGAGGAGTCAATGCAAAGTGAGATGTGTTCCTCCTCTACTTCTGTGACTGCAGAGAGGAGGACAGAGGACAGTGGACTCACAGTTTGACATGATGGACTACAGGACAGGACTGCTGCTCTTCACTCTCTGCTGGACAGGTGGACATCATCTCAGTCACAGTTTGACTGATTTCATCATGTTCTCCATCTGAGCTCATTTCACTCTTTATATCCTCTCTACAGGTGCTGAAGGTCAGACTCTGACTCAGTCTGGACCAGAGGTTAAGAGACCTGGAGAGTCCACCAGACTGACCTGTACAGCCTCTGGGTTCACATTCAGCAGCTCCTGGATGGGTTGGTTCAGACAGGCTTCTGGAAAAGGACTGGAGTGGATCGCTTTCATACACCCTGCTGGTGGCAGCACCTACTACTCTAATTCATTCAGAGGCCGGTTCACCATCTCCAGAGACAACAGTGCAAACCAGCTGTTTCTGCAGATGAACAGTCCGAGGACTGAAGACTCTGCTGTTTATTACTGTGCCAGAGAGCCACAGTTACACAAGAGGAAGAAACACTGTACAAAAACTCAAACTTTCAAACAGCAACACGTTGGAAGTGACAGTAAATATCTCCACACACTGACGTTCTTACTGTCAGTTTTATTATCCAGAGGAGATCATTTCCACCACATTTATCTTCTCCTCATGTCATAAGAGCTCTTTTGCTTCATGCATTAGTATGCATTGTCAGTAAGAAGGATAAATGCTGATATGAGGGTAAAAGCTAATAAGATCCTTCATGAATATGTCTGCACATGAGAGCGATCATGAAGGGGTCAGGTGCTCTGATAAAACTGGGGACCATCAATTCCTGGAGACTGGATGATCCGGCCTCTTTGTTGATTACAGATATGCACTTAATCACACAGAGGGGACATGAAAAATACACTAAAGGGTATATATATTTGAAAGAGCAAATGCACAATTGTCAAAATATCCCATTTTAAACATTTCAAGAATAATACTGTTGCTTGTTTGTCTTTTTCAGATGAGTAGAGAAAAAACAAACATGTCCAGGATAATCAGAAGATGTTGGTCCTGCTAAAGGTGAAATTTTCAATGGGTCTGAATAAAGTGCCCCTTCAGATTTTGACTTAATTTGTTGGTGAGTCTCTATGAAAAATAAGGTTGAAAAGCACTGGTCTGTTTGCTAAAAGACACAAAATAATTTTGTCCGGTTTAAGGATGTAAGTGTTACTGGTAAAATGATAAACTGTAGTAAGATTTTCGACGGTTAGTATTACAGTTTCCTGTTCTAAATTATGACAAATACCTGGTTGTTTGTTGATCTGCATGGTTGTTTGCAAACAATATTGTTTCTATGAGGAGGTCAAAAGAGGTTTCTGTTATGACAAGGAACAATCAAGGGTGGAGAAAAAGGAAATCTGAAACCTGGACAGAGATCTGTAAGGAAGGATAAAGAACATGCCCTCAGGTAGCATGGACCTTATTCAGATTTAAAACTGAATAAAAGAGACCAACTTGACACAAGTACTTGACTTTGGAACATCATAACCTTAATAAGAATCCATACATGCTGTTGTCGTTCTGTGGATAGATTTAACATATATATGTCAGATGTATATCATATTGAATAAAGACAAGAGATACAGAGTAAACACAGAGGTATAAACAGAGGACACAAATGTCACCACATCACCAAAGACCAAGACAACATCTGAGATTATTCAAAAGAGAAAATCACATCTGGAGGGCAGGAAAAACTGTCTAGAGACAAAAGACAAAGGTCTGTTGTAACTTAAACAAGATAAGAGGACATGGTGAGGAATGAACTTGTTGTTCTCTGTATGCAAAATGAGTTTACAACAGACCATCTGAGTCATTTGTTTGTCAGAGATGTGCTGATATTTTCTAGAAGGAGGAGGAGTCAATGCAAATCTCTGAAATCACTCATCACTACATATGTGCTTTACACACAGGGACGGAGACACAAACACTGACACACAAACACACTGGAGACTGGACAAAGACCAAAAGACTTCACAATGACAACACCTGAATATTTGGCTCTGTTACTCATCCTGTCATTTACCTGGCCAGGTAAGAACACAGACAGTGTCACTGACAAACTCTCTGGGTCATGACAGTGTTTAATGATCTGCTTTAACATCTGCAGGTACTGAGGCTCAAACTCTGACTCAGTCTGGTCCAGTGGTGAAAAGGCCCGGAGAATCCCACAGGCTCACCTGCACATATTCAGGGTTTAGTAGTGATATCTATGCTGCTTGGATCAGACAGCCTCCTGGAAAAGGACTGGAGTGGATCGCTTACATCTATTATGACAGTTCTTACATCTACTACTCCAATTCAGTCAAAGGCCGGTTCACCATCTCCAGAGACAACAGCCAAAAGCAGGTGTATCTGCAGATGAACAGTCTGAGGACTGAAGACTCTGCTGTTTATTACTGTGCCAGCCACACAGTGACACAAAACATCAGGAGAGCTGAACAAAAACCCTCAGAGTCTGAACACCTGTGACATGAAGCCACCAGAGGAGGAGCTCTGAGACCAGAAATAATGAAAACACCAGCTCACTGAGAGAAAGAGGAACAGAAAAACATTTTTAATACTTACACCACCAACACCACTAATTTATTCATAAGTTATCATCATAACGTCATTTTAGGATTCTTTCTGTGTTTTCACACTTCACAAAATATGAAGTATATTAAAAATAAAACAGTTCAACACATCAGAGGCAGTCCCAGAAATCTGTTTCACTCACTCCTCTATTTTTTTTTTTATTTCATTGAGACCTGAACTTCCAAATTTACATGGTCCAAAAAAGGGAAAAACTGTTTTCTATGAAAGGAAGTAGATCATGTCCCATCAGACTGCAGAGAACAAGAGTTACAGAGTTTGTGACTTTCACTAAATAGTTAAAAATAGTTGTCCACAGTATTCCTACAATAAGAGAAAAACCTTGACATCAAATAATCATATTTATTTTGCTGCAGTGAGGACTCAGCTCAGCTGCAGGTTTTATGCCTCTAAAGGTTAACATTCTCCTTTCGTTCTTATATTCTTTCATTTTTGTGATCTTAAATTCACAAACCTGCCTTTCAATGGTGATCAAGAGACTCTTTGATTTTGATTATTGACCAACAAAATCAAGTCAGTTCATCTGAATGTCACAGTGTTCATTGTTGTCAGGTTTGATTGAGATCGATCAGTCAAAAACAATGGATGACCACAAGACTCCATGACTTTGCCCTATGATCTATGACTATGGTACATCTACATCTAAGTCTTGTGGTCAAAGTTTCAAGACAATAACTTGAAGTGTTTTTTACAGCATCTCACTCTAAGGCCTTCACCTCAAGACCTGACATCTTTGTGGATGTACAAATGGACAGAAGAACACAATCCATCTGGCCTTGCCAAAGAAGACTAAAAAGCATACTTACTGTGTGTTCAGACTGAACCTTAGCAGTCAAATGTTATTTTTCTCTGAGACTAGATGCCATTTAGACAAAAGAAACAGGCTCAGTGTGGAGAGGCCTTCAGTGAGACCAGGATGGACAGAAGTTTTAAGGTGAAGGAATCTGATACAGAAGGCAAATGATGTGATCCTACCATGAGGAGGAGTCAATGCAAAGTGAGATGTGTTCCTCCTCTACTTCTGTGACTGCAGAGAGGAGGACAGAGGACAGTGGACTCACAGTTTGACATGATGGACTACAGGACAGGACTGCTGCTCTTCACTCTCTGCTGGACAGGTGGACATCATCACCATCTGAGACTGAATGATTTCTTGATTCGTGCCACCTTTGTTAATCTGATTTTCTTAAATCCTCTGCAGGTGCTGAGGGTCAGACTCTGACTCAGTCTGGACCAGAGGTTAAGAGAACTGGAGAGTCCCACACACTGACCTGTACAGCCTCTGGGTTCACATTCAGTGACCACCACATGGCCTGGATCAGACAGGCTCCTGGAAAAGGACTGGAGTGGGTTGCATGGGTTAACCATAATAATGTTCTCAAGCGGTACCCCACGTCAGTCGAAGGCCGGTTCACCATCTCCAAAGACAACAGCAGACAGCAGGTGTCTCTGCAGATGAACAGTCTGAGGACTGAAGACTCTGCTGTTTATTTCTGTGCCAGGGAGCGACCCAGTGACTGAAGATGGCTGTGCAGCTGTACAAAAACTCTAACCGTTCATTTGCTCTGGATTATATAGCATTCACTCATGATCAGGTTGACATATTTCATCTCTTATTAAACTAAAACATACATTTCAGTGTCAAGGATATACAAATTGTCTTGAAGATACTGAGTAATAAAATTGCATTTATAAATAAAAGTAAAAAAAAAAGGAACGTTTATCGACCTTTTTATAATGATCTGGTTTTCTGTTCCTACTAAAAAGCCCATATCCTATTTATTTATCCTTTGGTGTGTTTTTCATTTCTCCTCTACATGACAGAGAACCTTAATGTTCATGACAAAAGGTCCATGACTGCAGGACTTCTCCTCCTACCTCTGTGAACAGTGTCCATGAAACGACTTGATCTGCCAGCCACCAAAATAGACCGACCAGAGGAACCAGTCAACTAACTGAGACAGGCGTGGACCATGTGGGGAGGGGGCCTTAAAGTGCAGGAGCTCCAACAGAGATCAGTGGCTCAGGGTGGGGAGCTCAGTGCAGAGCATCAACAGTAGAAAGAGTGCAGAGCTGCTGAAAACAACGCTGAACACCTCTGGATAGACAGATCCCCACAGAGCAGAAATAAACCAGAGAGGCCTGGACCCACATGTGACAAAAGGGGCCTTAAAGAGACAAGAACTGCATCTTTGGGTGTCTTCACACCTGGCTCATTTGGGGCAGTTGTTCCCAAACAATGAGTGACCCCCCCTAAAGTTCGGTTCATTTGGGCAAATGAGAACACAGCAATCACACTCGGAGGTGGGACAACACAAGCAGATCGAGATCACCAAAATAGGTCTCGGCTCACTTTGATTTGAGCCCTGTAGCGGTTCCTTTGCAGTGAGAACACAAACACCTCAGCAACAACTGACTCATACCTGTGGTTCACGTTGTAGTAGTGGGGGACTGTAGTTCACCTGGCTGTCAATCGTTCAGTCTAAACAATAGAAGAAGAAGGACGATGCAGCAACAGCAGAAGAAGAAGAGTAGGCGGAAGAATCTGCACAAAATGAGTCATGGGCTGATGTGGAGCAGTGAGGAAATAAAATGCCTCATAGAAATCTGGGCAGAAGAGAAAATTTGCCAAATGCGGGACACGACACATAAAAATACTGAAGTCTCCAAACTCATGAGTCAGTGAATGAGTGACAGATGAACACTATAAAACAAGTTAGCCTCACACGCTGCTGATGCTCCATGGCTGTTGTGAGAAGAGAAGGAAACTCCCCGCCCTCCAGGTAAGATTCTGACCAATGAGAGAAACATTTGACCGCACGTGTAATTTGTTTACAACTTTGGACCGCAAGAGACTTTTGCAGTGTGAACACAAACACACCAAATCACACCTGAAACAATTGTATTAATTTTAACCCTGAATCGGAACAAAGCAAACAAGCCACAGGTGTGAATGCACCCTTATGCTGCGTACATACTGCAAGCGACTCTGCAATCAAAATCACGTTGCCCACTGAAGTATTATCTCATGTCCATAAAAATCTCATTTTGGTCACCGCTGCCATTGGCCATCACTCGGTGACACCACATCCGCTCCAGTTTCACCGCGATCATATCATATATCATATAATAGGATGTAAAAGCGGACATTATTCCAGCTGTATCCTTTTCACTCACTTATCAAACACAAAACACTGCAGCTGATGCCCTGCAGCAGCAGTATCTGTCAGTTTTCTGTGGTCCGTCTAAGTGGAACTAATGTCCTCATTGACTAATGTTTCCCATACGGACATAGATTGTTCCTCTGTAGTCTGGATGTAAAACTGTCTGTCACACCGACACACACACAAACACAGCTGGTTGGCTGTTGCCGCACAGCCACACACGACACCGCCTGAAAAGATTTTTTTTTTTCTTAACTTTGACATTGTGTGACGAGAGAGGTGATGGTCTAGTACGCAGCAAACGCATCGCGGGAGGGTTAGCTTCGCACCATTGCAGCCGTACATTGACTTTGCATGGAGAGTGATCGCCGAGGAAGTGCATGTAGCATCCGGTGTGTAAGCACCTTTAGAGTGAGGATAGTGGTGGATCAGGGGTACTCAGTGTGTGGACTCTGGAAGGTTTGTGAGCATAAAAGATTGTAAACATATCCTAGCTGTCATCAAAATCAAATATATGACCATGAGATAAAGCAAAATGTGACCAGTTGAGGAACCAAAATAAATGTTTGTTAAGCATGTCAAGCAGGAGGATCCAGCTTATGATCCAGGACAAGTTCACCTTACCTATCCAAAGGCAAAGGGTAATAATGGTTCAGTTTTAATGCAGCAATATTTCATGTGAAGTAACACATTTAACCTTCAACTTTGGATACAAAAATTATGGGTGTGGAAGGTACCCAAAGTCAAAATTTCAAATCTTGAGCGCTGAGATCAAATGGATTTGGCCTCTGTCACCACTTAGTCGTGAATGTTTTCATCAAGATCCCTTAAGCTGTTTAAGGATTGTAAAAAGATCAGTGTTGAAGGAATTTTATCAGGTTTCTTAAACCATTAAACAAAACCAGATGGATGCTGGTTTTGTTAGTTTGGGGGGTTGAAGGCTTGTATTTGTCATCTGATGAACAAAAAAGTGACAAGTACAAATGTAATCATACTAAACATCGTACAAAGTTTTAAAATGAGACAAATCAAGTCATCAAGCCACAGGATTAAAGAATTCTAACAAGTCCTTAACTTCTTACAAAGACTTAAAACAGTGCATTATCATCTCAGTTCAGTGATTCAGTCTTTCTTCCTACTGATGGAAGATCACAGATTTTCTCTGTATGATGTTACATGATTTAAATCCACGAGACAGGGAGGGCACAGTGTTTAAAGAGAAGTCTTACGGTGAGGCTGAGGGAGAAAAAGGGAGCTGCAGCTTTTATCTGTTCATGCAGCTGTTCTTCTGAATAGTTACACAGTCCTCTAAACAAATCAAAGGGTTCACAAGATTTAATTCATAATATAAAGAAGATGGCATTGAAGGCAAAACTAAATGATGACAAAGTTTGTGGTGCGTGTTAAAGCATGGTTGAAACACCAGAAGATCTTAGTTTTTTATGATCTTGATGTCATTTAGACCAAAGAAACAGGCTCAGTGTGGAGAGGCCCCCAGAGAGAAAATGATGGACAGAAGCTTTAAGGTGAAAGTATCTGATACAGAAGGCAAATGATGTGATCCTACCATGAGGAGGAGTCAATGCAAAGTGAGATGTGTTCCTCCTCTACTTCTGTGACTGCAGAGAGGAGGACAGAGGACAGTGGACTCACAGTTTGACATGATGGACTACAGGACAGGACTGCTGCTCTTCACTCTCTGCTGGACAGGTGGACATCATCTCCATCTGAGACTGAATGATTTCTTGATTTGTATCAACTTGGTTAATCTGATTTTTTTAATCCTCTACAGGTGCTGAAGGTCAGACTCTGACTCAGTCTGGGCCAGAGGTTAAGAGACCTGGAGAGTCCCACAGACTGACCTGTACAGGATCTGGGTTCACATTCAGTGACCACCACATGGCCTGGATCAGACAGGCCCCTGGAAAAGGACTGGAGTTGGTTGCTTGGGTTGAGTATGATAATGACAATAAGTACTACCCCACGTCAGTCAAAGGCCGATTCACCATCTCCAAAGACGACAGCAGACAGCAGGTGTTTCTGCAGATGAACAGTCTGAGGACTGAAGACTCTGCTGTTTATTACTGTGCCAGAGAGCCACACAGTGACTGAAGATAGTTCAGCACCTGTACAAAAACAATCACAATTCAATTCCACTGTGCTTGTGTAGGATTATGACAGAACCAAGTTTATTTCATCGCTTATTTTCCAAAAAAAAAAGCATTTCTGATTATATAACATACATTTTAGTGTTCAGAATATACAAAAACTCTTGAAGATATTTAGTTACAAAACCTTATACATGTACAGTGCTGAGCAAATTCAACAGACCACCAACATTAAAATGAGATACCATAAGTACTTGAGAAATCTTTCAAAAACTCATCTAAAATTCAAAAATCTGAGTCAACAAAAATAGCCTTCTTTGAGAAGTCATATATTAATCAAGCATAACATTCAAGCATTAAATCCTATGCTTCTGTTCAGCAATGCAAGTCAATAACTATGACATGACATCTCAACAAGGAATATTGTATCCTTCACTATTTATGTATCTTTTTAATTGTAAATTTGAAAATTAACGTGTAACAATAGTAACTAGAAAAGCACTCAGCGAGCGCAGACCTCCGCCAGCACCACAGTCCTCTCCTATATTGTGATTTTTACCATAAATATCAGTCCTACCTTTATTTCATTGAAATATTTACATTCTTGACCATGAAAACATACCATTAGCAATTGGATTCATAATGATATCTATTTTAGTTCAGTAGTTATTCACCAAAATCACATTTTTCGTCATAGCAGCCAGACGCTGATCCGGATCAACACCAAAATCGAATCACTTCTTCCTTTTCCCATGCTGAACATTTCCTGAAAATTTCATCCAAATCCATCCATAACTTTTTGAGTTATTTTGTTCATAGACAGACGGACGGTCGGACCCGAACACATAACCTCCTTGGTGGGGGTAATTAGGTTTTAGTGTTAAGAGGCTTCTAAATAATGCTGTATCAACCATTATAGAAACATCAACAAGGATTTTGTTTTTTATCAGTGCTGTTAATTTAGGGTAGATGTGGCATAAACCTTACTGTGGGTGGTGTTCTTATCATTTTTTTAAGCACTGCACTTAATTTGAAAACAATTCATTCTTATTTATGAACACCAAGTCTTCCTGGTAACACCTCCTCTGTTAAATATGCACCTGGAGCTGTTGGAGGATCACTGGGAGGATTTTGGACATTTCTCACAAACTGTGATCAGACAGCACTGATCTAGAGGATGGACAAAACTATCATCTGGACTTTACTGCTTCTAACTATTCATGGTGAGACAGTGATCTCATGTTACGTCTTTTTGTTGAACCTGACAGTTACCAGTTTTGTTAATAATGATCATTTCTGTCCCAACAGGTGTTTGGAGTGAGAGCAGACTGGAGCAACCGTCCTCAGAGGTCAAAAGACCTGAAGAGACAGTGAGGATGTCTTGTGTCATTTCTGGGTTTGACATGACAGACTACTTTATCCACTGGATACGACAGAGACCAGGCAGAGCTCTGGAGTGGATTGGGTTGATGGATACAGGCAAAAACTCTGCTGAATATGCCAGCTTCTTCCAAGGTCGCTTCAAAATGACTGAAAATGTGCCCAGCAGCACTCAGTACCTGGAGGTCCAAAGACTGACAGCAGAGGACTCTGCTGTTTATTTCTGTGCTCGTGAACACGCAGTGACTGAAGACAGTTTGGACCTGTAGAAACTCACACACTGTCCAGTTCAGACTGTGTAGATAAATTCAATAGTTTTCTCCTGTCCGGGTTTAAACAGGCTTCAGGATGAATGGTTGAAGTGGATTTCTGATTGTTGTCGCATAAAAGCTTCCTCCTTTAGGATTCAGGCTCACTAAGTCCAGAGACAAGGTGGCAGTAACAGGTAAAAGTCTTCAGGTGCATTCACACCGAATGCAATTTGGGTGATCTTGGCGACCAGTCTCCACACAAAGTTAAAGTATATCCCGTGACCAGCCGTAATTAGGACTACATATCACTCAATGCAACAGATCTGGGCCCATTGGTCTTGTCTTGGGAGACATGAAATGGTGCCATTGTTTCAACAGATGGGAACTTTGGACGTGTGACCAGGTCATGGAGCCCGGTTGCCAAAGATAAAAATTTTTTTACCTTTCACGAGATGTCACATGTGACTGTGCCACAACAGCCAATCAGCATTGTGTGGGTGTGTGTCAACACCCATGACAGACTGTTTTTATTCTGGTTCGCAGAGTGCAAATCCATGTCTGTGTGGGAACATTAGTCAGTGAGGACATTATTGCTGCATAGACAGGACCACAGAAAACTCACAGACGATGCTTCTGCAGGGCCATCAGCTGCAGTGTTTTGTGGTTGTAGATCAGTATAAGGATACAGTTGCAATAATGTCAGCTAATACATCCTATTATAAGATATAAGAAATGATTGCGGTGAAACTTAAGTGGGTGTGATGTCACTGAGCAATGCAAACGGACATGGGTGAGTGAAGCAATCTCATTTGCCAAGTCATGTGTGAATGCACCTTCACAGGAAGCAGCCTAGAACAAAATAAGACCCACAACTCAAACGCTATCTTAATGTGCGTCTAGAGCACAAAGCTCCGCCAACGACCTTCTGACATTCTTCCCAGAGTTGTGACTGAAAAGAGGGAAAACTTCTGAACAATGTCAACAAGTCGCTTAAAAAATTCCTGGACCTGTGTCCCAGTTGGATCCTCACCAAAATCTAATCACTGTATCATGTCCAAAAGTTACCAAAAAACTAGCTATTAAAAAGTTATTCAGTGTGTGAACCTGGAAGGTGTTGGAGTATTTAGGATTGGAAACATACTCTTGCTTTCATCAAAATCAAATATATGACCCAGAGAAAAGACAAAATGTGACCACTTCAGGAACCAAAATTATTGTTTGTTAAGCATGTCAAGCAGGAGGATCCAGCCTATGCAGGACAAGTTAATATTATCCCCTAAAGGCAAAGAGAAATAATGGTTCAGTTTTAATGCAGCCTTATGTTGAATAATGGGAAAGAAATTACTGAAGGCAAAAAGTAAATGATGACAATCAAAGTTTGTGATGAAGGTTTAAGAATGACAGACCAAACAGAAGATCTTAGATCTTTATGATCTTGATGCCATTTAGACCATTTAACAGCACAGTGTTCTTTTGTTTTTAAAAATGTTTCAGTTAATATTGTTTTCTAGTCGGGGGTGTATTCCTCATCTTGTAAAGAAAAACTGTATGCCAACAACTTTTAATAAAACATATTAAAAGTTTGTAACCAATAAGATCATCAGTGATTGGGGGTGATTTTGATACTGAGAAAGAAAAGTAAAAATGATAAAATCCTTTGCTCCTTCCAGAGTGTTAAGAGTTCAATATAAAAATGAGCTCTGGTCCACAGTTGTGAAAGAAGTCACTCCTCTAAATTGCTACACAACTATATGATTAAGACTGGGGTTGGAATAAATAAAAACAGAAGGCAAACTAAACTGTAGTCAGCGTGCAATGATCCACACACCAGAAGATCTTCGTCGTTATGATCTTGATGCCATTTAGACCAAAGAAACAGGCTCAGTGTAGAGAGGCCTTCAGTGAGAACATGATGGACAGAAGCTTTAAAGGAACACTACACCCAAACAACGATTTGGCCTCATTTTCTACTCACCCTCATGCTCAACAACACTGTGGAGTAGTTTTGGAACATCTAGGATGCCAACCAAAGGAGATCTGGGGAACTCAAGAAATCACATTCTGCTGACACCTCTTGTGTCATAAAGTCCACGTCCCCACAGCAGAATATGGGATTCCTACGCCCTAGTTACTGCAGTGCGCGATTCGCTGGTAATCAGCCTCGTGAGGGCACCCGTACCATTTATCATAGAAATCAAGTAGTACTGTTTAGGCTATAAACATGTGCTAAATGATGTCGCTTTTCTAGTAAATGGTGGACGCACCTGCTCAGGACACTTGGATTACAGCGCACGAGCAGTATGGAGGAATATTGCTGATTTTTTGTGGACTTTTTGTGGACTTTTGAGGACACTGTTTGTTCGGGCTCTGACCGAAGTCATGATATCAATGTCAGTGGACAGCAAGGATTCCCCCAGATCTCCGGCTGCATCCTAGATGTTCCAAAACTACTCCACAGTGTTGTTGAGCATGAGGGTGAGTAGAAAATGAGGCCAAATCGTTGTTTGGGTGTAGTGTTCCTTTAAGGTGAAGGTATCTGATACAGAAGGCAAATAATGTGATCCTACCATGAGGAGGAATCAATGCAAAGTGAGATGTGTTCCTCCTCTACTTCTGTGACTGCAGAGAGGAGGACAGAGGACAGTGGACTCACACTTTGACATGATGGACTACAGGACAGGACTGCTGTTCTTCACTCTCTGCTGGACAGGTGGACATCATCTCCATCTGAGACTGAATGATTTCATGATTTGTATCAACTTGGTTAATCTGATTTTTTTAATCCTCTGCAGGTGCTGAAGGTCAGACTCTGACTGAATCTGGTCCAGAGGTTAAGAGACCTGGAGAGTCCCACAGACTGATCTGTTTTGCCTATGTGTTCACATTGAGAGACCACAACATGGGCTGGATCAGACAGGCTCCTGGAAAAGGACTGGAGTGGATTGCTTGGGTAGAGAATAACAATAATAGAAAGTTCTACTCTATGTCAGTCAAAGGCAGATTCACCATCTCCAGAGACAACAGCAGACAGCAGGTGTATCTGCAGATGAACAGTCTGAGGACTGAAGACTCTGCTGTTTATTACTGTGCCAGAGAGCTTCACAGTGACTGAAGAGAACAGGACAGTAGTGCAAAAACTACTTCCTCTATTTACCACCATAACTGGGAGCATCCAGCTGCTCCATCATCCCAAAAAAGAATTCACATTGTGATTAGCAGTCATTCACAATTTATCTAATAATGTTATGTTTCCACAGGCTGTTGATCAATACCATATCTTATAAAATCCTGGCCTCTTTGTAGCTCCTACAATAAAATGCACTTTTGTCATCAACAATTTGTTATTCTCTATTATACTTTGAACATTAAAATCTCTCAAGTATACTTTTTGCAATCACACATTAATTCTTAGTGAGTATGTGCAGAACAAATGGCAGCAATTTTTGGTGTTGTCATTTAAAACACTAGATGGCAGTAAATGTCCCATTTTTCTCTGAGGTGTGTTTTGACTGGGAGATTCAGACCAGCTTATGACGACTGATCCAAGACTGAAATGATTTTAAACCTTTTTATAAGTGCTCCCTGCTGCAACATAAAAGTCCATTTCACATAACGACTCTGACAAGAATTTAAAAAAGGATAGTCTGATATTACTGATAAACAATGAGCTACATCTCTGATGTCATCCAGCCAGGAAAAACTGCTGTGTAGCTTGGACAGCCAAAATCACAATCAAAAAGAGCTTTTCTGGAATGAATGTTGAAGATCACTATTGTAAAAGCATTTAATGACACATAAACATGTTAGATAAATGAATATAAAGAAGAAATATTCAAACAAAATCAAATGAATGAGTAATACCATAATGTCATAAGACTCTTTTTGATCCCAACTGGGGGAAATTGTTTTTCACAGAAGTTATAAAGTCACTCTGCTTGTGTGCCAAAAACCACCTCCAGGTTCATGCAATTCATGGATTTAGTTAACTTAAAACAAAAGACAGACTGTTCATTATCTTTAACTGTGGTCCATCATGGTAATAGTCCATAGAAACTGTTTGGGAGAGGGAAGAACCTTTCAAAAGAATTTCCAGCAGATTAGACGATCGATCGTACCTCCTTTAATTATGGGCCAATCAGATAATGTAGAAAGCCTGTACCGTAAGCCTCTTCAGACTGGAGCAGCCGTCCTCAGAGGTCAAAAGACCTGGACAGACAGTGAGGATGTCTTGTGTCATTTCTGGGTTTGACATGACAGAGTACTACATCAGCTGGATACGGCAGAGACCACGCAGAGCTCTGGAGTGGATTGGGTGGATGAACGCAGGCTCAAACTCTGCTGACTATGCCAGTTCCTTCCAAGGTCGTTTCATAATGACTGAAAATGTACCTGGAGGTCCAGAGGCTGACTGCAGAGGATTCTGCTGTTTATTTCTGTGCTCGTGAACACACAGTGAGTGAAGACAGTCAAGACTAGACCTGTTCAGTATACTGGTACCAAATCGGCACCAGGGTAAAAAGAAACACATATTATGGTACTATCCTGCACTTGGATGAGATCAGTTCTGTATTATTATTATAATAATAATAACTTCTTTTTTTATGTCATCGTGTGACATCACCCCATTGCAATTTGAGCCAAAGCGGCCGAGCGAGCAGCTGGGAGCAGCAAACAGAGTCTGGAGACAGAGATAATCTGATGCAGCCACCATCAGGCCTGATGTTTTCCATTAAAAGTTTGGCTGTTACCGTTGTTGTCTGTCTGTTATGTCCTTCTGCAGTGCAGATGATACACATGTGAACATCTGGTCTAAATCACGCCTAAATGGTTCAGTCTTTGCATGTGCGCTCCTCCGTGTGCCAGTGAGCATAAAGACACAGACAGACACACATCACAGGGACAGTGAGGGATCATCAGTCACTTTGTGTTTTTATAATTCAGACAGAGTCTTGATAGCTCAGGTGCACAGTTTAAGTGAACACAAAGACTTACAAAATGACAAGTCAGCCCTTTGATTAATCAGAACTCAACGCTCTTCATCAGTCCAGCTCTGAGCAGCTCTGTTTTCACTCACTTACTGTTTTATAAATGATAAATTCATCCTGAGGTTTCCTGCATCACATATTCTCCATGATATAAGAATCTTTGAAGGATCAAGCTCCAGATACAATCTACTAGTGTATCAGTTCCCAACCTGTGGGTGGAGTCCCATGAGGGGGTCTCAGAGCTGTTTTCAGTATAAATCAGGTAAAACTGTCTTCAGTGTTTGGAGGCCCCTGAGTGGACAAACATCCATCAGAGTATGTCAAGAGGATAACAACTAGAATAAACCAGACTACATCACTGTGCAACTAGTAAATAAACCATGTGCACAAAGTTCTAAATGGAATTACTTCAGGTTTAAAACAAATAAGAACAGTGAAGACATTAACACCGAAGCACCAATGTGCAAACAGTGTCACAAAACATGTCTGGACAAGAGTGGAAAAACTTCCAAATTGGCAAACACTTAAAGGACATGCACCCAGTCCTGCATAAGTAGTTCAGAGAACGACAGGTAATAACTCATGTACCCATCAAACACCAGCCCCCTGCACTCTCCACAACAGTAGCTCTGGAAAAAAATAAAACTGCATTGCAATAGCTACCACTTTCTCTGGTAAAAATAGCCTGATTATAGCCTTTGATTTGTTTTTCTAGAGCTGAAAATGCACAAATGCATGTGTTGTGTTTTGAATTGTATTTTTATTTTACTTTTTATTTTATTCATTTTTAAACTGTGTTGTTGGGCATTAGCAAAGCATGTCTTTGTGTCATTCTATTTTATGTTCTGATGTATAGTTATAGTTCTAAGATTTTAAATTTTTACAAAGTCAATGATAACATTTTTGTGCTCTCCTTTTATTTAGAAAAATATTGAAAAGTATCAAAAATACATTTTTGGTACCAGTATCAAAAGCAAAATGTTGGTATTGACAAAAATAGTCAAAACCTGTCAGAACTCACACACTGACCAGTTCAGACCATGAAGATATATTCAGCAGTTATCTCCTGTCCTCATGTAAACAGGCCTCAGGAAGAATGTTTCAAGTGGATTTCTGATATTAAAAACTATCAATAATATAAAAGCTTCCTCTGTGAGGATTTTGGCTGACTAAGTCCAGAGACAAAGGGGGCAGTGACAGCTGAAACTCTTACAGGAAGCAGCCTTTTCATCCTTTTTAGTCCAAAATATGACCCAGATCCTCGAAACTGAAATTTAAGTGCGCCCAGAGCACAAACCCCCACCAAGGCATTACTGACATTCTTACCAGAGTTATAATTAAAAATAATGAAAAATGCTGAGACATGCCAGCAAGTCCCTTAAAGAACTCCTGGACCTGTGTCAAAAGTTGGATCTTTACTAAAATCTAATCACCTTATCATGTTCAAAAGTTCTCAAATAAAGTCATTAAGTGTGGAACCTGGAAGGCGTTTGAGTACAAGTGTTGTATTATATATTATAAGTATTGTGAACATACTTTAGCTGTCATCAAAATCTAATATATATCCATGAGATAAGGCAAAATCTGACCACTAAAGGTGCCAAAATTAATGTTTATCTAAGCACCTCAAGCAGGAGTAGTCAGCTTATGATTCAGGACAAGTTAACCTTAACTACAGTTGTGCCCAAAAGTTTACACCCCCCAGCAGAATTTCTGATTTTTTGGCCTTTTCTCAGAAAATATGAATGATAACACAAAAACCTTTCTGACACTCATGGTTAATGGTTGGGTGAAGACATTTATTGAAAAAAAGATTAGTTTACTCTTTTTAAATCATAATGACAACAGAAACTTCAAAAATTACCCTGTTCAAAAGTTTACACCCCCTGGCAGTTTTGGCCTGATAACATGCACAAAATTTGACACAAATGGGTTTGAATGTCTACTAAAGGTAACCATCCTCTCTGTGATCTATTAGCTTGTGATCTGTGTGTGTGTATAAAAGCTCAGTGAGTTTCTGAGCTCCTGACAGACACGTGCATCTTTCACTGCGATGAAATTTCAGGTTTCTGCATCATAGGTAAAGTAAAAGAATTGTCAAAGGATCTGCGAGAAAAGGTAATCCAACTGTATAAAACAGGAAAAGGATTTAAAAAGATATCCAAGGAATTGAGGATGCCAAGAAGCACTGTTAAAACTCTAACGAAGAAGGGGAGAGAGAGGGATTCTGTTGAAACCAAACCACGGTCAGGCAGACCAACAAAAATTTCAGCTCCAACTGCAAGGAAAATTGTTCAAGATGCAAAGAAAAGCCTTCAAATAACTTCAGCTGAAATACAGGACTCTCTGAAAAAAATTGGGGTGGATGTTTCAAGATCCACAATAAGGAGACACTTGAAGAAACATGGGCTGCATGGTCAGGTCGCCAGAAGAAAGCCATTTCTACGCAAATGCCACAAAATATCCCACTTACAATCCAAACAGCACAGAGACAAGCCTCAAAACTTCTGGAACAAAGTCATTTGGAGTGATGAGACCAAAATTGAACTTTTTGGCCACAACCATAAACGTTACATTTGGAGAGGAGTCAACAAGGCCCATGATGAAAGGTACACCATTCCTACTGTGAAACACGGAGGTGGATCACTGATGTTTTGGGGATGCGTGAGCTACAAAGGCACAGGAAAATTGGTCAAAATTGATGGAAGGATGACTGAAGCATGTTATCAGAAAATACTGGTGGAAAATTTACACTCATCTGCCCAGAAGCTGCGCATGGGACGTTCTTGGATGTTCCAACATGACAATGATCCAAAACACAAGGCCAAATCAACCTGCCATTGGCTACAGCAGAATAAAGTGAAGGTTTTAAAGTGGCCATCTCAGTCTCCTGACCTCAATATCATTGAGCCACTCTTGGGAGATCTCAAACGTGCAGTTCATGCAAGACAGCCCAAGAATTTACAGGAGCTGGAGGCTTTTTATGAAGAGGAATGGGCAGTTTTACCATCTGAGAAAATAAAGACCCTCATCCACAACTACCACAAAAGACTTCAAGATGTTATTGATGTTAAAGGGGGAAATACAAAGTATTAAAACTGGGGGTGTAAACTTTTGAACAGGGTAATTTTTGAAGTTTCTGTTGTCATTATGATTTAAAAAGAGCAAACTTATCTTTTTTTCAATAAATGTCTTCACCCAACCACTAACCATGAGTGACAGAAAGGTTTTTGTGTCATCATTCATATTTTCTGAGAAAAGGCCAAAAAATCAGAAATACTGCTGGGGGGTGTAAACTTTTGGGCACAACTGTATCTACAGGCAAAGGGCAATAATAGTTCAGTTTAATACAGCATTATTTCATGTAAGATGACACATTTTACCTTCAACTTTGAATGTTACAAAAATGATGGCTGTGAAAGGCACCCAAAGTCAAATCTCAGCTTAAATCAAGCATATTTGGACTCTGTCACAACTCATTTTTCATCAACAACCTTTAAGTTATTTAAGGATTTTAAAAGAGCAGCATTTTAGAAATTTTGTCAAGTCTCCTACACTTAAACACAATTAGATGGATGCTGGTTTTGTTCATTTGTGGGGATGAAGGCTTAGATTGGTCATCTGACCAAAAAAAAACACTTACATGAACAAACTTAATCATATTGATCGATGTACAAAGTTTTTAAATGAGTCAAATCAAGTCATCAAGCAGCAGGATTAATGAATTCTGGTACAAGAACATGTCCTTAACTTCTTACAAAGACATAACACTTTGCATTATTCTTTCAGTTCAGTGATTCAGTCTATGTTCCCACTGATGGAAGATCACAAATTTTCTCTGTGTAATGTTACATGATTTAAATACACGAGACAGGGAGGGCACAGTGTTTAAAGAGAAGTCTTAAGGTGAGGCTGAGGGAGAAAAAGGAATCTGCAGCTTTTATCTGTTCATGCAGCTGTTCCTCTAAATAGTTGCACAGTCCTCTAAACAAGTCAGAGAGTTCACATGATTTTAAATAAAATAAAGAGAACGGTGAAGGCAAAAAAAAAAAAAAAGGTGACAAAGTTTCTGATGAAGGTTCAAGAATGACTGACAAAACAGCAAATCTTTGTTCTTCATGATCTTGATGCCATTTTAACCAAAGAAACAGGCTCAGTGTGGAGGTGAAGGTATCTGATTAAGAAGGCAAATGTGATCCTACCTTAAGGAGGAGTCAATGCAAAGTGAGATGTGTTCCTCCTCTACTTCTGTGACTGCAGAGAGGAGGACAGAGGACAGTGGACTCACAGTTTGACATGATGGACTACAGGACAGGACTGCTGCTCTTCACTCTCTGCTGGACAGGTGGACATCATCTCCATCTGAGACCGAATGATTTCATGATTTGCAACAAGTTGGTAAATCTGTTTTTTTTTTTCAATCCTCTACAGGTGTTGATGGTCAGACTCTGACTGAATCTGGTCCAGTGGTTAAGAGACCTGGAGAGTCCCATACACTGACCTGTACAGGATCTGGGTTCACATTCAGCAGCTATCACATAGCCTGGGTCAGACAGGCTCCTGGAAAAGGACTGGAGTGGGTTGCTTGGGTTGAGAATGATAATGATGGAAAGTACTACTCCACGTCAGTCAAAGGCAGATTCACCATCTCCAAAGACAACAGCAGACAGCAGGTGTCTCTGCAGATGAACAGTCTGAGGACTGAAGACTCTGCTGTTTATTACTGTGCCAGAGAGCCACACAGTGACTGAAGAGAACAGGACAGTAAAGCAAAAACTACTTCCTCTATTTACCACCAACACTTGGTGCATCCAGCTGCTTTATCACCACTTTAAAGCATTCTCATAGTGATTATCAATCATGCATAATTTTTCTAATAATTTGATTCTGACTTTCCACAGGTCATTGATCAACATCATATCTTTTATAATCCTGGCCTCTCAGTAGCTCCTACAATAAGACATACTTTTGTCATCAACTAATCGTAATACTCTATTATTGGGCACTGTTACTTAAATATAATCATGTTTATACAATAAGTAGTCCCTGACAAATCTAAAATATTCTCTTAATAAAGACAGATCTATCGCGTGATATCTTTGGACAATCAAAAACTTTCCCAAAAAATAATGAGTTACTCAACTGTTCTTTGAACTCAAAGTAAAGTGATAAAAAAATCCATCAGAACAACTTCTTTGTCTTGATTACTGATTATATTCATCCTGTCTTCTTAGAATACAAATGTTTTACTCTTCTTCTATTAAGACAAAAGGTGTGGTTACCTTGACCTGTTTTGACGTTACTCAGCAGGAAAGCTCCTTCATCCCTGTTGATGGTGTCTGTGGCCTGTTTTCTGATCTCTATTGACTCCTTTATCCACCTCTTATATTTATTAGTGCTGCCAGACGATTAAAAAGAATGTAATTAATTACCAGATTTATAATTAATTAATCTAATTAATCGCATTTTAATCTCATATCTGCTCAAAGTCCCCACATAAAGAATTTTAATTCTAGGATATTATGAATTTGTAGTGCAGGACTAATCAAATGAATACACTAAGAAGTGAAGATTTGTAAATCCACAATTTTATTGGCGAATGAATAAAACCAAAGTCAGGGCAACTTGTCTTAATAGAAGAACAGTAAAACATTTCTTTGTCTTGAGACAGGTACTCACTGATTGCTTACTAAATGAGTCCAACTTGCCAATTCAATCCTGGACAAGCCCCCAGTTGTAATGACAACTTTTCTAATAAATGTGAGAAAATCTGTCGACAACTGTCTCATCTCTCTTCGGTTTGTTTAGAGAAAGCAAAATGCCTTTGCAAAAGGATTAAACTAAGTAAATAAAAAGGAAGAAAAAAAGAACAGGTAGAGGAGAAGATGGCTCTCCCTGCCACAGCACAGAGGTGCACCAAAAAGATTTTTTGGGTGCCCTGGTCCTTAAGGTCTTTGGGACAGTAGTCAGACTAGGAAGGAGCCATCTCTATCTTACCAAAACATATGCTGGAACAGCAACTGACCAAGGTTTAAAGTAAGGCAGAGACATTAAACTGCAGCAATAACCATTAAGGACCTGAACACCTGCAGCTGTTGTGCTGGTAATACTTAATTCAAATTCAGCACCAGTGAAGATGGCTGCTGTTAGTGAAAGTCCTTCACAGGAGGTGCTTGTTGTAGCCTTGTTGTAACTCCCAAAGCTCTTGAGTCAAAACAGTTCAACTTTCAGATCCGCGCTTGCCAGTGTCACTTCGACTCATGCCCGCCTCTCAAACAGAGAAGACAAAAAGTCATCTGTCAAAGTTTCTTGGTCCTTAGCTGCTGATACTGGTACAAAAGCCCTCCCTGGCTTTGTATTCACAATTTGTTGTTTTTGCTTCTGCTGTTTGGTTTGTTTTGGCAGGAGGATTTCTTTATGTATTGCATAAACTGAAGCACACGGCACTACCTTATGCCTAAGTCACACATTCCCGTTTCTCATGGCGATGTGCACGACTGTACATGATTAGGGAGGCTGATGTGATGTGATGAGGATGAAATGACTGTCTCACCCCTGGACACACCCCGTAAATACACCGTCAATAGCGATTCTACAGCGCTTCGTGGGCATTCGTCCCGCTCCAATTAGGTTAATACAGCGATATGATGAGGATTGTGTGAATATCCCTCCCGCTGACACGACGTCGGCCCCGCTAGTGCTCAGTTCGCATCATGTAAGCCCCGACTGAGCCCCGTCGCTTGCACCGTCTTGAATGGGACACAGTCGGGGCACAAACGGATACATCCTTGTCAGTCATCCTCATAAAGCTTTCAGGATTGAGCCATGATCAGCCCAACTGAGCTCCATACATGCCACGCCAATACCGTTCGCATTAGGACTGCATTAGGCTTCCATCTCACTATACTGAAAGTGGTGATTCTCCATGACAGCTATGAACAGTTCAAAACTGTCGGGACTCTTCCACTTTCCCCTCCGTTCATCCACGACAATAAAAGGCTGATCCAGACCAAGTAGCGCATGCACCACGACCAAAGCACGTTTTATCAGGATTATGACAGTAGTACAAAATCGCCATTAGAAACGGGAAAGTGTGACTGGAGCAAAAGAGTGTGTAATGACTAAGCATAACAGTAATCAACTTTTGTAACTTTACATCAAACATTGGCCAGAAATGCTCTGAAACCGAGCTTGAGTGCTTCAGACACTGAGATAGTTTCTCTGCAAAGGAGAAGAAAATTAAAGAAATTGAGTGAGAAAGAGAATGATAAAAATATATATTTTTCTATTGCGATAGACACATCTTCAGGGATTATCTCTTCCTCATCAGTGTAACTTGTAGTTTGTCTGATTGCATTGGTCAAAGCCAAAGCTTTATTAGATCTGATTAAATATTTTAGCTTTTTGACATTGCTGTGGACAAAGTGATCTTATTTTAGGACAGTGTTTACAAACCAGTTGAGATGCTTGATTATTATATAAATAATAGTATTTACATGTGATGGAAATTATAACTAAGACATACTAACCATCTTTTAATAAACAAGCCTGATCAAATTTGTCTCTCATGAAAGACCATGAATTTAAGTAATCATTAAAACAAAATTCAACAACAAACAAGATTCTATGAAGGGCTATGCTGTCACTGATTTCATGCTTAAAAATGGCTGACATCATTTTAGATTTTCAGCAGGAAGGTTATTTCAGTGAACTATTAGTGACCTGTACATAATATTTTGCATAATGGTATTCTTCAATGCCTCCTGTTATTCAGCTTAAACAACAAATAAGAAAAAAACCATGAGGAGGAGTCAATGCAAAGTGAGATGTGTTCCTCCTCTACTTCTGTGACTGCAGAGAGGAGGACAGAGGACAGTGGACTCACAGTTTGACATGATGGACTACAGGACAGGACTGCTGCTCTTCACTCTCTGCTGGACAGGTGGACATCATCACCATCTGAGACTGAATTATTTCTTGTGTGTATCACCTCATTTATTATGTCCTTTACAGGTGCTGAAGGTCAGACTCTGACTGAATCTGGATCAGTGGTTACAAGACCTGGAGAGTCCACCAGACTGGCCTGTACAGCCTCTGGGTTCTCATTCAGTGGCTACTATATGTCCTGGGTCAGACAGGCTCCTGGAAAAGGACTGGAGTGGATCGCTGCTATCGACACTGGCAGTGGCACCTACTACTCCAATTCATTTAGAGGCCGCTTCACCATCTCCAGAGACAACAGTGCAAACCAGCTGTTTCTGCAGATGAACAGTCTGAGGACTGAAGACTCTGCTGTTTATTACTGTGCCAGAGACACACAGTGACAAAAGAGGAAGAAACGCTGTACAAAAACTCAAACTGTCAAACAGCAGCATGTTAGAAATCACAGCATCAAGAGGAGGCAACAAAGATTATTTACTACAGAAAAGATCATTTATGAATGAAATTAAATTCCATTTTAATCATCATTGAAATATTTTTTCTGTAAAATGAGTGTGATTTAAAATGAAACAATAGTCATTAGGTTGGATAAATTTTGATATTAGGATACATGTCAAAGAGATCCTGAATACATGCTCTATGTCTGAACATAATTATTATGACGGGGCCAAGGTGGCAAAAGAAAAGTACCTGGTATATTGGTGAGGGCAAGCAGATGGTTCAGGGGTGTTTTAAAAGTCTAATGATCACAATTTCCCATTACAGGAGCCCCTCATAAGTGTCAAGCAACTAGAAGAGAGCCTATTTTAAATAAAAGTCCATCAATTATAGACAAACCCTCCCTGCATGACTGCTTCACCATCTTCATCCTCATCTGTCTGCTTCATGTCCTGTTGTTCACACAAACTTCAGTGTTGTGGTAGATCAGACTGGGAAACATAGAAGAAGACTGAACATGTCTTTCACAGCTGAAAGATCAAGATTCAGATTTTACAGAGCAAACTTTTAATGATAAAAATAATTGATATTTTTGCTCTTTAATAACAATGAATTATAGGGACTGTCAGGAAATTGGACAAGTCAGGCAGAACTGGAGGTTTTACATAAAGGGTTAATATTCTCATTATGACATTACATCACAGAAAGAAAGTGGTTTGCCAAATCATGAACAGAATGCAACAACACAGGCCCTCATTTATAGATCTGTTGCAGAAACCTGCACAGATTTTTATACAGAAATCATAAAACACCAGCTCACACATCTGAGCAAAGATCACAGACAGACATGATCAGAAAATGGGTTGTAGTCCCCTCAGTAGGACACTCTGTGTGTCCTCACAAGGAGACATATTCACACATTCATCTATTTCTGATCAACAATCAAAATGAGTTTATAACAGACCATCTGAGTCATTTGTTTGTCAGAGATGTGCTGATATTTTCTAGAAGGAGGAGGAGTCAATGCAAATCTCTGAAATCACTCATCACTACATATGTGCTTTACAGACAGGGACGGAGACACAAACACTGACGCACAAACACACTGGAGACTGGACAAAGACCAAAAGACTTCACAATGACAACACCTGAATATTTGGCTCTGTTACTCATCCTGTCATTTACCTGGCCAGGTAAGAACACAGACAGTGTCACTGACAAACTCTCTGGGTCATGACAGTGTTTAATGATCTGCTTTAACATCTGCAGGTACTGAGGCTGCAACTGTGACTCAGTCTGGTCCAGTGGAGAAAAGGCCTGGAGAATCCCACAGGCTCACCTGCACATATTCAGGGTTTAGTGATGATATCTACGCTTCTTGGATCAGACAGGCTCCTGGAAAAGGACTGGAGTGGATCGCTTACATCTATTATGACAGTTCTTACACCTACTACTCTAATTCAGCCAGAGGCCGGTTCACCATCTCCAGAGACAACAGCAAAAAGCAGCTGTATCTGCAGATGAACAGTCTGAGGACTGAAGACTCTGCTGTTTATTACTGTGCCAGAGTCACAGTGACACAAAACATCCACAGAGCTGAACAAAAACCCTCAGAGTCTGAACACCTGTGACATGAAGCCACCAGAGGAGGAGCTCTGAGACCAGAAATAATGAAAACACCAGCTCACTGAGAGAAAGAGGAAGAAGAACACATTTACAGATGAGGAAGTAAAATCAACAACAAATTCTGGTCTTAGAATTCTGTTCTTAAATCTAAGTTTGATTCTTGTACCACCAACACTCTGATTTATTGATAAATCATCATCATAATGTAATTATAGGATTCTTTCTTGGTTGCCATAAACTTCACAAAAGGTTTGACAAAATTAAAACAAAACAATTCAACACATCAGAGGAAGTCCAAGATGTCTTAGAAATGATATTTGTAAAATAAAAAATTCAATTCTTTGTGACCTGATCTTCCAAAGACACATGGTCCAAAAGGGGGACAAACTGTTATCCATTAAAGGAAGGATCCACTGCATTATTAATTTCACATCACCAAGCAACAGGTGACTACAAGACTCCATGGTGATAACTTTTGATGACATGACTAATTTGACTCCAGTTCATGTTTCAAGAAAAAAGCTTTAAGAATTATTGAGATATTTCAATCCCAAGCTCTTATTCTCATGATCTGATGGACACTGATACACAAATGGACAAACAACCCAAGAACCAAATGCATCTCAACTTGGCTCAGAAGAATCAAAAAACATTATACATACCTCCCACATTTAACATGTAAAATAAACAAATACAATCTCTTAAAGTGAATTATTTCTCACTATAGATTTATTTGCCAACAGTTTACTTTTGAAAAATAAATGTATTTCTGGAACATATTCTGTTATGAACTTGAAGCTGTTACAAAACTGAGAAGGCTGTCTGACTGAACTTATGTTACTATAAGAATCTAAGATAATTCAGGACAGATTTTCTTCTCCAAGAGGCCTCATCAATCCATCCTCCAGCCTCTCTGCCAACACTTCAGGTCTGTGTCAAATCTCACATTTCAAACATTTACCAGTTTGAACATGAATTACTTAAACAACTGTTTGAAACCTGACAGGTATGAACATACCCCCAACATTACTCCACATGCTCCAGGTTGTGAATCACTGCTTTAAGGGAACTGTAGATTTACAGATTTCAACTTAAAGTATCTGCATTAGCAGTCAAATGTTCTTCTGTGAGGAGGAGTCAATGCAAAGTGAGATGTGTTCCTCCTCTACTTCTGTGACTGCAGAGAGGAGGACAGAGGACAGTGGACTCACACTTTGACATGATGGACTACAGGACAGGACTGCTGCTCTTCACTCTCTGCTGGACAGGTGGACATCATCTCAGTCACAGTTTGACTCATTTCACCATGTTCTCCATCTGAGCTCATTTCACTCTTTATATCCTCTCTACAGGTGCTGATGGTCAGACTCTGACTCAGTCTGGACCAGAGGTTAAGAGACCTGGAGAGTCCACCAGACTGACCTGTACAGCCTCTGGGTTATCATTCAATAACTACTGGATGGCCTGGGTCAGACAGGCTCCTGGAAAAGGACTGGAGTGGATCTCTGCTACTAGATATGACAGTGCTGAAATCTTCTACACCAATTCATTCAGAGGCCGGTTCACCATCTCCAGAGACAACAGTGCAAACCAGCTGTTTCTGCAGATGAACAGTCTGAGGACTGAAGACTCTGCTGTTTATTACTGTGCCAGAGACACCGTGACAAAAGAGGAAGAAACGCTGTACAAAAACTTAAACTGTCCAAACAAGATTGAAAACATTCACTTCTTCATGTTACAGAAGCATGACATCTCCAAAGATTGCTCTAGAAAAGAATACACCCACGACCACTGATTGTCAAATGTCACTGTTTCTCTTGTAGCACTTATTCTGGAACTCACAGACTTTGGGATTTGGACTCCAGAATTTAATGACTTGAGATCATGGGAACAGAAAAATAGACTGAATTACAGAGCTCACATGTTGCATGGTCACATATCCAACGTCAATGACTGAATAAATTCATGATCAATAATGTTCAATAAAATCTCCTTATTTCATGGACTGAGAATGCTCTGGTAGAGCTCTTGTCATTTTGAGAGCCCTGTCCTCAAATGGGCCCCGTTGGCTAAAATCTTCTGATACTGTAGGTCCTCTCTTTAATAATTTCTCATCTCAGTGCAGCTCTGCACCATGTTGTCAACAACTCTGTGGACATTCTGACATATGTGCTCTGCTCTAGGCTTGCCACTTCCAGCCAATGATGTTAAACTGGCAATAAAACAATGAGAGGATGTTAGACTGATAGGTCTATTCTACGGGCGGTGGGAAAGATTTAAGGCAACAACTGGTGCTGCAGTGAGGGGGAGAGGGAGGAGACCAAAGGAGGTGGACTTTTTGTCTTTTGGAGAGAAAATCTTGATCACATGGGTGGGAGGCATGTAAAACACACAAAAAGGCATACAAACTTGTAAAAGCAAAATATTGTCTCTTTCATATACCCCATCCCTGAAAACAATTGTCTAGAAAATACTGGGACAATTATTGACCTTCATGGTTCTTCACCTCTCATTTTGTCTATAGAGGTCTCAGTGTTCAGGCTTTCTGATGGAAGACAAATAAAATCAAGAGCTGTTCAGCATGTTTGAAGTGTGAAGGAACTGTTGACAGAAGAGATGAAGATAAACTCAAACTGATAGAAAAGTGAGATCTCCAACTCAAATAATCTGACTTTGTTTCAAACTGAAACAATATGGACCTCCTGGATCTCAGACTTGACATGGTTCTTTTGTTGACGAGGACTCTGACCTGAATGGTGGAGACACATTATAGTCTCACAGAAACATGACTTGAATACATCAAAACCTTACTCAGCTTCCGTACATGTTATTTAGCTTCATGTACACAAAAGAAATTATGAAAAATGTTATTTCACACCAACGCAGATTTAGATCAAACTGAATTATGAAAGGAAATGTTAAACAAACAAAGACAAATGAAGAGATGAAACACCACTGACATTAATGTGAAAGCATCAACACCGATCAGAACAAACTTTAGGTTTGTCAGGAGACAATTTCAGAGCTGCAGGATAAAATACTGACGGACAACTTTTATGACTTATTGAGAAATGAACTTGCCCGTAAAGAGCCAAGCCCGGTTCTCTGTATGCAAAGTGGTCTTCCTCTCAGTCTGATATAAAGACTCAACATCAGACTGAGTCAGAGAAGACTCACAGGCCCCTACAGCAGCAGTAAATAAAACCTTCATAAAAATCCCCACCAATCAGGATAATAACATCATGACCTGATTATACTGAAATGGTTACATTAAGCTTTACACATAAGTGATTGTGTTTTGTACAAAAGTAATCACAGTCTACACTCTGTCTACAGTCTGCATTACCAGCAAAAAAACCAACAAATTTTGATCCATCAAAATGTCCTGTAGGTTTTATTCAAACATGGATCATTAAATATGAAATAATTTCCCAAACATAAATGTCACTTTCACTGAATCCTTACCTAACACAAAAGTGAAAGACTCATCCAAACTATATTAGGTTGTTGATTTTAACTTTGCTATTGCAGGACATATTAAGATAAATGTTATTTTCCCATGATTATTCTATAAACCACAATTCCAATGAATTTGAGACCTCTGCTCAGTCATTCAGGCTCAAGGATGGGTGAGGTTCATCACTTTGTGAACAACTGCATGAGCTCAACAGTTTAAGATCAACTTTACTTAACTTATACTCTCCAAGAAATTAAGGGATTTTCGACTTCGACAATCCTTAAAAGGATAAAGACGAACAGATCATGGATGACTAGGTGGATTTAGTAAAATGAGGTTATAAATTTAAACAAAAGAAACAGGCTGCTTAATAACCATCAGTGTTGGAGATAAATAAAAGTGAATTTCTGGTTTCAAATGTGTCATTGATGTTAATTTTTCGGAAATCTAATATTCTAATGAATCAAAGAAAATCAAAGTAAATATTTGATCTTCTGTTAAAGCTGTTCTTTGAATGATGCATCTTCATGTGTGATAAAATAAACTTACACCCTGTGAGGACTCCTCTGTTGGCTCCAGTCAGACCATCATCAGTGTTCCAGTTTAATGTATGCAAACTCAGAGAGTGTCCACGTTACTCAGCTATAAAAGCTGCCATCAGAGCATCAGTGGAGCTCACAGCACGTCACATCCAACATCAACCATGTTTCCTGGAGCTCTGCTGCTGCTGCTGGCAGCTGGATGTGAGTCTCTGTGCTTCTGTCAAGCCTTCATCTTCTTCTGCTCTTTAACCTGATCATCTGAACATGTTCTCTTTTTTAACAGGCGTGAAGAGTGAAACCCTGACACAGCCAGGATCAGTGACTGTGCAGCCCGGTCACACTCTGACCATCACCTGTCAGGTCTCTTATTCTGTCAGCAGCTCCTACACAGCCTGGATCAGACAACCTGCAGGAAAAGGTCTGGAGTGGATCATAGCTGGTGCTTCAGGATACAGCCCTTATGTCAAAGATTCACTGAGGAACAAGTTCAACATCAGAAATGTTCCCTCCAAAAACACAGTGACTCTGGGCGGAGAGAACATGCAGCCTGAAGACTCTGCTGTTTATTACTGTGCCAGAGACACAGTGACACAAAACATCAGAAGAGCTGAACAAAAACCCTCAGAGTCTGAACACCTGGGACATGAAGCCACCAGAGGAGGAGCTCTGAGACCAGAAATAATGAAAACACCAGCTCACTGAGAGAGAGAGGAACGGAAACACTTTTTCAATACTTGTACCACCAACACAACCAATTGATTCATAAATTATCATCATAATGTAATTTTAGTATTCTTTTTGTTTTTCACACTTCAGAAAATATGAAGTTTACTAAAATGAAACAGTTCAACACATCATAGGCACTCCCAGAAATCTGTTTCACTAACTACTGTTGAATTTTTTTATTTCATTGAGACCTGAACTTCCAAATTTACACGGTCCAGAGAAAGTGACAAACTTTTCTATTAAAGGAAGTAGATCATGTCCCATCAGACTGCAGAGAACCAGAGTTACAGAGTTTGTGACTTTCACTAAAGAGTTAAAAATAGTTGTCCACAGTACTCCTACAATAAGAGAAACCTTGATATCAAACAATCACATTTATTTTGCTGCAGTGTGGACTCAGCTCATGGTGGTTTTATGTCTCTAAAGTTTTTCATCACCAGAGGGTGAAAGTCGAGTGGTGGGTCACTTGGCCTATGACCTCATGCTTCCTAAATGGAGTCAGTTCATCCAGACTTCATGACCATGACCATCAAAATGTTAACAGGTCATGTCTTGGTCATCTTGGTCATTTGTGCAAAGTTTGAAGTAAATCACTGCATGTGTTCTTGTGATCTTACACTCACAAAACTGCCTTTCAGTGGTGATCATGAGATTCTTTGATTTTGACCATTGACCAACAAAACTAAGTCAGTTCATCTGAATGTCACAGTGTTCATTGTTGTCAGGTTTGATTGAGATTGATAATTCACAAACAATGGATGACCACAAAACTCCGTGACTTTAACCTATGATCTATGACTATGTTGATTCTAGGCCATGTAGTCAAAGTTTCAAGACAAGAACTTGAAGTGTTTTTTACAGTATCTCACTCTAAGGTCTTCACCTCAAGACCTGACATCTTTGTGGATGGATAGAAAACGTAAGAACACAATCCATCTGGCCTTGGAAAAGAAGAATAAAAAGCATACTAACTGTGTGTTTGGACTGAACTTTAGCAGTCAAATGTTATTTTTTTCTGAGACCAGATACCCTTTAGACCAAAGAAACAGGCTCAGCGTGGAGAGGTCTCCAGTGAGACCAGGATGGACAGAAGCTTTAAGGTGAAGGAATCTGATACAGAAGGCAAATGATGTGATCCTACCATGAGGAGGAGTCAATGCAAAGTGAGATGTGTTCCTCCTCTACTTCTGTGACTGCAGAGAGGAGGACAGAGGACAGTGGACTCACAGTTTGACATGATGGACTACAGGACAGGACTGCTGCTCTTCACTCTCTGCTGGACAGGTGGACATCATCCCCATCTGAGACTGAATGATTTCTTGATTTGTATCAACTTGGTTAATCTGATTTTTTCAAATCCTCTGCAGGTACTGAAGGTCAGACTCTGACTGAATCTGGACCAGAGGTTAAGAGACCTGGAGAGTCCCACAGACTGACCTGTACAGCCTCTGGGTTCTCATTAAGTGGCTCTCAGATGGGCTGGATCAGACAGACTCCTGGAAAAGGACTGGAGTGGATTGCTTGGATCATCAGTAGTGGTGGCAGCACCTACTACTCTAATTCAGTGAGAGGCCGGTTCACTATCTCCAAAGACAACAGTGCAAACCAGCTGTTTCTGCAGATGAACAGTCTGAGGACTGAAGACTCTGCTGTTTATTACTGTGCCAGAGACACACAGTGACAAAAGAGGAATAAACGCTGTACAGAAACTCAAACTGTCATATAAAAATAAAAAATAAAAAAGTCACATTGCCTAATGGATTCATGATAAAATGTGCACAATAATGAATATAACATAATTCCATCATCAATGTAAATTTCATTTGGATCCATACCGGACCGATGTTATAGAAAAACAATGAAGATTATAATAGCAAATCCCATTCATTTCTCATTGGCTGCTGCATTATGGGAATTGTAGTTTATTTGCAAACTTGCATCAACATTTTTAAAGCCTATGTCACTACATTATCCAGCTTCCCTTGCAATGTCAGTGGAGGACTTCTCCACATGGACAGGCATGAGTGGAGACTCTGCTCACATGACAGAGTTCATGGTGATCCAGAATTGTATCTTGGTGGAGGTCTGTGCTCTCCGAGTGTTTTCTTGTTATAAATCTGTGTTTTTAGAGTGGTGCTAAGACACCAAGAGGAGGTCACAAAGAGTATGTCCCACCAAAAAGACCATTTTTGACGGGGTTTTTTTCAACTTTTAATTTTTTTAACCTTTACTGTAAGAATGCATCTGTAAAATGAGTGTGATTTCAAATAAAACAATAGTCTGTAGGTGGGATAATGCTGATATGAGGGTATATATGTCAAAAAGATTCTTTGTATGCACAGGAAAACTTTTGGCCTGGTCAGTTGTGCTTAAAAAATTGGGGGCAATGAATTCCTGGAATTGCTATTTAAGTGTCACAAGCAGAAACGATGAGGGGCCCCTAAAAAGTAACAAGCAATCACAAAAGAGCCTGTGTAAAATATAATTCCAACAATGATAAAGAAACTCTCCACATCCTGCCTGACCATCCCACTTTCTTTCATAGTTGTCTCAATGGAACAACAGTTGCTTCAATGCAAAATAAAACTACATTCTGCAGACAATCATCCAGTTCCTGCCCACGAAATATCAAAATGAGTCTATAACAGACCATCTGAGTCATTTGTTTGTCAGAGATGTGCTGATATTTTCTAGAAGGAGGAGGAGTCAATGCAAATCTCTGAAATCACTCATCACTACATATGTGCTTTACAGACAGGGACGGAGACACAAACACTGACACACAAACACACTGGAGACTGGACAAAGACCAAAAGACTTCACAATGACAACACCTGAATATTTGGCTCTGTTACTCATCCTGTCATTTACCTGGTCAGGTAAGAACACAGACAGTGTCACTGACAAACTCTCTGGGTCATGACAGTGTTTAATGATCTGCTTTAACATCTGCAGGTACTGAGGCTGGAACTGTGACTCAGTCTGGTCCAGGAATGATGAAAAGGCCCGGAGAATCCCACAGGCTCACCTGCACATATTCAGGGTTTAGTGTTGATATGTATGCAGTTTGGGTCAGACAGGCTCCTGGAAAAGGACTGGAGTGGATCGCTTACATCAGCAGTGACAGTGGCAGCATCTACTACTCTAATTCATTCAGAGGCCGGTTCACCACTTCCAGAGACAACAGCAAAAAGCAGGTGTATCTGCAGATGAACAGTCTGAGGACTGAAGACTCTGCTGTTTATTACTGTGCAAACCACACAGTGACACAAAACATCAGGAGAGCTGAACAAAAACCCTCCGAGTCTGAACACCTGCAGCATGAAGCCACCAGAGGAGGAGCTCTGAGACCAGAAATAATGAAAACACCAGCTCACTGAGAGAAAGAGGAAAAAGAACACATTTAGAGATGAAGAGGTGAAATCAACAACAAATTCTGATCCTAAATACAGTTTTAATATCTGTACCACCAATACTCATGATTCATTCATAAATTATCGTCATAATCTCACTGTCACAAACTTCACAAAATGTTTGAAAAATAAAACAAAACAATTCAGCACATCAGAGGCAGTCCAAGATGTCTCAGAAATCATATCAGTAAAATAAGAAAAACAACTCTTTCCTGATCTTCCAAATTAACATGGTCCAAAAAGGGACAAACTGTTTTCTATAAAAGGAAGTAGATCATGTCCCATCAAACCGCAGAGAACAAGAGTTACAGAGTTTGTGACTTTCACTAAAGAGTTAAAAAAAAGTTGTCCACAGTACTCCTACAATAAGAGGAAAACCTTGATGTCAAATAATCACATTTTTTGCTGCAGTGAGGACTCAGCTCATGGTGGTTTTATGACTTTAAAGTTTTACATCACCAGAGGGTGAAAGTCGAGTGGTGGGTTAGTTGGTCTCTGACCTCATGCTTCCTAAATGGAGTCAATTCATCCAGGCTTCATGACCCTGACCATCAAAATGTTAACAGGTCATGCTTTGGTCATTTGGGCAAAGTTTGAAGAAACTAACTTCAGGCATTCATGGAGTATTACATTCACAAAACTGACACTGGTGATCATGAGAGTCTAGGCCTTTCGCCTAAGACCTATTAAATGATGTCATAGACAAGTCACAGTGTTCATTGTATAATGGTTTGATGGAAATCCCTCCAAGGCATTCTTAAGATATCACATCATCAGGCTAGAGATGATCAAATGATGTTAACCTTTGACTTATGATGACCTTGAATCCAGTTAACGTGGTTCAAGTTTCAAGAAAAAGCACTGAAGATTTTGAAGGTATCTCACTCACAAGGCCTTCACCTCAAGACCTGACAGATTTATGGACGTACATATGGACAGACAACCCAAGGACATAATGTATCTGGCCTTGCCAAAGAAGAATAAAAAACATACCAACTGTGTGTTAGGACAGAACATTAACAGTCAAATGTTCTTCTTCTGGGAGGAGGAGTCAATGCAAAGTGAGATGTGTTCCTCCTCTACTTCTGTGACTGCAGAGAGGAGGACAGAGGACAGTGGACTCACAGTTTGACATGATGGACTACAGGACAGGACTGCTGCTCTTCACTCTCTGCTGGACAGGTGGACATCATCTCAGTCACAGTTTCACTCATTTCATCATGTTCTCCATCTGAGCTCATTTCACTCTTTATATCCTCTCTACAGGTGCTGAAGGTCAGACTCTGACTCAGTCTGGACCAGAGGTTAAGAGACCTGGAGAGTCCCACAGACTGACCTGTACAGCCTCTGGGTTCACATTCAGTGGCTCCTGGATGGTCTGGATCAGACAGACTCCTGGAAAAGGACTGGAGTTGATCGCTTTCATTTATGGTGATAGTAGTGAAACCTTCTACTCCAACTCAGTGAGAGGCAGATTCACCATCTCCAGAGACAACAGCAAACAGCAGGTGTATCTGCAGATGAACAGTCTGAGGACTGAAGACTCTGCTGTTTATTACTGTGCCAGAGAGTCACAGTGACACAAAACATCAGGAGAGCTGAACAAAAACCCTCAGAGTCTGAACACCTGTGACATGAAGCCACCAGAGGAGGAGCTCTGAGACCAGAAATAATGAAAACACCAGCTCACTGAGAGAAAGAGGAAAAAGAACACATTTAGAAATGAAGAAGTGAAATCAACAACAAATTCTGATTCTTAAATACTTGTAACTTTAGAGAGCTTAAACATTGACGTCAGCTTTTATTGTCATTCTAAACCATCAACATCATGCAAGATTCATCCCGATGTGAGGGAAACATCACAAGAAGAAGCTAATAATAATATTTTTTTTACAGGACACCTTTAATAAAGGTGCTGGTTTCTCTTTAAATATGCACACCGGGGAGTTTTGAATCTCTGTTATTTGGACCACAGGCTTAAAGATTGGAGACACCTGTGACAAATAACAGTCCAGAAAATAAGAACATGCAAAGTAAAAGTCTTTTTTAATGAAGGAAACCTTACTGCCTGACTTTCTCTTGTCTGTCATTACAGAGCATCAACTTCATCAATGTCAAAGTTAAAAAGATGCAATGATGAGGACTGACATGGTGATGTATTTGTGATCAAGACTCTGCTGGGTATGGCTCTGTCAGATATTCAAAGTGATGCTTTCAAAGACCTACAGGGGCAGAAAGAGATCTACAATCTGAATGTAGTTACAGCAGAGAGACACTGACTACACGAACAACACCAACAAACCAGTGAACACATTTCAGCTGATGATGATGTGTGGGTTTGAACCTGGTTGTTGGTTTATGTCACAGAGTAAATATGTAGTTACTGTGTGAGCTGACAGGGTTTATGGGGAGTTTAAGCTCTGGTATTGTGGTGGTCTAGACTGTGAGGCAGACTAATGGCAGACTAAAAATCTCTGTCTCAGCTGACACATCAGAGCTGAGATCTTAGCTAAGCCAACAACAATACAAGGGAGAATTAAATTCTGGAAACATTTTTATTGTTCATTCTTCTGAAATATAGAAAAGGAATTTCAAAACTTTGAACTGACAAGCAGAACTGGAAATTTAACCTGAAATACAAAAAATACATCGTAAACTAACATGATTATAACACCACTGAGTCATGTTCAAATCAGCACCTGTGAATAAACAGGGAGACTCTGAAACAGCACATGGATGTAAACTGACAGAAATAAAGTCTGTAATGTCTCATGATCATTAAATGTAAGTATCGTTCTTAAAATTGTTAAAAAGAGAATCTCATTCTCAAAATATCAGGACATTTAGTATCATGAACAGAAAACAAAGACACAGGCCCTCGGTTATAGATCTGATGGAGAAAACTGCACAGATTTTTAAACACCAGCTCACACATCTGAGCAAAGATCAGTCCTACAGATGCAGTCAGGAGATTCTTTAAATTGTATCACTGCCATTTTAATAGAGAAAAGATTTATTTGATTTAAATTAGATATTGAAAAATAATGTGTCACCTGAAAGTGTTGTACAACACTGGGAAATGCACAGACTAGAACATTACATTATTGCTCATGTACACCATGTAACTATTGTCAAATTCCCAACGAGCACACTGTTATGGCAAAATCAAACCATGTCATCAGGCTTAATCACAACATCATACTGCAATAAAGAAGAGGGAAACAATGGTTAAAAAGCTGAAGATGTTGACCTCAAAGTTCTGACCTGCTCAGGAGACCCAATATCAAAAACTCTTGAGGGAGGAGTCAATGCAAAGTGAGATGTGTTCCTCCTCTACTTCTGTGACTGCAGAGAGGAGGACAGAGGACAGTGGACTCACAGTTTGACATGATGGACTACAGGACAGGACTGCTGCTCTTCACTCTCTGCTGGACAGGTGGACATCATCTCCATCTAAGACTGAATTATTTCTTGATTTGTATCAACTTGGTTAATCTGATTTTTAAATCCTCTACAGGTGCTGAAGGTCAGACTCTGACTCAATCTGGACCAGAGGTTAAGAGACCTGGAGAGTCCCACAGACTGACCTGTACAGCCTCTGGGTTCACATTCAGCAGCTACCACATGGTCTGGGTCAGACAGGCCCCTGGAAAAGGACTGGAGTGGGTTGCATGGGTTGAGAGAGATAATGACAATAAGTACTACTCCACCTCAGTCAGAGGCAGATTCACCATCTCCAAGGACAACAGCAGACAGCAGGTGTATCTGCAGATGAACAGTCTGAGGACTGAAGACTCTGCTGTTTATTACTGTGCCAGAGAGCCACACAGTGACTGATGATGGCTGTGCAGCTATACTAAAACTATCACCATTCAATTCCACTGAGCGTGTGTAGAATTAAAACAGAACCATTTTTTCATCTCTTTAAAAAAAAAATGTTTTTGATATATAACATACATTTTAGTATTTAGGAAATACCAATACTTTTGAAGATGGTTAGGAACAAAACCACGTACAGTGCTGAGCAAATTCAACAGACAAACAACATTAAAATGAGAAATTATAAGTACTTGAGAAATCTTTCAAAACTCGTCTAAAATTCAAAAATATGAGTCAACAAAAATAGCCTTCTTTGAGAAGTCATACAGTATATTTATCAAGCATAACATTCAAGCATTAAATCCTACGCTTCTGTTCAGCAATGCAAGTCAATAACTATAACATGACATCTCAACAAGGGATATTGTATCCTTCACTATTTTATGTGTCCTTTTAATTGTAATATGAAAATTAATGTGTCACAATAATAACTAGAAAAGCTCTCGGAGAGCACAGACCTCCACCAGCACTACAGTCCTCTCCTATATTGTGATTTTTACCATAAATATTAGTCCTACCTTTATTTCATGTAAATATTTAGATTCCTTGACCATGAAAACATACCATTAGCAACTGGATTCATAATATCTATTTTAGTTCAGTAGTTATTCGGGAATATCACATTTTTCGTCATGGCGGATCCAGACGTTGATCCAGATCAACACCAAAATTGAATCACTTCTTCCTTTTCCTATGCTGAACATTTTCTCAAAATTTCATCAAAATCCATCCATAACTTTTGGAGTTATTTTGTTCATAGATGGACAGACGGACGAACGGACTCTCCCGAACACATAACCTCCTTGGTGGGGGTAATTATGTTTTAGTGTTAAGAGGCTTCTAAATAATGCTGTATCAACCATTACAGAAACATCAACAAGGATTTTGTTTTTTTTATCCGTGCGGTTAATTTAGGGTAGATGTGGCATAAGTCTTACTGTGGGTGGTGTTCTTATCAATTTGTTAAGCACTGCACTTAATTTGAAAAAAAAATCATTCTTATTTATGAACACCAAGTCTTCCTGGTAACACCTCCTCTGTTAAATATGTACCTGGAGCTGTTGGAGGATCACTGGGAGGATTTTGGACATTTCTCACAAACTGTGATCAGACAGCACTGATCTAGAGGATGGACAAAACTATCATCTGGACTTTACTGCTTCTAACTATTCATGGTGAGACAGTGTTCTCATGTTACGTCTTTTGTTGAACCCGACAGTTCACAGTTTTGTTAATAATGATCATTTCTGTCCCAACAGTTTGGAGTGAGATCAGACTGGAGCAGCCGTCCTCAGAGGTCAAAAGACCTGGACAGACAGTTAGGATGTCTTGTGTCATTTCTGGATTTCAAATGACAAGCTACTTCATCCACTATGACAGAGACCAGGCAGAGCTCTGGAGTGGATTGGGTTGATGAATGCAGGCTCAAACTCTGCTGAATATGCCAGCTTCTTCCAAGGTCGCTTCAAAATGACTGAAAATGTGCCCAGCAGCACTCAGTACCTGGAGGTCCAAAGACTGACGGCAGAGGACTCTGCTGTTTATTTCTGTGCTCGTGAACACGCAGTGACTGAAGATAGTTTGGACCTGTAAAAAACTCACACACTGTCGAGTTCAGACTGTGGAGATAAATTCAACAGCTCTCTCCTGTCCAGGTTTAAAAAGGCTTCAGGAAGAATGGTTGAAGTGGATTTCTGATAGTAACAACAGAAAAGCTTCCTCTTTTAGGATTCAGGCTCATGAAGTCCAGAGACAAAGGTGGCAAGACCAGGTTAAATTCTTAATGTGCATTCACACCAAACGCAATTTTGGTAACCCTGGCGACCACTGTCCACGCAAAGATAAAGTACACCCGCAAACCAGCCGTGACCAGGACTACATATCACTCAATGCATCAGATCTGGGAGAATTGGTCTTGTCTTGGGAGACATGAAATGGTGCCCTTGTTTCTACAGATGGGAACTTTGTGGTCACTTTGGACATGTGACCAGGTCACGAAGCTCGGTTGCCAAAGATGAAAAATTTAACATTTCAGGAGATGTCACATGTGGTTGTGCCACAACAGCCAATCAGAATGGGTGTGGGTGTGTGTCAACACCCATGACAGACTGTTTTTATTCTGGTCCACAGAATGAAAATCTATGTCTGTGTGGGCACATTAGTCAGTGAGGACATTATTTCTGCATAGATGGACCGCAGAGAACTCAGACGATCCTTCTGCAGGGCCATCAGCTGCAGTGTTTTGTGGTTTATAGGTCAGTAAAAGGATACAGTTGCAATAATGTCAGCTAATAAGTCCTATTATATGACATATGAAATGACCGTGGTGAAACTTAAGTGGGTGTGATGTCACTGAGGGACGCAACAGGACACGGGTGAGCGAAGCAATCTCGGTTACCAAGTCATGTGTGAATGCACCTTCATGGAAAGCAGCCTAGAACAGGCAGACCAAAGAAGCAGGCTCAGTGTGGAGAGAACATGATGGACAGAAGCGTTAAAGTGAAGGTATCTGATACAGAAGGCAAATGATGTGATCCTACCATGAGGAGGAGTCAATGCAAAGTGAGATGTGTTCCTCCTCTACTTCTGTGACTGCAGAGAGGAGGACAGAGGACAGTGGACTCACACTTTGACATGATGGACTACAGGACAGGACTGCTGCTCTTCACTCTCTGCTGGACAGGTGGACATCATCTCTATCTGAGATTGAATGATTTCTTGATTTGTATCAACTTGGTTAAACTGATTTTTAAATCCTCTACAGGTGCTGAAGGTCAGACTCTGACTCAGTCTAGTCCAGAGGTTAAGCGACCTGGAGAGCCCCACAGACTGACCTGTTATGCCTATGGGTTCACAATGAGTAACCACCACATGGCCTGGGTCAGACAGGCTCCTGGAAAAGGACTGGAGTGGGTTGCATGGATTGAGAATAACAATGATAGAAAGTTCTACTCCAACTCAGTCCAAGGCAGATTCACCATCTCCAGAGACAACAGCAGACAGCAGGTGTATCTGCAGATGAACAGTCTGAGGACTGAAGACTCTGCTGTTTATTACTGTGCCAGAGACACACAGTGACTGAAGATGGCTGTGCAGCTGTACAAAAACTATCACCATTCAATTCCACTGAGCTTGTGTAGAATTAAAACAGAACCATTTTTTTCATCTCTTTTTAAAAAAAAAAACATTTTGTAATATGTAACATACATTTTAGTGTTTAGGATATACAAATACGCTTGAAGATACTTAGTAACAAAATCTTATACATGTCCAGTGCTGAGTGACTTCAACAGACCACCAACATTAAAATGAGAACTCATAAGTACTTGAGAAATCTTCCAAAAACGTATCTTACAATAAAAAATCTGAGTCAACAAAAATAGCCTTCTTTGAGAAGTCAGAAATTAATCAAGCATAACATCCAAGCGTCAAATTCAACTGCTCTGTCCTGTCCAGGTTTACAGGAAATCCCACATTCTGCTGTGAGCGACAGAGCCGGGGATAGACACAAGAGGGGTCAGCAGAATGTGGGATTTCTTGTGTTCTTTTTTCTTGTTCTACGCTCCTAGTTATTGCAGAGTGCGCGTTCCTTTGGTTTGGTCAGCTGTGGCTCCCGTAGGCACCCGTAAGTGTATCAGAGAAATGCCAAGTAGTACTGTTTAGGCTATAAACATGTGCTAAATGATGTCGTTTCGAGTAAATGGTGGACGTTACCCGCTCAGGACACTTGGATTACAGCCCACGAGCAGTATGGAGGAATATTGCCGATTTTTTGTGGACTTTTAAGGACACTGTTCGTTCGGGCTCTTATCTAAGTCATGATATCAATGTCAGTGGACAGCGAGGATTCCCCCAGATCTCCGGCTGCATCCTAGATGTTCCAAAACTACTCCACAGTGTTGTTCAGCATGAGGGTGAGTAGAAAATGAGGCCAAATCGTTGTTTGGGTGTAGTATTCCTTAGGCTTTACACCGATCATATCGGCTATATCGGATCGGCCGATATTTGGCATTTTTTGTAATGATCGGGATCGGGAGTCTTGTCATAAATCACCGATCGATTAATGACGTCATGGTCATGTTGAAATTTTTAAAATCTGTCTCATTTACTCCAAACTAGTTTCACAGCATCGACATCTTTATTTGTTTGTATCCGAGAGCTAATGATTCATGATTAAAAAAAACTTCATTTTCATCTTCGTGCCTCTTCCTGTTTTGAGTACTGTCGCTATGTGACGGACAATAAAGTTTCTTTGACTCTTCAGCAACATCCGGGCGACACAAACAAAGATGTCGGAAGTGTGGAAGTTTTTCAAAGTGAGAGAAACAGACATAGCACAAGCTATCTGCAGTATATGCAACGCTACAGTACCTCGCGGGGGAACATCGGCAAAAGAATTCAACACGACAAATTTAATCAGGCACTTGGAAAAGATACATCCGGAGGAGCATGTCGAGTTCAAGAAACACAGCGCGGAGAAAAAAGAAAAAGGAAAAGAAAAAAAAAAGCAAACTCCGAAACGGATGCTAAAGCAAACAACTTAAGACAGTGCTGCTCGTCCTTATAGTCGGGACAGTGAGAAGGCAAGGGGTGGCACCATAGACTGTATCCATGGGTGGCACAAGGTGGCTGCTGGAGTTCATTGTGCTGTCTGACCTGCCAGTTAATATTGTGGAGAACCCTGTATTTCAACGGCTGCTATCTTACTTTGATCCACGCTACCGCCTCCCAGGGCACACGTATTGCGGTGAGACTATTAATGTCATTGATATGCTGCAGTATGTTTGAGGGAGCATTACTGTCCTTAATTTGCAGTATTTACTTGTTACAGGAAAGTAATTAATTACAATGAAGTAATTTAATTACTATAAGTTGTGCTAATTATTTTTGTCTTGGGTTATATTTTTGATTGTCCAGACTGTACTTAACTGAACTTGTCAGTCCCTTCATGCCCTCCAGAGGTCATTGATGTTTAACCCTTGTATCTCAGTCAGATTGGGGCATGGCAAGATTGATACTCAGGAAACAGCACATAAGTATATAAGTACATAAACAAGTAGTTTAAATATTGCTTCTCACGTGATCAGATCGGTGATCCGTTATCGGTTTATTTAAACTCACCGATCGGTGATCGGCGATCGGCCCAAAAATCGTGATCGTGTAAAGCCTAGTATTCCTTTAATGTGTTCCTAAAGGACAAATCTCCGCCAAGGACCTTCTGACATTCTTCCCAGAGTTGTGACTGAAAATAGGAAGAACTTCTGAACAATGTCAAAAAGTCCCTTCAAAAATTCCTGGACCTGTGTCTGAGTTGGATCTTCATCAAAATCTAGTCACTTAATCATGACCAAAAGTTCCCAAATAATGAGTTTTTAAAAAGTTATTCAGTGTGTGAACCTGGAAGGTGTTTGAGTGTTAAGGATTGTGAACATACTCAAGCTGTCATAAAAATCAAATATATGACCCAGAGAAAAGACAAAATGTGACCACATCAGGAACCAAAATTATTGTTGTTTGAGCATGTCAAGCAGGAGGATCCAGCCTATGCAGGACAAGCCTTATCCTCTAAAGGCAAAGAGAAATAATGGCTCAGTTTTAATGCAGCCTTATGCCGAATAATGGGAAAGAAATTACTGAAGGTAAAAACAAATAATGAAAATCAAAGTTTGTGATGAAGGTTCAAGAATGACGGACCAAACAGAAGATCCTAATGATCTTGATGCCATTTAGACCAAAGAAACAGGCTCAGTGTGGAGAGGCTTCCAGTGAGACCAGGATGGACAGAAGCTTTAAGGGGAAGGTATCTGATACAGAAGACAAATTATGTGATCCTACCATGAGGAGGAGTCAATGCAAAGTGAGATGTGTTCCTCCTCTACTTCTGTGACTGCAGAGAGGAGGACAGAGGACAGTGGACTCACAGTTTGACATGATGGACTACAGGACAGGACTGCTGCTCTTCACTCTCTGCTGGACAGGTGGACATCATCTCAGTCACAGTTTGACTCATTTCATCATGTTCTCCATCTGAGCTCATTTCACTCTTTATATCCTCTCTACAGGTGCTGAAGGTCAGACTCTGACTCAATCTGGTCCAGAGGTTAAGAGACCTGGAGAGTCCCACAGACTGACCTGTTTTGCATATGTGTTCACATTGAGAGACCACAACATGGTCTGGGTCAGACAGGCTCCTGGAAAAGGACTGGAGTGGGTTGCTTGGGTAGAGAATAACAATAATAGAAAGTTCTACTCTACGTCAGTCAGAGGTCGCTTCACCATCTCCAGAGACAACAGCAGACAGCAGGTGTATCTGCAGATGAACAGTCTGAGGACTGAAGACTCTGCTGTTTATTACTGTGCCAGAGAGGTTCACAATGACTTAAGAGAACAGGACAGTAGTGCAAAAACTACTTCCTCTATTTTCCACTAAACTGGGAGCTTCCAGCTGCTTCATCATCACTTAAAAGAATTGTAGTGATTATTTTCTGGATATTACTGGATATTAATTAAAGTAATTAATATTCATTTAATAACCAGGTTTGCTCTCGTTAATTAAAGGGGGCACCATCCTTTTTATACAAAAAAGGCAAAATTAACTTAATTAGCTGATTTATTAATTTATTTCATTTAAATTAGATAAATCAATTAAGTCAAACTTATCAGTTTAATCAATTAAGTCAAACTTCAGTTGTTTCATCAATGTCAAATCTAAAGACAGAACTCTCATGCAGTGATGTCAATCTTCCAAATAGAATACCAACAGACAGAACTTTAAATATATAAGGGTGATTTATTAAAATGAATATATAAGACAAAATAAAATAAAATAAACACTTAAGAAGGAACAAATGTCAGAGATGTACTAAATCAATGATGTTATCAATCAGGAAAGAAGATATGAACCCTCAAGGAACATTTAAGCATAAGGAGTGGTTATAGTGGATTAATTTCCGAATTAACCTACTTGTAAAAGGTCAAATCAAGGGGAAATTATTAGAGAATTGAACCAAGACACACTCAAGCCCATCTGAAAGAAGATAGAACTGCCTCTTACGAATCGGGCCTCATCTGGTCCTGGAGCTACTGGAGAGAAGAACTGTTTTGGTTCTGGTTGTCGTCCAGAGGGCTGGAGTCCACACTCTATCCAGTGCGATGGATCCAAAGAGGTTGTCCGATGTGGTCCCAGGTTTCCCGGGAGAGAAGTCTTAGATTGGACTGGCAGATTCTGTCACGGTGAAGCTGGAGCTTGGGCGTTGGTGTCTCGATTGTATAAAAAGTGGATTTGTAACTAATTCCAAAAATCAAGAATTCATTGGCCAAACAAATTCTATTCTGAAATTAATAACGAAAGTCCATTTACTATGAAGCAAATCTTTGAAGTCTTACTGGCTTATAAAGAAAGAATCGGCGGGCATGTCACAAAACTTAGACAAAAGAGTTAGAAAAAATATGTGAGCCAAAAATCAAAAGTGGTGACGAAGACGAGGAGGAAGAAGGAGACGGACAAGAGAAGAGGGGAGCAGAGAGGAAGAGCAGACCGCATGTCTCTCTGTTTTAACTCCTGATGAGGATCTCAGAGGAGGAGGGCCTTTGGATGAGTTAACAACACTTTATCAACTAATATTTGGCCAATATTAAGTTGTATTTTGATTAAACATCCAATATAAGCACTCCAACTGGATAGGAAATCTCATGGGGATCAATTTGATACCAAATACTGTATATCTAAAGAATAAGAAAGAATTAAACAATTCAAATCCTATTAAACAGTCAGTTAAACACAATAGAGGTGGTTAACTTAAGATATATCAGTCAACATGCCCTTAAGAATAGTATGCAACCAAACTCAAGGTGTAGCAATCCTATTATAAGTATTCTTAAATAAAACAGAGTAATAACAGAGTAATAACCCAACTTTCTCCTAACTTGGGGATCTTTAGGACTAAAAACACACAAGTCACATCATTAGAAAGCATTTGTCATGACAGGACAAAATATTACATTATTACACATGTCCATTATTTCATTTAAACAGTTTGAAAGTTTTGTGGTTTTCTGTGCTAGACAGAGACCACATCTGGAGTGGATGAGGGGTCCAAGATGTCCAGGGAGGTCCAAGGTCAACTTAGGAGCCACCGAAAAAAAAAAATTACGACTTGGGAACGGACTCTTTTCGAACATGCTATTTGGTCTCAGCCAATCGCTGTTTAGGAAGAAGGGTAAACATCCACACCGATGTCTGTTTGGGGTACCTTGCAGCCATTAACGCCAGACTCTATGGCGGCAGATGCTTCTAGGAGATTTACAGTCATTGATGCAGAGAGGGAGGCCCAGAGTCAGAGAGGAATGTTCTTTGTCCCTTTTGGAGTTTCTTTAAAGTTGATCAGTTTGATATCGCTACAGAATTCTCATAGAGATTAGCAGTCATTTACAATTTATCTAATAATGTTATGTTTCCACAGGCTGTTGATTAATACCATATCTTAGAAAATCCTGGCCTCTTTGTAGCTCCTACAATAAAATGTACTTTTGTCATCAACAATTTGTTATTCTCTATTATACTTTGAACATTAAAATCTCTCAAGTATACTTTTTGCCTTCACACATTAAGTCTTCGTGAAAATGTGCAAAATAAATGGCAGCAATTTTTTAGTGTTGTCATTTAAAACACTAGATGGCAGTAAATGTCCATTTCTCTAAGGTGCTTTTTGATGGGAGATTCAGACCTGCTTATGACGACTGATCCAAGACTGAAATGATTTTAAATCTTTCTATAAGTGCTCCCTGCTGCAACATTATGGTTCATTTCACATGACGACTCTGATTGTGATTGGATAATCGTTCTGCTTGTCATATTCATCACAGACCAATCCATATCAAGCAGGGTTGCCTCATATAATGAAGCAATGTTTTCATTGAATTTGTCATTATTTTTTTTCTTTTATCTATTCATTTTATTTTATTATTTTGTTTATATTGGCTGCTGATGCTGCTCAGTCATTTTTGAAGACTGTATGATGCAAAATGTGCCTGTTTGTTACTTGAAATGGCTGAATAAAGAATTGAAAAAAAAAATAGCATACTTTTTTGTTAGCTGTTAGCCGCTAACTTAGCTGCTAACAGCTAACGACAGTAAATGACCGTTAGCCGCTAACTTAGCTGCTAACGGCTAATGGCCTTATACTATCGTCCTACAATGAATCGTACCACACAGATGATTCATTTGACACTTATCTGTAACATGAACCTCGTCAAAGACAATCCCTACAAGTAAACTTCTGAGGAGGGCAGATTTCGCCAAGTTTTACTAAGTATCTATGAGGACAATAGGCTGATCGGCATCTCCGTTCTCAACTTCCGGTTGTCGTCACGTCCGCATTCTACAGATCCCGCCTCTCTTCCCTGATTAGGCCGTTAAAATTTTAGCCGAGAGAATCCACTGGTCAACGGAGCGCTACAAAATGGGATCTGCAGGATTTCAGGAACTGAATCAGTCAGGCCCATCTGCTATGCAAGGTTAGCTTGGACAGCCAAAATCGCAATTAAAATCACTATTGGAAAAGCATTTAATGACAAATGAACATGTTAGATGAATGAATATAAAGAAGAAATATTCAAACAAAATCAAATGAATAAGTCATGTTATAATATCATAAGACTGTTTTTGATCCCAACTGGGGTAAATTGGTTTTCACAGAAGCTATAAAGTCACTCTGCTTGTGTGCCAAGAACCACCTCCAGGTTAATGAAATTCATGGATTTAGTTAACTTAAAACAAAAGATAGACTGTTCATTATCTTTTACTGGTCCATCTTGGTAAGAATCCATAGAAACTGTTTGGGAGAGGGAAGAACCTTTCAAAAGAATTTCCAGCAGATTAGACGATCGTACCTCCTTTAATTATGGGCCAATCAGATAATGTAGAAAGCAGAATAAGCCGCTTCAGACTGGAGCAGCCGTCCTCAGAGGTCAAAAGACCTGGAGAGACAGTGAGGATGTCTTGTGTCATTTCTGGGTTTGATATGACAAGCTACTACATCCACTGGATATGACAGAGACCAGGCAGAGCTCTGGAGTGGATTGGGTTGATGGATACAGGCAATAACTCTCCAACCTATGCCAGCTCCTTCCAAGGTCGTTTCAAAATGACTGAAAATGTGCCCAGCAGCACTCAGTACCTGGAGGTCCAAAGGCTGACAGCAGAAGACCCTGTTGTTTATTTCTGTACTCGTCAACACACAGTGAGTGAAGATAGACTATTTGTTCAGTATACTGGTACTAAATTGGCACCAGGGTAAAAAGAAACACATATTATGGTACTATCCTGCACTTGGATGAGATTATTACTGTATTATTATTATGATAATAATAACTTCTTTTTTTTATGTCATCGTGTGACATCACCCCATTGCAATTTGAGCCGAAGCAACCGAGCGAGCAGCTGGGAGCAGCAAACAGAGTCTGGAGACAGAGATAATCTGATGCAGCCACCATCAGGCCTGATGTTTTCCATTAAAAGTTTGGCTGTTACCGTGTTGTCTGTTATGTCCTTCTGCAGTGCAGATGATACACATGTGAACATCTGATCTAAATCACGCCTAAATGGTTCAGTCTTTGCATGTGCGCTCCTCCGTGTGCCAGTGAGCATAAAGACACAGACAGACACACATCACAGGGACAATGAGTGATCATCATTCACTTTGTGTGATTTCATAATTCAATCAGAGTCTTTTAATAGCTCAGGTGCACAGTTTAAGTGAACACAAAGACGAGTCAGCCTTTTGATTAATCAAAACTAAGTGTTCTTCATCAGTCCAGCTCTGAGCAGCTCTGTTTTCACTCACTTACTGTTTTATAAATGATAAATTCATCCTGAGGTTTCCTGCATCACATATTCTCCATGATATAAGAAAAATCTTTGAAGGATCAAGCTCCAGATACAATCTACTGGTGTATCAGTTCCCAACCTGTGGGTGGAGTCCCATAAGGGGGTCTCAGAGCTGTTTTCAGTATAAATCAGGTAAAACTGTCTTCAGTGTTTGGAGGCCCCTGAGTGGACAAACATCCATCAGAGTATGTCAAGAGGATAACAACTAGAATAAACCAGACTACATCACTGTGCAACTAGTAAATAAACCATGTGTGAAAAGTTCTAAATGGAATTACTTCAGGTTTAAAACAAATAAGAACAGTGAAGCCATTAACACTGAAGCACCAATGTGCAAACGGGACAAAAGGACATGCACCCAGTCCTGCATAAGTAGTTCAGAGAACGACACGTAATAACTCACGTACCCGTGAAACACCAGCCCCCAACACTCTCCACAACAGTAGCTCTGGAAAAAATTAAAGCTGCGTTGCAATTAGCTTCCACTTTCTCTGGTTAAAATAGCCTGTTTATTATATTATATTATATTATATTATATTATATTATATTAATATTCTCACATTGATTTTTAAATGTTTCGGTTCTTTGATTTGTTTTTTCCAGAGGTGTAAATGCACAAATGCATGACTAAGAAAATGTGTTGTGTTTTGAATTGTATTTTTATTTTACTTTTTATTTACTCATTTTAAAAAACGAAAATCATGTCTTTGTGTCATTTATGTTCTGATTTATAGTTATAGTTCTAAGATTTTAAATGTTCATAAAGTCAATGATGACATTTTTGTGCTCTCCTTTTATTTAGAAAAATATCAAAAAGTACCAAAAATACATTTTGGTACCAGTATCGAAAGCAAAATGTTGGTATCGTGACAAAAAAAGTCAAAACCTGTCAAAACTCACACACTAACCGGTTCAGACCATGAAGATATATTCAACAGTTATCTCCTGTCCTCGTGTAAACAGGCCTCAGGAAGAATGGCTGAAGGGGATTTCTGATATTAAAAACTATTAATAATAAAAAAGCTTCCTCTGTGAGGGTTTGGCTGACTAAGTCCAGAGACAAAGGGGGCAGTGACAGCTGAAACTCTTACAGGAAGCAGCCTTTTCATCCTTTTTAGTCCAAAATATGGCCCAGATCTTCGAAACTGAAATTTAAGGCTGCATTTACACGGACACTCCTGACTTTAAGACGCAAAGATTTGTCCTTTGCGTTTTACAATTTTTCTGCGTTCAGACGGCGAGGCTGGGAGACGAGTTAATCCACTGTAGTATGCAAGCCGGTTCAGTAGATGGCAGTGTAGGTCTGCAGAGAGGCAGCGCTGCTACAATATTGAGAAGAAAAACTTTTCACAATGGTGAATAGACGCACAGAGATGCAGGAGTTTCTTTTCTGGACAACAAATCAGTTCAGACAACAAATCTGTGTGGATGGTTTTGTCTGGATAACACACTGAGCACAGTAAGACGCTCACACGTTACTCGGCACGGCCGAAGCTGTTGTTGTTCCTGGTCGGCGCGCGCAGCCTTCACGTGAAAGAGTACTGCGCATGCGGGGACGTCAGCGTTTCACCCTGAAACGCTCTGATACAGGTTTACACGGAGCTGAATGGAGAGTGGAATCAAATCTTTCCACTCGGGAGCCCGTTTTCAAAAATTTCCGTTTTCAGAGGAAACGCAACGCGATCTCATCTAAACGCAAGGCCAAAACGCAATGAAAACTTATCGGATTTGACTATTTTAGGCGTCATGTAAACGCAGCCTAAGTGCGCCTAGAGCAGAAACCTCCACCAAGGCATTACTGACATTCTTACCAGAGTTATAATTAAAAAAAATGAAAAAGGCTGAGACATGCCAGCAAGTCCCTTAAAGAACTCCTGGACCTGTGTCAAAAGTTGGATCTTCACCAAAATCTAATCACTTTATCATGTCCAAAAGTTCTCAAAAATGTCATTAAGTGTGGAACCTGGAAGGCGTTTGAGTATTAGGATTGTGAACATACTTAAGCTGTCATCAAATCTAATATATATCCATGAGATAAGGCAAAATCTGACCACTAAAGGTGCCAAAACGAATGTTTATTCAAGCACCTCAAGCAGGAGTAGTCAGCTTATGATCCAGGACAAGTTAACCTTACCTATCTAAAGGCAAAGGGAAATAATGGTTCAGTTTGAATGCAGTATTATTTCATGTAAGATAACACATTTAACCTTCAACTTTGAATGTTACAAAAATTATGGGCGTGAAACTTATTTCTCATCAAGAACCTTGAAGTTATTTAAGGATTTTAAAAGAGCAGCATTTAAGGAATTTTATCAAGTCTCGTAAAATTAAACAAAATTAGATGGATTTGTTCATTTGTGGTGATGAAGGCTTAGATTGGTCACCTGACAAAAAAACACTAACAAGAACAAACTTAATCATATTGATCAACATACAAATTGTAAAATGAGACAAATTAAGTCATCAAGTGGTGGAATTAAAGCATAGTGGTAAAAGAACAAGTCCTTTGCTTCTTCCAGAAGCTTAAAACTTTGTATTATCTTTTCAGTTCTTGCTATTGACAGAATATCAGTTTTTATATATATAATGTTACATGATTTAAATATGCAAGCATTTAAAGACTATTCTTAAGGTTAGGCAGAGGGAGAAAAGGGAGCAGCAGTTCACATCTGGTCCTGCAGCTGTTCCTCTATATAGCTGCACAGTCCTCTAAACAATCAGAGGGTATAATTTAAAACAAGTAAATAAGAAAGAAATTACTGCAAGCAAAAGTAAATGGCAAAAAAAGTTTAAGGTGTGGATTCAGGAACGACTGACCAAACAGAAGATTTTAGTTCTTTGTGATCATGCTGCCATTTCAACCAAAGAAACAGGCTCAGTGTGGAGACAGAAGCTTTAAGGTGAAGGTATCTGATACAGAAGGCAAATGATGCTATCCACCCCTGAGGAGGAGTCAATGCAAAGTGAGATGTGTTCCTCCTCTACTTCTGTGACTGCAGAGAGGAGGACAGAGGACAGTGGACTCACAGTTTGACATGATGGACTACAGGACAGGACTGCTGCTCTTCACTCTCTGCTGGACAGGTGGAGTTCATCACCATCTGAGACTGAATGATTTCATGACTTGTATCAAGTTGGTAAATCTGTTTGTTTTTTTTTTAATCCTCTGCAGGTGCTGAAGGTCAGACTCTGACTGAATCTAGTCCAGTGGTTACAAGACCTGGAGAGTCCCACACACTGACCTGTACAGGATCTGGGTTCACATTCAGCAGCTATCACATAGCCTGGGTCAGACAGGCTCCTGGAAAAGGACTGGAGTGGGTTGCTTGGGTTGAGAACGATAATGATAGAAAGTTCTACTCCACGTCAGTCAAAGGCCGCTTCACCATCTCCAGAGACAACAGCAGACAGCAGGTGTCTCTGCAGATGAACAGTCTGAGGACTGAAGACTCTGCTGTTTATTACTGTGCCAGAGCCACACAGTGACTGAAGAGAACAGGACAGTAGTGCAAAAACTACTTCCTCTATTTACTGCCAACAATGGGAGCATCCAGCTGCCTCATGATCATGTCATATTGTTCTGATGGTGATTATCAGTCATTCACAATTTATCTGATCATCTGATCTGACTTTCACAGGGTGTTGATCAATATCATATCTTATAAAATCCTGGCCTCTCAGTATAGCTCCTACAATAAAACACATTGGGCACTTCTGTTTCAACATGATTATATAAATACAGTAAGTAGTCCCTGACAAATCTAGAATATTCTCTTTAAAAATACAGGTCTGTCACGTGATATCTTTGGACAATCAAAAACCTTTGCAAAAATAATCAGTTACTCAACCGTTCTTTGAAATCAAAGTAAGAGAAGAAAAAATCCATCGGATTAACTTCCTTGTCTTGAGTTGAGACAGGTACTCACTGATTGCTTACTAAATGAGTCCAACTTGATAATTCAATCCTGGACAAGCCCCCAGCTGTAATGACAACTTTTCTAATAAATGTGAGAAAATCTGTCAACAACTGTCTCATCTCTCTTTGGTTTGTTTAGAGAATGCAAAATGCCTTTGCAAAAGGATTAAACTAAGTAAATAAAAAGGAAGAAAAAAAGGACAGGTAGAGGAGAAGATGGCTCTCCCTGCCACAGCACAGAGGTGCACCAAAAAGATTTTTTGGGTGCCCTGGTCCTTCAGGTCTTTGGGACAGTAGTCAGACTAGGAAGGAGCCATCTCTATCTTACCAAAACATATGCTGGAACAGCAACTGACCAAGGTTTAAAGTAAGGCAGAGACATTAAACTGCAGCAATAACCATTAAGGACCTGATAATAATAAGGTAATAAGGATATCTTTATGTATAGCAGAAAATGAAGCACACGGCACTACTTTAGAGTGTGTAATGGATAGTACTAAGCATAACAGTAATCAACTATTGTATCTTTACATCAAACACTGGCAAGAAATGCTCTGAAACTGAGCTTGAGTGCTTCAGACACTGAGATAGTCTCTCTGCAAAGGAGAAGAAAATTAAAGAAATTGAGTGAGAAAGAGAATGATAAAAATATGTATTTTTCTATTGCAATAGACACATCTTCAGGGATTACCTCTTCCTCATCAGTGTAACTTGTAGTTTGTCTGATTGCATTGGTCAAAGCCAAAGCTTTATTAGATCTGATTAAATATTTCAGCTTTTTGACATTGCTGTGGACAAAGTGATCTTATTTTAGGACGATGTTTACAAACCAGCTGAAATGTTTTACTTTCAAATACATAATAGTATTTACATGTGATGGAAATCCTAACTATGACATATTAATCATATTTTAATAAACAGGTCTTATCAAATTTGTCTCTCATGAAAGACTAGAAATTTAAGTAATCATTAAAACAAAATTCAACGACATACTGTACAGGATACAACAAAGGGCTATGCTGTCACTGATCTCGTGCTTAAAAATGTACATAATTTTAGATTTTGCATCAAATTCTGCATTCTCTTTTAATATCCTTTTTTACAAAAGAAACAGGTGGGAAGTTTTTTTTCCAGTAAACCACCAGTAACCTGTACATAAAATTTTGCATAATGGTAATCTGCACAGCTTCCTGACATTGCATTTTAAACAAGAAACAAGAAGAAACTTATAAGGAGGAGTCAATGCAAACTGAGGTGTGTTCCTCCTCTACTTCTGTGACTGCAGAGAGGAGGACAGAGGACAGTGGACTCACACTTTGACATGATGGACTACAGGACAGGACTGCTGCTCTTCACTCTCTGCTGGACAGGTGGACATCATTCTTATTTTAGTAACTTTTTGATAAACCTTTAAAGTTGCAGAGTGTCAATTGTCTTGTTTTCTCTCTACGGGTGCTGAAGGTCAGACTCTGACTGAATCTGGACCAGAGGTTAAGAGACCTGGAGAGTCCCACAGACTGACCTGTACAGGATCTGGATTCACATTCAGCAACCACCTTATGGGTTGGGTCAGACAGGCTCCTGGAAAAGGACTGGAGTGGATCGCCACTATTGATGTCACTAGCATCTACTACTCCACGTCAGTTAAAGGTTGCTTCACCATCTCCAGAGACAACAGCAGACAGCAGCTGTATCTGCAGATGAACAGTCTGAGGACTGAAGACTCTGCTGTTTATTACTGTGCCAGACATCAACACAGTGACTGAAGTTATATATGCAGCTGTACAAAATCCTACAAAGCACATCTCATCTGGACTGAAAATCCTCCAAAACAGGCTTTGTATCAATTTTAAAATTAAAATAACTCTACATGCACAGTGTGCTTCAACAACACTGAACATTAGAAACTTGCTAGTCCACTTTTTGCAATAAAAAATGTTAGTGAGAATGAGTGTAGATTAAATGGCAGCAAGTTTTAAGTGTTCTCATCTCAACACTAGATGGCAGTCAGTGTCCATTTACTCTGAGGTGTGTATGACTGAGAGACTCAGACCTGCTTATGAAGACTGATCCAAGACTGAAAAGATTAAAACCTTTTCATAGGTGCTCTTTGCTGTAACATATATAATGATTATTTCACAAGACAACTTTGCCAAGAGTTTTGGAACAAAACAGTCTAACATTACTGATAAGCTCTGAGCTACATTTGAGAATAGTATATTTATAAACCCCTCTGTCATTCTCTAATCGATGTTTCAGGCCCTCAGATATTTTCAGTGTTAAATAAAAGTTTCCTTTGCCCATATGACTGACAGTATACTGTACATCCTTGTGATAGAGCAGAGCTCTCACCAGATCAGCTTCATATGCAGCTCTGATACCAATACTGACAGCTAGATCCTGAGAGAAGATTGTTTTTATTCTACTACTTATCCAAACAGAACCAGAATGATCATATAAACATATGAACAGTGGAGATATTGATGGCTGTGAACATTTTTGATCTCATCCAGACAGGAAAAATTAAGTTCAAACAGAGCTTTACTGGCATGAATGTTGCTGGAATTGCATCGCCATTTAATGATAAACCTTTAACATAAATATATGTAAAGGGAAAATGTTTAAACAAAATTAAATAAGATAAAAAGATTCTTTTTGATACCAACTGATGGATAATTGGTTTTCATAGAGGCTTAAAAGTAACTTCGCCTGCGTTCCAAAAACATACTTCCAGTTTTATGTGATTGAGGAAACTTGACACATCAGATGGACCAGTCAAAGTTCACTAGTTTTCACTTTGAGTAGGGTTGAACGCATCAAAAGTATATCCAGCAGGTGATTGGATGATTGTACCTCTGATCATATTCGTTAAGGGCCTATCAAATGATGTAGCAGGCAGGGTAAGCCACCTCGTATAACAAACTCTTGGCAAAACATGTTGGAAGTGGAGTAGAAATGTCCTCCCTTTGCAGAGAAGTTTGTAGTGCTGTGATTCATATTTCATCATCTACTTTAATCTCCAAATGGGCATTTTCTTCCTGCTGTCATCTCCTCGAAGCTCTATAAAGTGATGACTGGACTGTTAACAATCACTGACATTAGAGCTTGGCAAGGCAGATTTTTCTGATTACAGACATAAACTCAGGTGGATCCATCTGCACTGCAAGGTTAGGATTTATAAGGTCAGAGAGATTTGGTTCCTCATTGAAGTCCCTGACAGGTATATCTGCTTTACTTATTTCTCAGTGATGATACTCCTGTCTGTGCATTTAGTGTCTTTAAGGGCTATTTGTGTTGATATAGAATAAAATCATGTATTACCAAATATGTACCAAGCACAACTATGCTGCATTGTTTTCTTTTGTACCATAACAAGGGGAAAAACACTAAACTGCTGAAGCATGTTGGTAAGAGGATCATTAAAGTAAACAAAAGGTGTTTTTAACCTCAGATAAATCTTAAATGAGTTACCAGGGCTCTGAAATTTCTGCTGCTGCTATTAAACATCTCTGTTTTCCCTCATAAGGTGCCTACACACCGAGTGCGATTTGAGTGTCCTCAGCGATCACTCTTCATGTAAAGTCAATGTACAGCCATGATGGGGCGGGGTTAAGCCTCCCACGACACGTTGGTCATGTTCAATGCGACCACTTCACTTCACGCGTTGCCAAAGTTGAAAAGTTTATCTTTTCAGGTTATGTCGTGTGAGTGTGTGACGGTAACCATAACAGACCGTTTTTGTTCCAGACTACAGAGTAACTATCTATGTCCTTGTGGAAACAGTCAGTGAGGACTAGGGATGTATACCGCGGACCGGTATGTCAATGTACCAGTCCCTAATTGGGTTGGCACCCGAATACTGTGAAGAATCTGGAGAAACAGTACTGTTATCAGTATTCGAACGTCTCTTCAACTGTCACGTAGTTATGACACTACCGCCGTCACAGGTGATGACGCAGCTGGCTCAGGCATGTCGGTGCGCTCGAAGGTTTGGGCTCACTTTCGCAAAGTTAATGAAAACTCGGCCCGATGCAATCATTGTCAGAGAGAAGTTGCGTCCGAGGGGGGAAAGTACTTGCAACATCACCAAACACCTGGGGCGCGCGCATAGTATAAAGCTAAAGGAGTGCGGGCTATTTGATTGCGATAGCAACACGAGTAAAGTTAGCAGCCCGGCTAACACTAAAGACTGCAGCACCGTGGTGGCGGCACCCGGTTTTGTTTCTACTTCGTCAAGTCACGGTAAGTTTTTTGTCTAGCTTGTAGTCATCATTACAGCATCGATTTTAGCACCACTGATATATTACGTTAATCCTGTAGGTAGCATAAACCAGGCAGCAGCTCTGCTATCATAACAGACGACCTCGTTCACAATCGCCAGGCAAATGAAGATGACAGCAGAAAAAGTACAGGAATGCCATAGGGTCGTCACAAAGTTCATTGTGAAGGATCTCCAGCCATTTGCCACAGTCGAATCCAAGTGGTTTAGATAAAGAGTTATTACATGCAGTCTGTTGGGCGGCATGAAGGGGTTTTGCCATATCCTTAGCTTTCTTTTTGCCTCTGAGAAGCATCTGTAATGCATCATTTCTATTCTGTTGAACCTTTATTATTACCTTGTGGTACTAAAAAAAGGTTGAATCTTTTAATATTTTGTAAAGTCTCTATTTTTAACACAAAATTACATGTTGTAGCATCGATAACAGTATCAATAAGTATCTATATCGATAAGGAGTATCGGTATCAGTATCGGTATCAATAAAATCATAATGATATATATCCCTAGTGAGGACATTAGTTCCGCCTTGATGGACTGTAGAGAACTGATAGATGATGCTTCTGCAGGGCCATCAGTAGCAGAATTTTGTGATAGGTAGGTCAGTGAAAAGGATACAGTTGGAATAATGTCCGCTTATACATCCTGTATATGATATATGATATGATCGCGGTGAAATTTGACTGGATGTGACATCTCCGAGCCACTGCAACAATGACCAAAATGAGGTATTTATGGACACGCCACATGACTTCTGAGCACAATGCGATTATGGTCGTGCAGTTGTGTTCGGTGTGAACGCAGCCTAAAAGTGTAGAGGCACTTACTCTGTTAAATGTGCAGTTTTAATTATATCTCAAAGCTTTTCACTTTCTTTCCAGCTCAGTGTTTCAATAGTTCTTGCTATTGATGGAACATCACAGTTGTTGCATGTGTAATGATACATGATTAAAATCCACGAGATAGGGAGGACACAGTGTTTAAAGAGAAGTCTTAAGGTGAGGATGAGGAAGCTGCAGCTCACATTTGTTAATGCAGTGTTCCTCAAAATAGTTACACAGTCCCCCAAACAAGATTTTTTTTCTTTTTTGATAATTAAAGAGAGAATACTGAGGGCATAAATGAATGATGACAATCAAAAGTTTGTGATGCATGTTCAACTACTACTGACACAACAGAAGATCTTAGTTCTTTATGATCTTGATGTCATTTAGACCAAAGAAACAGGCTCAGTGTGGAGGGGCCTCCAGTGAGAATATGATGGACAGAAGCGTTAAAGTGAAGGTATCTGATTCAGAAGACAATTGACGTGATCCGAGGAGGAGGAGGAGTCAATGCAAAGTGAGATGTGTTCCTCCTCTACTTAATGTGACTGCAGAGAGGAGGACAGAGGACAGTGGACTCACAGTTTGACATGATGGACTACAGGACAGGACTGCTGCTCTTCACTCTCTGCTGGACAGGTGGACATCATCACCATCTGAGACTAAATTATTTCTTGTATCACCTTGGTTAATCAGATTTTTTTCTAATCCTCTGCAGGTATTGATGGTCAGACTCTGACTGAATCTGGTCCAGAGGTTAAGAGACCTGGAGAGTCCCACAGACTGACCTGTACAGCCTCTGGGTTCACATTCACTGACTATCACATGGCCTGGATCAGACAGGCTCCTGGAAAAGGACTGGAGTGGGTTGCATGGATTGAGTATGACAATGATAGAAAATTCTACTCCACGTCAGTCAAAGGTCGCTTCACCATCTCCAGAGACGACAGCAGACAGCAGGTGTATCTGCAGATGAACAGTCTGAGGACTGAAGACTCTGCTGTTTATTACTGTGCCAGAAACCCGCACAGTGACTGAAGATGGTTCAGCAGCTGTACAAAAACATTCACCATTAAGATCAACTAAACTTATGAAGCATTAATAAGCAAGTTAATTTCGTGATATATTGTAAATACTTGCGAAAACTTTCAAAAACCTTTCTAAAACTAAAAATATTTGGTCCGCTCGCACTGTTTTCTCTGAAAAGTGATATAGTAAACATGATAACATTCAACCATAATAACCTATTTTCAATTCAGCAATGCTAGTCAATAATTAAAATATGGTATCTAAAGCTAGAAATGATAATTGGCTACACTACAAGTCATGTAAAAGAATAATAATGATATTTTATCATTAAATTGTAATTTCTGTTAAGACGCTTTGTATACTGTTATGTCAACCATTACAAAAACACAAACAAGGACTTTGGCAATTAGAGTAAAACCCTTCAAAATAAAACAAAGTCTGTGAATCACACATCGAGACTAATTTGAAGTTCTGAGAAAGAAAAGGAAAAACAAATGTCCTGCACCTAATAAAATACTTTTCTGTTTTACAAACTTTCCAGCTCACATTGTTTTTCATGCAATTCATGGATTCAGTTAAGTTGAAACAACAGATAAACTGTTCAACATATTTTAAAAGTCCATCTTGGTAAGAGTCCATAGAAACTGTTTGGGCGAGGGAGGAACCTTTCAAAAGCATATCCAGCAGATTAGACGATCGCACTTCCATTCATTATGGGCCAATCAGATAATGCAGTAGGCAGGGTAAGCCACTTTATAAAACAAAGTTTTGGCAAAACATGTCCAAAGTAGAGCAAAAATGTCCTTTATACAGAGAAGTTTGGAGTGTTGTTATTCATATTTCATTAGAGAAACGCAGATGTCAGCATGACAGGATAAGAGCAAGTCTTAGAAAACGATACACTTTTTTTTCTTTTTTTTTTTTTTTTGCTGACATTCTTCTTCACCATGTTTCAACCACAACTTATCCTTCACCAACGACAAACTTTTCACCACACATCAGCCCTTGATAGGCTGTCTCAATAATTACGATGTCCTCACTTCAAGTACTTTTTAGAACAAGGTACAAAGCATTTAACGATCACTTCAGGGGTGAATTAACGTAACAAACCAGATAGACAGTTAAGTGTTCACATCACAGGAGATATCTCACTAGTTTTGTTGCATTCCAGTTGTACTTGGAAGTTGGGACTTCTGAGTTTGGCCAGGAAATTTCAACAGGAATACTCCCAAGGTCGGAATTTCCTACAAGGAAAATGGCAGATCCTAACAATCCCTGAGTTGACAATTAAAGATGGCTGCCCCTGATGTAAACAGTTATTAAGCTCCTGTAATATTTTATTCATTAGCTCTTCTGACTGGTGTTTATCGCACTAAATCAGCCGTGAATGGAGTATTGTTCAAGGTATGTAAATAAAAATGTTACATGAATCTTGTCAAAGACAAAACCCACCAAGTTCTCCCAGTAAACTTCTGAGGAGAGCAAATTTCATATCGTAGGGTAACCATGACTACGGTACTGCTCGTGCAGCGTTTCGTGTTACAGCAGTGGGGAAGAGGAAAATCATAATTTCCCATAAGAGAGCTTGGAGTGAGGTTCTCCACTCCTCTTTCAACGAGAAATAGAGTCAATTTCTGATAAAACTGCAGATCTTGCTGCATCCATGGAGACGGCTTTACACGCCCCTGTGACTTTCAAAGATGCAGTCACTTCCTGTTGTTGTCACATCCACAGCTCCACCTCTGTCCCCTGATTGGGCCGTTAAAGCTGGACAGTTTTTTATGCTTCTTTTGGCTTCTTGTGCTTCAGTTTTGGGGGATTGGAGAACAAACTTTTGATCTGCCACAGTAATCTAATGAACTTCAAAAAAAAACCTCAAGTTGAGGCTTTTGTCAGCAATTTTTTGAACTGAGATTAAAAGCAGATTAATTATATTAATCACTTACATGTCATAATTAATTAATCACTCTTTTTTTTTAATCTACTGACAGCACTGAGCATAACATCATCATTACCCACAATGTACCAAGCACAAATATGCTACAGCCTTTCCGTTTGTACCGTAACAAAGGAAGAAAACACTTAACTGATGAAGTGTGGGTGTAAGAGGATCATTTTAGTAAATTAAACATTTTTAAACCTCAAAAATATCTAACACAAGTGAGCAGGACATTGATATTTCTGAGTTTGCACTGCTGCTGCTGCAGAAATACTCTCATTTATCATCTGTCTCTGTTTCCCTCTAAACGTGTAGAGGAGGGTCTATGCAAACACCTCCTCTGTTAAATATGCACCTGGAGCTGTGTGAGGATCACTGGGAGGATTTTGGACATTTCTCACAAACTGTGATCAGACAGCACTGATCTAGAGGATGGACAAAACTATCATCTGGACTTTACTGCTTCTAACTATTCATGGTGAGACAGTGATCTCATGTTATGTCTTTTGAAGAAGCTGACAGTTACCAGTTTTGTTAATAATGATCATTTCTGTCCCAACAGGTGTTTGGAGTCAGATCAGACTGGAGCAGTCGTCCTCAGAGGTCAAAAGACCTGGACAGACAGTGAGGATGTCTTGTGTCATTTCTGGATTTCAAATGACAAGCTACTACATCCACTGGATACGACAGAGACCAGGCAGAGCTCTGGAGTGGATTGGGAGGATGGATGCAGGCAAAAACTCTGCCATCTATGCCAGTTCCTTCCAAGGTCGTGTCACAATGACTGAAAATGTGCCCAGCAGCACTCAGTACCTGGAGGTCCAAAGGCTGACGGCAGAGGACTCTGCTGTTTATTTCTGTGCTCGTCAACACACAGTGAGTGAAGACAGTGGAGCAGCTGCACAAAAACCTCCACAGACAAACAGCAGAGGGATCTGAGAAACAACAAGGATTTTTCTTCCAATCTTTTTGTTAAATATATTTGATTTTATATACCCTGCACATAAAGACTTCCAGAAACTCACACACTGACCTGTTCAGACCATGGAGGTAAATTCAACAGCACTTTCCTGTCCTGGATTAGACAGGCTTCAGAAAGAATGGTTGAAGTGGATTTCTGATATTAAAACTATTAACAAAAGTGACAGTGACAGCTAAAAATCTTACAGGAAGCAGCCTTTTCATACTTTTTGGACAAAGACATGATCCAGGTCTTTTAAAAATACCTTTAAGTGTGTCTAGAGTTCAAACCTGATGATTATTAAACATACAGAAAACTTCTGAACCATGTTAACCAGCCCCCAAAACACTCCAATCACTTTGACCATGTCTGAATCATTCCCCAGAAATGTTGTTACAATGCTGGTCATATTTTGCCTTGCATTGTGTTCTTCTTTATTTGTTTAACAGTGTTGGGAGGGTTTTCCTGCAGCCTCCGTGTTACTGAGAGTGTGTGAGTTAGTGCGTGTGATGATCTGGTGTGCCGCCCCTGCCTCTGATTGGACTAAAAGACTCCAGTGGCTGCTTGGAATTCAGTGGAAATGGAGGAACTTCATGTTCTTTCTTGGCCACCCCTAGACGGGCACAACAATGTCATCAAAATCTGTTGACAACTTTTGGATTTATTTTGCTCACAGGCCATTGGAAAGACAGTCAGAAGAACAAAACCTCATTGGCAGAGGATTTAAGTTTAAACTTAGAAAATTAGACACTTGTTCAAAGTTTGATACAGATTCTGTGAAGCTTTCGTTCCAGAGAGTTTGTTCACATGTATATTGATCTGGCATGTCAAACAGACTGTTACATTTGTTGAGGGTGAATATCGTTCAGCGTTTGAGGAAGCAAAAACTTCTCTAAAAAAAACACCTGAAAGATGATAAGCTTATTGTTCCGCATATCATATTCATTCAAGGCCAATCAGATCAAACAACTGGTGGGTGCTGCTCTGCAGTAAAACATCAGCCAGGTCATAAATCAAACTCTTTTAAAAACTTGTCAGGAAAGGATCATAAATATCTTTTCCACAGAGAAATGTTTCGGTGTTATTCTTTGTTCATTCACCAACACACTAACGTTGAAGAAAGAATTAAAACACCACAGAAAAGGGATGTAACAGTATGAAAATTTCATATTGCGGTTATTGGGACTAAAATTGACACAGTTATTATTATTATCACGGTATTGTTGCACTGTGTTCAAAATGTTCAAAAGTACTTTAACACAGTCTTGAAATCATTTAACCCCTTTAATATTATAATCATAACATTTATTTTTGTCTTTTTTGTCAATAACTGTGCCAGGAAATGTCCTATGAGTAAATTTGTTTGAACTTTTTTCATTAGAAATAAAAGTAAACAATTCTGGCAAGTTTTTGTCATTATTTTTTTATAAATGCTTAAACTGTGTGTAACATGAAAATATGAAAAACAGATTTGTACTTTAAACAGCATTCTCTTTATAAACAATTGTAAATGAGCATTCAAAGTTTTGAGACAGCCAAAAATAAATGTACCCTATTTTACATACATCATACATTTTAGTTTGCCAAAGCATTAGTGTCCATGTTACAGCTCGTTGTATTAGACCATATACAGGCCTTTTTCTGTTTATCTATTTTTTGTTTTACTAACGATAGTCCCTGAAACAATTAGCCCCCTTCACAACTCTCCTCTGGCCTCCCATGGCAGATCTCCTCGACATCTCCGTCTTTAAAATTTCCACATTACAATTGACTAAAACACTAACTATGACAGAAAAAGACTATTACGACAAAATACAGAGAAACACGGCAAATAAATGGTGAAAGAACAGCAGGAACACACTCCAGATTGATAATGCGGTTCTTTACACAGAAAAAATTGACAAACTTCCTATAATTCACTCAGGTATGGCTCTCTGAATCCTCTCTTTCTCTTTGGTCGTTTACTGGAGGAGTTACAGCAGTTTTAATCACGTGTGTTTTTGTCTTTCACCGCAGCTTGTTGTTTTAGACAGGGTGACTGTGCTCAATCAGTTTCCCCTTGACATCCTTGTAAAATCCAAACTTCAACCAGACTTTAAACTTTCGCCGTTTCGATGGGAAAACCTGCAAGTCTGAGCGAAACTGTTTAACAGTAATTTTAATAGGACACAATCATGATTACCATGGGAAATTTTACCGCGGTTTACCATTATACCGGTAATCGTTACATCCCTACCACAGAACAGGCAGCATCTGGCAGTGCAGCCACTGTTTACAGGCTACAAGTCACTTCTTGCTCTCATCATGCCTGTAGCTCCCGTCTCATTCTCCGCTAAAGACATTAATTGGTCTACGTCTCTATAGAACAAAATCAGTTGCTCTAGATTGAAGCTTTGCAAAATGCATCTGCCTGATAACAGACATGGACCCAGCCACAATGCAAGGTTAGTACACACACCACAAAACTACAGGACCTTGACCTTTAAGCTATGGCCTCAATATTAAATCAGTTCAGGCTTCCAGGTGAATATTTGGTCAAATTTTAAAACAAGTCGATGAGTGGCAGAAGTTTGTTTCCACTTTAAAGTTTCTGACAGGTTCATGAATTTCTTTTTGATTGAACCACAGTGATGATACTGTTGTCTGTACATTTAGCGTAATTTAGGACTTGGTGTGTTAATATAGAATAACATCATCTATTACACACAATGTACAGCATTTCCCTTTCTATTCTTACAAAGGGAGAAAAAAACTTTAGAATTGAAGCAAGAGTAAACAAGATTAATGAATGTAAATGGAAGTATTGATTATGCCCAGCTAAATCTTTCATGAGTCACCATGTCTCTGATATTTCTGAATTTGCACTGCTGCTGCTGCAGAGATACTCTGATTTATCATCTGTCTCTGTTTCTCTCTAAACGTGCAGAGGAGGGTCTATGCAAACACCTCCTCTGTTAAATATGCACCTGGAGCTGTTGGAGGATCACTGGGAGGATTTTGGACATTTCTCACAAACTGTGATCAGACAGCACTGATCTAGAGGATGGACAAAACTATCATCTGGATTTTACTTCTAACTATTCATGGTGAGACAGTGATCTCATGTTATGTCTTTTTGTTGAACCTGACAGTTACCAGTTTTGTTAATAATGATCATTTCTGTCCCAACAGGTGTTTGGAGTGAGATCAGACTGGAGCAGCTGTCCTCAGAGGTCAAAAGACCTGGAGAGACAGTGAGGATGTCTTGTGTCATTTCTGGTTATAGCATGACAAGCTACAATATGGTCTGGGTACGACAGAGACCAGGCAGAGCTCTGGAGTGGATTGGGTTGATGGATACAGGCAAAAACTCTCCTACCTATGCCAGCTCCTTCCAAGGTCGCTTCATAATGACTGAAAATGTGCCCAGCAGCACTCAGTACCTGGAGGTCCAAAGGCTGACGGCAGAGGACTCTGCTGTTTATTTCTGTGCTCGTGAACACACAGTGAGTGAAGACAGTGGAGCAGCTGCACAAATACCTCTGCAGACAAAACAATCACTCAGAGTGATTCTCTTGCTATTATTTTAATAAATGTTTTGATTTTATGCCTATGCAAAGTGAGATGTGTTCCTCCTCTACTTCTGTGACTGCAGAGAGGAGGACAGAGGACAGTGGACTCACACTTTGACATGATGGACTACAGGACAGGACTGCTGCTCTTCACTCTCTGCTGGACAGGTGGACATCATCTCCATTTGAGACTGAATAAATTCATGATTTGTCACAACTTGGTTAATCTACTGTTTCTAATCATCTGCAGATATCAATGCAGACTAAAACAGTATCAGGTCCAGAGGTAAAAAGACCAGAATAGTCCCACAGACTGACCTGGACAGGATCTGGATTGGACACCAGAGGGCACCTCATGGCCTGGATCAGACAGGCTCCAGGAAAAGGACTGGAGTGGATCAAAACTATTCATGTCACTAGCATCTACAACTCCAACTCAGTCAAATGTTGGTTCACCATCTCCAGAGACGACAGCAGACAGCAGCTGTATCTGCAGATGAACAGTCTGAGGACTCTGATGTTTACCAGTCACATCAAAAGAGACTGGAGTTACATATGCAGCTGTACAAAGTCCTACAAGGCACATCTCATCTGGACTGAAACCCCCCAAAACACACTTTAGTTCAATTTTCACACTAAATGTACCATTCAGGAAAATTATGATTTGACAACAATGACCATTAAAAACTCTCAAGTCCACTTTTTTCAATGACACATTAATTCTTCATGAGAATGAGTGGAACATTTTAAGTGTTTTCATTTAAATCACTAGATGGCAGTCAGTGTCCATTTCCTCTGTGGTGTGTATGAACAGGAGACTCATTTCTGAAGACTGATCCAAGACTGAAAGGAGTTTGACAAGAATTTTAACAAAACAGTTTGACATTACTGATGGGCATTAAGCCATATTTCAAGGTAGTCTGGTTATAAACCACTCTGTCATTCTCTGGTTGATGGATTTGGCCTTCAGATATTTCTAAACAGCTTTTAATTAAAAAAAAAAAGTTCACTCTGTCCATTTGCCTGTGACACTGATGCTGACAGCTAGATCCTGTGAAAGAAGTCATATGGACAGTGAAAATTAGATGGCTGTTAATATTTTTGATGTCATCCAGCCAAGAAAAAGTAACTTGGCAGTCCAAATCAGATTTAAAAAGTGCATTACAGGCATGAATGTTGCAAAACAGTATTGTAAAAGCATTCAATGACAGATGAACACAAAAGAAAATTTATGTAAACAATTAGTAATATTGTCAGATTTCAGAACAGGACAGAAAAGGAAAGGAAAGGAAAGGAAAGGAAAGGAAAGGAAAGGAAAGGACAGAAAAGAAAAGAAAAGAAAAGAAAAGAAAAGAAAAGAAAAGAAAAGAAAAGAAAAGAAAAGAAAAGACAAGAAGACTGTTTAAACCCAAATTGGGAAAAATTTGGTGTTCTTAGGCGCTATAAAGTAACTCTGCTTGTTAATGCAATTCATGCATTCAGTTCACTCAAACAACAGGTTGGCTGTTCATTATAGTTTACAAGTCCATCTTGGTAAGAGTCCATAGAAACTGTTTGGGAGCGGGAAGAACCTTTCAAAAGCATATCCAGCAGATTAGACGATCGTATCTCCATTTATTATGGGCCAAACAGAAAATGCAGTGGGCAGGGTAAGCCACTTCATAAAACAAAGTCTTGGCAAAACATGTTGAAAGTGGAGCTGAAGTGTCCTTTATACAGAGAATTTTGGAGTGTTGTTATTCATATTTCATTAAATAAAGAAATGCAGAGCCCTGCAATCAACTCACAGCCAGTGAAAGGTGAGTCCTGCCTCTCACTAAAGTCAGCTGGGACAGTGTTTGTTTCTTTTTGAATGTGCAGAGGAGGGTCTATGCAAACACCTCCTCTGTTAAATCTGCACCTGGAGCTGTTGGAGGATCACTGGGAGGATTTTGGACATTTCTCACAAACTGTGATCAGACAGCACTGATCTAGAGGATGGACAAAACTATCATCTGGACTTTACTGCTTCTAACTACTCATGGTTAGACAGTGATCTCATGCTATGTCTTTTGTTGAACCTGACAGTTCACAGTTTTGTTAATGATGATCATTTCTGTCCCAACAGGCGTTTGGAGTGAGATCAGACTGGAGCAGCCGTCCTCAGAGGTCAAAAGACCTGGAGAGACAGTGAGGATGTCTTGCGTCATTTCTGGATTTCAAATGACAAGCTACTACATCCACTGGATACAACAGAAATCAGGCAGAGCTCTGGAGTGGATTGGGAGGATGAAAACAGGCTCAAACTCTGCTATCTATGCCAGTTCCTTCCAAGGTCGCTTCAAAATGACTGAAAATGTGCCCAGCAGCACTCAGTACCTGGAGGTCCAAAGGCTGACGGCAGAGGACTCTGCTGTTTATTTCTGTGCTCGTGAACACACAGTGAGTGAAGACAGTGGAGCAGCTGCACAAAAACCTCCACAGACAAACAGCAGAGGGATCTGAGAAACAACAACGATTTTTCTCACTATCGTTTTGTTAAATATATTTGATTTAACAAAACGAACAATGAAAGACCTGTAGAAACTCACACACTGACCAGTTCAGACTGTGGAGGTAAATTCAACAGCTCTCTCCTGTCCTGATTTAGATGGGCTTGAGGAAGAATGGTTGAAGTTCTTACTTGGATCATTGCATTGGGATGTTTTTATAGCTGGTCATTGAACAGATTTGTTATAGAAGGCTAATCAAGGCCCATGAGGCATGAAGTTAAAACTTCAAGGAAAGAAAATGTGAATTTTAGTTATTATTTTGAACCAATAGAGTGCTTTAATCAAGTCCTTTTTACACATGTATCCCTGAAATTTCCTAGGAGATACCTGGATAAGCTACCAAGATACCCAGATTGTTTACACTTGGCCCTGAAGCAGGAGATGTACCTGCAGGTTGCGTGTTGGTCCTTTGAGGGTGAGGGGTCGGGGGAACAAACAGTCAACCAGTTACAATCACAAAAAATTTTTAACATGATCAGCATCATTTTGGTTTAAACCGATCTCACTAACAGGTGTCGTGAACATTATTGGCTTCAAAAAGTTTGATCAGGGCATCCCTAAAATGGTATTCTTAGTCATATAAAATAATCATCATTTCTGTACAGTGATTAAGAATAGGACCTAAGACTTCAGTGTACTGTTGAGTCTGTTGAATATTATTATATTTACCTCTAAAAAGAAGGCTGTGCTTTGGTCTGCCTGTGTTTGTCTGTTTGCTTGTTTGTGAGCAACATAACTCAAAAGTTAAGGACAGATTTTGATGACATTTTCAGGTTCAACTTAAAAACTATTGCATTTGCGTGGTAATCTGGACAAACCACCATTACTGAATAATTGTTTTGGACCAATTACTGTCAAACCTATCATGATATCAACATGATACGAAGTGCAGCAGGTAGATTTTTAGGGTCAAGGAATCGGATTATGATGGTTACTTCATCTTAGAACAATTGCTTATAGGTTTTTCACCAATATGAGAGCTACGTTCTCACTCTCGGAGAGCTGTCTAGTTTTCAGTCTGTAAATGACTGTGTTGGTTAAAATAAGCAAACATAAATAAACTGAAATATTTTGTAATTCAGTTAAAGATACTAAAGATTACTTTTTGAACTGCTCTGTGGGTTTTTCTCTGTAGAGCAAAAAAAAGCATGACTGATAAAAGACATCTTTCGTGCTCTTTTTAAGTCTAATGCTGCCACCTGAGGGCAAACCCGGCACACTACAGAGCAAAGCAGTCTGACCAACAAACAACCTGCTAGAACACAGGAGTTCCACAAGGCTGTGTGCTTTCACCAATTCTTTTTACATTTTCTACCAATGACTGCTGGAAACTACGCCCTAACCATTTTATTTTAAAATTTGCAGATGACACAACGATTGTGAGCCTTCTCCATCAGGACATGGACCTGTTTGTTTACCACCATGAGGTTGACACCTTCACTAAGCGATGTGACAAAAACCATCGGATTTTACATGTGACAAAAACACATGAAATGATTTTTGACCCAGGGCAAGTGGCTTCACATTAGCCAATGGTCATTACAGATCAGACAATCAATCAGCTGACAACATAAAAATAGAGGTCAATGTCAATCTGCTCAGCTGGAAATCACACATTGATAATTTGCGTAACAAGCTGCAGCAGAGACTTTATTTTCTGAGATGACTGAGGCTGTATGGTGTGACCTATCGGATCATGCTAATTTTCTACAAAGCTATCTTTGGGTGCTTTCACACCAACTGTATTAAGTGCGCACCAAAGAAGTTTTGGCCCAGGATTTGGTACGTTAGTGTCAATGTGAATGCAAACACCGCACTTTGGTGCGCACCAAATTGGCCGGTCCGAGACCTTCATGAAGGGGTGGTCTTGATCCGCTCCATCTCCCTACATTTGATGCGGTTTCACTGGTGTGAAACAAAGTGGTCCAAACCGATCTACATTTGATGCATTATGGGTATTATAAGCACTGAATTATGGGTAAAGACCTTCATTATTTACTTCCTGTTCACCCCACGGTTGAATCTTTTGCTTCCTCAATTTGTCGATTTGTTTATTCTCATTGAGGATTACAATGATTTATGAGGGTCCAGAAGGTCGCTGATGCTGTCTCAAACACGATAAAAAAAAAAAAAACACTTTAAGAAAAATGCAGAAAAGAGCAAAACGTAAACATTGGTTGTTTGGTGTGGGAAATGGTTACCATGGTAGCCTCTTCTTCGTTCTCCTCCGTAGCAGGTTTGGTAACAAGTTACGTACATATCGCCCCCTGCTGTTTCAAACTGAGTAAATACATAAGTGGGCCCGGGCACGGTTCAGTGTTGCAAGTGAGAATGCAAGCCAGCGGGGGAAGGGGGAAGGGGGAAGGGGGGAGGGGGGCGAACCGCGCCCCATTACGGTTCAAATGTGAAAGTGCCCTTATGCTGCGTTCACATCGCACGCTACTTGTACTACCTCAGTGATCACTCTCCATGCAAAGTCAATGTACAGCCACGATGGGGCGGGGCTAACCCTCCCACGACAGCCACTTGTCACACTACCACATAGCTTGTCACGCAATGTGAAAGTAAAAAAAAAAGTTGATCTTCTCAGACTATGTTGTGCGTGGCTGTGCAGCAACAGCCAATCAGCAGTGTGCGACGGTGCCCGTGACAGACAGTTTTTCAACTGGACTACAGTGTAACAATTTATGTCCATGTGGGAAACATTAGTCAGTGAGGACATTAGTTCTGCCATTAGTTCTCAGTTATTACACCAGCAACAAAATTCTCCTCAGACTCCACTCACCCGCTGTCAATGAATACGAACTTCTCCCTTTGAGAAGATTTGGTATACCAAAGTGCAAAACAAATCGACATAAATTACCAATTGTTCCAGCCTTCATCAAGCTGTTGAACAATGCAAAAAAAAAATGGTGCAATCAAACAACGTGCAATAAACACTTTAGCACTTGGCACTTTTAATTGTCTCAATTCCCTGTATATCTCTGTACTGGCATCGCAATGCATGTCCTGTTTTTAGTCCTAGTGTAGTTGTCAATTCCTGTTTGTCTTTTAGATGATTGTAATTTTATCTATTTTTGTTATTTCTCTGCCTTGTGAAGCAATAATGTAGCACAATGCCCAGGACAAATTTCCTGTAAAGTACAATATAGTATTGTCTGAACTTCGACCTTGAAAACATGATCAGCAGCAGGCAATGTTACCTGTTAAGAGTTGGTGTTGGTAGCAACGTGCAACAAGGTCATCTGTATTGTGTGGCAACAGCATTAACTACAAAATACAAGAAACACTGCAAAGTGTTGGTGTTATTAAACAGAGCAAAGAAAATGCATCCCATTATCAGTAAAGAAATGAAATGCAGGGTTGGATGTTGGCTGTGTTGTTCTGAATCTGAAAATCAGCCTTAAAAATGTCTCATCACAGCACTATCCTGGGGTTTCATTCTCAGCACTGTGAGGTGGAGTCAATGCAAATTTTCCCTTCTCCCTCTGTTATTAATCTCTGACAGAGGCCACACCAGTTCACAAACCAGGCACATGCACGTTTCAGGAATGGCTTTGGTCACAAGCGTAACCTTTCTGATCCTGTCATCTGTCTCTGGTAAAAACGAACTTACACTCCTCTTACACTCTTGTTCTTGAATGTGTTTTGTGGCTCTGTTCCAATCAGCCTGTTTTGTCTCCACAGTGGTGCACAGTCAGACACTGACTGAGTCTGGACCGGTGGTGAAGCAGCCTGGAGAATCCCACAAACTCACCTGTACATACTCAGGGATCTCAGATAGTGATGCTGATATCAGCTGGATCAGACAAGCTGAGGGAAAAGGCCTGGAGTGGGTTTCCCACATTTCTGCTCCAAGTGGAAGCGGAAAATATTATTCTTCATCAGCTCGGAATCGCATCACAATATCCAGAGACAACAATGTGGACCAGGTGTATCTGCAGATGAACAGCATGACAGCTGAAGACTCTGCAGTTTATTACTGTGCCAGAGCTCCACAGTGATACAGGAAGCTACAGAGCTGCACTAAAACCACTGCAGATGTCAGCATGATGACAGGATAAGAGCAAGTCTTAAAAACACTGTGATTTGAAGGTGACTTAAGTGGCAGTAAATGTGCTAAATGACATTAAACATTATTTCTGACCCGGTTGAATACTAACCTAATGGCAGAATCCATGATAAAACTGGAAAGATCAAAGTGAGCTAACTTACTAAACAAGGTGACCTATCATTACATTGGGATGTATTTATATAAACAGACTTATCATCAAAGGCATAAAAGCCCATGATGCATAAAGATGAAGCTTTTAGCAAAGATGATGTTAATTTCAGTGACTTACTTGGATTAACAGAGCGTTCAAATTAATGTAATCCTGAATTTTCCGAGAAGATTCTTGGATAAAACACCCAGAAAATTCCCTGATTTGATTGTTTACACTTGGCCCTGAAGCAGGAGGTTTACCTGCAGTTTGCATGTCAGTCCTTTGAGGGGCCGGGGCACAGTCAACCAGTTACAATCACAAAAATTATCTAATGAATTTCAATTAAAAAAATACCTCAAGTCAAGGCTTTTTCCAGCAACTAAGTGAACTTAAAAAAAGAGATTAAATCTAGGGTTGTTAGTCTGATTTAGATACACTTTTTGTAATACTGGTTAAAATGATCTTTATGACCTGATGGCAATCAACTCATGTGTTCTTAAAACAGAGAAAAAAATATCCACTATGTACAGCAGGAGTAAAACAGGGAAAACACCAAGCAATAAAAATGTAATGCCACCAGTTTTTTAACCAATTAAATCCTGGTACCCTTCTGACCACCTCCTGTGCGTCCATTTCACCGGCATGCACAGACTCGGTGCGTATAGCCGAGCTGAGAGGGATCACTTAGCTGGAGAATGCCTGTCCAGTTTTGTCGTTGAAAATAAGGGACGCCCGCTGTGAGTCGTCCCACAACCCCAACCAAGCTCCAGTATCCCTCAATTTAAAGACTGGTGTACAAGAAATCTAAAATAAACACTTTGTTTTTCTTGGTTTGTTCTATTGGCTCTAATCTCACAACAGCTGCCACCCAGGCTACTGAAGGTGGACATTCTCACCAGCCTTTTTCTTCTTCTTTGGTTTTATGGCAGTTGGCATCCATCATTTTGGAGCATTACCGCCCCCTTCAGGCTAGAGACAGAGCTCAGTTTGGAGAGGCAGAGGAATGTTTTTATTATTATATCGTCACACGGGAGATTTACAGGAGAATACTGATACAGGAGGATGTTGGGAAAGAGGATAAAATACGTAAAATACGGTAGTTTCGAGGCCAAAATGGGAGATTTGACAGCTATGTGGAGAATGGCAGAGTAACTACCTATACCCTGATCAACATCGGCTGTGAGCACTAACTTTACATGTTTGTTTTCTAACTTTACTACAAAAATTTTTTGGTGTTTCTTACCGCTGACTGACACTTGACTTGGTGTTGTAAAACAAACACGTTGTGCTGAGGGTTTGGAGTTGAATCTGTCTTCTGGATATATCAGCCACGCTCGTGTATGTAAGCGGGGGGGCACCTCATGGCCTGGGTCAGGCTCCAGGAAAAGGACTGGAGTGGATCGCCACTATTGATGTTTCGGGCCTTGACTACTCCAGCTCGGTCAAATGTTGGTTCACCATCTCCAGAGACAACAGCAGACAGCAGCTGTATCTGCAGATGAACAGTCTGAGGACTGAAGACTCTGCTGTTTATTACTGTGCCAGATACACACAGTGACTGGAGTTATATATGCAGCTGTACAAAGTCCTACAAGCCACATCTCATCTGGACTGAAAACCCCCAAAACACACTTTAGTTCAATTTTAAAACAAAATGTACCATTCAGGAAAATTATGATTTGACAACAGTGACCATTAAAAACTCTCAAGTCCACTTTTTTCAATGACACATTAATTCTTCATGAGAATGAGTGGAACATTTTAAGTGTTGTCATTTAAATCACTAGATGGCAGTCAGTGTCTGTTTCCTCTGTGTTGTGTTTGAATAGGAGACTCAGACCTGCTTATGAAGACTGATCCAAGACTGAAAGGAGTTTGACAAGAATTAGAACAAAACAATTTGACAATACTGATGGGCATTAAGCCATATTTCAAGGTAGTCTGGTTATAAACCACTCTGTCATTCTCTGGTTGATGGATTTGGCCTTCAGATATTTTTAAACAGCTTTTACTAAAAAAAAAAGTTCACTCTGTCCATTTGCCTGTGACACTGATGCTGACAGCTAGATCCTGTGAAAGAAGTCATATGGACAGTGAAAATTAGATGGCTGTAAATATTTTTGATGTCATCCAGCCAAGAAAAAGTAACTTGGCAGTCCAAATCAGATTTAAAAAGTGCATTACAGGCATGAATGTTGCAAAACAGTATTGTAAAAGCATTCAATGACAGATGAACACAAAAGAAAATGTATGTAAACAATTAGTAATATTGTCAGATTTCAGAACAGGACAGAGAGGAAAGGAAAGGAAAGGAAAGGACAGAAAAGGAAAGGAAAGGACAGAAAAGAAAAGAAAAGAAAAGAAGACAAGAAGACTGTTTAAACCCAAATTGGGAAAAATTTGGTGTTCTTAGGCGCTATAAAGTAACTCTGCTTGTTAATGCAATTCATGCATTCAGTTCACTCAAACAACAGGTTGGCTGTTCAATATAGTTTACAAGTCCATCTTGGTAAGAGTCCATAGAAACTGTTTGGGAGCGGGAAGAACCTTTCAAAACCATATCCAGCAGATTAGACGATCGTATCTCCATTTATTATGGGCCAATCAGAAAATGCAGTGGGCAGGGTAAGCCACTTCATAAAACAAAGTCTTGGCAAAACATGTTGAAAGTGGAGCTGAAGTGTCCTTTATACAGAGAATTTTGGAGTGTTGTTATTCATATTTCATTAAATAAAGAAATGCAGAGCCCTGCAATCAACTCACAGCCAGTGAAAGGTGTGTCCTGCCTCTCACTAAAGTCAGCTGGGACAGTGTGTGTTTCTTTTTGAATGTGCAGAGGAGGGTCTATGCAAACACCTCCTCTGTTAAATATGCACCTGGAGCTGTTGGAGGATCACTGGGAGGATTTTGGACATTTCTCACAAACTGTGATCAGACAGCACTGATCTAGAGGATGGACAAAACTATCATCTGGACTTTACTGCTTCTAACTACTCATGGTGAGACAGTGACCTCATGTTACGTCTTTTGAAGAACCTGACAGTTACCAGTTTTGTTCATAATAATCATTTCTGTCCCAACAGGTGTTTGGAGTGAGATCAGACTGGAGCAGCCGTCCTCAGAGGTCAAAAGACCTGGAGAGACAGTGAGGATGTCTTGTCTCATTTCTGGTTACAGCATGACAGCATGACAGCTGTCGTATCCAGCATGATCAGCTGGATACGACAGAGACCATACAGAGCACTGGAGTGGATTGGGAGGATGAACACAGGCTCAAACTCTGCTATCTATGCCAGCTCCTTCCAAGGTCGCTTCATAATGACTGAAAATGTGCCCAGCAGCACTCAGTACCTGGAGGTCCAGAGGCTGACGGCAGAGGACTCTGCTGTTTATTTCTGTGCTCGTCATGACACAGTGAGTGAAGACAGTGGAGCAGCTGCACAAAAACCTCCACAGACAAACAGCAGAGGGATCTGAGAAACAACAAGGAATTTTCTCACTATTTTTTTGTTAAATATATTTGATTAAACCAAACGAACAATTAAATACCTGAAGAAACTCACACACTGACCAGTTCAGACTGTGGAGATAAATCCAATAGCACTCTCCTGTCCTGGTTTGGACAGGAGTCAGGAAGAATGGTTGAACTTCCTACTTGGATCATTACATTGGGATGTCACTAGAAGCCTGTTGCATGAAAGTAGGATTCAGACATTCGGGTTAAATGACTAAGCCTGGCTCATCCAATCCAAAACAAAGGGGTTCAGGCTTATTTGGTTGCACAAAAGACCAAGCGAGGATGAGAGCACAGGGATTCTTCAAGCCAGGTGTAATCCATCCTGTATCAGTGCACGCACGCGATTACAACAGATCCTGCGATTGATCACAGAATCACGGATTCATCATGACAACAAGAGCTGCGTGACTGTCTCTGTCGAAGCAGGAAGTCCTCGCGGAAGCATATTAGGAGGTGAAAGATCTAATTAAAAAAGAGAACACACAGCCACAGCGACACAACAACGACAGGAAGCTCTGCGGACCGCCTGAATGTTTAAGTAGTGCACTGATACACACTCCGCTGAAACATCACAATATCAATTCAAATAGTTCATTAAAGTCTCCAGAATCAAAGTTGTGCTTTTATATGAATTTGTTAAAATTCCACGTGAAACTGAAATTGAAACATCCACATTTACTCCTTATGCTGCATGCTGCTGTTGGATTGTATGTGTGCCCGAGTTTGCGCTTGCATGCAGAGCTGTCTCTAACGTTGGGCCCTAAAAGAGATTTGATGTGATGTCTCCCTCCATCTGCGATTTAGATATGAAGAGTTCTTGTCCAAAATGCTAAAAAAGCCAAAATTAAAAGAATATATTACTCAGTGCTGTTCTTTTTTATACCGATTGTACTACCTGCCCAATAAGTATTTAATGCCAGAAAGCTCTATATCCCTGTTCAAACTGTATTTCAAAGTTCCCCAGCCAACCCAATGGTGGGTCTGGGTAAATAATGTAAATACTTTCTACGTGAAAATGGATTTAAAGCGTTTTGGAAAAGAGCTCTTCATCTGCTTACAGAAGAGATCGAAAAGCATTGTTTTTGCCATTGTCTTTAATTTATAAGAAAATGGATCACCAAATTTGCTCAACAAATAATTAGCCTTAATACAAAAAAAATCTGAAATAAGAAATACCATTACCACAAAATAAAAACCCTTTAAATAAGTGAAAAAAAATAAACATTGTAATAAATTGTAACAAAAAAATCAACATCAAATATTTTAAATGGCCATGTAGTTAGCATAAAAATATAACTCAAGACATAAATATTTACACTCTGCAAAAACTGTACATTAACATTTAAATGATTGTGTGCTTTCTATTTTAAAGTTAATAATAATCGTTACTTTAATTTAATTATACTGAGAGTGTCTTTTTCACTGATTTTATGATTTGATTTTGTTCATACGTTTTGGTTCTGTGCTTTGTATGTCGAGCTCTGTATAACTTCAGTTTTAAACGAGCTGATGGTTCACCTGCTCTGATTTATCCTTATTCACTTAAGAACCACCATGTGACTCTTTGACTTTTACAGTAATTAATATATGATGTGCATTTTATATGTATTCTACGGATAACTCTGATCTAATGATTGCAAAATCATGTAAAATCATAATTTCATCTAAAATCACTGCAATAAATGATGACAGATGTTCAAATAATGACAGTGGGTCTTGTTTAATATGATAACCATGTGTGGTGGGCAATGGAGTAAAAATTGGTTTCCGTTTGGGGAGACTGCTGACTGAGAAAAGGGATGAGATTAGATAAATCCTGGAACTTAGTCTGGTCTGGAGCAGGCTAGAGCTAAAAAATAAATCTCCATGGTAACATATAGCAAAACATATCCCACTCCCCCCTATCCAACTTTTGTGCAACCAGATTATGGATTAATTGATCCAGGATAACCAGAATATCCCGGCTTAATCCCTTATCCTACTTTCGTGCAACCGGCCCCTGGTCATTGAACAGACTTATCATGGAAGGCTTAAAAAAGCCAACAACACATTAAAATGAAGCTCAAATCAAGTCCTGTGCACACCTGCAAACCTGAAATATAAGTTACAAGAAAATTTCCTTGTTTTGATTGTTTACACTTGGCCCTGAAGCAGGAGGTTTACCTGCAGTTTGCATGTCAGTCCGTTGAGAGGTCGGGGCACAAACAGTCAACCAGTTACAATAATAAAACATAAAACATGATCAGCATCATTTTGGTTTCAACTGATCTCTCTAACAGAGGACATGCAAACATTATTGGCTACAAAAAGCCTGATCAGAACATCCCTAAAATGGTATTTTTAGTCATATAAAATAATTTCAGCATTTCTGTACAGTGATTAAGAATAGGACCTAAGACTTCAGTGTACTGAGTCTGTTGAATATTATTATATTTACCTCTAAAAAGAAGGCTGTGCTTTGGTCTGCCTGTGTTTGTCTGTTTGCTTGTTTGTGAGAAACATTACTCAAAAAGTTTAGGACAGATTTTGCAGACATTTTCAGGTAATGCAAGTGATGATCCGACTTAAAGTTGATTACATTTACAAGATGATCTGAACTAACTACTATTAGTGAATAATCATTCTGGACCAATTACTGTCAAACCAACATGTATGTATCAACATGATACAGAGTGCTGCAGGTAGATTTTTAGGGTCAAGGAATCGGATTACAATGGCTACTTCATCTTGGAGCTATTAATTAGAGATGTAGCACTAATATGAGAGCTACCTTGGCACTCTTGGAGGTCTGTCTAGTTTTCAGTCTGTAAATGACTGTGTTGGTTAGAATAAGCAAATATGAATAAACTGAATATTTTGTAATTCAGAAAAACAAACTAAAGAGTACTTGTTGAACTGCTCCTTGGGTTTTCTCTGTAGAGCAAAAAAAAAAAAAAAGCATGACTGATAAAAGACATCTTTTGGGCTCTTTTTAAGTCTAATGCTGCCACCTGAGGGTAAACCCTGTACACTACAGAGCAAAGCAGTCTGACCAACAAACAACCTGCTATGGCAAAACATAAAACATACTTGGCAGCAGGCAGTGTTACCTGTTAAGAGGTGGTATTGGTTAAACCTGTAACAAGGCCATCTTTATTATGTGGCAACTGCATTGATTACAGCATACAAGAAATTAGAGCTGCAACTATCGAGTATTTTTGGAATCGAGTACTTTGTCAATTATTTCTTCAAGTGATCGAGTACTCTAAAACTACTCTCAAAATTTACTTTTTTGCTTTTAAACAAATAAATCAATTGTATACAATGCAACATGTTAGGGCTTTCAAAATGAGCAACCAAATGCCGTTTATTCTTCAAAAAAGGGTTTTTACTTTCACAACTTTCAAAGTTTAAACCAGTACTGGCTTAAAACAAAGCCAAGAAAATACTGATTTACAAAGCAGTTATATAATTCTGCAATTATATTTGTGAAGTGTGTTCTGGAGGGCATTGTGTAGTTTGGATTGAAATCCTTGATCATGTTCTTAAACCCTGTGTCCTCCACCATGGAGAGAGGACGCATGTCTGTGATGAGCATATTTGAAATGCTGTAATAGTAGTTGTTGCAGCCCTAAAGACGTGCAATCATGCTAAGCTACGTGCTAAGCTAACTCAGTTTGACATCAGACACACTGCACTGTGTTTTCTTTTTCGTCCCTTCTTGTAGTGACCACACACTTGGGACACTCTCTGCCATTTCTTCTGTGGACTCTCTCCTTTCTGTCCCTCTCTTGTCTCTTCCTTCATGATTTTACAAGCCGTGCAGCAGCAGAGGTAGCAGGCGCGTTGTGCCACAGAAAATGACCGTCTGTGTCAAACACCGTGCACCGCATAGTAGTCCAGATATATATTTTATATGTGTAATTATATATTAAACCAGGCTTCAAGGCACAAAAATGGGCTTCGAGGATATTTTGTAATTGAGTACTCGCGAATATTCGAGGAATTGTTTCACGTCTACAAGAAATAAAACAAAGTGTTGGGTGGACATTAGCTCAGTTGGTAGAGCGTCCGCCCATGTACGGGGACTTCCAAACCCCAGCAGCGGCAGTAGGTTCGAATCCTGGCCACAGCCCTTTGCTGCATGTCTTCCCCCCTCTCTTCACCCACTTTCCTGTCATTCTCCAGCTGTCCTATCAATAAAGGCCAGAAAAAGCCCCAAAAAATATCTTTAAAAAAACAAACAAAAAAAAAAAAAAAGTTTTGGCGTTATCAAATATGCAAAGAAAATACATCCCATTATCAGTAAAGAAATGAAATGCAGGGTTGGATGTCGGCTGTGTTGTTCTGCATCTGAAAATCAGCCTTAAAAATGTCTCATCACAGCACTATCCTGGTGTTTTTCATTCTCAGCACTGTGAGGTGGAGTCAATGCAAATTTTCCCTTCTCCCTTTGTTATTAATCTCTGACAGAGGCCAGTTCACAAACCAGGCACATGCACGATTCAAGAATGGCTTTGGTCACAAGTGTAACCTTTCTGATCCTGTCATCTGTCTCTGGTAAAAACAAACTTACACTCCTCTTACACTCTTGTTCTTGTTTGTGTTTTGTGGCTCTGTTCTAATCAGCCTGTTTTGTCTCCACAGTGGTGCACAGTCAGACACTGACTGAGTCTGGACCGGTGGTGAAGCAGCCTGGAGAATCCCACAAACTCACCTGTACATACTCAGGGATCTCAGATAGTGATGCTCGTATCAGCTGGATCAGGCAAGCAGAGGGAAAAGGCCTGGAGTGGGTCTCCTACATTTCTGCTCCAAGTGGAAGCACTAAAGCTTATTCCCCATCAGTCCAGAACCGCTTCACAATATCCAGAGACAACAACGTGGACCAGGTGTATCTGCAGATGAACAGCCTGACAGCTGAAGACTCTGCAGTTTATTACTGTGCCAGAGCTCCACAGCGATACAGGAAGCTACAGAGCTGCACTAAAACCACTGCAGATGTCAGCATGATGACAGGATAAGAGCAAGTCTTAGAAAACAATATGCTGTTTTTTTATTGTTGACATTCTTCTTCACCATGTTTCAACCACAACTTATCCTTCACCAATGCCAAACTTTTCACCACACATCAGTCTTTGATGTGCTGTCTCAATAATTACGATGTCCTTACTTAAAGTACTTTTTTAAAACAAGGAACAAAGCATTTAACAATCACAGGGGTGAATTAACCTGACAAACCAGAAAGATAGTTTAGTGTTCAAATTACAGGGAATATCTCACTAGTTTTCAGTTGTACTTGGAAGTTAGGACTTCTGAGTTTCGGGTGGGAAATTTCAACTGAAACACCCTCAAGGTCGGAATTTCTGACTAGAAAAATGGCAGATCCTAAACACCCCTGACTTGACAGTCAAAAATGGCTGCCCCCGGTGGAAACAGTTATTAAGCTCCTTTAATATTTCATTCATTAGCTCCTCTGATTAGTGTTCATCGCACTAAATCAGCAGTATACAGAGTATTGTTCAAGGTATATAAATAAAAATTAGGGCTGAAACGATTACTTGGATAATCCCAATTATTCGATTACAGAATATTCTCAGGGCAAATTGTGTGCCTCGAAGTCTTGTTAAATATATATTTATACATATAAATATATATCTGGACTACTATACAGTGCACAGTGTTTGACATGGATGGAAATTTCTGTGGCACAACGCGCCTGCTACCTCCGCTGCTTGATGAAGGAAGAGAAAAGAGAGGGACAGAAAGGAGAGAGTCCACAGAAGAAATGGCAGAGTGTCCCAAGTGTGTGGTCACTACAAGAAGGGACGAAAAGAAAACACAGTGCAGTGTGTCTGATGTCAAACAGAGTTAGCTTAGCACGTAGCTTAACATGATAGCATGTCATCACTGCTGCAGCACGTCAACAGTAAACATCCGGTCTGTGCGTCAGAGCGACACAACAGGATGACACTCATGATACATCAACAGAAGCAGCTAATGTGATCAATAACTGAGATATGGGCGAGTAAATAACCTACTTTGATCATGGCTCCGTGTAAAGGCTGGTTCAGAACGTAAATCAATGCAGAGGCTACTTGCCCAGAATCATGTGTATTTTGTTCACATACTTTTCACATCCAATAACTTTACATTTAATTTGATTGCAGAGAGTAGAAGAGGAAACACTGACAGTGAGTAGAGGAAGCAGGTGTAGGGAATGCTTTCATATGTTATAGAAATGTACATTAGCTAGTTAAATTATCTTAGTATCTAAGTATGATATAATTTGGTCCTAGAAATAAAGTAAGCAAAATAAGATCATCAATATGGTACAGTAGTAAAGGCAATAATTTAGCAAAAAGAGACAAGCATGAATACAAATAAAATAAAAATAAACAAACTTAAAAAAAAATACTGAAAAAAGCAAGATATAGCCCAGAGTAAAATTGAAAGTATAGATTTTGATTTCGACACCCCATTCATGCTTAGAATGTTCAAAATAAGAAAAATAAGTTGCTAATTTAAGTGACCTGGCTGATTACTCGATTAATCACCAAAATATGTGATAGAGTAATCGGTTATAAAAAGAATCGATAGTTGCAGCCCTAATAAAAATGTCACATGAATTTTGTCAAAGACAAAACACACTATCTTCTCCCAGGACATCTCTTAGGAGAGCACATTTCATATTGTAGGGTAACCATGACTACAGCATCGTTTGTGCGGCATTTCCACATCTCTCTGCGTGTTCCAGCAGTGGGGAAGAGGAAAATCATGATTTCCCATTCAAAGAGAAATGGGTCCATTTCTGATAAAACTGCAGATCTTGCTGCATCCACAGAGACGGCTTTACTCACTCCTGTGATTTTCAAACATGCAGTCACTTCCTGTTGTCGTCACATCTGCAGCTCCACCTCTGTCCCCTGATTGGCCCGTTAAAGCTGGACAGTTTTTATGCATTGGATGTCTAGTGCCTCAGTTTTTGGGGGGTGGAGAACAAACTTTGATCAGCCACAATAATCTAATGAATTTCAATGAAAGCACCTTAAGTTGAGGGTTTTTCAACATTTCTATAAGTGAGATAAAAAAAATGATTAATTAGATTAACTACTTACAGGTCATAATTAATTAATCACTCAATTTTTCTAATCTACTGACAGCACTAAGCATAACATCATCAATTACCTAAAATGTACCAAGCACAAATATGCTGCAGCTTTTCTGTTTGTAACAAAGAAGGAAAACACTTAACTACTGAAGAATGAGTGTAAGAGGATCATTAAAGTTAAACATTTTTAAACCTCAAAAAATCTAACACATGTAAGCAGGTCTCTGATGTTTCTGAGTCTGCACTGCTGCTGCTGCAGAGACTCCCATTTATCATCTGTCTCTGTTTCCTTCTAAACGTGTAGAGGAGGGTCTATGCAAACACCTCCTCTGTTAAATATGCACCTGGAGCTGTTGGAGGATCACTGTGAGGATTTTGGACATTTCTCACAAACTGTGATCAGACAGCACTGATCTAGAGGATGGACAAAACTATCATCTGGACTTTACTGCTTCTAACTCTTCACGGTTAGACAGTGACCTCATGTTACGTCTTTTGTAAAAGCTGACAGTTACCAGTTTTGTTCATAATGATCATTTCTGTCCCAACAGGTGTTTGGAGTGAGATCAGACTGGAGCAGCCGTCCTCAGAGGTCAAAAGACCTGGACAGACAGTGAGCATGTCTTGTGTCATTTCTGGGTTTGACATGACAGACCACTACATCCACTGGATACGACAGAGACCAGGCAGAGCTCTGGAGTGGATTGGGAGGATGGATGCAGGCAAAAACTCTCCTACCTATGCCAGCTCCTTCCAAGGTCGCTTCATAATGACTGAAAATGTGCCCAGCAGCACTCAGTACCTGGAGGTCCAAAGGCTGACGGCAGAGGACTCTGCTGTTTATTTCTGTGCTCGTCAAGACACAGTGAGTGAAGACAGTGGAGCAGCTGCACAAAAACCTCCACAGACAAACAGCAGAGGGATCTGAGAAAAGTTATTCCCAAGCTATAATGTTTTTAAATGTATTTGATTTTGTGTACCTAAAAATTTAGGACCCGCAGAAAGTCTCACACTGACCAGTCAAAGTGAGATGTGTTCCTTCTCTACTTCTGTGACTGCAGAGAGGAGGACAGAGGACACTGGACTCACAGTTTGACATGATGGACTACAGGACAGGACTGCTGCTCTTCACTCTCTGCTGGACAGGTGGACATCATCTCCATCTGAGACTGAATGATTTCTTGATTTGTATCAACTTGGTTAATCTGATTTTTTTTATCATCTGCAGGTCTCATTGCAGACTCAGACAGCATCAGGTCCAGGGTTTAAAAGACCAGGGGTCTCATTTATAAAAGAATGCGTGGAATCCTTACTAAAAGTGTACGTGCGCCAAAAACCCGGAAATGGCGTGCGCACAAAAAAATTCAGATTTATAAAACTGTTCGCACGCACACCTGCACGCAATTTTCCATTTATAAATCAGAATCCACCAGGAGAAGTGCGCACGTGGAAAAGCTGCAAATTCCGCCCCTGGCACGCCCATAATTAACCATAAATGGTCAATGCAAAGCACCTCATGAATATTTGGGTATATAAATAAGCCTTTCGCTCATACACTTTACGTGTGACGATGGCGACCGAAAGGAAAACCAAAAAAAGGAATTTCTCGGAGACGGAGATTGAAGTCCTCATTGATGAGGTGGATGGCCGGAAAGGTATTTTATTCGGGTCTCACAGCACAGGAATCTCCAACAAAAGAAAGGGCAGCGAGTGGCTGTCCGTCACTGCTGCTGTTAATGCAGCAAGTGCAACAGAGAGGACAGTGTCGGAGATCAAGTAAACTTTGTGAATGAAGTGATGGATAAAATGGACATGTCGGTAGTTTGCTGCAGCAGTGGATCACAAATTTTACAAAAATCAGAGAATTACACCACGTCACTGCTTCATGCATCCATTGTGCCAAAACACCCACCTTCTTCATTACGCACAAGTATATCTGCAATGTTTCCATGTTAACGGGACCCACACTGACTTCTTTACATACTTTCTGAGAGCACGCGTCAGTCAGCAGTCTCCCTACCTCAGTATTATTACTAATCAAAGTTTTGATCGACGAACAAAAAAATGTTAATTGTTGGCCACATTTTTTCCCTGGGAAACTCCGTCTGTTGTATTTATGAGGATATGTAGTCTGAATGATCATGTCAGAGATGCCCTGATTTAATCCCCACACTTAGATTATTTACAGAATAAATATGTGCAGCTGATGGAGAATTGTGTGAAGCCACCGCCGTGTGCTCTGTGCGCTCTGTGCGTCTTTACGCAGGCAACTTTATTACAACTAAAACCGCACTTGGTAATAAATGTGCGAAATTTACAGATATTAATGAAAACTGGTGGCTCTGAGGTTTCTGTGTTAGTCTAATTTTTAACTCTACATCAACGAAAACATTAGTGTCCGGTCCTGTGAGGTCCGTCCGGATGAAGGCGAGACAGCGCTGAAGAAATGTGTTTGTGGCAGATTTTTTTTTTTTTGTATATTTTCATAATGAAAGTGACTTATAGGAAACAGTCAATTACGCCTACACGCGTTATTTATAGCCCAAATAAAACAGTTAGTTTGAATGGTCATGATGACGTGAATCTGTCAGTAAAGTTTGATATTTAGTGAAATAAAATGTTGGAGAGACATCAACATGTATCTGGAGGCTTCAGTTCACCACTTCACCGTCTGTGTCCCCAGTTTCTCATGCCTCCAAAATGTACGTACGCCTGGTTCAGAGTTTGCTTACCGGTGCGCACATTTTATCGTCAGGTTTGTTTTTATAGATCGCAAACTTTGCGTGGGAAAAGGCGTACGCCAGTTTCAGGCCCTGTTTTGTGCATACGCAAGCTTTATAAATCAGACCCCAGAAGAGTCCCACACACTGACCTGGACAGGATCTGGATTGGCAACCAGTGGGCACCTCATGGCCTGGGTCAGACAGGCTCCAGGAAAAGGACTGGAGTGGATCAAAACTATTCATGTCACTAGAATCTACAACTCCAACTCAGTCAATTGTTGGTTCACCATCTCCAGAGACGACAGCAGACAGCAGGTGTATCTGCAGATGAAGAGTCTGAGGACTGAAGACTCTGCTGTTTATTTCTGTTCCAGACATCAACACAGAGACTGGAGTTACATATGCAGTTGTACAAAAGTCCTACAAGCCACATCTTCTCTGGACTGAAAACACCAAAACAGACTTTAGTTCAATGTTAACACTAAATGTACCATTCAAAAAAATTATGATTTTACAACAATGACCATTAAAAACTCTCAAGTCCGCTTTTTTCAATGACACATTAATTCTTCATGAGAATGAGTGAAACATTTTTAAGTGTTGTCATTTAAATCACTAGATGGCAGTCAGTGTCTGTTTCCTCTGTGTTGTGTTTGAATAGGAGACTCAGAGCTGCTTCTGAAGACTGATCCAAGACTGAAACGACTTTGACAAGAATTTTAACAAAACAGTTTGACATTACTGATGGGCAATAAGCCATATTTCAAAGTAGTCTGGTTATAAACCACTCTGTCCTTCTGTGGTTGATGGATTTGTCCCTCAGATATTTTTAAACAGCTTTTAATAAAAGTTCATTTTGTCCATTTGTCTGATACTGACAGCGAGATCCTGTGAAGGAAGTCATATGGACAGTGGAGTTAATTATGGCTGTGAACATTATTGATGCCATCCAGAAAGGAAAAAGCAACTTAGACAGTCAAAATCAGATTTAAAAAGTGCATTACTGGCATGAATGTTGCAAAATAGCAGAGGTGGGAGAAAGACACTGATTTGCAAGTCTCAAGTCTTTCAACCCAAGTCTCGAGTCAAGTCTAAAGTAAAGACGTGCAAGTCCGAGTCTCAAGTAAAGTCAAGATAAGTCAAGTCTGAAGTCATAGGCTTAAAATTTTCAAGTCCTTCAAAGTCATTAGCACCATAAAAAAATTAAAAAAAAAAAAAAAAAAAAAGGACAGTTTCATCACTTTATAAAAAACAACCAGGACAGTCAGGGCAGGACATGAAAACAGGACATGTCATGGGAAAACAGGACACTTGGTCACCCTGGGCCTTAACTGTACAATTATTTTCAGCTAATGTCAGTCTCAGTTTTTATTCACGGTGAGTTTACAAGCAAACATATACCGTATTGCATAAAACAGATGCTAAGCTTCAGTTACCCAAAAAGATCTTTCAACAGGTACCAGACCAACTTACCTTTCTTTGTGCAGCTTCAGGTGCCGAGCAAAGTTTGACGTCGTTGCCTCTCCGTCTGTTATCCACACCCTCTTTGTTTATTCTTCTAAACCCTGACTGGATGTTAATAGATGCATTCAATGGGGCAGATCCTGTGGGGGAAATATTGTCTTGCTGGAAATGACAGAAATCAGTCACTTGGTCGAATATTTTGAATGGGATCACATTTTTTTCAACAAGCTTACTGAAAATTTCAAGTATTTTCAAGTCATCAGACTAAAGTCAGAGTCAAGTCCAGGGTCACTGATGTCAAAGTCCAAGTCGAGTTGCAAGTCTTTGATGATGTTGTCAAGTCGAGTCTAAAGTCATCAAAATTGCGACCAGTCTGACTCAAGTCCACAACTCTGCAAAATAGTATTGTAAAATGCATTCAATGACATATGAACATGAAATGTATATAAAGTGGAAATATTCAAATTAAATTTAAGCAATTAGTAATATTGGAAGATTTAAGAACAGAACAGAAAAGAAAAGAAAAGAAAAGAAAAGAAAAGAAAAGAAAAGAAAAGAAAAGAAAAGAAAAGAAAAGAAAAGAAAAGAAAAGAAAAGAAAAGAAAAGAAAAGAAAAGAAAAGAAACTGGAAACTTTTGGTGTTCACTGGTGCTTATAAGAAACTGTACTTGTGTGCCAAAAATCACTTCCAGGTTTATGCAATTCAAGTTCATTATATTTTACAAATCCATCTTGGTAAGAGTCCATAAAAACTGTTTGGGAGAGGGAAGAACCTTTCAAAGAAAAATCCAGTAGATTAGACAATCGTACCTTCATTTATTATGGGCTAATCAGGAAATGAAGGAAGCAGGGTAAGCCACTTCTTAAAACAAACTCTTGACAGATCATGTTGAAAATGGAGCAGCAGTGTCCTTTATACAGAGAATTTGGAGTGTTGTTAATCATATTTCCTTAAATAAAGTAAAAAAGAGTCCTGCAATGTGCTTACAATGATTGAGAGGTTTCCTGCCTCTCACTCATGTCAGCTACAACAGTCTTTGGTTCTTTTTGAATGTGTAGAGGAGGGTCTATGCAAACACCTCCTCTGTTAAATATGCACCTGGAGCTGTTGGAGGATCACTGGAAGGATTTTGGACATTTCTCACAAACTGTGATCAGACAGCACTGATCTAGAGGATGGACAAAACTATCATCTGGACTTTACTGCTTCTAACTATTCATGGTCAGACAGTGATCTCATGCTACGTCTTTTGTAGAATATGACAGTTACCAGTTTTGTAAATAATAATCATTTCTGTCCCAACAGGTGTTTGGAGTGAGATCAGACTGGAGCAGCCGTCCTCAGAGGTCAAAAGACCTGGACAGACAGTGAGGATGTCTTGTGTCATTTCTGGTTACAGCATGACAGGCTACAATATGGTCTGGGTACGACAGAGACCTGGCAGAGCTCTGGAGTATATTGGGTGGATGAACACAGGCTCAAACTCTGCTGAATATGCCAGCTCCTTCCAAGGTCGCTTCATAATGACTGAAAATGTGCCCAGCAGCACTCAGTACCTGGAGGTCCAAAGGCTGACGGCAGAGGACTCTGCTGTTTATTTCTGTGCTCGTGAAGACACAGTGAGTGAAGACAGTGGAGCAGCTGCACAAAAACCTCCACAGACAAACAGCTGAGGGATCTGAGAAACAACAAGGATTTTCCTCACTATTTTTTTTGAAATATATTTGATTTAAAGAGACTGTGAGGAGTTTTTAAGTAATTACAAAAAAAGTCTCACTTTTAGATGTATGCCTGATCGAAATACACACTTATTGATGAGTTTTATAGCATCTAAATAGGTTATCTATAAATCAGTGCCGGCTGGCCAATAGAGGGCGCTAGGGCGCCGCCCCCCCAGTTGAGAGTGTGATATTAAATGTATTTACTTTATTTTGAAAAAATGAATATTACCAAAAATGACTTATCTAAATATGCAATATAACATAAATATAACATAAATATATATCCATTAAGATATAAAGTAATTAATTTTCATTAATGTAGAACAAAAGTAAGCCTTCTCGTCTCTGTCTCCGTGTCTCAGGGGCGCTGAAAATATCGCCCCGAGACAGTGACGACTAGCCAATAAGGGAATGTTACTAGGGCAAGATAAGCACCTATCAACGTGAATTTGGCCAATCAGCGTGGTTGAAAATCATCTCCGAAGGGCGATTCTTATTTCGCCCCTCGGGTTTATTCGGCTTGTGTCGGCCATGCCCGGAGTGACTAATCGGGAGGACCGGGACAATTCCCCGTGGGCCAGCCTGACGTTTGGGCTGTGAGGGCCGGTGTTAATATACATTTTTTATTATAACTATAATTTTTGGTTTGGTGTTCATTCCTGGCACTGAGTGAGTATTACCTCTATGCTGTTACCGCTGTCCCTGTGGGCCGTCTCCCTCGGCAGCCTTTTTTTTTTTAAGAGGCATACTGACACAACACGTCCGCACAGGCTAAAAACAATTAGCTCCGCCTGACGGAGTCTGTGAGATGAACCAGATAGTAGCCGCGGTGCTCGACTGCCGACAAGATGGACAAAAAGCGCAAGGGTGGCGCGGAAAAGAGAAGAATTAAAAAGAGGAAAGCGCTTGACAATGATGCAGCAAAATGTGCAAAATAGCGACTTTTTTAACAAAACGGGCTCGCAGTCTGAAACGAAAGAGGATGACGATGAAACTGGTAAGGGAAGGTGTTGAATAAAATGACACTTGCACCATGTGATGACGTCACATAACTGGGGAAACTTTGTCTTGTAGCCCCTCAGAAGAGATGCAGCAGCACCAAGCAGCAGCCATGAGCCCAGCACAGGTGCAGAGTGGGCAGGTAGGATTGTTCACTGAGTGAATATCAGAATTAATGTCAGAGTAGGGGAGAGTGGGGTAAACTGAGAGAGTGGGTAAGTTGACCCAGCCCCTGTTTCTGGGAAACAGTAAATAATTCTTGTCATGAGGCCCTAAATTCAGAAAGCCCTGATCATTTCACCCTGCCTCTGTTGAAGAGAAGCACCAAACAGTTGGTACTTTTAACGCAAAAAACTCTTTTGGTGTGTCAGAGTAAATTTACAGCATGTCTTTGAGCTTTTTTTATCAGTTCCAATTTATCCAGGTCTAAAATGGTGTAATATACATATTTGTTATTTACCAATGTATAAAACTATATGGCTCATTTGGCTACGGATGAGCCTGTAGTTTGCGTCGAATCGTAGTGGGATGGTTGTTAAAAACTGAGTGTTGCACAGTACTGCCCCACCAAGAATATTTTTCACCAGCCGCCACTGCTATAAATGCTATTCTTTAGCCTCCTGGTCGGGTCGTACAGGGCTGGACTGGTCTGGATACTCAACTTCAGGAACAAGACAATTAAAACTAGAGCAAATTTATATTATTTTATTATTTATATTACACGTCTGACAGCGCCGGGCTGTAAGTAGCGATATATAGCTGTCTACAACTACGATAATAACTTTTCCCCGCATTGCTTGTTGTCACACATCAAAAACTACCGCTATGTAACTAGAAAGAAATACATTACCTCGTGGCTTTGCATCCTGTAAGTTGTTGAAAAAGAAGTTGTAAAGCAATGCAGAGTTCTGAGGAAGGTCCGAGCTGCATTTACCACAACAAACAAACACATTTGGCTTCACGTCTCCGGTGCGTTCAAGTTGTAGTCAGAAGTAGGAATTTTGAGCTCCGAGTGGGAAACTAAAACTGGAACGTCCCCCGAAGTCTGAATTTCCTACTGGGAACTCGGTGAAACCTCGCCACCCCGAGGTGTCAATCGAAGATGGATGTCCCCAGTGTGAACAGTTATTTAGCTCCTGTAATAATCAATTTATTTGCACTTCTGACTGGGGTGTGTTGCTCTAGATCAGCTGTATACATAGTATTGTTAGATTTATATTTACAAAAATGCTGCCATAGTGATAATTACATTCTTCATACAACAACGCAGGGCGTGCTAACAACAGCTAACAATAGCCTAGTAGTTAGGCATGTTTTTTTCCGACTTCAACTGGAACGCCGATAAGTCGGAGATGATGTCACTCCCGGTTCCGAGGTTACTGGAACGCAGCATTACGCCGGCGATAAATTCTCCTCATAGCACCTTTAACCAACTGAACAAATGAACACCTGAAGAAACTCACACACTGACCACTTCAGACCATGGAGAAAAATCCAAACGCTCTCTCCTGTCCTGGTTTAGACAGGCTTCAGGAAGAATGGTTGAAGTTCTTACTTCAATCAATCAAACTTTATTTATAAAGTGCTTTTCATACAAATGAATGCAACTCAAAGTGCTTAAAATAGAAAATTAAAACATTCCCTTAAACCCACCTTCCCACCCCTGTTTTACATTAATTACCCACATGCATGGACATAAGGCTTCACTCACGGACACACTCAATAACAGACACACACACGCACACTCACCCACACACACTCATACACATACACACATATAGACTAAAATAGTGCAAGAAACTAAGAACAAGAACAAAGGCTGAGTACAGACGAACCAGGTGAGAGAGCGTCATCGGAGGAGCCGTCTGCACCAGGAGCTGAAAGTCGACCACAGCTAAAGGACACCGACGCAGAACCCAGAGGAGAGATAATGGACTTCAAAACTCCTCCAGGAACCTACGAGACAGAGCCCTGTAGCCATAGCCAACCACAACTCCTGGTGCAGAGGGCTGCCACAGAGGAAACACTGGAGATCCTAATGATGAAATAATAAAAAGAGTAAAAACTAAGATATCAATAAACACTAAGAACCAGACCCTAAAATAGTTCAACTAACACATTAAGATAAGAAATGAGTAAAATCCATACATAAAAACAAAGTTGGAACCTAATATAAATAAATTTAACAAATAAAATCTTAATCAAAAGCTAAGCTAAAAAGGTGTGTCTTGAGCCTGCTCTTAAAAACATGAACATACTTGGATCATTACATTGGGATGTCAGCTGGTCATTGAACAGACCTTTCATGAAAGGTTTAAAAAAAAGTCAATGATGCAGTAAGATGAAGCTCAAATCAAGTCCTCTGTACACATGTAACCCTGACATTTTCTAGATATTCCCGAGAGGATACCTGGATATGCTACAAGAAAATTCCCTGAATTGCTTGTTTACACTTGGCCCTGAAGCAGGAGGTTTACGTGCAGAATGTATGCCGGTCCTTTGAGGGGTCAAGGGCATGAACAGTCAACCAGTTACAAAAATAAAATAAAAAATAAATACAATCAGCATCATCTTGGTTTCAACCGATCTAACTAACAGGTGACATGTGAACATTATTGGATTCAAAAAGCCTGATCAGGGCATCCCTAAATGGTATTTCTCCTCAAATACAATAAATTTCATCATTTCTGTATTGTGATTAAGAATACGACCTATGACTTTGATATACTGAGTCTGTTGAATATTATTATATTTACCTCAACAAAGAAGGCTGTGCTTTGGTCTGTCTGTGTTTGTTTGTTTGCTTGTTTGTGAGCAACATTACTCAAAAAGTAAAGAACAGATTTTGATGACATTTTCAGGTAACACAAGTGATGGTCCGACTTAAAGTTGATTACATTTACAAGATGATCTGGACAAACTGCCATTAGTAAATGATCATTTTGGCTCAATTACTGTTAAATCTATAATGATAGCAACATGATACAAAGTTCTGCAGGTAGATTTTTAGGGTCAAGGAAACAGATTTTGATGGTTACTTCATCTTGGAGCTATTTATTAGAGATGAAGCACCAATATGAGTGCTAACTTGGCACTCTCGGAGTGCTGTCTAGTTTTCAGTCTGTAAATGACTGTGTTGGTTAGAATATGCAAACATAAATGAACTTGTTAACTACAGAGCAAAATAGTCTGACCAACAATCAATCTGCTATGACAAAACATAATCATGATCAGCAGAAGTGTTACCTGTTAAGAGTTGGTGTTGGTAGCAACATGTAACAAGGCCATGTTTATTATGTGGAAACAGCATTGATTACAAAACACAAGAAATAAAATGAAGTGTTGGTGTTTTTAAAATAATGCAAAAAAAATGTATCTCATTATCAGTAAAGAAATGAAATGCAGGGTTGGATGTTGGCTGTGTTGTTCTGAATCTGAAAATCAGCCTTAAAAATGTCTCATCACAGCACTATCCCAGGGTTTCATTCTCAGCACTGTGAGGTGGAGTCTATGCAAATTTTCCTTTCTCCCTTTGTTATTAATCTCTGACAGAGGCCACACCAGTTCACAAACCAGGCACATGCACGATTCAAGAATGGCTTTGGTCACAAGTGTAACCTTTCTGATCCTGTCATCTGTCTCTGGTAAAAACAAACTTACACTCCTCTTACACTCTTGTTCTTGTTTGTGTTTTGTGGCTTTGTTCTAATCATCCTGTTTTGTCTCCACAGTGGTGCACAGTCAGACACTGACTGAGTCTGGACCGGTGGTGAAGCAGCCTGGAGAATCCCACAAACTCACCTGTACATACTCAGGGATCTCAGATAGTGATGCTCATATAGGCTGGATCAGACAAGCAGAGGGAAAAGGCCTGGAGTGGGTCTCCTTCATTTCTGCTCCGAGTGGACAATATAAATCTTACTCCTCATTGGCTCAGAATCGCTTCACAATATCCAGAGACAACAACATGGACCAGGTGTATCTGCAGATGAACAGCCTGACAGCTGAAGACTCTGCAGTTTATTACTGTGCCAGAGCTCCACAGCCATACAGGAAGCTACAGAGCTGCACTAAAACCACTGCAGATGTCAGCATGACAGGATAAGAGCAAGTCTTAGAAAACAATATGCTGGTTTTTTGTTGCTGACATTCTTCTTCACCATGTTTCAACCTAAAGTTATCCTTCACCAACGCCAAACTTTTCACCACACATCAGTCTTTGATAGGCTGTCTCAATAATTACGATGTCCTTACTGAAAGTACTTTTTTAAAACAAGGTACAAAGCATTTAACAATCACTTCAGGGGTGAATTATCATGACAAAACAGATAGACAAGTAAGTGTACACCTTACAGGTGATATCTCACTAGTTATGTTGCATTCCAGTTGTACTTAGAAGTTGGGACTTCTGAGTTTGGCTGCTGAAATTTCCCACTAGGAAAATGGCAGATCCTAACCTCCTCCCAGGTTGACAATCAAAGAAGGCTGCCCCAGGTGTAAACAGTTATTAAAGGACTATGAGAAGTTTCTCAGTGATTACAAAAAGTCTCACTTTTAGATATATGCCTGATGGAAATACACACTTTAAGATGAGTTTTATAGCATCAAAATAGGTTATCTATAAATACTATTCCTGAGCCTTCCAGTCGGGTCAGACAGGGCTGGACTGGCCTGGATACTCAACCTCGGGATTAAGACAATTAAAACTAGATCAAATTTATATTATTCAGACACGTCTTAGAGCACCAGGCTGTAAGTAGCCATATATAGCTGGCTACAAAACTACAATACTAAGTTTTCCAAAATTTGCTTGTCGTCACACATCAAAAACTACCGCTACGTGACTAGAAAGAGACACATTACCTCGTTGCTTTGCATCCTGTAAGTTGTTAAAAAAACGAAGTTGTAAAGCAATGCAGAGTTCTGTCCGAGCTGGAGTCATAAGCATCAAAACAAACACACACGCTGTGGATTGTACACGTAGTCAGAAGTAGGAATTTTGAGTTCCAAGTAGAAAACTGCAACTGAAATGTCCCCGGAAGTCTGAATTTCCTACTGGGAACTCTGTGAAACCTCGCCACCCCCGAGTTGACAATGGAAGGTGGATGCCCCCAGTGTGAACACCTGTTTAGTTCCTGTAATAATCCATTTATTAGCACTTCTGACTGGGGTGTGTCGCTCTAGATCAGCTGTATACATAGTATTGTTAGACTTATATTTACAAAAATGCTGCCATAGTGATAATCACATTCTTCATACAGCAACACAGTGCGTGCTAACAACAGCTAACAATAGCCTGGTAGATCGGCATGTTTTTTTTTCCGATTTTAACTGGAACACTGATAACTCTGAGATGATGTCACTCCCAGTTCCACGGTTACTGGAACACAGCATTACGACAGTCGCCGCGCGTGCTCATGGGTAGCAGAGTGTTTTACATTGCCAGTAATAGATTCTCCTCACAGTCCCTTTAAGCTGCTTTAATGTTTTATTCATTAGCTCCTCTGACTGGTGTTTAATGCGCTAAATCAGCAGTATACGTAGAATTGTTCAAGGTATATAAATTAACATGTTACATGAATCTCATCAAAGACGGAACCCACCAAGTTCTCAGTAAACTTCTGAAGAGAGCAAATTTCATATCGTTGGGTAACCATGACTACACCATTGTTAGTGCGCATTTCCACATCTCTCTACGTGTTCCAACAGTGGGGAAGAGGAAAATCATAATGTCACATAAGAAAGTTTGAAGTGACGTTCTTTTCTCCTCTTTTAAAGGAGAAATTGGGTCCATTTCTGATAAAACTGCAGAGCTTGCTGCATCCACAGAGATGGCGTTACACTCCACTGTAATTTTCAAACATGCAGTCACTTCCTGTTGTCGTCACATCTGCGCCTCTGCCTCTGTCCCCTGATTGGGCCATCAAAGCTGGACAGTTTTTATGCATTGGGCTTCTTGTGCTTCAGTTTTTGGGGGTGCAGAACAATCTTTTGATCTTCCACAATAATCTAATGAATTTCACCGAAAATACCTCAAGTTGAGGCTTTATCAGCAATTTTTCTAACTGAGATTAAAAGGTAGATTACTTAGATAAAATTAATTATAGGTCATAATTAATTATTACTCAATGTTTTTAATCTACTGACAGCACAAAGCACAACATCATCTATTACCCACAATGTACCAAGCACAAATATGCTACAGCCTTTCCACTTGTACCGTAACAAAGGAAGAAAACACTTCACTGCTGAAGTGCAGATGTAAGAGGATCATTAAAGTTAAACATTTTTAAACCTCAAAAAGTCATACACAAGTAATAAAGACACTGATATTTCTGAGTTTGCACTGCTGCTGCTGCAGAAATACTCTGATTTATCATCTGTCTCTGTTTCCCTCTAAACGTGCAGAGGAGGGTCTATGCAAACACCTCCTCTGTTAAATATGCACCTGGAGCTGTTGGAGGATCACTGGGAGGATTTTGGACATTTCTCACAAACTGTGATCAGACAGCACTGATCTAGAGGATGGACAAAACTGTCATCTGGACTTTACTGCTTCTAACTATTCATGGTGAGACAGAGATCTCATGTTACGTCTTTTGTTGAACCTGACAGGTACCAGTTTTGTTCATAATGATCATTTCTGTCCCAACAGGTGTTTGAGAGATCAGACTGGAGCAGCCGTCCTCAGAGGTCAGAAGACCTGGAGAGACAGTGAGGATGTCTTGTGTCATTTCTGGTTATAGCATGACAAGCTACAATATGGTCTGGGTACGACAGAGACCAGGCAGAGCTCTGGAGTGGATTGGGTTGATGAGTACAGGCAATAACTCTCCTACCTATGCCAGCTCCTTCCAAGGTCGTTTCATAATGACTGAAAATGTGCCCAGCAGCACTCAGTACCTGGAGGTCCAAAGGCTGACGGCAGAGGACTCTGCTGTTTATTTCTGTGCTCGTGAAGACACAGTGAGTTAAGACAGTGGAGCAGCTGCACAAAAACCTCCACAGACAAACAACAGAGTGATCAGAAAAACAACAAGGACTGTTCTCGCTATCTTTCTGATAAATGTATTTGATTTTATGTTCTGTACAAATATAGACCTGTAGAAACTCACACACTGACCAGTTCAGACCATGGAAGTAAATCCAACAGCTCTCTCCTGTCCTGGTTTGGACAGGCTTCAGGAAGAACGGTTGAAGTTCTTACTTGGATCATTACATTGGGATGTTTTTATAGCTGTCATTGAACAGACTTGACATGGAAGGCTAAAAAAGCCCATGATGCATTAAGTTAAAACTTCAAGGAAAGAATACGTTGTGAATTTTAGTGAATATTTTGAACCAATAGGGCGCTTTAATCAAGTCCTTTTTACACATGTAACGCTGAAATTTCCTAGGAGATACCTGGATAAGCTACCCAGATACTTCCCTGATTGTTTACACTTAGCCCTGATGCAGGAGGTTTACCTGCAGTTTGCATGTCAGTCCTTTGAGGGGTCGGGGGCACAAACAGTCAACCAGTTACAATAATAAAACATAAAACATGATCAGCATCATTTTGGTTTCAACTGATCTCTCTAACAGAGGACATGAGAACATTATTGGCTACAAAAAGCCTGATCAGAGAATCCCTAAAATGGTATTTTTAGTCATATAAAATAATTTCAGCATTTCTGGACAGTGATTAAGAATAGGACCTAAGACTTCAATGTACTGAGTCTGTTGAATATTATTATATTTACCTCTAAAAAGAAGGCTATGCTTTGGTCTGCCTTTTTTTGTTGGTTTGTTTGTCAGTAAAATTACTTAAAGGAGTTAAGGACAGATTTTGCAGACATTTTCAGGTTATTTAAGTGATGGTCCAACTTAAAAATGATTACATTTGGAGGTGATCTGGACAAACTGCCGTTAGTAAATGATCATTGTGGCTCACTTACATTTAAACCTTTAGTGATATCAACATGATACAGGTGCTGCAGGTAGATTTTTATGGTCAATGAATTGGATTTTGATGGTTATTTTATCTTAGAATTATTAATTTGAGATGTAGCAGTAATATGAGAGCTACCTTGGCACTCTCAGAGTGTTGTCTTGTTTTCAGTCTGTAAATGACTGTTGGTTAGAATGAGCAAACATAAATAAACTGAAATATTTTGTAATTCAGTTTAACATACTAAAGAACACTTGTTGCACTACTCCTTGGGTTTTCTCTGTAGAGCAAAAAAAAAAAAAGCATGACTGATAAAATACATCTTTAGTGCTCTTTTTTATTTTATGCTGCCATCTGAGGGTAAACCCTGCACACTACAGAGCAAAGCAGTCTGACCAACAAACAATCTGCTATAATTCAGGAGTTCCACAAGGCTGTGTGCTTTCACCAATTCTATTTACATTTTATACCAATGACTGCTGGAAAGTACACCCTAACCATTTTATTTTTAAATTTGCAGATGACACAGCAATTGTGAGCGTTCTCCATCAGGACATGGACCTGTTTGTTTACCACGATGAGGTTGACACCTTCATTAAGCGGTGTGACAAAAACACAGGAGATGGTTTTTGACCCAAGGCAAGTGGCTTCACATAAGCCAATGGTCATTACAGATCAGACAATCAATCAGGTGACAACATGCAAATATCTAGGGATCTATGTAGATAATCTGCTCAGCTGGAAATCACACATTGATAATTTGCGTAACAAGCTGCAGCAGAGATTTTATTTTCTGAGACGACTGAGGCTGTATGGTGTGAGCAATTGGATCATGCTAATTTTATACAAAGCTATCTTAGAGAGCCTAATCAGAAAGGGAATCACTGCCTTGTTTGGCAACCTAACAGTACAGCTGAAAAACAGATTGGCTAACATGCACAGAACAGCAATGAAGATAATTGGTATGAAACTATATGAGTCCATAGAGAATTTATAACCACTCGGTTATCACACAAGCAACAAAAATCTCCTCAGACTCCACTCACCCACTGTCCTCCAAATACGAACTTCTCCCTTCAAGAAGAAGACTTTGTATACTAAAGTGCAAACCATATCAATATAAATTACCATTTGATCCAGCCTCCATCAGGCTGTTGAACAATGCAAAAAACTAGTGTAATCAAGCAACGTGCAATAAACACTTCAGCACTTGGGATTTTTTCCTAGCACTTTTAATTGTCTAATGTCGATGTATTGGCATTGCAATGTATGTCCTGTTTTTAGTCCTGGTTTAATGGACCATTCCTTTTTGGCTTTTAAGTAATTGTTATTTTATCTGTTTTCGTTATTTCTCTGCCCTGGGAAGCAAAAATGTAGCACAATGCCAAGGACAAATTTCCTGGAAGGTACAATATAATTTTCCTTGACCTTGACTTTGAAAAAATGATCAGCAGTAGGCCGTGTTACCTGTTAAGAGTTGGTGTTGGTAGCAACGTGTAACAAGGCCATATTTATAATGTGGCAAAAGCATTAATTACAATATACAAGAAATACAAAAAAGTGTTGGTGTTATTAAAAAGAGCAAAGAAATGCATCCCATTATCAGTAAAGAAATGAAATGCAGGGTTGGATGTCGGCTGTGTTGTTTTGCATCTGAAAATCAGCCTTAAAAATGTCTCATCACAGCACTATCCTGGTGTTTTTCATTCTCAGCACTGTGAGGTGGAGTCAATGCAAATTTTCCCTTCTCCCTTTGTTATTAATCTCTGACAGAGGCCACACCAGTTCACAAACCAGGCACATGCACGATTCAAGAATGGCTTTGGTCACAAGCGTAACCTTTCTGATCCTGTCATCTGTCTCTGGTAAAAACAAACTTACACTCCTCTTACACTCTTGTTCTTGTTTGTGTTTTGTGGCTCTGTTCCAATCAGCCTGTTTTTTTGTCTCCACAGTGGTGCATAGTCAGAAAGTGACTGAGTCTGGACCGGTGGTGAAGCAGCCTGGAGAATCCCACAAACTCACCTGTACATACTCAGGGATCTCAGATAGTGATGCAGCAATAGGCTGGATCAGACAAGCAGAGGGAAAAGGCCTGGAGTGGGTTTCCTACATTTCTGCTCCGAGTGGACAATATAAATCTTACTCCTCATCAGCTCAGAATCGCTTCACAATATCCAGAGACAACAACATGGACCAGGTGTATCTGCAGATGAACAGCCTGACAGCTGAAGACTCTGCAGTTTATTACTGTGCCAGAGCTCCACAGCGATACAGGAAGCTACAGAGCTGCACTAAAACCACTGCAGATGTCAGCATGACAGGATAAGAGCAAGTCTTAGAAAATAATATATTGTTTTTTTTGCTGACATTCATCTTCATCATGTTTCAACCACAACTTATCCTTCACCAATGCCAAACTTTTCACCACACATCAGTCTTTGATAGGCTGTCTCAATAATGGCGATTTCCTTACTTAAAGTACTTTTTTAAAACAAGATACAAAGCATTTAACAATCACTTCAGGGGTGAATTAACCTGACACACCAGATAGACAGTTCAGTGTTCACATTATAAGAGATAACTCACTAGATTTGTTGCATTCCAGTTGTACTTAGAAGTTGAGAATTCTGAGTTTCGGGTGGGAAATTTCAACTGGAACACCCCCGAGGTCAGAATTTTCCACTAAGAAGTTGGCAGATCCTAACCACCCCCGAGTTGACAATCAAAGATGGCTGCCCTGGTGTAAACACTTATTAAGCTCCTGTAATATTTCATTTATTAGCTCTTCTGATTAGTGTTTATCATATTAAATCAGCCGTATACGTAGTATTGTTCAAGGAATATACATTAAAATGTTACATGAATCTTGTCAAAGACAAAACCCACTGAATACTCCCCGTAAACTTCTGAGGAGAGCAAATTTCATATCATTGGGTAACCATGACTACGGCATTGTTCGTGCAGCATTTCCACATCTCTCTACGTGTTCCAGCAGTGGGGAAGAGGAAAATCATAGTTTCCCATAAGACAGGTTAAAGTCACATTCTTCGCTCCTCTTTTAAAGGAGAAATAGAGTCCATTTCTGATAAAACTGCAGATCTTGCTGCATCCACAGAGACGGCTTTACACACCGCTGTGACTTTCAAACATGCAGTCACTTCCTGTTGTCGTCATATCTGCAGCTCCGCCTCTGTCCCCTGATTGGGCCGTTAAAGCTGGACAGTTTTTATGTTTTATGCTTCTTGTGCTTCAGTTGTTGGGGGTGGAGAAAAATCTTTTGATCTTCCACAATAATCTAATGAATTTCAATGAAAATACCTCATTTTTTTAAGAGAGATTTAAAACCTGATTAATAAGATAAATTAATTACAGGTCATAATTAATTAATTGCTCAATGTTTATAAATCTACTGACAGCACTAAGCATAACATCATCAATTACCCACAATGTACCAAGCACAAATATGCTACAGCCTTTCTGTTTGTAACAAAGGGAAAAAAAACTTAACTGCTGAAGTGCAGGTGTAAGAGGATCATTTAGGTAAATTAAACATTTTTAAACCTCAAAAATATCTAACACAAGTAAGCAAGTCTCTGATATTTCTGAGTTTGCGCTGCTGCTGCTGCAGAAATACTCTCATTTATCATCTGTCTCTGTTTCCCTCTAAACGTGTAGAGGAGGGTCTATGCAAACACCTCCTCTGTTAAATATGCACCTGGAGCTGTTGGAGGATCACTGGGAGGATTTTGGACATTTCTCACAAACTGTGATCAGACAGCACTGATCTAGAGGATGGACAAAACTATCATCTGGACTTTACTGCTTCTAACTATTCATGGTGAGACAGTGATCTCATGCTATGTCTTTTGTTGAACCTGACAGGTACCAGTTTTGTTAATGATGATCATTTCTGTCCCAACAGGTGTTTGGAGTGAGATCAGACTGGTGCAGCCGTCCTCAGAGGTCAAAAGACCTGGACAGACAGTGAGGATGTCTTGTGTCATTTCTGGATTTCAAATGACAAGCAACTACATCCACTGGATACGACAGAGACCAGGCAGAGCTCTGGAGTGGATTGGGAGGATGGATACAGGCTCAAACTCTGCTATCTATGCCAGCTCCTTCCAAGGTCGCTTCAAAATGACTGAAAATGTTCCCAGCAGCACTCAGTACCTGGAGGTCCAAAGGCTGACGGCAGAGGACTCTGCTGTTTATTTCTGTGCTCGTGAACACACAGTGAGTGAAGACAGTGGAGCAGCTGCACAAAAACCTCCACAGACAAACAGCAGAGGGATCTGAGAAACAACAAGGATTGTTCTTGCTATCTTTCTGATTAATGTATTTGATTTTATGTTCTCTACAAATATAGACTTGAAGAAACTCACACACTGACCAGTTCAGACCATGGAGGTAAATTCAACAGCTCTCTCCTGTCCTGGTTTGGACAGGCTTTGGGAAGAATGGTTGAAGTTCTTGGATCATTACATTGGGATGTTTTTATAGCTGGTCATTGAACATACTTGTTATGGAAGGCTAAAAAAGCCCATGATGCATCAAGTTCAGACTTCAAGGAAAGAAAATGTTGTGAATTTTAGTGAATATTTTGAACAAATATAGCGCTTTAATCAAGTCCTTTTTGCAAATGTAACCCTGAAATTTCTTAGGAGATACCTGGATAAGCTACCCAGATACTTCCCTGAATGTTTACACTTAGCCCTGATGCAGGAGGTTTACCTGCAGTTTGCATGTCAGTCCGTTGAGAGGTCGGGGCACAAACAGTCAACCAGTTACAATAATAAACTAGAAAGCACTCGGAGAGCGCAGACCTCCGCCAGCACCACAGTCCTCAGCCATATTGTCATTTTGGCCATAAATATTACTCCTACCTTTATTTCATGTCAATATTTAAATTCATTGACCATGAAAACATACCATTAGCAACTGGATTCATAATGATATCTATTTTAGTTCAGTAGTTATTCACAGAAATCACATTTTTCGCCATGGCGGCCAGACACTGATCCCGATCATCACCAAAATTAAATCAGTTCTTCCTTTTCCCATGCTGAACATTTCCTGAAATTTTCATCCAAGGTGTCCATTACTTTTTGAGTTATTTTGTTCACAGACGGACAGACGGACGGACGGACAGACGGACAGCTGGACTAACTCTCCCAAAAACATAACCTCCTTGGCGGAGGTAAATATAAAACATGATCAGCATCATTTTGGTTTGAAACGATCTCACTGACAGAGGACATGTGAACATTATTGGCTACAAAAAGCCTGATCAGAGCATCCCTAAAATGGTATATTTAGTCATATAAAATAATTTCAGCATTTCTGTACTGTGATTAAGAATAGGACCTAAGACATCAGTGTACTGAGTCTGTTGAATATTATCATATTTACCTCTAAAAAGAAGGCTATGCTTTGGTCTGCCTTTTTTGTTGGTTTGTTTGTCAGTAAAATTACTTAAAGGGTCTATGCAAACACCTCCTCTGTTAAATATGTACCTGGAGCTGTTGGAGGATCACTGGGAGGATTTTGGACATTTCTCACAAACTGTGATCAGACAGCACTGATCTAGAGGATGGACAAAACTATCATCTGGACTTTACTGCTTCTAACTATTCATGGTGAGACAGAGATCTCATGTTACCTCTTTTTGTTGAACCTGACAGTTCACAGTTTTGTTAATGATGATCATTTCTGTCCCAACAGTGGTTTGGAGTGAGATCAGACTGGAGCAGCCGTCCTCAGAGGTCAAAAGACCTGGACAGACCGTGAGGATGTCTTGTGTCATTTCTGGTTACAGCATGACAAGCTACAATATGGTCTGGATACGACAGAGACCAGGCAGAGCTCTGGAGTGGATTGGGAGGATGGATACAGGCTCAAACTCTGCTATCTATGCCAGCTCCTTTAAAGGTCGTTTCATAATGACTGAAAATGTGCCCAGCAGCACTCAGTACCTGGAGGTCCAAAGGCTGACGGCAGAGGACTCTGCTGTTTATTTCTGTGCTCGTGAAGACACAGTGAGTGAAGACAGTGGAGCAGCTGCACAAATACCTCTGCAGACAAAACAATCACTCAGAGTGATTCTCTTGCTATTATTTTAATAAATGTTTTGATTTTATGCCAATGCAAAGTGAGATGTGTTCCTCCTCTACTTCTGTGACTGCAGAGAGGAGGACTACGGAAGCCCTAAAAGGCCATGGTTTTTTCACTTTTTTTTAGCACCGTTTTCTCGTGATAACGACTTAATTATGTCGAGATCTCGAGAAAACAAGCTTCGTTATCCCGAGATAACGACATAAACAACTCGAGATCTCGGGAAAACGACTGAAATTAAGTCGTTATCACGAGAAAACGGTGCTAAAAATACGTGAAAAAACCATGGCCTTTTAGGGCTTCCGTAGAGGACAGAGGACAGTGGACTCACAGTTTGACATGATGGACTACAGGACAGGACTGCTGCTCTTCACTCTCTGCTGGACAGGTGGACATCATCTCCATCTGAGACTGAATGATTTTATGATTTGTAACACCTTGGTTAATCTGATTTTTTTTATCATCTGCAGGTCTCAATGCAGACTCAGACAGCATCAGGTCCAGGGTTTAAAAGACCAGAAGAGTCCCACACACTGACCCGTACAGGATCTGGATTGGCAACCAGTTGGAATCTCATGGCCTGGATCAGACAGGCTCCAGGAAAAGGACTGGAGTGGATCAAAACTATTCATGTTACTAGAATCTACAACTCCAACTCAGTCAAATGTCAGTTCAACATCTCCAGAGACGACAGCAGACAGCAGCTGTATCTGCAGATGAACAGTCTGAGGACTCTGCTGTTTCTTTCCAGACATCAACAGTGACTGGAGTTACATATGCAGTTGTACAAAGTCCTACAAGGCACATCTCATCTGGACTGAAAACACCAAAACAGACTTTAGTTCAATTTTAACACTAAATGTACCATTCAAGAAAATTATGATTTGACAACAATGACCATTAAAAACTCTCAAGTCCACTTTTTTTCAGTGACACATTAATTCTTCATGAGAATGAGTGGAACATTTTAAGTGTTGTCCTTTAAATCACTAGATGGAGGTCAGTGTCCATTTCCTCTGTGGTGTGTGTGAATGAGAGACTCAGACCTGGGGCCTGTTGCACAAAAGTAGGATTCAGACATCCAGGATAAATGATTAAGCCTGGCTCATCAAATCCCAAATAAAGGGGTTCAGGCTTATTTGGTTGCACAAAAGACCAAGCGAGGACGAGAGGACACAGATTCATCAAGCAAGGTGTAACTAATCCTGGATCAGTGTGCGCACTGTTAGCACTCAAAAACTGCAGTGGTCGGCTGTTCAGAGACCAATATATCTTTAATTGTTTTAGTTATGCACAATGTAAATGTAAATTAAATATGTCCTGCACTGGCAGACAAATGTGTTGAATTTAAAATTAGTTTTTGATATTATGATGTTTGTGCCGTTTACAGGCCTGCAGAGAGGCTACTGCATCATTCATCCATCTGTTAATTTGTTGTGTTTGGATTTATCCTGCGCTTATGTCAGTGTGCAGACATGTGAGGTGGATGATATACAGACCTCTGAAAGTGTACTGTATTTCTTCTTGTGTTTTATAATCAGTTTTAATTCTGTGCTTTTTGTGTTGTTGAGCACTGTGTCACTTCAGTTTTAAAGGAGCTGATAGTTTACCTTATCTAATTTGTCCTTATTCAATAAAGAAACATCATGTGACTCTGACTTTCATTTAATCTAATATGTAGATTTTAAATACATTCTATGGATAACTCTGGTCTTATAATAGCAAAATCATATAAAATCATAAGACCAGAGTTCATCCAGAACAACCAAGATGTCCCGGCTTAATCCCTTATCTGGGTTTTGTGCAACAGGCCTATGCTTACGACGACTGGTCATAAAGCCTTTTCATAAGTGCTCACTGCTGCAACATATAAGGTTATTTCACATGACGACTTTGATAAGAATTCGAACAAAACAGTTTGACATTACTAATGGGCATTAAGCAATATTTCAAGGTAAAGACTCTTTTTAATCCCAAATGGGCAAACTTTGGTTTTCACAGAAGCGATGAAGCAGGGTAATTCAATTAAAAGTCACTGAGGTCCAGTTAATAAAATTTCTTCCAATAAAAGGTCAAATCTGTTTATAGTATAATCTGTTTGGATACTGTATGTTTTACTGAGTGCACAGCTAGCTCTGTTACCATAAATAAAAAAATACTCCTAGGTAAATTAATTTAAGGCCTTTATTCCAAGTTAAGAGCACAAAAACCTAAATTTAAATAAAGTGCAAACAGAGTCAAATAACCATTTTTTCTCTTAAAGAGGTCCCAGCCAAATAATGAAGGCCTACACATCAAATAAAAAAGTTACATCTTCAGAAAACAGTTGCCGAAATAAAAGGTGTCTCTTTTAAGGAAAACAAGTGCATACAGAGCCCTGACTGAATATTTGTCCTTTATTTTTTCTTAAAGGGCCCATATTATGCAAAAACCACTTTATTAAGTCTTTTGGTGAAATTTTGAGGTCTGTGGCTTTCCCCCCAGCCCCAAAAATGTGATATTTAGTGACAAATCCTGTGCTGCGTGGTGCTGGTGAATGTAAAATCCCGCCCCCTATTGAGGCATTCTTTCATTCGAGTTGTACCGACGTCACAGGGGAATTTTTTGACCAATCAGGAGCAGACACCCCCACCCCGTCCCCGCCCACTCCTCTCTGCGCTGCTGGTGAGATTGCTATGTGCAGAGCAGCCATGATGGATTTACCGGCAGTGAGACATCGGACTTCAGCATGAGTTACTGCTGCAGTGTTGTGGGCTGTAACAAGCCACAAACTTCCTTACACAAGCTGCCTGACTCTGAAGATTTAAAAACTAAGTGGCTGGAGTTCATATATGATGGAAAAGTGCCAGCAAAACAAAGAAAAAATGTGCATGTTTGTGCCAGTCACTTCACGGCTGATAGCTTCACAAACTTTGGACAGTACACAAAGGGGCTCGCAAATAGACTGGTCCTTAACCCAGGATCAGTGCCAACCATCCACCAGCAAACCTCGGACCCTGGAAATGTGAGTATTCCAAATGCTGTGTGCTGTTATTTTGCTAATTGCTACGAGCTGCTAACAGCAGAGGGAAGAGGAGCAGATGTAAGAGCTATTCCTGTGATAGCTTCAGGAGGCTAAGCTTAGCTGCGGTTAGCCTGTTGTTTTAGCCTGTAATGTTACAATAAACGAGCTTTGCTGTTTTCTAACCATATCGTGTCTTTTCTAAGCCATAATATTAGTCTCTGTTGTCTATTACTTTGCTGCTGTGCGATGTACCGCTGTGTGAGTAGAGACCTGCTACTCTCTCTGAGGCATTGTAATTAATAAATTATCTCATAAAGTATCAAAACTCATTCCTTGTCTAAACTGAGGACATGGGAAACGACCAGTGAAGGCTGTGTCTCTCTGTGTTTTGCAGCACAGCATGTAAATATAGATAACAGGTGAAAGTATATTTCTACGCTAACGTCGGCTCAAAACAGTGTATCTGTAGATGTGATAACTGGCTTTATTGGCCACAGCATCGTCATTACCAACAGGTTTAATCAGATTTAGATGTATGAATATTCTCACAGTAGTAGAGGAGTATAACAGCTGGAGGATAATTATTATTATTCCTTGTACAGCCCTCCTCTCCCAGATGCATCTGTGTTAGCTCTCGGGGGCTAAGCTTAGCTGCGGTTAGCCTGTTGTGTTAGCCTGTAATGCTACGAGAAACGAGCTTCGCTGTTTTGTAATACAGGCTATGTAATCGATAAATTATCTCAGAAGGTATACAAACTCATTTCGTGTCTAAGCTGTGGATGAGGGAAACGATCAGGCTTTGTTCCTCTGTGTGTTACAGCAGATCATGTAAATATTGATAACAACAGGGAGTGTATATAACGTAGACGCTAACGCTGTAGATGTCGTTATCACCAAACTAATTTAATCAGATTTCTGTGAGTTTAAACACTCAGAAATGCCCACAGAATGCTGTCATACGAGCTGTGTGACTGGGGATAAGTTACAATTACTAACAGGTCAGTGATTTACGAAAAACGGAGGGAGGCAATTAAGATGTCTGATTTAATTATCCTCCCGTTTTATTTACTAACAATATATAGGCATAGACATTTTATAATGCATCACATAATGTGACATTTGAAAGTAAAAACTCATTAACCCTTGAAAAGCCTGTTGAATCTTATTTGAGACATATTTTTGGTATGTGTCTGATCAAAATTATCAAAGACTATCACAAAAAAACCCAAATGAATACAGTCAGATAAATGATAAATATAAAAGTCCTCAGCTGAATTATCACTTGCCAGAAATACCTAATGTATCTATTGAGTAACAATAACTATTTGTAACATCTCATGTAATTTTAGATTTTAGTACAACGTGAAATAAACATTTTATCAACAAAAGAGGTAAAAATGCATGGCTATTAATTGTGTTTTCATACACTAACAGGTTAAACATTTTTCTTTCTTGTGTCTATGCTGGTCGACCTCAGGCAGCATCTTCTGATGGTGAACCGCTGGTTACAGTCAGCTTCTCAAAATCCAAGGAGGAAGGATGTACAGCAAAGCCAGTGACAGCAGAGCCAGCTTTCCGTAAGTTAAACAATTCTTTATTAAAATCAACACATTTAAAAACATTGGCAAATAGGCATAGCATGGAAATGAAAAGATAAAGGAAACTGGAATAAAAATGTTATCAAAATGGAATTGAGAATATATAATCAATAAGGATATTGTGTCAATAACAGACTATGAAAAAAGAGTACAACACTGTAGTGAGGTGTTTTGGTTTTGGTGCCATTTCTTGTAAACATGTATTTTTGTGTCTTGTATTTCAGATCATGCAGTTGCACTGTTGGACCTTGTCTTTGGGAACGTTTTCCAGGACCCTGCTCCACACCTGAAGGAGCTGCAGAAAATACCAGACCATATGCTCCTTTTCCAAATACCAGGAAGCGCTGAACCCCTCATGCTGGTCTTCTGCATCAGGAAACTCTGCAGTACAACACAGGCAGCATCAGCTGACAAAGGCTCTGTAGGCCAGGCATCTGTAAGGGCTGGACATGATAAGAATATGTCAGAAATGAAAATTACTGTCATAGGTGTTTTTATCTATATGTTCATATTTTTATTAATATAGTTATATGGCTTGTGTTTAAAAATTCCTTTTCTTTCTTCATGCCTTTTTTTTTACCTCCTTTATGTAAAAATGTCTACAGTACCAGCAGGTACATTTGGTGTTTTTATATGTCAAAATATCTTTCACAATAAAAAGTCTACATGAACTGTTTTGTGTGTTTTCAGTTTTCCATATGTTACATGTAATGTTAATAATTAAATAACAAGAAAGACAAAAAAAATGAGATGGAGGAAACAGTTCTTTTAATCTTTACTATTTTTGTTCAACAGTCATGGAAGTGTTTATATCCAAATACTTATGCATTACTCCTCTTAGATGTAAAGGCTCATAGTCTGCTCTATAAATATAGAATGCATGTTGTAGTGAAAAACACACTCAGAGTCAGAGTCCAGGATGGTTGGACTGGGAGTTCTTGCAGTTTTCCTCTGACCTACTTAATTAAAACAGGTAAGTCAGTGACATAGTACAGGAAAGGTAATGTACTAAATTGTTTTTTAGCACTAATTTTTCACAATACCTTTGGTATCTTCATTCAACAAACATTTTCAGGCTGTAGGAATTTTCACACAATTGCCACAGGAGCACCTATGTAGGAGAAGAGTGAAAACAGGATGTTCAGGAGAATTTTTATCTAAAGGAAATGTTCTGTTATTAGTATAAGAATATACACAGAGCTGTCATAACATACAATAATGCAAGTGAAGAGGTTTTTAAGACAGCTACTGTGTGGCATATAGAAAAGAAAATAACCTTTTAAAATAAGGTTCACAGAAAACTGTTCGCTGCTCACAGTTACAGGTAATAAACGTTCTCAGTTACTGTTACTGTCACTAAAGGCTATGGCTCTATTAAATGCTGTATTCTGATGGGTCAGTCACATTACTAATGTTATTTCTGTAAAACAGACTCTTGCTCTGATCGGCCCTGAACAGCCCAGACATTATTTACACATCACAACAACAGAAGACCCTCTCTCTGTCTTATTTCACTATCAGTAGCAACGGCCCTTCAGTGTTACTTAGAAGTGAAAGTTATTTCACATCGGGGTTTTAGTTAATTCACGTCTCTGCAGTAACCGCTCACTCTACTTTAGCTCTTACTAGACTCTATCTACGCCAGTCTAAGCACTGCCGTCTGCTAACAGACATGCTAACATCAACAACAACAGGGGAGGGGAGAGGAACGGCAGAACAACTTTAATCCGTCAAGATAATAGCATTGAAGAGACAAACTTTACATACAGACCACTCAGAAACATCCCGGTTTATCCTTGGTCCTCGACTCTCTCCTGGTTCCTCTTATTTTCGGGTTCTGCGTTCAGTGCTGCGCTCCTCATGTAGCAACACAGACGCTAACCGGAGCTCTGTTGACATAGTCACGCGCATGCGCCGACTGCGCCGACACGGAAGTGCGGGGCGGTTTCAGCGGGGGCTCATTAACATATAGTTACGCCCACAAAAATGAAGTGTTCTACAGAGAGGCTCAAAGAGGGCATAGGGAAGATACGGCTGTAACTGTTTTATTGAGTTTTTTGACCAAAGCATGCTACTAAGGCTTCATGAAGACATCAAAGATCAATATTACACTGCAGAAAAAGAGCATAATATGGGATCTTTAAATAAGAGAGGTCACAGCCTAAATAACATGAAGACCTACATTTCTAGTAAAAAAGTTAACATCTTCATAATACAAGAAATGTACTCTTTACAGTACAATCATCTGTAACTGCTTTCCACTGTGTTGTTGCAGTATAATGTTACAAAGTGATAGGGAGATAAATGTTTTATTACATATTTTGCTCTCTCTATCTCTCTCATGCTGTCCTTAACTCTCTCTTTCTCTCCATGTCTTTTGGTCTTATTCTCTCTTTTCTTTATCTCACACACAAATAGCAGTGCATGGTGATGCCAGAACGTGCAAAAATAAAACATTTGGGAGCAAAGTGCTAAAAACACTGAAAAAAAAATGAAAATAAGATGAACAAATGATCAACTCGGCCAGTAAACAATGACAAAAAAGAACAGAATCAGCTCCGTGCACAGCGCAGCGCCACGACAGGGCAAGAGCTCTCAGCTCACATCAGTATTTCCCATGCAGCTCGGTCACAAAGCCTGCAGATGACAAGGGTCTCGTGTTTTTGCACAGGCAGTTAATTTGGCTCTGCCTCCTGTTTGCTGCTGCATATCGGGCTGCAAAAAGAATAGCGGCGGGTAAATCACCACCGCTAAATGTCACGTTCCTCTTTAGTGCTTCATAAAACACTTTAATAATCGTCAGAAAACATACAGAACACATATTTAGGAGCACTCATGGCAGGACCATCCTGTGATCAGACCGTAGTAGCCGTTCCAGGGTGTCAAAATGTTCCCAAATAATGTCAATCGGTAAGTGACCCTGGAAGGTGTTTGAGTATTAAGGATGGGGAACATACTCTAACTGTCATCAAAATCAAATATATGACCCAGAGAAAAGACAAAATGCGACCGCTTCAGGAACCAAAATATTGTTTGTTAAGCATGTCAAGCAGGAGGATCCAGCCTATGCAGGACAAGCCTTATCCTCCAAAGGCAGAGAGATGTAATGGTTCAGTTTTAATGCAGCCATAGGTCAAAAAATGGGAAAGAAATTACTGAAGGCAAAAATAAATGATGACAATCAAAGTTTGTGAAAAAGGTTCATCAATGACTGGCACAGCAGAAGATCTTTGTTTTTTATGATCTTGATGTCATTTTGACCAAAGAAACAGGCTCAGTGTGGAGAGGCCTCCAGTGAGAACATGATGGACAGAAGCTTTAAGGTGAAGGTATCCAATACAGAAGACAAATGATGTGATCCTCCATGAGGAGGAGTCAATGCAAAGTGAGATGTGTTCCTCCTCTACTTCTGTGACTGCAGAGAGGAGGACAGAGGACAGTGGACTCACAGTTTGACATGATGGACTACAGGACAGGACTGCTGCTCTTCACTCTCTGCTGGATAGGTGGAGTTCATCTCCATCTGAGACTGAATGATTTCATGATTTGTGTCAGCTTGGTTAATCTGATTTTTTTTATCTCTGCAGGTGCTGAAGGTCAGACTCTGGTTCAGTCAGATCCAGAGGTTAAGAGACCTGGAGAGTCCCACAGACTGACCTGTTATGCCTATGGGTTATCATTCAGCAGCTATGGTATGAACTGGGTCAGACAGGCTCCTGGAAAAGGACTGGAGTGGATCGCTTTAATTTATTATGATGGCAGCAAGACCTTCTACTCTGACTCAGTCCGGGGCAGATTTACCATCTCCAGAGACAACAGCAGACAGCAGCTGTATCTGCAGATGAACAGTCTGAGGACTGAAGACTCTGCTGTTTATTACTGTGCCAGAGACACAGTGACTGAACAGAACGAGACCATAGTGCAAAAACTACTTCCTCTATTTACCACCATAACTGACAGCATCCAGCTGCCTCATGATCACGTCAAAGCATCTAATGGTGATTATCAGCCATTCACTGTTTATCTGATCATTTGATTTGACTTTCCACAGGGTCTTAAATGTCATATCTTTACAGTAGCTCTTCCAATAAAATGCTTCTTCTGATTCATGTTTCCTCGAGACTGAAAAACCCCAAGACAGGGTTTAATTCAATTTTAACATTAAAATTACTGTACATGTAAAGTATACTATGAACATTAAAATCTCTCAAGTATACTTTTTGCAATAACATATTAATTCTCCCTCGAAAATGAGATGCCGCATTTCAAGGGGCTATCCTAAAATAAATTCTAATTCAAAGATATGTGCAAAACAAATGCCAACAGTTCACAGGTTCATTTGAGAGGATTGTAAAATAATGATGGCTCAGTCGGAAAAATTTTGTTTGGTCAAATGTATCAACATCAAATTCCCAAAAGGGCAAAAAAGTGCAAAAATATTAACAGTGCAGGATCAGCAAAGGCAAATAAAAAACAAAATATTTACACAGTTTTAAAGGACTTACTTAGGCAGCAAATATTCCACAATGCCACTAGGCCAAGCACACCTCCTGAATGAGCAGAGCTCCCCTTATATACTCCCGTAGCCCCTCCCCTGGGCAAACCAAATAAAAATTAATAGGGTTTTAAGGCATAACTTAAAGGATAAGTTTGGTTTCTACAGCTTTCACATTGTTTATAGAATGAAGTAGAACAATATACTCACCCAGAAGGCTTTCCTTATCCAAACAGTGCTTCAGGAGATATTTAGATCCAAAATCGAGCGGTGGACATCCGTATAAAAAATTAATAAATCAGGAAACCATTTTACCATGACAAAACAAAATGCCCTTCATATGGCTGTTAATTCACTCATATAATCTAAATAAATCAGAAAAGAACACAAAACGACACAGGATGATCGTGTGTTGAAGCAGGACCGCAGGACATCGGCTAAATGTGGACCTGCTGAGAGAAAGTTTGGGGGATCAGTTTTACCAGAACTTGGCTCCACAAGGACAGTGGAACTGCTCTGCACACTCCCGGCCCCCATGCTCTCGGGCCAGGAGAGAGAGAGACGCGAGCTGAGCAGGGGGAGAAGTAGCATTTAGAGACGCTCCTTCACACAACAATTTTTTTGTGTTGTCATTTAAAACACTAGATAACAGTAAATGCCCATTTTCTATGAGGTCTGTTTTGATCGGGAGACTCAGCCCTGCTTATGTCAACTGATCCAAGACTGAAATGATTAAAAACCTTTTGAGAAGTGCTCTCTCCAGCAACATAGAAGTTCATTTCACATGATAACTTTGACAAAGAATTGAAAAGAAAAAAACAAAAAGATAACCTGATATTTCTGATAAGCAATGAGCTACATCTCTGGACCATCGCTGATGTCATCCAGCCAGGAAAAACTGCTGTACAGCTTGGACAGCCAAAATCCCAATCAAAAAGAGCTTTTCTGGAATGACTGTTGCAGATCACTATTGTAGAAGTATTTCATGACAAATTAACATGTTAGATAAATCAAAATAAAGGGGAAAAAATCAAACAAATTTAATAAATTTGTAATATGATAAGTTGACATAAAATAAGACGACTATTTTTTATCCCAACTGGGGGAAAATTGCTTTTCAGAGAAGCTATGAAGTAACTCTGCTTGTTCACGCAATTTATGGATTCAGTTAACTCGAAACAACAGATAGACTGTTACATATGTTACAAGTCCATCTTGGTAAGAGTCCATAGAAAGTGTTAAGGAGAGGGAAGAAACTTTCAAAAGAATATCCAGCAGATTAGAGGATTGTACCTCCATTTTTTACAGGCCAATCAGAAGATGTAGAAAGCAAGGCAAATACGTAAAACAAATACATGTCCAAAGTGGAGCAGCAGTGTCCTTTATACAGAGAAGTTTGGAGTGTTGTTATTCATACTTCATTAGATAAATAAATGCAGTGTCCTGCAATTGGCTGGTGACAGGTTAAACGGTAAAACCTTCCTCTTACCCTGTGTTAGCTGGGGTAGGCTCCATGAACCAAAAAGGGGTATGCAGTATCGATGATGGATTTAAAGTAATGCAATAAAGATCTGATAAACCTGCTATAGAAGCTGTCAGCATGTGAATCCCTGCACAAAAAATGACCTCCTGCTGTCATCTCCTTATAATTCAAACCTCTTCCTGCATAAAAGGGCTGATTGGACCACACTGTTATGGACCACTCACAACTGTTGGAGACTGGAGCTTAGATAGAGGATCTGTCTGAAAACAGACATAAAATCAGGTGGATCCATCTGCACTGCATGGTTAGGACTGAGTAAGGTTGGAGAGGTTTGGTTCCACTTTTATCTCCTGACAGGTACATCAGTTTTGGGGCAGCTTTTTCAATTATTAATTCTTATTGATGATACTGCCATCTGTGCATTCGATGAGTCTTTAAGGACTTGTATTGATAGAATAACATCATCTATTACCAACCATGTACCAAGACAAAAATTCTACAGTATTAGTTTCTACCTTGACAAAGGAAAAAAAACACTTAACCACTGAAGCATGAGTGTTACAGAATTATTTAAGCAAATTCAAGTTTTGAGTATCCCCAGCTAAATCTTACATGAGTCACCATGTCTCCGATGTTTCTGAGTTTGCACTGCTGCTGCTGCAGAGATACTCTCATTTATCATCCGTCTCTGTTTCCCTCTAAACATGCAGAGGAGGGTCTATGCAAACACCTCCTCTGTTAAATATGCACCTGGAGCTGTTGGAGGATCACTGGGAGGATTTTGGACATTTCTCACAAACTGTGATCAGACAGCACTGATCTAGAGGATGGACAAAACTATCATCTGGACTTTACTGCTTCTTACTATTCATGGTGAGACAGAGATCTCATGTTACGTCTTTTGTTGAACCTGACAGTTACCAGTTTTGTTAATGATGATCATTTCTGTCCCAACAGGTGTTTGGAGTGAGATCAGACTGGTAGCAGCCGTCCTCAGAGGTCAAAAGACCTGGGGCCTCATGTACAAAGACTTGCGTGGATTTCATACTAGAACATGGCGTACGATCAAATCAGGAAAACGTTGTACGCACAAAAATATCCAGATGTATGAATCTGTGCGCACGCATGAATCCAAGCACATATCCTTTGTACATCTCAATCAGCGTGGAACTGAGCGCACATGTTTGAGTACCCAACTCCTCCCTGTCCACGCCTCCAAATACATGCACAAATCACATTTAAATGAGCCCTGCGCTTGAGATTTCCCTCTCTGGATGATCAGAAAATAAAAAAAAAAAATAGTAAGATGGTCTTAATAAAGAATTTCATGGAAAGTGCTTTTGAGGCACTACTCCTTGAAGTGGAGGCGCACAAAAGCGTCCTCTTTGGCACGCTGTCCTGACATAATATATTGGAATAATATAAAATAATTATAAGCAACAAATACAAGACGAGCAAGTGGGAGAGTATGTGAGACTGTCAGAGGGCACACAAGCAGAGATGAAGGAATTGGTTCGACATCAGAGTGAAGCTGAGGCCCATGTGGTCAGAACGGGGGATGGGGTTGGGGGGGCGGGTGCAGGAGAAGAAGTCACCCCATGTGAACAGACTCTGCTCTCTCAGGGGTGGTTGGAGGACATGTGGGCGATTCCCCAAGGCAAATACCTGTGTATTTGTGTAACTCACATTATTTGTTCATACACAGCCACATAAGACTGAGCCGAAGTCGGCATATAGCATCCCCCTTTTTTTTCTTTTGAACCGAAAAGCGGCTACTCTGTCCATATGGAAGATTGCAGCAGAGGAGATAAAACACGTAACAGAGACAAAAACTTAGTTTAATCATCTGTTCTGATGTTTGTTAGTTTATCTGAGAGCAGACCAGAAAGGAGCAGACTGTTCACTCACTCACGGTGTCTCATATAAACATAAGGTAGTGCTGAATTGCGCATGGATGACCGCTGCAGATCACCAGTGATCTGTTAATAATAAAAGCTTAAAAACACGTCTGTATGAATGTTGGCTGTGAATTATTTGTCAGGTTTTGAAGAAGAGTCTTTAAAAGTTGATTTCAGCTTGAATATCCCAATTAATGAATAAAAACATCTGACATTCCCTGTCCTGGAAACTGTTATTTCTGCCTAATAAATCCCATTAAAGATGTTGGTACATTATTAATAAATAAAACAACAGATATTATAATACAAACAGCGTAAAGAGGTGTGATTTTTTTTTTTTCTTAATCCGTGCGTAATACGGGTTCCAGTCGATCATCCAAGTGAGCTCCGACTTTCTCTCGTCACTCTCTTGTTTATGCATTAATTAACAATAATCATCATCTGTATGTATTAACCTCTGATTATTTTCTGGCCCGACATGAAGTGACTCTAAAGAAAAAATATGTCCCGAGGTCAAACTTGCCGACCCCTCGGATACAGGTTCACGCGTAAACGCTGTATGGTATTATTTGGTTTGAAAATCTTCTGAATTTAAATTTAAATTTAAACATGCCACATTATCAAACAGGATATCACAGTAAACTTGATTTACAGTTTTTGTTCATTAATTTTCTAAACTACTAACATGGATCAAAACCTGTTGTTGCAAATCAGCGCAGAAGTGCGTCGGGGAAAAGACGAGGCTGATCATTTCACTCTTTTACGCACGGCGTTATTAAGATGACTACACAACACACAGAGACAATCAGGGGCTTAATAGAAAGATCTTAAGACGTAGTTTAATCAGCAAAAAACAAGAAGTCACAAACTTCAACCACTGATTAGTAAAGATGCTGTAAAGACGGGATGGAATTGGGGGCGCACATTCTCAATGCGCATAATGAGGATTATTTTAAGACAACTACTGTAATAAATTTATTGACCAAGAAGTTCCCATCATGCACAGTGCCAGCGTTTAGTTTCTTTTTTTTTGTTAAAAAAAAAAAAAAAAATAGGCCACCTCGCCACAATGTTGGTTAACGGCTTTTGCACCTCACATATGACCTTTACATTGATCTAATAAATTGTTTCCTGTTGCTATACACAAATTCATCATGTGATGGCTCTTTTATGGTAATGTGTGTGCAGTAGACAGATCTGATCACATTGGGTAAGCCGTCTTTCACTGCAAATTGTACTTTAATGTTGAATGCCGACTGCGGCTCTGCGCACAGTTTCAGAAGGACTGCCCTCTGGAACTAAAAATGGCTGATGATCCCGCTGATGATCGTCATCATTTTTCTGTAAATCCTCTCAATCTCCGAACACACGCTCTCTTCGCATTGTAACATTTACGTCTTCTTACACTGCTAAATCCGCTGTTGTGTATAACTGTATTTTTTCCACCACTTTTACTCATGTGACTGCAGACACGTGGGTGTGTTAATTGTTCATAATTGTTAATTGTCGTTGTGTCTCTGAGAACTACTTGTTTTCACATTCATTTAGCCCATTTAACACTTTCCCGGCATCACCTCTAAGTGTCGCCAAAAGAGCAACAGCAGTAGAAACGTGCGCACGCCAGCCATGAAGCTGGCGTGAGGCACCGCACATTTCCACGGTCATTTCATTCTTGATACATCTGTACTTTGCCGTGAAAAAGAGCGTACGCCACGTTTTCGTGCGTACGCACCCTTTGTACATGAGGCCCCTGGACAGACAGTGAGGATATCTTGTGTCATTTTTGGGTTTGACATGACAAGCAAATATATCAGCTGGATACGACAGAGACCAGGCAGAGCTCTGGAGTGGATTGGGTTGATGGATACAGGCAAAAACTCTCCTACCTATGCCAGCTCCTGCCAAGGTCGCTTCAAAATGACTGAAAATGTTCCCAGCAGCACTCAGTACCTGGAGGTCCAAAGGCTGACGGCAGAGGACTCTGCTGTTTATTTCTGTGCTCGTCATGACACAGTGAGTGAAGACAGTGGAGCAGCTGCACAAAAACCTCCACAGACAAACAGCAGAGGGATCTAAAAAACAACAATGACTTTTCTTACTATCTTTTTGTTAAATATATTTGATTTAACCAAACGAACAATTAAAGACCTGTAGAAACTCACACACTGACCACTTCAGACCATGGAGGTAAATCCAACTACTCTCTCCTGTCCTGGTTTAGACAGGCTTCAGAAAGAATGGTTGAAGTTCTTACTTGGATCATTACACTGGGATGTCAGCTGGTCATTGAACAGACTTGTCATGGAAGGCTAAAAAAGCCCATGAATATTCAGTTGAAACTTTTAGGAAAGACAATATGAATTTTAGTGAATATTATGAATTAATAGAGTGTTTTAATTAAGTGCTTTGTACACCTGTAGCTTTGATATTTCGAGGGGTCCGGGGCACAAACAGTCAACCAGTTACAATAAAAAAAAACATAAAACATGATCAGCATCATTTTGGTTTCAACTGATCTCTCTAACAGAGGGCATGCTAACATTATTGGCTACAAAAAGCCTGATCAGAGCATCCCTAAAATGGTATTTTTAGTCATATAAAATAATTTCAGCATTTCTGTATTGTGATTAAGAATAGGACCTAAGACTTCAGTGTACTGAGTCTGTTGAATATTATTATATTTACCTCTAAAAAGAAGGCTGTGTTTCGGTCAGCCTGTGTTTGTCTGTTTGCTTGTTTGTGAGCAACATTACTCAAAAAGTTTAGGACAGATTTTGCAGACATTTTCAGGTTATGTACGTGATGGTTCAACTTAAAGTTGATTACATTTGGAGGTGATCTGGACAAACTGCTGTTCGTAAATGTTCATAGTGGCTCACTTACAATTAAACCTATAATGACATCAACATGATACAGAGTGCTGCAGGTAGATTTTCATGGTCAAGGAATCAGATTAAGATGGTAATTTCATCTTGGAACTTTGAATAAGAGATGTAGCAGCAATATGAGAGCTACTTTGGCACTCTCAGAGTGTGACTGTGTTAGAACAATTAAACATGAATAAACTGAAATATTTTGTAATTCAGTTAAACATACTAAAGAATACTTGTTGCACTGCTCCTTGGGTTTTCTCTGTAGAGCAAAATAAAGCATGACTGATAAAAGACATCTTTAGTGCTCTTTTTCAATCTAATGCTGCCACCTGAGGGTAAACCCTGTACACTACAGAGCAAAGCAGTCTGACAAACAAACAACCTGCTATGGCAAAACATAAACATGATCGGCACAAGGGTTACCTGTTAAGAGTTGGTTTTGGTAGCAACGTGTAACAAGGCCATGTTTATTATATGGCAACAGCATTGATTACATGAAAAAAAAAGAAATACTGCAAAGTGTTGGTGTTATTAGACATTGTAAAGAAAATGCATTCCATTATCAGTAAAGAAATGAAATGCAGGGTTGGATGTTGGCTGTGTTGTTTTGCATCTGAAAATCAGCCTTTAAAATGTCTCATCATAGCTTTTTATTTTCAGCACTGTGAGGTGGAGTCCATGCATGGCGCTTGGCACTGTGCATGATGGGTGACTTCTTGGTCAGTAAATTTATTAAAGTATGCTACGCCCTTGGGGGGCCTTTGGGTCCTGCCCTGGATACTGGTTGTTTGTGTCTGTTCTTTCAGAGGCTGAAGGGCCACATATGAGAGGCTGACTGGCTGATTGTGCACCTGGCTTGGTGCAGAGGTTATTTCCGTTCATCAACCCCGATGCCAGTTCTCTTCCTGGATGCCACCACAGCAGCCGCTTGTCCTTTTTCTCTTCCTTTATACACATACAACATGCACTCTACACGATACACAGCAGCCATACATTTACATTCTCCACTTATTTCAACACTCATACTCCATTGTTAATCATTTAGTTTAAAGAGGACATATCATGCTTGTTTCTCCTTTTCACTATGCCTGACTAGGATGCCTGTAAAGCACAGGTGTCAAACTGATCCAGTAAAGGGCCACTGTGGCTGCAGGTTTTCATTCCAACCAAGCAAGAACACACCTGATCCAACAAATCAACCATGTAAAGACAATCCAGTTGATTGAATAATTTGCGTCAGGTGTGTTTTTGCTTGGTTGGAAAGAAAACCTGCAGCCACAGTGGCTCACTACAAGTCATTTAGTTCCTTCATTGCCCCACAATAGCGTTCTCAAAATCCTCATTTTAGGCCATTATCAAACTCGTTGAAACACTTGGATCTGAGGATGACCTGAAGTTACCTCGCAACGTCACAGCCCTTTGTGCTCTGATTGGTCAGTTCTATCGGGGGGTAGAGCCAGCCTGTCCTTCTTCTTCTGCTGTATTTTGCGGCAGGCTCAATGCAGTGACCGCGTATTGAGTCCCCCTACAGGCCAGAGCTAGTAATGACTGAATGTGAGCTAGGGACCTATATACCCCTGCTGGTGGATGTGTTCCTCAGTGACGGTTTTGTGGCTAACGGACATCACAGAGGAGGAAGTGTTTTATCAGATTACTCCAATAAAAAGAAAGGTACCTCGTGTCGTCACGACGTTTGAAATCTCGCGGACATCTCGCAATGACCTTTTTTTTTTTTTTTTTTTAAAGTATATTTTTGGGCATTTTGTGCCCTTATTGATAGGAGAGAGACAGTGGATAGGCTTGTGAAAGGGGGAGAGAGAGCAGGGGAAGACACTCTGCAAACTGGTCACAGGCGGGATTCGAACCTGGACCAGTAGAAGCATGTACATGGAGTGCTAACCACTACGCCAAACCAGCACCCCTCAATAACCAATTTTCAGAGGCATCAAATCTCGTCCTAGGATATCAGAAAAAATACAATATCTCATTTTTTGAAAATTAAGGGGGTGTAAGGTCTTGTTTTCAAATTTATTATATGTAAGTATTAAATCATGCATCAGCATGATATGTCTCCTTTAATAAAATATATTCTGGTGAACTTTGATTATTGCGTGCCGATCTCCTTGCTTGTTGTGGCTCTACTCGGTTGTAACAGAGTAGTTGTCTTAAATTAATCCCTGTTGAGCATGTGTGTCCCCAATTCCATCTTGTCCTTAGTGTTTTATTTAAATGATAACTATATTTGTTTCACTTATTTATAAATATATGTAGTTTTTTCATTTCACGTAATATTATAAGTTAGGCATCATGACGGTCTGGATCTGGTTGAAGTCAAATTTATGACCACTGAAGAAAAGAAAATTAACGCAAGGGTGAAAGTATCTCTTATTACCCGCTATGATAACTTATGAATAAGAAAGAAATTAAAAAAAAAGTAAAATGCAACCTGGTTAATCCATTTTAAATCAGATAAAAAAAATAGAACTTAAAGATGCTATGAGGAGTTTCTAAGTAATTACAAAAAACTCTCCCTTTAAGATATATGCCTGATCAAAATACACACTTTAAGATGAGTTTTATAGCATCAAAATAGGTTATCTATAAATGCTATTCCTTAGCTTCGTGGTCGGGTCAGACAGGGCTGGACTGGCCTGGATACTCAACTTCAGGAACAAGACAATTAAAACTAGAGCAAATTTATATTATTCAGACACGTCTTAGAGCACCGGGCTGTAAGTAGAGATAGCCGGCTACAAAACTACGATACTAGGTTTTCCAAAAACTGCTTGTTGTCACACATCAAAAACTACCACTATGTAACTAGAAAGAGATACATTACCTTGTCTCTTTGCATCCTGTAAGTTGTTGAAAAAAAGAAGTTGTAAAGCGATGCAGAGTTCTGAGGAAGGTCTGAGCTGCATTCATTAGCATCACAACAAACACACGCTTTGGCTTGAGTCACGTCTTTACGACAGTCGCCGCGCATGCTCATGGGTAGCAGAGTCTTTATGACGCCGGAAATAAATTCTCCCCATAGCACCTTTAAGTCTAGAGCTCCTGTTAACTACTGCTGATGAAACAGGTCTGATGAATAATCCATACAGGAAACAGGGTTTGGTTTCTGTATGAGGGGATATCACAGTGTTTACGGTGGACACTGTGAAATAGAGCAATACAAAAACCCTGAGGTCACAATCTTTAATCCTAAAACACTAATAATGGGAAAAGAGAGAGGACAACATGTATCTCTGTGACACTGAGGTATTCTCTGCTTACATGTTTAATTTTTGAGATCAAAAATGTTATTTAATGTGTTAAATGTGGTTTTGTTTCTTCACACTCCACATGACTTTTTTTTGTGATTGTGTATTTTAAAAAATCCTTCTATATAAACACAAGTTCATGTTAACAGTGTGACACCAGAGCCTCCATCTGACCAGAACTCTGTGTTTTTTGAAACATTAAAAAGTCTTAGTGTGTTTTTTTTCTGCTGTTTCAGGTTTTTGTTCAGGCATTGAGGTCAGATGTAGCACTGTGACTACTACGGTGCTTTTGACTACTGGGGCAAGGGGACTCAAGTCACAGTTCATTCAGGTAAGCCGATTTTTAACATTTATTATCTGCATTTTCATATTTTACTTTTTTAAAACTGACTGTTGATGAAAAGGAAGTCAAAGTCAGAGCACATATGTATGATTTCAGGCAGTAAAATGAGAAAAAAGAGCAGAGATGCGATGCACGTGCAGATGTTTCCTTGAAAGAGTTTAAGAAGTTCTATTTTGGTTTTACAACTTAACGTCAAATATGGTTTTATCTAAACATGTTTTGTTTTTAGCTTGATTTAACTTCTGGGGATAGAGACCTGCAGTTTTCCATGTAAAATAGTTTGAAAATTGATTTTACAATGATTGTTTATTACTCCACATAGCCAGAGGTAAGTCTATTTAGTTTCTACGCAGCTATTTTTGAAGCTTTAAAGCAAAATCCCTACATTTCAAATTCAATACTGAATATACTCTTAATTATCAGGTGAATGACTTTACAAAATATAGCATTTATTTGAGCAGGGATGAAGAATTTTCCCCTCGCTCTTACGGTAAATTTCTGCACAATATGCTCACATCCTATGGCATGAACAATCACAGCTAAAAATCTGAATCTTATTAATTTAGTTGAAAATGAGAGCTAAATTATTACTTACAAGTGCATGCTGATTTAATGTCAATGCATCACATGGCAGTTTTGCTATGGGGCTATTAACATGTTTGCACTTTGACTGGAAAGAGAAAATAACAACAAAGAATATGTAAAACTGAACAAAAATGTGCTTTTTTTTCTTACTCTTAAAACTCAATCTTGTTTTAATAACTGCAGAAGCCTTAATTTTAATTAAAATTGAAACATGATTAGTTTTCTGGCCACATCTCTGTCTATTTATCTGTGCATGGATTACACAGACAAAAAAACTAAGCAATAAAAAAACACTTCTGTGTTCGGAGTTATAAGAAGTTCTGCTTTTTTATGAACAAGTATTTCAGTATGTGCTGATAAGATTTTATATTTTCCACTTTATTAAAGAAATAACATGTGAAGGTAATAAAACCAAGGGTTTAAATTGACCCTGGCCATGCCTTTTAATTACTAAACAATACATTTCTACTTAATTTATGTCCAGAAATCATTCTTGATGCTACCAATTACAATCTCACATGTGAAGATGATTACACTTCAAATAGTATGATTGTTAGACTTGGCTTGGCTGGCATTAAAAAATAATAATTATAAAGTGCAGCAATGAGGTATGCTTTGTAAATAGAAGCTGTTTTATCTCAGTGTACAGTTTATTAGTTTCTTCTTTTAGTATATTTTACCAGGCACATTCAGTTAGGTGAGTCAAGACGGGTTGTATGAACATTTAATCCTTAATTACATTGAACAATGTAACATAAAAACACTAACATAAACGTCTCATAAAATATTTCAGTAAGGACATGATGTACGAAAATTAGGTATGTGAATACTCGAGTTATCCAGAGTGAAGCAATTTTATTTTTGCTGCTCCTCAGACTTGTCTGCAAAAGTTTCGTGATGGTGCTCGAAAACTTTAGCGATCCATTTTATCATTTTTAATTCAGAAATATTTATGCTTCACTGTTGGTGAAATTATTCAAAGGCCTCTCTTTAAACCAGGTTTTGCTTTAAAATAAATTAAAAAGGTTTAAGTTGAAATCCTTAAAATTCTGGATGCGTTGGGTTTCTTTTCTTTTTTCTGAAAAATGGTATAAAAATAGATAATCTGGATAAACCCCAACAAGTGTAAAATCATTTACAGTAAAAATTTAACTAAAGTCCTGAATGCCCATTAGCTGATAAAACAGGTCCAAAGAATATTCAATGTAGGAAACAGGGTTTGGTTTTTGTATGAGGAAATATCACAGTGTTTTGGGTGGATACTGTGAAATAGAGCAATACAAAAACCCTGAGGTCACAATCTTTAATCCTAAAACCCTGATAAACAGGAAAGAGAGAGGACAGCATGTATCTCTGTGAAACTGAGGTGATCTTTGTTTAAATGTTTAATTTTTGTGATCAAAAATGTTATTTAATGTGTTAAATTTGGTTTTGTTTTTTCCTCAAGCTCCACATGACTTTTTTTTGTGATTCTGTTTTTTAAAAAATCCTTCTATATAAACAGAAGCTCATGTTAACAGTGTGACACCAGAGCCTCCATCTGACCAGAACTCTGTGTTTTTTGAAACATTAAAAAGTCTTAGTGTGTTTTTTTTCAACTGTTTCAGGTTTTTGTTCAGGCATTGAGGTCAGATGTAGCACTGTGACTACTATGGTGATGCTTTTGACTACTGGGGCAAGGGGACTCAAGTCACAGTTCATTCAGGTAAGTCACTTTTAAACATTTATTATCTACAGTTTAATTTTTTACTTTTTTAAAACTGACTGTTGATGAAAAGGAAGTCAAAGTCAGACCAGATCTGTATGATTTTAGGCAGTAAAATGAGAAAAAAGAGCAGAGAGGTGATGCACGTGCAGATGTTTCCTTGAAAGAGTTTAAGAAGTTCTATTTTGGTTTTACAACTTAACGTCAAATATGGTTTTATCTAAACATGTTATTTTTTAGCTTGATTTAACTTCTGGGGATAGAGACCTGCAGTTTTCCATGTAAAATAGTTTGAAAATTGATTTTACAATGACTGTGTATTACTCCACATAGCCAGAGGTAAGTCTATTTAGTTTCTACACAGCTATTTTTGAAGCTTTAAAGCAAAATCCCTACATTTCTAATTCAATACTGAATATACTCTTAATTATCAGGTCAATAACTTTACAAAATATGACATTTAACTGAGCAGGAATCTGTCATCAAAATCTCATTCTTATGGTAAATTTCTGCACAATATGCTCACATCCTATGGCATGAACAATCACGGCTAAACATCTGAATCTTATTAATTTAGTTAAAAATGAGAGCTTAATTATTAATTACAATTACATGCTGATTTAATGTCAATGCATCACATGGCAGTTTTGCTATGGGGCTATTAACATGTTTGTACTTTGACTGGAAAGAGAAAATAACCCACAAAGAATATGTAAAACTGAACAAAAATGCTTTATTCTTACTTTTAAAACTCAATCCTGTTTTAATAACTGCAGAAGCCTTAATTGTAATTTAAATTGAAACATGATTAGTTTTCTGGCCCCATCACAGTCTATTTATCTGTGCATGGATTACACGGACAAAAAGAACCAAACAATAAAAAAGCACAGGTGTGTTTGGAGTAACAAGTTTTATCCGTGCTCAAGAAGTTCTGCTTTTTTATGAACAAGAATTTCAGTACGTGCTCATAAGATTTTATATTTTCCAGGTTATTAATGAAATAACATGTGAAGGTGATAAAACCAAGGGTTAAATTGTCCCTGGTCATGCCTTTTAATTATTAAACAATACATTTCTACTTAATTTATCTATAGAAATCATTCTTGATGCTACCAATTACAATCCCACATGTGATGATTACACTTCAAATAGTATGATTGTTAGACTTGGCTTGGCTGGAATAAAAAAAAAAGAAAAAAGAAGTGCAGCAATGAGGTATGCTTTGTAAATAGAAGCTGTTTTATCTCAGTGTACAGTTTATTAGTTTCTTCTTTTAGTATATTTTACCAGACACATTCAGTTAGGTGAGTCAAGACGGGTTGGTTAAACATTTAATCCTTAATCACAATGAACAATGTAACATAAAAACACTAACATAAACGTCTCATAAAATATTTCAGGAAGGACATGATGTACGAAAATTAAGTATGTGAATACTCGAGTTATCCAGAGTGAAGCAATTTTATTTTTGCTGCTTCTCAGACTTTTCTCAAATTTAACAGAACAACCTGTCGGCAAACCTTTATGATGGTGCTCGAAAACATCAATCCATTTTATTTTTTATTCAGAAATATTTACTGCTTCACTGTTGGTGAAATTATTCAAAGGCCCCTCATTTAAACCAGGTTCTAAAAAATTATTTAAAAAAGGTTTAAGTTGAAATGCTTAAAATTCCAGGTGCGTTAGGTTTTATTCTTTTTTCTGAAAAATAGTATAAGAGTAGATAATCAGGATAAAGAATCCAACATGTTTCCAAATCAAATGAAGAAAGGCTGATGAATTTAGTTAAATAACCCCCCACTGTGATCTCCTGCAGTTTTAAAATCACAAAAGGTGTAAAATAATTTACAGTAAAAATGTAACTTAAGTTTTAAGTGCCCGTTAGCTGATAAAACAGGTCTGATGAATAATCCATACAGGAAACAGGGTTTGGTTTTTGTATGAGGGGATATCACAGTGTTTTGGGGTGGGCGCACTGTGAAATAGAGCAATACAAAAACCCTGAGGTCACAATCTTTAATCCTAAAACCCTGATAAAGGGGAAAGAGAGAGGACAACATGTATCTCTGTGACACTGAGGTGATCTTTTTTTAAATGTTTAATTTTTGTGCTGAAAAATGTTATTTAATGTGTTAAATGTGGTTTTGTTTCTTCACACTCCACATGACTTTTTTTTGGGATTCTGTTTTTAAAAAAATCCTTCTATATAAACAGAAGCTCATGTTAACAGTGTGACACCAGAGCCTCCATCTGACCAGAACTCTGTGTTTTTTGAAACATTAAAAAGTCTTGGTGTGATTTTTTCTGCTGTTTCAGGTTTTTGTTCAGGCATTGAGGTCAGATGTAGCACTGTGATGCTTTTGACTACTGGGGCAAGGGGACTCAAGTCACAGTTCATTCAGGTAAGCCACTTTTAAACATTTATTATCTACAGCTTCATTTTTTACTTTTTTAAAACTGACTGTTGATGCAAAGGAAGTCAAAGTCAGAGCACATATGTTTGATGTCAGGCAGTAAAATGAGAAAAAAGAGCAGAGAGGTGATGCACGTGCAGATGTTTCCTTGAAAGCATCAGAGAAGTTCTATTTTGGTTTTACAACTTAACGTCAAATACGGTTTTATCTAAACATGTTATTTTTTAGCTTGATTTAACTTCTGGGGATAGAGACCTGCAGTTTTCCATGTAAAATAGTTTGAAAATTGATTTTACAATGACTGTGTATTACTCCACATAGCCAGAGGTAAGTCTATTTAGTTTCTACACAGCTATTTTAAAAGCTTTAAAGCAAAATCCCTACATTTCTAATTCAATACTGAATATACTCTTAATTATCAGGTCAATAACTTTACAAAATATAACATTTAACTGAGCAGGAATCTGTCTTCAAAATCTCATTCTTATGGTAAATTTCTGCACAATATGCTCACATCCTATGGCATGAAAAATCTGAATCTAATTAATTTAGTTGAAAATGAGAGCTTAATTATTAATTACAATTACATGCTGATTTAATGTAAATGCATCACATGGCAGTTTTGTTATGGGGCTTTTAACATGTTTGCACTTTGACTGGAAAGAAAAAATAACCTTCAAAGAATATGTAAAACTGAACAAAAATATTTTTTCTTAATCTTATAACTAAATCTTGTTTTGATAACTGTAGAAGTCTTAACTGTAATTTAAATTGAAACTTAACCACTTTTCTGGCCCCATCTCTGTCTATTCATCTGTGCATGGACAACACGGACAAAAAAAACTAAGCAATGAAAAACACATTTGTGGTTGGATTTATGTTTCACCATTGCTCAAGAAATTCTACTTTCCTATGAACAAGTATTTCAGTATGTGCTTGTAAGATTGTATTTTTTCCATAAAATATGTTGCACATGGAGCTGGTGATGGCGAACTCTGACATCTGGGAGGTCAATATTCTGGTTATTAATAAAATAACACGTGAAGGTAATAAAACCAAGGGTTTAAAAATTAACCCTGACCATGCCTTTTAATTATTAAACAATACATTTCTACTTGATTTATCTACAGAAATCATTCTTGATGCTACCAATTACAATCCCACATGTGAAGATGATTACACTTCAAATAGTATGATTGTTAGACTTGGCTTGGCTGGAATAAATAAAAAAAAAAGTACAGCAAAGTAGCACGCTTTCAAATAGAAGCTGTCACCTCAGTTTACATTTCTTATTTTCTCCTGTTTATATATTTTACCAGGCACATTCAGTTAGGTGATTAAAGACAGGTTGGTTAAACATTTAATCCTTAATCACATTGAACAATGTAACATAAAACACAACCATAAAAGTGTCATAAAATATTTCAGTAAGGGCATAATGGATGAAAATTAAGTGTGTGAATACTTGTAAATTTCCAGAGTAAAGCAATTTTATTTATGTTGCTTCTCAGACTTGTCTCAAATTAACAGTATAACCTGTCTGCAAACCTTTATGATGGTGCTCGAAAACTAAACAGTCCATTTAATTTTTTATTCAGAAATATTTACTGCTTCATTGTTGGTGAAATTATTCAAAGGCCCCTCATTTAAACTAAGTTTTGCTTTAAAAAAAAAAGAAGTTTTAGGTTGAAATGCTTAAATTTCCTGATGCGTTGGGTTTCTTTTCTTTTTTTATGAAAAATAGTATAAGAGTAGATAATCAGGATAAAGAATCCAACATGTTTCCAAATCAAATGATGAAGAAAGGCTGAAGAATTCAGTTAAATAACCCCCCACTGTGATCTCCTGCAGTTTTAAAATCCCAACAGGTGCAAAATCATTTACAGTAAAAATTTAACTCAAGTCTTAAGTGCCTGTTAGCTGATAAAACAGGTCTGATGAATATTCAATGCAGGAAACAGGGTTTGGTTTTTGTATGAGGGGATATCACAGTGTTTTGGGTGGGCGCACTGTGAAATAGAGCAATACAAAAACCCTGAGGTCACAATCTTTAATCCTAAAACCCTGATAAAGGGGAAACAGACAGGACAACATGTATCTCTGTGACACTGAGGTGATCTTTGTTTAAATGTTTAATTTTTGTGATCAAAAATGTTATTTAATGTGTTAAATGTGGTTTTGTTTCCTCACACTCCTGGTGAATATTCTGTGTGATTCTGTATTTTAAGAGGTCATTCTGAATTTAATGAAGTTCATGTTAACAGTGTGACACCAGAGCCTCCATCTGACCAGGACTCTGTGTTTTTAGAAACATTAAAAAGTCTTGGTGTGATTTTTTCTGCTGTTTCAGGTTTTTGTTCAGGCATTGAGGTCAGATGTAGCACTGTGACTACTTTGACTACTGGGGCAAGGGGACTCAAGTCACAGTTCATTCAGGTAAGCCACTTTTAAACATTTATTATCTACAGTTTAATATTTTTATTTTTTAAAAAACTGACTGTTGATGAAAAGGAAGTCAAAGTCAGACCAGATCTGTATGATTTTAGGCAGTAAAATGGAAAAAAAGAGCAGAGAGGTGATGCACGTGCAGATGTTTCCTTGAAAGAGTTAAAGAAGTTCTATTTTGGAAAACTCCCTGTAGAGGATGGTTTAATTTTAACATCTTTTTTAGCCTGTTTTTAACTGCTTGTGATAGAGGTCTGCAATTTTTAATGCAAAATTGTTCGAAAACTAATTTTAAAATGACTCTTTATAACTCCACAAAGCCAGGGGTAAGTCTGTTCGTCATTACGCAGCTACTTTTCAAGGTAAAATACAAGATCGCAACATTTCTAATTCAATACTGAATATATTGTAGATTATCGAGTGATTATCGGGTCACAAAATATGACATTTATTTAAAATATTAAGACACTGGCTCCATCGGTACACTGCAGATTCAGCTGATCATAGTTTTCACTTGTTCTGAGAATTTCATTTTAATTTTTAAGTTACATGAAAAATCTGAATCTCATTTATTTGGTCAGAAAATGAGAGCTTAAATATTTATTTATTATATTTACAAGCTGATTTTATGCATCATATGGCTTTCTTGTTATAGGTGTGATTAACATGTTTACACTTTGGCCGTGAAGAGAAAAATGAAAAAGTGCAGAAGTGAGACTGTGCAAAACTTTTTCTTAAAATTGCAGATTTTTTGTTACTCTTAAATCTCATCAATTATGAAAACTGTGGAAGCCGTAAGTGTAAATTAAATTAAACCATGATTAGTTTTCCGGCACATTACGTCCAACTCTTTATCCGTGTATGGACTACGTAGACAAAACTTAACAAAAATAACAACTGGGGTGGGATTTATAAGTTATGTCAGCACCTAAGAACTCATGATTTCTTATGAACAAGTATTTACGTATGTGTTCATACATTTTAATTTTTTCCAAAAAAAAACATTTTTGCACACAGAACTGCTTAAAAAGATAATATTCAAAACTGATGAACAAAAAATGAAAAAAGGACTGTCATTCTTAAATCTAATAGGTCTAATTTTAATGACAATAGGAGCCTTTATTGTGAGTAAAGTTGAAACATTATTGTTTTCTTGTCCTATCAATGTAAAAATATTTATCTGACCACACGGACAAAAATGAAAAATAAAAAAAACAGTTAAAGCGGGAGCAATAGTTTATATCAGGGCTCCAGAAATCCTGCTGTCTAGTGAACAAGTATTTGAGTATGTGTTTGTACGGTTTTATAGTTTCCAAATAAAAATGTGTTGCACACAGAACTACTAGAACTGCCAGAATATAAAGTTATTAGTTATATAATGAAAAAAATGTGAAGGTAAATGAGTGTTTAACTTGTCCTTGTCCATGACTGTTAATCCTTCAACAATACATTTCTTTAAAATTATCTCCTTAAATCACTCTGGCTCTACTAATTAAAATCCCACATGTGCAAATACTTACACGTCAAATAATATGATTCTTAACTCTGGCATTACTGGCATGAAGAAATTGTTGTTTTATTCTGCAGCAATGTTTCAAGCTTTGCAAATAGAAGCTGTGGTATCTTTGTGTACTGTTTATTTTCCTTCTTTTTATATATTTTAATAGGTACATTCAGCTAGGTGAGTCAAGATGAGTTGATTAAACACTTCATTATATTCAATAATACATAATACAATCAATAATTTAACATAAAACACTACATGCTATAAGCGGGTAATAAAACTATTTTAGTAAGGAAATTATAGAAGAATACTCAAGTATGTAAGTACTTTTAGTTATCCCAGAGTGTAACCATTATACTTCTGCTTGCTTCTCAGACTTGTCTTACATTTAAAAGCAAACTGTCTGCAAACGTTTATCAATCAATAACTTTTATAGTTCCACTGTAAATGGCTTTATTCAATGGTCTCTCGTATAAGCCTGGCTTTGCTTTAAAAATCATTAAGAAAGGTTCAGGTTAAAATGCTTAAATTTCCTGATACGTGGGGCTTTCCATCTTTTTTCTATGAAATTGTTAAAGAAAAATATGTTCTGGATAAAATGAAAAAAATCCATCATGTTTCCAAATCAAATGATGAAGCAAGTGCAGACATAAATGTTCTAGAATTTACTGCAATTAAAATCAAACTGTGATCTATGGCACATTTCAAATCTCAGCAGTGTAACATCATTCACGGTAAAAAACATGTTAAAATATTTCAACTGGACAATTTGCAGCATATATTTGCAGCTTTTCATAGGTTTAAATGTTCCCTGTCTTCTTATTTTGAGTTAAAGTGCACCTGTTTCCGATGATACTTTATCTATAGCATCTATAGTACACTATAATTTCAATTATTATTATTAACATATATATTTCACATCTTTGCTTGGCTTACTTTACTTAATTTTTACTACTGCCATGGCCATTTGTGGTCATAGTGATGTGCTCTTGTTGTACTGATTTTATTTAATATATTTTACTATTTATTTATTTTTCCTCTTGGGTTGTGCTGATGTCTGTGTTTGTGGGGATTTCTTTGTTTTTTTTGTGTTGTTGTTGTTGTAGATTATTGACTGTGTTTTGTCTCAGTTCATCCAAGACCCCCTTGAAAGCGAGAGGCTTCCTCTCAAGGGGTTTATCCTACTCAAAAAAATGTCTGAAATGCTTAAATTTCCTGATACGTGGGGCTTCCTATCTTTTTTCTATGATATTGTTTAACAGAAAGATGTTCTGGATAAAAAAAAAATCAACAATTTCAGACATAAATGCTCAAGAATTTACTGCAATTAAAATCCAGCTGTGATCTACGGCACTTACGGTAACATCATTTACGGTAAAAAAATGTGTTAAAATGTTTTAACTGGACAATTTGCAGCATAGGTATTCTGCTAAACAATATTTTGCAAAGGATAAAATTGTGTTTAGGGCAGTAAAATGGACCAATCATTATAATGAATCTCTGAAAATATTCTTTTTTTAACATTGGTTTAAAAAAGAATAATGACCTTAAATTGCAATTTCATTCTCATGAGAAATTTCACTGGGAAAAAAAAAATAGGTCATAATAATTGCAAAACAGTATTTTTCCCAGATCAATCAACCCTGAAATTACCTTTCATAAATATTAATGAAACAGTTTGTAATTGTTATCTTGTGTGATAAATGAAATATGATTTAAGAGGTGTTTGCAAGTTTTCTGTTCCGAGAAGCGAGAGCTGGAAAAGATACAAAAAGGAGAAGTGTTTCTGTTGTTGGGGTTAAACTATGGAATGATGCAAATATTAATTTAAAAACCTGCAATTCATGTTATATCTTCAGAAAAATGGTCTCAAAAGTTATCTTTGAAAATTATAAGTGTTGATGATGTAATTATATTGTTAATGTTGATTCTTTATATTTGGTTTTTGGTAGTTTATGTTGGTTAAATATTTGGGCTAGGCTCAGATAAGCATTTTGCTTCTGCCTATGCCTTTTCAGTCACTACTTATAAGAATTCTGGTTTGTTTAAAATGTCTATTTTGTGACAAATATTGTACAATGTATGCTGACTGAATAAAAATCCTACCTAATCCTACCTATAAATATGAAATAGTTTGAAACAAGCAGATGTGATCATTTAATTGAGTCTCTATAAACTGGACCTTTATTTAACTTTTATCACTTTTTTTTCAGGATCTGCTCCACAAGTGTTTCCGGTGATTCAATGTGGCCCAAGTGCAGGTGAAATCACTGTTGGCTGTCTGGCAAAGGACTTTAACCTAACTCCCTTCAAATGGACGGATGCCGGTGGGAATAACCTTCAGTTTGTGCAATATCCTGCAGCTGTCAGCAGCAGCAGCTCCATCGGTCTGAGTGTGATGAAAGTGACAAAATCTGACTGGGATTCAGGGAAACAGTTCAGCTGCTCTTTAGATTATCCTGGAAGCCCCCCAAGTGTGACACTGCAAGGTATGACATATTAACCTGACAATTATTACAGTTATTTTATGCCTTATTGCAATAGCCAGGTATGTTTCATGTCTTAATGTTACATTCACTGGAAAAAAGTTGATTTCTGACGGATTTAGGTCTAAAATAGTCTCCACTCTTTTTTTGTCCAGTAAGAACAACAGAGGAACCCAAAGTTACTCCAGCAGTTACTCCAGCAGTTACCACCAAAGTTACTCCAGCAGTTACTCCAGCAGTTACCACCAAAGTTACTCCAGCAGTTACTCCAGCAGTTACCACCAAAGTTACTCCAGCAGTTACCACCAAAGTTACTTCAGAAGTTACTACCAAAGGTACTTGTTATACAATCTAAAGTCAAAATTTCAAGAATATCGCTAAAATGACGACAAATGACATTTCAACTTTTATCAAGCAATGCTTATTCAACTGTAACCTCGTCATTTTAACTTTATTCTTGAAATTTTGACTCCCTCAAAATTCTTTTCTCCATCTAACACGGCCCTAATTAGGGATGTAACAATATGAAAATTCTGCATCTCGGTTATTGTGACCAAAATTTTCACGGATCATTATTATCGCGGTATTGTTGCAGTGAGCTCAAAATGTTCAAAAAATTACTTTAACACAGGATTGAAATCATTTAACCCCTTTAATATAATAATCATAACACTTCTTTTTTTCTTTTTTGTCAGTACATTAGTCAAGAAATGCTCTTTGAGTACATTATTTTACCCTTCTTTCATAAGAAATAAAAGCAAAAAAGTCTGGCAAGTATTTGTCATTATTATGTTATAAGCACTTAAATTGTGTGTAATTACAAGAAAAGAAAAAACAGATGAGAACTTTAAACAGGATTCTCTTCATAAACAATTGTAAATGAACATGGCCATATTTTGAGACAGCCAAAAATAAATGTAACCTATTTTACATACACTCAAACATTTTAGTTTGCCTTCAGCATTAGTGTCCATGTTACAGCTCGTTATATTTGACGATAGTCCCTGAAGGAGTTAGCCCCCTTCATGACTCTTTTCTGCTCTCCCCTCTCCCTGACAGATCTCCTTGACATCTTCTTTAATATTTACAAATTACGTTTGACTACATCCATAAAACACGAACTTTGACGGAAAAAGACGATCAATTTGAAAATACGGCGAATACGCAGCAAAAGAATAGCAAGAACACACTCCAGAATGATACTAATGCTGTTAATTACACAATTTATACATTATTTAGACAAAAAATACTGATAACTACCTGTAATTCACTCATGTATGGCTCACTGAATCCCCTCTCTCTCTACCTCTACGGCTCGGTCTGCTCATTTACTCGAGGAGTTACAGCAGTTTCAATCGCCCACGTCATTTTCTTTCGCCGCAGCTTCATGTTTAAACAGGGTGACTGTCTCCTATCTGTTTCCCCTTGGCATCCTTGTAAAATCTAAAATTCATCCAGACTTCAGAGTCCGTGTTGAGAGGGAAAGTCTTCACTTCACTGGTTCACCTCCAACTTTCTCAAACTTAACTCTGATAAAACAGAACTCCTCCTGGTCGGTACACAATCCAATTTATCCAAAGTTGACAGTTTCTCCCTCACCATAGACCACTCCACAGTATCCCCCTCCCCTCAGGTTAAGAGTCTGGGTGTCATCCTCGACAGCTCTCTGTCTTTTCACTCTCATATCAATAACATCATCTGGTCTGCATACTTCCACCTACGTAATATCAACCGCCCCTCCCTCACCCCTCACACCACGGCCATCCTGGTCCACAGCCTCGTCACCTCCCGAATCGATTATTGCAACTCACTCCTCTTTGGTGCCCCCCACAAATGCCTCCATAAACTTCAAATGGTTCAAAACTCCGCAGCCCAGATCATCACCAGAACCCCCTCCCTTCATCACATCACCCCCGTCCTCCAGCAGCTTCACTGGCTCCCCATTAAGTGGAGAATTCACTTCAAAATCCTGCTGTATACTTTCAAGGCCATTCACAACCTCGCATAGCTTTCAGCCGCTCTGCTCCCAAACTCTGGAACTCTCTCCCCCTGGACCTCAGAGACATTGACTCCCTTTCCCACTTCACATCAAAACCCATCTGTTCCAAACTGCTTATTCCCTTTAATTTTCCACCCTCATTTAACTGTGCCACTCTTGTATGTTGTTATTTATTTATCTTAATTGTGCTTTTAATGCAGTGTGTTTTCATTATGTATGTTGTAAAGTGTCCTTGGGTGCTTAGAAAGGCGCCTTTAAATAAAATGTATTATTATTATTATTATTATTATTATTGTAGTGTCTCTAACTTTGGCTCTCAGACTCAGAGGCCAAACAGTGCAAACTGCGCATGTGCGCCTCCCATGAGGCTGCTTAATCGAGGACAGATACATAGATCGGGCTTTTCCAGTCAAAGAGCAGCATCACTGTGAGTTACTGAGGCAGTGTGGTGATAGAAAACGGTATAACGGTAATCTTAATAGGACACGGTAATGATTTCCATGGGAAATTTACCACTGTTTACCATTTTACCGGTAACCGTTACATCCCTAGATCTAATGCTCTTCCTTAGAGCTGCAACTCACAAATCAGCAGATTTTTATTTAACAATAGTAACAGAATTATTAGCAAAGTAAGAACTTATTTGATACTGAAATAAGCCATTTTAAAAGTACAGTAAGTGTAAATTCTGTTGTTGATGATCCTTGCTCATGAAAAGTGTCTCTTTCAGGGCGGAAGATCCCTAAAGTGGAGGTCTACGTCCCCCCAGAGGTTGACATTGCTAACGACGAAAATGTCCGCCTGGTGTGTCTGGTGTCTGTGTCTGGACTGGATCGTTACAAGATTGTCTGGTCAGAGCAGACAGGACAGAAGACCGGTCAATATGAGAATGGTTTTGACTTTGCCACTCAGAAGACTGGGGAAGAGACCATAATCACAAGTATTTACAACACAACTAAGACCAAGTGGAACAGCAGATATTTGTATGAGTGCTGCGTCTTATTGGCTGGAGAGAGAGACCCCATCAATCGAAAGGAAGTGTCCAAGGCCAATGGTAACAGCCTTGAATGCAGATGAAAGATCATTTGGCTCTTATGATGCTGTTAAGTGCTCATGTCTGTCCTGTGTTTGTGCAGTGGGGGGGTGAACCTCCTGTCGTGTCAACAGTCTTTGTCATTGTAAAAAAAAACATTCACGTTCATGTCAAAAATGTATTGTGATCTGTCTTTGTCACAAATGCTAACAACCTGTTCAGTGTGCTGAGTGTTTCAAATAAATGTTGCATTGAAGAGTTTGTTGCCTGATTATGAATAACTTCACACATAACTGAAAAATTTAAAAATATAACAAAACAAAGGATTTCATGTCACCACACAGAGGAGCTGTTAGGCTGACCTCCACACATACATGAGAGACAAACACAAACACCTCTAATCTAACCACTGATGCTTTCTTCTTCTTAGATGGTCCTTCACAGACAGTTGAGAGTTGTGCTCTGCACTGCATAGACGATGCCGATCGAGAGGATGAGTTCAGCAGCTTGTGGTCTACATCCTCCTCTTTCATATTCCTCTTCATATCCTCTCTCCTCTATAGCATGATAATCAGCCTGGTCAAGGTAAACATGAAGGCATTTCTGCATTTTATTCCACTGAGTTTACTCTGAGCAGAAGTTTACACTTTTATGAATCAGACAAAAGGTACAAATGAGTCGAAGCGTTGGAGAAAAAATGCAGTTCATGTAGGAAACAGCTAACACAGCTGTACCGGCATCACTTCTCTCTATTCAGCCCTGTTTATAAGCCTTCTGCTTGAAATTGACATGCCCATAAAGAAAGGAGTGTATCTCTGCAACCACAAGGTCTATTTGAATTATTCTGGTGTCATAATAAAAGTAACACTTGAGAGATTTGTCCAGATGTGTAATTATCAGTATATGTGTTACTTGGACAGAGTAAATGAAGAAAGAAGTCAGAATAATTTAAAAATTTCATCCTCGCCTAAAACAAAAAATATTTTTTTATTGTGAATATCTCTTAGAAATGATGCTGGGGTGGCTTAAAAATCTACAAATAAATAATAAAATATTCATATCATCTCTGCACAGGATTATTGTTACATAGTGATGCACAGCAAAATTACAAAGGTTTTATAGCAATATGGTCAGGCGAGGATTTTGAAAAACGGTGCATATTGAGCCAAAGGTCAAAAATATATGTATTTTGTCAAATAATAGCTGTATAATAATATAATATTTAATATTAAATACTGCTTTGTGCAGTACTAAAGACACAAAATGGGGTCCCTTGGGACTACAGTGGAAAACATCCATTTCTTTCAGTCTTTAGAGCAGCGGTCAGCAAGTAATGGCCCGTCTCCAATAATATCTGGCCCGCTAGATGAAATTGAAAATCTGATTTAATAGGGGCAGGGATGTGCTGGCCATCGGGGAAACCGAGAAAGGTCCCGAACAGCCGGCACACCTAGACGGCCGGCGACCACGGCGCGCGCCACTGAAAAAAATCCTGGGCAGATTTTCAGCCCCAGCATGTCCCTGAAAAGGACTATTTAAAAAAAAAAAAAAAAAGCAAAATTATTTAGCTGCTATCACAAAAAACGACAATCATAGCCCAATCCTAAAAATCTTTTTTTATAAATCTTTATTAAAGTAATGGAAATTACTGACTTTTTTATGAAATGTGTGGAGGAAAAAATATAGTTGGCTATGGCACATAGTCAACTATATCCATGATATAGTTGGCTATGATGACTTAAAAGACAGTCAAGTTGCTGATTAGAGACAGCAGCTTTATTACCAAGTTACTATTATAAGCAGTTGTATAACGCAGACACAGTGGAGTTAAAGCAGTAATATACACTAATGGTCTGAGAAATAAAGCTACTTTATTTAAAACAAAAATTACCCTACATTTTGTATTCACACGATATAAAAGTAGCCCATAGATAAGGGAAAAGGTTTTTATAAACAAAAAACAAAGGGAGAGCGAGAGAAAGAAAAAATGTTTCTGATTCATGTGGTGTTTTGGCCCACAATTCAGTTGCTCAGAAAAATTTTGGCCCAATGCCAAACTTACCTGCCGACCCCTGCTTAAGAGAATTCTAGAAATGTTCTGAGATTTCAACAACGTCTGACAAGTTAATGTCCAAATATGAAAAACTGGCCTATCCCAAGACTGTTAATTAATCCTTAGAATATATCCACATTCATATTGGGATTAACACCAAAATCACAATGGGCTAACACTGAGATAACAATGGGCAGAGATGAAAAGTCATTTAATACACAGGAAAATGACCATGAAAATAATATTTCCTAATTTAGTGGCTCTAAAATGCTATGGCAGCACACATTGGTGAGCCTTTAGATAAATCCAGGAGTGCCTCAGGAATTTGTGCAGCCATGTTTCATCAATACAATTATGTCAGAGCTCATCAGCTACAATTCAACAAGGACCAATTTTTCTTGAAATAAGAGGGCAGGGTTTAATAATAAATTTACTAATCTATAAGTGGTTTAATATGTTATTTGTCTCTAAACTGTGCATAATTTCTTTACATCAAAAGTGATAACAGACCATATCACCTTTATTAGATGTTCTCTTGGGGCAGCTATAACATCTTAGCTACTACTCTCTGGGCCAAACTGGGTTTGACTCTTGATCAGTAAAGAAGATCAAACATGAAGTCATTTCTAATAAAAAAAAAAGATGAATCCCAATTGTTTTGAAGGTTCCAGAGAGAGTTGAAGGAATTTAATGACAAAAACATATCCTTAACACCACAACAATATTTTCATTGAGCATGAGTCGGAGGCTATGGGGGTATTTTACATGTTTCAACTTGTATATAACCAAAAAAATAATAGAAATGAATGAGCAGCGGAGAATAGAGATGAAATAGACCATATTGCAATGTTTTAAAGCTAAAATCCAAAGATGTTTAAACGCATTGATATTTGTAAAGTTAGAATGAAAAAAATGCGCTTTAAAGGTCCCACATCCTGCAAAATCAATTATCTTTTAATGCTGTTAGAAAGAGTTTGGGGAGCAGAAGAACGTGACCTTTAACTAAACTTTTCCAGGAAAAAGCTTGATCCCTCTTTAAAGAAAAAAAGCTCTGATTTATTTCCAGGGGGTTTTTCATCTTATAGCATTTAAATCTTTACTAACAGATAGAGGCCATTACCGTTCTGAAAAATCAGTCATAATTTGACCAGCCAATCAGTGCAGAGCTCATTACCATAGCACCCTTGAAGCCGCCCCACCTCCTCATTATGAGCCTTTTCAAAGGGGAGAGAAATAGAGCTGCATCTGATCCACTTTCATTTAGTTTAGATTAAATTTGGCTTCAACCAAACCTTGCTTAATCAATCCCAAGACATGATGTAAGAGGTCAAACACACAAGGACGTAGGAGCTTTAATTCTATGTTGAAAACTGTGTTTAAAAAGTCAAAGTAAATTAAATTTTCCACCTTTAAAATCTGAGCTATTATTAAAATATATATTCAATGTCAGCTCAGAAAAGTTACTGCTGGACAAGTTAAACTGGATTGTTTTTATGAAGGGTTTCAATGCAATAACCGTGAGAAATTACTTCAATTTTAGGTAATAATCCTCAATGTATCTAATTCTTAATACTTAATGATCAGACCCTGTAACATCACATAAGAAGACTGATAATCTCCAACCATTAGTTCATCAATGTGGTTTCAAATCACAAAATCTTACAGTAACTGATCTCATGTTCTTTGTGTGTATGTGTTTGTGGATCTTATAAAATGAAGCATGAAGAAAAATGAAAATTCTGCATAACATAAATTGTCTTAGATCAGCTGCAAACCAAAAAGGCACAGCGATCATTTGTGGGTCAAATCTTGGCAAATGACAAGGTGACTAGTCTAAGCATGCTACTGTGACAATCTGTAAGTGGAAGTCAATATTTTTTCCTGACGTTACCTTTTGTTTTTCAGATGAGAAGTCAATGAGAGGAGGAACAGAGATGGCTTGGACAACTAAACGTGTTCCTCTTGGAAACAGCATCCATAAATCTGGGGCTACAGGACTCAGAGGCAGGAAGCACCAATGGCTGATGTGTTACTGTGAATAAGTAGCTTTTTTCTGTACTTTCACTTCTTACACTTTAACCTGGAATTATTCTATTTACTTAAGTTAATTTAACTGTGAAAGCCACATTTCACAAGATTAAACTATCATTATTGTAAAGTGAATAACTAAATTCCAAGAAGGCACTGGAGGACATTCAAGCTTCCTGTCTATTACCTGGAAGGCCAGTTGATTGGCTTGCCCGAGTCACATGACCATCAGGTGCTCTCTTTGCAGAGACAAAGAAGAAGGCAGCCTCAAATTCACCTACTATACTAGCAGTGCGTACTTATTAACCCAAAATGTAGTCTGCAGTATACAGTATGCATACAAATGCAAAAGTTGCAGTTTGCATCAGACCAGTCTGCTTCGCCCTAAAAGGGCTTTTGGGTACTCTGCACCACCAGACTGGAATGTTTTGCAGAATGACTTTAAGCTCAAGGAGCTGGGGCCTGTACTACGAAGCTGGATTAGCTCTTAGAGAGATAACTTCCTGGATAAGTTTCGGATTTTCCGCACTACGAATGTGGATCTCTTTTTATCCAGACACGTTGCCCCGGTAACTGATGCTGAACGCCAAACCTGGTCCGGAGCAGGTTAAGTTCCAGGATAAGAGCTCACGGGGTGTGACAGACCGCCCGCTGACCAATCGGTTCTCTCGGGCTGGCATAAAAGACCGCACAGTCACCAATTTGCTGTCTTGGAAAATGGCTTGTCCATTTCTGCCAGAACCGTTAATGTCGGTGCACAAATTGTAAGAGGAGCGCTTCGTCTGGAGCGCTTTTTCGTGACAGAAGTAATCGGCTTGATTTACCAGAAGAAATCTTGTACGAGAGGAACAGATTTTCACGGGAGGGACTTCTATACATCTGTGACCTGCTGGAGCCTTACGTGGCAAATAATGCACTAAAAAAATTAATTGCGTTTAGACAAATGTAGAGTATTTATTAGTATGTTGACCATGATGTTTTAGGAACAATAATGGACATAGAAAAATCGTTCTTGTAAGTATTTTTATGTTATTTCTGTCATTGGTGTTAACATATTTTAGGTTACAATCACAGATTCATGAATGCAATAAAATTAATCTAAAGGCACATATCACAACATCTGAAGACTGCTGACAAAACTCCATGAAATAAAACAGTAACTTGTTTAATTCAAACTATTTGACATTATTTCTCAATGTCAGTGATAACGTTTGATCCGAGGATGTTTACTTCTGATAAAAGACAACACATGCTGATAATTGTACTGAACTTTATTATGATTAAAGTCAAGTATCAATAATTTTGATTTAAAGTTCAATTACAATTACATAAGTAATCATCATATCTTAAATGTTGTCTAATGTAATATGATCTCCAAATTTTGGTAGTAACACCATGACACCGAGGGACATAATTTAGTTTGAAGAAATATTTTTAAATATCTAATTTACATTTAATTTCATTCATAGATTTATCCCAGTGTTATCAACACTGTCCATTTATTATTTTAATTAACAAAAAAGAGGAAATGTTTTACACTGTCCAATAGCGGTGGATCATGACAGTGGGACGAATGTTGTTTTAGATCCAAAGTACAATAAAAGTGAAATTAAATATTATATTTAGGCTAATTATATTACATTTAAAATAAAAAAGATAATTATTCATCACCATTTAAAAGACTATTTAATTACATAATTTTGGTTTAATGTGGACGAGTTCTTTATTACATTTTAAGTGATTTGTGTTTCTGGAAAATGTAGGAAAATGTGGAAAATGTGCCGGAAATCCCTCCGGCTTCTCGCGGCTACAGTCGTGTTGCTCCTGGCCTGGATAATACTGCGGTACTCCTCATACTTCTGCAGGATTATTTGCTGCTCCTCCGTGAAGTAGGCTGCTCTCTTCTCCATTGTGGAAAATGCTCCGGGGGCCGCTAACCACGCCCATTTTATGTGCGCGCACAGATCCCAGTCGGATTCACTTATCGAGTTGATAACAAGCCTCGTAGTACAGCAGATCTGGATGACGGAGATCCAGTGAAGTTTAGCGAGATGTCGCAGAGCTATCCTGGATGACTTAATCCAGCTTCGTAGTACAGGCCCCTGGTGTCCTTAAATGTTTTTTAAATCCAAAATGAAAGACATGGAAGCAGATTCTATCCAGTCCGATGTATTTAGCTAGGCTGTGACATGGCTCATAGATGTCTCTGTTTTTAATCCGTAATGATGTGCCTGTAAATAGTTTTTGTCTCTTTTGTATCTGTCTTCAACATTGTGTTTATTGCTGCTGCCTGTCTTGGCCAGGTCTCCCTTGAAAAAGAGGTTTTTTAATCTCAATGGGACCAACCTGGTTAAATAAAAGTTAAATAAAAGAATAAATAAATGCAAAGCGCCTGATTTGAAAATGGCAGAGAGCAGAGCATCAACAACCAGAGCAGCAGAGAATACAGCCATTACTTATTATCTTTAACCTTTTCAACACACACTATCGTGTAATAAGTTGTAAGAAAGTCTGTTTCTGTTGTTTTTCCATTACGGTTTGTAACAGCTGGAAGGTGTTAAGTCTGTCCTATACCTGAGGTATTATTAGTCTAAACTACTGACAAATACATTCTTCTGTATTTCTCCTCTATAATACCACCACCTCAAATTTTCTTGCTTCTCCTCATTCTTTATACTGTACTGTTCGTGAAGCTTATTCTTGATGTGATGTTTTTTCTTTAAGTGGCCCTAATACCCTGTCACAGAAAAATATACAAAAGAATTCCTCATTGAAATTATAACTATTCTCCACCACTGACTGCTTCATATAAAATGCTGCTTCTGGAAATATCTTTGCAGACTATTACCTGAAATGTCAACATGTACTTGTGGTTTGTTTGTTTGTTTGTTTTGTACATCTAAAATAAAGTTTGGAAAAAAACAAACAAAAGTCAGCTGTAGCCTGCTTCCATATTGCTCAACCTCAAAACCAGCGTAGCTACAAAATAAACAGAACAGAACAGTCAGACTACAGTTTAGTGTACTGCACAATATATGTTCATATGCAGTATGAAGTGGGCGAATTCAAAAGCAGTCGTAGTCTACTGATGCATCAACTGGAAGATGGAGGCAGAAAAGCCGGTGCAGTGAGTTAATCCATCTTTAGGTTCATGCAGAGGATGCACTTTTAGAAAACAAACAGATCCAAGCACAGGGTTCCTACAGCTCAAGGCAAGTTAAATTCAAGACTTTTTAAGACTTTTTTAAGGCCGTTTGAAATAAAATTTAAGACCAAGTTGACGACGAACCGCAATTGAAACAAACAAACAAAAACACCACATGAGTTATCTGGGTTAGAGGCAATTTAAACCCAATGTTTATTTTAAATAAAGCATAACTTTTTTCCTCCTTTTTAACCCCATTTTTATAACTACATGCCTATTTTGCCCCCATTCATCTTTTTTTGGCCACTGTCAGAAGCATTTTTGGAATTTTTACATGGTTTTTGAAATTTAATATCAAATTTAATTCCCAATTTTGCTGCCATAATCAATTTTTCTGAGCCACTTTTGGATTTCTTTTTTGCCAATTTTATGCCATTTTTTGCAATTTCATACCTATTTTGCACCTATTTATTAACCTTTTTCCACTCTCATACCATTTTTACCAAATTTTTGCAATTTCATCCCTTTTTTCTTACCTCTATTCACACACTTTGTCCCACTTTTGGACCATTTTAACCGTTTTTAAACCAGATTTTACAACTTTATACCTATTTTGCCCCCATTCATTCTTGGCCACTGTCAGAACCATTTTTGGAATTTTTACATGGTTTTCGAAATTTAATTCCCAATTTTGCTGTCATAATCTATTTTCCTAAGCTACTTTTGGATTTTTTTGCCAATTCCCCATTTTTTTCTCTCTCCAGGCACTGTAGGTAGAACCAAGACATGCGTCTGCTCTCAAAGATCCGGTTGCAACCACATAACCGTTTTGTTAGTTCTTCTATTGTGATTCCACGATGTTGCCATGAGAGTAAATTGGTGAATTATTTTTGAAAAAATAGATAAATGGTACAAAATATTTTTTAGTTCAATCTAACATAAATCTTACTAATGTAGTCAAATTCTTAAGACTTTTGAAAATTGGATTTAAGACATTTTAATGCCAATTAAGGCCTTATTTTAAGAATTATGAATTCAATGCCTTTTAAGACTTTTCAAGGATCCGCGGAAACCCTGCAAGCAGCTGGTTTGACCTCAAGGGAGATTTTACTATCATCTTTTCTGCTTGTTTGATGTGTCATCACATTTTAGAAGTGCTTTTTAAATGTTTGCTTAAAGAAAAAATAATCGAAGTAGACATTTAGACCCTATAATCAAAGTAATTTTACTCATGTCAATTATTTTGATTATTTACCCTTGTAAGTCATGTGACAACGCCCTCCTCGTGACAGACTGCGTTCACTTTTTACAAAGAATGAAGGACGCACCGCCAAGGTCAGAGGACATCAAGCAGAAAGAAGCTAAGTGTAAATACTGCAGGGAGACCATGTCGATGATCGTTGGTATCACCTCTAAATTGTTCAAGTATAGCATGAAATAATCATTTATTATCTGTAATCGAGGCAAGAGCTTCAATTAATAGTGATATTGAGATTAGGTTATACCGCCCAGCCCTACCTTATAATACATATTTTTTGCTTATGTAACAGTACTTTTACTTTCAACAGGGGGGTTTGTAATGCCAGTTCTTTCGTCCAACTTCCTGTGAGTCTCTAAGTCTGCGTCCCTTCATGGATTTGTATTTCATGGTGTGTATTTCCATCAGGCATATATCTAAAAGTGAGACTTTATGTAATTACTTAGAAACTCCTCACAGCATCTTCAAAGATTTAAACAGTTAATATTTGATGATGTGACGACTTGAAAATGCACAAAAATTTGAGAAAAAATCCGTCAAAAAAGACAAAATATATGCACATAAAGTAGCAATTTAAACAACTTAGAATAGATACTACAAAAAAGTTTTGATGAATAACAGATTTTATAGAAATAAATCATCATATCAGTAAGTGGTTCAGTATTTAAAATATAATCATTGTAATTTTAATAAAACTTTAAGTGTTTTGATGCATTAAATCCCACACAAGGAGAATATTAGTTATTTTGGTTTGTAGTTTTTCTGTATCCTAAAAAACAATGACTAATTTTTTTAACACGCTAGATATTCCTAAATTTATTGACAACTTTCAAACAGTTGAGCTGGGAGTTAAAGGGTTAAGGAAGTCTAAAATATCACCTCATTCACTTAAACTTTTATCAGCCACATTCAGAAGAGTTTTCTCATTTCCAGTTGAATGTTTCAGAAAGTCACGTCCTCTTTTCACAGCTCAGGGAAAACACCTGTGGCTCAGAAACTTTGTCAAAACTGTCACAGCTATGAATAAACTTCCTCGAAATCATCTTCCTCTGTGTAAACTGTATTTGTTTAGCCGTATGAATCCAAGCGTGACGAGGCTCACAAACACACAGAAGTCAAACATAACCAACAGAAAAAAAAACAGAACAGCACAAAAGGTGATGATGATGCTGAGAGCTCATAAAACTGCACAATGGAAAATAAACTACCGCTCAAGAATTATGAATACTGGAAGACAAAATACATACATCACCTCTTTTTAACCCTTTCATGCATGGTGTCCACTACAGTAGACAGATGTTTGGGATACATTTTATACCCTTGAGGTTGCAGCACCATGTCCAACTACCTGGTGGTGAACTCCCAAACCCTTGTCTCAAGTTTAATAAAAAAAATAATTGTTGCACTTTTACCACACTGATATTTTGCATCATAAATCCAAAATAGTCGACAAACAGCAAGTTGGGCATGATGCTTATATTTAGATTTCACATAGTTTTGTATATTTTTATCTTACATTTTGGTGTAATTCATGAGGGAATCGTTTGATTAAATAGCAACAATACATATACTTCAGATTTTGCTTTTTCTTTTATTTACTCTTATTAAATGTTTGTCACAGACATGTGCTTGTGCATCTTTAAGTTTCACTAAATGACTATTTCTACTGCTGATGCATGGTGTCCACTGTGGTGGACAGATGCATAACTCCCTCAAAATATAGCCCTGAAAAAAATAAGCTGGATTTTTCACTTTTTTGAAAGTTAAAATAAAACAAACATTTAAAAAGTATTCCTTTCTGATTTAATAATTCATGCATGAAAGGGTTAATATGCATGTGGGGATGAAAAAAACTCCAAAAAGGAGATTTAAAAATGCTTCATAATTGAACATTTATCAAACTTACACTCAAACTAACAAAGGCTTTTTTCATTTAAAATTTCAAGCTCTGCATAAAAGCTAAAAGAATAAAGAAAAAATCTTTTGGTACCGTTAACAGTGAACTCTGTCTAAACAGTATTGTCTCTGCTGGTGCATCTCGTCAGGGTTGTTGCTACGTGGTCATTGTGACCAATAAAAAAAAAAACAATGGGACACACCAAGGGGACGTGTTTTGCTCAGGAGACACTTGCAGCTGGAATCGTTTTGTTTGCATGTAAGGTAGTTACTTAAACAAAAAACTTAGGATACAATGATATATAAAAGTTAAGGATGCACATTAAGCAAACAAACTGAAACTACTGCAGAAAATGTTATTTAAAAAATAGTAATCTTGTTTCATTTCAAATTCTTCTTTCTTAACTGAGAAAATACTTTTACTTTCCTCAAGATTTTCCCATTTTTATTCTGATTATTCTGATTTAGAAGTTACCCAATTTCCTTTTATCATCCAGATTTGTCATGCAAACATTAGAGCTGTCTGATGCAGAGTTTTAACGGTGCAAAAGAACAAAATAACAGCTGCCTGTTTGCAGGAAGAGGACCGTTTTACTTCACATCCATGCAGCAATCAAAATTTAGAAAAGTAGAGACCACCATCTGGTGGCAAAAGTGTGAAGTGCAGTGATGCAGTGACTCAATGAACACAATTAGACCTTCAAGTCATTCTTCTGTTTTATAACTTTACTATATTCTATTTTAATATTATTTCTTTGAGAAACAAGATTTTGTAATGATTAAAAATATACCTGTGACTCTGAGAAGCCATGAGGGAAAATGTTTGGAATATATGGCAAAGAAAACTATCACTAAATGTACCTTCAGCTCTTCAGTATAATAATTTTATAAGATAAGATAAACCTTTATTAGTCCCACAGGGGGAAATTCCAGATTTACAGCAGCAGCAGGATACAAGAGAAACATCAGAAAGATTTACAAAAGAAACTATAAGTAATTAGAATAAAATAGAAAATAGCATAAATACAACTCAATGAAAATAAATGAAAGAGCATGAGCCTTTCAGCAATATTAACAATAAATAAAAGATATGAAAGAAAATAAGTGAAATGAAAATGAAAATAAATGAAGGAGCATGAGCCTTTCAGAAATATTAACAATAAATAAAAGATATGAAAGAAAATAAGTGAAATGAAAATGAAAATAAAAGAAGGAGCATGAGCCTTTCAGCAATACAAAAAAGGCTGCCGTTCATTCAGCGCTGGAAGTAATGTATACAAAATATATCAATTTATCAATATTATAGAAAAAATATATCAATATAATACAAAACACATCAATTTTGTTTTATGTTGAAAGTGCCATGAATGAAGCATTAAAAGGATGCACTTCTATCATGCATCAAGATTAAACAGAAAGCATGTGGTTATTCACTCTTACATCTTATTTTTGTTATTTGGCAAAACAATCTGTTTTTTGTCTGACAATTTGAAACAGCAATTTAATTGATTTTAGTCATAGATTTAGCCTTTAACAGAACTGAAGTATTTAATATTAAAGGAATGCTTTAAAGGAGATCACCTGCTTTGTGCAAAAAAATGCAACAACTGAACAAACAGTGATGGAATCTACAGCATACACTGAGTCAGTGTTGAACAGTTAGTGACAAATAAAGTATGAATTATACTTGACAAAATAAATATAAGCTTAACTGCCATAGCAGATTCAACTACAAAAAAACTTTTAGTATGTCTCTCTCTCCATGGATGTTTGCTACATGTACTCTGAGTAGGGATGCACCGAAATGAAAATTTAAATTTAAAATTTAAAGGGACTGTGAGGAGTTTTTAAGTAATTACAAAAAAGTCTCACTTTCAGATATATGCCTGATGGAAATACACACTTATCGATGAGTTTTATAACATCAAAATAGGTTATCTATAAATGCTATTCCTTAGCCTTCTGGTCGGGTCGTACAGGGCTGGACTGGCCTGGATACTCAACTTCAGGAACAAGACAATTAAAACTAGAGCAAATTTATATTATTTTCTTATTTATATTACACGTCTGAGAGCGCCAGGCTGTAAGTAGCGATATATAGCCGTCTACAACTACGATGATAACTTTTCCCCGCATTGCTTGTCGTCACACATCAGAAACTACCGCTACGTAACTAGAAAGAGATACATTACCTCGTGGCTTTGCATCCTGTAAGTTGTTGAAAAAGAAGCTGTAAAGCAATGCAGAGTTCTGAGGAAGGTCCGAGCTGCATTTACCACAACAAACAAACACATTTGGCTTCACGTCTCCGGTGCGTTCAAGTTGTAGTCAGGAAGTAGGAATTTCTGAGTTCCGATTGGGAAACTAAAACTGGAACGTCCCCTGAAGTCGGAATTTCCTACTGGGAACTCGGTGAAACCTCGCCACCCCGAGTTGACAATCGAAGATGGATGTCCCCAGTGTGAACAGTTATTTAGCTCCTCTAATAATCAATATACTTGCACTTCTGACTGGGGTGTGTCGCTCTAGATCAGCTGTATACATAGTATTGTTAGACTTATATTTACAAAAATGCTGCCATAGTGATAACCACATTCTTCATACAACAACGCAGGGCGTGCTAACAACAGCTAACAATAGCCTGGTAGATTGGCATGTTTTTTTCTGACTTCAACTGGAACGCCGATCAGTGGGAGATGATGTCACTCCCATTTCTGAGGTTACTGGAATGCAGCATTACGCCGGCGATAAATTCTCCTCATAGCAGCTTTAATACCGAATATCCAATGCGGAGGCAAAATAGTTCACTATATTTTTTAATAATGCATAAATAGCGTAGAATAAACTTTTAGACATGTTTTTAAAAGAAAGTTATTGTTTATTGAATATTATGACGTTTAATATTCCAGTAGCCTTTGCTTTTCAAAAAAAGCCCAACAAAGTTTTTCATTCATATTAAGCCTTCAAACAAAACAGAACATGCATTAAAAAAAACTAAAGTGCATTGAAGTGCATATAAACCAACAACATCAGTCATACCAACAAATAAATAACTGTCCTTTTGACACATGTCTGCTTTAAGGCTGTCACTTTATATTCAATATTCAAATAACGACTCGAACATTGGAATAAATATCCACAACCAAATTGTAAATAACTACTTGAATGTAAAATATTGAGTGTAGCAGCACATCAGGCCTGGAGCAGTGGACCGTACCGTCCAACAGAGAGCGCTGTGAGCGCAGTCTGACCTTCAGTGTCATCCGCTGCTCTCTTGACCTCAGTAAACATGGGCTGTGTCTGAAATGGCATTAACGCACTACTCATACTAAGTGTGACGTCAAAATGAGTATGTAGTGCATTTAGATAATATGAAAAGATTGAGTGTGCGATATTTACCCGGATTTATAAAATATATTGGAAAAATATTTCAGCATGCAAGGTGGGCGTACTAGACACACTCCAGCCGGGGAAGGAGACCAGAAGTTTCTTCGATAGCATAATGTCACAAATTCTAATCATACTTATAGTATGTAGTATACATTAAAACACACGAGTATGTAGTTAGTATGCCTTTTCGGATACAGCCAAAGAGTTTCTACTCCGAGGGGACATTAACAGCACTGAATAATCTGAGGAGAGCCGTGTGGAAGTAGTTTTGGTTCTGCACGGTTGATGGCAAACTTAAAATCGAAGACCAGGCTGTGTTATGTGAAATACTTCAGTTTTCAGATGCAAATATTAATACACAACAAAAAAGTGTGTACATGTGGTGAATGCATATGTTCGAATTACAAATTCTGTTTTAACTGGCACGAGGCCTGCCCTATAAAACACTGTTTTACCAATTATGACACATGGCATTTGCAACAAACGCGTCACAGATGTCTGAATTAATTGTCATGGAAATTAAATTTGTAACTGATGGTAAAAAGCTATAGAAGCTATTCTTTTCTTGAAGCATTTGCACATTTTATCCTTCAAAAAGGGGCTTAATTTGTATAAGGGCCTGTCTCTTAAAAGACTATGTCCACCACATTTCTGGTGTTAAGACCATGCTTCTTGGATGGCGAAGGAACATGCTGCAAACTAACATTAATTTTTCACTACATATTAATCCCAGTTTTATGAAATCAGATCTTCATTCCCGATATTGAAGCTACATAACCTGATTGCTGTTGTAAAAACAAAACCCCATTATTTATAAGAGTTGGTATGAATATTTCTGAAACTTAATGTCAATTTTTAATGATTTAATTAAACTTGGTTTCCCTCTGCCATGTTTTTACGGGCTGTGTTTTAAACTCAGGATCTGATGCGAAGGTTTTAACAGTTAAAGGATAAGTTTGGTTTCTACAGCTTTCACATTGTTTATAGAATAAAGTAGAACAACATACTCACCCAGAAGGCTTTCCTGATCCAAACAGTGCTTCAGGAGATATTTAGATCCAAAATCGAGCGGCGGACATCTGTATAATGGTAGCACACGGGGCATGTATAGTGGCGCTCCTAAAACTGCAAAAACTCATTAGTTTCACCAATATTTCATCATGGTCCACTCGGGTTACTCCTCCATTACAGTCTGTGTCGCTCCAGACATGTTTTGTGGCTGTGCTGACCTCTGAACTGATGACTTTGTTTACGTTTGCCTCCGCTCATGCGCAGTACGGCTCATTGTTTCAGGGGCGACCGCCGGCTACAACCTTCTTCTTCCATTTTGCAAAATGGACGAATATCTATCGGATGAAGATGTTGTGGAGGAGAACTTTGAATATGATGGGTGTCCTTACAGTTTCGAGCCAGAGTTTACAGATGAGGAGCTCATCGAAAGGAGGACGCGGAGGCAAAGAGAAGAACAGCTGGCCAGAGAGCAGTCTTCAGTTCAGAGGTCAGCACAGTCATGAAAACATGGGTGGAGCGACACAGACTGTCTTGGAGGAGTAGCGTGAGCGGACCATGATGAAATATTGGTGAAACTAATGAGTTTTTGGACGATTAATGCAGTTTTAGGAGCGGCGCTATACATGCCCCGTGTGCTACCGTTATACGGATGTCCGCCGCTCGATTTTGGATCTAAATATCTCCTGAAGCACTGTTTGGATCAGGAAAGCCTTCTGGGTGAGTATATTGTTCTACTTCATTCTATAAACAATGTGAAAGCCGGAGAAACCAAACTTATCCTTTAAGTTGGTTTTAAATGAATGAATAAAAAACAGAGCTTTTGCCTTGTGTACTGCAGAGAAGAGTTTTACAGCTGCACTGCAGCACAGGTATTTGTGTTGTTGTGTTTCACTGTGACAATCGGGTGGCCACAGTGTTTAACACTCAAACAAAAACTTAGCACAACAATCTTTCATAATGTATGTAAACAACAGAACATGGTATTTTCATTAAATCATGACATTTTTCACCAAATCAGCCACAAAGTAATCAAATAATTTATCATTGTGATTAACAATTCAAATACTTTTTAGTAGGGCTGGGATGATACGCTTTTCTTCCGATTCAGTTTTTAAGATTTTTTAGGTGCTTATTCAATTTAAATTGTGATTCTGCGATGTGAGTCCATTTTTAGGATTTATTCAGCGATATATTTTAACCAGCTGTTTATACTCTCTCCTCAAAAGCCTGGACTGCATTTAAAAGTGGCTTATTATCATAGACTAAAATGAAGCATTTAAATTTGGAAAAAAAAAAGATTTTTGAACAAAAATAATTTTATTAACTGTCTCCCTTCATATAGCCCTTGTTATATATAAAAGGTTTATTTGGTTTTACTTCAACACTTAAACACTTTGAAGAGCTTTGTCTGTTCTTACCAATCTGGTCACAATTGAATATTTAATTTCAATTTTTAAACTGGTAATTGATAAGTAAAGGAGAAGGATTGGCCAAAAAAATTATTTGATCTCATTTAAAAGTAAAACACATTTGATATTTTGTGGTGTGTGTTGCGTTGTGAGTGTGCAGGGTTTTTGAATGAGGATATACCACAGTGCACTATAACAACCACAGTGACACATCCTGTGACAAAAACTCGAGCTCACAGAAACGGCTTTTCGATGGGAAGACTGTGGCAATAAAAGACCTGTCAGTGTGATCATAAATTCATTTTGATTTATCCTCCTCGACTGTAACAAATAAAATAAAATAAAAGGAAAAGTAGCTTTAAGTAATAGAAGGAAGATAATATAATAGATTTAATGTGGCACTAAGAAAGTCATTTGATATTTTTCAGAGAATCATCAATATTGGATCAAATCTTCAAAAGTAATGTATAAAATAATTATTAAAACATGTTGCCATGGATACAAATTGGGGATGAAATAATGACTCACTGCAGTCATGCCACTAATCAGGGTTAAAATCCTTCAAGAAATGAATTTAAAGTAAACCACAAAAAATGATTCCAAAGGTTTAAACATGAACCTAAGAAAAAAAAAGATTTTTAAAGTTTTCCTTGCCAACTCTTCGGCGTAAATTCTAACCACAGATCAGTTAAGAGTTTTTGTACGGAGGTGTGGCACTGTGTATGGGGTAGCCACAGTGACACACAGTAATACAAAAACCTGTGTGTGCATTGGGCCTGAATAAGTCTGGGGTACAATATCAAACACCAGTTATTTGACTTAAATTCTATTTTTTATCCATTATGTATAAACAATAGGAATTAAAATTCTACCTCATTATTACATTTATTTTTTCAATAAAGTGGTTGATGAATTTTTATTTGTTTTACTTTTTTATTTAAAAAAATCAATAGAAATATTTTTAGATTTATTTTATTTATTTATTTTTTTGCAATTTCTACACCAAAACTATTTATTTAAGCATCAGACTATAATATAAAGATCAAAACAACTCTGCTGCAAAATATTTGATGGCCACAGTGACATGCAGTCATACATGAGCATGTGTTTTAATTCAGGCTGAACAACTGTTGAAAAATATTGAATTTCAGTTTCGTTGTTCTAGAACTTTCTGTTTAATTTGTTGGAACAATTCATCAAAATTCTAGCTCTCTATTCCCATTTGAATGGAAAAGAATGACAAATATTATTAAAGTGACTGAGGAAATACTCTTATCTTCTTAACACCAAATCAATAATAACTATTTTTCATCAGCCTGCAGCAAAAAAAATGAATTAAAATTTCATTTTGAAATATATTTGACCTAAAAGAAATATTCCACCTCCTGGAATCTAGAAATTGTTGTTAGCCATAATTTGACATAAATTGTGATTTTATAGAACTTTATGAATAATTATTCAGCCCTGGTACACATGAAGATAATCCTTCTTAAAATCTAACCAGATAGCAGTCAAGGGTTTTTGTACAGGCGTGCAGCACGGTGGATGGGACCACACTGATATACAGTCATACAAAAACCTGTGTTTTTATTCAGGCTGTACAAATTTAGAAAAATACTGAATTGTAGTTTCTTACTTGTCTGAGAATTTTCTATTCATTTTTTAGTAAAAAGGAAATATAAATTTTAGCTCATTCTCTTTTTAATAAAAAATGAAATCAAAATTATTGTTGAAATGTTTTATGAAATGAAATGAAACACTATTTTATTTGTCCATTTTTACACCAAACTAATATTAGTAATATTATCTGTTGAGTTATTTTGAGATTATTACATTTTATTTATTTTTCTTCTTATATTTTTATTATTAATTCTATCTTGGATATCTTGGATGAGCCCACTTTGGGTCCATTTTTCACCTCTCCAGCACTTTCTTGCATTTTTTTTTCTATGCCAATGTAACTGTTTCTAATTTATGGTGCAAATAAATAAAATAAATAAATAAATGTTTAAAAAAGTTTTTATCTGTCTATGACAAGAACATCACGACACCTCTGCTGCAAACTATTTGATTTGAAACTGCTTTTTTTTTTTTAAATATATTTGACCTTAAAGAAATATTTCACCTCCTCTGATTATAATATTGCAGTGGGCCATAATGCTTTGTTGTTTTTTTATTGTGATTTTATTAAATTGTGAATACTTGTTCAGCCCTGGTATGTGTGAAAATAATGCATCAGAAAATCTAACCACAGACCAGTGAAGGGTTTTTGTGCGGGCGTGTGGCACGGTGGATGGAACGGCCACAGTGATATACAGTCATACAAAAACCTGTTTTTATAATCAGGCTGAACAATTTTGGAAAAATCTGAGTAGCTGGTACTTTACTTCTCTGAGGACTATTACGTAATTTTTAGTAACACAGGAAACCAGAGTTCTAGCTTATTATTTCCATCTTTTTTATTTAAATGATTGTTAACATATTGATGACATGGGTGATAAAACATTGTTTTCTATTTCAATCTTTTCACCAAATAAATATTAATGAAAAATACTAATTGCTCATTTTTAATCTTTCTATGCTATGAAGACCAGAACACCTGCAAACTATTTGGATTAAAATCACATTTTGAAATATATTTGATCTAAAACAAATGTTTCACCTCCTTGGATTTGGAAACTGCAGTGTCGCTAACAATTCAACAAAATTGTGATTTTATTTTAAAGAAAGTTTTACTGTATGCATGAAGACAATCCTGCAAACTTTCTGACTGCGGATCAGTCGAGGGTTTTTGTATGGTGGCGTTTCACTGTGTACGGGGGTGGCCACAGTGACATGTAGTCATACAAAAACCTGATGCATCAGAGCTGAGCAGTGTGGAGAAAATACTGTAAAGCAGGTATTTAACTTAAACTGTAACAGTTTTATAAAGTGTGTAGCAACATGGGAATCAAAATTCTCGATCATTGTTCTCTTTCAGATGAAGAAATACAGTTACAAAGGTTACTGAAACATTAATAAACTGTTAATGACATGACTGCTCGAACACCTCTAATTTAAAATGTTTGATTTGAAAAGGGTAAAATGGTTTCTGAAATGTATAATAATCTTTAAGAGAATAATGGACCTGATTTTATTTATATTTGGAAACCTTAATGAGCTATATCCCAATTTATATAAATTATTATTAATGTTTCACACCTATAATGCATGAGGATAATGCATTAAAGTAATTCAAAGGAGGTGGGACACTTTTTATCTGTCCACATAATGATTCAAAAACCTTGGTCAATTTTTTTATGTTTACACATCGTGTAGATCTTCTTTGTTAAAGCTGTGTGTTTTCTGTTTACTCTCTAGTGCAAAGTGTTTCTATTTTAATTTGGTCCTTCTATTCTATCACCTGCCTTAGGACAACGGATGAAATGTAGCTACTGTGCTATCTCCAACATATTTACAATGACGTGTGTTATGAAGTTATTGATTGATGTGCACTGTCCCAATCAAATTAATTTTATTTAATTTAATTATCGTTATCATTTTAGTTATTATAAAGAACTCATTTATTGAAAACATTGAAGAATACTCTTTTATATTGTTAAAATTCCTCTTTATAAAGTTGAAGTATTTGTTTTGGACTAAAGAGAGTGTGAGGGAGTGGTTTTTGTACAGAGCTTTATCACAGTGCTGCATATAGCAGCGGCCACAGTGATACAAACCATGACAAAAACCTCCATCAACTGACAAAGTGAGAAAATGCAAAAAACCAGCTCATGCTAACAAGCAACTCTCCAGCTTGTGTAAATTGTTAAAATTCCTCTTGATAAAGTTTAAGAATTCACTGTGGAATAAATGGAGCGTGCAGGAGTGGTTTTTGTACAGAGCTATATCACAGTGCTGCATATGGCAGTAGCCACAGTGATAAAATCCATGACAAAAACCTCCATGGACTGACAGTGCAATAAAATGCAAAAAGCGGCTCATGCTAGCAAGCAACTCTCCAACTTGTGTCCTTTATCTGCCAATCAGAACTCTCATTTGGAAAATTTAATTTAATATGTTTACACATTGAATGGTGCTGATTTTACTGTAAAAAAAGTTCCTGCTAGTGACCAGCAGAGTGAAGAAATGTTTTATGAACAAACCAATGATACAACACCTGTTTTTCATGTTACACACAGATAAAAGGGTTTTTTTGCAACAAAAAAGTCATAACGCTAATTTCATAATAAAGTTACCAGTGCTGGACAATGCTCAAAAATGTTGTTGTGAAATTTCTTTATTCAAACTGTTACTATGGCATTGAGTATATTAAGTCCACTTTTCCATGTCATGCAAGAAGGACAACAGCTGTAGTGTTTGAGGTCAACCAGTTATGTGTCTCAGTATAAAATAAAATTAAGAACTAGAAAAGCACAGCGCCACAGTCCTCACCCATATAGTGATTTTCATCATAAATATTAGCCCTACCTTTATTTTATCTAAATATTTAGATTCCTTGACCATGAAAACATACCATTAGCAATTGGATTCATAATGATATATATTTTAGTTCAGTAGTTGTTCACAAAAATCACATTTTCATCATGGTGGCCAAATGATTCGAACACCAAAATCGAATCATTTCTTCCTTTTCCCATGCCGAACATTTCCTGAAAATTTCCTCAAATCCATCCATTACTTTTTGAGTTATTTTGTTCACAGACGGACAGACGGACAAACAAACTCTCCCGAAAAACATAACCTCCTTGGTAGAGGTAATTAAGCCCCACAAGTGGAAACATGTTTTGTACACTCTGTTACTCATAGTTTGATACTGAATTAGATCACTGAATTTGTGGGAAGTGGACAAATGAATATAGAGCACCAAACTTCTACACCAGTGAAGATTTTGGAGGTTTGCAGAGCAGCTTATACAGAGAGTTACAAATACAGAGTGTTACGATCACCCATCCACTGACATGAAGCATTGAGGAGCAGAACAAACTACAGAGATTACTTCAATAAAAGTAAAATATACATACTTAATCTTAAAAATAATCAAAAGGAAACCATCCCCTTAGCTCTGCTCTGCACTTAACGAGGCTGCAGTTTTTGTACGAGCATGAAGCAGTGTGGATGGAGTGGGAGCCACAGTGACATGTGTTCATACAAAAACCTTTCCCTGAAGAGAGAGAAGCACAAAATCGATGCATCAATGGTAAGAAGGCGATAATCAAGGCCCGGCAATTTTCAACTTCATTCTGCTAAGTATTCACACATAGAGATAGTGAAAAAAATTGAAATTGATGCATTAAAAAAGTTTCATCTGCTTACAATAAATCAGGGAACTTTGTAGATCACATTGATTGAATGGCTACTATGATAATAATAATAATAATAAAAATGAGTGTTTCAATTCAAACAAACATGCAATTTTCTTTAACATCTCTAGAGGAAAACAAAAAGCCCAAGTAACAAAATATATCTCATCCTGCTGTCACAGGCACTTAGAGCTAACCTCCCGACTGATGCCACAGCAGCTTTATTTGGCATCATAGAAAAACAACATTCTGATCCGAGGAAGAGACACAGACATTATTAAGAATATTATTACACTGGAAATCACCAAATCCGCCCAAATTATCCACATGATTGAGGGACTTGATGAATTTTATTGAACTAGAAAAGATAAAATATTCACTGAGAGGAAATAAGAGCAAATTTCATTTAATATGGGACCCAATTCTAACATACGTAGGTGGACTGGATGTTTTACCTGACAGCATCTAGTGGGCTCCTGTTGTTACACTAATCCCAGTCCATCTCAACATCCCATCTCTATGCCTGTTTCTTCTCCTTAATGTTGGTACCACTCCCAAAAAAATGTTTTCCTATTTTTTAATTTATTACTTTCCTGTTCTTCTTGTTGCCCTCACTTCAGCTGTATTATCTTGTACTAACTGGTGCATAGGTTGACTGTAGTATGACCTTTATTAAAATCTATTTATTTTTTGTAGTTACTTTTCTTCCTTCCCTTGCATTTCAACCTTACATGTTAAAACTGCTTTTGTATGTATGTGTCTTGTTTAATCACTTAATTCTTTATTATTTATGTATACCTGACACACTGTACAGTTCATATCCTACATGTATTTGCCTGTAAAAAAATAAGGTATAGTGTATCTTCACCTGAAAATGCTTTGTTATTTTATCCATGCCGACCCTTTTACCTGGAGTCATGTGTCCTATGTTTTGTTTTCTTTTGTTTTCTTGTTCCATTTACAAGAAAAATAGTGGAAATATGTATGTAAACATCTTGCCAATGTGTGCTTGTATATTTCCAAATAAAAATTATGCATAAAAAAAATACATCTCATCCTCTGTGCAGTGGCAGATTCCTCTTTAACAGTTTCAAGGCCGCCTGAATGATACAAGCTGGACGGGAGATCTGAAGCGTGTCCACTTTCATTCATTAGATATTCCCCATACTCACAGGTCTGCAGTTAATGTCCCATTTTAGCAGATAAGGATTCCATGATCTAAAATCAGCACAAAAAACGTATCCAGATGTTTACAAAGCCAAAGGATGACCTCCACACCTGTGCTGGCTGACCTATAACCAAAACTCCACCCATAACCAAACATCTACTGGACAGGTAAAGGTCAATCCATGAATCAACATAAACAACTCACTTACTTAATTTTAAAAATAAATACATTTAAATTAAATGTATCCTGATGATGAATCATTTAAACTAAAGCTTTAATTTGTTGACTTTAAATGAAAATGATTCAAAAAAGTTTGAAATGGCTTCTACACTCTGAAAGCATATTGAGGTGTTTTACCTAAACTGTAATGGATGTCTTATATCCACGGTTTTGATCACCTGCATCCCATAGATAACATGTAGCGTGTTCATTTATGTTCACTTTATCTTTTCAACTCCATCGCCGCAATTTTCCACAAATAGCAAACTATTTATTATCATCTGCTGATTTGATCAAAACTAAATTGACAAAACCTCATGAACATACCACTGTCAAATGTAGGGAGGGAGTTTTTGTGTGGCGCTGTACCATTGTGGAGTATAGCGGCCACAGTGATAAACCCTGTGACAAAAACCCACTCAGATAAAAATAAAAGCCGTAAGCGGGCCGTGTTGTTTCCTGTTTCAGTAAGAAAACCTCCCCGAGACTGAACTGTGAGGAAAAATGGCTGGCTGGGTCGGTCGGTCGGTAGGTAGGTAGGTAGGTAGATAGATAGTAGGGCTGGGCGATATGGCTCAGCAATAAAATCCCTGATTTTTTTCCACAACACTTGATTTATGATATTAATTGATTTTTCCCTCCCTAAAAGAAACAAAACTCCCAGTGACATAAAATTGAAACAATTCCAGTTTTGCCTTTATGTCTAAAAGTTTCCAGCTTAAAGTCAAAGTCTGGGTCGAGAAGGTTGATTATGTAGTATAAACGTAGGCAGGTTTGTCTACATAAACACTAAAAGGCTGAGATTTTCTTACAGTATTAGCATGAAACTCTCTGATCAATATTTAATCTACTTAAATAACAAATACAAGCCAATAAAAGTGTTTGTGCAAACCCTACAAGGCCGACCATCATGAAATTTTTTTTTTTCAAAAATTGCAACTACTCATTGGACTAAGGCAAGAAAAAAAAACTCGATTTTTATTTTTTTAAATCTTCTGCAGAAAATAATTCAAATTAATCAATGTAATCGATTTTTGGATAGATGGATAGATGGATGGATGGATGGATGGATGGATGGATGGATGGATGGATGGATGGATGGATGGATGGATGGATGGATGGATGGATGGATGGATGGATGGATGGATGGATGGATGGATGGATGGATGGATGGATGGATGGATAGATAGATAGATAGATAGATAGATAGATAGATAGATAGATAGATAGATAGATAGATAGATAGATAGATAGATAGATAGATAGATAGATAGATAGAAAGATGGATGGATAGATGGATGGATGGATGGATGGATGGATGGATGGATGGATACTCTAAGACTAGGTTTTAACATGAGACAGGTCTTAAATTACCATCAAATGAAATGTATGCACATGGATATGATTGACAAAATAGCAAAAAAATATATACGATAATATTTAACAGATATAAAGAATGAATTAAGAGCAATAAAATAATTTATAAATGAGAATTACTTTGTCTTGTTTTATTCTATGCATTTTGATCTGCAAAAGCAATCGCATGCAGGACTAAATTAGTAAAAGACTTGGTTTTAAATTTGGGTGGGCTATAAATCACATTTTTGTGATGGATGAATAGATGGATTGACAGTTCAAAAAGTGCATGGATAGATAAATAAGATGTATTTTTTTTTTAATTATTTGTATTAAAATTTCAACGTATGGGATGGGTACAGATTAAAAAAAATACACAAGGATGTTACAGATACCAAACAAGGGTCATGTCCTGACCGTAATGAACCTTTACAGTAAAAAATAATGTCACCTTAAAGCGATGATATGTTATAGACCAAGTTTTCATTCCCTACCCAGGTTGCTCAGTCAGTCCAACTCATTCACACCACAAGAGACAAAATAGATGGATAGACAATTGTCAGAAGTATTGACAAGAGGAGGAGAAAAAAAGAAGGGAGTGTAGTCATAATAAAAACAAAAATAACTACAAATAAAATAATTTTAAAAATAATATGAAAAGTAAACAGGGTCAATAACTTAGTATTTCATTGGTTTTCAGCATCGATACCAAAAGTATCTATATGAAGTAAAAAAGAAGACATGGATTTAAAACTGATGGATGATGAAAGAACTGATGCACCAACAAATGAATGGATGAACTGACGGGCAGATAGATGAATGGCTGTCAAACAAGAAAGAGACCGATGGACAGATGATGGATGGATGGATGGATGGATGGATGGGATGGTTAAAAAAAAAAAAACTAATAGAGGGATTAAAAACTGATGGATAGATGATAAACGGATAAAGTGATGAATGCGTGGATGGATGATTCGATGGATGGATGTATTATTGGATGATGATGGAGTGCGTGGTTTTGTAAATAATATTCATGACATATCCTCCACATAGAAATAGACAGGACAGCTTTGAAAATGAAATTTCATCTTACATGCTTGTTCTTTAAGTAAATGATGCCCTGACACTTTTTTAGTTTATCTATATATATTTTTTTTTAATTCACCAATGGGTGCATACGAACAGTAGGTGAACAGAGATATGTGCATCGCAAGTTATAGTGTTGGTTTACAAAATTCTATTCATAAAATTAAAATTAAAAAGATGAAATTTGACAATGAACACAACTTAACAAGGCAAACAAACTACTTTGTTATTTTAGCCAAAGCAAAACTTCTTGCTCTAAGATACTTCAAAAGTGTAGAAACAGCATAGGGGCATATCAGTACTTTTAAAGCAGATTAGTAAAAATATGAAACTCTCACGGCAAATTTCAAGACAGTTAGTTTAAATAAGGCTTTATCTAAAAAAATAATTAATAAAAAGTAATTTTCCTAAATCCCAAAGAGAAAGCCAGCACAGAGAAAAATGTGATTTATAAAACAAATATGTAAAAAAGGTCATGAAAAATACAGAAAAAGATTCCAGATGGTTTATATTAACATAGGCTGGCAAATTATTAAAATATGTTTTTTACTGCACATTATTATAAAATTATCTTTTACTACAACAGAGCCGGTAGAAATGAGGACCAATATTTGGCCACACACCATATTGGACGTAGGTTTTTGTACGAGTATGTGGCACTGTGTACGTGGGGGGTGGCTGGGGCACAGTGATAAATGGTAATACAAAAACCTGTCTGTACTCAAGGGTAATCCTTAACAAAGAATATATTCACAAAGCTTTATTTTTTAAAAATATATATATTTTTACTACAAAAACTGAAACGTGAAAAAATGCATGAAAATGACGTTTTGCGTTTTTTTCTAACTCTATATTTAAACCCTGAACTAAAAGGTATTTTTGTCTGACTTGGCATCATTAAAGAAAATATTAAAAATATCTGAATGATCCAATGGAGAAAACAGTTCAGCGCCACTTTGTCTCGGGACTTGATTTATATACTATTTTTTTTAATTATTCAGAAAATAGACAAAAAGGTAAATATGTAGTAGCTGTTACTTTCAGCAAGGAAGAAAGTCATGCTTAAAAAGTTAATGCAACTTTTGGGATTTTTTCATGCAAATATAGATGAGAATAAATATAGATGCAAATTTGATTTTTTTTTTGTGAAGGATTTGTTAACATCGTGAGATAGGGCTATTTTGCACATTTTTACTGATTACTCAACATGGTGTTAAGCATTTCACGACAGTTTCAGGGAATATTTATTATTACACAAGGAGTAAGTAATTAGATTTTGGTGGTGATCTGAATCTGAATGTGGATCTGGAATTTTTTTTTTTTTAACTATTTGTTAACAGTGCAAGATAGGACAGATACGACAGTCCACATTTTATAATAACTGGCCGAACAATGTTGGAAATGCCTTTGCGGAGGTTTCTTCTCTTGAAGCACTTCTAGTTTGGAGCATTTAATAATATTTGCTGTTAAAGACACAGTATTAAACAATAAATATATAGAGAGAGATATATTATTATATAAATAAAACAACGGTTAACTCATTTATCAAAATAATATCAAATACCAGCACACTGGACTTGTGGTTGGCACTTATGTAAAACACAGGAAGCTTCTTCCACAGCAGGTGTTTCCTCAGTCACTGAAATGAAACTTCAGGCTAAAGGCCAAAGTTTTGACACTGGTCTTACTTTTTATCATGCTGCCCTTACTTTTGCATCCAGTTTATATCTATATATCTATGTCTATGTATATCTATATATCTATATCTATGTATATCTATATATCTATATCTATGTGTATATATATATATCTATATCTATGTGTGTGTATATATATATATATGTCTATGTGTGTGTATATATATATATATCTATATCTATGTGTGCGTATATATGTATATATATATATATATATATATATATATATATACACACACACACACACACAGTGGGAGGAAAAAGTAAGTACACCCTTAGTAATTAGCCATATTAAGCAGACACTGATTACTCATTAAGAATGAGTAAACAGTGTCTGCTTTAACTAATACCACCCAAACAATTACATGTTATAATTTTTTATTGGCCATAAGATGCAAACATTCACAAGACAGGAAGGAATAAGTAAGTACACCCCCCTGGTTAAGGATCCTCCAAGAGCTAGCTAGTCAAATTTCTGAGTCAGGTGTGAGTCAACCTGAAGTTCAATTACTGAGGTGTGGCTTAAAACTGCCCTGCCCACTGGAAAACACACACCAGTTAAGAGTTGTCTCTTGATGAGGGGCACTGTCTGATGTGCACCAAGCCTCGCTCAAAAAAAATCTCTGAAGGCCTAAGATCAACAATTGTTGATTTGTGTAAAGCTGGAAAAGGTTACAAAACCATCTCTAAAAGTCTTGATGTTCACAAATCCACAGTGAGAAAAATTGTCTACAAATGGAGACAGTTCGGCACGGTTGCTTCTCTTCTAAGGAGTGGTCGCCCTGTAAAGATGACTCCAAGGGCACAGCGCAGGATCCTCAGTGAGGTAAAATTTCTGTAAAGACTTACAGAAATCACTGGAACATGCCAACATCTCTGTTGACACATCTACAATACGTACAACATCAAACAAAAATGGGTTTCATGGGAGAACACCACGCAGGGAGCCATTGCTGTCTAAAAAGAACACACGTTTGAAGTTTGCAAAAAAGCATTTAGATGCTTCACAGCACAACTGGGAAAATATTCTGTGGAGTGATGAAACCAAAGTTGAATTGTTTGGTGAGAACACACAACGTCATATGTGGAGGAAAAATGGAACAGCACACCATCATCAAAACCTTATTCCCACTGTTAAGTAAGGTGGAGGGAGCATTATGGTTCGGGGTGCTTTGCTGCCTCAGGGCCTGGACAGCTCGCCATCATCAATGGAAAAATTAACTCACAAGTTTACCAAGATATTTTGCAGAAAAACCTGAGACAATCTGTCAAACAGTTGAAGCTCAAAAGAGGATGGGTGCTGCAACAGGACGACCCAAAGCACAGAAGCAAATCAACTTTAGAATGGTTTCAGAAGAATAAAATAAATGTTGAATGGCCCAGTCAAAGTCCTGACCTAAACCCAATTGAGATGCTGTGGCATGACCTCAAGAAAGCTGTTCACACCAGATATCCCAAGAATCAGAGAATGGTGCAAGATTCATCCTGATCGTTGTGCACGCCTAATCTGCAGCTACAGGAAACGTCTAGTTGAAGTTATTGCTGCCAAAGGAGGGTCAACCAGCTATTGAATCCAAGGGTGTACTTACTTATTCCCCCCTGTCTTGTGAATGTTTGCATCTTATGGCCAATAAAAAATGATAACATGTAATTGTCTGGGTGGTATTAGTTTAGGCAGACACTGTTTACTCATTCTTGTGATTTGAGTTAAGATCAGACCACATTTTATGACCAATTTAGGCAGAAATGTACAAAATTACAAAGGGTGTACTTACTTTTTCCTCCCACTGTATATATTTTAATATATATATATATATATATATATATATATATATATATATATATAAATACAGTCATGGAAAAAATTATTAGACCACCCTTGTTTTCTTCAATTTCTTGTTCATTCTAATATCTGGTACCACTGAACGTATAATACAATGAACACAACAAAAAATGCAGCTGGTCACATAATACTTTATGTCCTATTTGACATTCTTAAGCTTAATTGATTCCCAGGGTATATAAGAGGCCATTTCATGTCACAAGCAGCACTGCACATGCAAAGGCCTAGAGTGGTTTCCTGCTTACATTCAAGCCGTAGCACAACTCAGAAGTTGTCAGCTCTCACATAATGCCTAAAACAAAAGAATTATGTGAAGCCACAAAGGCTCCCATCTTGGCACTGCTGAAATTGGCATGAGTGAGAGACAGGTAGCGAAAAAACTGAAGATCTCCAAGACAGCTGTTCATTACAACAAAAAAAAACAAGCTGAACATGGCACTACCAAATTGCTACCTGGCCGTGGCAGAGAAGGTCTTTCTACCCCACGAGATGACCGTGCACTCATCCGTTCCTGTGTCAGGAATCGTCGTCAGACCTCCAGGGACCTTAAAAATGAGTGGGCACTGTCGAGAAATGTGACTTGTTCAGCAAGGACAGTTCGAAACCGACTTGTTGAAGCTGGTTTGAAGTCACACAGAGCACGCAAGAAGCCCTTCATCAATGAAAGGCAGAGGAAGGCCGGGTTACTCTTTGCTCGAGACCACAAGGATTGGACTGTTGATGATTGGGCTAAGGTTCTCTTCAGTGATGAATCAATTTTGAATTGATGCCCTCCAGCCAACTTACTGGTTAGGAGGAAGCCTGGAGAAGCTTACAACCCAGACTGTCTTGCCCTACAGTAAAACATGGGGTGGATCAGTCATGATCTGGGGTTGTTTCAGTCTGAGTGGAACAGGGCAAATGCAATTGTGTGAAGGCCGAATGAACCAGGTCATGTACAGGACTACCCTTGAAAACAGTCTTCTTCCATCAGCTGGAAAACTCTTTCCTGCCTCGAATGACTGGATTTTCCAACAAGACAATGCCCCTTGCCACACGGCAAGGTCAGTTAAAGCCTGGATGGAGAACCACAACATTAGCACCATGCCTTGGCCTGCTCAATCACCAGATCTTAATCCAATTGAAAACCTGTGGAAAATCATCAAACTCAAAATGGAGAACCACAAGCCCAAAAACAAAGAAAATTTGTTTGAATTTGTCCAACAGGAATGGGCTGCTGTGACAGCAGAACAATGTCAGAAGCTGGTGGAGAGCATGCCAAGACGCATGGCTGCAGTCATCAAAAACAATGGTTATGCAATCAAGTATTAACTCTTGTGTGTATCATGTGTTTAAAGCAAACAGAAAAGAAAACATGGAATGCTTAAAAGTAGTGTTTTTGGCGGTACAATGCCATAGCTATTGATGTTAGAATTTAAGTAATTTTGGTTATTATCAAGAAAACCATGAAAAATGAATAGTTCTTAGTTCTTAAATTAAACTCTCATGAGCTATTTTTGTTGTTATCATTATAATTGTCCAAACAAATGTACCTTTAGTTGAGCCAGGCAACTTAGTATTTAGTATTAGTATTTGGGTGTTTCAAAGTAAGTATGAACTTGGTTTCTTTGCGTTATTTGAGGTCTGAAACACACAGCATCCTTTTTGTTATTTTGACCATTTGTCATTTTCTATATATAATTGCTAAAAATGACAATACTCGTATTTGGAATTTCTGAGAAATGCTGTCAGTAGTGCAAAGAATGAATCAAAAATGTTTTTTTTTACTCAAACACATGCCTATAAATAGTCAAATCAGAAAAACTGATAATTTTGCAGTGGTCTCTTCATTTTTTCCAGAGTTGTATATATATATATATATATATATATATATATATATATATATATATATATATATATATATATATATATATATATATATATATATATATATATATATATACACATATACACATCTATATATATATAGATATATAGATATATAGATATATAGATATATAGATATATATACATGTATATATATTTCTAATCCATAGGGTTCAATATGACGTCGGTCCACCCTTTTCAGCTATAACAGCTTCAACTCTTCTGGGAAGGCTGTCCACAAGGTTTAGGAGTGTTTATGGGAATTTTCGACCATTCTTCCAGAAGAGCATTTGTGAGGTCACGCTCTGATGTTGAAAGAGAAGGCCTGGCTCTCAGTCTCTGCTCTAATTCATCCCAAAGGTGTTCCATCGGGTTGAGGTCAGGCAGGCCAGTCAAGTTGATCCACACCAGACTCTGTCATCCATATCTTTATGGACCTGCTTTGTGCTCTGGTGCACAGTCATGTTGGAAGAGGAAGGGGCCAGCTCCAAACTGTTCCCACAAAGGTGAGCATGGAATTGTCCAAAATGTCTTGGTGTGCTGAAGCATTCAGAGTTCCTTTGACTGGAACTAAGGGGCCAAGCCCAGCTCCTGAAAAACACCCCCACACCATAATCCCCCCTCCACCAAACTTTACACTTGGCACAGTGCAGTCCCACAAGTATCGTTCTCATGGCAACAGCCAAACCCAGACTGGTCCATCAGATTGTCAGATGGAGAAGCGTGATTCATCACTCCAGAGAACGCGTCTCCACTGCTGTAGAGTCCAGTGGCGGCGTGCTTTACACCACTGCATCAACGCTTTGCATTGCACTTGATGATGTGAGGCTTGGATGCAGCTGTTCAGCCATGGAAACCTATCCATGAAGCTCTCTGCACTGTTCTTGAGCTAATCTGAAGGCCACATTAAGTTTGGACGTCTGTAGCGATTGACTCTACAGAAAGTTGCCAACCTCTTTGCATTATGCGCCTCAGCATCTGCTGACCCCACTCCGTCAGTTTACGTGGTCTACCAAGTCATGGCTGAGTTACTGTGGTTCCCAAACACTTTCACGTTCTTGTAATCCAGCTGACAGTTGACTGTGGAATATTTAGGAGGGAGGAAATGTCACGACTGGATTTATTGAACAAGTGGCATCCTATGACAGTTCCTCGCTGGAATTCACTGAGCTCCTGAAAGCGACCCATTCTCTCACAAATGTTCGTAAAAGCAGTCTGCATAGGCAGTGATGCAGGCCCTGTACAGGTCTGTTGTGGAGAGAAAGGGAGCTGAGATTTACAATTTGATTTTCCTTCCTGTCCTCACATACAGTCACGAGCTGTGGGTTGTGACCGAAAAACATGATCATGAGTCCTGGGTCCCCTCCTGGTGGCCCCGGGGAAGACCCAGGACACACTGGAGGGGCTATGTCTCTCAGTGGGTCTGGGAATGCCTCAGGATCCCCCGGAAGAGCTGGAGGAAGTAGCTGGGGAAGTCTGGGATTCCCTGCTTAGGCTGCTGCCCCCATGACCTGACCACGGATAACAGGAATAAGATGGATGGGCTTGGATGTACTGAGATAAGTCTGTCAAAAAAATAAATGGTAAATGTGTGCTACTACTAGTTTCCCCAGGGAGAAACTACCTTTGTCTTTTACAGAGACTTCCAAGTGTTAGGTGCTCCAGTGTCACTGTGACTGGCTGGCTTCAATGAGTTGTTTGCTAGGACTTCACCGCTAAAGAGGCTCTGAGACTGTGGTGGAACCGTAGATATAGAAATGAATTCATGTAAACCAAGTAGATTATGTTCTACTTTTGAAGACTCATCAACCCATATGAGTAAGTGGGTACTCATCTTATGACATAATCAGAATCAGGTGTTCCAGTCACTTCCATGGCCACAAGTGTATAAAATCAAGCACCTAGGCATGCAGACTGCTTTTAGTGAAAGAATGGGTCGCTCTCAGGAGCTCAGTGAATTTCAGCATGGAAATAGGATGCCATCTGTGCAACAAATCCAGTCGTGACACTTCCTCACTCCTAAATATTCCACAGTCAACTGTCAGCTGGATTATAAGAACGTGAAAGTGTTCGGGAACCACAGCAAGTCAAGTCAAGTCAAACTTTATTTATATAGCACATTTTAAACAACCACAGTTGACCAAAGTGCTGTACAGTTTAAAACACAAACAAGTAAGAAACAAATGGCTAAAAATATATTAAAAAGTATTAAAAGCAACAACTACAATAAGAACAGTAGATATCAGAAAAAATAGAATAAATAGGAAAAGTTAAAATCTGTATGTCCTGCTCAACTCCTATTAAAAGCCAGTGCAAAGAGGTGTGTTTTAAGTAGAGACTTAAAGCTCTCAATAGTCTGAGCAGTTCTGATATTAAAAGGCAAACTGTTCCAGAGAGTAGGAGCAGCCACCACGAACGCTCTGTCACCTCTAGCTTTTAGCCTCACTTTTGGGACATCTAGAAGCACCTGGTGTGTTGACCTGAGTGCTCTGACTGGAGCATGCAGCGTCAAACACTCCTTCAAGTACGGGGGTGCTAATCCATGTAAACTTTGAAAAACTAAGAGGGCATTTTTACCTGGATCCTGAAGCTGACAGGAAGCCAGTGAAGAGACGCCAAGACAGGTGTGATGTGGTCGCGTCGGGTCTTCCCAGTGAGCAAACGTGCAGCTGCATTCTGAACCTGCTGGGGGCGCCAGAGGGACGACTGCTCAACACCAACATACAAAGAGTTACAGTAGTCAAGCCTCGATGTGATGAACGTGTATCACCCTTTCAAACTCACGAGGAGGGAGATAGGCTTTGACCTTACTCAGAAGCCTGAGCTGAAAGAAGCTCGTCTTCACAACAGAAATGATTTGTCTATCAAATTTAAAAGAGTTGTCAAAGATGACACCAAGGTTCCTGACTGAGGGACAGCAGTGAGACACCAAATTACCAAAAGCACTGTCAATGGCATCCGACAGATTGGGGGCACCAAAGACAATAATTTCAGTTTTCTTTTCATTCACACTCAAGAAGTTTAAGGTCATCCATGATTTAACATCTTCCAGACAGGTCAGCAATCCATTCATTGATTCATTATTTTTCAAAGACAGATATATATCCTCAGAAATCGTCTGCAAAGCAGTGAAAAGAAATGTCATGTTTTTTAAAGATGGACCCCAGCGGAAGCATGTATAAAGAAAACAGTACAGGCCCTAAAATAGAGCCTTGAGGGACCCCACAGACTAGAGGGGCCTCTGACGAAGAGTGTTGGCCGAGGTGAACAGAGAAAGTTCTCTCAGACAAATATGATTGGAACCATTTCAGGACATTACCTTTAATGCCGACACAGAGTTCAAGGCGTGATAAAAGAATCTGGTGATCGACTGTGTTGAATGCAGCAGTCAGGTCTAACAGCAACGACACAGCAGGGTTCCCTGCATCAATAGTTAAGAAAAGATCGAAATACGCACCTTAGGATGAGTTTTATAACGTCAAAATAGGTTACCTATAAATGCTATTACTTAGCTTATTGGTTGGGTCAGACAGGGCTGGATTGACTCAACTTCGGGAACAAGACAACTAAAACTAGAGAAAATTTATATTATTCCGACGCCTGGCTGTAAGTGGCGATATATAGCCGGCTACAAAACTACGATACTATGTTTTCCAAAAATTGCTTGTTGTCACACATCAAAAACTACCGCTATGTAACTAGAAAGAGATACATTACCTTGTTGCTTTGCATACACGCTTTGGCTTGGGTCACGTCTTTTGGTGCGTTCCACTTGTAGTCAGAAGTAGGAATTTCCAATTTTTGAGTAGGAAACTGCAACTGGAACGTCCCCTGAAGTCGGAATTTCCTACTGGAAACTCGGTATAACCTCGCCACCCCCGAGTTGACAATGGAAGATGGATGCCCCCAGTGTGAACAGTTATTTAGCTCCTGTAATAATCAATTTATTTGCACTTCTGACTGGGGTGTGTCGCTCTAGATCAGCTGTATACATTGTATTGTTAGACTTATATTTACAAAAATGCTGCCATAGTGATAATCACATTCTTCATGTGATATTTGTGAACAACAACGCAGGGCGTGCTTACTACAGCTAACAATAGCCTGGTAGATCGGCATGTTTCTTTCCGACTTCAACTGGAATGCCGATAAGTCGGGAGTGATGTCACTCCCAGTTCCGAGGTTACAGGAATGCAGCATTATGAAAGTCGCCGCGCATGCTCATGAATAGCAGAGTCTTTATGTCACTGGTAATAGATTCTCCTCAGTTCTTTTAATTTCTTTCATTAAAGCTGGGTTGGCGATTTTGGAAAACTAGCATGAATTTGAAAGTAGCATCTCCTCAGGGCTCTGCTTAATCAGCTTAATGCTCCAAAATGATGGATGCCAACCGCCGTAAAACCGAAGAAGAAGAAAAAGCCTCGCGAGAACGTCCACCTGCAGTAGCCTGGGTTGCAGCTATCGCGAGATTAGAGCAGCAGAACAAACTTAGAAAAACAAAGAGTTTATTTTAGATTTCTTGTACACCTGTCTTAAAATGTGAGGGATACTGGAGCTTGGTTGGGGTTGTGAGACGGCTCACGGCGGGCTTCCCTTATTTTCAAAGACAAAACTTGAAAGGTAAGCATTCTCCGGCGGACTCTGATACGTATGAGCTCGGCTACACGCACAGAGTCTGTGCACGCCGGGAAAATGCATGCACAGTAGGCGTGCAGAATGGCGACGGGATTTGATTGGTTTAAAAACAGGTGTCCCGGCATGATTATTGGTTGGAGTTTTCCCTGTTTTACTCCTGCCGTAGATAGCGGATATTTTTCGCTCTGTTTTAAGAACACATTATGAGTTGATTACCATCGGGTCATAAAGACCATTTTAACCAGTATTACAGAAAGTGTACCTAAATCAAATTGCCAACCCCAGCTTTAATTCTAATTCGTCCCTGAGTGCCTCTCTGTCTTTCTATGTTTTCTCTTTTAAAAATCCCAATAAAAGTGATACTGAACAACAAAAGAAGAGCCTGGCATTGACTCTCTTTTTCAAGTGTTTTGAGATGGTATTTGTTACAATTTGACACTATACAAAAAAGATTAACTGATGACAGTCCAACATCGCACACATATGCACACCTACAGAAACATGTGCAGTCCTGCTCTGTATTATTGGCACCCCTTCATTATTTGCATTACTTTAACAATATCTTCAGAAATAAATTGAAATGTACCAAATTTATGTCATCAGGGTCTTTTAATTGGAGGTCCAAAATACTTGAACAAAATAATAGTTTTACAAGTTACATATTGTAATTTCAAAGAGGAAACTGAAAAAAAGCATGTGCAGCAATAATGGCACCCCTCTTCAGTATTTTGTTGCACACCCTTTGGCACTGATGACAGCCTCCAAATGTTTCTTGTAGCCATCTATAAGCTTCTTGCTCTTCTCAGCTGGTATTTTCTCCCACTCTTCCTATGCAAATTGTTCAAGCTCTTGAACATTTGCAGGTTTCTTTTCCCCAATGGCAGATTTCAGCCATTCCAAAGATTTTCAATCGGACTGAGATCAGGACTCATTGCTGGCCATTTTAAAACAGTCCATTTTTTCCCTCTTCAACCATTCCTGTGTGCTTTTGGATGTGTGCTTTGAGTATTTGTCTTGCTGGAGGGCCGCGATCTTCAACTCAAACCAAGTGTTCTTACTCTAGGTAGGACATTTTGCCCAAAAATTTCTTGATAATTCTCTGATTTCATGATTCCTGTGATACAGTCAAGGCCTCCAGTACCCGATGCAGCAAAGCAGCGCCACAGCAGTATGAAACCTCCACCATGCTTAATTGTTGGTAGGGTGGTCTTTTCCTTGTCGGCTTCATTGCGCCGCCTGTAAACAAACTGTTGGTGTGCACTGCCAAACAGCTCTATTTTCGTTTCGTCTGTCCACAGAACATTTTCCCAGAAAGATTGTGTTTGTCCAGGTACTCTTTGGCAAATATTAGTTGTTCCTTTTTATGTTTTTTCTTCAGCAGTGGTGTCTTCCTTGGCCTTCGCCCATAAAGCTCTGTTTGGTTTAGTGTGCATCGTACGGTACTTGTTGAGACCATGACCCCAGACTGTTCCAAGTTGGTCTTCAGGTCTTTGGAAGTCAGACGTGGTGTTTTTTCCACCATTCGCACCAACCCTCAAAGACTTCTGTTATCAATTTTTCTCTTCCCTCCACGTCCAGGGAGGTTCTTGACAGTTCCATGCTTGGCAAACTTCTTAATAACATTACGCACTGTGGATACAGGAATACCAAGGTCTTTGGAGATGGCTTTGTATCCTTTGAAGGTCTTGTGTTTGCTGATAATCGCACCTCTGATGTTCTCAAACAGCTCCTTTGTTTTCACCATTGTGACAAAGAAACAGGGGGCAACAGGGGGCTTTTTAAAAAAAGAAGCCATCATTCATTCATCAATGTCACATGAGCAGACAATTTATCACAGGTGATTCTCATTTTGATTTGCCACAGATGAGTCACAATGTGGTTCCATACTGATTTGCAGCAAAGGGTGCCAATACAAGTGACACAGCAAACTTTGCTTTTTCAATTTTTTTCCTCCCATGTTTTGTTTAAAATTACTGTTTATCAATTGCTCTTTTGTGTCAAACACAAGTTTTCCATAGAACTAAAAGTTTGAAATTTTTTTCCAGAAGATAATTAACATTGTGTACTTAAACTTCATGGGTGCCAATAATGATGAGTAGGACTGTAATTCAGCTGCAACAATTACACTTGGTGGTGTTAGCTCCACGCTGCAGTAACCAGAGGTTAGAGGAGGATGTGGTGAAGAGGAAGTGTGCACCAACTGTTGGGAAACGCTCATAATTTTATGTCACCCTCACCACAGGAAATAAATCTCTCTTGGGAAGTGGTTGATAAATATAACGGCAGGAATAACCTTTTGCAACGAGACATGTTTTCTTTTCAACATTTTAACAACACTAGGTATTTGAATCATGGGCAGACTGCAGTATAATACTGTGATGACTACTTTGACTACTGGGGGAAAGGGACCCAAATCACAGTAACTTCAGGTAAGAAATGATTTAAACATTATTTAAAAGTACAGACTTGTATTTTTAAATTTTTTGTAATTACATGTTTGTTGATTTTAATGTGCTAAAACTGATGAATGGTTTTCAGCACAAACAAAATTACATCAGAGGTTTTAGATTCATTAAATGAATTTACTGAGTATGACAAGCATTTTTTTGATGATAAAAGCTACAAAAGTATTTGATCTAAAGTACAATTGAGATCCATCACTGTGACAACTACTACTTTGACTACTGGGGAAAAGGAACAACAGTGACCGTTACAACAGGTAAATTTAGCTTTTTCTATCCTCATACTGAAAATCTGTTAATTCACATTTATTAAAACATATTAAGATGCCAGTCAAATAAGAAATTTCTTTTAGAAGTGTGTTTTTGTACATTGGATGTGTTGATTCATTCACTGTGACAACGCTTTTGACTACTGGGGAAAAGGAACGATGGTGACCGTCACAACAGGTAAAATATGCCTCTTCTGCCCTCATATTGAAAATAAATTGCTTAAACTGCTTAAAAATATATTCTGTAAATCGGAGGCATCAGAACGACCTTTGAGAATCTTGTTTTTGTACGATGGATGTGATGTCTTACTGTACTGTGACGATGCTTTTGACTACTGGGGAAAAGGAACGATGGTGACCGTCACAACAGGTAAAAAAATGTTTCCCGTTGTTTTTCAATCAATTTGTGATAAAAAGCAAATTCTGACTTTATAAGCTACGTCTATGGATAGTGGTTTTTGTGTGATGGATGTTTTAAGATACAACACTGTGACGGTGCTTTTTACGACTGGGGAAAAGGCACAATGGTCACTGTCACATCAGGTAAGCAGATCATTTATGTAATTCAAAGCGTGATTTAGTCATTAAAAAGGGAATTTTGTTGAGAAAATCTAAGAAAATCTATTCCTTGAATACTGTGTTAATTGAATCTAGGGTAAAATCATTTTTGGACCTTTTATTTGGGTATATCCAGAGGTCTTCATGATCATTTAAAGTGTAAATAATTGAAAATCTTGAAGCATAAGAATATGTAGGTCCTAACAAACAGGTTTTTGTATGCAGTAATTAATAATGTGTTCTACTGTGATTACTACCACGCTTTTGACTACTGGGGAAAAGGCACAATGGTCACCGTCACATCAGGTAAGCTGAGCATTTCTGAACATTTTAATTCAAAGGTTGATTTAGTAACAAAAAAAAGGGAATTTCGTTGATAATCCACTTAGTATATTTAATCCTGATATACCATATTAATTAAATCTGGCGGGGAAAATCATGCTTGGACCTTTGTCTGATCATTTTCAGAGGTCTTCATGATAATTTAAAGTGTAAATAATCATTAACTATGAATAAAAGAGCCAGTAGGTGCATACAAACAGGTTTTTGTATGCAGTAGTAAATAAAATGTTCTACTGTGATGGCTACTACGCTTTTGACTATTGGGGTAAAGGCACAATGGTCACCGTCACATCAGGTAAGCCACATTTTGATTAAGAGGCTTTTTCATTTATTTATAATTATTTCCTTGTGAAATCAGTAAGTTATTTATCCTTAGAATGTCGCGTTCATTGAATCTTGTGGTAAAATTATGCTTAGACCTGCTTTTTGGGGCCTTTCTACAGGTCTTTATGGTAATTTAAAGTGTAAATCATAAACTACTTACAAAAGAATCAGAAGATGCCTGCAAATAGGTTTTTGTATGCTGTCGTTAATAATATGTTCTACTGTGACAACTACGCTTTTGACTACTGGGGTAAAGGCACATTGGTCACCGTCACTTCAGGTATGTTTCTATAGAACTACAAAAATATTAATGAATTTGATTTGGACATGATTGATGTTATTTGTAATGTAATGAAAGGTAACTATCAGAACTGACTTGGATATCTTAAGTTTATTTGTGGGGAAGGAAGTCAAAAATGTTCACAGTTTTTCTGTTATGTTCTATAAAACATGTTTTTTGCCGACATTAAACTACTCGGCAGAAATAAGTGCTGGAAGTTATGGATAAAAGTTTTTGTAACATGTCCGTGTTGATGTCTATTACTGTGATAACGGGTATTTTGACTACTGGGGTAAAGGCACAACGGTCACCGTCACTTCAGGTATGTTTCTATAGAACTACAAAAATATTATTGAATTTGATTTGGACATGATTGATGCTATTTGTAATGTAATGAAAGGTAATTATCAGAACTAACTTGGATATCTTAAGTTTATTTGTGGGGCGCAAAGTAAAAAAAAAGTTCACAGCTTTTCTGTTCTGTTCTATCAAACATGGTCTCTCCAACATTAAACTACTCGGCAGAAAATAGTGTTGGAAGTTACGGATAAAAGTTTTTGTAACGTGTCCATGTTGATGTCTGTAACTGTGATAACTGGTATTTTGACTACTGGGGTAAAGGCACAACGGTCACCGTCACTTCAGGTATGTTTCTATAGAACTACAAAAATATTATTGAATTTAATTTGGACATGATTGATGCTATTTGTTAAGTAATGAGAAATAATGTCCAGAACTGATGTAGATATCTTAAGTTCTTTAGTGGGACATAAAGTCAGAAAGTGTTTGACAAGTTTTCTGTTATGTTTCATAAAACATGTTACTTAATTCTGGCTTGACTAAATTTTTAAAAAGTGGTGGGAGTTACGGACAAAAGTTTTTGTAACATGTTCGTATTGACTTCTGCAACTGTGATAACTGGGCTTTTGACTACTGGGGTAAAGGCACAATGGTCACCGTAACTTCAGGTAAGACTGCTTCATTTCTCTGATTTGTACATGAAATTTCTTTGAATTATCTGCCACAAACTAAACTTTTGGATTTGGTGATAATGTTCGACTGAGGACAGGGTTTTCCGAGACAGGCTTAAAATTGGCAAAATACTTCAAACTAATAGATGCAAGTTTTAATACATTTTGATGTCATTGATTTGATTTAAAACATCATCCAAAACAAGCTTTTTAACAAAGGTAGGGAGTCAATTCATGGCTATGTTTTTGTAACAAGTCCTCATTGATCTTCTTAACTGTGATAACTGGGGTGCTTTTGACTACTGGGGAAAAGGCACCACCGTAACCGTTACCACAGGTAAGATTTGCTCTTTAAAATGTTTTTTTATTTTAAACTTAATGACCATCTAAAAGTATTTGATTTATCATGTCAAAATGAAAAACAAATCATTAAGTTTATGGTGCAAAAGGCATGCAGGGATTTATTTAGGTTTTAAGAAATGCCAAAAGAGTAGAAATTTTTTTTGTACAAGAGCTTAAAGATTTTCAGCACTGTGTGGCGATGCTTCTTTTGACTACTGGGGAAAAGGCACAATGGTCACCGTTACCTCAGGTAAGATTTGCTGTACAAATGTATTTTTTATTTTCTAACCCTGATAATAACCATGAAAAAATGTCAGTCATGTAAAAACTGAATTATCTTTTGTTAAATTTATGGTGCAAAAGGCATACACAAGTTTTATTTAAGTTTCAAGAAATGCAAAAAGAGTAGAAAAATCTTTCTTGTATGAGAACTTAAGGATTTTCAGTACCGTGCGGCGATGCTTATTTTGACTACTGGGGAAAAGGCACAATGGTCACCGTCACATCAGGTAAGAATGATTCATTTTTCTGATTTGCACATTTAATTTCTTTTCCACTTAAAAAAATCTTTAAAATGTGGTAGCAACGATTGGATGGGGATCCAGTTTTCTTAGCCAGGCTTCAAATTGGCAAAAGTCTATAATCTTAAAGATGCATGTTTTCACAAACACATCAATTTAATTAAATTTGGGATTATGAGTTTGATTTGACAAGTCATTTCAGAGTCATTACATCCCTGAGTTTTTGTGACAAGTCCTACTTGTTCTCTTTAACTGTGTAACTGGGATACTGCTTTTGACTACTGGGGAAAAGGCACAATGGTCACCGTCACATCAGGTAAGATTAGCACCAAAAATGTTTTCTGTTACATTTAAAGTACTAGAACCTCTTAAAATGTGTCACTAGTCACCTCTACATTGAGGACAATTTATTAGTATTGTTCTACAAATGGCAGAAAGAAATTATCTGAAGAGACTTTTTAATCTACGTTTAGAGCAAATGTATGACGGTGGCTTGTGTAAAATATAAAAACAGGTTAGAATTACTCAAATTAAACTTGTGTTAAGCATGAGCGGATACAGACTTTTATTGTACGAGACTCTAAGTAATGTCAGCACTGTGTAACTACGATGCTTATTTTGACTACTGGGGAAAAGGCACAATGGTCACCGTCACATCAGGTAAGAATGATTCATTTTTCTGATTTGCACATTTAATTTCTTTTCCACTTAAAAAAATCTTTAAAATGTGGTAGCAACGATTGGATGGGGATCCAGTTTTCTTAGCCAGGCTTCAAATTGGCAAAAGTCTATAATCTTAAAGATGCATGTTTTCACAAACACATCACTTTAATTAAATTTAGGAATTTGAGTTTGATTTGACAAGTCATTTCAGAGTCATTACATTGCAATGTTTTTGTGACAAGTCCTACTTGTTCTCTTTAACTGTGTAACTGGGATACTGCTTTTGACTACTGGGGAAAAGGCACAATGGTCACCGTTACTTCAGGTAAAATATGGACTTTAAACATTTTTTATTACATTTAAAGTATTAAAACCCCTTAACATGTGTCCATGTTCACTTCAAATCAGAGGTCCATTAATTCGCATTATTCCTGAAATGTCAGAAAGAAATTATCTGATGGGACTTTCTGATGGACTTTTAGAACAAATGTAAAAAAGCGACATCAGTAAAATATGGCAGGTTTGAATTTTTAAAAATTCACTCTAAATTTTGTTTAGCATGAGCAAATGAAGAATTTTATTGTACATGAATCCAAGCTATTACAGCACTGTGTTACTATGGTGGTGCTTTTGACTACTGGGGAAAAGGCACAATGGTCACCGTCACATCAGGTAAGATTTCATTTTTCTGATTTGTGAATTAAATTTCTTTTCCACTAAAATAATCTTTAAAATGTGGTAACAGCGATTGGCTGAAAATCAGGTTTTCTTAGCCAGGCTTCAAATTGGCAAAAGTCGTCAGTCTTAAAGATGCATGTTTTAACTAAAACATCAATTTAATTAAATTAAGGATTATGACTTTGATTTTTACTGCAGTCCACAAGAAAACTGTTTGACCAGACATTTCAGAGTTATTACAACACTAAGTTTTTGTGACAAGTCCTAATTGTTCTGCTTAACTGTGATAACGGGGATGAATTAGACAATTGGGGAAAAGGCACAATGGTCACCGTGTCATCATGTAAGATCTGCTCTTAAAACTTATTTTTCAACTGAAACCTGAAGTAATAACCCTGCAAAAATGTTTGATTTGTCATGTTAAACTTAAGCTATCTAATTAAATGAATAGATTAAAGGCATATAGGGAGGACTTGTATGAATATTTTAGCAGGTGTATTGTTGTTGGCACAAATGAAGTTTAAAGAAATGCCAAAAAAGTAGAAAAATCTTTTTTGTATGAGAACTTAAGGACCTACAGCACTGTGTTACAACGCTGCTTTTGACTACTGGGGAAAAGGCACAATGGTCACCGTCACATCAGGTAAGATTAGCACCAAAAATGTTTTCTGTTACATTTAAAGTACTTAATCTTCTAAAATGTGTCACTGTTCACCTCTTATTTGAGGTCAATTTAATAGCACTGTTCTACAAATGGCAGAAAGAAATTATCTGAAGAGACTTTTTAATCTACGTTTAGAGCAAATGTATGACGGTGGCTTGTGTAAAATATAAAAACAGGTTAGAATTACTCAAATTAAACTTGTATTAAGCATGAGCAGATACAGACTTTTATTGTACGAGACTCTAAGTAATGTCAGCACTGTGTAACTACGATGCTTTTGACTACTGGGGAAAAGGCACAATGGTCACCGTCACATCAGGTAAGAATGATTTATTTTTCTGATTTGTACATCAAATTTATTTTTCCCTATTCTCTACAAAATTATATTTTTAAATATGTTAACAATGCTCGGCAGCAGATAACGTTTTCTTGGGCAGGCTTAAAATCGGTAAAAGGCTTTAAAGTTAGAGAGACATGATTTAATAGGACGTATTAATAATAGTTTTTAATGCTTTCTAAAACAACTGTTTGACAAAACATTTAGTGTAACTAAATCACTAAGTTTTTGTGACATGTCCCTACTGTTATCTTTAACTGTGATAACTGGGAAGCGTTTGACTATTGGGGAAAAGGCACCACTGTAACAGTGTCATCAGGTATGATTTGCTCTGCAAAATGTATTTTTAATTTAAACCTGACAATAACCCTCTAAGATGTCTGACTCATTAAGCCAAATTTAAGTCCTTTTGTTAATTAATGGTGCAAAGGCATATCGGGTTTTGTCAGAGGGGTTGTATGAACATTTTAGCAGGTGTACTGTTGTTGGCACAAATGAAGTTTAAAGAAATGCCAAAAAAGTAGAAAAATCTTTTTTGTATGAGAACTTAAGGACTTTGAGAACTGTGCTACTATGCTGCTTTTGACTACTGGGGAAAAGGCACAATGGTCACCGTCACATCAGGTAAGATTCAAACTAAAAATGCTTTTATTGTTACATTTTAAGTATAAATACATCTTAATTTTGTAATCATTTGCTTCTAATTTGACATCCATTTATTAGCATTGTTCAGCAACCAGCATATGTGAATTATCGGGCTTTCAAAACTACTTTTAGAGCAAATTTATGACTTTGGTAAAATAAAAACAGGTTAGAACTTAACATAACACTGACTTGTGTTAAGCATGAGCAGCTGTAGACTTTATTGTACGTGAATCTAAGTAAAGTCAGCACTGTGTAACTACGGTGCTTTTGACTACTGGGGAAAAGGCACAACGGTCACCGTCACATCAGGTAAGATAATCATTTCTGAACATTTAATTTAGAGGCTGTTTTATTAATTTAAAGAGAATTTTGTGGAGGCACTGAGTAAATGCATCCCTAAAATGCCGTGCTCATTGAATCTGGCAGCGGAACTTTTTTCTGATTATTTTCAGAGGTGATTTTAAGTGTGAATAATCATGCATTACTTTTATTCAGATGGTGATTTCATTTTTTTTTATAATTATAATTTTGTTGAGATTTTCAGAAAATTTTAAATGATCCCGGTGGTTAATCTACTACTGACTAAATTTATTCTTAGAGTTTTGGGTTAAGTGAATCTGGTGGTAAAATTATGTTTTGACCTGGTATTCGGGTCTTTCTTGAGGTTTTCATGAATTCCTATTTTTTCTGATTTGTACATTAAATTCCTTTTCCACTTCCTGCCACAAAGTAATCTTTTAGCTGTGGTAACAATGGTCGGCTGTAGTTATGGTTTGGTGAAAGTCTTTAATCTCAAGGAAGCATGTTTTAATATAAAAAATAATCAATTCAATTTAAATTCAAACGCATGTGTTGATATTTTTTTTACTGCTGTGCACAGCAAATTGTTTAACAAGACACAGAAAGTCATTAGATCACCTGGTTTTTGTGTTAAGTCCTTATTGACTTTCCTAACTGTGATAACTGGGATAGGTTTGACTATTGGGGAAAAGGCACCACTGTGACCGTGTCATCAGGTAAGATTTGTTCTGCAAAATGCATTTTTCAACAGGTAATCAGCTAATAATGTTTGGTTTGTTATGTTAAATTTAAATGGTGCTATAAACAAGAGTATTATCATTGACATTGCTGAAGTTTTACAGAATGCCAACTGAGAAGAAAAAACTTATTGTGTGAGAACTTCAAATTTAAGTCCTTTAAGTTTAAATTTGACCTACACTTCACACGAGTTGACAAATGTTTTACACTCCTGAACTTATGTAATTTTTTCTGCACTGTTTCTAATGTCCGACTGGTGACAGTGGGCAAATTTACACTGGAGATGTCCTCTTTTTAGGTGACATGGATGCACAAATCTGTTTTACAGCTCGCTTTTCTATCTAAGAAATAAACTTATAGGTCATATAGACTTAGCCTTTTTGTACCAGCAGTTAATAAATGTCAGCATCGAGTTACTATTTGGCTTTTGACTACTGGGGAAAAGGCACAATGGTGACTGTTTCATCAGGTAAGAAAAATCTGCAAATGATTTTAAGTACAAAAATGGCAGACTTTGCTGTGAGTTAGTGAAATGTTAGACTTAATTTATCTGCAAAAATACTATGGTTAGGAGCAAGGTCTGAGCAAAAGGGAGCGAAGGGGTTATTCTACTAACTAACACACATAAGATGGAGTTAAAACGGGTTTAAAGTACGTTCAGAATAATAATGACTTTTGTGTTTTAACAGGTGTTTTGTGTGGATTTCATTGACATGTTTTCCACCTTATTTAAGTCGATATAATTTTTTTCAAAAATGCCAAATGATCTTAAATTATTGGCCCTTTTTGCTTCTTTTCTGTTTGTTTTTCAGCCACTTCAACCAAACCAACCGTGTTTCCTCTGATACAATGTGGATCCGGGGCCGGTAACACGGTCACCCTTGGCTGCCTTGCCACCGGCTTTTCACCCTCCTCTGTGACCTACGCTTGGCAAAAAGGTGGATCTGCCTTGACGAACTTCATTCAGTACCCTCCAGTGCGGAAGGGAGATGTGTACATGGGAATCACCCAAATCGAAGTGAGCAAAACTGACTGGGAAGCAAGGAAGTCCTTCCAGTGCACCGCAACAAATGCAGCCGGAACGGGACAGGCGGCGCTCATCATCCCTGGTAGGGCTATAGCTAAGTCACTTAGTAATGTATTTTTCTAGTGTTTATGAAAAGAAGGGGTTTATGGTTACAAAGATAAAGCTATTCATTATAATTTTGGGGAAAAATGACTTTAAAACTGACATGAAACTGTGAAAACAATCCAAGGTTACTGTTTCTCCTTAATGCCAACAAAGCAGGGTATTTATATGTTTCATAGATTAACATTTTGTAGTGCTTGAAGAATAAAATGCTTCCATAATAAAAACAATTATAATTATAATGCTAATAACTAACCATTTTTCTGGATAACAGCAAATGAGAAAATTTACAAAACCATAAATATTATTTACATTATTTATTGTCGATATTATTTATAGATTATAACTATTAATCATAATAACAATCGGAGGACGGTGAAAATGAATGCATCGCAATTATTTTGACCCACATTGTAAATTCATTTTGGACATCTTCAGCTTAATATTCTCTTTTCAACAAGTATGAGCAGAATATAACTAAAATAATTAATAAAAGTGATTATTTTTTAATTTCATGTGACTTCAAAAAGATTTTGCATCTCCAGAAATTTTAAAATTGAATCGATCATGTTGCAGTTTTGTTGAAATTGTGATTACTTGTTCAGCTCTAGTGAGCACTAAAATGAAGTGCATTGCAGTAATTAGGGTGTTTGGTCATAAAGGTGAATATAACATGCTTAGTTGATCTGTTAATCCGCCTTAACATTTCACTGCTCATGGCCTAAAAGGTTAAAGGTTTCTACTTTAATAACTACCATTGATATCATTATTATGAATTTCTAAATGTCACGTCTCTACAGAAACATAATCTAATTTATGTTATATTATCAGTCCTATTAATAAGACTGAAATAATGTCTGACGGTAATAATTATACATTTGAATTAAAAGGTTTAGTTCAGTATTTTGCAGTGGGGTTGTGCGAAGTTCATGCCGGTCTTATAACATCAGTTATTCTGGTTAGTTTAGCCGCAGCAGGAGAAGAACTGGAGAAAAAGCTGGAAAACAATTACTGCAAATGGGGCCAAGAACTTTTTGAAAATATTAGGCAAAAAATAAAATCCACTATCAAGTCCCTTTGTTTTGGCACAACTTTGTGGACAGACATGTAAGCTCAATAGTTGTGGAGTAAAGTTAGGAAAGGTTTCAGTATAGTGTTCACTGCTTTTTAAGGAGCTATTGGCCCCATCTGCAGAAATGTTAAGCTTTATTCCAGTACCTGTTCTCTCCTATGGTGGCAGAGCTGACAAGAGTAGCTCCAGCTTGTGTATTTGCAATTGGCATGAACTTAAAAATACTGAACTATCCCTTTAAAGTTAAAAATAATGGTTTATTTATGTTGTAATGTAATGAATTTAATTCCAACAGAATTAAAACCAATGAGAAAACTATTCAAATGCACATTTTCAAGATTAAATGGAGTGTTAAGTAGAGCTAAACGATTTGAGAGAATAATCTAATTGCAAAATTTTTCCCCAATATTGCAATTGCAATTTACTTTGCGATTGTTTTAATGTTCCTCATCTTATCTATTCTTAAACAAACATAAGCAGTAGATCGTTTTATAGTATAACCAATGTGACATTAAATCAATCTAAGGATAAAAGATTTGAGAAAAAGTGGAGAAGTGAAGAACAGAAATAAAATAGGTATGTAATTGTAAAAACTGGGTAAATAAAATGGTACAAAGGCAGAAAAAAAGTTAATAGGTGCAAAATAGGTATGAAATTGCAAACAGAAAAGGCAAAAAATTACAAAAGTGACTAAGGAAAATTGATTATAGCAGTAAAATTGGGATTGAATTTCAAAAACCATGTAAAAATATCAAACATGGTCTGACAGTGACCAAAAAAAAAGATGAATGGGAGCAAGATAGGCATAAAGTTGTAAAAACTGGGTTGAAAAAGGTTAAAATAGGCATAAAACTGCAAGAAACTACATCACAATGCCAAAATGTTCCACACATTTTGTGTTAAAAATATTGCACTGTCTGCGATTTGAAAATTGCAAGAAGCCATATTGCGATTTAATCTAACTTGCAAGTAATTGTTTAGCCCTAGTGTTAAGCATCCCTTGATATTTATAACAACATAATAAAGAAATGGCAGATTAACCCAGAGTTTATTCTACTGCTGACTCATCCTGTTACTCTTTGCTAATGTTCTGCATCTCCTCTGCCGCTGTCTAAGAACAGGTCACTGCAATGTGCCTTGCCTCTGTCCATCTTTCTGCATAATTAAAGTTATGCAGACAGATTGAATCTTTGTGTTGATTATTAATGTGCTTGTCCTCGCAGTCGGTGTATATGCAGAGGTGAGCGGGAAGATCTGTTGCTTAGAAATAGAGCATTTTCCCCTTCAAATCAAACAAAAATGAGAGTTAACATAAATGAGTGCAAGTTAAATCAATTACAAATCTGGGTAACACAGAGAATGTGTTGAACTCCTTCTGCATATACATCTACACATGTACAATTCTCTGCTTGCGCATCCATATATTTGTGTATGTCTTTGTTTTACAGAGGTGAATTATAAGTTGCCATCTCTGAAAGTCTTGGCCTCAAATGATGACTCGGAGGCCACCTTTTCGTGCTTTGCCAAAGATTTTTCACCGAACAAGTATGACTTCAAATGGCACAAAAATGATGGCGTAGTGCCCAATGAAATATACGTGGTCAAAACTCCCTCCAGAGAGCAGAAGACAAACAATGGCTCCGTGTTCAGTGCAGCAAGTTTCCTCACAGTACCAAGCAGTGAGTGGACTCCGGATACCAAGTTCACATGTGTGTTCGAAGGGAAAAATGAAAGTGGGACAGCGGTCTTGACATCCTTCGTGGAGTACAAAGAGGAATCATCTTCTGGTGAGTAAATGAAACACTCTGTTTGAATTAAATACCTGCATTAACAGTTCTGAGTGGGATTTTTTTTTGCACCATATTATCACCACCAAAATGATGCATAACATGATAAACAAGGCTTGGACATTTACAAATAATCAGCTAATAATATTGTTTAGGTTTCACTCAAAAAAAGATAGCCAACATTTTAGTCAGATTAGAGCAAAAAGAGCTAAATTTATTTGATTTAGGCCAAATTGAAGGATACTCTCAACTTTTCAGTTACTCATAATCGTACAAAAGATTCAAAGCTATGAGTATAAATACAAGTTTATAGCATTAATACATAACTTAACTTGCAAACTTGCATTTCTCTGCAATTTATTTATAAGGTATTTAGAAGTATTAATAGCAGGAGCAAACAATGACAGCTAAATGAACATCTTTACACGTAAAAATTGCTATTGTAATGTTTTTATCACAGATTTGTCATGGTTTAATTTTAACATTTTATACTTTTTTTTTTAGATTTTAAATGAACTAGCTGGCTGTTTTTTTAGAGAGTAGGTCACTTAGGATCCAGTTGCACAACACGAAATAGTCTCCATTAAAGCCATACCCACAATTCTTAGGGCAAATATATTCAATTTATCATTCTAAGCCTATAAGTCTATTTATATGAGGGGGTAATAAAGTGATGCTTATTGTGCAAATCCCATGTGCATGATCCTTTGCCAAGCCCCTCCTCATTAGCTGATGCTGCTATGTTATACAAAATTTTGTCATAATTTCTCTCTTACCATCTACAACATTTTAAAAAAGCCCCTCATTATGACCATTTTATTCACATTTAAACAGCTTTTGCTGTTTATTAACTTGGCATCAATGAAAAATCAAGACAAAGACGCAATGGGGTGTATGAGAATATAAAAAATCTAAAGATACTTGAGGGACTTCTTTTAAATATAACTTGTATGATGAAGGTGATGTCAAAAAATAGGAACCAACCAGTAATAATTTAAAACTAGGGCTGAAAGATTTGAGAAAATAATCTAATTCCCCAATATTGCAATTTACTCTGTGATTGTTTTAATGTTCCTCATCTTATGTATTCTTAAACAAACATAAGCAGTAGATCTTTTTATAGTAAAACCAATATGACATTAAATTAATCTAAGGATAAAAGGTTTGAGAAAAAGTGGAGAAGTGAAGAGCAGAAGCAAAATAGGTATGAAATTGTAAAAACTGGGTAAAAATGGTATGAAAGCAGAAAAAAAGTTAATAAATAGGTGCAAAATAGGAATGATATTGCAAAAAAAAAAATCCAAAAGTGGCTTAGGAAAATTGATTATGGCAGCAAAATTGGGAATTAAATTTGAAATTAAATTTCAAAAACCATGTAAAAATTCCAAAAATGGTTCTGACAGTGGCCAAAAAAAGATGAATGGGGCCAAAATAGGCATAAAGTTGTAAAAACGGGGTTAAAAAAAAGGGTCAAAATGGCCCAAAATTTGGAAGAAGTGTATGAATAGAGATTAAAAATATAGGCATGAAATTGCAAAAAACGACATCACATTTTGGGCTAAAAATATTGAACCTTCTGCGATTCGAAAATTGCAACAAGCCACATTGCGATTTAACCTAATTTGCAATTAATTGTTCAGTCCTATTTAAAACTCACAAAAAAGGTGAACAAGATATGTTGTAAATTTCACACACTTGAAACACACCTTCAGCAGATTGGCTTTTTGCCAAACAAGTATATGTCATATGAAACAGAGCCAAATCATTTAAACTCTTAGGTTAAAGAAGCATTTTACAATTACTCTGACACAAGAAGGAGGTTGAGCCAGGTAAATGTGTTACAAAAAATTGAAGTAGAACGAGCACAAATTGCAGTTCTTCAGCCATTTACTTTAAGAATTTGTCCAGTTTATTTCAATTACTTGGCAGATCAAATTTACCTGACAACAGCTGAAACATCCACATTTTAAATGTTGGCTGGGCTTATCTCCAGTGCTGGTTCTTAACCATGTTTGTGCGTCAATCTTTCATTTATTGTTTACTTTTAAGGCATCGGATGCGAAAAAGCTGATGTGGAAATAACATTTGACGACCCTGAACTGGAGGATTTGTTTGTGCGTGGAAAAGGAAAGATAGTGTGTAAGGTCAATGTAAATGAAAAGGGACTGGAGAGGATCTCCTGGAGGGATGCAACTGGAAAGGACATTGCTGGTGCCTCTATAGATACCAACAGCCAGCGCAAAGGCACATTCACTCTTTCACTTGACATCTCCTATGAAGAATGGACCCAGGGAGCAGGGCCTTACTGCGCTATTGTCCACCCAACGTACCCAGATGGCCTCAAGAAACAGTACCTGAGGGAGATTGGTGAGAAAACTTTTATGCACTGAAGTATTTTGTTCTTGTTATGCCATCCCATATATTTTATAATTCTGAGGGGGTAAGTGGGAGATTTGCTCTTGAACTGTTTCTTGTTTTAATGCCTGGAGGCTTAATTATTCTCTCATGCTTGCAGGACCATCTCAGCGTCCTTCAGTGTTTATGTTGCCTCCGTTAGAGCATGCTAAAACAGACACAGTGACCTTGAGTTGCTTTGTGAAAGACTTCAAACCAAAGGAGGTTTTTGTGTCTTGGCTTGTTGATGACGAGGAAGCAGACTCACAGTACGAGCAACATACCACAAAATCTGTAGACAACCACGGATCCTACTCAGCTTATGGCCAGTTAACGTTCAGCCTTCAGCAGTGGAAAGACAGCGAAGCAGTGTACAGTTGCTTAGTATACCACGAGACTCTGGCTAACTCAACAAGATTTATTGCCAGGTCCTTTGGGTCCAAAACAAATAACAACGTCAACATGGTTAACCTCAACATGAAGGTGCCTGATAATTGCAAGGCCCAGTAGATGTCAATTTGTCTCTCTGTCTCCTGCTCTATGTTGTTTAATGTTTGTTGCTTGTGATTTGACATTGTGTTTGTCTTTCAATGCAAAATCAAAATAAAAAATCTGAACTCTGTTGGTGTTTGTTGCGTGCTGTTCATGTCCTACCAGAGAACTTCCAGTCACAAGTGTGTTGTATCTGTGTTGTCACTGTGCTGTCCTCGTGTTACATAAAAAAGCATTCATCAGCGTGTCTAAATTAGAGGCAATATTGCAGAAAATCTCAGCTTTATAAAGAATACACTAGAATCACAACCACTTAAAACTACAGATTCTTTTATACATGTCAGTATATTTGTGAAAATACATGTAAACTAATGTGTGACCCGTTTTTGTGTATGCATTTGCCTTGTGGGACTTGCACCCTAAACATAAGCATTATATTTTTAAATACAGCTCTTTCATGCAGCCATGCAATGACAAACTAATCCACAAGCCAAGTCACACAAGCCACTACAGTAATGGGGTCTTTCAAAAGCAGTTCAGGAACACTAAAAACAATTTCAAGCACCACATCTTTAGCAACACAGAAAACAGGAGAATGGTTTGCTTATTGTCTCAAAGCTGACTGAGGATTACATATTAACACCGCTATTTCTTTAAACTTCATCCAGACTTCAAACAATGGAGTGATGCTTTGGAGGCAGATAAAGATAACATGGTTGAACCAGCCCTGACATTCATCCTTCTCTTTCTCATCACTCTTCTTTTCACCATTGTAACCACTGCTTTTAAGGTAAAGACCTGCCATTAACAGCCTTAACACTACCAGAAAATAGGAAACCCTGTAGCGTAAAGTTCATAATATTAAACTGCATGATGCTGAGCAAAAGCTTTGCTCCTAAATTTAATTTTAGTTTCAACTGCAGCAAATTCTCAATTCTAAAAAATATGTACAGCAAGTAAAATAAAATCAACATTACTGGTTTAATCCTGAGCAAAACAAGTGTTGGCTGCACCAGAGGAGCTCTCAGACTTCAGCATTTTAAACCAGCAATGACTTTAATATCAATCGCTTTTGTATTTTACCAACAGAATTACACCTGAAATAAATGCCACTTTAACATAATACAGGACATGCTTTCCATCCAGAAGTGATACTACTGCTCAGAAATTTGCCTAAATTCTAACAAGGTAAAATTCTGAAAAGCTGGAGCAAGCAGTCTTTTTGAGATTTTATTTTATATCCGAAAAGTAATGCTAGGATTTGCCATTGTCCATCTTTCAGCAGTTTGAAGTTAAATCACACTTTTCAAAATCAACTTTAAGACTCTTTCCTGACCACAAATGAAGATTTTTTTTTTTAAAAATGACATGCATCTTGCACTGCATAAAATGCTGTTAACTCAGGGTGCCATACAGTGAAAAAGGAGTGATCAAAATCCTAAAAGAATATCATACCAAATATCACGATACCTGATCCTATGAGCATTTAAAATGGCTCAAAAGAGATAAATCATGTTTTTTTTGCTTCATAGAAAATGATTAACTTTTTTTTCTGTATAACACATGATGATAATTTATCACATTATCCATAATTCGACTGTTACTGAAATAGTAATAGTTTTGTTTTTGCTCAAGTGTGAATGATTTTAAATTTGTTTTTGGCATTGTAGGCTGCATGTAGCAGAAAATGACGCACAAAAACTTTATTAATGCTATTCTTACAATAATCATCATCATCACTGTGCAGAAAAACAGTTGAATAAATTGTTAAAATTGCTTCGATATAATTTAATGATGTTTTGTTTGCTTTCTGTGTCTTTACAGGTTAAATGAAATAAGGTGAACTGTTATATTTCTGTTTGCACTCATAAATTGAGAGTATCATGTAAGTAATCATCACTGTTCTTTGTTTCACAAAATGTTACTATAAATATTGATCTTGGGATCCTTTTTTTAATTTCCATGCTTTTTAATATGTCTTTTGTTTCACAAAAAAAATATACTTTGCTTATCAATATTGTACACCATGCTCATATCAGCACAACTTCTGGTCTTTAACATTTTGGTTATGTATGATGTTTTTTATGTATTGAATTGTATGACACTGCATTTCATTTTTCAAAGAAATTCTATCAATAACTCATGTGACAATCCATTTGCATATGTAAAAAGTTTCCGGTTGGTTAGATTCTTGAGTCCATACTTCATGCAAAGTCATCAAACTCGAAAACCCATTTATAATGCATGTAAAACCAAATGAGAAATGTAAATAAACTCTGTTTCCGTACTGGCTTAACTGTGCCTCACACCTGGTGTCTGTTACGCATCACTGCGCTTGACTTTGTTTCACTTCTGTAATCTGGTACTTTCTTGGGAGCTGGGCGTTACTCAATATTTCTGCTTGCTGCTCTCCCTGACCACTCTGCCATGTCGAACTGCCACATCTGTGCAACAGCCTTCAGACCTTTTCAGACCCAAAAGCACAACTCTGCCATCTAGCCAAACAAAAACATAGTGTACTTAGTACTGAGACAAACCTAGCCATAAGGTAGGTATCACGGGTTAATTGAACTTAAATATCTTCATTATTATTCATGTTTAACATACAAAAGAACAAGCTATTGTAAAACATGTTCTTTCTGTTTACAGAGCAGCGAATTGTATCACCAAGCATCACATTACAAGCTGCCTGGGATGGTGAATTGAAGACTTCAAGGGTCAAACTCATCTGCACTGTCAGTCCCTTCTTCCCTGATAAACTGACTGTGACTTGGAAAAAGAACAACCAACAACTAAAGATTAACGCAATTGAAAGTAAAACGCATTCTGGCCAGGGATCAGGAAAAACATTTACTCTAAGAAGTGAGATTGTGCCCAACAGCGAGGAGTGGGCAAAGGGCACAGAATTTGAATGCAAGGCGACTCACAACGGCAATGACTTTACAAAGACAACAAGTGTCTGTCAAAGTAAGTATGTGGGCATAAAATCAACAAAAAGCTCCCTTATAATTAAAATATGTCTTGTTCTGCACATTCAGTTGTTTTTTTGTTAAACAGCCTTAGGAAGTGCACCTCCTGGCATTCATGTAGAGATCCCCAGCTTTAAGGCAGTGATGATGGCAAGTAACGACGTCAGGGCTATATGTGCAGTCCACACATTTTTTGATGCCAAAGTGACATGGCTGCTGGATGGGACCCCACCTGAGCCAAAGAATGAGGTAGCAGAAAGAGGTCACATAAATAGCACACTGACAGTTGGAACAAGAAGATGGAAAGAACTGAAAAAAATAACATGCAAAGCCGAACACATTTGCTTCTCATCAACTGAGGTCACCAAGACGATTTCAGGTAAGTGAGGAAGCAAAATCACTTTAGGAACTCTTCAGAGGTTCCTGAATATGAGGTTCAATAAAATGTCTTGTCTGCATCAGATCTTGAGGTCAAAAGCCAGACCATTTTTTCAGACTTAGTTTTTAAAAGGTTTGGTTTTAAAATGCTTGCTCACTCCTTCTTCTGTCATCCAGTGCCATCAGGACCAGCTCCATCCATTGAGATCAGAAGGTCTCTCCCTGATTTGCTGAGGGGAGACAGTTCTGTGCTGCTGTGTGAAATCACACAGCTCTTCTCCAGTGATGTCTACGTCACCTTCCAGGCCAACATGATCGACTTTCCTGAGAAGCATTATGTTGATCTTCCTCAAACCCCAGGGCCTCATTCAGTCAGTAAAAGCTTCACTGTGCCTCAAGCTCAATGGAAGAACGACACAACTTTTACATGCACGGTGCATCAAGGTTTCTCTCAGACATTCAAGTCCAAGGCCACGAGCAAAATCTTTGGTGAGCACAGTGCTCTGCTGTCCATTCAAAACATTGATGACTCAACGCATCCCCTCTCACTCATTTCGAACATGTTCCTCTTCCAATTGCAGTGGACCCACTGGTTGATCTCTCTACAGTGCCTAGTGAGGGATCACAAAAACAGAGACTACTGTGCTCTGGGCAGGGCTTTGACCCTCAGATTAAATGGTCTCCACAGACTGAGCAGACACAATCTCCATCCACTGAAGTCAGCATGACTGCAGAAGGACGTGTGGTTGTAACCAGTCAACTCCAGGTTCCTCAAACTGAGTGGAAAACAGGGAAGAGCTTCACTTGTGAAGTCTCTGACAGGTCTCTGAACAAAAGAGACAGCAAACAAATCAGCATCTGTTCAGGTAAGACAAACACTTTATGATACTTAAACTGCAGAGTTTGTTTCCACAGTCATTGAATAATGCTAAACCTTAACGACACAAAATCTGTCGTCAGAGTGGTTTTCAGAATCAAAATCAGAATCATCTTTTATTCACCAAGTACGTTCAGAACATACAGGGAATTTGTTTCCGGCAGGTGGTATCGCTTCACAGGAAAGAAAGTAAAGGCAGCAGCAAGTGGCATTATGTAATAAATAAAAAACAACAATAAAAAATATCAAAAAATATCAGACTCTGCATACTTACATTGTGGAGAAAAAGAAGAATATGTGCAAGTATGAACATTAAAGGATAAACTAAAAGTTTCCTATACAATTGTGCATTGGTCAGCAGTGCAAGTCAGTGCAAACAGGTCAGTTGTTTAACAAAGATATGGCAGTGGGGAAGAAGCTGTTTTTGAGTCTAGAGGTTTTTGTGCGCAGGGCTCTGTAGCGCCTGCCAGAGGGGAGGAGGGAGAACAGGTTATGTCCAGGGTGAGTGGGGTCTCTGCTGATGTTCCCTGCCCTCTTGCTGGTTCTGGAGGAGTACGGTTCCTGTATGGAGGGTGGGGGGGCTCCAGTGATTCTCTCCGCAGTCCTAACTGTGCGCTGCAGTCTCTGTCTGTCCTGCTTTGTGGCTGCTCCAAACCACACGGTGATGGAGGTGCACAGGACCGACTTGATGACAGTGGTGTAGAACTGGATGAACATCTCCTGTGGAAGGCCGTGTCTCTTCAGCTGATGAAGAAAGAACATCCGCTGCTGGGCCTTTTTCAGGATGCAGTGGATGTTCGTCTCCCACCTCAGGTCCTGCGAGATGGTGGTTCCCAGGAACTTGAAGGACTCAACAGTTGAAACAGGGCTGTTGCTGATGGTGAGGGGGGGCAGTGATGAGGGCAGTCTCCTGAAGTCCACTGTCATCTCCACAGTTTTGAGCGTGTTCAGCTCCAGGCTGTTCCCACTGCACCAAAGCACCAGCCGCTCCACCTCCTGCCTGTATGCGGCTCATCCCCGTCCGGGATCAAGCCGATGACTGTGGTGTCGTCTGCAAACTTCAGGAGTTTGACAGCTGGGTGCTTGGAGGTGCAGTCGTTAGTGTAGAGGGAGAAGAGCAGTGGGGACAGGACACACCCCTCGGGGGCGCCAGTGCCGGCAGTCCGGGTTGTAGAGGTGATGTCTCCCAGCCTCACCTGCTGTCTCCTGTCTGTCAGGAAGCTGGTTATCCACCCACGGATGGACGGAGACACGTTGAGATGGGAGAGTTTGGAGGAGAGGATGTCCGGGATGATGGTATTTAATGCCGAGCTGAAGTCTACAAACAGGATCCTTGCGTAGTTCCCAGGGCTGTCAAGATGCTGCAGGATGTAGTGCAGCCCCAAATTGACAGCATCGTCCACAGACCTGTTTGCCCGGTAGGCAAACTGCAGGGGGTCCAGCAGGGGTCCTGTTATAGTCCTCAGGTGGCTCAGCACTAGTCTTTCAAAAGACTTCATGACCACAGACCTTGGAGCCACTGGCCTGTAGTCGTTCAGTCCTGTGATGGAGGGTTTCTTGGGGACTGGGATGATGGTGGAGCACTTGAAGATGGATGGAACTTCACACAGCTCCAGAGGGCGGTTGAAGATCCTGGTGAAGACTGGAGCGAGCTGGTCAGCGCATGCTTTAAGGGGCCGTTTACATGACGCCGAAAACGGTCAATTCTGCAAACATTTCGTTGCATTTTGGCCTTCCGTTTAGATGAGACCATGTTGCATTTTCCACCTAAAACGCAAACTTTTGAAAACGCTCCCCAAAGTGGAAAGATTTGAATCCGCTCCTCCATCCAGCCTCGTGTAAACACAGAGCAGAGCGTTTATGGGGGAAACGCTGACGTCACCGCATGCGCAGTACTCTTTCACATGGAGGCTGCACGCGCATACCAGGAACAACCGCAGCTTCGGCCGTCCGCCAAGTAACGTGTGAGCGTCTTACAGTGCTCAGTTTGTTATCCAGAAAAAACTATCCAGACAGATTTGTTGTCCAAAAAAGAAACTCCTGCTTCTCTGTGCGTCTATTCACCGTTGTTGTTTGTGAAAGGTTTTCTTCTTCGTTTGTGTGTTGTAGCAGCGCTACCTCTCTGCAGGCCTACACCGCCATCTACTGAACCGGCATGCACACTACAGCAGATTTACAGGGGATTAACTCGTCTCCGAGCGTTGCCATCTAAACGCAGAAGAATTCGAAAATGCAAAGGAAGAATCTTTGCGTCTTCAAGTCAGGAGTTTCCATGTAAACAGCCCCGAAGACAGGAGGGGGACACTCCTTCTGGGCCTGGTGCTTTCCTGACCTTCTGTCTCTGGAACAGCCGGCTGAGCTCCTCTTCACACACTTTGGGGGGGGCAGGGGGGGCAGGTTGGAGTGCAGGTGGAGGTGTGCCGGGGGTTGTTGTGGACCGGGTGAGAGGTGGGCTTGGAGGGGTAAGAGGTGTGAAGCTGTCCCTCTCAAACCTACAATAGAAGTCGTTGAGGTCGTTGGCCAGGTCTTTGGTTGCTGCAGCGAGGGGGGAGGGTCTCTTGTAGTTGGTGATGTCTCGCAGGCCCCTCCACACTGAAGCAGGGTCGTTCGCTGAAAATTGGTTCTTCAGCTTTTCAGAGTAGCTCCTCTTAGCTGCTCTAATCTCCTTGTTCAGTGTGTTTCTGGCCTGCTTGTACAGGACCCTGTCCCCACTCCTGTAAGCCTCCTCCTTGGCCTGGCGGAGCTGGCGCAGTCTGGTGTTGAACCATGGCTTATTGTTTGGAAAAGTCCTAAAAGTTTTTGTTGGTACATACATGTCCTCACAAAAGCTGATGTAGGCTGCCACAGTGTCTGTCAGGTCATCCAAGTTGTCGTTTGCAGCTTCAAAGACACTCCAGTCTGTGCAGTAAAAGTAGGCCTGTAGATCCTGCTTTGCCCCCCTGGTCCATTTCTTCACAGTCTTCACTACAGGCTTTTCAGCTTTTAACTTTTGCCTGTAAGTGGGGATGAGATGGACCAGGCAGTGATCAGAGTGTCCCAAAGCTGCCCGGGGAACAGAGTGGTATGCTACTTTAATCACAGTGTAGCAGTGGTCCAGTGTGTTGCTGCCTCTGGTGGGACAGCTGATATGCTGTTTATATTTTGGGAGTTCATGGTTTAATCTCACTCTGTTAAAGTCCCCCATGACAATAAAGAGAGCGTCCGGGTGTTTTGCTTCGTAGCCGTTTAGTTGTCCAACGAGAGTCTGCAGCGCTTCACTCACGTTGGCTTGGGGGGGGATGTAAACTCCAGCCAAGATAAAGGAGAAAAACTCCTGCAGAGAGTAAAACAGCTTACAGTCTATGAAAAGTGACTCCAGATTTGGGCAGCAGTGTGTAGACAGAACTGTGGCAGATGTGCACCAACCCTCGTTAATATAGAAATATATTCCACCGCCCTTTGATTTCCCCAAGAGCTCCGTGACGCGGTCCGCGCGGAGGGGGGAGAAGCCCGGCAGATGTACTCCAGCGTCAGGTACGGCTTCGCTGAGCCAGGTTTCGGTAAAATATAGGACAGCAGAGCGTGAAAAGTCCTTATTAGATCCCCTGAGGTGAAGCAGCTCGTCCATCTTATTCGGTAGAGAGCGGAGGTTCACCAGATGGAGGGATGGGAGCAGTGCTCGATGAGCTCTCTGTCGGAGCTTAACGAGTGCGCCGGCCTGTTTCCTTCTCCTGCGTCTCCTCCACGTCCCGTACAGAGCTGCTGCCTCTCCGACCAAAAGTTCTAAAAAGTACTCTGGGCTTGAGTGAAATACGGGAAAAGTATCCGGAGATGATTCCCTGATTGTTAGCAGGGCATCTCTGCTGAAAGTGATAGGATCAGAGAGTCCAAACATAAGGAAAATAATCAAAAGCACGCAGATTCCTAGAGAGCGATGTGCCGAGGCTGCCATCAGCAGCACCATCTTGTTCATATCGTTGTTCATATTTCTGCAAGATTTGTCTAATTGTTCCTTCACTCTCAGCCCAATCTTCAACCCAACCTGAAATACACCTGTACACTCCCAGCTTTAAGACCGTAATGGATGCATCATCTGATGTGACAGCCACATGTTTGGTCCATACTGTTTTGGATGCAAAGGTCACCTGGCTCATAAACGGCAATGAAAGACTACACAACTCAGTGGAAACACCAGTAAACACAACTCATATAAAAAGTGATGTGACTCTTCGCCTGGATCGATGGAAACAACTGAAGACCATTACATGTAGAGCTGAACACAGCTGCTTCACATCTGTTCAGACAACTGTTCCTGTTTCAGGTAAGTTGGCTTCAAAACAACAGAATCAACTTAGTTTTTAAAAGGAATAGTTCTGAAAGGCTTGCTCACCCTTTCTTCTGTCATCCAGTGCCATCAGGACCAGCTCCATCCATTGAGTTCAGAAGGTCCCTCCCTGATTTGCTGAGGGGAAACAGTTCTGTGCTGCTGTGTGAAATCACACAGCTCTTCTCCAGGGATGTCTACATCACCTTCCAGGCCAACATGATCGACTTTCCTGAGAAGCATTATGTTGATCTTCCTCAAACCCCAGGGCCTCATTCAGTCAGTAAAAGCTTCACTGTGCCTCAAGCTCAATGGAAGAAAGACACAACTTTTACATGCACGGTGCATCAAGGTTTCTCTCAGACATTCAAGTCCAAGGCCACGAGCAAAATCTTTGGTGAGCACAGTGCTCTGCTGTCCATTCAAAACATTGATGACTCAACGCATCCCCTCTCACTCATTTCGAACATGTTCCTCTTCCAATTGCAGTGGACCCACTGGTTGATCTCTCTACAGTGCCTAGTGAGGGATCACAAAAACAGAGACTACTGTGCTCTGGGCAGGGCTTTGACCCTCAGATTAAATGGTCTCCACAGACTGAGCAGACACAATCTCCATCCACTGAAGTCAGCATGACTGCAGAAGGACGTGTGGTTGTAACCAGTCAACTCCAGGTTCCTCAAACTGAGTGGAAAACAGGGAAGAGCTTCACTTGTGAAGTCTCTGACAGGTCTCTGAACAAAAGAGACAGCAAGCAAATCAGCATCTGTTCAGGTAAGACAAAAACTTTGTGGAAACAAGCTCTGCAGTTCAAGTATCATAGTCATTGAATAATGTTCAACCTTAACGACACAAAATCTGTCGTAAAGAGGTATTCCTCAAGATTTGTCTAATTGTTCCTTCCCTCTCAGCTTCTTCAACCCAACCTGAAATACACCTGTACACTCCCAGCTTTAAGACCGTAATGGATGCATCATCTGATGTGACAGCCACATGTTTGGTCCATACTGTTTTGGATGCAAAGGTCACCTGGCTCATAAACGGCAATGAAAGACTACACAACTCAGTGGAAACACCAGTAAACACAACTCATATAAAAAGTGATGTGACTCTTCGCCTGGATCGATGGAAACAACTGAAGACCATTACATGTAAGGCTGAACACAGCTGCTTCATGTCCGTTCAGACAACTGTTCCTATTTCTGGTAAGTTGGCTTCAAAACAACAGAATCAACTTAGTTTTTAAAAGGAATAGTTCTGAAAGGCTTGCTCACCCTTTCTTCTGTTGTCCAGTGCCATCACGACCAGCTCCATCCATTGAGATCAGAAGGTCTCTCCCTGATTTGCTGAGGGGAAACAGTTCTGTGCTGCTGTGTGAAATCACACAGCTCTTCTCCAGGGATGTCTACGTCACCTTCCAGGCCAACATGATCGACTTTCCTGAGAAGCATTATGTTGATCTTCCTCAAACCCCAGGGCCTCATTCAGTCAGTAAAAGCTTCACTGTGCCTCAAGCTCAATGGAAGAAAGACACAACTTTTACATGCACGGTGCATCAAGGTTTCTCTCAGACATTCAAGTCCAAAGCCACGAGCAAAATCTTTGGTGAGCACAGTGCTCTGCTGTCCATTCAAAACATTGATGACTCAACGCATCCCCTCTCACTCATTTCGAACATGTTCCTCTTCCAATTGCAGTGGACCCACTGGTTGATCTCTCTACAGTGCCTAGTGAGGGATCACAAAAACAGAGACTACTGTGCTCTGGGCAGGGCTTTGACCCTCAGATTAAATGGTCTCCACAGACTGAGCAGACACAATCTTCATCCACTGAAGTCAGCATGACTGCAGAAGGACGTGTGGTTGTAACCAGTCAACTCCAGGTTCCTCAAACTGAGTGGAAAACAGGGAAGAGCTTCACTTGTGAAGTCTCTGACAGGTCTCTGAACAAAAGAGACAGCAAACAAATCAGCATCTGTTCAGGTAAGACAAAAACTTTGTGGAAACAAGCTCTGCAGTTCAAGTATCACAGTCATTGAATAATGTTCAACCTTAACGACACAAAATCTGTCCTGAGAGTGGTTTTCTGCAAGATTTGTCTAATTGTGCCTTCACTCTCAGCCTGTTCTTCAACCCAACCTGAAATACACCTGTACACTCCCAGCTTTAAGACCGTAGTGGACGCATCATCTGATGTGACAGCCACATGTTTGGTCCATACTGTTTTGGATGCAAAGGTCACCTGGCTCATAAACGGCAATGAAAGACTACACAACTCAGTGGAAACACCAGTAAACACAACTCATATAAAAAGTGATGTGACTCTTCGCCTGGATCGATGGAAACAACTGAAGACCATTACATGTAAGGCTGAACATAGCTGCTTCACGTCCGTTCAGACAACTGCTCCTGTTTCAGGTAAGTTGGCTTCAAAACAACAGAATCAACTTAGTTTTAAAAAGAATAGTTCTGGAAGGCTTGCTCACCCTTTCTTCTGTCGTCCAGTGCCATCAGGACCAGCTCCATCCATTGAGATCAGAAGGTCTCTCCCTGATTTGCTGAGGGGAAACAGTTCTGTGCTGCTGTGTGAAATCACACAGCTCTTCTCCAGGGATGTCTACGTCACCTTCCAGGCCAACATGATCGACTTTCCTGAGAAGCATTATGTTGATCTTCCTCAAACCCCAGGGCCTCATTCAGTCAGTAAAAGCTTCACTGTGCCTCAAGCTCAAAGGAAGAAAGACACAACTTTTACATGCACGGTGCATCAAGGTTTCTCTCAGACATTCAAGTCCAAGGCCACGAGCAAAATCTTTGGTGAGCACAGTGCTCTGCTGTCCATTCAAAACATTGATGACTCAACGCATCCCCTCTCACTCATTTCGAACATGTTCCTCTTCCAATTGCAGTGGACCCACTGGTCGATCTCTCTACAGTGCCTAGTGAGGGATCACAAAAACAGAGACTACTGTGCTCTGGGCAGGGCTTTGACCCTCAGATTAAATGGTCTCCACAGACTGAGCAGACACAATCTCCATCCACTGAAGTCAGCATGACTGCAGAAGGACGTGTGGTTGTAACCAGTCAACTCCAGGTTCCTCAAACTGAGTGGAAAACAGGGAAGAGCTTCATTTGTGAAGTCTCTGACAGGTCTCTGAACAAAAGAGACAGCAAGCAAATCAGCAAGCAAATCAGCATCTGTTCAGGTAAGACAAAAACTTTGTGGAAACAAGCTCTGCAGTTCAAGTATCATAGTCATTGAATAATGTTCAACCTTAACGACACAAAATCTGTCGTAAAGAGGTATTCCTCAAGATTTGTCTAATTGTTCCTTCCCTCTCAGCTTCTTCAACCCAACCTGAAATACACCTGTACACTCCCAGCTTTAAGACCATAATGGATGCATCATCTAATGTGACAGCCACATGTTTGGTCCATACTGTTTTGGATGCAAAGGTCACCTGGCTCATAAACGGCACTGAAAGACTACACAACTCAGTGGAAACACCAGTAAACACAACTCATATAAAAAGTGAGGTGACTCTTCGCCTGGATCGATGGAAACATCTGAAGACCATTACATGTAAGGCTGAAAACAGCTGCTTCACGTCCGTTCAGACAACTGTTCCTGTTTCTGGTAAGTTGGCTTCAAAACAACAGAATCAACTTAGTTTTTAAAAGAATAGTTCTGAAAGGCTTGCTCACCCTTTCTTCTGTCGTCCAGTGCCATCAGGACCAGCTCCATCCATTGAGATCAGAAGGTCTCTCCCTGATTTGCTGAGAGGAAACAGTTCTGTGCTGCTGTGTGAAATCACACAGCTCTTCTCCAGGGATGTCTACATCACCTTCCAGGCCAACATGATCGACTTTCCTGAGAAGCATTATGTTGATCTTCCTCAAACCCCAGGGCCTCATTCAGTCAGTAAAAGCTTCACTGTGCCTCAAGCTCAATGGAAGAACGACACAACTTTTACATGCACGGTGCATCAAGGTTTCTCTCAGACATTCAAGTCCAAGGCCACGAGCAAAATCTTTGGTGAGCACAGTGCTCTGCTGTCCATTCAAAACATTGATGACTCAACGCATCCCCTCTCACTCATTTCGAACATGTTCCTCTTCCAATTGCAGTGGACCCACTGGTTGATCTCTCTACAGTGCCTAGTGAGGGATCACAAAAACAGAGACTACTGTGCTCTGGGCAGGGCTTTGACCCTCAGATTAAATGGTCTCCACAGACTGAGCAGACACAATCTTCATCCACTGAAGTCAGCATGACTGCAGAAGGACGTGTGGTTGTAACCAGTCAACTCCAGGTTCCTCAAACTGAGTGGAAAACAGGGAAGAGCTTCACTTGTGAAGTCTCTGACAGGTCTCTGAACAAAAGAGACAGCAAGCAAATCAGCAAGCAAATCAGCATCTGTTCAGGTAAGACAAAAACTTTGTGGAAACAAGCTCTGCAGTTCAAGTATCATAGTCATTGAATAATGTTCAACCTTAACGACACAAAATCTGTCGTAAAGAGGTATTCCTCAAGATTTGTCTAATTGTTCCTTCCCTCTCAGCTTCTTCAACCCAACCTGAAATACACCTGTACACTCCCAGCTTTAAGACCGTAATGGATGCATCATCTAATGTGACAGCCACATGTTTGGTCCATACTGTTTTGGATGCAAAGGTCACCTGGCTCATAAACGGCACTGAAAGACTACACAACTCAGTGGACACACCAGTAAACACAACTCATATAAAAAGTGATGTGACTCTTTGCCTGGATCGATGGAAACAACTGAAGACCATTACATGTAAGGCTGAAAACAGCTGCTTCATGTCCGTTCAGACAACTGTTCCTGTTTCAGGTAAGTTGGCTTCAAAACAACAGAATCAACTTAGTTTTTAAAAGAATAGTTCTGAAAGGCTTGCTCACCCTTTCTTCTGTCGTCCAGTGCCATCAGGACCAGCTCCATCCATTGAGATCAGAAGGTCTCTCCCTGATTTGCTGAGGGGAAACAGTTCTGTGCTGCTGTGTGAAATCACACAGCTCTTCTCCAGGGATGTCTATGTCACCTTCCAGGCCAATATGATCGACTTTCCTGAGAAGCATTATGTTGATCTTCCTCAAACCCCAGGGCCTCATTCAGTCAGTAAAAGCTTCACTGTGCCTCAAGCTCAATGGAAGAAAGACACAACTTTTACATGCACGGTGCATCAAGGTTTCTCTCAGACATTCAAGTCCAAGGCCACGAGCAAAATCTTTGGTGAGCACAGTGCTCTGCTGTCCATTCAAAACATTGATGACTCAACGCATCCCCTCTCACTCATTTCGAACATGTTCCTCTTCCAATTGCAGTGGACCCACTGGTTGATCTCTCTACAGTGCCTAGTGAGGGATCACAAAAACAGAGACTACTGTGCTCTGGGCAGGGCTTTGACCCTCAGATTAAATGGTCTCCACAGACTGAGCAGACACAATCTTCATCCACTGAAGTCAGCATGACTGCAGAAGGACGTGTGGTTGTAACCAGTCAACTCCAGGTTCCTCAAACTGAGTGGAAAACAGGGAAGAGCTTCATTTGTGAAGTCTCTGACAGGTCTCTGAACAAAAGAGACAGCAAGCAAATCACCATCTGTTCAGGTAAAGAGTCCTCAAAGCCACGATAGCAGTTTGTGTTGGTAACAAAATGGCGCCACAAGAGATCATGTTGACTGATTTTCATAATATAACATGACAAAGGATGTGATCTTTTTTCTCTTTGTCAGTTACTCCAGCATCATCTCAGTCGGTTGGCGTCTACATCCAGGCTCCACCACTCCAGAGCATTCTGAGTAACAGACAAGTGACTGTCACCTGTCTTTTGGTTGGCCCTCTTCTAAAAGACTTCCTTATCACATGGAAAGTAAACGACATTCAAGTTAGTAATCATGTCCATACAGAGTCACCAGTGAGTCAAAATAATGGGACAGAGACTTTGAGGAGCTTCCTGAACATCACTGCAGAGGACTGGAACGCTTACAAACACGTGTCATGTGAGGGAAGGCACCTCTGTTCCACACAGAGCTACAAGGACTCTATAAGCAAAAGCAAAGGTAACTAAACCTTCAAATATGAGGGCTTTGTCTACTTATATTCCAACACAACTCATTTCATCTCTAATACTGCAGCCTTGAGTATTGGCCGATACCGATATTGATCTGATACAATATCAGCAGGAGTCATAAATACTATTACTTATTCTGTAGTTTGGATTGTAAGAAAAAGTTTAATCAAGAGAGATTACTCAAACAGAGAACAGGAATCAGCAATAGTAGGCATGGGAAAACTGAGTTATTTGTTCATAACCAATGGATTAAATAAATTAAACATTGAACAACATAAGAATATCCTACAATTAAAGGGACTGTGAGGAGTTTCTAAGTAATTACAAAAACGTCTCACTTTTAGATATATGCCTGATCGAAATACACACTTTAAAGGAATATTTCACCCAAAGAATGATATGCCTTCATTTTCTACTCACCCTCATGCTGAGCAACACTCTGGAGCACTTTTTTGATGTCTCAAATGCAGCTGGAGGTCCAGGGGGATTTTCGCTGTCAACAAACGTCCATCTAACAGGGGACGACGGAGCCCGAAGAAAAAGGTCCATAAAAGTCCACAAAAACGTGCCTATTTTCCTTCATACTGCTCGTCCGCTGTAATCCAAGTGTCCTGAGCGGGTAACGTCCATAATTAAATCGAAACGAGGTCATTTAGTACATTTTTCGAGCCTAAACAGTGCTATATCGTACTTCCGCAGTGCACATCTACGCGCTCTCCCTGCACTACGTAAGCCGCGGCAGACCAATCCAGACGGCTGGAGCGCGCGTAGACGTGCACTGCGGAAGTACGCTATAGCACTGTTTAGTAGGGATGGGCATTTTATCCGATTCGCAATCAGTGCATCGATGCGAGGGTCTGTGGTAAATTGCATCGGTTGGAGTGGTGTGCATCGGATTAGAAACTGGGCTGAAACCACAATGCATCGCATCGTAAAAGCTTTGCATCGGTAAAATCCGATTTCAGGTTATTATATATATATTTTTTAAAATTTAAAATTATTATTTTCAGTGTGCTGAAAGTGTTGTTTTTTTCAAAGTGCTGTTTAAATGCTTAGTCTAAATTGTTAATGACAGCTTTGAAGGCTGAGCTCCACTACTGTTAGGCCTATGTCCCTGTTTGTGAAATAGGCCTACTTTTTTATGTTGACAAACACACCTCCTGACTGCTTAAGTAGCCTACTGTAAGTGGTCTGAAGTGGTCTTGAAGGAACAATAAAGTTGAGCTGAATTTGCACAGATTTGCATCGTTATTGCATCGTGGTAGGAAGATAAATCGTATCATCCTGAATTGGTAGATGCTTCATGTGAATGGTTAGTGTATCGTACCGTAGCCTACATATCGAGATGCATATCGTATCGTCTTGGGGATGGAGATTTCCATCCCTACTGTTTAGGCTCGAAAAATGTACTAAATGACTTTGTTTCGAATTAATTATGGACGTTACCCGCTCAGGACACTTGGATTACAGCGGACGAGCAGTATGAAGGAAAATAGGTACGTTTTTGTGGACTTTTATGGACCTTTTTCTTCGGGCTCCGTCGTCCCCTGTTAGATGGACGTTTGTTGACAGCGAAAATCCTCCAGCTGCATTTGAGACATCAAAAAAGTGCTCCAGAGTGTTGCTCAGCATGAGGGTGAGTAGAAAATTAAGGCATATCATTCTTTGGGTGAAATATTCCTTTAAGATGAGTTTTATAGCATCAAAATAGGTTATCTATAAATGCTATTCCTTAGCTTCGCGGTCGGGTCAGACAGGGCTGGACTGGCCTGGATACTCAACTTCAGGAACAAGACAATTAAAACTAGAGCAAATTTATATTATTCGGACATGTCTTAGAGCACCGGGCTGTAAGTAGAGATATATAGTCGGCTACAAAACTACGATACTAAGTTTTCCAAGTTGTTGTCACACATCAAAAACTACCGCTACATAACTACAAAGAGATACATTACCTCGTCACTTTGCATCCTGCAAGTTGTTGAAAAAAGAAGTTGTAAAGCAATGCAGAGTTCTGAGGAAGGTCCGAGCTGCATTCATTAGCATCACAACAAACACACGCTTTGGCTTGGGTCAAGTCTTTTGGTGCGTTCCAGTTGTAGTCGGAAGTAGGAATTTCCGCATTATGAGTAGGAAACTGCAACTGAAATGTTCCCTGAAGTCGGAATTTCCTACTGGGAACTTAGGGAAACCTTGCTACCCTCAAGTTGACAATGGGCGATGGATGCCCCCAGTGTGAACAGTTATTACAACAGTACAGTTGTAATAATCAATTTATCTGCACTTCTGACTGGGGTGTGTCGCTCTAGATCAGCTGTATACATAGTATTGTTAGACTTATATTTACAAAAATGCTGCCGTAGTGATAATCACATTCTTCATACAACAATGCAGGGTGTACTAACAACAGCTAACAATAGCCTGGTAGATCGGCATGGTTTTTTCCGACTTCAACTGGAACGCCAATAAGTCGGAGATGATGTCACTCCCAGTTCCGAGGTTACTGGAACGCAGCGTTACGGCAGAGTCTTTATGCCGCCGGTAATATATTCCCATCAAAGCACCTTTAAATGCTTGGCCATGGAAGATTTTATACGTCAAGACAGCATCAGTGTGTTTGATAGTGTTGTCCCAGCTCAAGCGCTCATGCTTTTTTTATATCTGACAGTGATGGTACGTTTTGGGCTTTTTTATCTAGTACATTCCGGGCTTGTTTATAAACAAAATAACTTGGTTAAGAAAATATATGTTGTTATATTTATTTAAGTGTTGTCAGACTATTAAAAAAATTAATCTAATTAATTGCCGGACTTATAATTAATTAATCTAATTAATCGCATTTTAATCTCATAGCTGCTTAAAGTACCCAAATAAAGAATTTGAATTCTAGGATATTATAAAATTGTAGTGCATGACTAATCAAATGAATACACTAAGAAGTGAAGATTTGTAAATCCACATTTTTATTGGTGACTAAATAAAACCAAAGTCAGGGTAACTTGTCCAGAAAATTCTAAACTCAATCAAGCAACTCAAATTACACTTTAAGTGTGTTTCATAAATCAAATTCAAAATAAGAAAAACGTCGAGGACATCCAGAAAACCAATTAGGCCTGATGCATTATTAAAGAATGTAGTACAAATATTGATAAATAAATTCAAAAATAAAATAAGACTAAGTCTTAAATATGCCATTCCTGTTGTCACCTGGGCTTTGGTTTGACTAGAGACGCATGTGTGAAGTGACGTGCCGCTGCCATGTACGGGTCCTCCAGCTGGACAATATCAAAATGTTTGTGTGCTATGATTAATCTTGAGATTAATCTTTATAACGCATTAATTTGCGGAGTAATCAATTAATCTAATTAATGCACTAAAGTGACAACCCTAATTTATTTATCAATTTGCATGACAGATGCTTGGTTTGAGAAACTGTGCAGAACTGTTTAAGGCCAAGTTAATATCTTTTCATGAGGCCCGAAATTTCCTGCAGCACCCCGGTTTGTACTAATTGTGCATTCCAATTCAAAAAAACTTATATTCTTAGCAGAACAATCTGGTTGTGCCAAAAAATGTAATCAAAACAATAACTTGCATATCTGTGTTTTTTTTTAGACACAACTCGACCAACAGTGAAGATTATACAACCCAGTGCCTCTGAGGCCTCGATGTCGGGGGAGCTCACACTCACATGTATGGTTTTGGAATTTTTCCCGTCAAACATTATTGTGCACTGGGAGAAGAATGGTCAGAAACTTCCTTCAACTGGCTACATAAACAGCCCAGCATGGATGTACGGAGGGAGCAGCACTTACTCAATGAGCAGCAGACTAAATATAACCAACACTGTGCACAAGGGCGCAGCATATACCTGCGTCGTCAGGCATGAGTCATCTGAAGAGCCTCTGAAGAGCACGATTGAGGACGTGTTCGGTGAGTCGTGTTTATGTTTGGTAAAGCTTCAGCTCTTGACTGTTATTCATACTGGTACTGACAGACAGAAACAAGCTTTAAAATACTTGACTTTGCCTTAAGCCTGGTATAAATACTGATTTTTATTTTAATTTTCAAGCTGAGAGAGTTGCCACATGTGAGCAATTACACAATAAAAAGGCAAAACATTTGTCTCGCAAGTTACATTTAAAAAGGGTAAAATATTGCAATGTAATTGATTTCCAATATTTGTCATCCATATGGCAAAAAAAGAGTAGAATATGTCCAATCAAATTAATCTGTTCAGCCCCAAAGTACCCTATTTTAGGTACTTGCATGCTCTCCAATAAAAACAGAAGAAAAAATGAACAATTCATAGAAATATAGTCATGCTCCACATCAAATTAAACAGGAAATTTTCAGCTACACAACCACATAAGCCATTTTTACACACCAAATGCAACGTCATCACCAAGCAAATAACAAATATCCAAATCTTTTTGATTTGTATGGATTTCTTTGAATGGAAAAATGTAGAGTTCTGCTTGATTTCCAAACAGAAACAAAAAAAAATCCAGGTTCCCACTCTTTTCTGGTAATCATTTTCCAGGACTTTTCCAAGACTTTTTCCAGTGTCACATAACCAACTGAAGTTACATTGTTGCTGTGGGAAGTTTTCAATTCTAGTTAGCCTTCTAAACAACAAGATCAGAGGTTGATGAACAATATCTCTAGCTATTGATCGTATTGATCTTCGAATTTCTTTGTTTCTAACTCTCCAGTACGAACATTGTTTGTTAGCTATCTGTTTAGTCTGGCTTTTATGTGTCTTACTATTATAAATTTATGGTTATACGTATTTTTTAAGCTTTATTTACTCTACTTTATTTACTTTATTTATTTAAGCTTTTCCAGGACATTTCACTTTTTTCCTCATTTCCATATGTTTTCCATGACTGGAAAATTGGGCAGTCATTTTCCAGGTTTTCCAGGGCGTGTGGGAACCCTGAAAAATATTCAATTATTATTTATTTATATTTTTTTCATCAAAAACAGTCAAAAGCTGTAACAGATAAGCAGAAGAATATATAAGCAGTTATAACTGAGTGTAATGAACACCAAAAGTGACATAAAAGTGAAATATAAAGTTTGGTATATCAGAAATGTCAAATGGGACTAATGGAGCCAAACTGAGCCAAGTTTGGGCCTGACCACTCTGTAGTAAAACCTCTCTAACTTTGCTCTGCATCACTTTATCAGACTCAAACTTGGCAGAAGTAAAGTTCACATATTTTAACATTCATTCATAGAGTTCTGAAGCTGCAGCTGCATCTTTCCAAAGAGATATTCACAAGAAAAACTTGTTTTAGGCGAGGCGGAAATGTTCAAATGATTCTGACTTCTCTCTTCATTTACTCTGTCCCAGTAACACATATACTGATAATTCCACATCTGGACTAATCTCTCAAGTTTTACTTTAATTATGACACCAAAATAATTCAACCAGGCCTTGTGGTTGCAGAGATACACTCTTTTCTTTATGAGTATGACATTTTCAAGCAGAATGCTTAAGTAGGGGCTGAACAGGTTAAGAAATAAGTTTCATTTGTTTCCTTTGCAGATGTTTTGGAGAGCTGTGATTTCTTAGATGACATTTTGCATGCTGGTCGGACCCAAGATAAAGAAGTGGACAGCTGGTACATGGCTTTCACGTTTCTCATTCTGTTCCTCATCTCCATTGTCTATAGCATTTCTGCTACTGTGGTCAAGGTAAGACAACAGTTTTTGTTTTTTTTGGAGTCTAAATTGGACTTCGTTTTACCAACTTTCCCTGGTTTTAAACTACTCTGTTTCTCCTTTCAGGTCAAATGACAGCATTTGCAAGACAGATGCAACTTCATGATCCAGATGTTAACCTTAATGGATTTGTAATTTAGTGCTTGTAGTAAAGTGTAATATGGAATAAGACTACCATAAATGACTAAATCATGGGAAACATGAAGTACAGATATTTTTTAACTTCTAAGTTGTATGTGTTGCTGTCATGAAAGAAGAAGTACCTATCAACAGTGCATTAAGAAAAATAAAGATTCATATATGGCAAACAAAGACTGTTCATGTTGATTAATTATGCTTACAGTTATGAGTGGTAAATATCGTTCAGCCTCCCTGCAACACTCAGCCTGTCCACAAGAGTGAGCCAAATATTCATTTACCTCTGTGGCTCATCCCATCTCATGTGAATCACAAGTTGTTTAGTCATTTTAAGACACTGCCAGGTCTGACCAGGATTTAACAAACTCTACGATACAGCAGCTGAAAAAAACAAGACTTTTTTTCTGATGCTGTTCGTGCACATACGGAGTTACTTTCTGTCTTTAGGCTGGAACTGCATGTTTGAGTCTGCACTTGTGTACCTTGTGGGTTTAGAGGAATTCACATCTGGGAGGGATGACACTCGGCACATCGAGGCCTACGATTGGCTACCTACAGTGTGATCTGGCACTGCGTGTGCCCTGATTGGCTGGGAATGCCGTGGCTGCCAGCCCAAATCTATGACGCTGTTGCTGGGATGGAGTCCCTCCATACTGCTGCCAGTTTGAGTGCCAAGGGACCGGCTACAGGAAAGCAGGACACCGTACCCAGCAGGCCGTCTCATAGTGTCTCCCTGTCTGCTATCCCCTCATGCCAAGCCCCCTCCCTCCAGGTCCTTGCCTGACCCCTCTGCTGTGTCAACATAAACCAGGGACAAGTAACCAAACATCCTCACACATATAGGAGAAATATTCTATGAGTACTGATGAGGCACCAAAAGTAAAGATACTCAACCACAGCCTGCCATCAGCAGAGGGCCGTGGCAGTGCTGAGCAGCTCCCAGCTTTATGTGCTCGACTGAATGTGAAGAAGTTCTGAGCACAGCTTACATGCACAGTCAGCTTGTCCTAGAAATGACAGACTTATCTAAATGACAGACTGGTCTCACTGTATCCCCAGAAAGAGAAGCAACTGATGAGCATGCAGATACTTATCTGAAACTTTTCCATTTAAATCATAGCAGTCTAAAAAATAAATCATTTCAAATTATTATTACATATTAGAAAGAAAAGAGAAAAAACTCATGCCAGTTTCAGAAGTCACAAACTCTGCAAGGAGTTGCATGCACGCTCTTCAGCCTTGATCCTCTGCATCCCTGATTCTCACATTGGAGAATCAGGGATGGAGGATGGAGGTAATCTAGGGGGTTAGGGTGGGCCTAATAATAATAAAAAGTATTGAGAAATAATCATATTATAATAAGTTCAAAAAAACGCATGTTCATACAGTTAATTTATATTCAGTATCTATTTTAACGACCTTCATAAACGGGCCTTCCCAAAACCAAGTTGGTTTGATCCTTGACCCAGAATGCATCCCCAGTGATGCTCTGTAACAATGAAGTTGTGGTTGAAGCGTCGCAGCAATGCTGCAGAAACAGAGACAGACGTGAAAAGAAAGGCGAAACAGTCCAGTACATGGAAGAATGTTTGGGATTTACCCAATGATTTGCAACCCACCCAAGGCACTAAGGCTGGGATGATTCACTTTTCTCCCAATTCAAATTTTTACGTTTTTTTTAGGTGTCGATTCAATTTAAATTGCAATTCTACAATATTGCCGATTTTTATAATCATCAGTTAGCTTTTTTATCACCAGCAAAAAAGATGAACAAAAATTATGCCTACAGACTATATCAGGAAAAATACACATCACATGTGAGTCCATTTTTAGCATTGCATTTAAAAGTGACTCATCAACCCTTTAGGCACCAGAGTTTTTTCAAGAAAATATTCAATTTTGCTGTCAAGATTTGAAAAGGATATAGTTTCAAAGTGGTTAGAGATAATGGCAAACTGTCAAAAGACCAAGGCTCAAAATTTGTCAGAATTCTTCCTCCACATTACCCAATAGGCTCATCAAAATCTCTGATCCACTTGTGGTTCTCTTTGTCATCCCTAAGTAAACCCACCCATCATCATCACTGTAATTTACGGGCCGAGCATGAACGCCTCTGCTGCCTTCACTGAGCTTTTTACCCCCGGCTTCTCCCTCATCTGCCCAGAGCTCCGCGGTCTTTCTCATTCCTGCTAACACCGTCACTTTTCGCTGTTTTGAGCTTCCTTGCGTCCCAGACCACGTCCCCTCTCCACTTAGTTGTTTCTCTAAGTTTCTTAATGATTCAAACTGTTTCACAATAACTCAGTTATTTTGTCAATCAAGAAGTGCAGTAGCACCCTAACAAACTACATCTCCATCAGCATAGAGGAAACAAAGGGCAGAGCAGAGCAAATCATATTTTAAAAATGAGCAAAAGATGCAAATGCAAACACTACCATGGTCCAAAAAGTCTAACTATAAATCCTAAGTGAAAACATAAAATGAAAGAATGCTGTTATGTTCAAATACTCCAGTGATCAGCTGATATGTTATTAAAGGAGTCCTCTGTCATGTCTGCTCTTTAAAGCAGGATATTCATAAATACTAAAACGTTTTGCATCCAAAGAGGAATAGCAAAGCAAAGCAAGTTCATTAAAATGTGAAGTTTTTGACGATAGGATTCATTTAACTATTTTAGCAGTTAAAAAATAAGACAATTCAAATACCATCAAAAAAGGAAATAAAAGTCAAGCTGAAAGACATTAAAACAGCTTGAATCAATGGACTTTATTCACCAAAGTAATGGTTTAAGGCTTTGAGAAAGTTATAAATAGAGAAACAGGTCAAGGCTCTGAACTGGTAGCAAACAATCCAAAATTTGAACCTGCTAGATTGGATGGGGGCTTTAAACTATTGGTTAGGAGAGGTATCACATTTTTTTGTTCCCTCACCACAAACAGACAATTACTGAGTTACGTGTGAACTTCAGACACATTTGGCCTAGAAAAGCAGGACTTCAACAGATACCTACACATCAGAGACTATTATAACAAAACATTACAGGTCAAAGAGGAGAGGGATTACAATTTGATTTCTATATTTCATGATGCATACCAAAAAAGACAATGTGGAACTTCTATGGCTAATCACTTCTATTGTTTTTGGGCATGCCCGAAAATCCAGTTATTCTGGAGAGAGGTGGCCACTGAGATGAATAAGATATTTGGGGTGGATGTAGATTTCTCATTTGTTACCCAATATCTTGGAAAAGATCAGAAACTGTCCCACAGATGGATAAATACTTATGAAAGATACTCTTGGTAACCTGTTGAAAAGCTATAACTAGGAAATGGCTGCAACTAGACCCCCCCACATTGGACCAGTGGAGTGGAAGTATCCAAGAAATTTACTGTATGTAGAGACTTACTTTTGTATTAAGGCTCCAGCTGGAGAAATGTACTTAACAATGGAAAAATGGATTGTGTACGCATCATAAATAAAGTGACATTATACTATGATGTATGTGTAAAAGAATGCTTTGATTTTTACTGTAACACCCATGATGTTCTCTAATATTCTTTGTACATGTAAATATTGAATTAATTTTAAAAAAGTTACAACATTCTTTTCAGTCTTGTGTGTCAGCAGTATTGAGTATCTCCTATGAAGCATGATAAAATACATAGATAATAGGGGTGAAACGAAATTTCGTGCCACGAAATTTCGCGAAATAAAAAATGACGAAATAAAAATCAAAGACGCTCGAAATAAAAGGACGAAATAAACCCTCCTCGCCTCCCGTAGCAAAACACTTGCTGCAATATGGAGGAGGACGAAGCGGAGGAATTAGCTGAGGCTCCTTCGTCAAATAAATCGGTTGTGTGGACCTATTTTGGCTTCCGTGTAAAAGACGAGAGAACGGTGAGAAGATTGCGGACAAAACAACAACCGTGTGCAAAATATGCCGCTACAGTTCGCCGTATACTGCCGGGAGAACAACCACCTGCAGACAGGCAGCGGCTGTACTGCGACGTCCATCGGACGCATGGGTGTCACACCCGCGGGGGTTGAGGGTGTTGAGACACCCGCACTTTCACAGAAACAAAAAATCATCCCCCTTACTTTTTACAGAGGGATTCATGCACATCTCACCAGTTGAGGTTGCGGATGCTGTGATTTTTTTTTATGATTCAGTATAAAGCCCATTGGGAAATAAGCTTGCTTAGAGTATTGTTTACTTTTTCTGACACTGATTTTAAGTTGACTGATTTAAAATAGATTTAAGACAAGATGTAAAAGGTGCTGTATTCTTTAAAGTATCACCCACAAATATCATTGGATATGAGTCATGGGCATGGTTAGTGCTATATTATATAAAAAAAGACTTAAGTCATAGCATAATTTAACAATAATGGTATGAGAAAAGTGTAAAAGGATGTTAGCGTGGAGTGTGTGATACATCAATGTACATTTTGATACTTAATGCTATTTTACTTGCATATTATTGTAATGAAAAGCAAAAATACATCCAATTTCAATTAGCGTATCGTAAAAACAAAAATTTGACTCGAAGGTTGCCCTACCCTTAGAACACCCTCACTTTTAAAATCGCTGCTACACCCCTGATCGGACGTAGTAATAAAGGTGACTCCGGCTTGCAAATACCTGCTTCTATTTAACAGTCACTGTGGGCTGTGACCACGCCAACTACAATTTTAATTCACAAACAAAACAGTGAGTAGTAATCTCTACACCTCCTGCTAACGCTCTCTCCCTCCTCACTAACACACACACTAACTCTCCCCTTCTGAACTCTGACCTGCTCGCCCTGCCTTCCTGCTCCATTCACTGACCGTCAATTAATAGGAAACGTTAAAATCCACATTGAACACATAAACTGTAGAACTGCTCCACTATGTTTGAGTAAGTCTGCATAAAAAACAATATTTGATTTTTGCATCTACTGTTGAGTTGACAGAATTTGATCATACTTGAAGATCAGAAGTATATGCTCTGTTATAGGCTAAATATTATAGTTCACAGTTCAGACATTTATAGGTCTAATCTGCAGCTCTGAGGACTGCTATTTGTTTTCCTTTTCATTCAAGAATGTACTTATCCTGATTGTTACAACAACAAAGCACTTTTTATTGAGATTTTATGTTTGTATTTGCACTGTAGTCTAAATAAGGGGAAAAAACTACAATTTAGTTTTTTTTTCAAAGAGCATTTATTTTGTACTGATGCAGCAATATTTTTGTATGTCTGCATTAAGAAAAAAATAAAGAAAATGAGATTTTTTCACAACTTCCTACTGTTGGGGATTTTCCTTCATCTTTATTTCGTATCGTGAGTATTTCGTATCGTGAGCCCTGTTTCATATTTCGTATCGTTTCGTGAGTTGACCATTTCGTTACACCCCTAAGATTCCAAATGTAGAACTACAATATATTTGTGTGAATACATACCATTAGTGGCATTTGTTGAGTTATTTAAAGAGTCCATCAACGATGGCAGCAGGGATAGCTCAGATCCTGTACACCGAAGTCTTAATCTTAGGTGGACTTTTTGTATGAAGGTCTACAGAACTTAATGCAAAAAATATGGATGTCTACAACAAATATATATAGTGGCACTCTTTGAGTCAAAATACTGAGGCCAATAATAATTTAGGCTAATTAAACAACAGTACAAAACACTTTAAAAGGATATTATAAAAAGCAATAGATGTGTCAACGACCTCAAGAGAGTTACAGGGCTATAAATAAATATCAGAATACAAATGAACTGTGTGAAGAGGCAATCAAGCCAAGGGGTCAGGACTTAAAGTCAAGGAGAAACTGTTGAAACTGGACATTTGGACTCAGCCATGGTGCACGGTCAAGATCAGTGTTTGTCTTTTTCAACTTCAGATTCTCTATGAGGCCGACAGAAAGAGTTAGAGCTACCCACCCAAATTCACTTTGAGATTTCAACAACTAATTACATTTTACTGATCAATATCTACATTTTCCTGCAGTAAAAAAACATTTTCAAGATAGATTGAGAAATGTATTTTCACAGGCTGTCTAACAAAAATAAACATGCATGTAGGAAACAGAGCACAGGGCTTATACTCATGTGAAACACTTTCATCACAGAGGCACAATAATCAGTGAGTTATGTTATTGAAGATGGAGATACTAGATGGTACAAGGCTTTTACTGAAGCATGTCCTTCTCCATCTCAGTGTCTTGTGCCTACAACCGGAGGGCAGAAGTCTGCAGTGGGTACTAAAGGGGTGCTCTGTGTCCATGGATATTGCTCTGCAGAGGCAGTTCATTAATATGATAAAAGGAAGGAATTAAAATACAGAGTCAGAGGATTCAAAGTCATATTTGCATTTTATATTTCATGCTGACTGGCTGCAATAATACAAGCATAAAATACACTTTATACTGTATGAATGTCTCAATAATACTGAAAAATAAAAGCATTAAGAGAAGTCAGTTAAAGCTGGGGTTGGCGATTTTGGAAAACTAGCATGAATTTGAAAGTAGCATCTCCTCAGGGTTCTGCTTAATCAGCTTAATGCTCCAAAATGATGGATGCCAACCGCCGTAAAACCGAGGAAGAAAAAGCCTCGCGAGAACGTCCACCTGCAGTAGCCTGGGTGGCAGCTATCACGAGATTAGAGCAGCAGAACAAACTTAGAAAAACAAAGAGTTTATTTTAGATTGCTTGTACACCTGTCTTAAAATGTGAGGGATACTGGAGCTTGGTTGGGGTTGTGGGACGGCTCACAGCGGACTTCCCTTATTTTCAAAGACAAAACTTGAAAGGTAAGCATTCTCCCGCGGACTCTGATACGTATGAGCTCGGCTCCACGCACCGAGTCTGTGTACGCCGGGAAAATGCAAGCGCAGTAGGCAGGCAGAATGGCGACGGGATTTGATTGGTTTAAAAACAGGTGTCCCGGCATGATTATTGGTTGGGGTTTTCCCTGTTTTACTCCTGCTGTAGATAGCGGATATTTTTCGCTCTGTTTTAAGAACACATGAGTTGATTACCATCGGGTCATAAAGACCATTTTAACCAGTATTACAGAAAGTGTACCTAAATCAAATTGCCAACCCCAGCTTTAAGCCAAATTGATCTGCAAAAGAAGCCGTATTCCCAAGAACCATGTACATCATAGGTAAGTAAAATGGATCATCTTACAGTCACATGAAGAAATAACACAACTTGTCTTAAAGGTACAAAAGAAATATCTAAAAGTACGGCTGGGAAATAAATCGAAAAATAATAGAAACCGACGTAATTTTTCTAAAGATGATTATTTTGATTTTCTCTGTGTAAGTCACATTAACCGCGCCCCCTCCATACAGTCTGCGTTCACTTTCGCCAAGAGCGAAGGACATGCTGTCAACATGGAGGAGACAAGTGTCGATCTATCAGAGGACCTCGTAGCCAAGAAATATGACGTCTGTGCAGAGGACATTGATCAGAAAGAAGTTAAATGTAAATACTGCAGGGAGACCTTTTGAAGATCGTTTTGGAAATTGGTATCACCATCAATTTGTTCCAGCATAGCATAAAATAATTGTTCATTTATCCTATTAACTAAATTAATCCTGATACTGAGAATAGGTTATATCGCCCAGACCTATCTAAAAGTTCTTCCAGTAGATCAAAATCTACAGGTCGGTGACCTCGAGCAAGTTTTTAGCAACAAGACTTATATGAGTCAAAATGAAATTAAAGAATAGTTCAAGTAAGGAAGAGTCTCCCTTCAACTGACCTACCATGCCTGGCAGTAGGCAGGCAGACACTGACGTTGACATGGCTGTATCCTCAGCTAACTTTTCTTTACAAACACCTTGATAGTTTTCCACAAAACATTCACATAATGTACTAAACATTACATAAGCCCCATTTCCACCAGATGGTTCAGTTCAGTTCGTCTTGGTACGGCTCACTTTTTGAGGCGTTTCCATAGCCTAAAACCAGGACAGGACCCTTCATAACTAAACCCCACCATCCTACTTTTTGGGACCCTTCTGTTGGGGTGCCATCATACCGATCCGACCCCAGAAGGTGGAGCTAGAAACACTGCAGTCCATTGATTGGTCGAAGGAGACGTCACTTCCCGTGCGACAGCAGAACAACACATAACCCCGCCATGTTTAAATGTCCGCTCGTCTACATGAAGATAACTCTCAAGGCACACAGCCTTCTCTGAAACAAAGCTTCGTAACAAAAAGCCACATGCTGATCACAAAAAATAAGAATTACTGGATGTCTTCCATCGTTGCTCTTTGTTTACTGTGTCGCGTTTTCTTCTTCGTTGTATTTAATAGCCGGGTACACTGTGTGGCGCTGCTTTGATGTCATACTATCGGCAGCCGGCTTATACACCACGTACCAAGTAGGGTTCGTTTGGCTGTGGAAACGCAAACAGGATCTATACTAGACCATACCGGATCACTTTGTGGAAACAGGGCTACACCCATTTAATGACCATGTGACTTACTGTGCATATATCAAGCTTGTAGACATGGTTGTCAAAAGAAAACCAGTGCAAAAGACACTTATTTTTTGAATCATAATAAAGAAAGAAAAGCTAATGTACTACCCTGCTTTTATCAAAAAGGTAGACTGACCTACCTGGTTATGCCTGTTCTTTGGCTCCTTGAACTTCAGTGATGTTGCAGATAGAAAATGGTGAAAATGAAAAAAAAAGAACTTTTGTAATGGTGTTCTTTTTATCGGGCTTTCACCAAGCCATCTAAGCTGGATCACCTTGAAATGCCTTTTGTTTGTTCCTCAGAAGAGCAGTGTTGTAAGCCAAGACTTGCAGACATTTTGAGCGAGAAATATGCAGCGTATTTTTGATGTTTCTGATTGTTTTTAAAATAAAGATCCACCCACATGCATACACATACACAAGGACTATCCCTTAATATCTGACCACATTTCATCTCTCTTACAAATATTTTGCATTAGGACATAATGTGAGTCCGGCTGGAGAAAGCAGGTTCACAGTAGTTGAGGGCAGGAGCAAGTAAAAAACACTGTGGTCCTGCAGAATTAGTCCTTACAATGATGGAGCTGACAAATGATGTGCAAAATAAATGTTAAGTAGATTTTACAGCACTGACCAGGCTAGTTATGTCGGATATACAGCAAAACATTTTTCAACTGTGGATGAGACTGAAAACTGTGGGTCAGAGCTTGGTTCTCTTTCATAGTTAATTTCATGCTTTCTTCGTTATACACTTAAAAATAGAGTTTATATCAGTGTTATGTATAAAAAAATTAAATCTGTAATATGGCTAGACTTCGCTGTCTGTCCCAATGACCAAAACCATAATCATAACAAATCAGAAAGCACAGATTCAAATGGCTGAACGTCTGCCTACCATCTGAAATTCTAAATCTCAATCAATTGAGCTGTATATCTAAAGCTTCTTAAACTCTTAACACCTGTGTAAGGTCATTTTAAGGTCTGTTCCAGCTCGAAAACATAACACTTCATTTGATATCAGTACAGTCTGTTGACTGATCCACTTAATAATTCAAAATAAGGACTATGAGTTGACAAGAGGAAAATTTTAACTTGAGGTAGCCCTTCACCTCCCCACGCACACAAGCACACGTCATCATTGGGTACCTGAAGGAGTTGGGGTTGTTCTTCTTGTTGACGATCGGCCTTCTTTTTCATCCAGACAGGTTCAGCTCTGATCGACAGAAACAACCAGAGAAAATAATTTCAGGAAGGGACCTAGACAAACACAAAAGCATCAAATCAGAAAATAAAATAACAATTTCAAGATACATATATATTTTTATTTTCATTTTATTCTGGTGATGATGTTAGTAATGATGTTATTTCTTTCTTTTTTTTGTTTCTATTATCGTTATCATTATGAAGCATCAAACTGAATTTAATGAATCAACATGGTAGATGGATTAAAAAAGTACCCGCATATTTGTTGATCAGCCAAAATAATCAACTGTTACCTCCTGGAGGAGCAGGATATAAATGTGTTGCGAATGAATTTGTATTTGAAACATTTTCAGACTGAGTATTAATGGTTTCCTGCCTCAAAACTGATCAACACAATTGCTACCTCGGCAGTTTTTGACAGAAGGCTGATAAAAAAAGAAATAACAATAATAATTGGAGTGTCCAGATACAACTTTTCCACCTCTGATACAATACCGATACTGCAGCCTTGAGTATAGCCCGATACCAATATTAATCTGATACAATAACAGCAGGAATCATACATATATTATTATTTTTTAGTCTGGACTGTAAGAAAAGCCTTGATCAGGTGAGATTACTCAAACAGAGAACAGCAGTCAGCAATAGTAGGTATGAGAAAAACTGACCCAGTTTTATTAACCAATGGGTTCAATAAATGTTAACCTAAAACATGAGACTATACAACAATTAAAGAAAATAAATTTCAAAAATTAGAAGATCCTGAAAAGTAACCTCAATAAATAAAAAACACATTTTCAAATTGCAAAATAATCACTGTGTTTAACTTAAACAAAATATTTTTTTACAACTAAATTAAATAAATAAAAATAAAAAAAGAACTGACTGCTTGTACCAGAGTGCTAATGTCGGAGATTTTAGATGTAGGCTGATATAATCTGACGGGGGGTTTGCTGATATCAGACCGATATCAATATCAGATCTGCACACCTCTACTAATAAATGTCAAATATTAGAAAAAGTGTCATGGGAATGTGCAGGTTTGAATTTGAACTTCTGATCTCCTGTAGCCTCTGATCTTTCAGATTTTGATAAATATATAAATCCTGTGATATCACCAATGGACGTCCCTGACTAATTACCTCCGCCAAGTAGGTTATGTTTTCGGGAGAGTTTGTCCGTCCGTCCGTCCGTCCGTGAACAAAATAACTCAAAAAGTTATGGATGGATTTCAATGAAATTTTCAGGAAATGTTCAGCATGGGAAAAGGAAGAACTGATTCGATTTTGGTGTTGATCTGGATCAGTGTCTGGCCGCCATGGCGAAAAATGTGATTTCTGTGAATAACTACTGAACTAAAATAGATATCATTATGAATCCAGTTGCTAATGGTATGTTTTCATGGTCAAGGAATCTAAATATTTAGATGAAATAAAGGTAGGACTAATATTTATGGTGAAAATCACAATATGGGTGAGGACTGTGGCGCTGGCAGTGGTCTGCGCTCTCCGAGTGCTTTCTAGTTAATAGTTAAATCCAAGAAAATGTCTTTTCGATTGAATTTCTATTTTGTTACAGTTTTCATACACTCTACAGTTAAACAGACACACTGGGATCGTCCTTAAAATGTTTTCGAGTTAGACTTTAGGAATAAATCCTTTCCTTAAACCACACATTCTACTTTTTCACACTTTTTGAAGAATTGGTAGTACCAATTCAATGACACTTTGATACTAACTTCCCATCCAAAAATTTAAGGTACATACCAACAGAAAAAGAACTGACATCCAGTTTTCATAAAGACAACAACAAACAACTGCCCTCCAACATGCTGTATGGTGGTTTAAAACAGATAAAAGCTTGAGAGCTATTTAAAGGAGACATATCATGCTGATGCATGATTTAATACTTACATATAATAAATCTGAAAACAAGACCTTACACCCCCTTCATTTTCAAAAAATGAGATATTGTATTTTTTCTGATATCCTAGAACGAGAATTGATGCCTCTGAAAATAGGTCATTGCGAGATGTCTGCGAGATTTAAATCGTCGTGACGACACGAGGTACCTTTCTTTTTATTGGAGTAATCTGATAAAACACTTCCTCCTCTGTGATGTCCGTTAGCCACAAAACCGTCACCGAGGAACACATCCACCAGCAGCAGTATATAGCTCCCTTGCTCACACTCACTCATTACCAGCTCTGGCCTGAAGGGGGACTCAATACGGGCTCGCTGCTTTGAGCCTGCCGGAAAATACAGCAGAAGAAGAAGGACAGGCTGGCTCTACCCCCGATAGAACTGACCAATCAGAGCACAAAGGGCTGTGACGTTGCAAGGTAACTGTAGGTCATCCTGAGATCCTCGTGTTTCAACGAGAGCTTGATAATGGCCTAAAATGAGGATTTTGAGACCGCAATTGTGGGGCAATGAAGGAACTAATTGACTTGTACTGAGGGCAGAAATGCTTTACAGGCATCCTAGTCTGGCATAGTGAAAGGAGAAACAAGCATGATATGTCCTCTTTAATACTAAAGGTATAAAATCTGGAGGGCTTGATGCTAAAACACGAAAAAACGTATTTTTTTAATTAAGCTCTGTTGAAAAAGTGCACAAATATAATACAAACATTTCAAACACGTTTGTGAAGTCTTGGTTCTCCAGATTTGTTCATGCCTTTCTCAAAATAGCACTGTCATTTTATCACCTCTAAAAGGTTTAAGAAACTCAACAGCCCCATGATATTTTATATTTAAGGAACTCACTTGACATTTTATCATGTCATGTGTTTATTCAGCATTGATCCTATATTTGGTCCCTTTTTGTCTTTTTCTATAGTTCACACCTCATCTTTGGTTTTGTTCATCTAGAGTCATATATTTTTTGACTCCTTTTATGGGCCTAGATCTTAAATTTTGGCGGGAAATTTTGCTTTACAGTGTCCAATTTTTATCATTCTAATGATTTTGGTGCCCTGTGCTTGGTCCCTTAACGGTTACTAGAATGACCAGAGCAGCTCAAGATGAAAAAGAGGCAATAATTACTAAAATAACTACAAGACTACTTGAAGTGTCACTCCTGTAAGCTAGGAACAGGAAACTGAGGCTACAATTGACTCAGGCTCAGCAAATTTGTCCAACAGAGGATTGAAAACGTCTCGTCCGATGAGTCTGGATTTCTGCTCCACACACAGATGGTGGGCTCAGAGTTTGGTGTGTACATCATGACAGCATGAATCCATCCCGCCTCATTTCAACGGTTCAGGCTGCTGGTGGTGGTGTGGTTGTGTCTGGGATGTTTTCTTAGCAAACTCTCGGCACCTCAGTCCCACCTGAGAATGGTTTAAACCACACACTGTAATACTAAAAACTTGAAATTTGTGGCATTAAATTCATTTTTCCATATACAAAACATTTTCTTTTGTGGTATGAACTTACTCAAATGAGTTATTTTAACTATCCTGATCAAGTTGTTTTAAGTGAAGTTGGTCTAACTTTTAAATTCAAGTCAGCATTAATTCAATTAAATGTAATTAGACCAAAAATGTATACATTCTTAAAACGCTCTAGCAGTGTATGCTTTAATTTACCAAAGACAAAGGAAATCCAAAATCATGATTTTTTTGTTTTTTAGAACGATGAAGGCACTTTGTGTGAAAATAAAATTGAATTATTTTAGACCATGATAGTTTGGTCTTTGGCATACTACCAGGAACCAGGAAAACTGAATTATTAGTCCTTGCTATTATATGATGTTAAAGTTTATTGTTCACAAAGGAAATTCGTGAAAACTGCCCATGTTTTCCAATTATTACAATGAAACTTTATTAATATCTCAAACTGATAAAGACCTCACCACAGACCTCACAAATTAAAGTCTTAGAATTTTTTTTCCTCTTTGTTTTATTTTTTGAGCGTTTGTTTTATCTGAGCCTGCATGAAAATGTATTTTTTATATATATTCTGAATATGTTGCCCTACTGTTTGTAAAGATTTGTGTTCTAATGAAGTTTAAAAACATGTAAGCGTTAATAAATAAAAATGTCTGTCAAAATAACAATCAAAAATGAGGAAAAGTAAGAGTGTTAGATCAAACCTCACCTCCTCACCTGTGGAAAACCGAAGCTAGCCCAACAAGGTGCGACACCACAAACCCTCCTGTCCTGAAAATATGAAGATAACGTCGTTATTGTTTGTATATTTAACTGAAGAAAGCATAAGTCCGAATTCAGTTGACACTAACTCGTTAAATATTAAGAAAACCGTCTACCTGCTCCGGTAAAGGTCTAACGGTTAATTCAGATGCGTCCATCCGGTAACGGTTCAAATTGAACCGCGTTACATCGTTTGTGGTCCGACTGGAAACGTGTGAGTGGAAAGTGAATCTGGTACAAATTTTAGTCTTTTTAAATCATTATTATTTCTTCCTATCACAAAGAAGATTTATTTGTTTGTAAGTGGCAGGACTAGATAAGCTTTCTGTACTTCATACTACACCAGTGTGAACTTTAACAGAGCTTTTTGAATGTAGTTTAAGTTACTTATTTGTCTAAAACATCTTCCAGTTTTAGTCATAATTTATTCATCTAAATTGTTTTCATTTTAGTCTAGTTTTAGTTGACGAAATATCACAAAAATTTAGCCCACAAAACCTTCTGTTAATTAAGTCTACTGAAACATGAAGTGTAAAGGATAAGGCATTTTTTATGTTTACTGTTACTTTGTCAATTTGGTTTTATCCATGTGCACTTTTTTGTTATATTCTAGTTTTTGGAAGAGAAAAAAGGGCTGTTGACGAACACTATGACGAAATTAATTAGCCAACAAAATTAAACTGTACTGCATATTTTTCTAACAAAAAAAAAGCGAGGACTTGTGCAACTCTGCAATGCTGAAAAATGAGGCCAATGTGGATGATCCAAAAATTGGAGTTCTTGGAGTGCTCGCTGGAGGCCTGCTACAGGAAGCCTGAAAAATATTTACTTTACTTACAGTTTCACACCCTACCCTACCTTTATTTATAAAGGTTTTCCAGGCTGGTTGACTTAAATAAGTATATCAAATCATTTAAAAGTTTTCTTATTTAATCCCTGTCAATTGAATGACCTGATAATATGAAAATAACTGAAGAAAACCCAAATTATGATCAGGATAAATTTATCAGAATCAATTACTTGTTTTGACTGCAACAAAAACTATGTTTAACGACTTACAGGCCTAACTCTTGTTGTTGTTTTATAGCCACACCTGGCATTTAAAATAGAAAATGACTGTAGCTGGGATAAAAGGAATGCATTTATTCAGCACTTTTAAAAATGTTAGCTTACAAAGTGCCATGAAAAAACAGACAGAAAACAAGACAAAGAGCACAAATTAAACTTGCTAAACCTAACTTTGACAAACATTATTAATGATAATAAACCAAGAACAATAAGAGCCTGTCTATGAGTCATCAGAGCTTAGATTATACAAAAATCCAGCATCTTAAAATGAGAAGATCCAATGAACAAGATACAGAGTTGAAAACATGGTTTTCTGACTGCCTTATTCATTCATTTATTTCAAACACAGTGACTAATCAATCTATAGATCCATGCATACATATACAGTAGTAAAAGTAGTATTAGTAGTATTAGATCAAGGTTGACAAGTCAGTCAATGTCTGTAGCTGTTCAGATTAACTTCAATTATTTTTTGTTGTAAAACTAAAAAAAACATGGTGTTGTAGGTCTCATATTTACCTCTTTTCAAAAAAGTTTACACTGGTCCAGAAATCCTTGGAGAATATTTTGAAGCAGCCATAAATGCCCTGATAGCTGATTTTGTCACGCCTGTAAACCCCTTTATTTCAGCCCTGCTCAGAACTAACTGTTTCAGTGTGAGTTTCATGAGCTGTCTGACCACGCCCCCTCTCAATCAGTGGGCGTGGCTTCAGCTGTACTGCTCTGTGGTCTTGTGCAGTGGCTCCAAACTGAAGGGTCAGGACCCAAAAGAAGGTTTTGAAGATTGAAGATTGAAGATATTGCCTGATTTAAATTTAGCTAGTTGTTGCTACCTTGTTTAAATATGATAAGAGAATTATAATTATTAATGCCAGTTTTATTATTTAGAATATTTGGGTTTATATTTTTAGGGTTCTATTTTGATGGGTTTGGTTGTTTGGCATGGATAAAAGTGGCAGGTAAGACACTAGGGATGGTGAATGTCTTTTTTTAGCAGGAAGTTAGGACGTCAATTTGTTTGCAATCCTAAATAAACCAAAGGAAACTGTATCTTGTGGCTTGGACTTTTTTTTCTTCTATTTTTACTTATTATAAAACAGCAATAACAAACCTGAAGACAACAACCAACAATGTAAAATATATAATACGACAAATGAATACTAAATGTAATAAATGCATTTATGCATAAATACACACGTAAAAAAAGATAGTAATATAAAAATAAAGGAAATGTACCTGCCAGCCTATTTTGAAGGCTAGTTGTCCATTTTAAAACATAGAGTTTGTCGATTAAGATTGATATTTTTGATCCTGCAGGAGACCTACTCTTCCTGTGCCACAGTGCTGTTTTAAGTTTTATTGTAGTGTTGGTGTTGACGAAGCTAAATGGCCGCTATAAAGCTGTTGGTTCAGCATGAGTTTGTGCAGAAGCCCAAAGTGAACAAAAGTTAGCTCATTCAAATTTCCTCCATTTTGCCATAACCGGCATATTTTTGCTATAATGCAAGTTCCTGACTAGTTATTTCAATTTTCTGAGGCAAAAGAAATATTTAATACAGGATTTTATTTTATTACCATAAATTTGAGAGGATTTCTCAGTGGTAACCACATTAACAGAATCAAAAGTTGTGGGAAATGAGGTAAGAGGTTTGATGCTTTATGAAATTTGGGCCCCACTTTCATCTGAGAAGATGGTGAGTTCTGAAGATACACTGCTATAATGTTTACTGTAACTGCTCTAATGTTTACTGTAACTGCACTGACATGCTGTGTGAGCTGGACAAACATTTTGTCTCCATCTGAGATTGAATACACCCTGATGACTCAATGAGGGGATTTTATTCTTACTTGACTGGATTGGAGCTTTCACACTATGTGGTATCATCTCAATTCAGCTCAGCTTTATCTGATATTACTTTTTGTTTTCATTTAGGGTTTGTGCACAGTTTTTTGTGTCTGTTCCAGCGGGGTTCCAGGTGAGATGAGCCGAGATTAAACATGATGTGGAAATCCAGGAATGGTCAGGGTATCGTTGCGAGTTGGGGTTCTGATGTGGAAATTAAACTTCCCTCCATAATGCTCCTTACAATCTCTGCCCCTGACAATCTGTTGTTTTGCTGCTTTAAGCCATTTTAGGAACAAAATTCATCCCAAAACTGTGACAATGAGCCGCGAAGGGGCAGACAGCTCTATCGCCTTTGTGTCCACCTTTGTTTTTGTATGGGTGCCATTGCAGTTTTGTTTAAAGAGGTACTGGTGAAGTGTAAAGAAAAATGTAGTGGGCTGTATTCAAACCATGCCGAGTGGGAAAGTATAATTTGAGCACATATTCCCTAAAAGCTGGCTCAAGTACAGAGTAGGGATTTTCCTTATGTTGGGGTTTCAGGCCATATAGATTAGTTATTAGATTAATTATTGATTTATTTATTATTTAGATGATTTATTAGATAAATAAAGTTCCATCTTATCTAATCTACCTAGATAGGCAATACAGACAAATGTTAAGGACATCATGGCCTCCAGAGGGCGCCTTAAAATCCAGAAAAATGAAACCTTCAATATAATTATGTTAAAACTAGTTATTGCAATTAACGAGAAAAAAACTCAAATGTAAATTGACTCAAATGTAAAGCAATGTGATATTAATATTACTACAAATGATCATACCAAATAAGTCAGAAGTTTTAGTATTTATTTGTAATTTATTAAGCATGTAAATTGGGTGACATGTTATTTTTAAATGAAAGACAATGGTACAAATGGCATTCAGCTGTTGGAGGGGGGCAGTATATAAAATCTTGGGTCAATGATACATGTGATGGTGTTTTTTTTATTGCTTGTATTGGAGTTATTCTGAATGTTTTTCTGACCAACTGATCAACACCAAATCGCTCTTAAAGAGACAATAAATAAAATGAAGATGAAGTTGGGTAGGGCTAGCTGTTTGGAGACACATTTTTGTCAAAAAAAAAATTGAAGTGTATTTCATAATAAAATGTGATGCTTGAAAAACTTTTGCAATTGTTGTTGCCCTGGCTGGTGTTTTAACGACTAGTAAATCTCTGCATTTAATTACACATCTAGTTTCGTGTAATTAAACGCTGAGATTTACTGAGTGGACATGCTTTAAGACAGTGTTTCCCAAATGATTTGGCCTTGGGGAAACACCACCACTTCATGATGAAAATTTTCAAATTCTCAGATTTATTCAATACAACATTGAGCAGATTGAGCCTGAATTTTTTCCCCAATATTTTTATTGACATAATTTTTTACAAACACATAAAACATAAAACACATTGCAACAGATAAACAAACCCCGGGACTTTGTTCGTAATCGTAATGGGCTTGGGGTTGAAGACGCCATCATCTACCTGCTTCAGAGAGCCCACTCTCATCTGGACCAGTCAGGCAGCACTTTGAGGGTCATGTTCTTTGACTTCTCAAGTGCCTTTAATACAATTCAGCCAGCTCTGCTTTGTGAGAAGCTCCATGGATTCCAGGTGGATACCTCCATAACCACCTGGATTTATGAGTAGCCTACCTCACAAACAGACCACAGTTTGTGAGACTGAGTTGTGTGTCTGAGAAGGTGGTCAGCAGCACTGGAACACCACAAGGAACTGTACTTTCACCATTCCTCTTCACGTTGTACACCTCAGGCTTCCAGTACAACTCTGAGTCATGTCATCTGCAGAAATACTCTGATGACTCAGCAGTTATTGGGTGTATCAGTGATGGACAGGAAGCAGAGTACAGAGAACTGGTTGGTCAGTTTGTAAAATGATGTGGTAACAATCATCTCATCTTGAATACCAACAAAACAAAAGAGATGATTGTTGACTTCAAGAGGAACAAGAATACACATAGATGTGTTTCCATCCTGGGAAAGGAGGTGGAGGTGGTGGAGGAATACAAGTGCCTTGGAGTTCAGCTGGACAATAGACTTGAGTGGAAATGCAACTCTGAGTGCATCTACAAGAAAGGTCTGAGCAGACTCTACTTCTTAAGGAAGCAGAGATCTTTCAACGTCTGTACCAAAATGTTGTCTATTAGTCTGTTGTTGAAAGTGCAATCAGCTTCACAGCGATCTGCTGGGGCAGCAGCATCAGAACCAGAGACTTGAAGAGAATCAACAAACTGATCAAGAAAGCTGCTTCTGTGCTTGGAGTAACTCTGGAGCCGCTGGAACTGATCATCCAAAAAAGAATAGTGCACAAGCTGTTGAAGATAATGGAGGACTCTTCACACCCTCTCCACAACACGGTGATGAGACAGAAGAGTGTGTTCAGTGAGAGGCTTCTTCAGGTCCGATGGAAGACTGAGAGGTACAGAAGATCATTCCTGCCAGCAGCCAGCAGCCTCATGAACAAAGTCCAGAATTATTGTTATTATTACTGTTATTATCGTTATTATTATCATTATTGAACATAATCTGAACTACTACAATCCTGAATTTCCCTTTGGGATAAATAAAGTATTTTTAATTTCATTTCATTAAACCCATACATACATTAACAAACCACACATACTCACGTTCCCACACTCACACAGATAATAAAAGCATCTTTCATGACACCCGCTGTACAAAATTTAAAACAGACATAAAAATAGATTTAAAAAAAGATTTAGATAAGATACATACATATACATTTATATATGTGTGTGTGTGTGTGTGTGTGTGTGTAAATGTGTGCTATTGATAATGATAATAATTCAAATAATAATAATTAGATTTATAATACATTAGAATTTTGTAGCATCTTTCATGACACCCGCTGTCCAAAATTTAGAACAGATATTAAAATAGATTTAATAAAATAAAATGAGAAACATCATATATATGTATGTATAAAATGTGTGCTATTAATAATAAAAACAATAATACAAATAATAATAAAAACAATAAAAACAATAATAAAAACAATAATAAAAACAATAATAAAAACAATAATACAAACAATAATAAAAACAATAATACATATAATATAATAGATAGATAGATAGATAGATAGATAGATAGATAGATAGATAGATAGATAGATAGATAGATAGATAGATAGATAGATAGATAGATAGATAGATAGATAGATAGATAGATAGATAGATAGATAGATAGATAGATAGATAGATAGATAGATAGATGTCGGCTATTGATAATAATTATGATGATGATAAAAAAAATAATAATAATAAAAAAACCTTCTAATTTTGAAGCGCCTTTCATGGCACCCAAGGACACTGTACAAAAATTAAAACAGATATAAAAATAGATTTTAAAAAATTATAAAATAAAATACATCATATATATATATGTGTATATATATATATATGTGTGTATATATATATATATATATATATATATATATATATATATATATATATATATATATATATATATATATATATATATATATACATATATATATATATATATATATATATAATATATATATATATATATATATATATATATATATATATATATATGTTTGTGTGTGTGTATACATATATTTATGCAGGCTAGTTTGAACATTAAATATAGTTTGAGCCTGCATGTGATGTTGCTAAAGAGGGAAATATACTTTAGCACTTAATTATCTGCATTTAATTAATAATAAAAAGTGCATCTCAGGAACATCAGGTTACAAGGTGTAACTGCAGCTGTAATAACTCTGCATCAGTGGATACACACTGAACAGCTCAGCAGAGGTTTCATGCACAAATATGAAATGAAAAGGTCCAGCTACTGACAACTGGTTTAAAAAATCAAAAATATGTTGCTTTAGCTGAGTTCACTCAATAAACAAAAACACTTTTTTTTATTTAAAAATGTGTGTTAATCATCTTTACGTGGTATTATCGCCATCTATTGTTTAGGAGTGTAAAAGGACGGCACTCCGCTGCGTTAAAAAATTCCTTCAAAATAAAAGCACAACTTATTTCCTAACATTTATATTGCCTGTGCAAAGGCTCACTGGAAAAGGGTTTGCGACCCACTTTGGCTCACGGCCCACCAGTTGAGAATCACTGCTTTCAGAGTGCAGAAACACGTGGAGAGGAGGTTTGACCTGTATTAAGGTGAAGCTTTGATTTGAAAAACTGTGAGACTTGGTTTGCATATCAGCAGAATACAGGTGAAAGTGGAGGTGAGATAGGTGTCATGGCAGCCCGCATAAGCTTTCACTTGTTTACAGCCAAAGAGGGCGCGGCTTTATCCCTGCTTTATATGCACGCCGAGTTCATCCAAGTTAAATAAGTCCACACACAAACACACACACACGCGGCCTACTTTCCCAAATCTATCGCTCATATGTGGAGAAGAGAGAGGGAGACTTTGGAGTGGGGATTCAGGCTCTCCGCTGCTGCTGCTGCGGTGCCAATGCGCAAACACTTTTGGGGCAGGTTCTCCCCAGATTGAGTGTGCGCCCTGGCCGAACATGAGGCTGATCGACGAGCGCGTCATGCGTGTCTTCCTCGTTTTCTGCTCTGCGCGATCAGTGGCTCTGTGTTCCGCAATCCCCCGGGATCCTGAAGCGCCCTCGACGTCTCTGCCACCGGCGCTGCGATCCCAGTGAATGGCTGCCTGGAGCGAGGAGAAACGGGGAGAAAGAGCGCTGCCTCCCCTCCATTGAACCGGCGCTGTCTGCGGCAACTTCCCAGCGAGGGGGTGAGTGTCTGTCTGCCGCGCAGAGAGGCGTCCTGCCGGGGTCGTCTGAGGATCCACCGGCGGCGGAGGAGGAGGAGGGGGGTAGGGCTGGGAAATATGTCCGCTTTTTAGACTCGGTGGCTGTCTATGTTCTTCATGCAAATATGCTGAGACGCTGTTGAGTTTCTGCTTATTGGATGGCCTGATGTTAGGATCAGTTAAAAGATCATTCACAGATCTTGCCACAGTAAAATGCTACTTGTCCTTAAGAAAGTTGATTAGAAATGTTCAGTCTAGATGGGAAAGTTTCAATCTATGCTTTCTAGTGTATTTCGAATCTTTAATCATGTTTTTGGAGGATGCCATTCCAAAATAAGAAGCCCCAACATCCAATAATTGGTCATTTATGGTTTATAATTATCAATGACTGCAGACAAACTCTTGTATATTCTCTAAATTGTATGGAGTTACCTTATCCGCAGAGTCCCTTTCTACTTTTAAGAGATGTCTGAAGACTCATCTCTTCAGGGAAAACTTTGGCACTTAATCTGATCTTCTCCTCATTGTCCTCAGAGGTAGAATGAATCAGAAGGTCTCAGACCAGCTCTTAATGAATATTTAGCACTGAATTTTGAATGCTTGGAATGCTGATCGATGTTGTTAACTTGAATTTTTGTTGCTGACTTGAAATATTTGTTGTGACTTTAATTATTTGTTGTGATAAGCTGCGTTATAAAAAAAAAAAAAAAAAAAACCTGGCACTTCCTCTGGCACTAGATGGCAGCACCTGTGGCCAATTGACTTGAAGCACTTTGACGCACTTGCTAAGGTTTTTCCCCTCAGTCCGAATTCTTGCTTGTGTTGTACGTCACTTCGGATAAAAGTGTCTGCTAAATGAAATTGTAGAATTGTAGAAATTGCACATACACTGTAAAGTCCAGTTCGTTGTCATTATTTAAAGGTGCTATGAGGAGAATTTGTTCCAGGCGACTGTCGTAAAGACGTCACCCAAGCTAAAGCGTGGGTTGTTGTTTTGCTAATAAATGCAGCTCGGACCTTCCTCAGAACTCTTCATTGTTTCACAACTTCTTTTTTCAACAACTTACAGGATGCAAAGCGACGAGGTAATGTATCTCTTTCTAGTTACGTGGCGGTAGTTTTTGATGTGTGACAACAAGCAATTTTTGGAAAACTTAGTATTGTAGTTTTGTAGCCGGCTATATATCGCTACTTACAGCCCGGTGCTCTAAGACGGGCACTTCCTGAGTAGAGTACAAATGAGTTTAAGCAGCCAAAACAGCAGCTACCGGCGCTACCTCCGCTGCAGAGCCTCAGCTGGCTACGAGGCGTTCGCCACTTTACGACACGATGAGAACTAGAGCCTTATTTAGCGGTGTTTTTGTGTGAAAGTAACGCGCTGAAAATTCTCTAAATAAAGCGTGAATGCAGACCGATATCAGATTTTTTTGGTGGGAGTCCGTTTATTTGTGTTTTTGGTCAAGTAAAATATGGCCCCGTCGGAGTGCAGAGGAAATCGGCAAACGAGCAGGCCCGGAGCAGGGAGGGGGGGTTTGGTGCAGGCGCCCTGGGCTTCTGCTGCACAGAAACACTGCTGTAGGGGTAATTTCTGCCCTAAACCTTGTGATCGGACCCAACTTGTTCCATCCCGGAATATCGCTTTAAACGAGGGTTCGTTGTTCCTGGTAGCTACGCAGGATCCCCCAGAAAGTTCCCCAAAACTGTAATTGGCAGCAACATTTCAAACTTCAAATTCATTACTAAAAAATAATTGTCATATTCATCTTGTTGATGGTCCAGTTACAAGCTGGAATCCTCAGAACTACCTGAGGACAGTCTGACTCTGTCTGTTTTCCGTTACGTAAATAATTTACACCCAGGATATTCTGACTTCTGAATCAAACTGAACACAACAATACAGGCTGTTTTTGGTCCTGGATCCCATCTGGATGGGACTTTATCTATTTTTGAATATAATTAATCATTTTTTTATTATGTTGCTCCTTAGACACACCTTAACTTACCATCTTAAGAAAATGTAATAAGACAGTTTATCCACTCCCTGAATTATATATTGCAGTAAAATTAACCAAAAACACATTTTAGCTTATTCATATCTACAGTAACACAAGAACAGAAACCCTTTGCCTTAAGGGTTTAAATACTTTTCTTTAAAAATGCAAAATTACTTTTTTTTTTATAAAACCTTTATTTAACCAGATTGAGATCAGGATCCGATCACAAGGGCGACCCGGCCAAGAGGTCAGCAGCACACATTATGATAAATGGAAATTCAAGAAAAGATTAAGAAATTACCAACAATCAATATTGTTGCATTTTAAAAATCTGTATTTTATCAGGTAAAAAGCAATTCAACCCAAAAAGGAATATTTTAATGTCAGATTTTTTATTTATTTATTTATACAAGTTTTCAGGACTCTGATTGGGTGAGCCACCTGTCAGTGTGATCAACCCTCTGCGCAAGGGATGAACGATATTGGATTTTTGCTTTTATCCAATTTCCCAATATTTTTAAAATTCATTATTGCCAATACCGATAATTCTGGAGCAGATGCTCTGCATGTTACAAAAATGGACTTGTTTCTTTCAGTGTATATTTTTGTAAGGAACAGATGTAAAACAAGAAAAACAGCATTTGACTGCAAAAATGAAACCTTTGATTTTTAAATGAACCACTGCAGTGATGATAAGGTGCACCAATATTGTATATTTGTGTTATTTGACAATATTTCAGCTGATAGATGACTGATATGTGTGGCTTACATAATGGCTGTAAATATCTGTAAAAATTTCAGTATTATAGCCAACCCATCTCAAACTGACAATATCGAGCATCCCTACTTGGCATGGATAAATACATTAAGAAAGAAAATGTCATGAAATATGAGATTGGATAGTTTCAGTCTCGTGTTTTGGTATCTGGATTTTTGTCAGGCTTTAACCCTTTAACTCCCAGCTCAACTGTTTGGCAGAGGTCATTAAATTCAGAAATATTTAATGTGTTTAATAAACATAACACGTCATTGTTTGTTTCTGTCAATGTTTTATCATACAGAAAAAACGGCAAACAAACCAAAAAAAGGTTTAAAAACTTAAAGCTACTATTATTTTTACCATCAATATTTTAAATACTTAACCATTTACTGATAAGATGATGTATATGTGGCCTTTATATGAAGTCTGTTATTCATCAAAAACATGTTCATCAAATTCAGTATCATCTATTTTAAGTCATTTTTTGTACTTCTTACAGACTTTTCTGCGTTTTCTAATTGATTTTGTCCCAAATATTTGTGCATTTTTGTGTCATCACAGAATCAACTGTTGGCTTTTAAAACCTTTCAATCCCACACCAAGAAAATATCGTTTTTTGGTCGGCTTGTAGTTTTCTATGTTCCCTGAAATGTTAATGGAACCAAACAGTGGTTTGATTTGTTCTAGTTTTTAAAAGATTAACCCTTTAACTACCCCTAACCCCTTTACTACTACTCAGTTCACATCATGTCATCAATAAAAACAGGGATATTTAATGTTTTAGAAACTTAAACAAATCAGATTGCTTTCTGATTTAATTATCATTTCAGGAAACAAAGAAAACTACAAGCAAACAAAAAAAAAGATTTTTTATTCTGTGGGATTTAAAGGTTTAAAAAGCTTACTGTTGATTAACGTGGTGACAAAAAAATGCAGAAATATTTGGCAAAATTGATTAGAAAAGGAGAAATATTTGTAAATAAAACAACAATCAAAAATAACTTTAAATAGATTATATTGAGTTTGAAAAACTCTACAGTGGATTTTGTCTGATAAATCATATCAGTAAATGGGTAGGTCTTTAAAAATAATTATGTTGATAATAATAATAGATTTTATCTTTTAAAACTTTCAATCACACGGACGGAACATATCAGTTATTTTGGTTTGTTTGTAGTTTATTCTATATCCTAAAACACTGACAGAAACAATGATATCTTTTCATTTTCTGACAACCAAACAGTTGAGCTGGTAGTTAAAGGGTTTATTAATGTACCAGGCAACCTGGTAGTTGGAAATTTCCCAGTTGAAATCTTCGAGTTCCGACCTAAAAGCATTCCAGACTAATTATGATTTCGGTTTTAAAAAAACAACATGGCACCCATTGTAAGATTTATGCTTTATCAATTTGCTCATTTGGGTGAAACAGAGGAGGGGAAACAGAGGTTTATACTTAACAGCTTATGGCCCTTTTCCAGTAGCACACCTTGGCCCTACTCTACTCGGCTCTTCTCGATTTGCAGCGTGTTTCCACTAGCCTGGTACCTCCTAAAACAAGCTAGTTTTAGTACCTACTCCGCTCTGGTTCCAAGCGAGCTGAGTCAATACTAAAAGATGACGTCACCGACTGCCGGCTACTGATTGGTCAGACAATGTCGTCATCGATGAGTCATGAGCGCAACGAACTAGCATGCTAGTGGTAGCTACCATTAGCTTACCCTCATACGTCTTTTCTTTGAGGCGCGATTGCTCTCGTCCTCGGCTTCATTCTGTTGTATAGCTTCCAAAACTCTCCTGTGCTTCTCAAGGGGTATTTCTTCTTACCACCTGCAGCCTTCTTCTGCTTTCCGTTTTTACTCGGTTTGTCGCGCACAAAATGACGTCACCGCAGTGCCGCTCACCCCGTTGGGCAGGCGACTGGGGCTAATGGAAAAGCAGCACAAGGCGAGTAGAGTAGAGCCGGGTAAAGTCGAGTAGAGTAATGTAGGGCAAATGGAAAAGGGCCATATTTGTCATTATTTAGAGGCTGCTGTAATATATATGCAGTGATGTAACGTCACAAGTCATAACTAGGAGAACATCGATCTGGTATGAGTTCACGGGATGGGAAGTAATGAGTTCGACTGCCGCTCCAGTGCACTTTCACGAGTTACAGGTGGGAAAAACACGAGTTACGGGTTGCCTGGAACGCAGCATAAGACCATCGTTGTTGTAGTTTTAGAAAAGCAGTCATAAAATGTTTTGTTTAAAAATGTGATTTGGGCATAGCTGTCAAGTCTGCCGTATTTTACCCCTCTTTTCCGCCATCCTTCCGTATTACTATTTTCCCGTAATTCTCCCGTATTAAAAAACATTAAAAACATTCCTCTGCTCCTAACTGAACACTGTCACCAGCCTCGCAAGAAATGCCACCTGCAGCAGCCTGGGTGGCAGTTGTCGCGAGGTTAGTGCCGACAGCGGGAACAAACGTGGGACAACAGAGGAGAGAGATGGATGGATGTGAGGAGGGAGAAGGCATTCCTGCCAAAAAAACAAATAAGTCATGTAAATATCTCAAAAAATGGGACAGCGAATTTACTTTCCTAAAGAGGAGCAGGATGGGGCACAGTCATGCTGGGGTGGTGGGACAGCTCACAGCAAGCGCTGGAAAATTTCCCTTATTTTCAAATCCAAAATTGGACAAAACTTGGATTTGGGGCTGTACTGCCCAGCCCTAGAATGGAAATAGGAGTCGGTGCCGGTGCTTTTGGATGAGCCCTGAGTTTGGGTCGATGATGATCAGTCCAGCAGATCCGAGACAGCTTATGTCTGCCGCTCATTATCGATCAAATCCTCATTTTTTATTTCGGTCTTTGCAGGACTCGCAGCCGTGCCCTCATTATCAGACGGAGTCCTGCGGTGTAATGTTTAATTTCATGCATCTCCTCCCTGAAAAATGTGAAAATGCGGTGGCAGTCGGGTTTTTTTGGCACGGCGGCGCTCGGTTGTAAAGAATTGTGCCTTGTTGTGCTCCCACCCCCCCGCTCCGTGCCGCACTGGTTCCGTCTGGCTCGCCCTCAGCTGCTGCGTGTCCTGGGATGACCTGTTGATGTCGGTAGAATGGAGAATGGCAGGGGGAGCGATTTCCCCCATCACCAAAATATTTAAATAAGCAACATTTTGGGGCTTGACAACCGGCGCCGCGGCTCTGCTACCTCGTCCGCACCGCAGTAAGTGTCGACGGCCGGGGTGAGTGTGGCTGATCGCGGAAATGCGTGACATTGTGCAGCTGGCTGAATGTGCAGGAGGTGGATGGTGCGCCGGGGCCAACCCAAAAATATTTAACAGTTAGCTTAGCCGTTAGCCTCCTCTGTACTGTAGGCCTGCTGCAGATGGGAGAGGGGGCATCAGATATTTCAGCTGTGACAGCCATGAGGGAAGGATGAGGAAGTCACGGCTGCCCCGTCCGCCTCACAGGACTCGCTTTATTTTGCTTTAATTTAATCCGCTGGCACGTAAACGCAGCGTCGCCCTCACCCGGGTATCACCGGGGCTCGCTGCCATCCCGGGTCGCCCCCCCCTCCCCCCGTCTCCAGCCGAGTCCCGGTGTAACGGCTTAAAGTGTGACCGTGTCAACCGGTGACTTTTGGGGCGAAAGCTTCTGTGGTTTACGAAGTTCGAGCAGATGTGGAAGAGGAAAAGTGTCCTCAAATCTGTTTGGTTTGTTGTTAGAAGGTCCATATTACTCACCAGCAGCACCAGTGACTCCACAATAAAGTAAAAACTGTTTTATGAGGCATCCAGGTAAAGTGGGGAGGTGTAAAGCTTTTCCAGCAAAACTTTAGATATTCCTGAGGCTCACTTTGGGAAGTCTGTGTCTGAGCATGTTCGCAGTAGGGATGGGAAACATGGACCAAAAATCATTTATCTTATTTTAAAAATCACCAGGTTTTCACAGACGGTAAATTCATGTATTCTGGCTTTAAGTATAGATACTTTCACAAGTTCCCAGTAGGAAATTTCGACCTCTGGGGGCGTTCCAGATGCAGTTTCCCACTCGGAACTCAGAAATCCCGACTTCCCAGCACAACTGGAACATAGTACAAGACCTGAAACATCTGTAATGCCATAATAATCTCTCAGTAATTAGGCTGCTTTAGTGCTGTGCAAGAAATCTGGGATTAAATTGGCTGCAATTGTTTGTGTGAAGTGCCCTTTTCAGGGACGTACAATGCTGTCAGATCAACATCGAAATTGGCAGATTAATGCCTTAAAGTTTGATAATCCCTACCTAACCTTGCAGTGCAGCTGGATCCACATGATTATTTGTCTGTATCAGGCAGGTCCAGCTAGCCAAGCTCCAGTCTATAATGATTATAGATGTAAATGTAAATGGAGCCTCGCCATCCCCGAGTTGACAATCAAAGATGGATGCCCCCAGTGTAAACAGTTATTAAGCTCCTGTAATAATCCGTTTATTAGCAACTCTGACTAGTGTGTGTCACACTAAATCTGCCGTATACATAGTATTGTTTGACTTATATTTATAGAAATGCTGCCATAGTGATATTTACATTCTTCCTGTGGTATTTGTGAACAACAACCCAGGGCGTGCTAACAACAGCTAACACAACGGCTAACAATAGCCTGTAGTTCGGCAAGTTTTTTTCAGACTTTGAAACTGGAACGCTGATAACTCGGAGATGACATCACTCCCACTTCCTTCTTCCCAGTTCTGATTAACTCCAGTGTTAATCATCAGCATCAGTTACTGGAGTACCTGCTTGTGAAAATACTTAATCTGTTCAGCCCTGTAGCACCGATACTGTAATAACGCTTGATAGTGTAACAAAATTTGCACTCTAAATCTTAAAACCTATGTTTTTAAAAAAGCATTTTGCTAATCTTCTGTAATGGGCTCTCCATTATTTGAAGAATCTTTTTATCTCGACTCTTCTATAAATTGTTTTTAAAAGGTTTTTAGTTGTTTCTTAATTGTTTTTAATTGTTTCTATCTTACTCTGTAGCACTATGAGATTGCGAAAATGTAAAGTGCAATACAAATAAAAAATATTATTATTATTATTATACACAATGAAAAATGTAATAAAACCTGGTAATGTAATAATTTAACCAATAATGTTATAAAATGTCCTGACTGATATTGTATTATCATTTTAACTGGTATTGTTATACCTTATGACATTATTGGGAATTTATTGCTAAACTTCCTGTCAAAGAGCTGACTGTCTTTTTAAGGATTATCTCATAATATACCAAAAAAAATCCCTATAATGCCATAAGGTATTACAATACCAGTCAGGACATTTTATTACATTATTGGTTCAGTTAATACATTCACAAGTTTTATTACATTTTTGATTGACTTTAGTGCAGATTTTGTTACACTATCAGGCGTTATTACATTATCAGTAAATCATTATATTATAGGGTGCTACAAGCTCCAGCCCCTTTTTTAAGTCTTTCTGATCAAAAATGTCATACTCATGAAGAAAAGAGTGTATTTCTGCATCCACAAGGTCTATTTGAATTATTTTGATGTCATAAATAAAGTAACACTTGACAGATTTGCCCAGATGTGGAATTAGCTGTACATAAGTTAATGGGACGACGGTTTTGTGTTACTTGAGACCACATTTTAAAGGTCTCGGTCTCGGACTGGCCGGTCTCAGGATTGTCTGTTGAGACTGATCAAGACCAGCACTGATCTGCTGTTCTTCAACTTCATAAATGAGAATAAGGAGGAACACTTGGTTCAACAACAAAAAGCTTCAGTTCATGTGTTATTTTCTCCTGCAAAGACTACAACCTTCCTGCTGTTGAGATTGAGGGACAGCCCACTTAACTGTTCAACCTTATCATGGTTTTTAAAATTGATATCGATGTTCTTGGTCTTGACTTGGTTACAACTCTCAGAAGTCTTGGTCTTCTCTTGGTCTCGGTGCATTGTGGTCTTGGGCAAGTCTTGGTCTTGAGCATAACACTATGGGACAGAGTAAATGAAGATAGTTGGAGTGGGAGAAAAAAAACGATTCACACAAGTATCAGAATTTTTGTTCGACGATTTTTTAATAGATTATTTTGTTCAAAAATTTGTGTCCAAATTTAAATGCTTCATTTTAGTCTGTGTTAATAAACCACTTTTAAATGCAGTCCAGGCTTTTGAAGAGAGAGTACAAACAGCTGGTTAAAATATATTGCTGAATGAATCCTAAAAACAAACTCACATGTGGTGTGTGTTTTTCCTGATATAGTCTGGAGGCATCATCATTGTTCATCTTTTTCATTGATGTTAAAAAAGCGAACTAAAGATTGCAAAAATCGGCAATATCATAGAATCCCAATTTAAATCGAATCGGCACCTAAAAATCGAATCTGGAGAAAAGCGTATCATCACAGCCCTAGAAGATAGAAGTCAGAATAATTTTAAAATTTAATCCTTGCCTAAGAAAGGACAATTTAATTGTAAACATTCAGGTTCCGTTCCAGTTGAAGTCGGAAAATACATGCCAATCTACCAGGCTGTTGTTAGCTGTTGTTTGCACGCCCTGCGTTGTTGTATGAAGAATGTGATTATCACTATGGCAGCATTTTTGTAAATATAAGTCTAACAATACTATGTATACAGCTGATCAAGAGCGACACACCCCAGTCAGAAGTGCAAATAAATTGATTACTACAGGAGCTAAATAACTGTTCACACTGGGGGCATCCATCTTCCATTGGCAACTCAGGGGTGGCGAGGTTTCACCGAGTTCCCAGTAGGAAATTTCGACTTCGGGGGATGTAGCGGTAGTTTTTGATGTGTGACAACAAGCAATTTCTGGAAAACTTAGTATCATAGTTTTGTAGCTGGCTATATATCTCTACTTACAGCCCGGTGCTCTAAGACATGTCCGAATAATATAAATTTGCTCTAGTTTTAATTGTCTTGTTCCCGAAGTTGAGTATCCAGGCCAGTCCAGTCCAGCCCTGTCCGACCCGACGCGAAGCTAAGGAATAACATTTATAGATAATCTATTTTGATGCTATAAAACTCATCTTAAAGTGTGTATTTCCATCAGGCATATATCTAAAAGTGAGACTTTTTTGTAATTACTTAGAAACTCCTCATAGCATCTTTAATCTACCAACATCGGTTTATATAGTGACACTACTGCAAGTCACTGGAATATTTGTAAGACTTGCATATTGTGTAATGTGATGGAAAAATACAAGTTAAATTACAATTATGATCACGAGACAGCATCACACAGGGAAACACTTGGATTCAGATTACTGTAAAATCACAGCTTGTAAAATAAGTCATTTACAGTAGAGCAATGTCACACTACTGCTGTCGTGTTGCAGCAGTTTTATGCCAGAGTCACTAAAGTACAATAAAGTGTTGTAAAATCACAACTAAACACTGTAAATGCTACTATAGTACCATGAATTCACAATTGTTTGCTGTAATATTACAGAACTGAGGTGTCAGGGTTGCTGTGAAAACACAACTTATTCATAAACAGCCCTCATTAAGATACTTTGAAATCACAGCAGTTATTAGCCAGTAATTTACTGTGAAATTACAGTGTTAGGTAAATATGTTTTACAATCTTAACTCAATAAATCTGATCATAGTTGGACAATGTTTGTAAAATGGGCTGATACCACTGTTGAAATAATACTGATGTGCATCCCTACGTAACACGAGCAGCAGGTATCACTGCCAGGTCTTCATTTAAAGCTGATGATTTTTTTTTTTTTTTTTACCTTATTTGTCTTTAGTTTTGTTTAGATTTTTAGAGATAGAAAGTGTCCCCATGAGAGCCTCTCTGTTTAGTTTATTGTCAGAATCTTCATATTACTCATCAGCAGCACCAACAGCTCCACGATTAAAGAAAATCTTTTAATGTTTTAATTGGGGACCGAGACAAAGTGAAGAGAAGGAATAAAGCCGTCCTGTCAAAACTTTTAATATTCTTGAGGCTGTCTCTGAGAAGTCTTTGGTCCTACTGGTAGCAGTACTGGGAAACTTGGACCAAATATGTTTATTTAAATAAAATGTCAGTAAGCTAAAAAGAAAGTGGGATGATGTGATGGCATGTAAACGGGGAAGCACCATCCACCTCACCTGATGACTTCCTTGTTGCTTCTTACAGAGTCCTGGTGTTACGGTCTTAAGTGTGACCAAGTTAAGTTGTGAGCAGTGGGTGCTGCTGTCTCTTTGCTTCACTCTTGGTGTTTAAAGGGGATGGTTATGTAAAAATTGCTCCTCAGTAGAGGTGCGAGTCTGTCCCAAAATCATGATTAAATTCAGACAGATTCACAGTTTTCAGTCAGAGCTTTTTTTTGTTGGGTCAAAATTTCAAAAATGATTTAAAGACCTAAAAGATGTGTAGAATAATAATTATTATAATTATAGAATATAATGAAGCTTTTATATTTTCTCGGTCTGCAACACTGTAGGGGCATAAATCATTAAAACAGGCAAAGGATGAAGGTTTTTTTCTTGTTCAGAATTGACTTAAGTTTGGAAAAACTGTGCATCTGCATTCTTTCCTTGAACGTTGTAGAATCTACTGCTGATTAAATAAATTAATTCAGATTATATTCTAAAGAAGATTTAAAAGTTAAAAATTGCTGTTTTTCTTGACTAACTCCAACTGTGAGTTGTTGTAGTGTTTGAAAATATAAATATTGAAAATGTACTGTTTTTTAATGGTAGGCCCTTTCTGGTTTTTAACAAGCACATGTTTAGGCTAATATTGTTTTTAAATTAGATTAAATAATGATCAGATGTCAATCTTTTTTGACAGGAAAAAATATATTCAAATTATAAAGAGTGTTGTTTAAAAAAAATGTAGGATTTTGTTTTTAGGCCATAGCTTTGAGCCCTAGTAGAGTCCAAAATGCAAACACGCACTTTTTTTTTGTAGTTCTTTGCTCTTTCATATAGAAGTATGACTAAAGCAGCGAGCTAACAAGCTAGCTGTAAATGGTACCACGCACCTTGATATAGCTGTGTTCGACAGAAGCCCATGCAAACAGTTCAAGTGACGCATTTGTAAGTGCTTAAAATAGGGTGACTAATTCTTTTTTAAGTGTTGATTTCTTTAGAAAATTTTAAAAAGATTCAGAATCTTAAAGAGTAAAAATTGCAATTCTGTGATGGATTGATTATATTCAGACACCTCTGACCTTGTGGGTATGTCAGGTAGGGATTAGGCCTGTGCTCAAAATATTGTTACGGCAAAATATCGACATGCACTCCTTGGGGATACGTGTATCGATATAGATGCTACAGAATCGATACACCTCAATGGTTTGACACTTGTTGTCAATACACTTTGAGTACTTTTTAACAATGGCACAGTTCAAAGTAGAAGCAAAGAAACATGATGAAACGCATGTTCCAAATTTAAACTTAGGTCTACCATATCTGAATTTCTGTTTCTTAAGTTGTAGAATCATTTAAAGGTGTAATCAGCGATGTGGGAGAAAACGAGTGGAGAGGTTGTTGATAAACGAATTTAGACCCGCCTCTCCCTTCATACCTCACCCCTGGCTCCACCCCCGAAAGCTGATGGACGTGCATCGTCATGGAAACGGTCGTAGAAACTGCGTAGCTGACCAACGTAGCTAAGGTAACCCCGACTCGTCAGACAACTCGACTGCCATTATTGATAACATCACAACAACAGAACATTCTGGCAGATTAGACAATAAGATGAATGCCCGACGGCACCACAAAGCTAATGTTGCTAACCTATCCAGCAGACAGACGGCGACATCTGCGTCCGTTTTCAGGTCTTTCAATTAGCGGAGTTCCTTCCACGGTCGGAAAGCAACACCAATGTTGACCCAGGTCTTCACTCTTTCATGGTCATAGCCCTTCTTTTTCACTTTTCACTCCTCTGACCTTTTTCTTTTCGGATGTTTTTCAGCCATTGCTACTGCACATATTGTATCTCTCTCTTACGCTAACTGCGCACGCTATGCAACCTACGACTCCCCCTCCCCCCTCTGTCTGATCTGCACATGAGTATGATCGCCCCCTGGATGTGGGGGTCTGTACCCTGTTTTGGTTAGGCCCAAGCCACAGTATTTATCTGCTGAATTTCAGAGCCAAGGCTGTGTATTGAAACCAGACTTTTTTTCAACATGCTGTCAGTGGTGACATCTTGTGGATGTAGAGAAGAAATACGGTGATTTTGACAAATAGTGCATTAGATTAGAAGGTTAGAAGATCGCTGATTACACCTTTAAAACTCATGTTTGTTCTTTTTCTTCTTGTAATTATAAACAAAATTTGTTGGGAATTCTGTTAAAAGAGCAGTTTTCACAAATTGCATGAATCGGGATACTTATCGTATTGTGGGGTTGCTGGAAATATCCAGCCCTAGTAGGGATGAGAATTGATACGATTTTATTGATAACAGTGCCATTGACGATCCTGCTAATCGATCCAATTCTCTTATTGATTCCTGCAGATTTTCCGTGTGGGCAAATGTTGGTGTGTAGATTTTCATTGTCAACAATGTCAAACACGTCACAGCATAGATAACTGTTTCTGTAAGCTGCTGGTGTTTCCACTCACTTAAGGCTGTGCAGTAGGCGCCTTTTGTCAAAAATTAAGCCACAATTCTGACCCTTCTAAACCCTGTCAGTGTCATTAGCAAAAAGACTCAAGATATCGATTCTTAATGGAGCTGTTAACGATTCTCAACTGGGATTGGTTTTTCGATTTCCATCCCTAATGTCAGGGCACCCGTGACGTGGTCTGTGGCCCTCAGTATGCGATGCCTGGGTTTGGACTGTGGTTGTTATTCCACATCATCACAGTCTCTCCCCCCAGCTTCTATATTATGTTTTGGCTTTTAACCCTTTCATGCATGGTGTTCACTTAAGTAGACAGATATTTGGAATAAATTTTATACCCTTTACGTTGCAGTACCATGTCCAACTAACATTAGGTGAAATCCCAAACCTTTGTCTCAAGTCTTATATAAATATTATCTTTGCCCTTTCTTTTTAACCATATAGAGGTATTGCATCCAAATTCCATAACAGCCAACAAAGGGCAAATTTGTTATTTGGCATTTAGATTTCATATAGTTTTGTATTTTTTATTTTAAATTTTGGTGTAATTCACAATTGAATAGTTAGATTAAACAGAAATAACACATATGTTTCAGATTTTGCTGTTTCTTTTATTTACTCCTAATAAATGTTTGTGGATCTTTATTAAAGGAGACATATCATGCTGATGCGTGATTTAATACTTACATATAATATAATAAATTTGAAAACAAGACTTTACACCCCCTTAATTTTCAGAAAATGAGATATTGTATTTTTTCTGATAGCCTAGAACGAGATTTGATGCCTCTGAAAATAGGTCATTGCGAGATGTCCACAAGATTTAAATCGTTGTGACGACACGAGGTACATTTCCTTTTATTGGAGTAATCTGATAAAACACTTCCTCCCCTGTGATGTCCGTTAGCCACAAAACCGTCACCGAGGAACACATCCACCAGCAGCAGTATATAGCTCCCTAGCTCACACTCACTCATTACCAGCTCTGGCCTGTAGGGGGACTCAATACGCGGTCGCTGCTTTGAGCCTGCCAGAAAATACAGTAGAAGAAGAAGGACAAGCTGGCTCTACCCCCGATAGAACTGACCAATCAGAGCACAAAGGGCTGTGACGTTGCGAGGAAACTTTAGGTCATCCTGAGATCCTCGTGTTTCAACGAGAGCTTGATAATGGCCTAAAATGAGGATTTTCAGAACGCTATTGTGGGGCAATGAAGGAACTAAATGACTTGTACTGAGGGCAGAAATGCTTTACAGGCATCCTCGTCTGGCATAGTGAAAAGGAGAAACAAGCATGATATGTCCCCTATAAGTTCCACTAATTTACTATGTTGATGCACGGTGAAGTGGACGGATGTAAAACTACTTCATAATATTAAATTGAAAAAAATGACCATGAATTTTAACTTTTTTGAAGCAAAAAGAAGCATTGACAAAAGTATTCCTTTGCGATTTAATAATTCATGCATGAAAGGGTTAAATGAAGGCATAAGAACCCAAATCCCTCCAAAAATTCTGAAGAACGTTTATTTAGCTGAAAATTGAATCCAGAGACTTTCCGTAGATTCTAGGCAGCATGGTGGAATTACGTTAAATCAATAAAGTTGCTGGTTTGACTCCTCTGTGGTTTTTGCTTGTTCTCCCTGTGCGTGTGTGGCCAAATGCTCTAGTTTCCTCCCACAGACCCAAAGCATTCAGGCAGGGTTAATTGGTTACTCGAAAAACTGGCATGTGGATAGTAATCTGTCTCTACATCTGCCCTGTGATTGGCAGGCGCCCAATCCAGTGTGCCTCTTGCCTAATGAGAGCTGGGACAGACTCCAGCCTCCTAAACCTCAGAAGAACCAGGCGGTGTAGGTAATGGATGGACATTTCCTGCCCTCACACAGGTGAAAGTCACCAGTTAACACGGTCACAGTTAAACCTGTAACACCGGCTCTGGTGCCAGCAGACAGCAGGTCTCTTGGTGGGCTGCCTGGCCCTGTTCACAGCGTCTTTTCTGCTCCTCTGTGCCCACCATCCTTTACAGTCTGAGCAGCATTTCCACAGCGCTGGGCTGCAGTGGGATGCTCTTAATGTATTCTTCAGTGATGTGGAGTTATGAAGTTTGGGAGCTTTTGATGTCTGAGCTCTTTGATATTCAGATTCTTCCTGTTATATAAGAAAAAGCAAAATCAGGCCTGGATGTCTGCTGTCTCACTTAAGTAGCACAGCCGTGCAGACACATGAGAAAAAAATGTCTAAAGAGGGAGAGCGTCGTGTGCCGGCTGCACCAGTTAACTCCACAATTATCACTCTTAACGAAGTAAACGCTGCTCTGATGTGCAGCCAGACAAACAATGGAGTATGTATGAATGTGGAAACGTGCTGACAGCGGTACAATCATGAGGTAACATGAGCCCAATGAACACACTGAATATTCTTAAGGAAGTCAGAGTTTAAGTTTAAAGAGACTGTGAGGAGTTCCTAAGTAATTACAAAAAAGTCTCACTTTTTTATAAATATGCCTGATAGAAATACACACTTTAAGATGAGTTTTATAGCATCAAAATAGGTTATCTATAAATGCTATTCCTTAGCCTTCACGGTCGGGTCGGACAGGGCTGGACTGGCCTGGATACTCAACTTCAGGAACAAGAAAATTAAAACTAGAGCAAATTTATATTATTCGGACACGTCTTAGAGCACCGGGCTGTAAGTAGCGATATATAGCCGGCTGCAAAACTACGATAGTAAGTTTTCCAAAAATTGCTTGTTGTCACACATACGTAACTACGTAACAAGAAAGAGATACATTACCTCGTCATTTGCATCCTGTAAGTTGTTGAAAAAAGAAGTTGTAAAGCAATGCAGAGTTCTGAGGAAGGTCCGAGTTGTATTCATTAGCATCACAACAAACACACGCTTTGGCTTGGGTCACGTCTTTTGGTGCGTTCCAGTTGTAGTTAGAAGTAGGAATTTCTGAGTTCTGAGCAGGAAACTGCAACTGGAACGCCCCCCAACGTAGGAATTTCCTACTGGGAACTCAGTGAAACCTCGCCACCCCCGAATTGACAATCAAAGATGGATGCCCCCAGTGTGAACAGTTATTTAGCTCCTGTAATAATCAATTTATTTGCACTTCTGACTGGGGTGTGTGGCTCTAAATCAGCTGTATACATAGTATTGTTAGACTAATATTTACAAAAATGCTGCCATAGTGATAATCACATTCTTCATGTGATATTTGTAAACAACAACGCAGGGCGTGCTAACAACAGCTAACAATAGCCTGGTAGATTGGCATGTTTCTTTCCGACTTGAACTGGAACGCTCAATCCGCTATATAACCAGTGTATCCCAGTGTTGAGAAAGTTGCACAGAGGGACCCTTCTCCTCATCCAGCCTGTTTGGTAGAGAGAGAGGAGGAAAACAAACATGCATGCGCATGTCAGTTTATCAAGGCCATTTACCGAGATCGTTTTTGTTTATCGTGCGGTTAATTGATTTATTGATTATCGGGACAGGCCTAACAGTGAGTGTATAAATATATTGAATATTTAGACTGAAGTAGATTGTTCAGTCAGGGTGTGAAGATGTTTATGTGGTCTGTGAAATCTCTGTTTCCTGCACACACTGCAAAGGCAAAACACTTCTTATCATCACTCCAGTGTCCCTTATAATAAGTCAGTCAGTTGCATCATGTTCATGGTAGCACTGCACTAATTGTAAAAACCAGGGCCAGTTTTCATACTGATCTTTAAAAAGACAATTTCAGCTCAAACCAACATCAGTGTGTTTTTAATAACCTCATTGGGCACGATTCTCCCACAGTGCTGATATTCCCTCTCCTGTTTGATCCTGAAGAAAGGCACAGATTTTCAAACAGGCCCTTTGTGCCCTTTAAAAGGAATATAAATGAGCAGTTTGATGGGCCACGTCTGCATTAAAATGATATAAGAATAAACATCTGAAACTGATACCTGATCAGCCCGCAGTATTTCACAGAGGGCTGATGTTGGAAAAAAGTGCAGAGATGCTGAGGTGCATCCTTTGTAAAATGAGGCCACGGTTTATGGCTCTTTATGGCAACTATTTGCTTCACTCAAGAAGTTATCAATGTATAAGATAAGACAATCTAAGATATTCATTTATTAGTCTCACATGGGGGAAATATCAAATTTACAGCAGCAAGAGGATACAAGAGAAATACAAGGAAGAAACCTACATATAAAGTAATTAAAATCAAAGAAAATAATGCACAAGTAAAAAATAGAAATAAGTATATATAAGTGGTGTGTTTGCAGTGGTTGCATACAAGTTTGATATTTTACAGATGGAGATTTGAGATATTAAAAATATAAATAAATATTAAAAATATGCAGATTTTTAAATTTTGCAAGTGAAACGTTTGAGCATTCGTACATTTACATAAACCATAAACCATGACACGAGGGGAAATTGATTTGATTTTTTCTGTGGTCTGAATCTGAATCTGGATTTTTTTTAAGGATGTGTTAACATGGCATGATGGGGCAGTTTTCCATAATATCTTTTCTGTAACTGTACGTTCACACCAAAAGCGTCAAAATCGCTTGTCGACGCTCTGGCCACTCTCACCGCGCTGCTTGGCAGTTGAAAACACACAGAAGCACGCAGGCAGGGTACTCGATTTGAGCGTCCGGAGAGGCGGGGCTTACAAAGCTGCGGTGCAGATATGTTCTGAATCACCATCTCCTTTCACCATCTCGTTTTCACACTTTTATGTAAATTTATAAGACTGAACTAAAATAAGACAAGTAAACAGACATACGCACAGTCTTGTGACCCTAAACAACAGCTTATTTGATTGTTATGACTTTACACCCCTTTTTATGTAACATTTGCACAAAACGGGAGGTTATATGGGGGGTTGGAACCTGTGTATGTGATGCACATGGGACTTGATATTTTACAGATGGAGATTTGAGATATTGTGTTTGGTGCAGTGGTTAAAATACAGATTGTATAAATAAATATATTAAAAATATGCATTTTTTTAAATTTTGCAAGTGAAATTACATAAACCATAAACCATGACACGAGGGAAAATTGATTTGATTTTTTCTGTGGTCTGAATCTGAATCTGGATTTTTTTAAGGATGTGTTAATATGGCACGATGGGGCAGTTTTCCATAATATCTTTTCTGTAATCTTTTCTGTAATATTTTCTTTAGTAACTCGCCCAGTGTTGGAAACACCTTGACGGAGGATTGTGCTCTTGGAACTTGGACTAAACAATTTTCGGAAAAGATCTAATTGCGATTTTTCTGACAGATATTGCAATTTTGATTTGATTCACGATTTTCAAGCTTCAGTGCGGGATGGGAATTGATAAGATTTTGTCAATGCCGATGCTGTTAACAACCCTGCTAATCGATCCAATTCTTTAACGATTCCCGTATCGATTCCTGCAGATTTTGCATGTGGGCAAATGTTGGTCTGATTTTCAGTGGCAACAATGTCACTATATAATGCTTCTGCAAGTTACTGGTGTTTCCACTCACTTAAGGTTGTGTAGTAGGTGTAATTAAAATTAAGCCACAATTATGATACTTCTGAACCCTGTCAGTGGAAGGAATTGATAAGGGAATTGATAAGCAAAAAGATTAATAATATCGATTCTTTGATGGAGCTGTTAACGATTCTCAACTGGAATTGGTTTTTGATTCCCATCCCTAGTCCGATATCAGCTAAAAAACAAATATCAGATTATATCGGTCTGCATCTGAAATCTCTGATACAAGCAGTCCATTTTAATTGGTGGTTACTTTGCAATGTTTAAATATATATATTTGTGTTCATTGGAAGTTTCTTTTCAGGGTCTTCTATTTATTTATTTTATTTAATTGTAGTATACTCTTATTTTTAAGGTTAAATTTTATTCAGCCCGTTGGTTAATAACAAATGGGTCAGTTTTTCCCATACCTACTATTGATGACTACTGTTCTCTGTTTGAGTAATCTCACCTGATCAAGCCTTTTCTTACCGTCAGTACTACAAAATAAGTAATAAAAGTCCGAATGATTCCTGCTCATATCATATCGTATTGACAACGGTATCAGCCAATACACAAGGCTGCAGTTTCCGTATTGTATCAGAGGTGAAAAAGTTGTATGGGGACACCCCTAATATTCACTATTTACAGTACAGACAAGAGTAAGAAGATAAATGATCAAAAGCACATAACAGATTAGTCATCGTTAGTATTGATGATGAATAATCTGTTGTCCTCATTTAAGGGATACTCAAACTTCTACTCCTGAACAGAGGCTTTGTGTTGTTGACCTGCTCACCTGCACTTCTGTATTTGCAAATTGCTGGTAAATTTGTAAAATTGTTTGTGCACAATGGTTGACACAACAGACCCTGGGTCGGTCAGAAGTGCTCAAAGAAATCGCAGCTTTTGCAATCACATGATTGCGTTGTCTGAAATTGTGATTTCGATCCAAAAACGATAAGTCTTTCAGCCCTACTTGGAACTAGGGATGTAACTGTGCGAAAATTTCATATCATGGTTATTGTGACCAAAAATTATCACGGGTATCATTATTATCGCGGTATTGTTGCAGTGGGCTCAAAATGTTCAAAAAGTACTTTAACACAGTCTTGATATCATGTAACCCCTTTAATATTATTGTTATTTTGAGTTCTGTTGTCTTTTTAGTCAATAATTGTGTCAGGAAATGTCCTATAAGTAAATTTGTTTAAACTTTTTTCATTAGAAAATAAAAGTAAACAATTCTGGCAAGTATTTGCCATTATTATGTTATAAATGCTTAAACTGTGTGTAATAAGAAGAATAGAAAAAAATGAATTTGTATTTTAAACAGGTTTCTTTTCATACACAATTGCAAATAAACATGTTCAAAGTTTTGAGACGGCTAAAAATAAATTTAACCTGTTTTACAAGCGCTCACACATTTTAGTTTGCCTGCAGCATTAGTGTCCATGTTACAGCTCCTTATATTAGACCATGTCCACGCCTCTGTTTGCGACACACGGCTGCTTCTTCGAGGGGCAGACACACATAGTTTCGCCTTTCCAGACAAAGAGCAGCATCACCGTGAGTTATTGACACAGTGTGATGATCAAACACGGTATAACGGTAACTATGTCTGACTTTTCCAAAATAAGGGCTCACAGCGTCCTCAACACCAGGGCCTCATCGAGAGGGGACTGTGAGGTGCCATACAGAAAAACAGCTGTTGGACAAAACTCTGCTTCAGTAAAGGCCAGTAAGATCTGGAACAGTCTCCCACTCGCCATAAGGGAATGCCCCACATTACGAACTTTTAAAACACATGTTAAGCAGTGGCTGAAAGCAAACCAGTCCTGTAACCATTAACATCCAGGGTTTTAGAAATGAACTGTGTTGTATTGTGCTCTCATTATGATCTATTGTCCTTTTCTATGTCCTGCTTTTGTGTGTGTGGTGTCTTTGCCATGATGTTTATGTGTAACCTAACTAGGGACTACAGATGTAAATTAGCATTGATGCTATAATCCGGCATATTTACATCTATTGTTCTTTGAATAGATGTTCATTAATGTGCACTGTCCCTATTAAATAAATAAATAATTTTAAAAGGACACGGTAATGATTGTCGTGGGAAATTATACCGCGGTTTACCATTTTACTGGTAACTGTTGCATTCCTACTTGGAACAATCTAGTTGATAGTGTCTTTTTAAGTGAGTGTATCTGAACGTCTTGTATTTCAGCTGCAAAAGTGATTCCACAGCAAAGTGAAAACTACAAAGCTGTTTTGCAATCCTCGACGGGAGGGTTGGTCTGAATGTGAAAATGTGTTGTTAGCAGCTGTCCCGTCAGGGCAGGAGCCCCCTGAAAGATAAACTGTTCTTCAGGCCTGCTCAGACTGTCTTTGGTCTTTAGCATGTCGTATGTGTCCTACTTTCCTTACAGGATGGTTGGTTTGAGATCTGAGCCACGGGGTGATTTCGGGTGAGTTTCATCCTCTCACATGGCTGCGCTCTATATATTTAATGGAAGAAGGACCTGAGGTGATCCCTCTCATCTCTGCAGGCCTGAATGCTCCTCCTTGGTGCATAAAGACACACATGCACAGTCACATTCTCTCTCACTGTCAGGACAAACTGTGCAAACACACCCTGCTCTCAGCCCCTGTGCCTGTGTGTCTGTATGTGCACGCATGTGTGCACGCATGTGTGCTCACTGCGGCTCGCCAAACTGTAAACAAGCAGTATTGTCTAATGCCTGTGTGTGACTCAGTGTGCCTTTTGTGGGTTTGTTTGAGTTTGTGTGTGCGCATCTGTGTTTTAGTATGAGGGAGAGGGAGCTTGAGTGAGGCAGAGACAAAGGGAGCATTTCTCTTTACCCTGGAGCTTGGCGAGGTCCCAAATGAAAGGCTTTGGATATGATGGGGCGGCTCGCTCCGGCCCTCGTCAGGCAGGCACACCAAAGTTGGTTTCATGCCTCTCGCAGGGTGGGCTTCACCAGTTTGCTCTCGCAGTGTCACAGTTTGTCTTTGTGTGTGTGTGACTTTGTTCTGCACGCATTCATGCGACACTTTAAAGTGATAGAGCAGCCGTGTGAAGAGGAGCTTTGTCTCTGACATTTGTTCTCCTGAGAGCTTCATGCATCACCTCCAACGTGTTAAGTCTGCTCACAGTCGTGTTTCCTGAGGTTGTTTATTAGGAGGGTGGTCTGTCAATAACTATGGACCACCACATGTGACTAATAGATTTCTAAACAGTTCAGAGCAGAGCTGAATAAATTATCACCTTTACACTGCACGTGCTGTACGTGAATTCTCAGTGGTCCCATGCCAGGATGTGCGATGTTGGTCATGTGACTCAAAGCATGCCACGATGCCATTTGTGTGTTTGATGTAAACCAAAACCACCAACTCTCTTGTTTCCTTGACTGTCTTCAATAAAAGCCAAAGCCTTTTTTAGAGATGAGCTCAAAGTGCATGCAGAGTCTTCGTGTTTCCTGCATGTGAAGTGTTCAAACTACAGACAGCACTTTCTCTGGGGGCCAGACTCTCGCAGGGGCCCAAAGGGTAGGCAATGACATCTACATTTAAGAAATGGTTCATACATTTATTTATATTATTTATAGAGTCATCTGATATTTATTTTGATGGCATTACTCACTATAACTTGTTAAACCATCAGATACTTTTTTAAATTGCTGCATGTTTCATAATGAAGACGCTCTCTTAGTCAGCTGGTACGAGCCTTTAGTTGTTGTAATATAAACTCTGTCAGTGGTATTATTGGACTTAGCTTCGAGGACAGTATTGTCATACTTCTTACTTCTCTAAGGCTACGTTCACACTGCAGCCCTAAATGCTCAAATCTAATTTTTTTGTTTGGCTGCTTAGATTAATCCTGTAAATGTGTCCTGACTGCAGACTGTGATGTGAACAGCTCAGGCTTCAGAAGTGACGCGCATGCTCAGTTGAACATTAATGACATCACGCACAGCACGGTGTGATGAGGGGCACAAACACAGAGCAAAACTGTGCTTCCCAATGCTGGAGGAGTTTGTTCCCATAACACAGAACCTGATGTTACAGCAGCTCATCTTGAGTGAGCTCTTATTAAAGTTATTATGGCTATATTTTATTTCTTATAAACCCTAATCTCAGAGCCAGAGCGCGCTGAAAAGGTTAACAAAGAGGCAAAAACTTAGTTTTGTCATCTGTTCTGATGTTTCGTAGTTTGTCTGAAAGCAGATCAGACAGGAGCAAACTGCTCACTGACTGACACTGTCTCGTACAAACATACAGCCGCACGTAAATGCGCACGGATGAGATGGACATCAGTGGATCATCAGTGTCTCTGCGTCCTGTAAACTGTTATATTAGCCTGATTAATTCACACAAAAATATAATAATACAAATGTATGATTCATTCATGTTTATTGTGCCTGTAAAGGTGCGTACACACCACACGCTACTTGTACTACCTCGGTGATCACACTCCATGCAAAGTCAATGTACAGCCTCAATGGGGCGGGGCTAACCCTCCCGTGATGCGACAGCCACTTTTCACACTACCACATAGCTTGTTGCACGATGTGAAAGTAAAAAAAAGTTGATCAATCAGCGGTGTGTGCACGTGTGACAGTACCCTAGACAGACAGTTCTTCACCCGGACCACAGAGTAACAATCCATGTCCGTGTGGGAAACATTCGTCAGTGAGGACATTAGTTCCGCCTAGACGGACCGCAGAGCACTCACAGATGATGCTGCTGCAGGGCATCAGCTGCAGTGTTTTGTGGTTGATAAGTGAATGAAAAGGATACAGCTGGAATGATGTCCACTTATACATCCTATTGTATGATATATGATATGATCGCGATTGATTATGTTCCGTCCATGAAGTGACTTTGAAATCATTTGTCCCGAGGTAAACTGCTGCTCTAATGACGTCGAAGTCCCATTGAATGCGACCTGACTGTTCAGACCGAGGTTGCATTCAAGAAAATCGGATACGTATCCAATTCAGTACCTCATTTGAAAGTGGCCTGAATCTGGTTTGAACATCTCAGATTCCATGCTGTTTCTCTGGAGTGACCAATCACGCTTCTCCATCTGACAATCTGATGGACCAGTCTGGGTTTGCCGGTTGCCAGGAGAACGATACTTGTGGGTAGGGCTGAACGATTTTAGTAAAAGATTGAATTGCGATTTTTCTGGCAGATATTGCGATTTCAATTCAAATCACGATTTTCTTCAAATCAAGCTTTGGAATATTCACATGCAGGGCTGAACGATTTTAGGAAAAGATCTAATTTCAATTTTTCTGGTAGATATTGCAATTCACGATTTTTTTTTCAAATCAAACTACAGTGCAAAATTCACTTTGTTTACAGTACAGACAACAGTAAGGAAATAAATGATGAAAAACACAACACATTATTCACCTTCAATAGTGATGATAAATAATCTGTTTTCATTAACTTCTCCTCCTGAACAGAGGCTTTGTGTTGTTGACCTGCTTACCAGCACTTTTAACATATAGATTGTCTACAAATTTGTAAAACAGTATGTGTATAATACTTGACACAACAGATCCTGGGTCAGTCAGGAGCGCTGCAAAAAGATTGCAGCTTTGGCGATCACAAAATTGCATTGTCTAAAATTGCAATTTCGATCTGAAAACGATAAATTGTTCAGCCCTACTTGTGGGACTGCATTGTGCCAAGTGTAAAGTTTGGTGGAGGGGGGTCTATAGTGTGGGGGTGTTTTTCAGGAGCTGGGCTTGGCCCCTTAGTTCCAGTCAAAGGAACTCTGAATGCTTCAGCACACCAAGACATTTTGGACAATTCCATGCTCCAACTTTGTGGGAACAGTTTGGAGCTGGCCCCTTCCTCTTCCAACACGACTGTGCACCAGAGCACAAAGCAGGTCCATAAAGACATGGATGACAGTCTGGTGTGGATGAACTTGACTGGCCTGCACAGAGTCCTGACCTCAACCCAACAGAACACCTTTGGAATGAATTAGAGCAGAGACTGAGAGCCAGACCTTCTCGTCCAACATCAGTGTGTGACCTCACAAATGCTCTTCTGGAAGAATGGTCAAAAATTCCCATAAACACTCCTAAACCTTGTGGACAGCCTTCCCAGAAGAGTTGAAGCTGTTATAGCTGCAAAGGGTGGACCAACGTCATATTGAACCCTATGGATTAGGAATGGGATGTCACTTAAGTTCATATGTGAGTCAAGGCAGGTGAGCGAAAACTTTTGGCAGTATAGTGTACGTGAGCACTGCTGCTGATGTTCCGCCCTGTGAGCTTATCACTGGATTAGTTTTACAGTTCATTGTTACAGCTGTGGTTATACAGCCATTGTGGGTACAGAGGGCATTTATTGTGTATACATGTGAAGTCACAGCACTTAAGAGTGAATTTCTCTCTCTGTTATTCTCATAAACAAGTCGGTGCATCCAAACGCTGAGCCATTACAGGAATACTCGGCCCTCTAAACAAAGCGCTCATGTTTCAGCCTGCACATGGCGCTCATCTCTCCGCTGAAGGAGGCTTTGATTCACTTTAATGTAATATTGACATAATATAGGAATCTTGGAGAGTTGCAGGGCGAGGGGGGATGTTTGCCTGACGGTTTGGGGACGTGCGTGGAAACATGTCGTGCAGTGTTAGCTCAGGCCACACGCACACATTTGCACATAGAATAACAGAATGTGACCCAGTTATCCAAGGACAGCAGGATTTTATAGCTCAAAGAAGACAGAAAATAAAAAGGCTTTTACTGAGCCTGCTCCTGGCAATAACAACCTCTGGGCGGTCGGAGTGACGTATAGGATTAATGCATGTAGATTATCCACGGAAGCTTCTACAAAACTTTGTTTCAAATATCAGCGTCCTGAGCCTGCCAGCAGCTCTCAGAGAGACTGTGAGGAAATATTTGTGGCCTCCGTCAGCTGGAAATGCCAAGGGATATAATTCGTTTTTCAGAGCCACTTTATTCTCAAAGATTTGCATTTAATATCAAATAAGTTGACTGAGAGCTCATAAAAACTCAGTCTTAATGTGTTTATGTGAACACTTTATACGACTTTGCACGGTGACGTCAGACGGCCATTTTATGGATTCACTTCAAGTGAAAGTTTACACATTCCTTCAACTTTCTGTCTCCTAACATAGAGCTGTTACATCAAACCCCCTCCCAACATTGTCTGTGAACCCCTCCCCCTTTACACAAAGAGAACAGCAGCAGGCAAACAGAGTCCAGAAGGGGTGTGACAAAACGTAAAAACATCCAGATGCTGCTTTTTAATGGCACAAAACTGTTTCAGTATTTAAGTGCAGTATCATGACATTTAAATTTTATATAATTTAAAGAAATCTTGGACATTTGTGTTGTTGTTGGCAACAGACATTTAGTAATTTGACTCTCCCTGTCTCTCTGTTAAGTAAATAAATGTTGCAGGGATCATGCTCTATGAAAGAAACTGTCTTTTTAATGTTTCATTATTGTGGATTCATGATACTTTGAAAAATACAAAAAAGAGACTTCAGTGAAAAGAAAGTTAAGTATTGCCTGTTATCTATCTATCTATCTATCTATCTATCTATCTATCTATCTATCTATCTATCTATCTATCTATCTATCTATCTATCTATCTGTCTATCTATCGAGAGAGAGAGACTGTTGAACTCCACACTGGAAGAAAGGAGGAATAACAGGAAGACGGAGGGTGGGAAGGAGCAGTCGCCAGCCTGTAGCAATATATTTTAATTTGAATTTTATTTAATTTTATATATACGTATATTTTTTAATAGTTTTGCTAAGATCTTTTTTTTGTCTTTTTATACATCTTTTTTTCTGTTATAATTAACAGCTACTTATTCTTAATTTCCTTAAGGGAGTTTTTCCCAAAGGGATTAATTAAATTAAAGTAGTTATCACACAAGTTTTGCAAAAACCACGTGAGAAGTTGCAAAGGTTTAGTGAAAAAGTCCAAAAAGTTTGTAGATTTCAAAGTACATCAAAAAACAATCTCCAAGATCGTGACGAGTTCATTAAAGGAAAATATCTGTCCAAAAAAGGTTCGCTCCGCTTCTTTAGTATTTCTTGTTTTGTTATTTAGAATTATGGGGCATATATTTATATTAAGGCTTTTTTGATGGGTTTGTTTTTTATCACCAGGTGATATGGATACAGAGGGGCAGGTAAGATAGGCGGGCATGGTGAATGTTTTTTTACCAGGAAGCTAAGAGCGCACAAGGACGCAAATTTGTTTGTAATTATTAATAAACCAAAGAAAACTGTGTCTTCTGGCCTGGATATTTACATTGTTTTATCCTTCATAAGGTAAATCCTCCCTGTGCCACAGTTCTGAGATTTAAAGTTGTTTTGGAGTTGACAAATCCAAATGGTCGTGGTAGTATCAAAATTCAAAATGTCCAAATTTGTTCATTCAGGGCTGTCTTTATGTGTGTGTGTGAGTCAGACCTGCGATAACTTACAGTAAGAAGAGCGGGGAATCATGGGATGAGGACGGTTCTGTCCGGGTTATTTGTGGTTTACTGGCCATCTTGGAGAGCAGAAGCTTTTCCAAACTTTTCTGGAAGCAAGAAACAACTTGAGAGCAAAAGTCAAGACCAGTCCTCCCTCATAGATCTTCATGCACTTCTTTTTTCTCCTTTCTCAGTCACTACAGAGGTTTATTTCTCCTAAACTCCTGTTTTGTTTGGCTCACCTCTCCTCCATGTCTCAGCTCCTTTGTCTTCCTCACACTCGCTCTCAGGTCACAGGTGTGGCTTTCAGCTCCGGCCACACCCCCGCCCTCACAGCAGGGTGCAGCAGGTGTAGGTTTTTCACAGTTTTGGATGGAACTCAGTGAACAGTTTATATTAAAAGCCAAAAGCAAATCCTTCAGTGTTTTTTTCTCCAGCAAAATGTCCATTAAGATCAACGTTTATGTTTAAATTTTGTGATAAACTAGGACTGTGCTTTCCCTCTGATCTCAGTTATCCTGTCAGCAGCGTGGCATCACTTTTTATTTAATGGGCCACATCGTGTATTCTCCACTCTACTACTTTATCATGACGGGTGACGAGCAATACATAAAATATGGACTCATGTTTCTTGTTTCAGCTTCCTTCAGGTCCACGTTAATGTCATTCTCACCCTCTATGGGCCAAATGTTTAAATATTGCAGGATGCTGTCAGTAAAACAGCCAAACCAAATATAACAGTCCTGAAATTACAATTATATTTAAGCTTGAACACAAACAGAAACGTGATGACATGAACATGGAGTTAAGGCCTGATTTTTTGTCTTTGCAGTAAACTTATTTTTTCTGATTATTTCAGCTCATTGACTTACTTTCCAAAATGCTTTAATTAATGGCTCTTTACTCACAATATTTATATTTTTTCTCAACAAACAGTCCAAGTAATTCTTCTCCTGAAATTATTATTTTTTATATTTTTTCAACTTATTTTACTGTCTATAGTCTCTTATCTGTTATTGTTATCCTGTTTTTATCTATTGTCATATTATTTTTTATCATTTTTAAACCATTTTAACTTGTTTCTAAGTATTTTCACTGCTTATGTTAACAAGCCCTGCAGTTTAATCTTTCTGTCTGTCTATCTATCTGTCTGTCTGTCTGTCTGTCTATCTATCTATCTATCTATCTATCTATCTATCTATCTATCTATCTATCTATCTATCTATCTATCTATCTATATATCTATATATATATCTACTGTATCTAAATTACAAACAATTAGAGAAAAAACAAAGATTAAACTAACAGAGCTGTGCAGATTTACACTTTTTTTTAATACAAGAAGAAAAAAACCTGAAGTGATAATACTAATAATAATAATAATAATAATTTAATTTAGTTTTTTTTACAGGTTAAAACAGAATACTCAGAAATATAAAATTAAAGAAAACATATGTAAAGTTTCGAAGTGAACAGATGTACAGCTCTGTGGTGTGTCTATGTACAGATAAAAACAGGTGATGTCTACCTACCTACCTTCCTTCCTACCTATCTGTCTACTTACCTTCCTAATTACCTTCCTTCCTACCTATATATCTACCAACCTACCTATTTACCTACCTACCTACCTTACCCACCCACCTACGTACTTTATCTACCGACCTACTTTACCTACCTAAAAAATACAACAGCAAAAGGTGGATCATGCTGATATTCTCAAAGCGTTTGTTTCTTTACTGAATGTTTGTCTTTTCATCCAGCAGTGTCATACGGCTCTCAGGCTTCAGTAGAAATTCTGGTGATGCCCAAACCGCCATCTAATCATTATTTGGATTTATTAAAGTATATATATTTTATCTGCTAATTGTTTTTACTTTTTGATACCCCCTTTTCTTTTACACCTGTTTACTAAACTCCTAGGGGATAAATAAAGTTCTATCTTATCAAACATTTCGTCTCCTCACTGGACCATGCACGCTCTTCATTTTCTTTGACTTCCTGCTCATTTTTGTTAAGACAGACGGACAAGATTAATTTAATTAGCATGTTCTTGTTGGGTCGATGACATTTGACGCCTCTGTGATGGATTAAATGTGAACTGTCTTCTCTGTTGTGAACCAAAACTTTCCTTTTCAAGAGCCTGTAAGAGTTAAACTTGATTTGTTTACTGAAGAAGCAGGAGCTCCTGGATGATGAAGGCGCCTCTGTCTCTGATCATTTCTGTTCTAATAAAGTGTTTTTGTCTCCTTACAGAAACTTCTCTGGTGTGCGTCGGCGCACCATGGCCCAGACCCTCCAGATGGCGATCCCAAACTTTGGCAACAACGTTCTGGAGTGTCTGAACGAGCAGCGGCTGCAGGGCCTCTACTGCGACGTCTCCGTGGTGGTCAAGGGTCACACCTTCAAGGTAAAGATGAGGCAGCGGCGCACTGACAGTACTTATGAGGTTAAAGGTCAGTCCTGTGCTCTGAGGGGCAAACAAACAGTGTGGATGTTGGAGGCCGTCACTGAGGATCAACTCTAACTGTGATGCTGCTGGTTTTCTTTTATTATCAGCAGTAGACCTTGCAGCCTCTAACCTGCCATCCATTTTAAAAAGGTAGATTTAACACCAACACTCACGTCTCTGCTTTTGTCCCAGGCCCATCGCGCTGTTCTGGCTGCCAGCAGCTCTTATTTCCGGGACCTTTTCAGCAGCAATAATGGAGGCGGCAGCAGCAGCAGCGAGACCAGCCCGACTGTGGTGGAGCTCCCGTCAGCCGTGCAGCCTCAGAGCTTCCAGCAGATTTTGTCTTTCTGCTACACGGGCCGGCTCAGCATGACGGTGGGGGACCAGTTCCTGCTCATGTATACGGCAGGCTTCCTGCAGATCCAGCAGATCATGGAGAAGGGCACCGAGTTCTTCCTGAAGGCAAGTTTGACGTGAATGATGATTATGAGCTGCTGTCTGTCATATGTTAGAGCAGGGATGGGCATCTGCACCTGCCTAGAGGGTCACATTTACTCTACAAACTAGAAGAGACTCATTATTAAACTCGATTAAACAAAAGGAACACAATTCTTTTTTAACCTGTTCGGACATTTTTTAAGACTTGTGCTCGGAAATGACATACTCTGAAAGAAAAGAGTGCATCTCTGCAACCACAAGGTTTATTTGAATAATTTTGGTGTCATAATGAAAGGAACACTTGAGAGATTTGTCCAGATTAGAGGATGACATTTTTCAGGATTCCCGTGGGTCATGTGATTCCCGCGGGAATCCCACGGGATGGGAGTCATTTTTTAATTAATCCTGTGATTGGGACGGGAGCGGGCAGGAGTGGGAACGACATTGATAGATGATCATTTTCAGCCGTGTTAAACAACCAGATGATGTTTTTGCTGAGGTTTGTTTGTTTGTTTGTTTGTCTGTTAGCAAGATTGCACAAAAACGTTGGGACTGATTTTGCTAACATTTTCAGGAGATGTTGTTAAGGGCCCAAAGTAAACATGATTACATTTTGGTGGTGATCCAGATTACCACCAGTGGTGAACAGCTGTTTTTGCTTAGTAATTGTCAAACTATTAATGATATCAACAAGATTTTGAGTGCTTGGTGAGGGTTTTCAGGGTAATTAGTCATATTATGATGGAAATTTTTTTTCGAAATGTCTTTTAATTTTTCCAGTTGTTAAGTACAAAAAGAAACACAAATCAGCAACAAAAACAGTCCAGAGGAAACTGAATTGTAATAGAACAATCAGATATAACAAAGAAAAACAAAAACAACAAACAAACCAACAAAACAAAAAACAAAACAAAACACGAGGGGCCATGTTACACCTCAATAATAAAGAAAAACAAATAAGAGAAGTAAATAAATCAGAGACTGTCTCTAAACTTTACAATCCTAAACATGATAGCACTACAACAAACCACTATATTTCACAAACTGTGCAGAATCATAGGGAGTCAGTCAATGCACCTGTAATCTATTGGCCGTTTTCCACTAGCACGCCTTGACCCTACTCTACTCGGCTCTACTCAATTTGCAGTGTGTTTCCACTAGCCTGGTACCTCCTAAAACAAGCTAGTTTTAGTACCTACTCCGCTCTGGTTCCAAGCGGGTTGAGTCAATACTAAAAGATGACGTCACCGACTGCCGGCTACTGATTGGTCAGACAATGTCATCATCGATGAGTCATGAGCGCGACGACCTAGCATGCTAGCGGTAGCTACCATTAGCTTACCCTCATACGTCTTTTCTTTGCAGCTGGATTGCTCTCGTCCTCGGCTTCATTCTGTTGTATAGCTTCCAAAACTCTCCTGTGCTTCTCAAGGGGTATTTCTTCTTACCACCTGCAGCCTTCTTCTACTTTCCTTTTGTACTCGGCTTGTGACAAAAAGCCACAGATTGTTGTGTCATGCTCAAAATGATGTCACCGTAGAGCCGCTCAGCTGTTTACAGCGACATTGCACCCTGTTGGGCAGGCGACTGGGGCTAATGGGAAAGTAGCACAAGGCGAGTAGAGCAGAGCCGGGTAGAGTCGAGTACAGTAGGGCTAATGGAAAATATAGACCATATCAGTACCATATCAGACCCTTCATTACAATGCTTGTCAGTCTACTACCCATATATTTTAAAAATGGGGACCAGATATCATAAAAAAACTTTTATCATACACTTAGATCTGTGAGTCAGATATTCCATGGGTAACATATCAAAAATAACCTTGTGATGGTTAATTTTTATCATGGAACTATTTTTTATTGATGGAACAGGAAAATATGAGCTACCTTGGTGGAGGTTTACGTCTCCTTGTGCCTTTTAGTTAATATTTCCAATCTGTGATTTTGTCTTTTTTTGTCCTCCCTCATGTTTACAGTCTATTGATGTATGTGTAAGAGGGAGGGAGGGCTGCATGTGGACTTTGCCATCTCTGTGTGGGAGGAAATAGTATTTTGGGTTCTAGATAACCGGGGCAATCATCATCACCAATAATAAAGACCGAGGAACTTATTACAGCTCACAAAAGGTTCTTGTCAATGAGGTACAGCTTCATGAAAGAACAGGAATTGTTAGGTTTAGACCTGCAGACTTTGACTAATCTTTACTGGTTGCAATACTTAATAAATGCAAACAGCCTTGTACCTGATGAACCTTTAAATCCTCTGAAAATAAGCTCTTGGCTCAAAGAAAGTTTGAAGAATTTTGGTGGAAAAGTTCTGTAAAGTACGAGGAAAGCTTTACTGAAAATCACGAATAATGAAAACTGAGAATAACGGGGACAATGTCCACGAGAAAGCTGTTGGGTTTTTAGCTCAGTCGTTGGGGTATTAAAGGGAAAGTTTGAGTGTTTTAAAGTGGGGTTGGATGAGGTGCATGGTGCTGTGATCTGCATTGGTACAGAGAGTTGCACGAGAGCTATAAACAGCCAAAGAGGGAGAAGCAGCAGTTTTATGTGAATCACAGGAGTAGTGGCTGTATTAAACACATCTAAAGATCTTATTTCTCGATATTGTGGCACAGCCCACGTGTCCTTCCGCCAGCAGCATCCTGACAAAAATACGATCTCACTTTCATTTTGCAGAGTCCTCTAATATCACTGCGTCTCCAAATAAAGATCAGTGAAACATAAATGATTAAAGATGATCCTGCTGATCAGTCACAGTGCTGCTGAGAAAGAACGGGCCAGGAAGAGAGGGTCGTGAATGTGTGATGTCACAACAGCACGACGCAGAGAAGTGTGAAGAAGAGCTCGATGGTAAACAAAGAGGAGAACGTCTCTAGTACTCGTAGTTACAGGTGGAAATTCTTTACAGCAACAGCAATAAACAGATCTCTCTAAATACATGTCTTTGTTTTTGCTGCTGTCAATCAATCAATCAATCTTTATTTGTATAGAGTCAATTCATAACAAGTGTTATCTCAGGACACTTTACAATAGAGCATAAAACTTCATTTTATGGATACACATATATGCATAGATACATATATTCATATTTAAACACACTTTTACATAAACAGGGCTCCAGACTAACTTTTTGCAACGGTGCACCTAATCATTTTTTTAAGGTGCACCCAAATTTTTCATAGTGTCACCTTTCACGCCATAAGGTAGGGATGGGTACCTTTCACATTTGAACCGATACCATACCAATGCCCGGTACCTGGGAATCGGTACCGACTCAACGGTACCAATTTTCAGTACTTTTGTTTGTGTTTATGGGGTAATAAATATTAATTTGTTTAATATTAATATCTCCATTTTTTTCAATGTAAATTCATTTCTCAAAATGTAAAATTTGACAGATATATATCAAAACAACATTCAGCCGTTTGTATAGTAACATTGTAGTTGTTCCAAAAATTTCTTCAACATGAAAACCAGTAACTAAAATGAACCACAACTTAATAAATTAACTGCAGCCCTCACTTTAACTTTAGGGCAGTTTAACAATGGGTCAGACAGATCTGTAAATAAAAAAAGCATTTACATTAACGTTACAAAGTACGAGGAACCGACCTGATAATGATAACTGACGCATATTAAAATGCCAAGCTAATACCATCTTAAACACAAGGCTTATCTACCTGGACCAGGTATCCTCCTTGTCACATTTGCTGCCATCACCAAATGTTAAAGCCATTTCTTTTCCTGTGTTTCTGGCTGCAGACGACTAGTCTCCATTGGACACAGGCGTGCTAACAGTGCTGAATGAATCCTTTGTGGTCGTAGATCTGAGGCTGTCAAAAATTGTGCACTCTTCAGCTTTAAGGAAAATTTGTGCGTCACCAGGTGCTTCCTCAGATTTGAAAACATATTTGGTGGCACTTTCTGCAGCATATAGAGCCCTAGCTTCTGTGCCGACTCTTTCTGTCCAAATGCAGGGCTGACCTCCGTCACTGTACCTCATACAGCCTTACCTCAGAAATCCTAAACTTTCCTCTCAAAGACTTTCCTTTTTTATGTATTTTTGGGCATTTTGTGCCTTTATTGATAGGAGAGAGACAGTGGATAGGCTTGTGAGAGAGGTGAGAGAGTAGGGGACGACACTCTGCAAACTGGTCACAGGCGGGATTCAAACCCTGACCAGCAGAAGTATGTATACGGGACGTGCCTGGTTGCTAACCACTCCACCAAACCAGCACCCCAAAGACTTTCCCTTTATTCTAACCCACAGTCTGTGTTTCTGTGCAGGTCTCCTCCCCCAGCTGTGACTCTCAGGGTCTTCACGCTGAAGAGGCCCCTCCCTCTGAACCTCAGAGTCCTGTGACACAGACGGGTAACGGGGCGGCTCGCCCTGCTTCCTGCGTGACGCCGCTCTCCCTGGTGTCCCGAGTGAAGACGGAGCAGCTGGCCAACCAGCCAGAGGCGGCCACCCCTTACTCGGTGGTCTGTACCCCCGTGGCCAAGCGGCTGTGGGAGGGTGGCAGCAGCCGAGACGGAGGAGGAGTGGGCTCAGGAGCAGGAGGGGGCGGGGCCAGGAAGGCCGCTCGATACTCCCAGGAGGCAGTGCGCGGCAGTGCTATCCAGAGTCCTGGGGCCCTCGGACTGGCAATGGGCATGGGGGCCACAGCCACCAGCCTGGCCGGGATGGTGGCCGGCGGTGGGATCAGCGGCTCCACCGGCACCAACGGGAGCTCCGCAGCGGGTCTGGGCATGTCAGAGGGCGCCAGCCCTGGCACCCTGAGCACCTATGCCAGTGACTCACCCATCAGCTACCACGACGATGAAGAGGAGGAGGAGGGGACGGAGGAATGTGCTGAGGAGCAGTACAGACAAATCTGCAACATGTACACCATGTACAGTATGCTCAACATGGGAGCCGCAGGTAAAGCCTCCAGAACTTTATTACACCAGATTTAAGATGTGACTGAGCCCAAAGAAACCAGACGAGGACAAAAAAGGACAGATTTAAGAGATTTGTTTAAACAGTATGAGTGAGATGATGGACAGCACACACTAACAGACTCATTCACCAACATGCAGGGTTTCTAATCTCACAGCTCATGTGTCACCACTGTTCATTTTTTTGACTAATTGTTTTTGTCATAGTTTTCATCAACAATCTTTTTTTCCCTGACGAAAACTAGACAGTAACTAATTAAAAAACAAGTACACATGGACAAAATCTCAAACTAAATAAACTGACATTTTCCTGAACAAATAGAAAACTAGACTAAGGGTGTTTTCAAACCAACCATATTGAGTGCGCACCAAAGAAGTTTTGGCCCAGGGTTTGGTACGTTAGTATCAATGTTAATGCAACCACCGCACTTTGGTGTGCACCAAATCAGCCGGTCTGAGACCTCCATGAAGGGGTGGTCTCGATCCGCTCCATCTCCCTACATTTGGTGTGGTTTCACTGGTGTGAAACAAAGTGGTCCGAACCGATCTACTTTTGATGCATTACTTCCTGTTAATCTCGCGGTTGAATCTTCTGCTTACTCAATTTGTCGATTTGTTTATTCTGGTTGAGGATTACAATGATTTAAGAGGGTCCAGAAGGTCGCTGATGCCGTCTCGAACACAATAAAAAAAACACATTTGAAGGAAAATGTAGAAGAGAGTGAAACGTAAACATTGGTTGTTTGGTGTAGGAAATGGTTACCATGGTAGCCTCTTCTTCGTTCTCCTCCGTAGCAGGTTTGGTAACCAGTTACCTGCATATCGCCCCCTGCTGTTTCAAACTGAGTAAATACACAAGTGGGCCCGGGCACAGTTCGATGTTGCAAGTGTGAATGCAAGCCAGCAGGGGAGGGGGAGGGGGGCAAACAGCACCACAGCTAATTCGAAACAAGTGGGCCTAACATGAAAATGCCCTAAAATGTCTGACAGACTTAATCCAATCAGACCTAATTTGGTCATGTAGGAAGTAGAGACAAGTTAGGAATATATCCAATCACAGCTACTTTGGTTGTGTTAAAGGTTGGATGAGTTCAGAGGGACATCCAATCACAGCTACTTTAACTTGGTGGTGGTGGGATAAGTTGTGGAGCGATCCAATCAGAGCTGCTCTCTTTATGAATTGATATATTCATGTAGAGCAGGTTCACTGTTTGTTGTCAGTTCTAGTATTGTAACTGAGATGCTCTGCCATGTAGACTAAATAAAGGTGACTGCATTTCACACAAAAGGAACATTTGTTTCTGCTCATTTAGACATTCAGACTTTACTAACATTCAATAAAGGGTTAGTAGATGTTTGAGTTTATCCACATGTAAAACATGACTTCAGAAATTCAAAGAAAAAAAAAAAAAAGCCTGGCTTTCAGGGCTCCAGAGAGCAACCATTTTGGGCGCACATGCTCCCAGAATTTGTGAGAGTGCACCTAACATTTTATTCTGCACCCAGAAAAAAATGTTAGGTGCACTCTCACAAATTTAGGTTGACAAAAGTAACTGCGGTAGCAGAAAAAATACACAGAAAGCGAACAGACACAGTTTTGTAAATTTTGACTTTAGTGTGTGAAGTCTTATTCTTGGTTCAGATTTATTGGATAATAAGACCATCCAGTTAAATGTTATGTTGTTGGTGGTTAAATTCTGGATTATATCATTCTTCAGTTCAGTATAGCACCTTAAACATTAGCTCTTTTGACTTTGAAATATTTTATTTTACTTGAGATGTTGAGTTTGAAATGTTAAATTTCAGTTCAGTAAAGATTTGGAAATGTTTTATTTGTTTAATGTTTTATTTTGAAGTTGTAAATTTCATTTTGTAAAGCACTTTAAACACTGTTTTTCTTTAATATATAATTTTGCTTCAAATAAAGAAGTATTTCTTGACATCTTGTTCTTGTTTAGATATCATTTACATTATATAAAAGTTATGGAGAGTGAAAAAATGGTGAACATATGGCAATTAAAGAAAAAATTTCGGTGCACCTAATTTTTGTGCTGGTGCACCTTAAAAAATTTTTTTAAGTGCACAGTTGCAACCAATGCAGAAAGTTAGTCTGGAGCCCTGACTTTACACTTCATATTTTAGTCGACTAAATTTGAGAAGATTTCATTGACTAAAGCTAGACTAAATTTAAAACAATTTAGATTATTAAATATGACTAAAACTAAATCTAAAAAGTGACACATATTAACAGTGTGTCATGCAGTTAAACTCTACTTTATTGTGAACAAATATGGCCGACATTTGACTCATGTTTATCCTCCTGGAACATCCATAGAGGCAGCAGTTCTGGTGTAGCTCCTCTCCTAGTCAGTCCACTTCTAAACAAGTTCGTCACCTATTTCCATCGCACATATAACCTTCTGCTAACCTGATTGGCTGTCGTTTCACTCAGAGTCAGAAATCACAGTTGTAAATATTGAAGCTCTGGCCTAGTGTTGCCTCACCAAGGTTTAGAGGTTTTGAATACCTGCTCTGGACATCCTCCTCTGACTTCGATGAGGCATTTCAGCCGAGAAAAACAGCCACTCACTGGATATTTTCTCTTCTTTGGACCATTCACTGATATTTTTAAACCTGCCTGTCTTACACCAACAACCATGCTACGCTCAAAGTTACTTAAATCCCCTTTCTTCTCTACACTGATGCTCGGTTTGGTCGTATGTCTTAGAGGTGTGAAAAAATATCGATACAGCAATATATCGCGATATTTTGACCTCTGGTACAATATCGATATTTCAAGTCTTAATCTGGATTTTTATGTAAAAATAAAAGCTCATATTTTATCAGAGTTGGAAATAAAGTACTAATTATAAATATGCCTGCACTTTGTTCATGCAGTCTCTTCAGTTCAGACAGTCAGTAACTCAAAGCACTTTGTTCCTCATGTGTTCAATTACAGTTTGAGCTGCAGGTTAGGATGCTTTAAATACATTGTTAAATGAAAAAAAAAGAATAATTTCTTTGCAACATTAGTTTAAGTGACGTAAAGCACTCTGTTTTTTCATGTTAAGTGTATGTGTGTAAACTGCATTTGACATATTTCAGAAACAATACTAGAAAAGCACTCACAGTCCTCTCCCATATTGTGATTTTCACCATAAATATTACTCTTACCTTTATTTCATCTAAATATTTAGATTCCTTGACCATGAAAACAGACCATTAACCATTGGATTCATCATGACATCTATTTCAGTTCAGTAGTTATTCACAGAAATCACATTTTTGGCAGCCAGACGCTGATCCGGATCAACACCAAATGGAATCAGTTCTTCCTTTTCCCATGCTGAACATTTCCTGAAAATTTCATCAAAATCCATCCATAACTTTTTGAGTTATTTTGTTCACAGACAGACGGATGGACCGACAGACTTGATTTGTACTTTAACTTTTGAGTAATATTGTGTGATTTACATAAACACCATCTCTAGTTTTCTCTTAGTTAACTGTAGAATATTGCAATACATCACAATATTGTGATATCGTGATATTATCGTATGGTGACCCAAGTATCGTTATACATATCGTATCATGAGGTTCTTGCCAATACTCACCCCTAATATGTCAACATGGTGCACTGAGTTGCTACCATGTGATTGGCTGATTAGCTATGGGCATTAAGGAGCAGAAGAAGAGTGCATGAGCTGTGTTTACACCCTCTTCTCTCTGAGACGTTAATTCCACGTATCTCTGATCTGAGCTGATGTGGCTTCACTCTGATCTTTCTCCACTGTGTCTCCAGCAGCTGGCGAGCGCGTTGAGGCCCTTCCCGACCACACAGAGACTCGCGGTCGCATGAGAGGCAGAGACCTAACATGTCTGCCGGCAGAACTCATCGCTCAGATCGGGAATCGCTGTCATCCCAAACTGTACGAGGAAGGAGACCCTGCTGAGAAACTCGAGTTAGTCTCAGGTACGTCCATGTTTCATTTTCTCTTTTGTATGTAGGCGTGAAACAGTGTTAACTTTCAAAGCATTTTTAATTCAGTTTAAGTCTTTTGTATCTTTTTTTTCTATATATATTTTGTTTTTTCATTTTCACGTTTCAATTAGCAATAATTAACAAGTACAACACAAAACAGTACAATAAGGCTGCCAGTTGATTCTGATAGATATTAATGAAAAAAAAGAAAAATCACATGCTTCGTCAAATGTCCGTGTAGACGAGGAGTTATGTTACACTGAGCCAGAAAAGACCTTCAGATTCTCAAAAATCAACACAACAACATCTCTCTGGGCCAGTGTGTAAAGCAGGGTGAGTTGAGAGACTTTAAAGTCAAGAGTTTAAGTTTTTTAGCAACAACCATTGCTAGATGTAGGGCAGTCTGTATGTCATATGAAAACTCAAAAGTCCTCGTAGAGCAACCAAAAAGAGCCAAGTCGTGGTTTAGTTACATATCCCTGGAATATGCTTTAGATTGTCTAAAATATCTTTGAGTTTTAGGCATAAATTAGTCATTCCTTATTTTATTTTCTAGTTTTCCTATTTTATTCTTCATTTATTTATTATTATATATCTATGTATATTTTAGCTTAATTTCAAGTTATTTCTTATTCTTCTAATTTTTTAAAATTCATTTTCCTATTTTATTTCATGATATATTTAATTTTATGCTTTTAACCTCCAGTGTTTTCTCATTTTTAAACCTTCAAGATGGCGTTTCCTCAGTACGTACTGGGTACATCAGTGTGCTTTATTGTCTTTTATTTATGATGCTTTTTATCAACACTGTGTATGGATTGCTGTGTGGGTGGGTTCAGGGGCTGGGTGGAGTGGGTTTGGGTCATAAACCCTTCATTTAATTCATTTGTCTGTTTGTAAAGCACTTTGTGCTACATTTTTTTTTTGTATGAAAAGTGCTAGATAAATAAATTTTGATTGATTGATTGATCAAAATTGTTTAATTAAAGTCTTGTTTAAGTTGATGAATTTTTACAACATTTTAGTCGATGAAGTCTTCTGTAAATTTAGTCGACTAAAATATGAAGCGTAAATGCGTTCCTGAATTTCGGAAGTCATTTTTTACTCTTTGATAAAATCAATCTAATAACCCTTTACTGAATGTTAGTAAAGTTTTAATGTCTAAATGAGCAGAAACAAATGTTCCTTTGTGTGAAATGCAGTCAGCTTTATTTAGGCTACCTGGCAGAGCATCTTAGTTACAATACCAGAACTGACAACAAACAGTGAACCTGCTCTACATGAATATATCAATTCATAAAGAGAGCAGCTCTGATTGGATCGCTCCACAACTTATCCCACCACCACCAAGCTAAGGCAGCTGTGATTGGATGTTCCTCTGAACTCATCCAACTTTGAACACAACCAAAGTAGCTGTGATTGGACAGATTCCTAACTTGTCTGTACTTCCTACATGACCATATTAGGTCTGATGGATTAAGTCTGTCAGACATTTTAGTCTACTTTATATTTGTTGATGAAAATGTCAGTTTATTTAGTTTTTGTCCATGTGAACTTGTTTTTTAGTTACTGTCTCAAGGGAAAAAGGTTGTTGATGAAACTATGACACAAATAAAAAGTCAAAAAATGATCACTGGCCTGAATCCAGGAGTAGGTTGGAGTTTTAGGGAATATAATGCTCGAGTGCTAATTTGAGGAATCCTAGCAGGATGGCCGGTGGCATGTATTTAGAGGAAGCTGTCCTCGGATGACTCGGCCTGGCATCGGCATGCAGATTACATTCTCACACATGTGACTGCTTTTGTTTATGTGAAGGAAGTCCTGTGACGATGCCTGTGCTACCTTACTGACTAACATACCTTTAGATTTAGTGTCAGCGTGAGTAAGAGGAAGGACGCCACACTCGTGAGAAACAACAGATGAGGCACTGGGAGAGAAATTAAAAAAAAAGGAGTTGAAGCAAAAATAAATGTTTAAATTCTGTGCGATAAAATCATGTAAGACATACAGTACAGGCCAAAAGTTTGGACACACCTTGTCATTCAATGTGTTTTCTTTATTTCCATCACTATTTACATTGTAGATTCTCACTGAAGGGATCAAAACTATGAATGAACACATGTGGAATTATGTACTTAACACAAAAGTGTGAAATAAATGAAAACAGGTTTTATATTCTAGTTTCTTCAAAGTATCCACCCTTTGCTCTGATTACTGCTTTGCACACTCTTCATTCTCTTTATGAGCTTCAACAGGTAGTCACCTGAAATGGTTTTCTCTTCTCAGGTGTGCCTTTCCAGGGTTAATTAATGGAGTTTCTTGCCTTATTAATGGGGTTGGACCATCATTTCTGTTGTTCAGAGGTCAGGCTGATAAACACCCCACAGCCCTATTAGACAACTGTTAGAATTAATATTACGGCAAGAACCAATTAGATAAGTTAAAGCTGGAGTTGGTAATCTGATTTAGATTCACTTTTTGCAAAACTGGTTAAAATGGTCTTCATGACCTGATGGCAATCAATTCATAATGTGTTCTTAAAACAGAGCAAAAAATATTCTTAGTCTACAGCAGGAGTAAAACAGGGAAAACATCAACCAATAATCATGCCGGGACACCTGTTTTTAAACCAATCAAATCCTGTCGCCATTCTGCCCGCCTGCTGCACGTGCTTTTTCCCGGCGTGCACAAACTCGGTGCGTGCCGCCGAGCTGAGAGGGATCAGACTCAGCGGGAGAATGGTTACCTTTCAAGTTTAGTCTTTGAAAATAAGGGAAGTCCGCTGTGAGCCGTCCCACAACCCCAACCAAGCTCAACTATCCCTCACATTTTAAGACAGGTGCACAAGAAATCTAAAATGAACACTTTATTTTTCTAAGTTTATTCTGTTGGCTCTAATCTCGCGATAGCTGCCACCCAGGCTACTGCAGGTGGACGTTCTCACCAGGCTTTTTCTTCTTCTTTGGTTTTACAGCGGTTGGCATCCATCATTTTGGAGCATTACCGCCCCCTTCAGGCTAGAGACAGAGCTCAATTTGGAGAGGCAGAGGAATGTTTTTATTATTATATCGTCACACAGGAGATTAACAGGAGAATACTGATACAGGAGGATGTTGGGAAAGAGGATAAAATACGTAAAATACGGTAGTTTAATGGTCAAAATGGGAGACTTGACAGCTATGTGGAGAATGTCAGAGGAACTACCTATACCCCGATCAGCATCAGGCTGTAAGCACTAACTAACTTTACATGTTTGTTTGTTTGTTTGTTTTTGGGGGCATTTGGAGGAGGGGTGGGAGGGGCTAGACAGAGTCCTGAGGAGATGCTACATTCATGATAGTTATCCAAAATTACCAACCCCAGCTTTAAGAGAAACAAGTGGCCGTCATTACTTCAGTAAGAATCTACGATGTAAATAGTGATAAAAATAAAGAAAAGACATTGAATGAGAAGGTGTGTCCAAACTTTTGGCCTGTACTGTATAATCCTCTGCTGTAGTCCGAGAGTGTCGATCACTCTCCTGCAGCCTCAGAGCTGAATGTCAGAGTTTCTCCAACAAACAAAAACTCCGCACAGTCGTTGATGGTGGTGTTGTCGCCGTGTCGGTTCACAGGTACTTCAGTGTTCATATCCAGAGCCCAGCTGATGAACTGTCACGTGAGCGCGGGAACCAGACACAAGGTGCTGCTGAGGAGGCTGCTGGCCGCCTTCTTTGACAGGTCTGTTTCTGCTGCGTCTATTTCTGCACACGTTTCATGTTTCCTCAGCAGAGGCTTTGTTTTCATGTAGAAGTAAGTGTATTTTCTTATCTGCAGAGATTAAGCAGCTATTTCTGTTTCTTCTGTTTCCTTTTTTTTACTCAGGAACACACTGGCTAACAGCTGTGGGACGGGTATCCGCTCGTCCACCAACGACCCGAGTCGCAAACCTCTGGACAACAGAGTTCTGCACGCAGTCAAGTGTAAGCCCTCCGTCTATTTAATTATCTATTTAAAACTACTTTGTTCTCACAGTGATCCTCAGGAAGTCTCGCAATGTGTCCTTAAAGATGCTATGAGGAGTTTCTAAGTAATTACGAAAAAGTCTCACTTTTAGATATATGCCTGATGGAAATACACACTTTAAGATGAGTTTTATAGCATCAAAATAGGTTATCTATAAATGCTATTCCTTAGCTTTTCAGTCGGGTCGGACAGGGCTGGACTGGCCTGGATACTCAACTTCAGGAACAAGACAATTAAAACTAGAGCAAATTTATATTATTCAGACACGTCTTAGAGCACTGGGCTGTAAGTAGAGATATATAGCCGGCTACAAAACTACGATACTAAGTTTTCCAAAAATTGTCACATCTTTTGGTGCGTTCCAGTTGTAGTCAGAAGTCGTAATTTCCGAGTTCCGAGTAGGAAACTGCAACTGGAACGTCCCCCAAAGTCAGAATTTCCTACTGGGAACTCGGTGAAACCTCGCCACCCCCGAGCTGACAATCAAAGATGGATGCCCCCAGTGTGAACAGTTATTTAGCTCCTGTAATAATCAATTTATTTGCACTTCTGACTGGGGTGTGTTGCTCTAGATCAGCTGTATACATAGTATTGTTAGACTTAAATTTACAAAAATGCTGCCATAGTGATAATCACATTCTTCATGTGATATTTGTGAACAACAACGCAGGGCGTGCTAACAACAGCTAACAATAGCCTGGTAGATCAACATGTTTTTTCCGACTTCAACAGAACGCTGAGAAGTCGGAGATGATTTCACTCCCAGTTCTGAGGTTACTGGAACGCAGCATTACTTCAGTCGCAGCGCGTGCTCATGGGTAGCAGAATCTTTATGTCGCCGGAACTAGATTCTCCTCGGAGCACCTATAAATTCATATTAAAAAAAATATGTCAAGAATTTCTGCTTCTTAGAAGTGTCGAGGTGAGGCTCCAAAAAAGACTTTTAAAGCATTTAAGGTTTGAAAAGATAGAAAAGACACTAAAAGTAAATGAAATAAAACATAAAAATAAATTAAGCAAAAGAAAATGGCATTTAGCAGAGATAAGAACTTAAAAACAAAATAAATCATCCTTGACTTTCAGAAAAAAAGTTGTTTTCTTCCATGTTTCTAATCATTTAAATACCACCAATCAATAAATCAGCTGACTTCGGTATTCAAAAACTTTATCAGATAATCTTTTTATCCGTGTTTATATTATACTCAAATGATGTGGTAGTTTAACTGAGTTATGGCCGACTTTAATCCAATCACCACAGTGAAGAAGCATCATTTTATTTTTTTTTCATGCTCTTTTTATTCATTTGCTTGTCCATGACACAAGCAAACTCAGTCTGAGAAAGGGCCAAAACTGAATGTACAGTCTGACATGCTGGCCGAACATTTATTTAATGGTGTTTTAATCAGAATACAAATTTGAATGGCATACTTACTTTTCTTAGTCTTAAAAGTCACTGTCGAGGCACATTACTCCACTGATCATGGTTGGTGGTGCAGTGCATTGTGGGACTTGCAGTATCAGTATTGGGAGGGATTTCTGATAGAACGTTGTTTACAATATTCTAATAAAATGATCCTGCGGGCCTGGTTTAACTATACGAAGGGCCACATTTGGACCACGGGCCTTAGTTTGACCTGCCTGGTTCAGAGGATTCAGAGCATCAGTTCTGGGATCGTTTTAAAGTTTGCCTGCACAAACCACAAATGGAAGACAGAAGCAGAAGAGAACAGAACAACAAGTCAGTGGAAACCTTTCTTCAGTGTGAAATCTACTTGTTAAATTTTATTTATCTTCATCAGCTGTTCCTCGTCTTTGATGCATGTTTGATTTAACCATCTGCAGACATCACTTCAGTCTCCCTCAGAGGATCAGCAGCTGGATGTGCACTTTAAAATCTCATCAAGCACATGAACTCTGTTTTATGAGAGGTTTGGTAAAGGCTGTGACATTACTGAGTATTGGTTTATCTCAAGAGCCTAGCAGAAGGTACCACTATGATCTTAAAGTAAGAATAAACCCCTTTAACAGTAAACAGGGGTGTTCATGCTTTTTAAACTGTGCATATCAAACATATTCAATGATCAATAATCAAACGTTCATGCTGATTTCATGTTGAACTCATCAGCTCATCAGCTCATGGGCATGATGTGGACATATTCTGCCACCTACTGTATGAACCAGGAGCATTCTGGGATATTACGTGACCACTAGGTGGCGTCATGGTGCTCGATGTAAGAGCCCATCTGAAGTGACTGATGTGCTGCTGCAAACTCATCATGTGCTAATGCTCACCCAAAGGGTTATTACTAATAAATGCAACTGTGAATTAACCATATTATGATGTATAACACGTTATCCACACTTAAGTCAATATTTAAATTAAAGGCTTGAATAAACTCAGTTTATATAAAGAGAAAAAGATGACAAACTAAGCATTGTAAAAGAAAAATAAATGTTAAAGTGCAATAAACCATGTCTTAGTAATTTTAGACTGAAGTGTATTTTTAAATAAAAGCATACAGACCAATTCAGTCTGTCATTAGTTTGTGAATAAGAAGGGGTTTTCTCCTCACTTAAGTTCAAATCAAAAGAAAAAAAACATCACAGGGGATACAGAAACGTATCAACAACCTTCGATCAGGAGGGAACTCCAGTTATGCTTTTGTTGATACATTTTTCATGAGCAATGGCTCTTTAACCTGCCATATAATGTACAAAACCACAATATATAAATGATAACTTCCAGTTAACTTTGGGTTTTCAATTGTCTTAAAAGTCACATTTTAACTTTATAGAGGTAGTAAACTTCAGATGACCCCAGGGAACATCAGCACAATATGGTACTCCTGAATATCGACATTTCTGTGCATATTTACAGCCACAACTCAGTCATACAGTTTAGTTTTTGATTTTTATATTTTGATTAGTGTGTCTGATTGTATTTATTTAATGGCTTACATGGAACCATGGGAACATTCCAGGGTCAGGAACTATGAATCCACAGTCACGAACATAAGAGATACATAAATGAACAGCTAAAAATAAAGCAAACTACACCGTTTATCCCTTTTGGGGTCACAGCGGCTGCAGCCATTCCCAGCTGACATTGGGCAGGAAGCAGGGTACACCCTGACCCAGTGGCCAGCCAATCACATGGACACAGAGAGAGACAGATGACCATTCACAGGGCAACTGAGGCTGCGTTTACACAGCCCGAAAACAGTCAAATCTGATAGGTTTTCATTGCGTTTTGGCCGTGCGTCTACATGGAAACTTGTTGAAAACGGAAACTTTTGAAGGGTTCCAGGGTGGAAAGTTTCCAAAACACTCTCCATGCAGCTCTGTGTAAACCCGCATTGCAGCGTTTCAGGGTGAAAGGCTGACGTCACCGCATGTGCAGTACTCTTTCAGATGCAGGCTGTGCGTGCATACCAGGAACAACAACAGCTTCGGCCGTCTGCTGAGTAACGTGTGAGCCTCTTACTGTGCTCGGTTTGTTATCCAGACAAAACTATCGAGACAGATTTGTTGTCCATAAAAGAAACTCCTGCGTCTCTGTGCGTCTGCAACTGCAACAAAAACGACAATGGCGGCATATGGTGTAGCGTATGTGCTGATGAAGCTAGTGACCCTACTATCCCTGTTGCAGCAAATCTCCTTCTTCTCAATCACTACAGAGTTGAACAAACAATTATCGAGGACACATTATGGCACTTTATGATCACTTTATCACAATCTCTGTTTACAACTTTTGCCCCAAGTGCACATGCCCACTGTCTTTTCATCTGTTTCCGCTTGTTTCCATCATATCGTTACAGCTACCCCTAGAGGGCTGGCATGTGTTTTACAGCGTCTTCATGCATATAGAGAGCATTCATATAGACGCACACATTTTCTGAGACGCCTTCGTCTTTATGACGATCGTTTTTGAAACTGTTAATCGTTTTGTTTTCGTGTGGATGGGGCCTTAGTCCATCCAGTAGAATAATCCTGTACTTTGACCTCAGCATCAGTTACTCTTCATGTTTTCATCCCCTCTCTCACCAGTTTACTGCCAGAACTTTGCCACCAGCTTCAAAGAGAGCGAGATGAACGCCATCGCTGCCGACATGTGCACCAACGCCCGCCGCGTGGTCCGCAAGAGCTGGATCCCCAAACTGAAGCTGCTGATGGCCGAGAGCGACGCCTACACCGCTTTCCTCCCCGATGGAGTCAAAATGGAGGACGACGCCCTGGCGACGGACCCGGCCTTCGACCCCGCCTCCCTTGAGGCCGCCGGTGGCGTTGGGATGGAGTCCGGCGGCTCTTCAGGTGAATCTCTACCTGGCGTTGGCGGGGACGGAGGACCCTTATTTTGAACACTGTGTCCGGGGGGAGGTTTTCTTTGGTGACGCACATACCAGTATTCCCCGCTCTGCTTTGCCTCCTCACTCTTTGGCCCACGCTGATCTCACATGTGACTGTCTGTACACTGCAGGGTCCACCGCTGTCGGCGCTCTGACGTAACCAGGACGTTAAAACTTAAACTCTGCTTTATGACCGTGCGATGGAGTAAGTAGAGGACAGGGAGAGGGTAGGAGGGTGTGGAGATATCCTCTAACCGCCCTCTGCCTCCTCTGGTCTTTTTAAGGTGTATAACACATCCACTGTTGCATATTAAATACATTCCCTGAAACGCAGGTCGGGCTGGACGGGCAGGCTCGGAGGAGCGAGCACGCGTGTTCTGAATGTAAGTGTCAGTGGCATTTTTCTCTATGCAAGCCTGACAACTTGTATTCCAGCCTCGGGAAGGAAAAGCGAGAAAGATGGAAAATGTAAAAGAGCACCACCCGTTCCTCCTCCTCCTGCACCCTCAACTCATCAACCTGCGAGTTTTCTTCACCGAGCATCCTTTCTGAGACCAGAGAATCTCACCGAGTGTTTCACTGTGCAGTCTTAGACGATTACAAGTCTCATCTTTGTTTTGAATTTTCTTTGTCTACAAACTGAAGAGAGCGAAAGAAGCAAAGTGAAGGGAAAGATTTTTACTGGGATGATTGTAAAGATGAACCGAAGGTCTAAAGGTTTAAAGATGGTCATATTTTTAGAGGAGAAACTATATTTATACGAGAGCTCACGCTGAGCCGGTGTGAGCAGAGAGAGTCGGAGGGATTGTTTTAAAATCTCAATCTTCGTGTTTTATTGGAAGAGATCTTGTCAAATAAGGAATTGTGCTATTTTTGCAGAGAAATAAGCAGTATATAAAAGCAGTCTTATCATAGGACCCATAGTCGATTATTTTTATCTTACTTGACAGAAGCGAGTGATGGGATGAGCAGTCGAACTGCTAAATTTAAAACATTTCATCTCCAGTTCACGAGCTTAAAAAAGGAAAACGAAGACTGACTGATCCGGCTTGACTGTTTTCTAGAACTGTTTTTCTTTTCCTGAAACGCTTGCCTCCTACGATTAAACACTGGCCCACAATTTAAGAGATTATTAAGATATACCACGATGAGACAGTAACTAAGCTAGGATTTTTATTTTTGTTCGTAACTCACAGAAATGTTCCTTTTTTTTCTCTGCAAATGCTAAAGCTAATCATGAAGTATTGGAACGTGCCTTTTATTTTGAATCAATAAGCAGAAGCCAAATGGGCACTGTGATGTTATGAGGGGGCAAAAAGTATGAAGCAAAAGACTGAACGGTACGACAATGTGTGTGAAACTAGGGCTGGGCAATATGGACCAAAAATCAGACCTGGATACTTTTAATAGAAATGCAATAAACAATATATAACTCTGTTTATTCTACAAAGATTTAAAAATGGTTTCACAATGCCAAAGTTATACTCCTGATTTCCCTTTATTCATTAAAAAGTTTGAAAACTTGTTTAATGCCACAGCGACAAAAGTAGAAGCCGAAGGGAGATTTTCGTCTGTAATGACCCAGAAAGCTGTTACGTTTCGTCACACTCTCCAAACTCTTCAAAAGCCTCGGCATTATTTATGTTTGTTGAGGCCATTTTAATGATCTGTGGTGCTGAAAAGAACTTCATGATCCCTCTAAATTGCACAAATTCATTCTCAGCATTTGTAAAAGTTTTTGTAGCTGACAAGGGACAAGAGTTTCACCAACTTTCATGTGTTGCCAATGAATTCAGTAAATTTAGACACTGACATGTTTAAGATGTTTTAATATTTAGTCTGTGAAAACTTAACAAGCAGCTTTTGAAAGTTACGAACTTTGATAAGATCCTTCTACGAGAGTATAAACACTGATCACAAAAGTCGTAAATACTAAAAATGTTGAACATTTTTTGTTTGTTTATTAGATTTTGCACTATAAAAGATACATAAGATCAAACTGGAAATACTCAGAAAACAAAGAAATGTGTCAGGAGAGGTCAAGAAGCCATTAGGCTCATGCAAAGGACCTCACCTTTCTATGAGAAAAAGCAGAGAACAGTAAAGATTTCAGCAAGAACACAAAGTAATACATGCATACATGTGTTCAACCATGTGTGAAGAAACAAAAATAAATAGTTTAATCGACAATAAAACATAAACACATTGATCAAAGAAACAAAAAACATAGAAACCATAAAAAAGTTGACAAAATTAGACTTTTTTTGTTGTTCAAATTTGCAGACAAACTCATTCAGCTTTTAGAAATTGTGCAAAAACATTGGTAACAGGTCTTTTATGCTTAACTGTTTTTTCTACTCTTCAGTAAAGGTCCTAGAAACCCAAGATTGAGCAATATAGGTTTTTAAAAGTTGCAGTAGATGCTTCACATGGTCTAAATTGCACTACAATTGTGGCACATTATTCTTAAAATGAATATTCTCCTAAATAGTGTGATTTGTGGTTACAAAAAAAGTACAACCTGCACTTTCTGCATTACACAAATAAGTCCATAACTCTTTGCATCTTTTCTAAATGGATCTGCTGTTCTTGTGAAACATGAAGTTTCACCCACTGAAGCAAAAACTTTCAGTATATTTATGCAAATGCTACAGTCTGCAGGAGTCTTGTCTGCAATATTTGATTATTTGTACAAGGCCCATTTTTTCTTGATGTATTCTATAGGGCCAGACTTCAAATAAATTGATGAATATGAACATTTTGGTCTAATTTACATATATTTTTATTCTTCTTAGCCTTTAAAAGTGACATCATTCCCTATCACCCATGCTGCTGCCGGCCACTCAAGGCTAATTAACCCTTTAAGGCCCAAGACCATAGATTATAGCCAGAAAATTCTAATTTTTTGGAGCTGAAATGTTTGTTTCACTTTCTGCTAAAATCGTCCATAAAATTCAACATATAGATTTTTCGTATCTCATTTGATACATTTGGTGTTTTTGGCAACTGATAATCCATTTGAGGACATTTTTATCATTTATCTGATTGTATTCAGATGTTTTTATTGTAATTTGTTGATCATATTGAGTAGAAAGAGGTATTATAAAAGTGTGTATCAAATATGATACAATTGGCTTTATAGGGTTAAAAAGACTTGGCTATTTCATGTTTTTGATTATTCTCTGGGGGCCTGATCTAAAGCATTGGTGGGCCTGATGTGGGCCCCAGGCTGCCATTTGCTGCTTTAAGTCAAGATATTACCCAGTAGCGGATGTTTAGGTCTGCTGTTTTTGTTGCTGTGGTATTAAAAGGGCATCAGTATCAGTCGATTTCTGCAAATACTTAAAACAAAACAAGGCAAATATTCCCTGTAAGTGTTATAGATAATAGATGGAGAAGATAAATGATCATTTTGACTAAACTTTTCACTTATGTTTTGCTCAATAATCATATTTTTCATGGTTCTTACTGTAAACAATCTCAGAAATGATCTTAAGCCTTTGCATGATTGTCCCTTTTTCAAATCAACATCAGAATAATTCATGTTAATACCAATTATTTGGTCTTACCCTCTCTCATTTCAAAGTTCCTTCATAAACATTTAAACCTACATATATTCCCCAGCCCTATGTACTCAGATGTTTGTAAAGATGGAGTCTGTGCTGCATGGCCGTGTGTTTTGGTAAGTTGTTTATTCATGTATCCGATGCACCACCTCTTTGGTTTGCACCTTGTGTGAGAAGCTGAGTGGAGGTTTCTGCACCTTAATGAGAAGAACCAGCGGTTCATGCACCTTTATCGAGATGTTGTGTAGCACCTGAAGCCCTTTAGATGTTTTTTTTTTTTCTTCTTTTATTTCCCACGTCTGCCTGACTTTTCAGGACTGGCACAAACCACGACTGTAAATAATCGAGAAGACTGTTGAGTTCAATCCCAAGTGTTCTTCCTTTCTGTTGCTGGATGCACCTGATTATTCTGAAGATGTTGAACTGACCTTTTTATGTGAACGTTTGTGTTTGTGAGTGCATGTTGACCTGGAGCTCACAGGTCAGCACAGGAGGTTCAGTCAGTGCGTTTTACATGCAGACAGATATGATTTTGGAACAACTAAAACTGCAGCAAATCAGATGTGTTGAACTTTGGCTGTCATACCGCCGTCATGCAGCTTATAGATGCTTCAGTCAGACCCGACTAGCTGAGGCATTCTGGGTGATGAGGGAGATTAGGAGTTAGACAAAGCTTTCATTTAATCATCAGACTCTGCCTCAACCCCCAACGAAAGTGTTTACCTTTGGTTATCAACTGAAAAAATGAGTATGACGGAACAAGTAGGCACATGATCAAGGTGCAGGGCTAAAAAACGTGCTAGCACCACACTGCTCGGAGCATGAGCAACAGGCTAACTAATTTTCACTTCAACAAAAATGAAGATTTTCATCACCAAGGACACTGTTATCACTGAAAGCAGAATAACACGTCAGATATGTTGATATACCATAATAATGGAGAATCCTTCCCCTAACACCACTGCCAGAAGTAAAACTGGCAGATATATGGGAGGTTTTATGGATTTCAGATATTCGTTGTAATAATTCTGCCATCTTAAATGTTAGAAGTTGAACTCTTCACCTAAACATTGGCATGTTACAAGCTAACATTAGCATGTCAATATCTTTCACAGTCAGGATTATTATAAGCTCTCACTTTAAGGCAGTGTTTTTGGGCAGTAATTTGACTAAAGGAAATGTTCTGATTAAGATAACACAAGACAAGATCAGGATTAGGAGAAGTCTGTTTGGAGCTGCTGCCTTTAAATGTAAACAGTGGAGCTTCTGACAGCATTAATCCACCATTTACTCCTATCTTGAAAAAACACTCTTTCATTCAACAAATAGTCACCCTGTTTATAAATTTGTCATCCATCAAGTAACTTTCACTAAGTCCATCTTAATGGGCCTGTGGAGTGTATCAGCTTTGCAGCTCTGCGCTGGTTCGCTGGAAATACGTCTCTCGTCCATTTTTAGCCAGAGTGGCTTCAACTCTGCGTCAGTTTTGCCAAGCAGATCAAATCAACCCAGGAAAACAAGCGCTCAGAGCTTCCTGGTGATTAATATTATAGCGGAAATAATGGAAGTAATATTGATGCAGATGGCAAGTCAGTGTCAGGCAGGAAATATATCCAGTTGATATCAATTAAAGTCATAATTACCTTATGACTCTGGCTATCTTGCTCTATAAAGTTTTTGTTGTCAGTCTTTCGGAAGGTCCACAACAAGTCTCCTTACACTGTGCCGCTGATCAGGGAAAATCTGAAAACAGAAGAACAAAGAGAGCTCTTCTACAGACTGCTACATATGGCCCTTTTCCACTAGCACGCCTTGGCCCCACTCTACTCGGCCCTACTCGATTTGAAGCGTGTTTCCACTAGCCTGGTACCTCCTAAAACAAGCTAGTTTTAGTACCTACTCCGCTCTGTTTCCAAGCGAGCTGAGTCAATACTGAAAGATGGCATCAGAGGACTGCCGGCTACTGATTGGTCAGACAATGTCGTCATTGATGAGTCATGAGCGCGACGACCTAGCATGCTAGCGGTAGCTACCATTAGTTTACCCTCATACATCTTTTCTTTGCTCTCGGTTGCTCTCGTCCTCGGCTTCATTCTGTTGTATAGCTTCCAAAACTCTCCTGTGCCACTCAAGGGGTATTTCTTCTTGCCACCTGCAGCCTTCTTCTGCTTTCCTTTTTTACTCGGTTTGTGACAAAAAGCCACGGATTGTTGTGTTGCGCTCAAAATGACGTCACTGCAGTGCCGCTCAGCTGTTTACAGCGGCACTTCTTGTTGGGCAGGCGACTGGGGCTAATGGAAAAGCAGCACAAGGCAAGTAGAGTCGAGCCAGGTAGAGTCGAGCTAATGAAAAAGGGCCAATAGACTGTTTACTTTAAAAAGCAGGACGTGTAACTGGATCGTGTTTATCTTGTGTATGAAATATTCTACCAACATATCTGCTAAAACAAAGCAGAAAAGCCCTTTTTTATTGTTTCCTGCCCATTTTGGCCGAGACTTGAATAGCTCGTTATTAAAAAATCCTGACCTGTTAACACACCTGCTGTTTTATAAAATCAACATGAACAGTTTAATCTGAGCATGTAAACGCACTGACTGATCCGCGGAGGGTGGATGTAAGTGACGGTGCTCTGAGTGCGATTTCAGCCGACCGATGACATTTTTAAAGTTTATTTTTCTCTGACGACAGCTTTAGTGTACAAAGTAGTTATTTTTTCAATCACTTCAGAAATATAGCAGGAGGCATGATCGATCTAGCTCAAACTGTAGTAACTTTTAAGGACTTTAATCAGGAGAGTTTACTGACATGGTGATGTATGGACGAACAAAAATGCAGTACCTTGTGAGTATTCTGATAAGGGTAATGCCAACAAAACCTCAGTATGCTTTGCATTGACTGTAGATGCCACAGGAGCATCCACACCTCCCCCTTCTCTTACCTCTTTGAGACTGCTGTGCTTCCTCTTCTTCACGCAGCTGGTTCAGGTTTCACTTCCTCATCTCTGCTCATGTGTTTCACTGATGCAAAGCAGCACTTTCAGGTAGTCCAAGCTCAAATCTAAACTCGCTCAGAGGCTTTTCACCAAGTTTACACAAGTTTCACACAACTTAACGCATCTCTTTTTTTTTCATTTCACACGTTTTCATGAACAACAGAGTTAGTTTGCAAATATTAACAGTTTCTTTAACCCTTACGTGTCATTTTAGGTTTCATATATCAAACTGAAGATTTTTTTTAAATGAGAGTAACCTCAAAACCAGATCCCTGAACAACTGCTTAGTGTAAAAAGTTCCAAAAGGACCAAACATATTCAAGAAAAACCATCGACCAGGTTAAAACATCTAAATCTGATAAAAAATGAGCCAGATTAGTTACTCATGTGTTTCTCTACTGTAGATTTTGGAATCTGGATCATTTTTTATCTGAAATTCTGCAACAAAGAATCACCAAATCATGATCTCTGGTGCTTTAAACATGATTATTATTTCTGCATTTAATCAAGTGTACATTTTCGTGACGCTGGCCCTTCATGAATGATTCGCACATCTACTGGAATCAGGAAATTTCTACAGTTTTAACCCTTTAAGGCCCAAGACCATAAATTAAAGCCAGAAAATTCAAATTTTTTGGAGCTGAAATGTTTGTTTCACTTTCTGCCAAAATCCATAAAAATCAAAATGTCCATAAAATTCAACATATAGATTTTTTTAATCTCATTTGATACATTTGGTGTTTTTGGCAACTGATAATCCATTTGAGGACATTTTTATTATTTATCTGATTGTATTCAGATGTTTTTTTTTGTAATTTGTTGATCATATTGAGTAGAAAGAGGTATTATAAAAGTATTTATCAAATATGATACAATTGGCTTTATAGGGTTAAAATCATATCCCACTAAAAGGAGGTTTAATCTGGATTAAATCAAGGATTGGATTACCTGAACTTCACATTTTATTTCTATATTTTTTGCTTTTAAACAGAAATTCAAGATTTAATCCAGCCTGAATGTTTTAATTCTGTTAAATTAATGTTGAGCTGCTGCAGCTGACTACAGAAAAAGTCGCTCATAATAAATCTGAAATACTGTTTACTTGAAAAAAAGAGTCAAAATGTAAGGGGGAATTAAAAAAAATAAGTTATTAGGTCTTAATAGGTTTGCAGTTTTGAGGAATAAGGGAAAATGTTAAGGAACAAAAAGTAAAATATCAAAGATAACAACAAAATAAGTTTTAGCTTCATGATTAAAGTCCAACTGATGCAAAAAAAAGCTGAAACATCAAATTGAATTTGATGTAAAGTTTTTTTTTTTAGTCCTGGTTAGAAGTTTGTTCACGCCTGTCAGTTTAAAATACAAAAATCTAAAACTAGGGCAACATTCAGTAGGACAGTTTTTATCACAGATGACATTTAGGCATTTTATCTGGTAAGTTTTTCTAAAGTACCAAAGACTTGGGGTTGTCTATCAAGCAGTTAATCGTGTTAAAATGTCAAAATAAAGTTAAAATATTAAATTTAATTTAATTAAAGGTTGCATATAAAGAGAGTAGTTAAACAAAGTCTTAAGTTAAAATGAGTGTGCAATTGAGATTTCCCTGACAGATTGGTAAATGTCAGAAATAACAGAAATAGCAGCACAACTTTATAAAAAGCTGAAATTTTGCAAACACCCTTAATGATGAGGAAACAAGGTAACATCATATATTGACATTATTTTACCGAATTCTGAAGTTGTTAATTCAAATGTCTTATCAGTATTTTGGATATTTTCTGGTCTATCTGACTCAGCGTTTTGACTTCTTAACCTCATGAATAAATTTTAAATTCTGCAGGAATGTGTGAAAGAAGAGAAGAAACCAGGCATTATTTAAAGAATTAAAATGAAACAATTTAAAATGAAAAATATAAAGTTGGCTCCAAACTTAATTTTTGACTTTTAGCTTTTGTTCTTGAAATTTTATATCAACATTACTCTTCCTGTTTCACTCTTACTTGACAGTTTTATTTGATTAAAACCGAACAACATAAAAATGTATTGTTTTTTACGCTGCGTGGGCCTCATGGGCTCCCATAGTTTTCTCTCTGATGATCAAACCGATCAGAAAAGACTCCGGTCCTGGTGAATGTCCAGGTTTTTACACTCAGCCAGTTTTCAGGACAAACTCTGGTGATCTTTCATAACTCATCTTGTGTTTTTTTTATTTCAGCTCATAGTCGTTATGTCTCCGTGTTTACGCTCACGTAGACCTACACACTTGAATGGATAAGGTTTGGCGCGGCATGGGGAGCCTTTTCTCACTGAACATATATAAATATGAAGATACACCTGTATAAATGAATACTGTATATGATATATCCACACACACATAGAGGTCCGATTGTTTGTTGTGCACTCGCAGCATGAGGTTATATATTTACCCAGAAACCAACGCTTTTCCCACAAACTGTGCAGTAAAGCGGTCTGCCCATGTCTTGGCCCCTGCTCCCGTCCCTCTGTAACCCTGTAGCACCCGTGGACATCCTGTACTCGTCGTCATCCTCCTCTCTCTGTGTTCCAAGTGCCAATAACTTTGTGAAAGCCCTGTAACTGTGACCCGACATTATCAACGGTGATTGCACATTAACGACTGTAAAATAATGAAATATGAATCATAGAGAAAATGTCCACATGGAGTCATAATGAAGATCTTAATAAAAGATTTGTAACAACTTCTTGCAGAGTCTTTTTTTGTTTTAACCACAAAGACCTGAACAAGAGCTGGGCTTTGATGGATTTTATGCAGATACGTCTTTATGTTTAATTGCATATAACACCACATCTCCTAAATGTGTTGGTTGTCTTGAGTAAAACACACAACAAGCTACAAGTGATTATCTAATAAACAATGAAATTAAATATGGATATGAGGGAGTCACATACAGTCCTACTCATCATTATTGGCACCCATGAAGTTTAAGTACACAATGTGACAGTACAGTTTCTTTACAAACCTCTCTAACTTTGCTCTGCATCACTTTATCAGACTCAAATTTGGCAGAAGTAATGTTCACATATTAAGTTTTGTAAATTAGACTTCATTAGCTACTATGATCATGCAGTCATATTTAGAATAGGCAGTTTTAATTGCCCTACCAACAATTAAGCATGGTGGAGGTTCCATAATGGTTTGGGGCTGCTTTGCTGCATCGGGTACTGGAGGCCTTGACCGTATCACAGGAATCATGAAATCAGAGAATTATCAAGAAATTTTAGAGAGTAATGTCCGACCCAGTGTAAGAACATTTGGTTTGAGTCGAAGATTGTGGGCCCTGCAGCAAGACAAAGACCCAAAGCACACATCCAAAAGCACACAGGAATGGTTGAAAGGGGAAAAAATGGCCTGTTTTAAAATGGCCAGCAATGAGTCCTGATCTCAATCCGATTGAAAATCTTTGGTATGAGCTGAAATCTGCCATTGGGGAAGAGAAACCTGCAAATGTTCAACAGCTTGAAAGGTTTGCATCGGAAGAAGTGGGAGAAAATACCAGCTGAGAAGTGCAAGAAGCTTATAGATGGCTACAAGAAACATTTAGAGGCTGTCATCAGTGCCAAAGGGTGTGCAACAAAATACTAAAGAGGGGGGCCATTACTGCTGCACATGTTTTTTTCAGGTCTCTCTTTGAAATTACAATATGTAACTTGTAAAAATGTTTTTTGTTTATTAAAGTATTTTGGACCTTCAATTATAAGATCCATAAATAAGACATAAATTTGGTACATTTCAATTTATTTCTGAAGATATGATTAAAGCAATGAAAATAATGAAGGGGTGCAAATAATACTGAGCAGGACTGTAGCTCCAAGATTATTTTACTCAGAAATAAGCCCCTGAAGCATTACTTCGCAGAATAATTTGCATAACAGCTGATTGTGTCAGTAAATGCATTTAACCGTTTCATGCATGATTTATTAAATCACAAAGGAACACTTTTTAAATGCTTGTTTTTACTTTCAAACATGTTAAAACCATGATCAATTTTTTCAATGTTATATTTTGAGGGAGTTAAGCTCCTGTCCATTACAGTGGACACCATGCTTCAGTGTTAAAAATATTTATTTAATGGAACTTAAAGGGACTATGAGAAGTTTCTAAGTAATTACAAAAAGTCTCACTTTTAGACATATGCCTGATTGAAATACACACTTTAAGATGAGTTTTATAGCATCAAAATAGGTTATCTATAAATGCTATTCCTTAGCCTTCCGGTCGGGTCGGACAGGGCTGGACTGGCCTGGATACTCAACTTCAGGAACAAGACAATTAAAACTAGAGCAAATTTATATTATTCAGACACGTCTTAGAGCACCGGGCTGTAAGTAGCCATATATAGCCGGCTACAAAACTACAATACTAAGTTTTCCAAAAATTGCTTGTTGTCACACATCAAAAACTACAGCTACGTGACTAGAAAGAGATTCATTACCTCGTCGCTTTGCATCCTGTAAGTTGTTGAAAAAATAAGTTGTAAAGCAATGCAGAGTTCTGAGGAAGATCCGAGCTGCATTCATTAGCATCACAACAAACACACGCTTTAGCTTGGGTCACGTATTTTGGTGCGTTCCAGTTGTAGTCAGAAGTAGGAATTTCCAAGTTCCAAGTAGGAAACTGAAACTGGAACGTCCCCCAAAGTCGGAATTTCCTACTGGGAACTCGGTGAAACCTCGCCACCCCCGAGTTGACAATCGAAGATGGATGCCCCCAGTGTGAACAGTTATTTAGCTCCAGTAATAATCCATTTATTTGCACTTCTGACTGGGGTGTGTCGCTCTAGATCAGCTGTATACATAGTATTGTTAGACTTATATTTACAAAAATATAATCATAGTGATAATCACATTCTTCATGTGATATTTGTGAACAACAACGCAGAGCGTGCTAACAACAGCTAACAATAGCCTGGTAGATCGGCATGTTTTTTTCCGACTTCAACTGGAACGCCGATAAGTCGGAGATGATGTCACTCCCATTTCTGAGGTTACTGGAATGCAGCATTACGACAGTCGCCGCGTGTGCTCATGGGTAGCAGAGTCTTTATTTCGCCGGTAATAGATTCTCCTCATAGCACCTTTTATAAAGATCCACAAACATGTCTTTTACAACAGTTGTTAAGAGAAAATAAAATAAAAAGCCAAATCTGAAGTAGAGGTATTATTTCTGTTCGATCAAACTTTTCACTTGTAAGTAACACCAATATTTTAAATAAAAAATGCAAAATTAGGTGAAATCTGAACACAGGCATGTCCGCAGAATATGCCCTTCAGTCCGTAACATCCACGGGCGTGGACAGATTCACTTTTGGTCACAGAAAAAATATACAAGAGAGATATTTTTCCAAAATTTGCATAAAAATGTTCCTAATATATTGTTCAATTCGAAGATAAGTTTTTAATCTTTCTCATTCTTTAAAAAAGGATTAAGCACTGATTCCTGGAGGAGGTTTCTGAAATTAGGCCTTTGTCAGCATTTTTTTATTTATAATGCAATATCTCGATTCAACTTAAATATGCAAAGATAATATTGTAATGAAACTTAAGGCAGAGATTTGTGAGTTTACCACCTATTTGGACATGGTACTGTAATAAAAATGGCATCAAATGCTTTCCAATTTTCTGTCTCCTACAGTGGACACCATGCATGAAAGGGTTAATACGAATTTGGCTTAATTTTCATAAAACAGCTGATAAAGGTCACGCTCGCTTAACGCTCCTCTTTCACACCTAAGCACACACACCTGCAGACTTCCATGCATGAATAATGATTTTGTTATGCCTCATAACCCTGAGCATTATCTCTCAGAAGTGTTTTTAGACATTCGGTTCTACTCTTCTGAACAGGTAATGCAAAGGAAAAGTAAATGATTTACTATATTAATGTTTCAAATGTTGTGGTGACAGCTACACTGTGAAAAATAATAAATTGGCTTAAAAGTCCTTCTAACCATCTGAAAAGAAATGGCCTCTCCTCAAAGTAAAGATCAGTTTCACAGTTTTTCAAAAATATATGACAGAAGTGGAAAAAAAAAACTTGGCCATCCAGATCTTGGTCATTTTGTAGAGCCTCAAGCAGCAGAGTGACTGAAATATAAAGCATGACTTCAGTCATTAGCTGATCAGTGGTACCAAAATACTAAAAAAATCTCATGTATTTCTATGGACTTAATCAATGTAACGTTTTTAATGGCTTCTATGATTTCTATTAGTTTTTTGGCTGTTTGCACTTGGAGACCTAAGAGTGATTCTGAATGCAAAACATCACAAATGCATTGGGTTTCAAAAAACTTTTCCACTACTGAGTGTTTATAGATAGATGGAAATTTTAGGGATGCACTATGTTGGATTTTTGCTGACATCAAGTAAATTTCAGAACTCATTGGCGATAACAAGACAAATTATTTTTGTAAAAAGCACAGGCTTTATTTATGCCTGAAAGAGACAGTCTTTACAGGGAGCAGATGTAAAACAAGGAAAAGGACTTTTAACTTGTCAGCAAATCATGAATTTTAAATGAAGTTGAGATATTTAAGTACAGAATGATGGAACATTTGTGTATTTAACAGATATTACAGCCCTAATAAGGGACACACATGGCTGATATGTACGCCCCATTTATCGTCTGTAAACATCTGCAGAAAATTTGATAACTACCCTTTACTGATTTAGATGTACACATACACTATAGTATATATATACCCTCTTCCCTGGTGGGGTGGGTGCCTGTTCATCCTCTTCAGCTCGGCTCCTCTACCAGAGGCCTGGGAGCTTGAGGCTCCTGCAGTCTTAGCTGTTCCTAGGACTGCACTCTTCTGGAGTGAAATGTCTGATGTTTCTCCAGGGATCTGTTGGAGCCACTTCTCCAGTGTGGGGGTCACTGTCCCAAGTGCCCCGATGACCACAGGCACTACTGTTGCCTTCACCTGCCAGGATTTCTCCAGCTCCTCTTTGAGCCCTTGGTATTTCTCTAGTTTCCTGTGTTCCTTTTTCTTGATGTTGCTATCACTTGGGATGGCTACATCTATCACAACGGCTTTCCTCTGCTGCTTATCTATGATCATAGATAAGCATATATTGATAGATAGATAGATAGATAGATAGATAGATAGATAGATAGATAGATAGATAGATAGATAGATAGATAGATAGATAGATAGATAGATAGATAGATAGATAGATAGATAGATAGATAGATAGATAGATGTAAATATACAGTTGTAGAAATGTCTTGATCTGCAGACAGTGAGCCAAAAAAACAAGACGTTTAAAGGTACACAACAACATGGTAGCAGGCAGTTCAGTGTTTGCCTCCCTTGGGGTCATCAAGATCTCTTTCTCTCTCTCTCTTTATAAACACGATGCCAAAGTTGCTGGTACCGTTATGTTAAAGAAATAAAAACCTACATGGTCACTGAAATAACTTGAAACTGACAAAGGTAATTACAAATAAACATTTTGTAAAAATTCACTAATGACAATCAGACATTGTTTTTTGAATTGTGGTTTAATAGAATTATTTTTTAAAAATAAATGAATGAAACTGGCTTGGAAAAAAAAGTGGTACCCCTAGAAAAGACTGAAATTTATTTGACCAAAGGGACATGTTAAACTAAGGTGTGTCCTGTACTTATCATTACAGGTGTCTTCAAGCTTCTAATCAGTCAGTCTGCCTATTTAAAAGCTCAAAAGTCGTCACTATGCTGTTTGGAATCATGGTGTGTACCACATTTTGGTGTGTACCTCCTTTTTGTCAAAGACCAGTTTTATTACTGTTACCTCGGCCAAGGAGGTTGTGTTTTCGGGAGAGTTTGTTTGTCTGTCTGTCCGTCTGTGAACAAAATAACTCAAAAAGTAATGGATGGATTTTGATGAAATTTTCAGGAAATGTTCAGCATGGGAAAAGAAAGAAGTGATTCGATTTTGGTGCTGATCAGGATCAGCGTCTGGCCGCCATGGCGAAAAATGTGATTTCTGTGAATTACTACTGAACTAAAATAGATATCATTATGAATCCGGTGGCCAATGGGATGTTTTCATGGTCAAGGAATCTAAATATTTACATGAAATCAAGGTAGGACTAATATTTATGGTCAAAATCACAATATGGCTAAGGACTGTGGCGTTTGCGGAGGTCTGCGCTCTCCGAGTGCTTTTCTAGTTTGTTTTTTTTTATTCTGTTGAACCACAATTCAAAGGTAATGTCTGATTTTCATGAGTTAATTTTCAGTACATTTTTTATTTATAATTACTTTTGTCAGTTTCAAGTTATTCCAGTGGCCAATAAGGGTACCATATTTTTTGTCCATGTGTTTATATATTGTTGAACATTTGTAGAAGGAGCTGAAACATGCAGTCTGGAGAAGACAGCCTTCAAACCTGAGACAGCTGGAGCAGTTTGCTCATGAGGAGTGGGCCAAAATACCTGTGGACAGGTGAAGAAGTGTCACTGAGAGTTACAGAAATCACCTGATTGCAGTGATTGTCTCAAAAGGTTATGCAACAAAATATAAAGTTAAAGGTACCCTCATTTTGTCCAGGCTAGTTTCATTATTATTACTATTATTATTATTATTATTATTATTATTATTATTATTATTATTATTAAACGAGTCTGTTGAACCACAGTTCAAAAGTAATGTCTGATTTTCATGAGTTAATTTTGATTAAATTTTTATTTATGATTACTTTTGTCAGTTTCAAGTTATTTCACTGACTGTGGGTTTTTCTTTCTTTCAGAAAGGGTACCATAGTTTTTCTCTATCTGTGAATATATATAGAAACATACATATTTTAGTTTAAGGGCTCATTTTGACAGCAGTTTGTAAAAAGCTGGTAAATCTGACAAACGGGGTGCAGAGTTGTTTCTCCTGACATCCTCAGGAAACATTTAGTCCATGCTGTCTGAACGTCTGTTGGTTTGTTTGTGTTTTGTTGTGCTGTCGCGCCCCCTTGTGGTCAAACTGCATATTGAAAGTATCTCCAAATATCAACTGCCACAATGCTGAACTTGGTGTCAGATCAGGTTCACAATTTAATCCGACAGCTGAAGGAAAGCTTCCGTTTTTCCTCAAGTAAATAAACTGGTTTTTGAATTGTGGTTTAATAGAATTAAGGAGAAAAAAAAAACAATGAAACTGGCCTGGACAAAAGTGATGGTACACCTAGAAAAGACTGAAAATAATTTTACCATAGGGACATGTTAGACTAAGGTGTGTCCTGTTATTAGTATCACATGTGTCTTCAAGTTTGTAAACAGTCAGTCTGCCTATTTAAAGGCTGAAAAGTGGTCGCTGTGCTGTTTGGTATCATGGTGTGTACCACACGGAACATGGACCACAGAAAGCTAAGGAGAGAGCTGTCTCAGGAGATTAGGAAGAAAATTATAGACAAGCATGTGAAAGGTAAAGGCTATAAGACCATCTCCAAGCAGCTTGATGTTCCTGTGACTACAGCTGCACAGATTATTCAGAAGTTTAAAGTCCACAGGACTGTAGCCAACCTCCCTGGACGTGGCTGCAAGAGGAATAATAGATGACAAATTGAAGAGACGGAAAAAAACAAACGGAAACCAAAGAGCCCAGAACAACTTCTAAAGAGATTAGAGGTGAACTCCAAGGTCAAGGTACATCAGTATCAGATTACACCATCTGTCATAATTTGAGCCAAAGTGGACTTAATGGAAGACAACTGAAGAGGACACCACTGCTGAAAGCAAATCATTAACAAGTGAGGCTGGACTTCTGGAATTTGCCAGAATGCATATTGACAAGTCACAAAGCTTCTGGGAGAATGTCTTTTGGACAGATGAGACAAAACTGGAGCTTTTTGGTTAGTCACATCAGCTCTATGTTCACAGACACAAAAAGGAAGCATACAAAGAAAAGAACACTGTACCAACTGTGAAACATGGAGGAGGCTCTGCATCTGGCACAAGGTGTCTTGAATAAGTGCAGGGTACAATAAATTCTCAGGACTATCAAGACATTCTGGAGTGAAATGTGCTGCCCAATGTCAGAAAGCTTGGTCTCAGTCACAGGATAATGAGCCAAAACACACAGCTAAAAACACCCAAGAACAGCTCAGAACAAAATATTGGACCATTCTGAAGTGGCCTTCTATGATCCCTGATCTAATTCCTACTTAGTATTTGTAGAAGGAGCTGAAACATGCAGTCTGGAGAAGACAGCCTTCAAACCTGAGACAGCTGGAGCAGTTTGCTCATGAGGAGTGGGCCAAAATACCTGTGGACAGGTGAAGAAGTCTCACTGAGAGTTACAGAAATCGCCTGATTGCAGTGATTGTCTCAAAAGGTTATGCAACAAAATATGAAGTTAAAGGTATTATCATTTTTGTCAAAGGCCAGTTTCATCATTATCATTATTATCATCTTTATCACTAAACAAGTCTGTTGAACCACAATTCAAAAGTAATGTCTGATTTTAATTAGTTAATTATCAGTCATTTTTTATTTATGATTATCACAAATTTTGTCCATTTGTTTATATTTACATACATACATATTTAAGTTGAAGGGCTCTTTTTGACAGGAGTTTGCAAAAAGGTGGTAAAGCTGACATTCGGGATGCAGAGGTGTTTCTCCTGACATCCTCTGGAAACATTTGGTCCATGCTCTCATTTTATTGTTATGCAGATGACACACAACTTTATCTGCCCATTCACCCCCATAACCACTCTGGTCCCTCAGACCTCGATAAATGTCTGGAGGATATTAGGGTATGGATGGCAAACAACTTCCTGCAACTAAATGATAGCAAAACCGAGATCATAGTTTTCCATCCCACAAACTCCCCTAACACCGCCCGACAATCTCTGTCACCTATCAGAATACATAACACCTCATGCAAAGAACCTTGGAGTAATATTTGACAGTAATTTAAAGTTTGACAAACAAATTAGCTCTGTGATCAAATCCAGTTTCTTCCAGCTCAGGATCATATCAAAAATCAGACCATTTCTGTCACATAAAGACTTGGAGAAAGTCATCCATGCCCTGATATCCTCCAGACTTGACTACTGTAATTCCCTGTATTTTGGAATAAACCAGGCTTCAATACAGCGACTACAGCTAGCTCAAAATGCCGCAGCACAACTGCTTTGCAGGCGTAAAAAAAGAGATCATATCACATCCATACTCGCATCACTTCATTGGCTCCCTGTTCAATTTAGAATACCCTACAAAATTCTTTTGTTAGTATATAAAGCTTATCACAACACTGCTCCCAGCTACATCATTGAACTAATATCACCATACAGCACTGCACGGCCCCTCAGATCATCACATCAAGGACTCCTTACTGTACCAAGGTCCCACAGAAAAACTCATGGAGACAGGGCCCTTGCAGTCGCTGCACCAAGGCTTTGGAACGACCTCCCATTACATGTTAGATCTGCCGGTTCCCTGGACTGTTTAAAAAAACACCTTAAAACTCGCTTTTATTCTCTTGCCTTCTCATGAGTTCATTCTTATCAGAATTAAATTTTCAGATTTCTTTTTTGCTCACGTGTCATTTGTGGAAGAACTTGTGTGTGTGCATGTATGCATTTGTGTCTGTCTGTCTGAGTGTATGATGAAGGCTGTTACAGCGGCTTCATGCTGCCATCTGTGGTTGTTTGGGTTTCCAGCCTCGACTCCATCTAATAATGGCTGTGGAAGTCTGTGTGTAATGTGCTTGTGCTGCCCTAACACAATTGTGTTCTACTTTGTTCATCTATCTCCTTTTTTCCCATGATGTTTTTATCTTATCATTTGGTGTACTCTATATATTCTTGACTCTTCTCGGGTTTCCCCCGCTGTACAGCACTTTGGCTCAAACTCTGTTTGTATTTTAAAGTGCTCTATAAATAAAGGTGATTGATTGATTGATTGATGCTGTGTCTGAATGTCTGTTGGTTTGTTTGTGTTTTGTTGTGCTGTAGCGCCCCCTTGCGGTCAAACTGGATATTGAAAGTGTCTCCAAATATCAACTGTCACAGTGCTGAACTTGGTGTCAGATCAGGTTCACAATTTAGTCTGCCAGCCTAACGACAGCTTCTGTTTTTCCTCAGGTAAAATACTGATTTTTGAATTGTGATTTAATAGAATTATTAAGAAAAAAAAAAAAACAATGAAACTGGCATGGACAAAAATGAAGGTACACCTAGAAAAGACTGAAAATTTATGACCATAGGGACAACATAAATGAGGGCTCAGGGCTCAGGGCTCAGGGAGGAGATTGATCAGTTGATCAGATTTCGCCAATGTCTGTTGGTTTGTTTGCGTTTTGTGATGCTGTAGCGCTCCCTTGTGGTCAAACTGAATATTGAATGTGTCTCCTGATATCAACTGTCACAATACTGAACTTGGTGTCAGATGAGGCTCACAATTTAGTCCAGCAGCTGAAGGAAAGCTTCTGGTGATATAATGATTTTAAAACTGCTCAGATTGTACAGGCGTCCCTTTTAGACACATCACAGATTACATTATTCTGCCTCAGGATGAGGGCTGTAGATGTTCCCACGTGAAGTCATGTCAGGACAGCAGATAGAGCTACTCAAATAAACCACAATGCAATGCCACAAGCTGGCCTCAAGATGGCACTCTTTACCTTGTTACTGCTCTTGGGTGAACCAAACACAGCAGACTCTCCCTCTTCTGACGAGTTCAGACTTCAAAATAAACTACACTGAGGTTAAAACCATCAGGAGGAATAATGTGAAAACTTTGTAATCATCAATTATAAGACATCATAACAAAAGAAGGAAATAATTTAAAATGTCTAGAATAAGGACTTAAATACAGTTTAAAAAGTCAAACTGAAATGTAAGGTAAACAATCAGAATGTTTGTCAAGTTTCCTTCTCTCATTTTTAACATTTTTTGCACATTTCCACCTATTATAAAGTCATTTTCTTTCTCTCTTTGCCTTTAATTACACCATTTTAAAGTTTAATTAATCTTTTTAATCAAATTACATGGACGTCGATTACATCCAGTTGGTCCTCACGGCTGTGGGAACAGTGCACTACATTTAAAATGATTTACTAAAGGGATAGTTCAGGTTTTTAAAGTCGGGTTACTTGAAGCCTTTGGCGATAGAAACTTTAACTACAGATGAAGAAACTGTCCTGATCTGCTCCTGATGAGAGATCTCTGCGTACAGATGATTGACGATACAGAAGGTCTGTGATAAGCACTTTTAATGTTCATTTTGCAACATAAAATGAATCTGATGTTGCTGCCATGTTAAGTTTTAAAGCATTGTTGTGTTTCTTAAAAGATGGTTTGAGACAAACTGCTAACAATGACCACAAAAATGGCTCAAAACAACAGTCAAGAGCAGAATAAGCTGTTACCCGTTGGCTGAGGATTTAACACATTTTTTCAAGGGCATACTCACATATTCAGCTCTGCTGCTCATCCCAAAGGTGCATGTTTCTCACAAATGTGGCTCCATTTAAAGGGTGATAAACAGGCTTCATATTAGTATGTGATTTATTGCCAAGAAGCACCATTGAAACAATGACTAAAAAATAATTTAACAACACTCATTTACTTTTTTGTCTGGTTTATTCATTTACAGCTCTTTACGTATGCATGTACCCCATGCACATATTTCTGTATGCATATACCAGAATATAAATGTCTTTATCATATAGTATATGCAAAAACATAATTTTAAAAAGGTACAATGGTAAAATAGAAAAAAGAACAAATGAATATCTAAAGTATTGCACTTTGACCTTTTTCTCCAAATCATCCCACTCTTTCTGTTCATGAATTTGACTTTTTGATTCCTGGTGTTCTTCTGTAACATTTTACCTTTTTTGTCTCTTGCAGCAGGGTTGAAGAATTCAGCATGTCATCGTCTGCTGCTCATGTTTCTCTGAAGAACTTCCACTCCAGAAACAATCGCTGCATTCCTCAGATTCCTCTGGAAACATTAATCAGAGCTGATGGACAGTCTGAAAAAACAAAATGGCCTCTTTTGTGCGTTTCTCCTCCATTTTCAGATAATTTTGGACACTCACCTGTGGTGTGAAGGTAGGGTGTTTCACGTGTCTCTGCCTTTAAATAAACTGCAGCAGACCTGTTCAGATTCTGATCACACACTCGCTCGGGGCAAATGGATTCCATTGACCAAATATGGTCACCGGAAGTATCCTCCCTGACGCAGTCATGAGAGCGTGCGTGTGACTTTAAATGGCTCCAGGAAACAAGGGCTCCCTCACGTCATGGGTTTTCCTCTGCATGTGCTAGAGGAGCCGGAAGTGCCAAATATGGGCATGTGTCCCTGCACCTCCACCCCTCCTCCTCTGACTTCCTCTAAAAGGAAGTAGCTCAGAGGGGGATGGGTGAGAGTCAGGCTGCTGGAGAGGGGGAGGCATTTCTCTGTGTGAGAGCAGAGGAATGGAGAGAGGAGCTAAAAATAGACTCTGATATCTGTCTCTGATCAGAGGTTTGATGCTCAAGGTTCAACTAATCAAACTGGAGCATCGTGTGCTAATAATCTGAAAACAAGCCCTGAAATTAGAGGATTTTCTTGATCTTCTTTGCATTTTTATACAGTTTAAATCACATTTTTACCTCTCCTACAGCTGTTGTTTGATCATAACAAGCACAGAGTTATAATATTTTAATCACACTGCAAAACTTGAGCTCTTATTCCCACCTTTAAGATGTATTACCTTTAATTTGGTGCACTGCTCTGGCTTTTGTCCTACTTATCTTTCTGCACCCATTTGATCTGTAAAATAAAACAAAATGTCACATATCATTATCTGAACTCATGCAATGTTCCGTTTTATTTAAATAACAGCTGAAATCAGAAAATCATGAGCATGGTACCCATGCAAACATCAACTTCTTGTATGCTACATAGCAGATTGCACACATATAAAAGAACAAATTTGAGTCAGAAATATCACATTTTCCTATTAAACAGATCATTTAACTCTGATTTACTGTACAAGCAAAGATAATGTTTTGCACTTAGATGTGAGCCAGGATTAATGGCTTATTCTGATGTGTTAAAATAAAAAACTGAGATATTGTGGTAAATTTTATCATTTACGGGCCATATATTAAGGCACATGCACTCAGTTGCTTGTTATTGCACAAAGCTGATCAGTAAGTGGTTGGAGTGGTTAGAGATGAAGGAAAGGCAACAGGAACTGAAACCTCGTGTTACAACCACGGAGCTCCGAGTACTACAGTGGCCTCTCAGTCCGACAGAGCTGCTTTGGTATGTGCTGGGTGAGAAATCCTCATCACTGGTGTGTGACCAACAAATCTGCAGCAGCCGTGTGATGCAGTCATGTAGCTGTGGACCAACCTCGTTGATCTGTGCCATTGAGAATTAAGGAGCTCTGAGGGCTAAGAGTTCAACACGGTGCTGGCCCAAAAAAGTGGGCATGAGTGTATTTAATCATTCAGCTCTGATGTTAACCTAATATTGTCTAAAATACTAAAGGTGAGGTGCCCCCATAGCGTTACTTTACACCGCTTTCACACTAAATTTAGTGGGTCTACAGGTTTTTCAGCGCGGGTTAACCTGCAAACAATTGGCAAGTGACTCCTTTCCCACTGCCAGCAGACCCGGTCTAATCGGCAGCAGGCGAGCTGTGTGGCTGTTTTTTTCCTCTGGCACATCAAGCTGATGTCATCAGGTCATCAAATTAGAGGGACGAATGGTGTAATGTTCTCACCGAAGCCGATCAGAGAAGAGCAGTTAAAACCATGTCGCTTGCAGGGTCAGTCGGCCCCAGCCGAAATGCTGATTAAACCCTTTCAAACTGCCGACAGGAGTCGATTGTTACCAGGTTTAAATTGTTTTTTGGCCAGTCTGAAAGGCGTATTATGGCCCTTTTCAATTAGCCCCACTCTACTCTACTCTACTCGACTCTACCCGGCTCTACTCTACTCGCCTTGTGCTGCTTTTTCATTAGCCCCAGTCACCTGCTCAACGGAGTGCAGTGTCGCTGTAAACAGCTGAGCGGCACTGCGGTGATGTCATTTTGAGCGCTACACAAAAATCTGTGGCTTTTTGTCACAAACCAAGTAAAAAAGGAAAGCAGAAGAAGGCTGCAGGTGGTAAGAAGAAATACCCCTTGAGAAGCACAGGAGAGTTTTGGAAGCTACACAACAGAATGAAGCCGAGGACGAGAGCAATCAAGCTGCAAAGAAAAGATGTATGAGGGTAAGCTAATGGTAGCTACTGCTAGCATGCTAGGTCTTAGCGCTTATGACTCATCGACGACGACACTGTCTGACCAATCAGTAGCCGGCAGTCGGTGACATCATCTTTTAGTATCGACTCAGCTCGCTTGGAAACAGAGCGGAGTAGGTACTAAAACTAGCTTGTTTAGGAGGAACCAGGCTAGTGGAAACACGCTGCAAATCAAGTAGGGCCGAGTAGAGTAGGGCCAAGGCATGCTAGTGGAAACGGGCCATTAGTCTGTTTGTAGCCCCTAAAGTACAAAAACAGTCTGGACACCTTTAACCTTAATCATCAAAACAAGAAAACAGAAGGTCACAGTTGACTCATAGCTTGTGTTCAAGATAAACAGCTGATGTAATCATTGATTGAGATGTTTGCATCACTGCTGTGTTTTCAGCCGTGCAGTGAAACCCAGAGAGTGACACACTTCCTCAGCAGGAAAGAGAGGAGAGATACTGCACTAAAAACAACAACAGCAGTGGAGGTAATGTACTCGATATGATAAACTTAACTATGTAGAAAAGAACGTTTCAAAGTCTTAAAAATGTATCAGACATTTTGAACTGATGCAGAATCATAATTATTACCTCCGCCAAGGAGGTTATGTTTTTGGGAGAGTTTGTTCGTCTGTCCGTCTGTCCGTCTGTGAACAAAATAACTCAAAAAGTAATGGATGGATTTGGATGAAATTTCAGGAAATGTTCACCATGGGAAAAGGAAGAACTGATTCGATTTTGGTGTTGATCCGGAGCAGCGTCTGGCCGCCATGGCGAAAAATGTGATTTCTGTGAATAACTACTGAACTAAAATAGATATCATTATGAATCCAGTTGCTAATGGTATGTTTTCATGGTAAAGGAATCTAAATATTGACATGAAATAAAGGCAGGAGTAATATTTATGGTAAAAATGACAATATGGCTGAGGATTGTGGCGTTGGCGGAGGTTTGCGCTCTCCGAGTGCTTTCTAGTTAATATTATTAATCCGAATGTAGGACTTCAGCAAACTAAAGCTCAATTCATATTGCAGTTATTGGGCATAATATCTACACCTCTGTGATGTTTTGACTCCAGTGTGAACATCCTGCAGGAGGAATGGTGGGAACAAGTTGATCCCCTCTCTGTTCCGACTACAGATGTAGTAACAGAGGCATGATATTGAAGAGAAGATGGCGGGAGACAGGAACGCTGCAAGTGTCAAGCACATCCAAGCAGTCCTGAAACAGATATTACAGCCTCACTGAGTAAATGTGAACATGTGTAGATCTAAATATAGCAAAACCTTGTTGTGGTGCTTTGGCATAAAGCAATATGAATTGGGCCAGTAATAAATGAGTGACCTCAGGCTCTGTTCACACGGAAATGAAGACGTTCTATAAATAAAAATGTTCCCTGTAAAGACAGCATCATTTCAAGAAGTGCCTTCATCCACATGAAATCACAGAAAATGCTGTCGTATATACGCCAGGCCTATGTGTGGCCCTGCGATGCTGCTGCAGACTTATACCAAAACATCATAAACAAGCGCAAGGGGCTTCCACAGCACAAATGCGACATCGTGTTCTGCCATCATTTCTGATGTTGTTGGCAATTGGTTAAAGCCAAAGATGATGCATCACAATTTCTGAGCTGGTATTCGATGTCCACTCGGAAACTCGAGGCCGGTGTTTACAATAAAAACTTGTGCAGATACACCTGAATTCGTCTCCTTGTGGACAGCTTCTCGGACTTAATCCATTAAAGAGTTGACTCCTCCCAGGACATCCCTACAAACTCAACGAACACGTAAACCTGGCAGTCTAAAAGTAACATCTGTTTAAAACTGTTTCCATGAAGAAATACTCCATATATCAGGCCAACGCATATGAGTACTGATCTAAGGAAAAGGCCTTAAATTAACTTTCCAACATACCTGCCACGGCGATGGGCGACCAAAAACATTCACCAGTCAAGCAGATTTTAATTTGCATTTCAATTTAACATGTGATTCAAAACTTTGTGTCTCCATTAATTTGAAAGAAAACTGACCTGTTTTTATTTTTTGCAATGCAGGGAATGTTGGTCATTGCACAACAAATAAGAGAATAGATTTTGGTGGTGATCTGAATTCAAATGTGGACATAGGATTATTTGTTAGGGGCAGGTGGTGCCAGAAATGCCCTGTTTGAGGTGCTTGCTCTCTTATCACTTTTAGTTTGTTTTTCTGTGAGCAAGATAACTCAGAAAAGTTTGAGTCTTGACAGATTTTGATGAACTTTTCAGGGAAGGTTGGTCATGGCTGTAGGAAGAAATGATTCAACTTTGGTGGTGATCTGAATCTGGATGCAGATCCAGGTATTATTCCAGGATTTGAGTAAGAGAAGGCAGCTTTCAACATTTTCACTCATCAGTCAAAATTTCTTAACAGCTATTGATGAAATATTAAAGGAACCGTGGTCATGACAGGGGAAAGGGATGGTAACATTTTGGTTGAAATTCAAGTATGGATTCAGATCAGGAACATTTTTAAATAGGTTTTGCAAAAGGACTTTTTTTTTTTTTTTCTTTTTTAATAACTTTGCTAAGACTAAAATAAAGGTTGGGATAGGAAATAAAGGATTTCATTAATACCAGTGCCATTATTGCTCCTGATTATTTTATCCAACTCTTCATCAATTCTTGTGGGTTTTCTGTGTGAGAACAGGATTTAAGGGTCAAAAACATCCTATGCACTCCTGATGAAACACTGTTCTGCACAGGCCTAAGCTTCACAAATGTACTGCCATTTCAAACAGTAACTTTCTGAAATTACATGATGAAAACTTTATTGCTATTATTTTACTGTCTCAATGAAATTACATATTTAACCTCCACCGTTCATGCTGACTGCCTCACAAAAATACAGTTTGACCTCAATTTGAAATGCATCCAGAAATGTGTGAAAGGAGTTAGGCATACAGGATATTACAGGTATTAGTCGATAGTTAAATTTATATTAATATTTATGATAGATGTATCCACTATATTTAAATTTACTTGAGTATTGTTTGGAATGTTGTTTTTCTTCTTTTAAATCTGCACCTCACACAAATCTACTGCCACAATGAAATAAACTTTCATTTCTGTTCAGTAAGGGGCTTGTAGTATTGATGGAAGACATAGGAATTGGTGATTATGAGTTCAGAAATACTGAATAATGGCAAAAATCCAATAATGTGCATTACTAGAAGGAACTGACAAGGGGGTGGTTAAAAAAGGAATCAATAAAATTTTTGACCAAACTGGAGTTGTGATTTTGATCTGATCCCTAAAGACAGGCCTTGTTGAAGGTTTCTGACGTTGGAGCAGTTCTCGTAAAATCTAGGGTTTACCTTCTATTATAGGTTCATGAGTAAACATCATTGTTATCCAAGGACGCTTGTAAAATTAAGTTAAAGGTGCAGTGCGTAGAATGTGGCATTTTATACATCCACCTCATTTCGCCAAACAAAAACGGTGATAATAGGAGATATATGTTTCTATTTGTACGTAAAGTCCGTCAAAATAGGAGTACACTCATCCCCATAAAACGTTTGTTTTATTTTTATTTAGTTAGAAAAATCTTTAGTAAAAAAAATACATTACTGCGGGCCGCTGTTTCATGTAGGCTGACATATTGATCCGCTGTGTTGTCTACGGGTGGTTTTTAGGGACAAAAAGAACGAAACGCAGTCTGTCCGCCGGTTCTGAAATCTACTTGGAATGCTGGCGAAGAAGAGGAAATGTTTAGTTAACAGGAACTATACATACAACATTGCCACAGAAAATGGGAAAATGTGAATGTATACAAGACGTGTAGCTTCAGCTAATTTGCAGTTTTGCCCCTGATCAGGATTTAGAGTACAATAAAATATACCGAATACAGATACAATTATACAAATACAGTAATATTGTGAATATAGTCAGTAAGTACCATGAATAAATGACTGGTGAAATCCCAGACTGCAAAATGAATCTACCTACAGGTACAAATAAAGTAACCTAACCTACCCCAACCTTCCAAACATTACAGATGTTTTTCCAGTTTTTGATAACTGAGGCATAAATCTGGTGCCCCCATTTGTTCTGAATCCTCAGCTGTGATTTTCCATTTGTTAGATGGCCAAAAGTCTCCACCAGCAGCCCCTCAGGTTGACCCCTCAGCTGTCTGACCAGTTGTTTCGGGGTGTGTTGAAATAGCAGCCCGGTGGGCGGGGCTACTTCATATGACGCTGCGTGCGTGACGTCACCGAGGTGATAAGTAGCTGTCCTGCCGCCTGCGTGTTTTGTGTCTGTGTGAGAAGTCAGAGGGGACGCACGGAAGTCAAATACCTGATCCACTTTTGTTTATTTGGATTATTTTAGGAGCAGAATCATCAGCATGGAGGTCAGCGCAGAGGCCAAGAGGATCATGGTCGTGGCTCTGGGGAAACTGTACAGCTCGCGCACTCAGAGAGGAGGTCTGCGCCTCCACCGGAGTCTGCTCCTCACCATGGTGATGAAATCGGCCCGGGACATTTACCACGCGGCCCAGGCCGAGGAGGAGAGCGGGTTACCGGAGTGTGAACCACAGACCATCACCGAGGAGAGCACGCCGACCCAGATCGAAGCCCCCAGCCCCCCTCTCCCCGGGGATCAGACCCCTTGCGCCCCCGTGGAGCCGCTGCGCCATGACGCACACACGGAGCAGAAGGAGAACGAGTGTCCGACGACCCCCACCCTGCACTCCAGGAAAAGGCGAGGGCGGACGGCCGCGGATCCGGACTTTCTGCCCTGCAAGAAGGCCAAGCTGGAACAGGGACTGTCCCCCCAGCCGGTGGTCGTCACCTCGGTGCTGATGGACTTTGTGAACTGCAGCAGTGAGCTGGGACCCCCCTCCATCCCCCTACAGAGAGCCATCGCAGCGTGTTGAACTGCGGGAGTTAAACTACCACGAAACTACCTGAGAGCCTGGACTAACTCCAGGACATTTGGAGGAACTTCCGGGATCCTGCGCCCTGAAAGTCCCGAGCGTGACGCCGCGTGGCCGGGGCGTGTTTGCGGAAGGATGCGGGCCAGCGGTCAGGGGCCTCGGTGACTTTTGGCCCGGTTTGTTGGCCTGCTGCTCCAACAGGGACTGACGGAGCCGGACTAAGGCGGACCTGAAAGAGGCGGTTCATCCGGAAGAGGCCTTGGACTGAATCTGTGAACTTTGACAGGAGAGCCTGTTGGTCCAGCAGGTTCTTCTGCTCCACACTGAAAACAAACAAGTCTGACTGAAACTCCAGTGTAAACCAATGATGACCAAACTACCTCAGTATTTATTAAAGTCTTTTCTAATGAATCTCATGCTTTGGTGTTTCCTTAATTTCATGTTTTTATGATTGCAGAAGTGAAACTAGTTCAGCGATTTTGTTGTGTGACTAATTGAGGTGGACAGGAAAGATTGTGAAACAGGAAATTGTTTCTGAACAAGTGAGGAAAGCTGTCATGCAACTGTAAAGAAATGAGGCCTAAACTATTCAGAAAAACCTATTTTACCTTGAAAATGTTTTTCAGGTTTGGTTTGGATTACAAGCTTCCAGTCAAGTCGATTGGTAACAAAGAAAAACAACCTAAAAACAGTTGTCATATGTCTCTGCAAAAAAAACCGCATTTGATCTTCTGAGGATGTTTTAATCTTTTAACCCATGAATCATTTGACAGATATGAAGGCTACTTTTAAAATATCATGTAAGCCGTTTTTATATCAGTTAAAACAGATTATTTTTCTTTAAAAAAGCTTCTGAATATGTGGGAAATTTAACTCCTTAATTTATTTGTCCCAGGACTGAATCCAAGGGTCGGTAAACTATTCCTCCTCAGATCCAGATAGTTGCTATTTACCTGTAAAATTAGATTAAAAAATGCCTTCAAGATCACATAAACTAGGATATATTTGTGCAGAGGTGTTTCAGGAAGTCATTCCAAAAATGTTTAGGTAAGAAGAACTAAATACTGCTAACAAAATTGAAATGACAATATGTGGGTCTCGCAATCAATCCAAGTGAAGGCTGCTTTGTTACAATAATACAACAGCAGCTGATCAATTGTGGTGAAAAATATTTATATCAATTTATTAAAACTTAAATGTGTTACAAACTGCTTTTAGTAAGCATGCAATCACACATTTACAAAGGATAAAGTGCTAATAAAGGAAAAACTGGGGGTTATCAGAAGGGGAACTATATTTTTTTATGTCTGCCAAACTCAAATCATTTAATCTAAAATTAATTTCAACAGTGTTTTCTCAGAATTCTTCCTGTTTTCTCAAAAGATTGATTTTGTTATCATGGAAATATTGAATATTTTTTCCTATGCATGACACCTGAATGTACAGACTCAAGAGGTAAAGAGGATCGTTTCTTTTTAGTTACACTTCAATATCTCACATTTTCATCACTGTTATTGCAGAAATATAAACATTAAATTCCACGTATAAGAGATTCAACATTTCTGATCAGCAGTTAACCTGTGTAGTTATTGATCCTTCTCACTTGCAGTGTTGGCAAAGACATTTAAAACTCCAGTTTGGTCGCTGAACTAAATACATACAGTAAGCTGATACCAAAGATTGCTGCTGCAGTAAATTTAGGATAAAAATGGAAATGATGATTGTTAAACTAACCGTCATGTTTTAGCGTCTTTAAGTTACTGGTCACCTTAATGAGGTCTACAGGAAGCTTGAACCTGAATGCTTTATAAAAAAGTGACATGATGCCTTTTCTCAAGTGCTTCGTTAATCTCAAAAATAAAAACAAACAGAAACAGGGCTGGTGAATAATGACCTGCATAATTACAGTTTCATGAGTTATATAATGATTAACTTCTCCTCCTACACACTGATGGATAAGTTTGATATTCTGAGTCAGTTTGATCCAAAGTTAGATCTTAAATCAGCTCATGAGCAGGATCACGATGAGGGCGTCAATAATTATTCTAAATGATTTGGTTCTGAATTCTGGTGCAGTCAGGAGCTGATTTGGTGGAAAAATGTTCCTGGAAGAAGAAAAAAATAAATAAACAAAAGGGAAGTATGACAGCTGGTCAGGCCACTCAAAACATATTGATCAGAATAGACATGATCTGCAATTTATTCTTTGCGTTAAGAAATTTAAACGTGGTATTTTTAAAGAAACACTAGTTTGGGTTTCATCATTTCTCCATCAGGATCTACAGCACTTTGAGCAAGTGTATGACATCAATTTCAGATTATAACGTTGAAATAAGAGACTTAAAAACGGAATAATGTACAGTTTTCCTGTACATTTTTTGACAGCTGATAGCAAAAATGTTGAGTTTGTTATGGGGTAATGTTTGGTCTGGAAAAAAATAACCAGATCCTGATATATCTGTTTCATTTGTAATTGTGACCCTTATACACTGTTATATTACAGAAGATCTATGCACACATTCCTCAGTCAATTTTACATCAGTTATTTTGCCATAATAACTAAATTAGATTAGACAGAACCGTATTCATCCCTTTGGAGGCTTCCTCTGGGTAATTAAGCTTCAAGCAGCATTTTGTAAAGCAGATAAATAGAAAGAAATATTAAAAAGACTGAAATAAACAAAAATATAAATTAAAAATGTCTTAAGGTTGAATAAGGAGTAAAATGTGGTTGTTTATGTGATATTAATTCTTATTTTTGAATAACAGAACTGGTTCTTATGTGATAATTTGCTGATTTAATTTAGATTGGACATCAAATCAAACTTACCACTTTGCTAAATGATTTAATTCCATCTTTAGTCCAAACTCAAACACTTAGGCCGTTGTGAATTTAATGGACTGGTCTTATTACTCCCTCAGTTTGTGTTTGTCCTGTGGTCACACCATTTGAGAACCGCTGTGTGCTTTTGGTTCAAGAACTGGCGTGTGAAAGTACGTGTTAGCGTTTGTCAGGAAAGCAGTTTGGCTGTGAAGAAGTTACTTTCCTCCCCCCACCCTCATTTGCAGGACAAAAAGCAGGAACAATTCAGGAGATCGGGGCCTAAAGAAAAGAGTGACTGGGGGGTAGGGTCTCTTTAGAGCCTGTGCCCGGCTGTAAACTGAGAACAATCACAAACCCCCGACTCCTGCAGAGGGTTTATTGAGGCTTCAGTACTGTAAGGATGAATGGGTCGCCTCTGTTATGGAGGGAGCAAAAGGTTACAGAGACCTCAGCCGTCAGTTGATGAATGACAGAGTCTGATATGCTCGTCAACAAACTGAGGCACGCAGATAAGGGCCATAACAGCGTCACTGAGGACTATCTTCTCCAAATACAGATGAATTCAACACTGTTAAAGCACTTATTTAACATGCATGCTTCTGTGTGGTGCAGAATAAAAACAGACTTCACTCTGATAGGTGGGTCGAGACAAGGGCTGAACAATTACTAGCACATTAGATTAAATCGCAATATGGCTTGTTGCAATTTTCAAATCACAGAAGGTTCAATATTTTTAGCCCAAAATGTGTTGAACATTTTTGCACTGTGATGCAGTTTTTTGCTATTTCATGCCTTTTTTTTTTTACCTGTATTCATACACCTTTTTCCCATTTTTGGACCATTTTTAGCTTTTTTTAACCCTGTTTTTACAACTTTATGCCTATTTTGCCCCATTCATCTTTTTTGGCCACTGTCAGAACCATTTTTGGAATTTTTACTTTCAAATTTAATTCCCAATTTTGCTACCATTATCAATTTTCCTAAGCCACTTTTGGATTTTTTTTGCCAATTTTTCCCCATTTTTTTTCCCATTTTCATACCTATTTTGCACCTATTTATTAACCTTTTTCTGCTTTCATACCATTTTACCCAGTTTTTACAATTTCATACCTATTTTGCTTCTGTTCTTTACTTCTCCACTTTTTCTCAAATACTAAACCTGTTTTCAAAAATGTGCACCCCTTTGCAAAAAACTTGTGCAGATACGCCTGAATCCGCCTCGGTGTGGATGGCTTGACGGAAGTTTTACTTCACAAACAAAACAAAATTACAAAACCAAAATGGTCAAAGGTGTAGCCACATTCACACTGGCCATGATTACATGATGTTGTTTCTTTGTGTACGTGTTTTTTAATTTGGAATTACGCATTCAGAATTAAATAATTCAGAATTCAAGTACTCTCCTTCAGGTTTACATGAAAATAAAAACCCCGACGAGAGGTTTACATGGACAACACATTTATTTGACTGTATTCAATTCAACATAAGGTCTAGGGGTTGGGAATGGTTCTGGTTGGACAGGAGAGGGACGGACCTGACGTATTTACATCGACAGGAAGAAAACAAACTCCAGCCCAGCATCTCTGTCAGGGAAACTTTGTCTGACTTGGACACTAAAACTTCAAAAAGATCCCCATTTTAAGGCTTACGTCCATTCACTCTTTTAGTTTTTTCCAAATCTTCTAAGGCTCTAGTTAAATTTACCGTCTCAGCTCAAGTGCAATGCTTGCTCCGGGCTGCCATCCTGCTCTTGTCAGACAGGAACTAATTTAAAGAGAAATGAACGTTATGATTTAACTTTGATTTAAATTAGAATAAACAAGCCACCTACTTTAATTTGGAATCGCCATTTCCATTCGGATTATGTGATTACAAGGTCATTTCTAATCTATTTAAAGAGGATTTAAGTTTTACTCGAAACTAAAGGGGGATTAAAGCTCTCGTGTTAATGTAGCCACTGAAGTTCAGCAAACTTAAAAAGTTGTGCCACGTCAAGCTGAGTAGAGGCTAGTAGTAGTATGCCAATGCTGATGGACAATGATCATGTTCTCTTTTACCCCTCTCAGACTGGACAAAAAAAATGTTCAACAATCAGCTCCTGACGGCAGTTTGAAAGGATTTAATCGCTATTTCGGCTGGGGTCCACTGACCCTGCGAGTGACACAGGTTTTTATAGGCTTGCCTCCTATCGGCTTCAGTCGGAACATCACATCCAGGTCGACCCACCAATTTACAGACAATGTTGGCATCCTGTGCCCACGGCAAAACAACGTGCCCGTCCCCTCTGTCTGTAGCTAACAGACACTTTGCCATCTCAGCAACAAATCACATCCACCTTTGCATCATCAGCACCGAGTTTGTACATATTTAAATAGGGACAAGAATACAAAGTACAAAAAAAATGCATCCACGTCTTCCATGCTCCTTTGCATTGTTTACATAGACGTGCTTAATGTCATCAACGTGACGACATCAGCTTGATGCGCCAGAGGATAAAAAACAGCCACGCTGGTCATCTACTGCCGCTTAGACTAAGGTCTGCCGGCAGTGGGAAAGGAGTCACTTGCTGATTGTTAGCAGGTCAACCCGCGTTGAAAACCCACCCATACCTGCTAATTTTTGTGCATATGCTAATTGGGGCGTCTTCGCAAATTCACAAAGACGCGCATTGAGATTACATACAAAGTCAATGCAACGACGCGTTGGACGCGTTTGGCACGGCGCATATGGAGCGTCCGGTGCATTTGGGGCGTCAAACGGCTCTACGCTCGAGTTGAAAATATTGAACTTTTGACGCAAATTTGTGTGACACTGTGCTGCGGCAGCCAATCAGCGATGACATTCCCCCCCGACATCATTGAATAGATGATGCTCTGGCCACCTGCTCCTGCTCAAACCCCGCTGAAAACATGGAGGAGAGGTTGATCTGCGCTGTTTGCCATCATCCGGAGCTATATGATTCGATGCGTTAACTCCACAGAGACCGGAACAAAAAGGAGCAGGCTTTGGTGAAAGTCTCTGAGGAGACAGGTTTTGAAGGTAAGTTCTGTAAATATTCGTTTCCAGCTGGATTTGCCTGCACGGGTCATCACTGAGTCCGATTGGCTCCAGCTCTCTACTCCGCCTGCGCAGTGACACGCGTCGCCCTCAGCTTGTCAAAATGGTCCAGCGTCCAGCCTTGCGCGTTACGCGCAGCACGTCACAGGCACTTTGCTCGTTTAAATACGCCAATTCGCGTCCGGTGTGGCCGTAGAGCTGACCTCTGCTTCTTTGCTGCCCTCAGTTACAGATGTGTTGATCTCTATTTGTGAGCGTTGGGGCAACTTTCATAGTCTAATCCCAGGAGCGTATTATTCAATGACAGAAGGAAATAAAAAGCTTTTCATGAAGACTGGTAACTTTTACTGATAAATTAAATCATGCTTATGAAGGAGTGATGATGTATTTCTGTGGGACAACCTGGAGGTTAGCATTGTTGTGGTTTCTTCATTAAAATCCTTTGAGATTTTTCACTGATGTTTTGGATTACTGCTGACAACAACAAAGATTTCTGACATAATTTGTTCATCATGATAATCCTCATGAGCGTACTTTTCTATATTTTATCATATCAAATGATTAAGTCAAGGTTCACATTTTAATAGTCAGCCAATCATACTCTGTAGCTTCTTGCAGAGGCTAAATCTCACACCTGTGACTAAAGAGTCTTCTTAAATTTTTCCATTTCACTTTGTCTATATTTGGTCTTTTTACATGGACACACAGGAAGAACCCCTCTATGGTAACATCCAACACAGTTTTTCACATTTATTATTTAAATTTTTCTTTCAAGGACAAAACAAAGTGGAGCATTTCTGCTCAGGTGCATCCTGGTGAGTTATTCTGTGTAAATAAATGACTTAAAATCAAACCTTCGGCATTACTGGAGCCAGACGGTTGCAGGTTTTGGAATGCTGAGTATGGCGAGCGAACTGAGCTGCAGGGGGACAGAGGGGGATTCACTCGTGTTTGGGGGGAGGGTGTTAACAACAGGAGAAGGAATGTTGGGGGAAGTGCCTCCGGGAGCCCCCTGGGGCCCCTGGCTTATTCTTCCTGCTGAAACCAGAGCACCCAGTCTGTGTGCACAGGCCGGGGGGGGTGGAACCGTCTGGACATGCCTGTGAAAATACACACGTCATGTTAACACACACACACACACAGTTATTCAGCTCCTTATCAATGTAGGTCAACCAAACACTTTCTTTACTCTTGATTTTTCCCCTGCAGCGTTTCCCTGATTTTCCATCACTCAGAGTAAATCTGCTGACACATTCATGTTCTCATGACTAAGCAGGACACTGCAGAACATTTTAACCAGATACTGAAGTCTCTGTAGAGCCAGATAAAAGTCAAGAATCAAGGAAACAGATCAGAGAAGATGGGAGGCTTTGAGTCACGGGAGAGAAATTACCAGAGCTGGTTACACACCTATTTATTATTAAATCTACAAATTCATTAGATTTTCAGTGTTTTTACTGTTGTTACAAAAAAAAATCTCCATTTTTGTTGTAAGCTGGCTCAAAAAAACTTTCCATGCATGTGTTAATGACAAAACCCTGCTGGTTTAAAAGTTGGACAAGGTAAAGAGGACTTTTAAAAAAAAAAAATCAAACGCTCTAAGTGTAACATTATCCAAGCGGAAATGTGGTTCAACAGGTCTGAATACAAACCGGTCCACAAAATCATGATATATCTTTTGGGCCTATGCCACCGTAGATACTTTAAAATGATCTGCTGCTTGCTACAAGCTACATGCTACAATGAGCTGGACATACATCAACGAGGAGACACTGTTCCAGGTTTTGGGCTTGTCCAACTTCTTGAAAAGACACCTGGTGTATTCATGTTTAATGAGTGAAGAACTTCGTGCCGCTGTGCCACGCCAAAGTGAAAAAACTTCAGGACACACAGAGCATAGGGTTCCTTGTGTAGACTCGCTGATTCAAAATTTGAAACAGGCGTGAAATGCTGTGCTGCTCTCATGCACAATACTTTTTCACATGAAGCACAAACAGACAGACACAGACAGCGGCATGTAGCTTCATGTTTACCTCCATTTCGGTCTGTACTCTGTGTGCTTTGTCAGTTGTCCAATGAGAGCACTGACAAAATGCTTTTACAGAATATAGTCCACTTGCATACAATCTGAATACGATTGATTGATTGATTTTTATTATTGTGTCACCATATACAAGTGGACCAACGGGCTTTCAAGACACCATTATTTAGTCATCAAGTTCAGGGATAATTGTAGATGTTTACAGAGAAGAAATAATAATCTAATAAAAATAAACAATCCTGACGTTTTTTCCAGGTTCTGGATACAAAGGAGGCCAACTTGTAAATATTATAACCTAACAACCATTTCAGTCTGTCATCATCAGTACACCAAAACATATCAGGACTTTTAACGTACATTTCATTCATCAGAGGAGCTCTGAACTCATCGTAAAAAGGACAGTACAGAAGAAAATGTGCTTCGTTCTCGACTTCACATAATTCACAAAGTCTGTGTTCCTCCTGGATGTTTTTAAATCTACCAACTTCAAGAGCGAGTGGAAAGATTCCTGTTCTCAACTGAGCAACTAAAGGTCTTTGACTTCTTGTTAAATTTGCTGTTACATAAGATTCATGGCCATAATTGTGTCTAATTTTGTTATATGTTCTTAATTTTGCCTTTAACAAAATTTCATTGAACCATTTTCGCTCAAACTTGGCAACAAGCTTCTCCCTAATTTTGTTCACACTGCAAACAAGATTGTTTCAGTAGACATACTGTAATTCTGCTTCCTCAAAAATAGAAAGGAGTTCTGTAGCCCAGGGAGAGTTCTGCATTTTACTAAAAATAAAAATAAAATTGTTTTTGGTGAAAAGTTATTCGTCTTCGTACGTGTGTTGTAGCAGCGTTGTTCCTCTGCAGACCTACATCGTCATCTACTGGACTGGCTACACTACAGTGTTTTCAACTGTTTCTAGTGTTTCCGTCTGAATGCAGATCAAGTTTGAAAGTGCAAAAGAAAAATCTTTGCGTTTCTGGTGAAATCGTTGTTGTGAAAACATGGACTCAAAGATGGACAGACCGTCAGCTAGATGGAAAACAAACAACAAACAAACAAATGTGATTGTGCCTTCCATTTGATCTCAGAGGTGGGATATCAAAAGCTGCCCCATGTTCCAACTCCAGAAATATTTACACCTCAGTGTTAACGTTGACGTTACATTTTCTTAGTACATTTTTAACACTACATATACGTGTTGTTCAGAAGTCCCGCTGTCAAGTGTTACAAAGAGTTAAGTTTTAACTCAAAAATCAGTCAATAATTACACTTTGTACTAACACTAAAAATAAATTAAAACAACTCTCTGAAGTGTGGATCACATATCTAAACCTAAAAGTGTTACCTTAACTCTGGTAGTGTCAATTTCTCGATGCAGGTTATGTTTTGTAGACAACTAGATAATAAAGTTACACGTTTTATTCATGTTATCCTATATCTACAACCTCTAGAAATAACTTGAAGGTCCTCCACAAGGAGACAAATTCAGTTTTATTCTAACAAGTTTTTAATTGTAGAGCCATTCTGTCCGCCCGTATACAACGTTTTAGGTGCCCGAAGACCCACATTTTTGAAAACAGGTCCCAGAGAGGATGAATCTCAAAACGCTGGCCTTGAGTTTCCATGGTCAAAACCCAAATATTTTCAGAGACGAGGACGTCATAGCCAGACCTGACAATCACAGAAACAATGACTGAATACCGTGTTGTGTTCCTGCTGCAGAAGCTACTGAGCTTGTTGTGGTTTAGGTTAATGTCTGCAGTAGCGTTGCAGCGCCACTTACAGGCCTGGCATGTGTGCTAAAGTGTTTTCAGCGTTTTGATTTGGATGGACACATTTACTGTAATGATAGTGTCTTTAAACATTTAAAACGAAAACGTTTGGCTAGTGACGACCTTAATTTGCAATCAAGGAGTTTGATCTAAATCTTCATGATTTCTTCTACTTTCTAGGGATAGAAATCAAAAACCAGTTCCAGTTGAGAATCAGTATCAATAACCTAAAGAATCTACATCATCGTTCCTTTTGTTTATCAGTTCCTCTCTTGGCTCTCATTGCCTTGAAAATTGCGGATGTCCCATCAGAGACAGAAGCAGTCAAAAGTCGACTTCATTTAAAAAACATGGAACTTTCTGTTAGGCCTGTGCTCAAAATATCGATTAGACAAAATATTGTCATGCACACCTTGTATCGATATGGATTCTACAGAACTGATACAGCCTCAATGTTTGGACAGTTGTTGTAAATACTCTTTGGGTACTGTTAACAATAGCACAGTTCAAAGTAGAAGCCAAGCTACATCATGAAACACAGTTCCAAATTTAAACTTAGGCGTCTACCATCTTTGGGGACCTGAATTAAAGTTCTTAAGTTGTAGAGCCATTTAAAACTCATCCTTGTTCTTTTTCTTCTTGTAATAAAAACAAAAGTTGCTGGGAATTCCGTTAAAAGCGCAGTCAATGTTCACAATTTATGTGTATCGGGACACGTATCGTATCGTGGGGTTGCTGGAAATACCCGGCCCTGACTATCTGTACAACATTTAATGTGATTTTAAAGGTGCTATGAGGAGCATCTATTACCGGCGAAATAAAGACTCTGCTAACCATGAGCACACGCAGCGACTGTCGTAATGCTGCGTTCCAGTAACCTCGGAAATGGGAGTGACATCATCTCCGACTTATCGGCGTTCCAGTTGAAGTCGGAAAGAAACATGCCGATCTACCAGGCTATTGTTAGCTGTTGTTAGCACGCCCTGTGTTGTTGTTCACAAATACACATGAAGAATGTGATTATCACTATGGCAGCATTTTTGTAAATATAAGTCTAACAATACTATGTATACATCTGATCTGGAGCGACACAGCCCAGTAAGAAGTGCAAATAAACTGATCATCACAGGAGCTAAATAACTGCTCACACTGGGGGCATCCATCTTCGATTGTCAACTGGGGTGGCGAGGTTTCACCGAGTTTCCAGTAGGAAATTCTGACTTCGGGGAACGTTCCAGTTGCAGTTTCCTACTCGGAACCCGGAAATTCCTACTTCTGACTACAACTGAAATGCACCAAAAGACGTGATGCTAATAATAATGCAGCTCGGACCTTCCTCAGAACTCTGCATTGCTTTACAACTTCTTTTTTCAACAACTTACAGGATGCAAAGCAACGAGGTAATGTATCTCTTTCTAGTTACGTAGCGGTAGTTTTTGATGTGTGACAACAAGCAATTTTTTGGAAAACTTATTATTGTAGTTTTGTAGCCGGCTATATATCGCTACTTACAGCCCGGTGCTCTAAGACGTGTCCGAATAGTATAAATTTGCTCTAGTTTTAATTGTCTTGTTCCCAAAGTTGAGTATCCAGGCCAGTCCAGCTCTGTCCGACCTGACCGCGAAGCTAAGGAATAGCATTTATAGATAACCTATTTTGATGCTATAAAACTCATCTTAAAGTGTTTTTTTTTTTTGATCAGGCATATATCTAAAAGTGAGACTTTTTTGTAATTACTTAGAGACTCCTCACAGTCTCTTTAAGTAAGAGTGAAACCCGCGATTTCTCTTGGCAGAATGAAATATCAGAAGAGCTGTCTCTAGCGTTGTTATCGGCGAAAACCAGCAGATCTGCTTTATTGTGCAGAAAATCTACAGGAATCAATAAGGAACTGTATCAAAAAGCTGGTATCAATAAAATGTTATAATCTCCCATCCCTGTTCTTTTCTTTACATTGGCTGTGATGGAACATGGTGAGATAAGTCTCTTACTGAAGTGACCTTCTCATTGACCCTAATCAAGCTGTGAAGCTCTAAATTGATGCACAGTATGTTTGAACAATGTCCCTGAACTTCCTCCCCCTGAACCTGCGGTCTACCTGCTCATTAACCCTTTCCCTGCCACAACAGAACGAAGCCTGAAGTAAGGCTGCTCCAAAACTATGACAGAGAGAGGAAGGCCAACCTGAATCTGCCCTCTTTGGTTCTACTGCCCCCCAGTGGTCGGCAAAGACAGAGGGAGATAAACTATTGAAGCTGCTGATCAGTTAAACTTGAGTTTTATGGTGGACCTGTTTCTCATGAGAGTGACTTCAGTTTATTTGTGTGGTTCAGTTTATGTTCCTCTTAAATACTTGAAAAACATCAACTGATTATTTTTTTAATCACCCTGGGATTAGACTGAAGGGAATTAATTCTATTATTTTTACCAATTTCCTTGCCAATCTTAAATTTAGACAATGCGGAGGAGCTGGTCTGCGCTTTTAAATGACTTATTCAGTAATAGCAGGGTTCCTACTCTTTTCTAGAAATCATTTTCCAGGACTATTCCAGGACGTTTTAATCCTCTCTCTCTGACTGTCTTACAAATTATGACAAATTGATCACAGAAAAGCACGATGATAGCCACAGATTCCAGTGTCATATAACCATCTGAAGTTACAATATTGGTGTGGGAAATTCTAAGATTAATCTGGTCTTTAAAAACAACATTAAAGATTGATGGCCAACATCTCTAGCTAGCTCCACCGTATCAAACTTAAAATGTATTATTTTTTAACTACCATGAAGTATGAACATTGTCTGCTAGCTATCTTTTAGACCAGGGCTGGGCAACTATAATTACCAAGAGGGCCACATAAAACCATTTTTCCCAGCCTGAAGGCCACATTGTTACAAATTTTCAGAAACTCTCGATAATGAAAAAGAACGTTGGATAAACAACAAATGAGCATATAAATTTGTCATAAAATTAGAATTCCAATATTCATATGTTACAACATAAATACAAGTTATTATGCATTATCTAATTTAAAGCTCAAATATTTTGCTGCTGCCATTTTTTAAATATAATATTGAATGATACTTGATATAATGTTAAAAGCTTCATAACAGAGATTTAGACACTATAAGAGCAAAGTAAGGTTGTAAATAACTTACGTAAGATTATATAGAATTATTTCTATTGGATATCTGAGTTTTCTTCATATTTACAGCTGCTGTTTTTTGGGAATGAATGGCGGGCCACATTTAGTGATGTGGAGGGCCGCATTTGGCCCCCGGGCCACCACTTGCCCACCCCTGTTTTAGACTATCCTCTAAAGGTGCGTTCACACCGCAAGCGACCCAGCTACCAAAGTCGCGTCGCCCTTTGATGTAGCGTCGCGCGTCCATAAATACCTGTTTGGTCGCCGTTGGCATCGGCCGTCGGTCGGTGACGTCACGTCCGCTCGAGTTTTACCGCGATCATATCATATATCACATAGGATGTATAAGTGGACATTATTCCAGCTGTATCCTTTTCACTCACTTATCAGACACAAAACTCTGCAGCTGATGATGCAGCAGCATTATCTGTGAGTTTACCGCGGTCCGTCTGCAAATGTCCTCACTGAGATTAGTTCCGCCTAGAAGGAAGTCATCCGCCCTGTAGTCCGGATAAATAACGGTACCGTCACACATACACACACCGCTGATTGGCTGTTGCTGCACAGCCACACACGACGTCGCTTGAATAGATCAACTCTTTTTTTAACTTTGACATCGCGCGAGGAGTGAAGTAGTCGTCTTGTCGCCGGCTGTCGCACCGCGGGAGGGTTAGCCCCGCCCCATCGCGGCTGTACATTGACTTTGAATGGAGACTGATCGCCGAGGTAGTTCAGGTAGCGTCCGGTGTGAACGCACCTTTAGTCTGGCTTTATTGAAGTGTTTCACAATCATAAATTTATGGTTTATCCTTATATTTTTTATCTTTTTTAACTCTGATTTTTATTAATTTATGTTGTTGATTTACTGTTTAAGTAGGCAGCAAAATTTTATTTTGCCATTTTTTATTATTTCTTTTTGTCCCAACTGTTTTGACTTTTAATATTGAATTCCTTCACTTGCATTATTTTATCCAATCATACTTTACAGCTAAGTGTGCATTAGTTACCAAGTACATTTTTACTTCAGTTCCTATGCTTGATTTTAGTCCTTTTGTCTAACAAGCTAGAAGGTACATAAATTATTTTCCAGGACTATTCAAGCTTTTCCAGGATATTTTACTGTTTTCCTCATTTTCCATATGGTTTCCATGACTGGAAAATTGGTCAATCATTTCCAGTTTTTCCAGGATGGGCATGAACCCTGAACAGGTGTCTGGATCAACTCTTTTTCGTTAGCTGTGGTATTGATATCTTTTAGAATATAAAATTAAAGGTCACCTTGTCTCTTTAAGATTCAAAATCAAGGCAACTGGACTGTGTTAAGTTTTGGGAACACGTTTCACTTTCACTTTTTACTTCCAAATGGCTGGTGAAGGAAGCAGAAACTTATCGTACGAGAGAAGAAGACAACAACAATTGAAAGAAACTCTTCACTAGAAACTATGAGTCCTTTCTACAACTCATCCACTTCCATTGTTGTTGTCTTCTTCTCTAGTAAGATACGTTTCTGCTTCCTTTGCCAACCATTTGGAACTGAAGAAGCTTCGTGGATGAGAAGTGAAACATCTTCCCAAAACTGAACACAGTCCAGCTGCCTCAATTTTGAATCTTGAAGATAACCATGACCTGGATGAATGAGAATCTACACAGAGGTTACCTTGTCTCTCAACAACCCTGATTAAGTGCGGGATTTTTAAAAAATGATTTTGTTGATTTAAAGGGCAGCACGGTGGAACAGCAGGTAGTGCATGTGCCTCACAGCACGAAGGTTGCTGGTTCAACCCCGGGTTGTTAAGGGCGCTCCATCTCCTCCCACGGACCAAAAACTACGCTCATTAGGAGGACTGGTGACTCCAGCTTGCCATTAGTTGTGAGTGAATGGTTGTCTGTCTCTCTATGTAGCCCTGTGATTGTCTGGCAACCAGTTCAGGGTGTACCCAATGTCAGGGTTACATGGCATTTTTTTAGGCCTGCATTGTCATATTTTGCGATATGGGGCACGTATCTAAAAATATGCACTGTGTGGAACCAGTATCCAATATTGCAATAACAATATTGACTGCAATAATTTAACAGAAGATATGAGTGCACACAAGCCCACTTGTGAAATACTTCCTGTTTCATACTGTACTTACAGGTAAAATATTATTTTTAAGGTACAAAATTTGAAATCTGACACCAAATAAAAAATAATAATGCAATGAAACAAATGCTGCTGCTTTGGCAGATTCAGGACAGACGAAAGATGTTGATTTAAAATGTTAAAAATCTGATTAAAATGTCCTCCAAAATCATGACACATCTTTTTTTTTTCTGCATTGATCTCTTAAAGTAGTTCAGCTCTGCACAAAACTACCAAATATTCAAAAATGCCAGAATTTGATTTCTTTTAACTCTAGTTTGATGTGTGTGAACACTTGGTTAATTAATAAATCAACACAAAACATGTGATAGTTTTACGTGATCCTTTGGTTGTGAATTTGAAGGGATGTGTTTCATGTGTCTTTAAATTAGACAGATAAATGAACCTTCATGCAGAAAAACTCCTGATGAATTAAGAACAGTCTTTCTGGAAACATTTTTTTCTGCATTAATCTCTTAAATCTCTAAACACTTGATTTAAGTATTAATCTGTTAAGTCTGTGAGCACCTTTAAACTGACCAATTACAAAGAACAGGGTGATTTCATCTCCACAAACACAAACAAAAACATTTTATCCTGCAGTCTAAAGGTCAAACCATCATCACTCATAGGCTGACTCATAACACAGCACCATCAAGTGGCCAGTCGTCAAATTGCACGTCTGTCTGAGTTCAAATGAACAGAACGATATCAACCTGAAAAGGTTCTTGGAGCAGATGTTCTCCTCTCTCGGTCTCTAAAATCCACAAATCTCTTGAGAAATCAATTTCATATACTGCATAAGACGTTCCTCTTTAGAATGAACTCACCTCAGTCGTCCAGATGCTTCACAACAATGGCAGACTGGTTCCACGTCTTGTGATCTTGTTTCATCCTCGTGTCCTTTTCTCTGCTCTCTCTGAAAGACAAATGATGGACAAGAAAAGTCAAAGGAGACAAACATAACTGAGAAATAACCAAATATTTATGAAACTTTAAACTGAAATATGAAGTGTATACTTAGCTTTTTCAAGAGGGCTGGTTCTTCCTGAGAATGTAAACAGAATGAAGATGTTAAAAAACTTCGTCCAAATGATTTAGAGAAAAATTATTTAATCATTAATCAGGTTATGATGAAAAATAAGCAAATAAATTGATATTTCTCTTTTCTTTGGGGAGAAAGTTTGCAGTGTATGCTGTCCTGGATCAAAACCTCTGGTCTCATCTGGTCCTCCTCTGGTGTCCTCAGGTCTTCATCTCTGCTCTGGTCCTCCTCTGGTGTCTTGAGGTCTTCATCTCTGCTCTGGTCCTCCTCTGGTGTCTTGAGGTCTTCATCTCTGCTCTGGTCCTCCTCTGGTGTCCTCAGGTCTTCATCTCTGCTCTGGTCCTGGCTTCTCTCCTTTTCCTAATCTAAATATCAAGAGGGTTGGTTCTTCCTGTAGTGTCGGTCCACTACAGTGTCCACCATGCATCACCGGTATAAATAGTAATTTAGTGGAACTTAATAAAAGTCCACAAACACATCTTTGACCAACATCTATTAAGAGTAAATAAAAGAAGCCAAATCTGGAGTATATGTATTATTGCTGTGACTGAAAATATTCACTTGCGAATTACACCAAAATTTAAATAAAAATACAAAATAATGTGAAATCTGAATACAGGTACAACACTTAATTAGCCCAGCTATTTTGAATTTGTGATGTAATATCTCAATATGGTAAAAATGTGCAAAGATAATATTTTTTATGAAACTGAAGACAAGTGTTTGAGAATTTACCACCTGGTAGTTGGACATGGTGCAGCCTTAAGGGTATAAAATTTATTCTAAATATCTGTCTACTGTAGTGGACACCATTCATGAAAGGGTTATTTAACAGAACAAAGGGCTGCTGATTTCAGTTTTTAGGTGGATATAGCAGCACCCATGATATAGAATTGTTTTTTCTGTTTGCAGGATTTAACCCTGTGTGGTATGACACTGTTTCACCATCCACTCTCCTGAGCTGGCCATGGTGAGAGTTTTGGTGAAAGACTACAAGCTGCTGAAAAGGACTTTGTGAGGAAGGATACTCTCCCTCTGAGCTGCATGCAGCGAGGTGAGGCTGCAGACACCCTCACATTTCTGCTTATATCAGCGAGGCCATCACAACTCCAGAATTTTAAACTCTGATATGACTCCATTTTCAGGTTTTGATCTTCTGAAGTTCCAACACATCATTTCAGCTTTGAAACAATCACTTGAGCATTTCTGTAGCTCCATAATCTTTTATAAACAAAGTTGATAACTCATAGCTTTGTTTTTTCCTTTCCAAAATAATCATCACATCCACCTCCCGTCCAAAGATGGCACCAGTACTCCTCCTCCCTCTTTATTTGTTCACGTCAGGATCACAAACCTGCAGTAAATCAAAGCTAATCTAAAGAATATGAGACGCACCCTTTTCCCTGGAAAAACATCCATAAGAAGTATTTAACATAACTATTATTAGACATGAATATTTACTGAGCCAAATGTGTTATTCTTTTATAGTATGACTGTTTTCATGTTGTGCTGTAGTGAAGCTTGTTTCTGTGACTGACTTGAACTTTGCTGCTCATGTTTATGTACAGTGTCCAAGATAAAGAGAATGAATAACATTTACTGTTTATTGTTTTTAAATGACTGATAACTTTATTTTAAACACAAGAAAAGATGTTCTTCATCTTTGCTCTCTCCTTCATCTGCCTCAGGTCTTCATCTCTGCTCTGGTCCTCCTCTGGTGTCCTCAGGTCTTCATCTCTGATCTGGTCCTCCTCTGGTGTCCTCAGGTCTTCATCTCTGCTCTGGTCCTGGTTTCTCTCCTCTTCCTAGAAGACAAATTAATCTGAAATACTCACCTCAGTCGTCCAGATGCTTCACAACAATGGCAGACTGGTTCCACGTCTGTGATCTTGTACCATCCCCGTGTCCTTTTCTCTGCTCTCTCTGAAAGACAAAAGATGGACAAGAAAAGTCAAAGAGGGAAAAATACTGTGGAAATAACCAAATATTAATGAAACTTCAAACTGAAATATGAAGTGTATACTTAGCTTTTTCAAGAGGGCTGGTTCTTCCTGAGAATGTAAACAGAATGAAGATGTTAAAAACTTTGTTCAAATGATTTAGAGAAAAAAATAATAATCATTACTCAGGTTATGATGAAAAATAAGCAAATAAATTAATATTTATCTTTTTTTTTGAGAAAGTTTGCAGTGTATGCTGTCCTGGATCAAAACCTCTGGCCTCATCTGGTCCTCCTCTGGTGTCCTCAGGTCTTCATCTCTGCTCTGGTCCTCCTCTGGTGTCCTCAGGTCTTCATCTCTGCTCTGGTCCTCCTCTGGTGTCCTCAGGTCTTCATCTCTGCTTTGGTCCTCCTCTGGTGTCCTCAGGTCTTCATCTCTGCTCTGGTCCTCCTCTGGTGTCCTCAGGTCTGCATCTCTGCTCTGGTCCTCCTCTGGTGTCCTCAGGTCTTCATCTCTGCTCTGGTCCTGGTTTCTCTCCTCTTCCTAGAAGACAAATTTATCTGACTTACTCACCTCAGTTGTCCATATTCTTCACAACAATGGCAGACTGGTTCCATGTCTGTGATCTTGTTTCATCCTCGTGTCCTTTTCTCTGCTCTCTCTGAAAGACAAAAGATGGACAAGAAAAGTCAAAGAGGGAAAAAAAACTGGAAATAATCAAAATATTAATGAAACTACAAACTGAAAGATGAGGTGTATACTTAGCTTTTTCAAGAGGGCTGGTTCTTCCTGAGAATGTAAACAGAATGAAGATGTTAAAAACTTTGTTCAAATGATTTAAAGAAAAAAATAATAATCATTACTCAGGTTACGATGAAAAATAAGCAAATAGATTAATATTTATCTTTTTATTGAGAAAGTTTGCAGTGTATGCTGTCCTGGATCAAAACCTCTGGCCTCATCTGGTCCTCCTCTGGTGTCCTCAGGTCTTCATCTCTGCTCTGGTCCTCCTCTGGTGTCCTCAGGTCTTCATCTCTGCTCTGGTCCTGGTTTCTCTCCTTCTCCTAGAAGACAAAATAGATTTGAGTGAATACTCACCTCAGTTTGAATCATTCTGTCTGTATTGCTGTAAATTGTTAAAATATAAAATGATAAAGGTTTTAGTGTAAAGAGTCTCCTCTGGTCTTCTTCTTCCTCTCCTGTCAGCCTCCTCGGCCTTGTCCCCTCCATCTCTCTGGCTCATGATGGAAAAAACAAGACAAAAGAAAAAGAAAACAAAGACTAACCAAATATTAATGAAACTATGAGCTTAAATATGAAGTGTGCTGCTGCTGTCATCATCTGGACTCCTCCTCTTCATCCCTCTAGGAGTCCGTGCATGCACAGCTGCCTGTCTGAAGAACTTGCAGAGGACGGACATCAGACAGTGGCCGTCCTCGTCGTAGGTGCTCACCTTCCAGCGATTGACCAGCACAGTGCCATCAGAGCTGTACACAGCTGAGATGACTCTGGTCACTCGTCTGGTGTCCTCAGGTCTTCATCTGGGTTCACCCTGGTCTAACCTTTCAGGGTGAACTGCAGACTGGATGGTTGGAGGAGGAGGCTCAGAGTCTGGAGGGGGCACCATCACGCCAGCTGGTTCCTGCAGTAAAGCAGAGTCGCTGTTCTCCAGCATGCCGGTCCTTCCAAATGGGGCTCTGAAGAGTGCAGCCCTGCAGACGGCCTTGATATTAATGTTGGGGTACACCCTTGACCCTGTGCAAAGGTCATAGTACAGGCTGCACATTGTCCTGCACAGGATCTTGGTGTCCCAACTGGTCAGGGGCCTGTTCCTCAGGTTGGTTGTTAAGACCTGAAGGATCATGCCTCGTCTCAGTAGGCCTGTTTGAGAGACAGCAAAAACACAAGGAAGTATCAGTCACACTGTTCAAGAATAAAAACATTTTAAGAAAGCATTCATGACTTTAAACATAGTTCACTTCACACTGATTTACTCTGAAAAGATGATTTTTATAAATATTATTCATCAGTTGTGGATGTTGACTTGCAATCATAGCGACATACTTTTGGGTTTCTTCCATTATTTAAATAATGCTGCTTGAGATCCAGTGTATTGATTATTGTAATGCACGTGCCAAAACAACAACAAACCTTATCAATATTTTGTCACACTCCTTGGTGAAAAATTGTCCAACTGTTTATGAAAGTTAATCAATAGGTTCTTAAGTGTTAAGTAGGTTGTCCCAATACAACTTATTCACCTCCAACACAATACTGATATTGCAGCCTTGAGTATCGACCGATATCAAACCGATATCAGCAGGAATCATACATATTTTTATGACTTATTTTGAAGTATGAACTGTTAGAAAAGGCTTGATCAAGTGAGATTACTCAGAAAGACAACAGTAGTCAGCGATAGTAGGTAAGAAAAAAAAACTGACTCATGTGTTTTTAACCAAAAGCTTAAATAGATTTAATCTTTAACATAAGAATAAACTACAATTTAATTAAATAAAAACTAGAAAACCCTGAAAAGTAACCTCAATAAATTCAATAACAATAAAAACATGTATTTTTACATTGAAAAATAACCAATGTGTTTAATATAAAGATAAGAGTTTTTTTCATGGACTGTTTGTATCAAAGTTTTTTTGTTGGAGGTTTTAGATGCAGGCTGATATAATCCGATATTAGTTTTTTTTGCTGATATTGGACTGATATCCGATATCAATATCAGCAAAGTGTTTGAGCCTGAAACTGTGACTGATGACTGAGACTTTAGTCTTTAACATATACAGAACAAGATCAGCACAGAAATAAGATCCACTGCTTTGAGCATGGCCGTCAAAACTCCATCACAACCAAAAAAATATCAAAAATCAGACTTTATTCATAATTCTGTAGACAGCAGCAAAGAATTAAGAACATTTAATTCCCATGTTGAAATGTCAAAGTTTTTATAACAGCTTTTCATCACTTTAATCAAACACACTGATGTTGTAACATTAGATTTTTGGACATAAACCAGCATTACAGCATTATCTAATATCCCTGTGTAGATTGTGGACACATGTTACAGTAACGTTAGCTTCAGTGACCCATAATCTCTCAGTTTTCCACATTAATTTGTCTAATTTATATTCATAACTCCCTCTTAGCTCTGGCCACACTGAAGTTTGGACCCCTGATCTGACCAAAGGCGAACCCGTTGGAACGTCTCCATAGAGACCGAGCTGAGCCGGCGCCATCTTTGTCCTATACTTTCAATGTTAACCGACCGAGAAAATTCACGATTGATTAAAGTGATTTATTTCTCGGTCAGTAAATTCAAAAGTATCACATTTTCTACCCATTTTGTCCACACTTATCATCTGTTGTAATTTACAGTCAGTTTGGAGCAGTATCTCCAACACCAATAGACCCACACCAAACTGCACACCTAATCAAAATGAAGCTAAATATTGCTCACTTTTCCACGTTTTGTCACAACTTCATCTATTTTCTGTCTCTATTTTACCAACTCACAGTAAAAATGCTCCATTGTAAAGGTAAACACACATAAAATGTGAGACTTACTGTAACCTTCGTCCAGCACTCTCTTGATGCCCACGGTCAGCAGGTGCTTCTCCCGGTGTAGTCCCGCGTCGGCCATGTCGTCCCTGTCTTTAATGGCTCCTGAAGGTCTTGTAGGTTCACAGATGTTCAACGTCGATTCTTCTCTCCTGAAAATCTCTTCAATTTCTCCTTCGATGAAAATCTCCACTTTAGGAAACTCGGATCAGCAGTCACCTCTGCAAAGGTTTTTGCGTGATTGAAACGAGCCAGGACGTGTCACCATGACAACCAGAAGTCAGCGGGAAGCTTTATTCTTTATTCTTTATTCTTTATTCTTATTCGGATCCCCATTAGCTTCCACTGTCGTGGTTGCTAATCTTCCTGGGGTCCACATAAAACATCACAACATAAACAACATACAATAATCATACAAACAAGAACTGACGCATGTCAGTGTAAATCAAAGTAACATCAATCACAAAACAGAACTGACAACAAACACAAAAAACATTGATTATTCTAATAACTCTAATTGTGTGGTCTCTCTCATTAATATATGTTTGATAGATCGTTTGAATAAGTATTTACTTTTGATTCTTTTAATATTTTCAGCTAAAAAATTCCATTGCTGAATGGCTCTATAAAAAACAGTTTTTTTTAAGTAATTCTGAATTTGGTTTTGGAAGTTTTAGATAACCCAAGCTTACTTGTCTAGTTTTATGATTATGATTTAGACCTGCATTTTTTAATTGTTCACTAAAGAAATCTGGCTTCCCCTCCATAATTGCATTTCTAGAAAATTTTATGATACTAGATGTTAACTTTGTCTCGACAGTTAACCATGCCAAACTGTGATGCATCCTTGCTACATTGGTTTTAAAAGAGCAATTAAGTGCTAACCTTGCAGCTCTATTTTGAGCTAATTGGAGTTTTTTTAAATCCATTTTGGCAGCAGATGACCACACAACCATACAGTACTCCAAATGAGAGAGAACCAATGCCTGCATTACCTCCTTTCTAATTGATGGTGTGATATAGGAAGAACATCTACGCGTGACGGCAATGCCCTGCCCCATTTTTACAACAATAGCATCAATGTGATCTGACCAAGTCAAGCGCTCAACAATTGTGACCCCCAGTAACTTAATTTTATTGACTTGCTGTATTGAGATACCCTCAATAGACAGACTTAATGTGGAATCTCTAGCCAACATATCTCTAGTACCCAAAACAATGCACTTTGACTTGGACACATTCAAGACTAATTTGTTTTCTTTGACCCAGTTCCACACCAATTGTAATTCATTTGATAACAATTCATTTAGTATGTTACATGTAGTTGCAGCACAAAACATGGTTGAATCATCCGCATACATGACCATATTGGCTTGCTCTAGAACATAGGGCATATCATTTATAAAAATGGAAAATAAAAGAGGGCCTAAACAGCTCCCCTGAGGGACCCCACATATTACATTCTTACTTGCGGATAGACTGCCATTATAAAACACTCTTTGCCTTCTCCCAGACAGATAACTATCCATCCAAGAGAGAGCCGAAGATGAAAAACCATACGCCTTCAGTTTGGACCTTAGCAGTTCATGATCGATGACATCGAACGCCGCACTGAAATCAAGCATGACTGTTCCAACCATTTTCTTATTATCCAATTCCTCTAGCCATTTATCAGTCATATGCACAATGGCAGAGCTAGTTGAGTGACCAGCCCTGTATGCATGTTGCAATTGTGTAATTAACTGATTACTTAAAAAATATTGTTGTATTTGATTAAAAACTATCCTCTCCAACATTTTGCTGAGAACCGGTAGTAGACTTATAGGCCTACTGTTAGCCCCACAAAATGCAACTTTTTTGTCTTTGGGCAGTGGTATTAGCTTAGCTTCTTTCCATAGTGAGGGAAACAAGGAGCTGGCAAGACATCTATTAAGGATATGACATGTAGGAATAGATCATTCTTTAGCTGCCACCTTTAGAAATTACCCTCCAAATTGTCAATACCTGAAGATGTATCATTAGAAATTTGCAACAGCATTTTCTCAACCATAGCGACATTAACCTGCCTAAACTCAAAAGTGCAATCGTTCTCCTTCATAATTGCTCTTTTTGTTATACCAGCTGACATGGAACTAGTGGAAGGAGGCATGTGGTCTGTTAATTTTACTATTTTGTTGGTGAAAAAATGGTTAAAATAATTAGCAATTTCAGAACTTTTTGTAATATAAATACCATCACAGTCTACATAATTGGAACTTGAACTAAGTTTCCTACCCATGATTTCATTTAATGTTTTCCACATTTTCTTATTATCATTCTTGGCATTACTAATTTTCTGTTGATAGTATACTTTTTTTGTGTTCTTATTCAATTTAGTGACCTTATTTCTTAATTTACGATATAGTTCCCTATCCTGTAAACATCCTGACTGATTAAAGGCCTTTCGGATCTTAGCTCTCTGCATCATTAGAGCCTTTAGCTCGTCATTCATCCATGGGGCACTGTTATGCTTTACACTATGTTTCCTCAAAGGGGCATGCTTGTCAACCAGTCTATTTAATTTAAACATTAATTTTTCTAGAGCAATTTCTGGGTCTTTTTCTAAACATATATCTGACCATTGCACATTACCAACCACAAATAGGTCTGGATTAAACCTCTTAAAAGACCTCCTGAATATTACCCTATTTCCAGCCCTGGGTATTTTAATTTTCCTTGTAATAGAAACCAAATTGTGATCACTACAACCTATGGGTGAGGATTTAGATTTTAAACAGTGCTCGGGAACATTTGTCATAATGTAGTCTATGCAGGTTGATGACTTACTACCAGCTTTATTTACAAACACTCTAGTTGGAAGGTCGACCTGCTGTGACAGGTTGCAAGCACTTATAACTGAGACGAGCTTTTTCCTTAAATGGCAGTTAGAAGAGAAATAATCAATATTCAAATCACCCAATATAAACACTTCATTATTTGAATCAGAAATTTTGTCTATCATATTACATATGTCATCTAAATATTTAATATCAGTACTTGGTGGCCTGTAACAGCAAGCTACTATTGTTGGCTTTGAGTATGGCAGGTGAATTTTCACACAGAGAGCCTCTATATTGCTCACCAACTGATCTTTGCATTCTCTAGCTGTTAGCTGGTTCTGAATATATATAGCCACACCACCTCCATATTTATTTCTATCCCTCCAAAATATAGTATAATTATTTATTCTCAACACTTCATCCTCAAATGAGGAATCCAGATGAGTCTCACACAAAGCAAGTACATTAATATTATTTGATTGTACAATTTTATCAACCTCCTGAAGCTGTGGGTTCAAGTTAAGCTAAAACTCTAAACTCGATATTAAATTAGATTATTGAAAAACATTGTTTTTTTAGGCAATTCTATACAAATTAACTAAATTACTGTACAGGTAAATTCTACCTGAAATATTTTAATAGAATATTTAATGTAAAAATTAAAATTTGTGTTTCTACTTGTCAGAAAACAGCTTCATCCTACGATTTGCTCAGGTTGATTTTTTAAAATAAAAAGTTTAGATGTTTACAGCTCAACAGAGGACAGTAAATATTCACTCCTCCTTTTCATCAGGTGGTATAACATTTAGGCTGTAATATAAAATAGACAGAATTAAACATTATTGTTTTATTGATGCCTTTTCTGTTTCAAATAGCACATTAAATATTTGGGTCTTAATCACAAATATCTGTAGTTGTTCTGAGTAGCTTTAACCCGTAAGTTTAATATATTTGGTCTCCTTTTTACAGCTTTTACCCTCCTTTTATTGCCCTTTTATTTTTCTTACTGAATGTATGATTATACCTTTTATTTTGGTCCTTGTGGTCTTATTTTATGTTGCAAGGTTTTTGTATTGTTTGGGTTCACTTCACGAATTTCACCTTAGTATCTATTCTGTATTTTGTGTTTGTCTTTCAAGGTTCTTTGATTTAAATTGAGCTTTTTTATTTCCTTTACTTCTGAAGCTCTTGTGCTTTGCTGTCTGTATGTTCCTGCCTGTTTGTCAAGGCACTTTGTGAACCTGTTTTTAACAGTGTTATACAAGACTTTTATATAAATTTATTATTAATTATGAACCTGATTAACCCCAATAATTTCTAATGGGAATCCTAAAAAATAAATAAAATACATTTTGAGATCATTAACAAAGAGAGTGGCTTGGTTAATAGTTATTTTGTTCCTTTCATGCATTAATTATTAAATCACAAAGGATTTTTCTTATGTTTGTTTTTACTTTCAGTCAAGTTAAAAATCATGTTAATTTTTTCGATGTTATATTCTGAGGGAGTGATGTGTCTGTCCACTTCACCATGCATCAATGGTATAAATAGTAATTTAGTGGAACTTCATAAAAATCCACAAACAAGTCTTGACAAACATTTATTAAGAGTAAATAAAAGAAGCCAAATCTGGAGTATATGTATTATTGCTGTGAATAAAAATATTCACTTGTGAATTACACCAAAATTTAGATTAAAAAATACAAAATAATGTGAAATCGGAATACAGGCACAACACCGAATTAGCCTGCTGTCAGATATTTTGAATTTGTGATGTAATACCTCAATATGATAAAAATGTGCAAAGACATTTTTTTTATGAAACTGAAGACAAGTGTTTGAGAATTTACCACCTGGTAGTTGGACATGGTGCTGCAGCCTTAAGGGGATACAATTTATTCTAAATATCTGTCTACTGTAGTGGACACCATTCATGAAAGGGTTATTTAACATAACACAGGGCTGCTGATTTCAGTTTTTAGGTGGATATAGCAGCACCCATGATATAAAATTGTTTTTTCTGTTTGCAGGATTTAACCCTGTGTGGTATGACACTGTTTCACCATCCACTCTCCTGAGCTGGCCATGGTGAGAGTTTTGGTGAAAGACTACAACAAGCTGCTGAAAAGGACTTTGTGAGGAAGGATACTCTCCCTCTGAGCTGCATGCAGCGAGGTGAGGCTGCAGACACCCTCACATTTCTGCTTATATCAGCGAGGCCATCACAACTCCAGAATTTTAAACTCTGATATGACTCCATTTTCAGGTTTTGATCTTCTGAAGTTCCAACACATCATTTCAGCTTTGAAACAATCACTTGAGCATTTCTGTAGCTCCATAATCTTTTATAAACAAAGTTGATAACTCATAGCTTTGTTTTTTCCTTTCCAAAATAATCATCACATCCACCTCCTGTCCAAAGATGGCACCAGTACTCCTCCTCCATCTTTATTTGTTCACGTCAGGATCTCAAACCTGCAGTAAATCAAAGCTAATATAAACAATATGAGACACATCCTTTCCCCTGGACAAACATCCATAAGAAGTATTTAACATAACTATTATTAGACATGAATATTTACTGAGCCAAATGTGTTATTCTTTTATAGTATGACTGTTTTCATGTTGTGCTGTAGTGAAGCTTGTTTCTGTGACTGACTTGAACTTTGCTGCTCATGTTTATGTACAGTGTCCAAGATAAAGAGAATGAATAACATTTACTGTTTATTGTCTTTGATTGATTGATAACTTTATTTTAAACATAAGAAAAGATGGTCTTCATCTTGGCTCTCTGCTTCATCTCCCTCAGGTCTTCATCTCTGCTCTGGTCCTCCTCTGGTGTCCTCAGGTCTTCATCTCTGCTCTGGTCCTCCTCTGGTGTCCTCAGGTCTTCATCTCTGATCTGGTCCTCCTCTGGTGTCCTCAGGTCTTCATCTCTGATCTGGTCCTCCTCTGGTGTCCTCAGGTCTTCATCTCTGCTCTGGTCCTCCTCTGGTGTCCTCAGGTCTTCATCTCTGCTCTGGTCCTCCTCTGGTGTCCTCAGGTCTTCATCTCTGCTCTGGTCCTCCTCTGGTGTCCTCAGGTCTCCATCTCTGCTCTGGTGTCCTCTGGTGTCCTCAGGTCTTCATCTCTGCTCTGGTCCTCCTCTGGTGTCCTCAGGTCTTCATCTCTGATCTGGTCCTGGTTTCTCTCCTCTTCCTAGAAGACAAATTTATCTGAAATACTCACCTCAGTCGTCCAGATGTTTCACAACAATGGCAGACTGGTTCAACGTCTGTGATCTTGTTTCATCCTCGTGTCCTTTTCTCTGCTCTCTCTGAAAGACAAATGAAGGACAAGAAAAGTCAAAGAGGGAAAAAAACTGGAAAGAATCGAAATATTAATGAAACTTCAAATTGAAAGATGAGGTGTATACTTAGCTTTTTCAAGAGGGCTGGTTCTTCCTGAGAATGTAAACAGAATGAAGATTCAAGATTCAATTTTATTAGTGTCCCCAGAGGGCAAATTGGGTTGCAGCGGGATGCACAAAAAACACACAAGACATGAAATTACAGTATAAAAATATATATATATATGTAACATACATACAGACAATAACAGTGAGCTATCTGCCAGCACACGCCATTCATCATTAAAATAATGCCAAAATAGTATTAAAAAATATTAAAATGCAGGTTCCGGGCACACAGTGACCATTAAAGTGCACAATTTTATAGTAAGACACACAGTGTCTAGTAAGTACAGTGTCTCGAAGAGTGCCTAGGTGCCAGTAAGATCGACAACATAAATCGCTAAGGTAGCAGACACAAACTAAGATCATTACTTTCTTCTCTCAGCCTCATTCAATGCTTGAATGGAGACAGGAACAAATGAGTGTTTGTACCTGTTTTTAGTAGCCCGTGGGACACACAGACGCAGACCAGAGGGAAGAAGCCTGTACTCAGAGTTGAGTGGGTGAGCATCGTCAGATCGAATAGACAGAGCTTTCAAGAGCACCTGTCTTTTAAAGATGCGATCTAGGCTGTCCAGCTGGACACCAGCTACTTTAGATGCCACCTTTACAATTTTCCCAAGGGAATTCTTATCCTTGGTACAGAGGTTACTGTACCAACAGATAATGGAAAAAGTGATGAGAGACTCAATGTAAGCACAGTAAAACATTTTCATCAGGGTCTTATCAACCTGGAATTTTGCTAATTTCCTCAAGCAATAAAGGCGTTGCTGACCCTTTTTACACAGCATCTCAGTGTTCAGGTCAAATTTCAGTTTTTCATCAATTATCGTGCCCAGATATTTGTGGTAAGGTACAATTTCAACAGACTGACTATTGACAACACTATCCTGAGCAATATGAGGAGTACGCCTGAAATCCACACAAATTTCTTTCGTTTTTGAAACGTTAAGTTCCAAAAAACTTCTGTTACACCAATGCAGAAAGTCATCGATAACTGGACCATGGCCGTCCTCATCATCACCAAGTAGGCTGACGATAACCGAGTCATCAGCGTATTTTATGATGAATCTATTGCTGAAGTGGCTGCGACAGTCATTGGTGTAGAGAATGTACAAGAAGGCAGATAAGACACAGCCCTGAGGGGAACCGGTAGAAGAAGACAGACTGTTGGATAATGTCCCATTGACTCTGACACGCTGAGATCTGTTTGTTAGGAAATCAAAAATCCAGCCCACCAAACAAGGATCTAAGCAAAAGGTATGTTCTAGTTTTTCCACCAGTACATGCGGTTGTATGGTGTTAAAGGCCGATGAAAAGTCAATGAACAGCAGTCTGGCATGATTTTTCTGACCTTCTAAGTGCTTAAGTAGAAGGTCCAGTAGCGTCACAATTAAGGCCCCTGAACTCCCCTTCCAGCCCTGTATGCAAATTGTAGAGGGTCTAGCAGGCTCTCAGTTTTGGCAACAAGCTCTGCTTTTATTAGTTTTTCAAACTGCTTCATAACCAAGGATGTTAGAGCAACAGGTCTAAAATCATTAAGCGAACTGGGATTGCTATTCTTGGCAACAGGCACAACAATAGACTGCTTCCAGAGTGAGGGCACCCTCTGCTGACTCAGAGATAATTTAAAAATATAGTTAAAAATGGGGCCAAGTTGCTCTGCACAGGTTTTTAAAAGACGACCACAGATGTTGTCCGGACCTGGGCTCTTCTTCTGTTTACACATTTTAAAACACTTGGAAACAGTCAGTTCATCAAAAAAAGGACAGAGAGGAGGGGCCAGCAAGAGTCGATTTCTGATGTCAGAGTGTTTACTGCTAAAATCACGAGAATCGAATCTCACATAAAAGTCATTGAGGCTCTGAGCCAGCTGATGATCAGAATGGTAAATGTCCAGCGATACCTTTTTCTTGTCTCTCTCTTTCAGCCCTGTGATTGTTTTCATGCCCTCCCAGGCTGAGCCTAGACTATTTAGTTTGAGCTGGGCCTCTATTTTGTCTTTGTACCGAGTTTTCCCAGCCCTGACTTCTCTCTTGATTTCTTTTTGCAAGTTGTGCAGTTCTGTAATGTTCCCCTCCTTGAATGCTTTATTCTTTTTATTAAGTAGGATTTTAAGTGACTTTGATACCCATGGCTTAGAGTTAGGATAGACTCTGAAGATTTTTTCAGGGATGACAATGCTTTGACAGTATGTTATCCAGCTTGTTACAACGTCTGTCAGCTCATCAATGTCAGCAGAAGACTCAATAAACATTTCCCAGTCCGTCGACTCAAGTAGGCCTTGAAGAGTCAGGCAGGCTTCGTTGTCATTCCAGTCTTTAGTCACAATGCTCTGCACTTTGCCTCTTTTTAGTGCAGTGCGATAAACAGGAATGAGATGGACACCATTATGGTCAGATGAACCCAGGGGCGGGAGTGGTAGTGATTTATATGCATCTTTGACATTACCATAGCACAGGTCTAATGTCTTATTGCTCCTAGTCGGGCATGTGACATATTGGTAAAAGTCTCTCAAGGTTTTTCTCGGAGAACAATGATTCATGTCGCCGAGGATGAAGTTTGGCGCATCCGGGGAGAGTAGTTGGAGTTTCTGTGCAACTCTATGTATTTGCTCACAGGCATTAGTTTCATTGGCCCTGGGATGGATATATACCAGTGTGATAAATATCTGAGGAAACTCCCTGGGCAAATATGGTGGCCGTAATGAAACAGAGAGCAGCTCGATATCAGGAGTAGACAGTTTCTCGCGGACAATAATAGATCTAGCATTACACCACTGTTCATTAACATATAAACACACACCCCCGCCCGTTGACTTGCCTGTGATTGCAGCGTTCCTGTCCAAACGGATAGGTGACCCGAACCCTTCGATCGCCAGGTCGGTGTCTAAGTCCCGGTCGGATAACCAAGACTCGGTGAAGGCCAGAATACACGAGCTTCTGAAGTCGTGACTGTAGCGTGCTAGTGCTTGTAACTCCTCCGTTTTGTTTCTGAGTGACTGCACGTTGGAGAGGATGATGGAGGGTAGCGAAGTGCGCGACAGGGGTTGTTTTTTCCTCAAACGAACGCCTCCTCTTCTCCCTCGCTTCCTGATCTTGCACCGCTGTCCTTCAGGAGGGTCCCTGCAGCCCAGTCTCAGTAGATCAGCGGGGTTAGGTGGAATAAGGTCACCTGGTGGGTCTTGCATGTTCCAGCGGAGTAGAAGTTCTCTGCTGTACTGGATTCGGGTGGGCGGGTTGGGAGACATGAGCGCGTATCCGAGGCTCCAGGCAAGGTGAAGCATCACCACCAGGAGAAGAGCAGATGAGTTCATAGTCAGTGTCTTAAAAACAGCTTGCAACTTTGGGAAAGGAAAGTAAAGAAGATGTTAAAACTTTGTTCAAATGATTTAGAGAAAAATGATTTAATCATTAATCAGGTTATGATGACAAATAAGCAAATAAATTAATATTTATCTTTTTTTTTGAGAAAGTTTGCAGTGTATGCTGTCCTGGATCAAAACCATTGGCCTCATCTGGTCCTCCTCTGGTGTCCTCAGGTCTTCATCTCTGCTCTGGTCCTCCTCTGGTGTCCTCAGGTCTTCATCTCTGCTCTGGTCCTCCTCTGGTGTCCTCAGGTTTTCATCTCTGCTCTGGTCCTCCTCTGGTGTCCTCAGGTCTTCATCTCTACTCTGGTCCTGGTTTCTCTCCTTCTCCTAGAAGACAAAATAGATTTGAATGAAAACTACCTGCTTGTTTGAATCATTCTGTCTGTATTGCTGTAAATTGTTAAAATATAAAATGATAAAGGTCTTAGTGTAAAGAGTCTCCTCTGGTCTTCTTCTTCATCTCCTGTCAGCCTCCTCGACCTTGTCCCCTCCATCTCTCTGGTCAATCAGAGGTGATGGTCACTCTGATTCCAGTCCTGCAGCCATGGAGGTCCATCTCTCTGTAACTTTATCTAAAGTCGAGTCTGAGGCTGATGGAGCAGTGGGCGTTCACAGCTTGGACCAAAAGCTCTCACAGTCTCAGGCGTTTCCTGGCTGGAGCCTGGCTGCTGCTCTCATCATCTGGACTCCTCCTCTTCATCCCTCTAGGAGTCCGTGCATGCACAGCTGCCTGTCTGAAGAACTTGCAGAGGACGGACATCAGACAGTGGCCGTCCTCGTCGTAGGTGCTCACCTTCCAGCGATTGACCAGCACAGTGCCATCAGAGCTGTACACAGCTGAGATGACTCTGGTCACTCGTCTGTCAGAGAGCGTAACAACACTGATGTTGTTGTCCGGGTTCACCCTTAAGGAGTACAGGTCTAACCTTTCAGGGTGAACTGCAGACTGGATGGTTGGAGGAGGAGGCTCAGAGTCTGGAGGGGGCACCATCACGCCGGCTGGTTCCTGCAGTAAAGCAGAGTCGCTGTTCTCCAGCATGCCAGTCCTTCCAAATGGGGCTCTGAAGAGTGCAGCCCTGCAGACGGCCTTGATATTAATGTTGGGGTACACCCTTGACCCTGTGCAAAGGTCATAGTACAGGCTGCACATTGTCCTGCACAGGATCTTGGTGTCCCAACTGTTCAGGGGCCATTTCCTCAGGTCGGTTGTTAAGACCTGAAGGATCATGCCTCGTCTCAGTAGGCCTGTTTGAGAGACAGCAAAAACACAAGGAAGTATCAGTCACACTGTTCAAGAATAAAAACATTTTAAGAAAGCATTCATGACTTTAAACACAGTTCACTTCACACTGATTTACTCTGAAAAGATGATTTTTATAAATATTTTTCATCAGTTGTGGATGTTGACTTGCAATCACAGCAACTCGTTCCCTCATGTGGATCAGGAATACCTTGAGACCATAACATGCGGTTCATACCAAATCAAACAGTCCCCTGGCTACATTGCTGAGCATCAAAAAAATGATGGTGACTATGAGATTTGGGTTGACCAGCATGATGCTGATCTCATTAGGGGACAGATTCATTCTCGTCACAGATCTCAAATAAAATACAATGTTTGGATTCAATTTGACAAGAATGCATCAGATGATCCTGTGAAGGCATATTATTGTCTCTGTCCTGCTGGAAAGAGAACCTCTGGCATGTGTGCACATGTTGCATCTGTAATCTATTATTTGGGATATTATAAACATTTTCAAAATCAGATCGATTTTTGAATAAAAATATTGATTTTAAAATCGCGATACTTTGGTGTATCGATTTTTTCTCCCACTCCTACAATCATAAATCTTATGGATTTCTCAGATCCCCTTTCCCTCACTATAGTTCCAGTCTACAAATTAAAATTGTCCAAGCCGTTGCTATGCAAAAAGACACGAAGGCCATAAAACAGATTACATGTATATGTAAGTACTAGAAACAGAAATTGACAGAAGTAATGTTTATGTATTGCTGTCATTGTAGATATATACAATCTGATTACAACAATCCAAAACTGCATCGGTTTTTACTTGTATCAATGGCTCATTATTATCTCATCACAAAGGCATAATATACAGGCCCTTTGTGGCTGTTCAATATTAAAATGAATAACATTTCATGTGAAATGTTTGTTTTGAATCTAGCATTCAAATTCTAAAAGAAATCATACTTAAAGGATGAATTCTGAACAAATCTTTAAAGGTTCCCTGATATACAAGACATGGAACAGTATCCTGATTCTTCCACAGTAACCCAACCTGTTAATTGAACAACTTTACCGGTCTCAGAATTTGATGATTTTTTCCCACTTTGAGAATATATATGTGGCCAAATAATTTGTAAGTATTTTAGTTGTACAGCAACTGTAAGTTGGTCAGACACATCTCTAAAGAATTGAATTTGTTGAAAAAATCATAAAAAAACTATTTTTTTTTCCAGTTAAAATTCAATAACTTCTTTCCATTGTAATACTTAGCTTTACATTTGATTTCAAAAGATGCACCAGACTTCAGTGAAGGTGATTTGACCCAATTTGATGATTTATTATTTGTGTTTGAGTAAGTTTTGGGGTAAAGTGTGCACTCTGGCTCACACCTATGGCAATGATCATAAAATAGGTCACAGTACAGGCAGGGGCGTAGCACCAAATTCTGGGCCCTGTACGCTCTCAATGTCAGTGGGCCCCTATCCATGCCAGTGCACGATGCGCATGAGCAAAAAAAAAAAAAAAGAAAAAGAAAAAAAAAAGGGAAAAAAAGGGGTATTTACTTAAAATAAAAAAGCATAAATACGGTTTTAAGCTACTATCAGATCAGATTATATTGATGAGTAGTTCTTTCATTCACCACCTGAATTGATGCATTTGGCCTACTTGTGCTCAAATACCTAAAACATTAGGCTACATGTTAGGCTACTGGTTTGTGTACTAATGTTTTGATCCATGACACTTGTGCAAATTTTGATTTAAAAACATTTATTCTTATTCTCTCTCTCTCTCTCTCTCTCTATCTATCTATCTATGGCAAAAATGTATGGCAAAAATCATAATCACAATTATTTTTGATTGATATTGAGATCACAGTTATTTATCATGATTATTCATTCATTGGCTTTGGTAACTTCATGAATTTATTGAGCATTGACAATAGCTTTTAAGCATTGCAATGCTAAGGCTTTTTACCAGACAAAAATAATAAATAGCTTTATTGCTCAATTAATATATTACTAGTGTGCACTTGAGCCTACAGTGATATTGGTAGGCTATTTACATGTTGATATATGCAGCAGAAATATTGCTAGGTGGATCATTTATTAAGTCTCAGCACGGAGTTTCACTTTCAGCTATGTTAGTATAGGCTATAGCACTGAACCAAAAGGATGACTTACTTTAAACTTAAGGTCAACAACTCGCATTTAGGCAGCGATCTACCAGTCAGCAGCTCGCTCGCTCTCTCTCTCTCTCTCTCTCTCTCTCCCTCTCTCCTCATCATACCATCGTAAGGGGTAGTCAAGAGGGGGGAGCTCGCCCTTGAAAACTTGAACAACGATCTCACCTTGTCTTTGCTCATCTATTATCTCAGCCTCATCTTCGGAAGAGCCGCCAGGACTGGCCACTGCTGCTCCTGCTGCTCCTGCTGCTGCGGCTGTGCCACTGTTTGTTTCTGAAACTGGTTCATGTCGACAACTAACGTTAGCTGGCCCATAACTGTCTTTATACTACAGCCGCAAGCAGCCTGGTTGCCAACTAGCTAAGCTAAAGACTTGAGGTGAGCATACAGACATCAGCAGCAGCTGTCTGGAGTGGACTACGTTAACTTTAATTGGACTTTGCATAACAAGCAAACTCGGTTCACCTTTGGGAAAGAAAGCAGTCAACAGCTGCCTCCCCTCATTCTGCCTTCTTTGTTTTTCTTCTCTCTCTTTCTTCTTGCAATAGCCCGATTTCTGCTTTTTAGGCAGCATGATGCCAATTCAATGTGGGTTCACTGACGTTACACTTGTCGCCGGTCGCTGTCGGGCGGACTAAACTTTTTGCGCCTCCAAGAGGGGGCCTCCAGAATGTCCAATATGTTGGGAGGACTGTGACATAAAGTTCATTCTCTCAGCTGATGTTATCAATATATGAAATAAATAATGACACCAATTAATTGGAGGGCCCAATTCATTCGAAAAAAAAAAAAAAATCAGGATTTTCATGGGCCCCTCTCCCTACTCGGGCCCTGGGTAGTCAGGTCCACTTTTCCCCCCACTACCACGCCCATGAGTACAGGCCCTGGATGACTTTTGGATTTTCTAAAGGTATATTCTTGGGAGTCTCTGGGTGTACTACAAATACCACACAATAAACAAAAAATTGGGCTGTGGGCAAAATTACATGTATTGTGAAAGAGGTCCTTTCTCCTTCGATCAAAATCTCCACTTTAAGAAACTCGGATCAGCAGTAAAATTAGAACTTATTCAACAACATGTTCCCCATTGAATTTCTAAAATAACTAAAGTTCTAGAAAAAAGTGGTTTTCACCTCTGACGCATAAAAAAATTAACCTCTGACAACCACTATCTGCACAACATAACTAAAGTGTATTAACATTGCTTTATGTAACTTTTAGTCAATGTTTGTTAGTCAATTTAGCGCCGTTTCTGTCAAAGATTTCACCCACATCAGAAATTGCTCACATGCTACGTCATCAGTGTTCACGCTACATTTTGTCACAATTTGTCAGGCCGCCTCAAAGAGGCAGTAGGAGGCCATGTAGCATCATGAGGTAAGGTTGCATATTTTTCTTTGCTGTTAAATAAAACTATCAGCTAACTGTGTTCTAAGTGTTAAACTTGAAGAAGTAAGTATTTTATGTTCTAGTACTATGCGTACACTGTATTCTAAGCGCATATTGGAGGAGTTAGTTCTTTGTATGTAAATGAATTTTTATTCGTCATAGAAATTCCTGCATCAAAGCTACACTTTGAGGTTTAAAAATAAAGTCACAATACTTAGCTCCCTATCCCTATATCCCAGCAAGTTATGATGTGTTTTTATGTTTATTTTAGTTTACTTAATCATTATTATTTAAAGCAATACCCCTCCGTCATTAATCCCAGCTAGTTTTGGTATGTTTTAAGCGTAATTTAGGGCGGATTTTTTGTTTAATGATTGTGCCCCTCCATCAAAACAAAGTGTCAATAAATCATTAATAATCATCTCTTTAGCCCTCTGTCATTTATCCCAGCTAGTTTTTATATGTTTTAATCTGTTATTTAGGCTGGGAGCATATTCTGATAGTTCAATATTACCCCATCAGAAAATGCTACCTGTACTCAAAGTGTCAATAAATCATTAATAATCATCTCTTTAGCCCTCTGTCATTAATCCCAGCTAGTTTTTTATTTTTTAATCTGTTATTTAGGATGGGAGCATATTCTGATAGTTCGGTATTACCCCATCAGAAAATGCTACCTGTACCCGAAGTTCAATAAATCATTAATAATCATCTCTTTAGCCCTCTGTCATTTATCCCAGCTAGTTTTATATGTTTCAATTGGTACTTTAGTGTGTAATGTGTAATGTGCTTTTTCATTCAGTGAACACTGGAGCTTCAGGTGGTGCAGGGTCGTCAAACGGCGGCTGGTTATGTGCAGATGTTGCAGCGGGCATCCCTCATGACTGAGGGCCCTCGTCTGTGTGGTAACAGCTGGGTTTTTCAACAGGACAACGCTGCAGTTCACAATGCTCGCTTGACCAAGGACTTCTTCAGGGAGAATAACATCACTCTTTTGGACCATCCTGCATGTTCCCCTGATTTAAATCCCATAGAGAACATTTGGGGATGGATGACAAGGGAAGTTTATAAAAATAGCCATCAGTTCCAGACAGTTGATGCCCTTCATGAAATTTATGCGTTAAAAAAATTAATCGCAAGATTAATATTAGCTCACAAACATTTTGATATTGTCCGGCTGGAGGACCCAGCTTCACACATGCGTCTCTAGTCAGACCAAACAAAACCCAGGTGACAACAGGAATGGCATATTTAAGACTTGGTCTTATTTTATTTTTGAATTTAGTTATTCATATTTGTACTACATTCTTTAATAATCCATCAGGCCTAATTGTTTTGCTGGATGTCCTCAACCTTTTTCTTATTTTGAATTTGATTTATGAAACACACTTAAAGTGTAATTTGAGTTGCCTGATTGAGCTTAGAATTTTCTGGACAAGTTGCCCTGACTTTGGTTTTATTTAGTCACCAATAAAAATGTGGATTAACAAATCTTCACTTCTTAGTGTATTCATCTGATTAGTCATACACTACATATTTATAATATCCTAGAATTCAAATTCTTTATTTGGGTACTTTAAGCAGATATGAGATTAAAATGCGATTAATTAATTATAAATCTGGTAATTAATTAGATTGATTTTTTTTAATCGTCTGACAGCACTAATATATACACATATATGCATATAATTGTGTGAATATATATATATACATATATATACACACACTTATATTTATATAACTGTGTATATAATTGTGTATGCATATATATATACATATATAGAAAGAGAGAGGGAGATATATGTGTGTATGTATATATATATATGTTTATATATATACATACACACATATATATATATGATCATATATATATATATATATGATCAAATGCTACCATTTGTTTTTGATTTCTGTGTTTATATCATATATTAAGCTATTCTGTAAACTGTCATCCATTGCCTATAATTAAAGAAAAATATTTTCATTCAAAGAAACATGCTTTGGTTTCTTAAGGGGTCAATATGACAATGAATGTAAACGTTTTACCCTTATTGACAGAAATTCTTACTCAAGACTAAAGCACCAATAAAAACATATAAAACTATCTGGGATTAATGACAGAGGGCTAAAGAGATGATTATTAATGATTTATTGACACTTTGAGTACAGGTAGCATTTTCTGATGGGGTAATATTGAACTATCAGAATATGCTCCCAGCCTAAATAACAGATTAAAACATATAAAAACTATCTGGGATTAATGACAGAGGGCTAAAGAGATGATTATTAATGATTTGTTGATGCACTGAGTACGGGGAGCATTTTTTGATGGGATGCAATCGAACTTTTAGACCATGCCCTCACCCCTCTACTTCAATTTTGATAAAAAATCAGAGGAAAACGGTAGAATGTCTCTTGCTACATGTTAGCACGATTAGATAAACACAACAATAACGTAAGCAGCTGTAGGAAAACAAGCAGCGGAAGCAAAATCTGACAGAACACCGTCACTTACCGCACCGTGTTTTTTCAACTTTGACAGAGAATTCTTGTAAGCCAGAAGCTCCGTGACTTTGGGTTTGTACAGGACACAGATCATTCGCATGGAATCGTTCTTGGAGCCGACACAACTGAACATTTCCTTTAAATAAGGCCGTGGGTGGGCAATAGTTTCTTCTTTAGGCTTGACGTCTTCATCAGTTGCACTCTCCTCTTCAGTGTTATTCTTCATGCTGCTTCCCCGACCCCGAGTGGTTTGGTACAACACTCCCAATGAATCTGTCGCTCGAAAAACAACTACGGCAGTGCGCTTACCGCCGACAGCCATCTGTGTTCTGTGTATCCGGGTTTATGACCAATGGAATTGCATCACATTGGCAGAGAGCCAATCACAAGCTGGGATGTTGCAGAGCGCGAGTAACGCTTTACATTTGGCGGAGCCCGGAACAGCTGCCGGGGCTGTTTTTTCCCCCGAGATTATTTTGACCGTTTTCATACATTAAAAAAAGTTAAAAGGCTTTCTAAAGTAACGAACAAGTCTGTTTTGAAATTGTAACGGGTAGAAAGTACAGATACTTGAGTAAAAATGAAACAAGTTTGAGTAAAAAGTCGTCCGAAAAATAAATAGGCCTACTCAGGAAAGTAGATACCCGAAAAAAGTACTTGAAGTACTTGTACTTCGTTTCTTCCCATCTCTGGCTTCATTGGATATGCTCTGGCTGATTTTTTAAATAAAAAGTTTAGATGTTTACAGCTCCACAAAGCAAAGTAAATATTCACACATCCTTTTCATCAGGTAGTATAACACTAAGGATATGATAGAAATAGACACTGTTAAACATTATTGTGTTATTGATGCTTTTTCGGTTCCAAATAGCACATTAAATATTGGGGTCTTAATAATAAACATTTGTAGTTTTTCTGAGTTGCTTTAACCTCCATGTTTGTTATATATATAAATATATTTGTGTTTCTTTTTACTGCTTTTACCCTCCTTTTATTGCCTTTTTCTTTTTCTTACTGAATGTATGATTTTATCTTTTCTTTTGGTCCTTGTGGTCTTTTTTATGTCACAGGGTTCTTGTATTGTTTGGGTTCACTTTACAAAGTTTACTTGCCAGTGTCTATTCTGTATTTTGTGATTGTCTTTAAGGGTTCTTTGATTTAAATTGAGCTTTTTTTTTATTCCCTTTACTTTTGAAGCTCTTGTGTTTTGCTGTCTGTATGTTCCTGCCTGTTTGTCAAAGCACTGTGTGAACCTGTTTTTAACAGTGCTATACAAGATATTTTTTTATAAATTTATTAATTATGAGGCTGATTGACCCCAATAATTTCCACTTCATTTAGAGGTTTTGATCTTCTGAAATTCCAACACATCATTTCAGCTTTGAAACAATCACTTGAGCATTTCTGTAGCTCAGTAATCTTTTATAAACAAAGTTGATAACTCATAGCTTTGTTTTTTCCTTTCCAAAATAATCATCACATCCACCTCCTGTCCAAAGATGGCACCAGTACTCCTCCTCCGTCTTTATTTGTTCACGTCAGGATCACAAACCTGCAGTAAATCAAAGCTAATTTAAACAATATGAGACACATCCTTTTCCCTGGACAAACATCCATAAGAAGTATTTAACATAACTATTATTAGACATGAATATTTACTGAGCCAAATGTGTTATTCTTTTATAGTATGGCTGTTTTCATGTTGTGCTGTAGTGAAGCTTGTTTCTGTGACTGACTTGAACTTTGCTGCTCATGTTTATGTACAGTGTCCAAGATAAAGAGAATGAATAACATTTACTGTTTATTGTTTTTGATTGATTGATAACTTTATTTTAAACATAAGAAAAGATGGTCTTCATCTTGGCTCTCTGCTTCATCTGCCTCAGGTCTTCATCTCTGCTCTGGTCCTCCTCTGGTGTCCTCAGGTCTTCATCTCTGCTCTGGTCCTCCTCTGGTGTCCTCAGGTCTTCATCTCTGCTCTGGTCCTCCTCTGGTGTCCTCAGGTCTTCATCTCTGCTCTGGTCCTCCTCTGCCGCCTCAAGTCTTCATCTCTGCTCTGGTCCTGGTTTCTCTCCTCTTCCTAGAAGACAAATTAATCTGAAATACTCACCTCAGTCGTCCAGATGCTTCACAACAATGGCAGACTGGTTCCACGTCTGTGATCTTGTTCCATCCTCGTGTCCTTTTCTCTGCTCTCTCTGAAAGACAAAAGATGGACAAGAAAAGTCAAAGAGGGAAAAAAACTGGAAATAATCGAAATATTAATGAAACTTCAAATTGAAAGATGAGGTGTATACTTAGCTTTTTCAAGAGGGCTGGTTCTTCCTGAGAATGTAAACAGAATGAAGATGTTAAAACTTTGTTCAAATGATTTAGAGAAAAATGATTAAATCATTAATCAGGTTATGATGAAAAATAAGCAAATAAATTAATATTTATCTTTTTTTGGAGAAAGTTTGCAGTGTATGCTGTCCTGGATCAAAACCACTGGCCTCATCTGGTCCTCCTCTGGTGTCCTCAGGTCTTCATCTCTGCTCTGGTCCTGGTTTCTCTCCTCTTCCTAGAAGACAAATTAATCTGAAATACTCACCTCAGTTGTCCATATTCTTCACAACAATGGCAGACTGGTTCCACGTCTGTGATCTTGTTCCATCCTCGTGTCCTTTTCTCTGCTCTCTCTGAAAGACAAATGAAGGACAAGAAAAGTCAAAGAGGGAAAAAAAACTGGAAATAATCGAAATATTAATGAAACTTCAAACTGAAAGATGAGGTGTATACTTAGCTTTTTCAAGAGGGCTGGTTCTTCCTGAGAATGTAAACAGAATGAAGATGTTAAAAACTTTGTTCAAATGATTTAGAGAAAAAAATAATAATCATTACTCAGGTTACGATGAAAAATAAGCAAATAGATTAATATTTATCTTTTTTTTTTGAGAAAGTTTGCAGTGTATGCTGTCCTGGATCAAAACCTCTGGCCTCATCTGGTCCTCCTCTGGTGTCCTCAGGTCTTCATCTCTGCTCTGGTCCTCCTCTGGTGTCCTCAGGTCTTCATCTCTGCTCTGGTCCTGGTCTCTCTCCTCTTTCTAGAAGACAAATTAATCTGAAATACTCACCTCTGTTGTCCAGATGCTTCACAACAATGGCAGACTGGTTCCATGTCTGTGATCTTGTTTCATCCTCGTGTCCTTTTCTCTGCTCTCTCTGAAAGACAAAAGATGGACGAGAAAAGTCAAAAGAGGCAAAAAAACTGTGGAAATAACCAAATATTAATGAAACTTCAAACTGAAATATGAAGTGTATACTTAGCTTTTTCAAGAGGGCTGGTTCTTCCTGAGAATGTAAACAGAATGAAGATGTTAAAAACTTTGTTCAAATGATTTAGAGAAAAAAATAATAATCATTAATCAGGTTATGATGAAAAATAAGCAAATAAATTAATATTTATCTTTTTTTTGGAGAAAGTTTGCAGTGTATGCTGTCCTGGATCAAAACCTCTGGCCTCATCTGGTCCTCCTCTGGTGTCCTCAGGTCTTCATCTCTGCTCTGGTCCTGGTTTCTCTCCTTCTCCTAGAAGACAAAACAAATGTGAGTGAAAACTACCTGCTTGTTTGAATCATTCTGTCTGTATTGCTGTAAATTGTTAAAATATAAAATGATAAAGGTCTTAGTGTAAAGAGTCTCCTCTGGTCTTCTTCTTCATCTCCTGTCAGCCTCCTCGACCTTGTCCCCTCCATCTCTCTGGTCAATCAGAGGTGATGGTCACTCTGATTCCAGTCCTGCAGCCATGGAGGTCCATCTCTCTGTAACTTTATCTAAAGTCGAGTCTGAGGCTGATGGAGCAGTGGGCGTTCACAGCTTGGACCAAAGGTCCTCACAGTCTCAGGCGTTTCCTGGCTGGAGCCTGGCTGCTGCTCTCATCATCTGGACTCCTCCTCTTCATCCCTCTAGGAGTCCGTGCATGCACAGCTGCCTGTCTGAAGAACTTGCAGAGGACGGACATCAGACAGTGGCCGTCCTCGTCGTAGGTGCTCACCTTCCAGCGATTGACCAGCACAGTGCCATCAGAGCTGTACACAGCTGAGATGACTCTGGTCACTCGTCTGTCAGAGAGCGTAACAACACTGATGTTGTTGTCTGGGTTCACCCTTAAGGAGTACAGGTCTAACCTTTCAGGGTGAACTGCAGACTGGATGGTTGGAGGAGGAGGCTCAGAGTCTGGAGGGGGCACCATCACGCCGGCTGGTTCCTGCAGTAAAGCAGAGTCGCTGTTCTCCAGCATGCCGGTCCTTCCAAATGGGGCTCTGAAGAGTGCAGCCCTGCAGACGGCCTTGATATTAATGTTGGGGTACACCCTTGACCCTGTGCAAAGGTCATAGTACAGGCTGCACATTGTCCTGCACAGGATCTTGGTGTCCCAACTGGTCAGGGGCCTGTTCCTCAGGTTGGTTGTTAAGACCTGAAGGATCATGCCTCGTCTCAGTAGGCCTGTTTGAGAGACAGCAAAAACACAAGGAAGTATCAGTCACACTGTTCAAGAATAAAAACATTTTAAGAAAGCATTCATGACTTTAAACACAGTTCACTTCACACTGATTTACTCTGAAAAGATGATTTTTATAAATAGTTTTCATCAGTTGTGGATGTTGACTTGCAATCATAGCGACATATTTTTGGGTTTCTTCCATTATTTAAATAATGCTGCTTGAGTCCAGTGTATTGATTATTGTAATGCACGTGCCAAAACAACAACAAACCTTCTTATCAATATTTTGTCACACTCCTTGGTGAAAAATTGTCCAACTGTTTATGAAAGTTATTCAATAGGTTCTTAAGTGTTAAGTAGGTTGTCCCAATACAACTTATTCACCTCCAACACAATACTGATATTGCAGCCTTGAGTATCGACCGATATCAAACCGATATCAGCAGGAATCATACATATTTTTATTACTTATTTGGAAGTATGAACTGTTAGAAAAGGCTTGATCAAGTGAGATTACTCAGAAAGACAACAGTAGTCAGCGATAGTAGGTAAGAAAAAAAAACTGACCCATGTGTTTTTAACCAAAAGCTTAAATAGATTTAATCTTTAACATAAGAATAAACTACAATAAAATAAAATAAAAACTAGAAAATCCTGAAAAGTAACCTCAATAAATTCAATAACAATAAAAACAGATATTTTTTACATTGAAAAACAACCAATGTGTTTAATGTAAAGATAAGAGTTTTTTTTATGGACTGTTTGTATCGAAGTTTTTTTGTTGGAGGTTTTAGATGCAGGCCGATATAATCCGATATTAGTTTTTTTTGCTGATATTGGACTGATATCCGATATCAATATCAGCAAAGTGTTTGAGCCTGAAACTGTGACTGATGACTGAGACTTTAGTCTTTAACATATACAGAACAAGATCAGCACAGAAATAAGATCCACTGCTTGGAGCATGGCCGTCAAAACTCCATCACAACCAAAAAAATATCAAAAATCAGACTTTATTCATAATTCTGTAGACAGCAGCAAAGAATTAAGAACATTTAATTCCCATGTTGAAATGTCAAAGTTTTTATAACAGCTTTTCATCACTTTAATCAAACACACTGACGTTGTAACATTAGATTTTTGGACATAAACCAGCATTACAGCATTATCTAATATCCCTGTGTAGATTGTGGACACATGTTACAGTAACGTTAGCTTCAGTGACCCATAATCTCTCAGTTTTCCACATTAATTTGTCTAATTTATATTCATAACTCCCTCTTAGCTCTGCGCCACACTGAAGTTTGGACCCCTGATCTGACCAAAGGCGAACCCGTTGTAACGTCTCCATAGAGACCGAGCTGAGCCGGCGCCATCTTTGTCCTATACTTTCAATGTTAACCGACCGAGAAAATTCACGATTGATTAAAGTGATTTATTTCTCGGTCAGTAAATTCAAAAGTATCACATTTTCTACCCATTTTGTCCACACTTATCATCTGTTGTAATTTACAGTCAGTTTGGAGCAGTATCTCCAACACCAATAGACCCACACCAAACTGCACACCTAATCAAAATGAAGCTAAATATTGCTCACTTTTCCACGTTTTGTCACAACTTCATCTATTTTCTGTCTCTATTTTACCAACTCACAGTAAAAATGCTCCATTGTAAAGGTAAACACACATAAAATGTGAGACTTACTGTAACCTTCGTCCAGCACTCTCTTGATGCCCACGGTCAGCAGGTGCTTCTCCCGGTGTAGTCCCGCGTCGGCCATGTCGTCCCTGTCTTTAATGGCTCCTGAAGGTCTTGTAGGTTCACAGATGTTCAACGTCGATTCTTCTCTCCTGAAAATCTCTTCAATTTCTCCTTCGATGAAAATCTCCACTTTAGGAAACTCGGATCAGCAGTCACCTCTGCAAAGGTTTTTGCGTGATTGAAACGAGCCAGGACGTGTCACCATGACAACCAGAAGTCAGCGGGAAGCTTTATTCTTTATTCTTTATTCTTTATTCTTATTCGGATCCCCATTAGCTTCCACTGTCGTGGTTGCTAATCTTCCTGGGGTCCACATAAAACATCACAACATAAACAACATACAATAATCATACAAACAAGAACTGACGCATGTCAGTGTAAATCAAAGTAACATCAATCACAAAACAGAACTGACAACAAACACAAAAAACATTGATTATTCTAATAACTCTAATTGTGTGGTCTCTCTCATTAATATATGTTTGATAGATCGTTTGAATAAGTATTTACTTTTGATTCTTTTAATATTTTCAGCTAAAAAATTCCATTGCTGAATGGCTCTATAAAAAACAGTTTTTTTAAGTAATTCTGAATTTGGTTTTGGAAGTTTTAGATAACCCAAGCTTACTTGTCTAGTTTTATGATTATGATTTAGACCTGCATTTTTTAATTGTTCACTAAAGAAATCTGGCTTCCCCTCCATAATTGCATTTCTAGAAAATTTTATGATACTAGATGTTAACTTTGTCTCCACAGTTAACCATGCCAAACTGTGATGCATCCTTGCTACATTGGTTTTAAAAGAGCATTTAAGTGCTAACCTTGCAGCTCTATTTTGAGCTAATTGGAGTTTTTTTAAATCCATTTTGGCAGCAGATGACCACACAACCATACAGTACTCCAAATGAGAGAGAACCAATGCCTGCATTACCTCCTTTCTAATTGATGGTGTGATATAGGAAGAACATCTACGCGTGACGGCAATGCCCTGCCCCATTTTTACAACAATAGCATCAATGTGATCTGACCAAGTCAAGCGCTCAACAATTGTGACCCCCAGTAACTTAATTTTATTGACTTGCTGTATTGAGATACCCTCAATAGACAGACTTAATCTGGAATCTCTAGCCAACATATCTCTAGTACCCAAAACAATGCACTTTGACTTGGACACATTCAAGACTAATTTGTTTTCTTTGACCCAGTTCCACACCAATTGTAATTCATTTGATAACAATTCATTTAGTATGTTACATGTAGTTGCAGCACAAAACATGGTTGAATCATCCGCATACATGACCATATTGGCTTGCTCTAGAACATAGGGCATATCATTTATAAAAATGGAAAATAAAAGAGGGCCTAAACAGCTCCCCTGAGGGACCCCACATATTACATTCTTACTTGCGGATAGACTGCCATTATAAAACACTCTTTGCCTTCTCCCAGACAGATAACTATCCATCCATAACAGACCCGAAGATCAAAAACCATAGCCCTTCACTTTGCACCTTAGCAGTTCATGATCGATGACATCGAACGCCGCACTGAAATCAAGCATGACTGTTCCAACCATTTTCTTATTATCCAATTCCTCTAGCCATTTATCAGTCATATGCACAATGGCAGAGCTAGTTGAGTGACCAGCCCTGTATGCATGTTGCAATTGTGTAATTAACTGATTACTTAAAAAATATTGTTGTATTTGATTAAAAACTATCCTCTCCAACATTTTGCTGAGAACCGGTAGTAGACTTATAGGCCTACTGTTAGCCCCACAAAATGCAGCTTTTTTGTCTTTGGGCAGTGGTATTAGCTTAGCTTCTTTCCATAGTGAGGGAAACAAGGAGCTGGCAAGACATCTATTAAGGATATGACATGTAGGAATAGATCATTCTTTAGCTGCCACCTTTAGAAATTTACCCTCCAAATTGTCAATACCTGAAGATGTATCATTAGAAATTTGCAACAGCATTTTCTCAACCATAGCGACATTAACCTGCCTAAACTCAAAAGTGCAATCTTTCTCCTTCATAATTTCTTTTTTTATTATACCAACTGACATGGAACTAGTTGATGGAGGCATGTTCTCTCTTAATTTTACTATTTTGTTGGTGAAAAAATGGTTAAAATAATTAGCAATTTCAGAACTTTTTGTAATATAAATACCATCACAGTCTACATAATTGGAACTTGAACTAAGTTTCCTACCCATGATTTCATTTAATGTTTTCCACATTTTCTTATTATCATTCTTGGCATTACTAATTTTCTGTTGATAGTATACTTTTTTTGTGTTCTTATTCAATTTAGTGACCTTATTTCTTAATTTACGATATAGTTCCCTATCCTGTAAACATCCTGACTGATTAAAGGCCTTCTTGGCATTATCTCGCTGCATCATTAGAGCCTTTAGCTCGTCATTCATCCATGGGGCACTGTTATGCTTTACACTATGTTTCCTCAAAGGGGCATGCTTGTCAACCAGTCTATTTGATTTAAACATGAATTTTTCTAGAGCAATTTCTGGGTCTTTTTCTAAACATATATCTGACCATTGCACATTACCAACGTCTGCCACAAATAGGTCTGGATTAAACCTCTTAAAAGACCTCCTGAATATTACCCTATTTCCAGCCCTGGGTATTTTAATTTTCCTTGTAATAGAAACCAAATTGTGATCACTACAACCTATGGGTGAGGATTTAGATTTTAAACAGTGCTCGGGAACATTTGTCATAATGTAGTCTATGCAGGTTGATGACTTACTACCAGCTTTATTTACAAACACTCTAGTTGTGGTATAACATTTAGGCTGTAATATAAAATAGACAGAGTTAAACATTATTGTTTTATTGATGCCTTTTCTGTTTCAAATAGCACATTAAATATTTGGGTCTTAATCACAAATATCTGTAGTTTTTCTGAGTAGCTTTAACCCGTAAGTTTAATATATTTGGTCTCCTTTTTACAGCTTTTACCCTCCTTTTATTGCCCTTTTCTTTTTCTTACTGAATGTATGATTATACCTTTTATTTTGGTCCTTGTGGTCTTATTTTATGTTGCAAGGTTTTTGTATTGTTTGGGTTCACTTCACGAATTTCACCTTAGTATCTATTCTATATTTTGTGTTTGTCTTTCAAGGTTCTTTGATTTAAATTGAGCTTTTTTATTTCCTTTACTTCTGAAGCTCTTGTGCTTTGCTGTCTGTATGTTCCTGCCTGTTTGTCAGGGCACTTTGTGAACCTGTTTTTAACAGTGCTATACAAGACTTTTATATAAATTTATTATTAATTATGAACCTGATTAACCCCAATAATTTCTAATGGGAATCCTAAAAAATAAATAAAATACATTTTGAGATCATTAACAAAGAGAGTGGCTTGGTTAACAGTTATTTTGTTCCTTTCATGCATTAATTATTAAATCACAAAGGATTTTTCTTATGTTTGTTTTTACTTTCAGTCAAGTTAAAAATCATGTTAATTTTTTCGATGTTATATTCTGAGGGAGTGATGTGTCTGTCCACTTCACCATGCATCAATGGTATAAATAGTAATTTAGTGGAACTTCATAAAAATCCACAAACAAGTCTTGACAAACATTTATTAAGAGTAAATAAAAGAAGCCAAATCTGGAGTATATGTATTATTGCTGTGAATAAAAATATTCACTTGTGAATTTCACCCAAATTTAGATTAAAAAATACAAAATAATGTAAAATCTGAATACAGGCACAACACCGAATTAGCCTGCTGTCAGCTATTTTGAATTTGTGATGTAATATCTCAATATGATAAAAACGTGCAAAGACATTTTTTTTATAAAACTGAAGACAAGTGTTTGAGAATTTACCACCTGGTAGTTGGACATGGTGCTGCAGCCTTAAGGGTATAAAATTTATTCTAAATATCTGTCTACTGTAGTGGACACCATTCATGAAAGGGTTATTTAACATAACACAGGGCTGCTGATTTCAGTTTTTAGGTGGATATAGCAGCACCCATGATATAGAATTGTTTTTTCTGTTTGCAGTATTTAACCCTGTGTGGTATGGCACTGTTTCACCATCCACTCTCCTGAGCTGGCCATGGTGAGAGTTTTGGTGAAAGACTACAACAAGCTGCTGAAAAGGACTTTGTGAGGAAGGATACTCTCCCTCTGAGCTGCATGCAGCGAGGTGAGGCTGCAGACACCCTCACATTTCTGCTTATATCAGCGAGGCCATCACAACTCCAGAATTTTAAACTCTGATATGACTCCATTTTCAGGTTTTGATCTTCTGAAGTTCCAACACATCATTTCAGCTTTGAAACAATCACTTGAGCATTTCTGTAGCTCCATAATCTTTTATAAACAAAGTTGATAACTCATAGCTTTGTTTTTTCCTTTCCAAAATAATCATCACATCCACCTCCTGTCCAAAGATGGCACCAGTACTCCTCCTCCGTCTTTATTTGTTCACGTCAGGATCACAAACCTGCAGTAAATCAAAGCTAATTTAAACAATATGAGACACATCCTTTTCCCTGGACAAACATCCATAAGAAGTATTTAACATAACGATTATTAGACATGAATATTTACTGAGCCAAATGTGTTATTCTTTTATAGTATGGCTGTTTTCATGTTGTGCTGTAGTGAAGCTTGTTTCTGTGACTGACTTGAACTTTGCTGCTCATGTTTATGTACAGTGTCCAAGATAAAGAGAATGAATAACATTTACTGTTTATTGTTTTTAATTGATAACTTTATTTTAAACATAAGAAAAGATGGTCTTTATCTTTGCTCTCTGCTTTATCTCCCTCAGGTCTTCATCTCTGCTCTGGTCCTCCTCTGGTGTCCTCAGGTCTTCATCTCTGCTCTGGTCCTCCTCTGGTGTCCTCAGGTCTTCATCTCTGCTCTGGTCCTCCTCTGGTGTCCTCAGGTCTTCATCTCTGCTCTGGTCCTCCTCTGGTGTCCTCAGGTCTTCATCTCTGCTCTGGTCCTCCTCTGGTGTCCTCAGGTCTTAATCTCTGCTCTGGTCCTCCTCTGGTGTCCTCAGGTCTTCATCTCTGCTCTGGTCCTCCTCTGGTGTCCTCAGGTCTTAATCTCTGCTCTGGTCCTCCTCTGGTGTCCTCAGGTCTCCATCTCTGCTCTGGTGTCCTCTGGTGTCCTCAGGTCTTCATCTCTGATCTGGTCCTGGTTTCTCTCCTCTTCCTAGAAGACAAATTTATCTGAAATACTCACCTCAGTCGTCCAGATGTTTCACAACAATGGCAGACTGGTTCAACGTCTGTGATCTTGTTTCATCCTCGTGTCCTTTTCTCTGCTCTCTCTGAAAGACAAAAGATGGACAAGAAAAGTCAAAGAGGGAAAAAAACTGGAAAGAATCGAAATATTAATGAAACTTCAAATTGAAAGATGAGGTGTATACTTAGCTTTTTCAAGAGGGCTGGTTCTTCCTGAGAATGTAAACAGAATGAAGATTCAAGATTCAATTTTATTAGTGTCCCCAGAGGGCAAATTGGGTTGCAGCGGGATGCACAAAAAACACACAAGACATGAAATTACAGTATAAATATATATATATATATGTAACATACATACAGACAATAACAGTGAGCTATCTGCCAGCACACGCCATTCATCATTAAAATAATGCCAAAATAGTATTAAAAAATATTAAAATGCAGGTTCCGGGCACACAGTGACCATTAAAGTGCACAATTTTATAGTAAGACACACAGTGTCTAGTAAGTACAGTGTCTCGAAGAGTGCCTAGGTGCCAGTAAGATCGACAACATAAATCGCTAAGGTAGCAGACACAAACTAAGATCATTACTTTCTTCTCTCAGCCTCATTCAATGCTTGAATGGAGACAGGAACAAATGAGTGTTTGTACCTGTTTTTAGTAGCCCGTGGGACACACAGACGCAGACCAGAGGGAAGAAGCCTGTACTCAGAGTTGAGTGGGTGAGCATCGTCAGATCGAATAGACAGAGCTTTCAAGAGCACCTGTCTTTTAAAGATGCGATCTAGGCTGTCCAGCTGGACACCAGCTACTTTAGATGCCACCTTTACAATTTTCCCAAGGGAATTCTTATCCTTGGTACAGAGGTTACTGTACCAACAGATAATGGAAAAAGTGATGAGAGACTCAATGTAAGCACAGTAAAACATTTTCATCAGGGTCTTATCAAGCTGGAATTTTGCTGATTTCCTCAAGCAATAAAGGCGGTGCTGACCCTTTTTACACAGCATCTCAGTGTTCAGGTCAAATTTCAGTTTTTCATCAATTATCGTGCCCAGATATTTGTGGTAAGGTACAATTTCAACAGACTGACTATTGACAACACTATCCTGAGCAATATGAGGAGTACGCCTGAAATCCACACAAATTTCTTTCGTTTTTGAAACGTTAAGTTCCAAAAAACTTCTGTTACACCAATGCAGAAAGTCATCGATAACTGGACCATGGCCGTCCTCATCATCACCAAGTAGGCTGACGATAACCGAGTCATCAGCGTATTTTATGATGAATCTATTGCTGAAGTGGCTGCGACAGTCATTGGTGTAGAGAATGTACAAGAAGGCAGATAAGACACAGCCCTGAGGGGAACCGGTAGAAGAAGACAGACTGTTGGATAATGTCCCATTGACTCTGACACGCTGAGATCTGTTTGTTAGGAAATCAAAAATCCAGCCCACCAAACAAGGATCTAAGCAAAAGGTATGTTCTAGTTTTTCCATCAGTACATGCGGTTGTATGGTGTTAAAGGCCGATGAAAAGTCAATGAACAGCAGTCTGGCATGATTTTTCTGACCTTCTAAGTGTTTAAGTAGAAGGTCCAGTAGCGTCACAATTGCGTCCTGAACTCCCCTTCCAGCCCTGTATGCAAATTGTAGAGGGTCTAGCAGGCTCTCAGTTTTGGCAACAAGCTCTGCTTTTATTAGTTTTTCAAACTGCTTCATAACCAAGGATGTTAGAGCAACAGGTCTAAAATCATTAAGCGAACTGGGATTGCTATTCTTGGCAACAGGCACAACAATAGACTGCTTCCAGAGTGAGGGCACCCTCTGCTGACTCAGAGATAATTTAAAAATATAGTTAAAAATGGGGCCAAGTTGCTCTGCACAGGTTTTAAAAGCGACCACAGATGTTGTCCGGACCTGGGCTCTTCTTCTGTTTACACATTTTAAAACACTTGGAAACAGTCAGTTCATCAAAAAAGGACAGAGAGGAGGGCCAGCAAGAGTCGATTTCTGATGTCAGAGTGTTTACTGCTAAAATCACGAGAATCGAATCTCACATAAAAGTCATTGAGGCTCTGAGCCAGCTGATGATCAGAATGGTAAATGTCCAGCGATACCTTTTTCTTGTCTCTCTCTTTCAGCCCTGTGATTGTTTTCATGCCCTCCCAGGCTGAGCCTAGACTATTTAGTTTGAGCTGGGCCTCTATTTTGTCTTTGTAGTTTTCCCAGCCCTGACTTCTCTCTTGATTTCTTTTTGCAAGTTGTGCAGTTCTGTAATGTTCCCCTCCTTGAATGCTTTATTCTTTTTATTAAGTAGGATTTTAAGTGACTTTGATACCCATGGCTTAGAGTTAGGATAGACTCTGAAGATTTTTTCAGGGATGACAATGCTTTGACAGTATGTTATCCAGCTTGTTACAACGTCTGTCAGCTCATCAATGTCAGCAGAAGACTCAATAAACATTTCCCAGTCCGTCGACTCAAGTAGGCCTTGAAGAGTCAGGCAGGCTTCGTTGTCATTCCAGTCTTTAGTCACAATGCTCTGCACTTTGCCTCTTTTTAGTGCAGTCACGATAAACAGGAATGAGATGGACACCATTATGGTCAGATGAACCCAGGGGCGGGAGTGGTAGTGATTTATATGCATCTTTGACATTACCATAGCACAGGTCTAATGTCTTATTGCTCCTAGTCGGGCATGTGACATATTGGTAAAAGTCTCTCAAGGTTTTTCTCGGAGAACAATGATTCATGTCGCCGAGGATGAAGTTTGGCGCATCCGGGGAGAGTAGTTGGAGTTTCTGTGCAACTCTATGTATTTGCTCACAGGCATTAGTTTCATTGGCCCTGGGATGGATATATACCAGTGTGATAAATATCTGAGGAAACTCCCTGGGCAAATATGGTGGCCGTAATGAAACAGAGAGCAGCTCGATATCAGGAGTAGACAGTTTCTCGCGGACAATAATAGATCTAGCATTACACCACTGTTCATTAACATATAAACACACACCCCCGCCCGTTGACTTGCCTGTGATTGCAGCGTTCCTGTCCAAACGGATAGGTGACCCGAACCCTTCGATCGCCAGGTCGGTGTCTAAGTCCCGGTCGGATAACCAAGACTCGGTGAAGGCCAGAATACACGAGCTTCTGAAGTCGTGACTGTAGCGTGCTAGTGCTTGTAACTCCTCCGTTTTGTTTCTGAGTGACTGCACGTTGGAGAGGATGATGGAGGGTAGCGAAGTCTTGCGACAGGGGTTTTTTTTTTTCCTCAAAGCTAACGCCTCCTCTTCTCCCTCGCTTCCTGATCTTGCACCGCTGTCCTTCAGGAGGGTCCCTGCAGCCCAGTCTCAGTAGATCAGCGGGGTTAGGTGGAATAAGGTCACCTGGTGGGTCTTGCATGTTCCAGCGGAGTAGAAGTTCTCTGCTGTACTGGATTCGGGTGGGCGGGTTGGGAGACATGAGCGCGTATCCGAGGCTCCAGGCAAGGTGAAACATCACCACCAGGAGAAGAGCAGATGAGTTCATAGTCAGTGTCTTAAAAACAGCTTGCAACTTTGGGAAAGGAAAGTAAAGAAGATGTTAAAACTTTGTTCAAATAATTTAGAGAAAAATGATTTAATCATTAATCAGGTTATGATGACAAATAAGCAAATAAATTAATATTTATCTTTTTTTTGGAGAAAGTTTGCAGTGTATGCTGTCCTGGATCAAAACCATTGGCCTCATCTGGTCCTCCTCTGGTGTCCTCAGGTCTTCATCTCTGCTCTGGTCCTCCTCTGGTGTCCTCAGGTCTTCACCTCTGCTCTGGTCCTCCTCTGGTGTCCTCAGGTCTTCATCTCTGATCTGGTCCTCCTCTGGTGTCCTCAGGTCTTCATCTCTGCTCTGGTCCTCCTCTGGTGTACTCAGGTCTTCATCTCTGATCTGGTCCTCCTCTGGTGTCCTCAGGTCTTCACCTCTGCTCTGGTCCCCCTCTGGTGTACTCAGGTCTTCATCTCTGATCTGGTCCTCCTCTGGTGTCCTCATGTCTTCATCTCTGCTCTGGTCCTGGTTTCTCTCCTCTTCCTAGAAGACAAATTAATCTGAAATACTCACCTCAGTTGTCCATATTCTTCACAACAATGGCAGACTGGTTCCACGTCTGTGATCTTGTTCCATCCTCGTGTCCTTTTCTCTGCTCTCTCTGAAAGACAAATGATGGACAAGAAAAGTCAAAGAGGGAAAAATACTGGAAATAATCAAAATATTAATGAAACTTCAAACTGAAAGATGAGGTGTATACTTAGCTTTTTCAAGAGGGCTGGTTCTTCCTGAGAATGTAAACAGAATGAAGATGTTAAAAACTTTGTTCAAATAATTTAGAGAAAAAAAATAATAATCATTAATCAGGTTATGATGAAAAATAAGGAAATAGATTAATATTTATCTTTTTTTTTTGAGAAAGTTTGCAGTGTATGCTGTCCTGGATCAAAACCTCTGGTCTCATCTGGTCCTCCTCTGGTGTCCTCAGGTCTTCATCTCTGCTCTGGTCCTCCTCTGGTGTCCTCAGGTCTTCATCTCTGCTCTGGTCCTCCTCTGGTGTCCTCAGGTCTTCATCTCTGCTCTGGTCCTGGTTTCTCTCCTTCTCCTAGAAGACAAAACAAATGTGAGTGAAAACTACCTGCTTGTTTGAATCATTCTGTCTGTATTGCTGTAAATTGTTAAAATATAAAATGATAAAGGTCTTAGTGTAAAGAGTCTCCTCTGGTCTTCTTCTTCATCTCCTGTCAGCCTCCTCGACCTTGTCCCCTCCATCTCTCTGGTCAATCAGAGGTGATGGTCACTCTGATTCCAGTCCTGCAGCCATGGAGGTCCATCTCTCTGTAACTTTATCTAAAGTCGAGTCTGAGGCTGATGGAGCAGTGGGCGTTCACAGCTTGGACCAAAGGTCCTCACAGTCTCAGGCGTTTCCTGGCTGGAGCCTGGCTGCTGCTCTCATCATCTGGACTCCTCCTCTTCATCCCTCTAGGAGTCCGTGCATGCACAGCTGCCTGTCTGAAGAACTTGCAGAGGACGGACATCAGACAGTGGCCGTCCTCGTCGTAGGTGCTCACCTTCCAGCGATTGACCAGCACAGTGCCATCAGAGCTGTACACAGCTGAGATGACTCTGGTCACTCGTCTGTCAGAGAGCGTAACAACACTGATGTTGTTGTCTGGGTTCACCCTTAAGGAGTACAGGTCTAACCTTTCAGGGTGAACTGCAGACTGGATGGTTGGAGGAGGAGGCTCAGAGTCTGGAGGGGGCACCATCACGCCGGCTGGTTCCTGCAGTAAAGCAGAGTCGCTGTTCTCCAGCATGCCAGTCCTTCCAAATGGGGCTCTGAAGAGTGCAGCCCTGCAGACGGCCTTGATATTAATGTTGGGGTACACCCTTGACCCTGTGCAAAGGTCATAGTACAGGCTGCACATTGTCCTGCACAGGATCTTGGTGTCCCGACTGTTCAGGGGCCTGTTCCTCAGGTTGGTTGTTAAGACCTGAAGGATCATGCCTCGTCTCAGTAGGCCTGTTAGAGAGACAGCAAAAACACAAGGAAGTATCAGTCACACTGTTCAAGAATAAAAACATTTTAAGAAAGCATTCATGACTTTAAACACAGTTCACTTCACACTGATTTACTCTGAAAAGATGATTTTTATAAATATTTTTCATCAGTTGTGGGTGTTGACTTGCAATCACAGCGACATATTTTTGGGTTTCTTCCATTATTTAAATAACGCTGCTTGAGTCCAGTGTATTGATTATTGTAATGCACATGCCAGAACAACAAAAAACCTTCTTATCAATATTTTGTCACACTCCTTGGTGAAAAATTGTCCAACTGTTTATGAAAGTTAATCAATAGGTTCTTAAGTGTTAAGTAGGTTGTCCCAATACAACTTATTCACCTCCAACACAATACTGATATTGCAGCCTTGAGTATCGACCGATATCAAACCGATATCAGCAGAAATCATACATATTTTTATTACTTATTTTGAAGTATGAACTGTTAGAAAAGTCTTGATCAAGTGAGATTACTCAGACAGACAACAGTAGTCAGTGATAGTAGTAGTTTTTTTTGCTGATATTGGACTGATATCCGATATCAATATCAGCAAAGTGTTTGAGCCTGAAACTGTGACTGATGACTGAGACTTTAGTCTTTAACATATACAGAACAAGATCAGCACAGAAATAAGATCCACTGCTTTGAGCATGGCCGTCAAAACTCCATCACAACCAAAAACATATCAAAAATCAGACTTTATTCATAATTCTGTAGACAGCAGCAAAGAATTGAGAACATTTAATTCCCACGTTGAAATGTCAAAGTTTTTATAACAGCTTTTCATCACTTTAATCAAACACACTGACGTTGTAACATTAGATTTTTGGACATAAACCAGCATTACAGCATTATCTAATATCCCTGTGTAGATTGTGGACACATGTTACAGTAACGTTAGCTTCAGTGACCCATAATCTCTCAGTTTTCCACATTAATTTGTCTAATTTATATTCATAACTCCCTCTTAGCTCTGCGCCACACTGAAGTTTGGACCCCTGATCTGACCAAAGGCGAACCCGTTGTAACGTCTCCATAGAGACCGAGCTGAGCCGGCGCCATCTTTGTCCTATACTTTCAATGTTAACCGACCGAGAAAATTCACGATTGATTAAAGTGATTTATTTCTCGGTCAGTAAATTCAAAAGTATCACATTTTCTACCCATTTTGTCCACACTTATCATCTGTTGTAATTTACAGTCAGTTTGGAGCAGTATCTCCAACACCAATAGACCCACACCAAACTGCACACCTAATCAAAATGAAGCTAAATATTGCTCACTTTTCCACGTTTTGTCACAACTTCATCTATTTTCTGTCTCTATTTTACCAAGTCACAGTAAAAATGCTCCATTGTAAAGGTAAACACACATAAAATGTGAGACTTACTGTAACCTTCGTCCAGCACTCTCTTGATGCCCACGGTCAGCAGGTGCTTCTCCCGGTGTAGTCCCGCGTCGGCCATGTCGTCCCTGTCTTTAATGGCTCCTGAAGGTCTTGTAGGTTCACAGATGTTCAACGTCGATTCTTCTCTCCTGAAAATCTCTTAAAGGACCTCTTTCACAATACATGTAATTTTGCCCACAGCCCAATTTTTTGTTTATTGTGTGGTATTTGTAGTACACCCAGAGACTCCCAAGAATATACCTTTAGAAAATCCAAAAGTCATCCAGGGCCTGTACTATGACCTATTTTATGATCATTGCCATAGGTGTGAGCCAGGGTGCACACTTTACCCCAAAACTTACTCAAACACAAACAATAAATCATCAAATTGGGTCAAATCACCTTCACTGAAGTCTGGTGCATCTTTTTGAAGTCAAATGTAAAGCTAAGTATTACAATTGAAAGAAGTTATTGAATTTTAACTGGAAAAAAAAATAGTTTTTTAAATGATTTTTTTCAACAAATTCAATTCTTTAGAGATGTGTCTGACCAACTTACAGTTGCTGTACAACTAAAATACTTACAAATTATTTGGCCACATATATATTCTCAAAGTGGGAATAAAATCATCAAATTCTGAGAGCGGTAAAGTTGTTCAATTAACAGATTGGGTTACTGTGGAAGAATCAGGATACTGTTCCATGTCTTGTATTATATCAAGGGTAATGTTTTATTTCATGCAATTTGCAGCAAATGGATGTTAACTTCAATTTAGTATTGTGCATTCAATTGAATTATATTTTTTTTCATATATTCTATATATGAAGTATATATATTATATATATTATATATATTTTACATGAAGTATCCAAACATGAGACATCACCCAAACTGAAGTTTGAAACCTTGTCAGATTCTGACTGCCATGCATGGACTGGCTGGACATCGGTGCAATTTCAGAACATGTATGACATGTGTGAATCTGATCTTGTTTCAGGTTCAAGTGATAGTTCCAAAGCAATAGATTTGCTTCTTTACTTTTGGGCAAAACTGAAAACAAACCTTTCATGGAATCAAATGACCATGCTTACTAATCTTTCCCAAGCTATACTGTCAAGATATTTTCATACAATTGCAGATATTTTGAACACAATAGTTGTTCCCAAATACCTTGGCACAAATCATATTTCACGCCACGATGCCATAACTCACAACACTGTCTTTACTAAAGCTTTTTATGGTGACCAGGTCACTCTTATCTTAGATGGTACATATATCTACCTCAACAAATGCAGTGATCATCAGTTTCAAAGGGCATCTTACGGAGGACAGAAAAAAACAAATTACCTAAAATTCATGTCAGTTGTACTGCCTGATGGATATGTTTTAGACACTATTGGCCCCTACCATGGTAACGTAAATGATGCAACAATAACTCGGCTCATCAAGGAAAAATTGAAATATTGAAATCTTGGTTAGAAGCAAATGACAATATGATTGTAGATGGCGGTTTCAGGGATGCCTTAGATCTTCTTGCTAAGTTGGGGTATGATGCTAGAATGCCGTCATTTTTACCAACTGGTAAATCCCAATTGGATTCCTCAACAGTCAATAGTGATCGTTGCTGTACCAAAACAAGATGGATAGTAGAGTCCTACCACGGGCATTTAAAGAAGTGGATGTTGTTTAAGGAACAACTTACCTCAAATTATTTCGTTGAGGTCATTGGCAAATTAGTGCGCAGTAACTGCATGTCTCAATGCCTTCAGAGGACCAATATATGTTTCAGATCCAGATCGAGAGGAAGAGATACTAAGATGGCTCAGCGTATGCTTTCACTTTTAAAAAGACAATGTTTTGGCAAAACGAGTTGCAGAAGACCCAAATATGTCACGTAGAGCTCGTAGTGAATGGCAGAAGCTTGAAGCATCTGATATCTCGTTCCCTCATGTGGATCTGGAATACCTTGAGACCATAACATGCGGTACATACCAAATCAAACAGTCCCCTGGCTACATTGCTGAGCATCAAAAAAATGATGGTGACTATGAGATTTGGGTTGACCAGCATGATGCTGATCTCATTAGGGGACAGATTCATTCTCGTCACAGATCTCAAATAAAATACAATGTTTGGATTCAATTTGACAAGAATGCATCAGATGATCCTGTGAAGGCATATTATTGTCTCTGTCCTGCTGGAAAGAGAACCTCTGGCATTTGTGCACATGTTGCATCTGTAATCTATTATTTGGGATATTATAAACATTTTCAAAATCAGATCGATTTTTGAATAAAAATATTGATTTTAAAATCGCGATACTTACGTGTATCGATTTTTTCTCCCACTCCTACAATCATAAATCTTATGGATTTGTCAGATCCCCTTTCCCTCACTATAGTTCCAGTCTACAAATTAAAATTGTCCAAGCCGTTGCTATGCAAAAAGACACGAAGGCCATAAAACAGATTACATGTATATATAAGTACTAGAAACAGAAATTGACAGAAGTAATGTTTATGTATTGCTGTCATTGTAGATATATACAATCTGATTACAACAATCCAAAACTGCATCGGTTTTTACTTGTATCAATGGCTCATTATTATCTCATCACAAAGGCATAATATACAGGCCCTTTGTGGCTGTTCAATATTAAAATGAATAACATTTCATGTGAAATGTTTGTTTTGAATCTAGCATTCAAATTCTAAAAGAAATCATACTTAAAGGATGAATTCTGAACAAATCTTTAAAGGTTCCCTGATATACAAGACATGGAACAGTGTCCTGATTCTTCCACAGTAACCCAACCTGTTAATTGAACAACTTTACCGCTCTCAGAATTTGATGATTTTTTTCCCACTTTGAGAATATATATGTGGCCAAATAATTTGTAAGTATTTTAGTTGTACAGCAACTGTAAGTTGGTCAGACACATCTCTAAAGAATTGAATTTGTTGAAAAAAATCAGAAAAAAACTATTTTTTTTCCCAGTTAAAATTCAATAACTTCTTTCAATTGTAATACTTAGCTTTACATTTGATTTCAAAAGATGCACCAGACTTCAGTGAAGGTGATTTGACCCAATTTGATGATTTATTATTTGTGTTTGAGTAAGTTTTGGGGTAAAGTGTGCACCCTGGCTCACACCTATGGCAATGATCATAAAATAGGTCATAGTACAGGCAGGGGCGTAGCACCAAATTCTGGGCCCTGTACACTCTCAATGTCAGTGGGCCCCTATCCATGCCAGTGCACGATGCGCATGAGCAAAAAAATAAAAAATAAAAAAAAGAGAAAAAAAGGGGTATTTATTTAAAATAAAAAAGCATAAATACGGTTTTAAGCTACTATCAGATCAGATTATATTGATGAGTAGTTCTTTCATTCACCACCTGAATTGATGCATTTGGCCTACTTGTGCTCAAATACCTAAAACATTAGGCTACATGTTAGGCTACTGGTTTGTGTACTAATGTTTTGATCCATGACACTTGTGCAAATTTTGATTTAAAAACATTTATTCTTATTCTCTCTCTCTCTCTCTCTCTCTCTCTCTCTCTCTCTCTCTCTCTCTCTCCTTATCTATCTATCTATCTATCTATGGCAAAAATGTATAGCAAAAATCATAATCACAATTATTTTTGATTGATATTGAGATCACAGTTATTTAATATGATTATTCATTCATTGGCTTTGGTAACATCATGAATTTATTGAGCATTGACAATAGCTTTTAAGCATTGCAATGCTAAGGCTTTTTACCAGACGAAAATAATAAATAGCTTTATTGCTCAATTTATATATTACTAGTGTGCACTTGAGCCTACAGTGATATTGGTAGGCTATTTACATGTTGATATATGCAGCAGAAATATTGCTAGGTGGATCATTTATTAAGTCTACTATCTCAGCCTCATCTTCGGAAGAGCCGCCAGGACTGGCCACTGCTGCTCCTGCTGCTGCGGCTGCGCCTGGTTGCCAACTAGCTAAGCTAAAGACTTGAGGTGAGCATACAGACATCAGCAGCAGCTGTCTGGAGTGGACTACGTTAACTTTAATTGGACTTTGCATAACAAGCAAACTCGGTTCACCTTTGGGAAAGAAAGCAGTCAACAGCTGCCTCCCCTCATTCTGCCTTCTTTGTTTTTCTTCTCTCTCTTTCTTCTTGCAATAGCCCGATTTCTGCTTTTTGGGCAGCATGATGCCAATTCAATGTGGGTTCACTGACGTTACACTTGTCGCCGGTCGCTGTCGGGCGGACTAAACCTTTTTGCGCCTCCAAGAGGGGGCCTCCAGAATGTCCAATATGTTGGGAGGACTGTGACATAAAGTTCATTCTCTCAGCTGATGTTATCAATATATGAAATAAAGTATGACACCAATTAATTGGAGGGCCCAATTCATTCGAAAAAAAAAAGAAATCAGGATTTTCATGGGCCCCTCTCCCTACTCAGGCCCTGGGTAGTCAGGTCCACATTTCCCCCCACTACCACGCCCATGAGTACAGGCCCTGGATGACTTTTGGATTTTCTAAAGGTATATTCTTGGGAGTCTCTGGGTGTACTACAAATACCACACAATAAACAAAAAATTGGGCTGTGGGCAAAATTACATGAATTTTGAAAGAGGTCCTTTCTCCTTCGATCAAAATCTCCATTTTAAGAAACTCTGATCAGCAGTCACCTCCAAGACAGTCTGGCGGCAGACCTGCACTGACAGGACCCTACGTTGCAGACCTGCACTGAGAGGACCCGACGTCACGTTACGCCGACATCACGTTACGTTTCCTGCACTGACAGGACCCTACGTTGCAGACCTCCAACGTCACGTTATGTTTTTTTTTCCAGATGCCCCAGTGTGTGGTTAACACCCAAAGTGATCACCGTATGCAGACTACTGAAGTATTACCATGGATGTATCATAAGAACTGGATAGCGTGGCTCCACCTTCTACCATGGAACGGATTTGAAGCCAGAATATCTTCCGTCAGGGCGCCGCCATTGTGCAACCAGTAGAGAATTTGGGCCACAATCCGGACGCAGCTGTCGTAAACGGTCGCAACACAACTCAGCATACGCCGTACACAATCATTGTGAAGCTGCCATAAACCGCGGTCATTTTTAAACTCTAATAACTAATAAAAAATAAAAAAATAAAAAAAAATAATTAAAAAAAAATACTTTCATATCACCACAGCATACGGATGGGAGAAATATTTCTACGAAGTGTATTAATTTTTTGAAGTTTCACTTCGGCCCGTCCAGATGAATGGGGGAGACGGAGATTTGACCTATACTGCAGCCAGTCACCAGGGGGAGCAGTTTACGTGGAGGCTTCAATTTGAGCCCAGTGTCATGGCGTCCATGTTTTTTACAGTCTATGGTCTATGGTCTACTCAGTGCAGGTCTGCAACGTAGGGTCCTGTCAGTGCAGGAAACGTAACGTGACGTCGGCGTAACGTGACGTCGAGTCCTCTCATTGCAGGTCTGCAACGTAGGGTCCTGTCAGTGCAGGTCTGCAGCCAGACCCCTCTCGTCACCGCTGCAAAGGTTTTAGCGTGATTGAAACAGTCAGGACGTGTCACCATGACAACCAGAGGTCAGCGGGAAGCTGCGGGTTCAAGTTAAGCTAAAACTCTAAACTCGATACAAAATTAGATTAATCAAATGCATTGTTTTTGGGCGATTTTATTAAAATTAACTGCTTTGCTGTACAGGTAATTTCTACCTGAAATATTTTAATAGAGTATTTTATGTGAAAATTAGAATGCGTGTTTCTACTTGTCAGAAAATAGCTTGAGCTTTATGTATTTTTCTAGCTGATGTTTGTACTTTCTCTAGAAGTAGCAAAAATTAACGTTATTCAACCACTAATTCTAACATCGAACAACATGTTCCCATTGAATTTCTAAAATAACTAAAGTAGCCTGCCGTAGTCGTTTTCGACCTCTGACGTACAACATGTCAAACAAGCTGGTACCTGACACTGCATACAATGCTAAGCTAACGTAACATTATGTCATTGATTCAATTTAGCGCCGTTGTTCTGTCAGATTTTCCTACCCATCAGAAATTGCTACTTTATGGTTCTGCGCTTGCGCGTTACGTCATCAGTGTCACGCCCATAATTTTTTGCTCCGATTTCAAGCCGTCTCAAAGAGGCAGTAGGAGGCTGTAGCATCGCGAGGTAAGGTTGCATATTTTCTAGGAGTGGGAGAAAAAATCGATACACCTAAGTATCGCGATTTTTTGTCTGCCGATTTTAAAATCGATATTTTTATTCAAAAATCGATATTTCCCCCCCTACAGACACACGCACACTCACACTCTATAGGCGCTAAAATTGCCAAACTGAAACAGCGACATTGCTGGATAAAATAGGCCATAGCTGTTAAAATAGTGCTGAGTAGATTTACTACTTTTTACCAGCAGATAGTGGACAGGTGACAGGTTTCTGTTCAAAGTTTTGGCGTATATTTATTTTAAAACACACACACCGGACTGAGGGGCAGTGTGGCTGCAGAAACTGTGGAGCGGAGCAGAGAGACACACAGAGTGATAGAGAGTACTCACGATGCAGTACTTTGTCAAGTACTGTCTGACTCTGAATCTGAGGAATATTTACTCTCTGAGGATGACGGTCAGTCGTCCAGTGAGAAAAACTGGCAGCCAGTGTGCGGTCATGCCATTACAGTCCCGGAGCAGTACACACCCAGAGCTTTTCCTCTCAGTGGCCGGCGACTACCGAAGAGGGTACACAGTCTGGGATGCAGGGAAGCTCAAAACACCGCGAAAAGTGACGGTGTTAGCGGAGAATGAGACCGCAGAGCTCTGGTCAGACGAGGGAGAAGCCGGGGGTAAACTGTGCAGGCAGCAGAGGCGTTCATGCTCGGCCCGTAAATTACAGCGATGACAATGGCTGGGAAAGCTAACCACTTTGAAACTATAGCCTTTTGAAATCTTGATAGCAAAATTGAATATTTCTTGAAAAAACTCTGTTGCCTGAAGGGATAATAAGCCACTTTTTATATGCAATCCAGGCTTTTGAAGAGAAGGAGCATAAACAGCTGGTTAATATATATTGCTGAATAAATCCTAAAAACAGACTCACATGTGATGTGTATTTTTCCTGATATAGTCTGTAGGCATCATCAGTGTTCATCTTTTTCACTGGTTTTAAAAAAGCTAACTAAAGATTGCAAAAATCGGCAGTATCGTAGAATCGCAATTTAAATCGTATCGGCACCTAAAAAATCACAATAAATCGTATCGGGAGAAAAGTGAATCGTCCCAGCCCTAATATTTTCTTTGCTGTTAAATAAAACTATCAGCTAACTGTGTTCTAAGTGTTAAACTTGAAGAAGTAAGTATTTTATGTTCTAGTACTGCGTGCGTACACTGTATTCTAAGCGCATAAATTGGAGGAGTTAGTTCTTTGTATGTAAAACTGGAATTTTTATTCGTCATAGAAATTCCTGCATCAAAGCTACACTTTGAGGTTTAAAATAAAGTCACAATACTTAGCTCCTATCCCTATATCCCAGCAAGTTATGATGTGTTTTTATGTTTATTTTAGTTTACTTAATCATTATTATTTAAAGCAATACCCCTCCGTCATTAATCCCAGCTAGTTTTGGTATGTTTTAAGCGTAATTTAGGGCGGGAGCACATTTTCTTTGTTTAATTGCATCCCATCAAAAAATGCCCCCTGCACTCAAAGTGTCAATAAATCATTAATAATCATCTCTTTAGCCCTCTGTCATTATTCCCAGATAGTTTTTATATGTTTTAATCTGTTATTTAGGCTGGGAGCATATTCTGATAGTTCAATATTACCCCATCAGAAAATGCTACCTGTACTCAAAGTGTCAATAAATCATTAATAATCATCTCTTTAGCCCTCTGTCATTAATCCCAGCTAGTTTTTTATTTTTTAATCTGTTATTTAGGCTGGGAGCATATTCTGATAGTTCGGTATTACCCCATCAGAAAATGCTACCTGTACCCGAAGTTAAATAAATCATCAATAATCATCTCTTTAGCCCTCTGTCATTAATCCCAGCTAGTTTTATATGTTTCAATTGGTACTTTAGTGTGTAATGTGTAATGTGCTTTTTCATTCAGTGCACACTGGAGCTTCAGGTGGTGCAGGGTCATCAAGCGGCGGCTGGTTATGTGCAGATGTTGCAGCGGCATCCTCATGACTGAGGGCCCTGCGTCTGTGTGGTAACAGCTGGGTTTTTCAACAGGACAAGCTGCAGTTCACAATGATCACTTGACCAAGGACTTCTTCAGGAGAATAACATCACTCTTTTTGGACCATCCTGCATGTTCCCTGATTTAAATCCATAGAGAACATTTGGGGACAAGGGAAGTTTATGAAAATAGCCATCAGTTCCAGACAGTTGATGCCCTTCATGAAATTTATCGTTAAAAAATTAATCAAGATTAATATTAGCTCACAAACATTTTGATATTGTCCGGCTGAGGACCCAGCTTCACACATCGTCTCTAGTCAGACCAAACAAAACCCAGGTGACAACAGAATGGCATATTTAAGACTTAGTCTTATTTTTGAATTTAGTTATTCATATTTGTACTACATTCTTTAATAATCCATCAGGCCTAATTGTTTTGCTGGATGTCCTCAACCTTTTTCTTATTTTGAATTTGATTTATGAAACACACTTAAAGTGTAATTTGAGTTGCCTGATTGAGCTTAGAATTTTCTGGACAAGTTGCCCTGACTTTGGTTTTATTTAGTCACCAATAAAAATGTGGATTAACAAATCTTCACTGCTTAGTGTATTCATCTGATTAGTCGTACACTACATATTTATAATATCCTAGAATTCAAATTCTTTATTTGGGTACTTTAAGCAGATATGAGATTAAAATGCGATTAATTAATTATAAATCTGGTAATTAATTAGATTGATTTTTTTTAATCGTCTGACAGCACTAATATATACACATATATGCATATAATTGTGTGAATATATATATATACATATATATACACACACTTATATTTATATAACTGTGTATATAATTGTGTATGCATATATATATACATATATATATACATATATAGAAAGAGAGGGAGATATATGTGTGTATGTATATATATGTTTATATATATACATACACACATATATATATGATCATATATATATATATATATGATCAAATGCTACCATTTGTATTTGATTTCTGTGTTTATATCATATATTAAGCTATTCTGTAAACTGTCATCCATTGCCTATAATTAAAGAAAAATATTTTCATTCAAAGAAACATGCTTTGGTTTCTTAAGGGGTCAATATGACAATGAATGTAAACGTTTTACCCTTATTGACAGAAATTCTTACTCAAGACTAAAGCACCAATAAAAACATATAAAACTAGCTGGGATTAATGACAGAGGGCTAAAGAGATGATTATTAATGATTTATTGACACTTTTAGTACAGGTAGCATTTTCTGATGGGGTAATATTGAACTATCAGAATATGCTCCCATCCTAAATAACAGATTAAAACATATAAAACTATCTGGGATTAATGACAGAGGGCTAAAGAGATGATTATTAATGATTTATTGATGCACTGAGTACGGGGAGCATTTTTTGATGGGATGCAATCGAACTTTTAGACCATGCCCTCACCCCTCTACTTCAATTTTGATAAAAAAATCAGAGGAAAACGGTAGAATGTCTCTTGCTACATGTTAGCAGGATTAGATAAACACAACAATAACGTAAGCAGCTGTAGGAAAACAAGCAGCGGAAGCAAAATCTGACAGAACACCGTCACTTACCGCACCGTGTTTTTTCAACTTTGACAGAGAATTCTTGTAAGCCAGAAGCTCCGTGACTTTGGGTTTGTACAGGACACAGATAGACACAACTGAACATTTCCTTTAAATAAGGCCCTGGGTGGGCAATAGTATCTTCTTTACGATTGACGTCTTCATCAGTTGCACTCTCCTCTTCAGTGTTATTCTTCATGCTGCTTCGATTGTGTTATTGATGCTTTTCGGTTCCAAATAGCACATTAAATATTGGGGTCTTAATAATAAACATTTGTAGTTTTTCTGAGTTGCTTTAACCTCCATGTTTGTTATATATATAAATATATTTGTGTTTCTTTTTACTGCTTTTACCCTCCTTTTATTGCCTTTTTCTTTTTCTTACTGAATGTATGATTTTATCTTTTCTTTTGGTCCTTGTGGTCTTTTTTATGTCACAGGGTTCTTGTATTGTTTGGGTTCACTTTACAAAGTTTACTTGCCAGTGTCTATTCTGTATTTTGTGATTGTCTTTAAGGGTTCTTTGATTTAAATTGAGCTTTTTTTTTATTCCCTTTACTTTTGAAGCTCTTGTGTTTTGCTGTCTGTATGTTCCTGCCTGTTTGTCAAAGCACTGTGTGAACCTCTTTTTAATAGTGCTATACAAGATATTTTTTATAAATTTATTAATTATGAGGCTAATTGACCCCAATAATTTCCACTTCATTTAGAGGTTTTGATCTTCTGAAATTCCAACACATCATGTCAGCTTTGAAACAATCACTTGAGCATTTCTGTGGCAAAGTAATCTTTTATAAACAAAGTTGATAACTCATAGCTTTGTTTTTTCCTTTCCAAAATAATCATCACATCCACCTCCTGTCCAAAGATGGCACCAGTACTCCTCCTCCGTCTTTATTTGTTCACGTCAGGATCACAAACCTGCAGTAAATCAAAGCTAATTTAAACAATATGAGACACATCCTTTTCCCTGGACAAACATCCATAAGAAGTATTTAACATAACTATTATTAGACATGAATATTTACTGAGCCAAATGTGTTATTCTTTTATAGTATGACTGTTTTCATGTTGTGCTGTAGTGAAGCTTGTTTCTGTGACTGACTTGAACTTTGCTGCTCATGTTTATGTACAGTGTCCAAGATAAAGAGAATGAATAACATTTACTGTTTATTGTTTTTGATTGATTGATAACTTTATTTTAAAATTAGGAAAAGATGGTCTTCATCTTGGCTCTCTGCTTCATCTCCCTCAGGTCTTCATCTCTGCTCTGGTCCTCCTCTGGTGTCCTCTGGTCTTCATCTCTGCTCTGGTCCTCCTCTGGTGTCCTCAGGTCTTCATCTCTGCTCTGGTCCTCCTCTGGTGTCCTCTGGTCTTAATCTCTGCTCTGGTCCTCCTCTGGTGTCCTCAGGTCTTCATCTCTGATCTGGTCCTCCTCTGGTGTCCCTAAGTCTTCATCTCTGCTCTGGTCCTGGTTTCTCTCCTCTTCCTAGAAGACAAATTTATCTGAAATACTCACCTCAGTCGTCCAGATGCTTCACAACAATGGCAGACTGGTTCCACGTCTGTGATCTTGTTCCATCCTCGTGTCCTTTTCTCTGCTCTCTCTGAAAGACAAAAGATGGACGAGAAAAGTCAAAGAGGGAAAAAAACTGGAAATAATCGAAATATTAATGAAACTTCAAATTGAAAGATGAGGTGTATACTTAGCTTTTTCAAGAGGGCTGGTTCTTCCTGAGAATGTAAACAGAATGAAGATGTTAAAACTTTGTTCAAATGATTTTAGAGAAAAATGATTCAATCATTAATCAGGTTATGATGAAAAATAAGCAAATAGATTAATATTTATCTTTTTTTTGAGAAAGTTTGCAGTGTATGCTGTCCTGGATCAAAACCACTGGCCTCATCTGGTCCTCCTCTGGTGTCCTCAGGTCTTCATCTCTGCTCTGGTCCTCCTCTGGTGTCCTCAGGTCTTCATCTCCGCTCTGGTCCTGGTTTCTCTCCTCTTCCTAGAAGACAAATTAATCTGAAATACTCACCTCAGTTGTCCATATTCTTCACAACAATGGCAGACTGGTTCCACGTCTGTGATCTTGTTCCATCCTCGTGTCCTTTTCTCTGCTCTCTCTGAAAGACAAATGAAGGACAAGAAAAGTCAAAGAGGGAAAAAAAACTGGAAATAATCGAAATATTAATGAAACTTCAAACTGAAAGATGAGGTGTATACTTAGCTTTTTCAAGAGGGCTGGTTCTTCCTGAGAATGTAAACAGAATGAAGATGTTAAAAACTTTGTTCAAATGATTTAGAGAAAAAAATAATAATCATTACTCAGGTTACGATGAAAAATAAGCAAATAGATTAATATTTATCTTTTTTTTTGAGAAAGTTTGCAGTGTATGCTGTCCTGGATCAAAACCACTGGCCTCATCTGGTCCTCCTCTGGTGTCCTCAGGTCTTCATCTCTGCTCTGGTCCTCCTCTGGTGTCCTCAGGTCTTCATCTCTGCTCTGGTCCTGGTCTCTCTCCTCTTTCTAGAAGACAAATTTATCTGAAATACTCACCTCAGTCGTCCAGATGCTTCACAACAATGGCAGACTGGTTCCACGTCTGTGATCTTGTTGCATCCTCGTGTCCTTTTTCTCTGCTCTCTCTGAAAGACAAAAGATGGACGAGAAAAGTCAAAGGAGGCAAAAAAACTGTGGAAATAACCAAATATTAATGAAACTTCAAACTTAAATATGAAGTGTATACTTAGCTTTTTAAAGAGGGTTGGTTCTTCCTGAGAATGTAAACAGAATGAAGATGTTAAAAACTTTGTTCAAATGATTTAGAGAAAAAAATAATAATCATTACTCAGGTTACGATGAAAAATAAGCAAATAGATTAATATTTATCTTTTTTTTGAGAAAGTTTGCAGTGTATGCTGTCCTGGATCAAAACCTCTGGCCTCATCTGGTCCTCCTCTGGTGTCCTCAGGTCTTCATCTCTGCTCTGGTCCTGGTTTCTCTCCTTCTCCTAGAAGACAAAACAAATGTGAGTGAAAACTACCTGCTTGTTTGAATCATTCTGTCTGTATTGCTGTAAATTGTTAAAATATAAAATGATAAAGGTCTTAGTGTAAAGAGTCTCCTCTGGTCTTCTTCTTCATCTCCTGTCGGCCTCCTCGACCTTGTCCCCTCCATCTCTCTGGTCAATCAGAGGTGATGGTCACTCTGATTCCAGTCCTGCAGCCATGGAGGTCCATCTCTCTGTAACTTTATCCAAAGTCGAGTCTGAGGCTGATGGAGCAGTGGGCGTTCACAGCTTGGACCAAAGGTCCTCACAGTCTCAGGCGTTTCCTGGCTGGAGCCTGGCTGCTGCTCTCATCATCTGGACTCCTCCTCTTCATCCCTCTAGGAGTCCGTGCATGCACAGCTGCCTGTCTGAAGAACTTGCAGAGGACGGACATCAGACAGTGGCCGTCCTCGTCGTAGGTGCTCACCTTCCAGCGATTGACCAGCACAGTGCCATCAGAGCTGTACACAGCTGAGATGACTCTGGTCACTCGTCTGTCAGAGAGCGTAACAACACTGATGTTGTTGTCTGGGTTCACCCTTAAGGAGTACAGGTCTAACCTTTCAGGGTGAACTGCAGACTGGATGGTTGGAGGAGGAGGCTCAGAGTCTGGAGGGGGCACCATCACGCCGGCTGGTTCCTGCAGTAAAGCAGAGTCGCTGTTCTCCAGCATGCCGGTCCTTCCAAATGGGGCTCTGAAGAGTGCAGCCCTGCAGACGGCCTTGATATTAATGTTGGGGTACACCCTTGACCCTGTGCAAAGGTCATAGTACAGGCTGCACATTGTCCTGCACAGGATCTTGGTGTCCCAACTGGTCAGGGGCCTGTTCCTCAGGTTGGTTGTTAAGACCTGAAGGATCATGCCTCGTCTCAGTAGGCCTGTTTGAGAGACAGCAAAAACACAAGGAAGTATCAGTCACACTGTTCAAGAATAAAAACATTTTAAGAAAGCATTCATGACTTTAAACATAGTTCACTTCACACTGATTTACTCTGAAAAGATGATTTTTATAAATATTTTTCATCAGTTGTGGATGTTGACTTGCAATCATAGCGACATATTTTTGGGTTTCTTCCATTATTTAAATAACGCTGCTTGAGTCCAGTGTATTGATTATTGTAATGCACGTGCCAAAACAACAAAAAACCTTCTTATCAATATTTTGTCACACTCCTTGGTGAAAAATTGTCCAACTGTTTATGAAAGTTAATCAATAGGTTCTTAAGTGTTAAGTAGGTTGTCCCAATACAACTTATTCACCTCGAACACAATACTGATATTGCAGCCTTGAGTATCGACCGATATCAAACCGATATCAGCAGAAATCATACATATTTTTATTACTTATTTGGAAGTATGAACTGTTAGAAAAGGCTTGATCAAGTGAGATTACTCAGAAAGACAACAGTAGTCAGCGATAGTAGGTAAGAAAAAAAAACTGACCCATGTGTTTTTAACCAAAAGCTTAAATAGATTTAATCTTTAACATAAGAATAAACTACAATAAAATAAAATAAAAACTAGAAAATCCTGAAAAGTAACCTCAATAAATTCAATAACAATAAAAACAGATATTTTTTACATTGAAAAACAACCAATGTGTTTAATGTAAAGATAAGAGTTTTTTTTATGGACTGTTTGTATCGAAGTTTTTTTGTTGGAGGTTTTAGATGCAGGCCGATATAATCCGATATTAGTTTTTTTTGCTGATATTGGACTGATATCCGATATCAATATCAGCAAAGTGTTTGAGCCTGAAACTGTGACTGATGACTGAGACTTTAGTCTTTAACATATACAGAACAAGATCAGCACAGAAATAAGATCCACTGCTTGGAGCATGGCCGTCAAAACTCCATCACAACCAAAACAATATCAAAAATCAGACTTTATTCATAATTCTGTAGACAGCAGCAAAGAATTAAGAACGTTTAATTCCCATGTTGAAATGTCAAAGTTTTTATAACAGCTTTTCATCACTTTAATCAAACACACTGACGTTGTAACATTAGATTTTTGGACATAAACCAGCATTACAGCATTATCTAATATCCCTGTGTAGATTGTGGACACATGTTACAGTAACGTTAGCTTCAGTGACCCATAATCTCTCAGTTTTCCACATTAATTTGTCTAATTTATATTCATAACTCCCTCTTAGCTCTGCACCACACTGAAGTTTGGACCCCTGATCTGACCAAAGGCGAACCCGTTGTAACGTCTCCATAGAGACCGAGCTAAGCCGGCGCCATCTTTGTCCTATACTTTCAATGTTAACCGACCGAGAAAATTCACGATTGAGTGAAGTGATTTATTTCTCGGTCAGTAAATTCAAAAGTATCACATTTTCTACCCATTTTGTCCACACTTATCATCTGTTGTAATTTACAGTCAGTTTGGAGCAGTATCTCCAACACCAATAGACCCACACCAAACTGCACACCTAATCAAAATGAAGCTAAATATTGCTCACTTTTCCACGTTTTGTCACAACTTCATCTATTTTCTGTCTCTATTTTACCAACTCACAGTAAAAATGCTCCATTGTAAAGGTAAACACACATAAAATGTGAGACTTACTGTAACCTTCGTCCAGCACTCTCTTGATGCCCACGGTCAGCAGGTGCTTCTCCCGGTGTAGTCCCGCGTCGGCCATGTCGTCCCTGTCTTTAATGGCTCCTGAAGGTCTTGTAGGTTCACAGATGTTCAACGTCGATTCTTCTCTCCTGAAAATCTCTTCAATTTCTCCTTCGATGAAAATCTCCACTTTAGGAAACTCGGATCAGCAGTCACCTCTGCAAAGGTTTTTGCGTGATTGAAACGAGCCAGGACGTGTCACCATGACAACCAGAAGTCAGCGGGAAGCTTTATTCTTTATTCTTTATTCTTTATTCTTATTCGGATCCCCATTAGCTTCCACTGTCGTGGTTGCTAATCTTCCTGGGGTCCACATAAAACATCACAACATAAACAACATACAATAATCATACAAACAAGAACTGACGCATGTCAGTGTAAATCAAAGTAACATCAATCACAAAACAGAACTGACAACAAACACAAAAAACATTGATTATTCTAATAACTCTAATTGTGTGGTCTCTCTCATTAATATATGTTTGATAGATCGTTTGAATAAGTATTTACTTTTGATTCTTTTAATATTTTCAGCTAAAAAATTCCATTGCTGAATGGCTCTATAAAAAACAGTTTTTTAAGTAATTCTGAATTTGGTTTTGGAAGTTTTAGATAACCCAAGCTTACTTGTCTAGTTTTATGATTATGATTTAGACCTGCATTTTTTAATTGTTCACTAAAGAAATCTGGCTTCCCCTCCATAATTGCATTTCTAGAAAATTTTATGATACTAGATGTTAACTTTGTCTCGACAGTTAACCATGCCAAACTGTGATGCATCCTTGCTACATTGGTTTTAAAAGAGCAATTAAGTGCTAACCTTGCAGCTCTATTTTGAGCTAATTGGAGTTTTTTTAAATCCATTTTGGCAGCAGATGACCACACAACCATACAGTACTCCAAATGAGAGAGAACCAATGCCTGCATTACCTCCTTTCTAATTGATGGTGTGATATAGGAAGAACATCTACGCGTGACGGCAATGCCCTGCCCCATTTTTACAACAATAGCATCAGTGTGATCTGACCAAGTCAAGCGCTCAACAATTGTGACCCCCAGTAACTTAATTTTATTGACTTGCTGTATTGAGATACCCTCAATAGACAGACTTAATCTGGAATCTCTAGCCAACATATCTCTAGTACCCAAAACAATGCACTTTGACTTGGACACATTCAAGACTAATTTGTTTTCTTTGACCCAGTTCCACACCAGTTGTAATTCATTTGATAACAATTCATTTAGTATGTTACATGTAGTTGCAGCACAAAACATGGTTGAATCATCCGCATACATGACCATATTGGCTTGCTCTAGAACATAGGGCATATCATTTATAAAAATGGAAAATAAAAGAGGGCCTAAACAGCTCCCCTGAGGGACCCCACATATTACATTCTTACTTGCGGATAGACTGCCATTATAAAACACTCTTTGCCTTCTCCCAGACAGATAACTATCCATCCAAGAGAGAGCCGAAGATGAAAAACCATACGCCTTCAGTTTGGACCTTAGCAGTTCATGATCGATGACATCGAACGCCGCACTGAAATCAAGCATGACTGTTCCAACCATTTTCTTATTATCCAATTCCTCTAGCCATTTATCAGTCATATGCACAATGGCAGAGCTAGTTGAGTGACCAGCCCTGTATGCATGTTGCAATTGTGTAATTAACTGATTACTTAAAAAATATTGTTGTATTTGATTAAAAACTATCCTCTCCAACATTTTGCTGAGAACCGGTAGTAGACTTATAGGCCTACTGTTAGCCCCACAAAATGCAACTTTTTTGTCTTTGGGCAGTGGTATTAGCTTAGCTTCTTTCCATAGTGAGGGAAACAAGGAGCTGGCAAGACATCTATTAAGGATATGACATATAGGAATAGATCATTCTTTAGCTGCCACCTTTAGAAATTTACCCTCCAAATTGTCAATACCTGAAGATGTATCATTAGAAATTTGCAACAGCATTTTCTCAACCATAGCGACATTAACCTGCCTAAACTCAAAAGTGCAATCTTTCTCCTTCATAATTTCTTTTTTTATTATACCAACTGACATGGAACTAGTTGATGGAGGCATGTTCTCTCTTAATTTTACTATTTTGTTGGTGAAAAAATGGTTAAAATAATTAGCAATTTCAGAACTTTTTGTAATATAAATACCATCACAGTCTACATAATTGGAACTTGAACTAAGTTTCCTACCCATGATTTCATTTAATGTTTTCCACATTTTCTTATTATCATTCTTGGCATTACTAATTTTCTGTTGATAGTATACTTTTTTTGTGTTCTTATTCAATTTAGTGACCTTATTTCTTAATTTACGATATAGTTCCCTATCCTGTAAACATCCTGACTGATTAAAGGCCTTCTTGGCATTATCTCGCTGCATCATTAGAGCCTTTAGCTCGTCATTCATCCATGGGGCACTGTTATGCTTTACACTATGTTTCCTCAAAGGGGCATGCTTGTCAACCAGTCTATTTAATTTAAACATGAATTTTTCTAGAGCAATTTCTGGGTCTTTTTCTAAACATATATCTGACCATTGCACATTACCAACGTCTGCCACAAATAGGTCTGGATTAAACCTCTTAAAAGACCTCCTGAATATTACCCTATTTCCAGCCCTGGGTATTTTAATTTTCCTTGTAATAGAAACCAAATTGTGATCACTACAACCTATGGGTGAGGATTTAGATTTTAAACAGTGCTCGGGAACATTTGTCATAATGTAGTCTATGCAGGTTGATGACTTACTACCAGCTTTATTTACAAACACTCTAGTTGGAAGGTCGACCTGCTGTGACAGGTTGCAAGCACTTATAACTGAGACCAGCTTTTTCCTTACATGGCAGTTAGAAGAGAAATAATCAATATTCAAATCACCCAATATAAGCACTTCATTATTTGAATCAGAAATTTTGTCTATCATATTACATATGTCATCTAAATATTTAATATCAGTACTTGGTGGCCTGTAACAGCAAGCTACTATTGTTGGCTTTGAGTATGGCAGGTGAATTTTCACACAGAGAGCCTCTATATTGCTCACCAACTGATCTTTGCATTCTCTAGCTGTTAGCTGGTTCTGAACATATATAGCCACACCACCTCCATATTTATTTCTATCCCTCCGAAATATAGTATAATTATTTATTCTCAACACTTCATCCTCAAATGAGGAATCCAGATGAGTCTCACACAAAGCAAGTACATTAATATTATTTGATTGTACAATTTTATCAACCTCCTGAAGCTGTGGGTTCAAGTTAAGCTAAAACTCTAAACTCGATATTAAATTAGATTATTGAAAAACATTGTTTTTTTAGGCAATTCTATCCAAATTAACTAAATTACTGTACAGGTAAATTCTACCTGAAATATTTTAATAGAATATTTAATGTAAAAATTAAAATTTGTGTTTCTACTTGTCAGAAAACAGCTTCATCCTACGATTTGCTCAGGTTGATTTTTTAAAATAAAAAGTTTAGATGTTTACAGCTCAACAGAGGACAGTAAATATTCACTCCTCCTTTTCATCAGGTGGTATAACATTTAGGCTGTAATATAAAATAGACAGAGTTAAACATTATTGTTTTATTGATGCCTTTTCTGTTTCAAATAGCACATTAAATATTTGGGTCTTAATAACAAATATCTGTAGTTTTTCTGAGTAGCTTTAACCCGTAAGTTTAATATATTTGGTCTCCTTTTTACAGCTTTTACCCTCCTTTTATTGCCCTTTTCTTTTTCTTACTGAATGTATGATTATACCTTTTATTTTGGTCCTTGTGGTCTTATTTTATGTTGCAAGGTTTTTGTATTGTTTGGGTTCACTTCACAAATTTCACCTTAGTATCTATTCTGTATTTTGTGTTTGTCTTTCAAGGTTCTTTGATTTAAATTGAGCTTTTTTATTTCCTTTACTTCTGAAGCTCTTGTGCTTTGCTGTCTGTATGTTCCTGCCTGTTTGTCAAGGCACTTTGTGAACCTGTTTTTAACAGTGCTATACAAGACTTTTATATAAATTTATTATTAATTATGAAGCTGATTAACCCCAATAATTTCTTAATAACAAATATCTGTAGTTTTTCTGAGTAGCTTTTTTATTGCCTTTTCTTTTTCTTACTGAATGTATGATTTAATCTTTTATTTTCATCCTTGTTTTTTATGTTGCAGGGTTCTTGTATTGTTTGGATTCACATCACAAGTTTCACTTGCCAGTGTCTACTCTGTATTTGTCTTTAAGGGTTCTTTGATTTAAATTGAGCTTTTTGAGTTTTCTTTTTTTTTTTTTATTTCCTTTCGTGCTGAAGCTCTTGTGCTTTGCTGTCTGTATGTTACTGCGTGTTTGTCAAAGCACTTGGTAACTGTTTTTAACAGTGCTACAAGTTATTTTTAACTTTATTTAAAAAAAGAAACTTTCATTTTATTACACTGCACTTGTCAGGATACCATAGCCTGTCAAATGCTGTGTAATATCGCCTCCTGCCACTAGTTGGGGCTGTAGCTGTGACCTTTGTTACTGTCATCTGGTCAAGTATTGCACTATGACAGGGTTCAATTTCTAACTATAGACTGTAAAAGAAATCAGCAAAGCCATGTCATAGGAGTCTTTGGATGCTGTTGATGCTTTGCTTAAACAGAAGTAGGACAAGAAGGAGGCCCTGAGGGACACCATTCTGAAATACTTTAAAGGACCCCAGAAAGACTAGCAGCCATTAAATGGGCAGCTAATGGGGATCCTAAAAAATAAATAAAATACATTTTGAGATCATTAACAAAGAGAGTGGCTTGGTTAATAGTTATTTTGTTCCTTTCATGCATTAATTATTAAATCACAAAGGATTTTTCTTATGTTTGTTTTTACTTTCAGTCAAGTTAAAAATCATGTTAATTTTTTCGATGTTATATTCTGAGGGAGTGATGTGTCTGTCCACTTCACCATGCATCAATGGTATAAATAGTAATTTAGTGGAACTTAATAAAAATCCACAAACAAGTCTTGACAAACATTTATTAAGAGTAAATAAAAGAAGCCAAATCTGGAGTATATGTATTATTGCTGTGAATAAAAATATTCACTTGTGAATTACACCAAATTTAGATTAAAAAATACAAAATAATGTAAAATCGGAATACAGGCACAACACCGAATTAGCCTGCTGTCAGCTATTTTGAATTTGTGATGTCATACCTCAATATGATAAAAACGTGCAAAGATATTTTTTTTATAAAACTGAAGACAAGTGTTTGAGAATTTACCACCTGGTAGTTGGACATGGTGCTGCAGCCTTAAGGGTATAAAATTTATTCTAAATATCTGTCTACTGTAGTGGACACCATTCAGTAGTGTAGTGGGTTATTTAACATAACACAGGGCTGCATGCAGCGAGGTGAGGCTGCAGACACCCTCACATTTCTGCTTATATCAGCGAGGCCATCACAACTCCAGAATTTTAAACTCTGATATGACTCCATCTTCAGGTTTTGATCTTCTGAAGTTCCAACACATCATTTCAGCTTTGAAACAATCACAAGAGCATTTCTGTAGCTCCATAATCTTTTATAAACAAAGTTGATAACTCAAAGCTTTTTTTCCATTCCAAAATAATCATCACATCCACCTCCTGTCCAAAGATGGCAACAGTACTCCTCCTCCATCTTTATTTGTTCACGTCAGGATCACAAACCTGCAGTAAATCAAAGCTAATTTAAACAATATGAGACACATCCTTTGGAAAAACATCCATAAGAAGTATTTAACATAACCATTATTAGACATGAATATTTACTGAGTCAAATGTGTTATTCTTTTATAGTATGGCTGTTTTCATGTTGTGCTGTAGTGAAGCTTGTTTCTGTGACTGACTTGAACTTTGCTGCTCATGTTTATCTACAGTGTCCAAGATAAAGAGAATGAATAACATTTACTGTTTATTGTTTTTGATTGATAACTTTATTTTAAACATAAGAAAAGATGGTCTTCATCTTTGCTCTCTGCTTCATCTGCCTCAGGTCTTCATCTCTGCTCTGGTCCTCCTCTGGTGTCCTCAGGTCTTCATCTTTGATCTGGTCCTCCTCTGGTGTCCTCAGGTCTTCATCTCTGATCTGGTCCTCCTCTGGTGTCCTCAGGTCTTCATCTCTGCTCTGGTCCTGGTTTCTCTCCTCTTTCTAGAAGACAAATTAATCTGAAATACTCACCTCAGTTGTCCATATTCTTCACAACAATGGCAGACTGGTTCCACGTCTGTGATCTTGTTTCATCCTCGTGTCCTTTTCTCTGCTCTCTCTGAAAGACAAATAATGGACAAGAAAAGTCAAAGAGAGAAAAATACTGTGGAAATAACCAAATATGAATGAAACTTCAAACTTAAATATGAAGTGTATACTTAGCTTTTTCAAGAGGGCTGGTTCTTCCTGAGAATGTAAACAGAATGAAGATGTTAAAAACTTTGTTCAAATGATTTAGAGAAAAAAATAATAATCATTACTCAGGTAACAATGACAAATAAGCAAATAAATTAATATTTATCTTTTTTTTGGAGAAAGTTTGCAGTGTATGCTGTCCTGGATCAAAACCTCTGGTCTCATCTGGTCCTCCTCTGGTGTCCTCAGGTCTTCATCTCTGCTCTGGTCCTCCTCTGGTGTCCTCAGGTCTTCATCTCTGCTCTGGTCCTCCTCTGGTGTCCTCAGGTCTTCATCTCTACTCTGGTCCTGGTTTCTCTCCTTCTCCTAGAAGACAAAATAGATGTGAGTGAAAACTACCTGCTTGTTTGAATCATTCTGTCTGTATTGCTGTAAATTGTTAAAATATAAAATGATAAAGGTCTTAGTGTAAAGAGTCTCCTCTGGTCTTCTTCTTCATCTCCTGTCAGCCTCCTCGACCTTGTCCCCTCCATCTCTCTGGTCAATCAGAGGTGATGGTCACTCTGATTCCAGTCCTGCAGCCATGGAGGTCCATCTCTCTGTAACTCAAAGTCGAGTCTGAGGCTGATGGAGCAGTGGGCGTTCACAGCTTGGACCAAAAGCTCTCACAGTCTCAGGCGTTTCCTGGCTGGAGCCTGGCTGCTGCTCTCATCATCTGGACTCCTCCTCTTCATCCCTCTAGGAGTCCGTGCATGCACAGCTGCCTGTCTGAAGAACTTGCAGAGGACGGACATCAGACAGTGGCCGTCCTCGTCGTAGGTGCTCACCTTCCAGCGATTGACCAGCACAGTGCCATCAGAGCTGTACACAGCTGAGATGACTCTGGTCACTCGTCTGTCAGAGAGCGTAACAACACTGATGTTGTTGTCTGGGTTCACCCTTAAGGAGTACAGGTCTAACCTTTCAGGGTGAACTGCAGACTGGATGGTTGGAGGAGGAGGCTCAGAGTCTGGAGGGGGCACCATCACGCCGGCTGGTTCCTGCAGTAAAGCAGAGTCGCTGTTCTCCAGCATGCCGGTCCTTCCAAATGGGGCTCTGAAGAGTGCAGCCCTGCAGACGGCCTTGATATTAATGTTGGGGTACACCCTTGACCCTGTGCAAAGGTCATAGTACAGGCTGCACATTGTCCTGCACAGGATCTTGGTGTCCCAACTGTTCAGGGGCCTGTTCCTCAGGTTGGTTGTTAAGACCTGAAGGATCATGCCTCGTCTCAGTAGGCCTGTTAGAGAGACAGCAAAAACACAAGGAAGTATCAGTCACACTGTTCAAGAATAAAAACATTTTAAGAAAGCATTCATGACTTTAAACATAGTTCACTTCACACTGATTTACTCTGAAAAGATGATTTTTATAAATATTTTTCATCAGTTGTGGGTGTTGACTTGCAATCATAGCGACATATTTTTGGGTTTCTTCCATTATTTAAATAACGCTGCTTGAGTCCACTGTATTGATTATTGTAATGCACGTGCCAGAACAACAACAAACCTTCTTATCAATATTTTGTCACACTCCTTGGTGAAAAATTGTCCAACTGTTTATGAAAGTTAATCAATAGGTTCTTAAGTGTTAAGTAGGTTGTCCCAATACAACTTATTCACCTCGAACACAATACTGATATTGCAGCCTTGAGTATCGACCGATATCAAACCGATATCAGCAGAAATCATACATATTTTTATTACTTATTTTGAAGTATGAACTGTTAGAAAAGGCTTGATCAAGTGAGATTACTCAGAAAGACAACAGTAGTCAGCGATAGTAGGTAAGAAAAAAAAAACTGACCCATGTGTTTTTTAACCAATAGATTAACCTTAAACATATGAAAAAAATTAATTAACATTAATAAAAAAAATTGGAGGACCCTGAAAAGTAACTTCAATAAATCCAATAAAAAAACATGTATTTTAAAACTATAAAATTACCACCATGTCTAATTCAAACATAAGCATATTCTACAACTGAAATAAAAATAAATTAGAATGGACTGTTTGTATAGAAGTTTTTATATCCGAGGTTTTAGATGCAGGCTGAAATAATCCGGTATTTGTTTTTTTGCTGATATTGGACCAATATCCGATACCAATATCGGATTGGGACACACCTAGTTTTATGTAGGAATAAAAAAATCCTTTAAATCAACATAAGATCCCCAGCAAAGTGTTTGAGCCTGAAACTGTGACTGATGACTGAGACTTTAGTCTTTAACATATACAGAACAAGATCAGCACAGAAATAAGATCCACTGCTTTGAGCATGGCCGTCAAAACTCCATCACAACCAAAACAATATCAAAAATCAGACTTTATTCATAATTCTGTAGACAGCAGCAAAGAATTAAGAACATTTAATTCCCATGTTGAAATGTCAAAGTTTTTATAACAGCTTTTCATCACTTTAATCAAACACACTGATGTTGTAACATTAGATTTTTGGACATAAACCAGCATTACAGCATTATCTAATATCCCTGTGTAGATTGTGGACACATGTTACAGTAACGTTAGCTTCAGTGACCCATAATCTCTCAGTTTTCCACATTAATTTGTCTAATTTATATTCATAACTCCCTCTTAGCTCTGCGCCACACTGAAGTTTGGACCCCTGATCTGACCAAAGGCGAACCCGTTGTAACGTCTCCATAGAGACCGAGCTGAGCCGGCGCCATCTTTGTCCTATACTTTCAATGTTAACCGACCGAGAAAATTCACGATTGATTAAAGTGATTTATTTCTCGGTCAGTAAATTCAAAAGTATCACATTTTCTACCCATTTTGTCCACACTTATCATCTGTTGTAATTTACAGTCAGTTTGGAGCAGTATCTCCAACACCAATAGACCCACACCAAACTGCACACCTAATGAAAATGAAGCTAAATATTGCTCACTTTTCCACGTTTTGTCACAACTTCATCTATTATCTGTCTCTATTTTACCAGCTCACAGTAAAAATGCTCCATGTCGTCCCTCTCTTTAAAGAGGACATATCATGCTTATTTCTCCTTTTCACTAGGCCAGACTAGGATGCCTGTAAAGCATTTCTGCCCTCAGTACAAGTCATTTAGTTCCTTCATTGCCCCACAATAGCGTTCTCAAAATCCTCATTTTAGGCCATTATCAAGCTCTCGTTGAAACACTCGGTCTCAAGAATGACCTAAAGTTACCTTGCAACGTCACAGCCCTTTGTGGTCTGATTGGTCAGGTCTATCGGGGGTAGAGCCAGCCTGTCCTTCTTCTTCTACTGTATTTTCCGGCAGGCTCAAAGCAGCGAGCATGTATTGAGTCCCCCTACAGGCCAAAGCTGGTAATGAGTGAATGTGAGCTAGGGACCTACATACCCCTGCTGGTGGATGTGTTCCTCAGTGACGGTTTTGTGGCTAACGGACATCACAGAGGAGGAAGTGTTTTATCACATTACTCCAATAAAAAGAAAGGTACCTCGTGTCGTCACGACGTTTGAAATCTCGCAATGACCTATTTTCAGAGGCATCAAATCTCGCTCTAGGATATCAGAAAAAATACAATATCTCATTTTTTGAAAATTAAAGGGGTGTAAGGTCTTGTTTTCAAATTTATTATATTATATGTAAGTATTAAATCATGCATCAGCATGATATGTCTCCTTTAATGGCTCCTGAAGGTCTTGTAGATTCACAGATGTTCAACGTCGATTCTTCTCTCCTGAAAATCTCTTCAATTTCTCCTTTGATCAAAATCTAATCTTTGAGAAACTCGGATCAGCAGTCACCTCTGCAAAGGTTTTAGCGTGATTGAAACAGTCAGGACGTGTCACCATGACAACCAGAGGTCAGCGGGAAGCTGCGGGTTCAAGTTAAGCTAAAACATTAAACTCGATACAAAATTAGATTAATCAAATGCATTGTTTTTGGGCGATTTTATTAAAATTAACTGCTTTGCTGTACAGGTAATTTCTACCTGAAATATTTTAATAAAATATTTTATGTGAAAATTAGAATGCGTGTTTCTACTTGTCAGAAAATAGCTTGAGCTTTATGTATTTTTCTAGCTGATGTTTGTGCTTTCTCTAGAAGTAGCAAAAATTAACGTTATTCAACCACTAATTCTAACAACGAACAACATGTTCCCATTGAATTTCTAAAATAACTAAAGTAGCCTGTTATGGTAGTGGTTTATTCTAGGCGCTGCCCCTCGAGCGCCCTCATGTGGCTTGGGAGACTTGTGGTTTTCAACTGTTTAATAAATGGTTGCAAGCATCACAGCGAGAGGGGTCTGGCTGCAGACCTGCACTGACAGGACCCTACGTTGCAGACGTGCAATGAGAGGACCCGACGTCACGTTACGCCGACGTCACGTTACGTTTCCTGCACTGACAGGACCCTACGTTGCAGACTTGCACTGAGTAGACCATAGACCATAGACTGTAAAAAACATGGACGCCATGACACTGGGCTCAAATTGAAGCCTCCACGTAAACTGCTCCCCCTGGTGACTGGCTGCAGTATAGGTCAAATCTCCGTCTCCCCCATTCATCTGGACGGGCCGAAGTGAAACTTCAAAAAATTAATACACTTCGTAGAAATATTTCTCCCATCCGTATGCTGTGGTGATATGAAAGTATTATTGGGCTGCGTGTTTTCCAAGTCCTCTTTTTCTGAAAAGTTTATTTTTATTAGTTATTAGAGTTTAAAATGACCGCGGTTTACGGCAGCTTCAATGATTGTGTACGGCGATGCTGAGTTGTGATGCCACCGCCATTTACAGCTGCGTCCGGATTATGGCCCAAATTCTCTACTGGTTGCACAATGGCGGCGCCCTGACGGAAGATATTCTGGCTTCAAATCCGTTCCATGGTAGAAGGCGGAGCCACGCTATCCAGTTCTTATGATACATCCATGGTAATACTTCAGTAGTCTGCTTACGGTGATCACTTTGGGTGTTAACCACACACTGGGGCATCTGGAAAAAAAAACGTAACGTGACGTCGGAGGTCTGCAACGTAGGGTCCTGTCAGTGCAGGAAACGTAACGTGATGTCGGCGTAACGTGACGTCGGGTCCTCTCAGTGCAGGTCTGCAGGTCTGCAGCCAGACTGTCTTGATCACAGCACAGAGCAGTCTCGGTCTCGTGGATTAAACATAACCGACACTTGTAAATAACAAGACATAGCCTGCCGTAGTAGGGGGGGCGTGCCAAGATGGCCGAGTGAGTGGAAGCTTTCTGCCGAGCTCTGCAAAAAATACCTCTGAAAAACGGTAAAAAAGGAAGTTGTACTTTCCAAGTCGGCAAACACCCTCTCACTTTTTTCAACAATATTCAACAGCTCAAGACAGGTGGCTTAATGTCGACTCAGAAAGATAGAAAAAGACCTTCAGTTAACGCCAAACAGAGGCTAACGTTAGCAAATCCTGCTAACGCGGGCAACGTGTTGATTGACAACTGCCACGATTATATCAGTCCCTCCGTGGCCCTCCCAGTCCCCGACGACGACGGCATGGATGACTTTCCACCTCTTCCCATCACCCCCAGCAAGTCTCCGGCCCCAAAAAAGGTGATGCTTTCTCACAACAACCCGGACCAAGTTAATCAAAAAGACATTATTGCTACTCTCTCTGCACTGATAAATACGAGGTCTGACAGCATTGAGAACATGGTAAGTGCCAATGCACTAAAAATTGAGGGTCTTAAAAAGACAGTTGACTTTGTTTGTGAAGAAGTCAAAGATATTAAAGGGAAAGTGTGTACGCTTGAGAAAAAAACAGCAACTGAGGAAAAAAGAGTGGACATGTGCCAGCAAAGGATCTATGAGCTAGAAAGATATTCAAGGAGATGGAACCTTAGACTCTACGGAGTTGCAGAAGATGAAAAGGATCCACGGAAGAAAATTACTGAAATATGTCAAGCTATTCTCCCAGAGCAAAAAAACAGGTTGCCTGACACCATCGACACCGTGCATCGCCTTGGCCCTAAGCGGCCAAATGTAAACAAACCCAGAGGCATCATCATTCAGTTCACCTCGCGATTCAGCAGGGATTCTGTATGGAAAGCTGCAAAATCCTCTTCCTACATGATGAACAACGGCCTGAAGTTCGCGGAGGATCTTTCGAAAGAGGACAGGGAGCGACGGAGCAAACTGTGGCCCACCATAAAAAAAGCACGGGAGGATGGCAAAACGGCCTACTTCATCGGAGGTCGTGGCTTTGTCAATGGAACAGAAATATTTCTCTCTACTTAAAGAATTGTGTTCCGGTGCTTCGGACAATTTTCTGGGCCTTTTGGCTAGGGCTATTCAGGAATGCTGTAACCTAGGTTGGCTGTTTGCTCTTTAAGACATAGTTTACCGTTGAATCTCATATTAATGTTGCAGAGCTCGGTCCCCTTATGATACTCTCTTACTAAGTGTTCAGAGACTATTTTTTTTATTTTCTCATTAGTTCTTGTTATACTTAATTGACTATGTCATTATCTTTTGTTTCTCTGAATGCCAGGGGTTTAAGACAAAACTGTTAACGCAAAGCATTATTTTTATTTGCCAAACATTTTAATACTGACTTTTGCTTCTTTCAAGAGAGCCATTCTACATCTGAAGAGAATAAGTTTTGGAAATCACAATGGGGTAATGATATCTGGTTTTCTCATGGCACAAATCTCTCTGCCGGAGTCAGCACACTAAAAAACTCATTTAATGGAACAGTGTTACATTCTGATTGTGACTCTTTGGGTCACTATATTTGCTTAGTGCTTAAATACCTTAATATTATTTTTATTACTGTCAACATTTATGGATATAACACAAAGCCTGAAAACGACAAACTTTTTAATTCCTTAGAAAGACGACTTGATTTTTGGTTATCTAAATACCCAAACTCTGTTCTTTTAATCGGTGGTGACTTCAATATTACCTTAGATAATGCAGTTGATAGATGGCCCCCAGGACAGCCCTCCTCCATCAACTTGAACCTTAAATTTTTGATGCAGAAATTTGGTCTTGTAGATGTATGGAGAGAAAAATTTCCAGATGAAAAAGCTTTCTCATGGAGCAACAGGACAGGCTCAAGACAGTCTCGCATTGATTTTTGGTTAATATCCAGTTTTGTTGAGAATGCTAAAATTACTACTAATTTCCTTGCCACACCCTTAACTGATCATAGAGCAATTTATCTTAACATCCAGCTTTCCACCTCAGATAATATATCACATAGATCTTCCTACTGGAAACTGAACAATTCATTATTAGAGTATAAATTAGTTAAAACAGAAATCAGTAATCTGATCTCACATTTTTGGAATAAGGCTAGAGGAGAGAACCTGTACAGCACCAACTGGGAATTGTTTAAGTTTGAAGCTGGTAAATTTTTAAGAAGATATGGGTCCCTTGTATTGAAATCTAAAAGAGCAGAAGAAGAAGAGGTTATATCTAAAATAACTTATTTTTACCAAAAAAGCCCTGATGAGATTTCTGAAGAAGACAGATTATACTTTTTAGATCTTCAGAAAAATTTGGATGACCTTTATCGACGCAAGGCGGAAGGAGCTTTTATTAGATCAAGAAAAAGGTGGCTAGAAGAGGGAGAACAAAATTCAGCTTATTTTTTTAGACTTGAAAAGCTACGTGCCAAAACTAATTCAATCCATCAACTGAATATTAATGGAGTCTTAAGTGACAATGCTAAATTAATTTCCAAACACTGCTGTAACTTTTACAGTAATCTATACACTTCTAATTATAATGAACAGGATGCCGCTATTTTCTTAAACTCAATTAAAGAATTAAAAACGCTTGACATTGTGGATAAAGACTATTGTGATGCACCTCTTACTGTAGAAGAAGTGTCAGATGCCATTGCTGCCCTTAAAAATAATAAATCTCCCGGCACTGATGGTCTAACCTCAGAATTTTATAAATCTTTCTCAATGCAGCTAGCCCCTTTTCTCTTACAGGTTTTCTTAGAAAGTATAGAGAAAAATGCTCTTCCGCCTAGCCTCACACAAGGTCTTATAACACTGATTCCTAAGGCAAAAAAAGATGTATTGCTTCTTGATAATTGGAGACCTATTTCTTTACTCAACAATGACTACAAAATTATTGCTCAGATTTTTGCCAAAAGAATTAAAGAGGTCTTGGATACAATAATAGACGAGTCCCAATCAGGTTTTATGAGAAATAGGCATATATCTAATAACATTAGGCTTGTTTTTGACATTCTTGACTATTCTGACTTAATTTCTGAGGAATCTTTTATTCTCTTTCTTGATTTTTACAAGGCCTTCGATACGATCGAACACCCGTTCATCTTTCACTCCTTAAAGAAATTAGGCTTTGGTGACTTTTTCTGTTCAGCTATCAAGACTCTCTATGCCAATGGCAATAGTTCCATTAAGATGAAATGCGGCACAACCCCAAGATTTAATTTGAAACGTGGCATTCGCCAGGGATGCCCTATTTCGCCCTATCTTTTTTTACTCTGTACTCAAATTCTCACAACTCATATTACTAACAGTGCTGTGCAAGGAATCTCTATAGCTGGTAAAGATGTAACCATTAGCCAACTTGCAGATGATACAACTCTTTTCTTAAAGAATGCCAGTCAAGTTCCTGTTGCTCTCCATGTAATAAATCACTTCTCTAAGGCCTCTGGCTTGTGCCTTAACTTACATAAATGTGAGCTTTTAGCTGTGAAAAACAAAAATAAAGTTAATTCTATTGATAACATTCCTGTCAAAGAAGAAGTTACATATCTAGGTATCTTAATATCTAAAGATCAAAACTTGAGATGTAGTCTGAACTTTGACCCAATCATTAAAAAAACCAAAAATAGATTGAATCAATGGTTACAGAGGGATTTGTCCCTGAAAGGCAGAGTTCTTATTACCAAAGCTGAAGGAATTTCTCGGCTCACATATGTAGCTCTTTCCATTCATCTTGACAATCAAACAATTAAAAATATAGATCGCTTACTTTTTGATTTTATTTGGAAAAATCGCACACACTATATAAAGAAAAGCGTTGTCATGAATGACTACGAACATGGGGGCCTTAATTTTCTTGACTTTGCCACTCTTAATAATACCTTTAAAATCAATTGGGCTCGACACTTCCTAAAAAATCCTGTTTCTATTTGGAATTTCATACCTCATCACATCTTTTCTCGCTTTGGTGGTTTGAAATTTATTTTGAGTTGCAATTATAATGTAGATAAACTTCCTGTGAAACTCTCAGCTTTCCATAGGCAGGTTTTTTTATCTTGGTCTCTAATCTACAAACATAACTTCTCACCTCACAAATACATTATTTGGAATAATAGAGACATCCTATTTAAGAATAAGTCCTTTTTTTTGGAGAGATGGGTCCAGAACAATGTTATCTTGGTCAGTCAGCTGTTTAATGAAGAGGGATTCTTATTTTCCTATAGAGAATTTTTAGCTACCTATACTTTTCCAGTCACTCCTAAGGAATTTGCCACAGTATTCGATGCTATCCCTTCAGGTACCTTAATGCTCTTTAGGAATCTTTCTAATCTCTCACTCCCTTCAATCTCTTTGCCTGACCCAACTGATTCTCCTATTGGTAAGATTTGTTTTTCACCTCGTTCTCGTAATAATAACAGGCATTTACGTGCTTTATTTCAGAAAGATGCTGTTTCTGTTTCACATGTTATATCATACTGGAATCGTTTTGTATATGACATTGACTGGAACAAGGTTTGGATGATCCCACATAAATACCTCATCACTAATAAGGTAAAGGAAGTTTCTTTCAGAATTATTCATAGATACTATCCTGCCAAGCACTACATGGCAAAATTCAAAAGAGACATAAATACGGACTGCTCTTTCTGTGAGGCCCACCCAGAGACTGTGTTGCATCTTTTTTGGCATTGTTCACATACCAAGAAACTTTGGAAGGACTTCAGCAGATTTATTATTGACTATATTCACAAGGACTTTACTTTGTCATGGGAAAATGTTTTATTTTGTTTTTATCAAAGGCCAAAGAAAGAAGAAAAAGTTTTTTTCCTTATAAATTTACTAATTATTCTGGCAAAATTTTTCATTCATAAATGCAAATACAGTAATAAGAAACCCAACTTTATTTTCTTTCTCAAAGATGTGGAACATTACATACAACTTTTGGGAAAATCTGACAACAAAAAAGCTTTAAAAACCTTGAATATTTGCTCTTTCCTAAATGTTTTCACTTATAATTTATAGTATATGGCTTTACCCCTGGATGTATTCCATATTTTCTCTGTCTTTTTGTATACTGTTCTTGTATACTTGTTGAACGATAAAGCGTATTAAAAAAAAAAAAAAAAAAAGTAGCCTGCCGTAGTCGTTTTCGACCTCTGACGTACAACATGTCAAACAAGCTGGTACCTGACACTGCATACAATGCTAAGCTAACGTAACATTATGTCATTGATTCAATTTAGCGCCGTCACTTACCGCACCGTGTTTTTTCAACTTTGACAGAGAATTCTTGTAAGCCAGAAGCTCCGTGACTTTGGGTTTGTACAGGACACAGATCATTCGCATGGAATCGTTCTTGGAGCCGACACAACTGAACATTTCCTTTAAATAAGGCCGTGGGTGGGCAATAGTTTCTTCTTTAGGCTTGACGTCTTCATCAGTTGCACTCTCCTCTTCAGTGTTATTCTTCATGCTGCTTCCCCGACCCCGAGTGGTTTGGTACAACACTCCCAATGAATCTGTCGCTCGAAAAACAACTACGGCAGTGCGCTTACCGCCGACAGCCATCTGTGTTCTGTGTATCCGGGTTTATGACCAATGGAATTGCATCACATTGGCAGAGAGCCAATCACAAGCTGGGATGTTGCAGAGCGCGAGTAACGCTTTACATTTGGCGGAGCCCGGAACAGCTGCCGGGGCTGTTTTTTCCCCCGAGATTATTTTGACCGTTTTCATACATTAAAAAAAGTTAAAAGGCTTTCTAAAGTAACGAACAAGTCTGTTTTGAAATTGTAACGGGTAGAAAGTACAGATACTTGAGTAAAAATGAAACAAGTTTGAGTAAAAAGTCGTCTAAAAATAAATAGGCCTACTCAGGAAAGTAGATACCGAAAAAAGTACTTGAAGTACTTGTACTTCGCTTTCTTCCCATCTCTGGCTTCATTGGATATGCTCTGGCTGATTTTTAAATAAAAAGTTTAGATGTTTACAGCTCCACAAAGCAAAGTAAATATTCACACATCCTTTTCATCAGGTAGTATAACACTAAGGATATGATAGAAATAGACACTGTTAAACATTATTGTGTTATTGATGCTTTTTTCGGTTCCAAATAGCACATTAAATATTGGGGTCTTAATAATAAACATTTGTAGTTTTTCTAAAGTAATCTTTTATAAACAAAGTTGATAACTCATAGCTTTGTTTTTTCCTTTCCAAAATAATCATCACATCCACCTCCTGTCCAAAGATGGCACCAGTACTCCTCCTCCATCTTTATTTGTTCACGTCAGGATCACAAACCTGCAGTAAATCAAAGCTAATCTAAAGAATATGAGACACATCCTTTTCCCTGGACAAACATCCATAAGAAGTATTTAACATAACTATTATTAGACATGAATATTTACTGAGCCAAATGTGTTATTCTTTTATAGTATGGCTGTTTTCATGTTGTGCTGTAGTGAAGCTTGTTTCTGTGACTGACTTGAACTTTGCTGCTCATGTTTATGTACAGTGTCCAAGATAAAGAGAATGAATAACATTTACTGTTTATTGTTTTTGATTGATAACTTTATTTTAAACATAAGAAAAGATGGTCTTCATCTTGGCTCTCTGCTTCATCTGCCTCTGGTCTTCATCACTGCTCTGGTCCTCAGGTCTGCATCCAGGTCTTCATCTCTGCTCTGGTCCTCCTCTGGTGTCCTCAGGTCTTCATCTCTGCTCTGGTCCTCCTCTGGTGTCCTCAAGTCTTCATCTCTGCTCTGGTCCTGGTTTCTCTCCTCTTCCTAGAAGACAAATTTATCTGAAATACTCACCTCAGTTGTCCATATTCTTCACAACAATGGCAGACTGGTTCCACGTCTGTGATCTTGTTCCATCCTCGTGTCCTTTTCTCTGCTCTCTCTGAAAGACAAAAGATGGACAAGAAAAGTCAAAGAGGGAAAAAAACTGGAAATAATCGAAATATTAATGAAACTTCAAATTGAAAGATGAGGTGTATACTTAGCTTTTTCAAGAGGGCTGGTTCTTCCTGAGAATGTAAACAGAATGAAGATGTTAAAACTTTGTTCAAATGATTTTAGAGAAAAATGATTCAATCATTAATCAGGTTATGATGAAAAATAAGCAAATAAATTAATATTTATCTTTTTTTTGGAGAAAGTTTGCAGTGTATGCTGTCCTGGATCAAAACCTCTGGCCTCATCTGGTCCTCCTCTGGTCCTCCTCTGGTGTCCTCAGGTCTTCATCTCTGCTCTGGTCCTGGTTTCTCTCCTCTTCCTAGAAGACAAATTTATCTGAAATACTCACCTCAGTTGTCCATATTCTTCACAACAATGGCAGACTGGTTCCACGTCTGTGATCTTGTTCCATCCTCGTGTCCTTTTCTCTGCTCTCTCTGAAAGACAAAAGATGGACAAGAAAAGTCAAAGAGGGAAAAAAAACTGGAAATAATCGAAATATTAATGAAACTTCAAACTGAAAGATGAGGTGTATACTTAGCTTTTTCAAGAGGGCTGGTTCTTCCTGAGAATGTAAACAGAATGAAGATGTTAAAACTTTGTTCAAATGATTTAGAGAAAAAAATAATAATCAGGTTATGATGAAAAATAAGCAAATAGATTAATATTTATCTTTTTTTTTTGAGAAAGTTTGCAGTGTATGCTGTCCTGGATCAAAACCTCTGGCCTCATCTGGTCCTCCTCTGGTGTCCTCAGGTCTTCATCTCTGCTCTGGTCCTGGTCTCTCTCCTCTTTCTAGAAGACAAATTAATCTGAAATACTCACCTCAGTCGTCCAGATGCTTCACAACAATGGCAGACTGGTTCCACGTCTGTGATCTTGTTCCATCCTCGTGTCCTTTTCTCTGCTCTCTCTGAAAGACAAAAGATGGACGAGAAAAGTCAAAGGAGGCAAAAAAACTGTGGAAATAACCAAATATTAATGAAACTTCAAACTGAAATATGAAGTGTATACTTAGCTTTTTCAAGAGGGCTGGTTCTTCCTGAGAATGTAAACAGAATGAAGATGTTAAAAACTTTGTTCAAATGATTTAGAGAAAAAAATAATAATCATTACTCAGGTTATGATGAAAAATAAGCAAATAAATTAATATTTATCTTTTTTTTGGAGAAAGTTTGCAGTGTATGCTGTCCTGGATCAAAACCTCTGGCCTCATCTGGTCCTCCTCTGGTGTCCTCAGGTCTTCATCTCTGCTCCGTGCGTGCACAGCTGCCTGTCTGAAGAACTTGCAGCACCTTCCAGCGATTGACCAGCACAGTGCCATCAGAGCTGTACACAGCTGAGATGACTCTGGTCACTGCCTGTCAGAGAGCGTAATAACACTGATGTTGTTGTCTGGGTTCACCCTTAAGGAGTACAGGTCTAACCTTTCAGGGTGAACTGCAGACTGGATGGTTGGAGGAGGAGGCTCAGAGTCTGGAGGGGGCACCATCACGCCGGCTGGTTCCTGCAGTAAAGCAGAGTCGCTGTTCTCCAGCATGCCGGTCCTTCCAAATGGGGCTCTGAAGAGTGCAGCCCTGCAGACGGCCTTGATATTAATGTTGGGGTACACCCTTGACCCTGTGCAAAGGTCATAGTACAGGCTGCACATTGTCCTGCACAGGATCTTGGTGTCCCAACTGGTCAGGGGCCTGTTCCTCAGGTTGGTTGTTAAGACCTGAAGGATCATGCCTCGTCTCAGTAGGCCTGTTTGAGAGACAGCAAAAACACAAGGAAGTATCAGTCACACTGTTCAAGAATAAAAACATTTTAAGAAAGCATTCATGACTTTAAACATAGTTCACTTCACACTGATTTACTCTGAAAAGATGATTTTTATAAATATTTTTCATCAGTTGTGGATGTTGACTTGCAATCATAGCGACATATTTTTGGGTTTCTTCCATTATTTAAATAATGCTGCTTGAGTCCAGTGTATTGATTATTGTAATGCACGTGCCAAAACAACAACAAACCTTCTTATCAATATTTTGTCACACTCCTTGGTGAAAAATTGTCCAACTGTTTATGAAAGTTAATCAATAGGTTCTTAAGTGTTAAGTAGGGTTGTCCCAATACAACTTATTCACCTCCAACACAATACTGATATTGCAGCCTTGAGTATCGACCGATATCAAACCGATATCAGCAGGAATCATACATATTTTTATTACTTATTTTGAAGTATGAACTGTTAGAAAAGGCTTGATCAAGTGAGATTACTCAGAAAGACAACAGTAGTCAGCGATAGTAGGTAAGAAAAAAAAACTGACCCATGTGTTTTTAACCAAAAGCTTAAATAGATTTAATCTTTAACATAAGAATAAACTACAATAAAATAAAATAAAAACTAGAAAATCCTGAAAAGTAACCTCAATAAATTCAATAACAATAAAAACATATATTTTTTACATTGAAAACAACCAATGTGTTTAATGTAAAGATAAGAGTTATTTTTATGGACTGTTTGTATCGAAGTTTTTTTGTTGGAGGTTTTAGATGCAGGCCGATATAATCCGATATTAGTTTTTTTTGCTGATATTGGACTGATATCCGATATCAATATCAGCAAAGTGTTTGAGCCTGAAACTGTGACTGATGACTGAGACTTTAGCCTTTAACATATACAGAACAAGATCAGCACAGAAATAAGATCCACTGCTTGGAGCATGGCCGTCAAAACTCCATCACAACCAAAACAATATCAAAAATCAGACTTTATTCGTAATTCTGTAGACAGCAGCAAAGAATTAAGAACATTTAATTCCCATGTTGAAATGTCAAAGTTTTTATAACAGCTTTTCATCACTTTAATCAAACACACTGACGTTGTAACATTAGATTTTTGGACATAAACCAGCATTACAGCATTATCTAATATCCCTGTGTAGATTGTGGACACATGTTACAGTAACGTTAGCTTCAGTGACCCATAATCTCTCAGTTTTCCACATTAATTTGTCTAATTTATATTCATAACTCCCTCTTAGCTCTGCGCCACACTGAAGTTTGGACCCCTGATCTGACCAAAGGCGAACCCGTTGTAACGTCTCCATAGAGACCGAGCTGAGCCGGCGCCATCTTTGTCCTATACTTTCAATGTTAACCGACCGAGAAAATTCACGATTGATTAAAGTGATTTATTTCTCGGTCAGTAAATTCAAAAGTATCACATTTTCTACCCATTTTGTCCACACTTATCATCTGTTGTAATTTACAGTCAGTTTGGAGCAGTATCTCCAACACCAATAGACCCACACCAAACTGCACACCTAATCAAAATGAAGCTAAATATTGCTCACTTTTCCATGTTTTGTCACAACTTCATCTAGTTTCTGTCTCTATTTTACCAAGTCACAGTAAAAATGCTCCATTGTAAAGGTAAACACACATAAAATGTGAGACTTACTGTAACCTTCGTCCAGCACTCTCTTGATGCCCACGGTCAGCAGGTGCTTCTCCCGGTGTAGTCCCGCGTCGGCCATGTCGTCCCTGTCTTTAATGGCTCCTGAAGGTCTTGTAGGTTCACAGATGTTCAACGTCGATTCTTCTCTCCTGAAAATCTCTTCAATTTCTCCTTCGATGAAAATCTCCACTTTAAGAAACTCGGATCAGCAGTCACCTCTGCAAAGGTTTTTGCGTGATTGAAACGAGCCAGGACGTGTCACCATGACAACCAGAAGTCAGCGGGAAGCTTTATTCTTTATTCTTTATTCTTATTCGGATCCCCATTAGCTTCCACTGTCGTGGTTGCTAATCTTCCTGGGGTCCACATAAAACATCACAACATAAACAACATACATTAATCATACAAACAAGAACTGACTCATGTCAGTGTAAATCAAAGTAACATCAATCACAAAACAGAACTGACAACAAACACAAAAAACATTGATTATTCTAATAACTCTAATTGTGTGGTCTCTCTCATTAATATATGTTTGATAGATCGTTTGAATAAGTATTTACTTTTGATTCTTTTAATATTTTCAGCTAAAAAATCCCATTGCTGAATGGCTCTATAAAAAACAGTTTTTTTTAAGTAATTCTGAATTTGGTTTTGGAAGTTTTAGATAACCCAAGCTTACTTGTCTAGTTTTATGATTATTATTTAGACCTGCATTTTTTAATTGTTCACTAAGGAAATCTGGCTTCCCCTCCATAATTGCATTTCTAGAAAATTTTATGATACTAGATGTTAACTTTGTCTCCACAGTTAACCATGCCAAACTGTGATGCATCCTTGCTACATTGGTTTTAAAAGAGCAATTAAGTACTAACCTTGCAGCTCTATTTTGAGCTAATTGGAGTTTTTTTAAATCCATTTTGGCAGCAGATGACCACACAACCATACAGTACTCCAAATGAGAGAACCAATGCCTGCATTACCTCCTTTCTAATTGATGGTGTGATATAGGAAGAACATCTACGTGTGACGGCAATGCCCTGCCCCATTTTTACAACAATAGCATCAATGTGATCTGACCAAGTCAAGCGCTCAACAATTGTGACCCCCAGTAACTTAATTTTATTGACTTGCTGTATTGAGATACCCTCAATAGACAGACTTAATGTGGAATCTCTAGCCAACATATCTCTAGTACCCAAAACAATGCACTTTGACTTGGACACATTCAAGACTAATTTGTTTTCTTTGACCCAGTTCCACACCAATTGTAATTCATTTGATAACAATTCATTTAGTATGTTACATGTAGTTGCAGCACAAAACATGGTTGAATCATCCGCATACATGACCATATTGGCTTGCTCTAGAACATAGGGCATATCATTTATAAAAATGGAAAATAAAAGAGGGCCTAAACAGCTCCCCTGAGGGACCCCACATATTACATTCTTACTTGCAGATAGACTGCCATTATAAAACACTCTTTGCCTTCTCCCAGACAGATAACTATCCATCCAAGAGAGAGCCGAAGATGAAAAACCATACGCCTTCAGTTTGGACCTTAGCAGTTCATGATCGATGATGGACCGCCGCACTGAAATCAAGCATGACTGTTCCAACCATTTTCTTATTATCCAATTCCTCTAGCCATTTATCAGTCATATGCACAATGGCAGAGCTAGTTGAGTGACCAGCCCTGTATGCATGTTGCAATTGTGTAATTAACTGATTACTTAAAAAATAGTGTTGTATTTGATTAAAAACTATCCTCTCCAACATTTTGCTGAGAACCGGTAGTAGACTTATAGGCCTACTGTTAGCCCCACAAAATGCAACTTTTTTGTCTTTGGGCAGTGGTATTAGCTTAGCTTCTTTCCATAGTGAGGGAAACAAGGAGCTGGCAAGACATCTATTAAGGATATGACATATAGGAATAGATCATTCTTTAGCTGCCACCTTTAGAAATTTACCCTCCAAATTGTCAATACCTGAAGATGTATCATTAGAAATGTGCAACAGCATTTTCTCAACCATAGCGACATTAACCTGCCTAAACTCAAAAGTGCAATCTTTCTCCTTCATAATTTCTTTTTTTATTATACCAACTGACATGGAACTAGTTGATGGAGGCATGTTCTATCTTAACTTTACTATTTTGTTGGTGAAAAAATGGTTAAAATAATTAGCAATTTCAGAACTTTTTGTAATATAAATACCATCACAGTCTACATAATTGGAACTTGAAATAAGTTTCCTACCCATGATTTCATTTAATGTTTTCCACATTTTCTTATTATCATTCTTGGCATTACTCATTTTCTGTTGATAGTATACTTTTTTTGTGTTCTTATTCAATTTAGTGACCTTATTTCTTAATTTACGATATAGTTCCCTATCCTGTAAACATCCTGACTGATTAAAGGCCTTCTTGGCATTATCTCGCTGCATCATTAGAGCCTTTAGCTCGTCATTCATCCATGGGGCACTGTTATGCTTTACACTATGTTTCCTCAAAGGGGCATGCTTGTCAACCAGTCTATTTAATTTAAACATGAATTTTTCTAGAGCAATTTCTGGGTCTTTTTCTAAACATATATCTGACCATTGCACATTACCAACGTCTGCCACAAATAGGTCTGGATTAAACCTCTTAAAAGACCTCCTGAATATTACCCTATTTCCAGCCCTGGGTATTTTAATTTTCCTTGTAATAGAAACCAAATTGTGATCACTACAACCTATGGGTGAGGATTTAGATTTTAAACAGTGCTCGGGAACATTTGTCATAATGTAGTCTATGCAGGTTGATGACTTACTACCAGCTTTATTTACAAACACTCTAGTTGGAAGGTCGACCTGCTGTGACAGGTTGCAAGCACTTATAACTGAGACGAGCTTTTTCCTTAAATGGCAGTTAGAAGAGAAATAATCAATATTCAAATCACCCAATATAAACACTTCATTATTTGAATCAGAAATTTTGTCTATCATATTACATATGTCATCTAAATATTTAATATCAGTACTTGGTGGCCTGTAACAGCAAGCTACTATTGTTGGCTTTGAGTATGGCAGGTGAATTTTCACACAGAGAGCCTCTATATTGCTCACCAACTGATCTTTGCATTCTCTAGCTGTTAGCTGGTTCTGAACATATATAGCCACACCACCTCCATATTTATTTCTATCCCTCCGAAATATAGTATAATTATTTATTCTCAACACTTCATCCTCAAATGAGGAATCCAGATGAGTCTCACACAAAGCAAGTACATTAATATTATTTGATTGTACAATTTTATCAACCTCCTGAAGCTGCGGGTTCAAGTTAAGCTAAAACTCTAAACTCGATATTAAATTAGATTATTGAAAAACATTGTTTTTTTTAGGCAATTCTATCCAAATTAACTAAATTACTGTACAGGTAAATTCTACCTGAAATATTTTAATAGAATATTTAATGTAAAAATTAAAATTTGTGTTTCTACTTGTCAGAAAACAGCTTCATCCTACGATTTGCTCAGGTTGATTTTTTAAAATAAAAAGTTTAGATGTTTACAGCTCAACAGAGGACAGTAAATATTCACTCCTCCTTTTCATCAGGTGGTATAACATTTAGGCTGTAATATAAAATAGACAGAGTTAAACATTATTGTTTTATTGATGCCTTTTCTGTTTCAAATAGCACATTAAATATTTGGGTCTTAATAACAAATATCTGTAGTTTTTCTGAGTAGCTTTAACCCGTAAGTTTAATATATTTGGTCTCCTTTTTACAGCTTTTACCCTCCTTTTATTGCCTTTTCTTTTTCTTACTGAATGTATGATTATACCTTTTATTTTGGTCCTTGTGGTCTTATTTTATGTTGCAAGGTTTTTGTATTGTTTGGGTTCACTTCACAAATTTCACCTTAGTATCTATTCTGTATTTTGTGTTTGTCTTTCAAGGTTCTTTGATTTAAATTGAGCTTTTTTTTATCTCTTTTACTTTTGAAGCTCTTGTGCTTTGCTGTCTGTATGTTCCTGCCTGTTTGTCAAAGCACTTTGTGAACCTGTTTTTAACAGTGCTATACAAGACTTTTATATAAATTTATTATTAATTATGAAGCTGATTAACCCCAATAATTTCTTAATAACAAATATCTGTATTTTTTCTGAGTAGCTTTTTTATTGCCTTTTCTTTTTCTTACTGAGTGTATGATTTTATCTTTTATTTTCATCCTTGTTTATGTTGCAGGGTTCTTGTATTGTTTGGATTCACTCACATCACAAGTTTCACTTGCCAGTGTCTACTCTGTATTTGTCTTTAAGGGTTCTTTGATTTAAATTGAGCTTTTTGAGTTTTTTTTTTAATTTCCTTTCGTGCTGAAGCTCTTGTGCTTTGCTGTCTGTATGTTACTGCGTGTTTGTCAAAGCACTTGGTAACTGTTTTTAACAGTGCTACAAGTTGTTATTTTTAACTTTATTAAAAAAAAAAAGAACTGTTTCATTTTATTACACTGCACTTGTCAGGATACCATAGCCTGTCAAATGCTGTGTAATATCGCCTCCTGCCACTAGTTGGGGCTGTAGCTGTGACCTTTGTTACTGTCATCTGGTCAAGTATTGCACTATGACAGGGTTCAATTTCTAACTATAGACTGTAAAAGAAATCAGCAAAGCCATGTCATAGGAGTCTTTGGATGCTGTTGATGCTTTGCTTAAACAGAAGTAGGACAAGAAGGAGGCCCTGAGGGACACCATTCTGAAATACTTTAAAGGACCCCAGAAAGACTAGCAGCCATTAAATGGGCAGCTAATGGGAATCCTAAAAAATAAATAAAATACATTTTGAGATCATTAACAAAGAGAGTGGCTTGGTTAATAGTTATTTTGTTCCTTTCATGCATTAATTATTAAATCACAAAGGATTTTTCTTATGTTTGTTTTTACTTTCAGTCAAGTTAAAAATCATGTTAATTTTTTCAATGTTATATTCTGAGGGAGTGATGTGTCTGTCCACTTCACCATGCATCAATGGTATAAATAGTAATTTAGTGGAACTTAATAAAAGTCCACAAACAAGTCTTGACAAACATTTATTAAGAGTAAATAAAAGAAGCCAAATCTGGAGTATATGTATTATTGCTGTGAATAAAAATATTCACTTGTGAATTACACCAAAATTAGATTAAAAAATACAAAATAATGTAAAATCTGAATACAGGCACAACATCGATTTAGCCTGCTGTCAGCTATTTTGAATTTGTGATGTAATATCTCAATATGATAAAAACGTGCAAAGATATTTTTTTTATAAAACTGAAGACAAGTGTTTGAGAATTTACCACCTGGTAGTTGGACATGGTGCTGCAGCCTTAAGGGGATAAAATTTATTCTAAATATCTGTCTACTGTAGTGGACACCATTCATGAAAGGGTTATTTAACATAACACAGGGCTGCTGATTTAAGTTTTTAGGTGGATATAGCAGCACCCATGATATAAAATTGTTTTTTCTGTTTGCAGGATTTAACCCTGTGTGGTATGACACTGTTTCACCATCCACTCTCCTGAGCTGGCCATGGTGAGAGTTTTGGTGAAAGACTACAACAAGCTGCTGAAAAGGACTTTGTGAGGAAGGATACTCTCCCTCTGAGCTGCATGCAGCGAGGTGAGGCTGCAGACACCCTCACATTTCTGCTTATATCAGCGAGGCCATCACAACTCCAGAATTTTAAACTCTGATATGACTCCATTTTCAGGTTTTGATCTTCTGAAATTCCAACACATCATTTCAGCTTTGAAACAATCATTTGAGCATTTCTGTAGCTCAGTAATCTTTTATAAACAAAGTTGATAACTCATAGCTTTGTTTTTTCCTTTCCAAAATAATCATCACATCCACCTCCTGTCCAAAGATGGCACCAGTACTCCTCCTCCGTCTTTATTTGTTCACGTCAGGATCACAAACCTGCAGTAAATCAAAGCTAATTTAAACAATATGAGACACATCATTTGGACAAGCATCCATAATAAGTATTTAACATAACTATTATTAGACATGAATATTTACTGAGCCAAATGTGTTATTCTTTTATAGTATGGCTGTTTTCATGTTGTGCTGTAGTGAAGCTTGTTTCTGTGACTGACTTGAACTTTGCTGCTCATGTTTATGTACAGTGTCCAAGGTAAAGGGAATAAATAACATTTACTGTTTATTGTTTTTAATTGATTGATAACTTTATTTTAAACATAAGAAAAGATGAAAAGAGAAAATTTAAAATACTAATAACAAAGGGAGGAAACTGCAATACAAACCATAAAAAAGGTAAATGTTGTCTGAAAAGGAGCAGGAAGAAGTGAAAACTTATGTATATCCAAACCCCTCTCCAATAATTGTTCGCATATGAAGTCTCCAATTCATTCAAATATAGCATTTTATTAGTTTATTATTTACCTTTGTCTTTGTCTGATAAATACCAGCTAGCTGTAAATTATATGAAGTGAGTTATGATCCAGAACCTGTGCTACCATATTCATTTATGCCTTTTTGACAGTTTGTCCCAACCTCATACCAAAAACGACACATTTATTATTTGTTACTTTCTTTGCAGCTGACCATAATTTTTGGTCAACATGACAAACTCTGTAATTGTTGTACCAATTTTAACTTTGGTGTACATGCACAAAATACTGCAAATAAACCCATCTTGTTAAGTATTTTTTTCTGCATCAATTTCTCAAACCACTTCATTTCAAAACTACTGAATATTTAAGTCAGGGTTTTTAACCTTTAAATGCCATTTTCAATGTTTCAATCAAACATTTATGTATATATATATAGAGAGAGAGAGTGATGAGGGTTTTGTCCAATAGTCGCAGCAACATGGATTTCATTGCATTATTTTTATGTGGTGATTTATGTGGAGAGTGAAAATTTTGCACCCACTTGGGACCCTTGAGCCAAAGTAGACATGCATTAACAAATCTAAAACCATCATCAATCAATATTTTCAGCTTTTTGGCATAAATCTCTCAAACCACCTCTCTTTGCACCGAGAGCAGGAGTGTCGTCAGTCCTGGGGTTAGCTGCACAATTATAACAGGAGCTGTGCTGCTGATATTAGGATGATTATCATAAGAACATGGCTGCACATCTTGAACACAACTTATGGAGCTTTTTAATGTGAAATCACATATTGCAGCCTATTAAAAGACAAAGTGGGTGGAATCAGACCTTTAAAGGATAAGTTCGGTTTCTACAGCTTTCACATTGTTTATAGAATGAAGTAGAACAATATACTCACCCAGAAGGCTTTCCTGATACAAACAGTGCTTCATAGATCCAAAATCGAGCGGCGGACATCCGTATAATGGTAGCACACGGGGCATGTATAGCGCCGCTCCTAAAACTGCATTAATCGTCCAAAAACTCATTAGTTTCTTCAATATTTCATCATGGTCCGCTCGGGCAACTCCTCCACGACAGTCCTGTGTCACTCCAGACATGTTTTTGTGACTGTGCTGACCTCTGAACTGAAGACTTTGTTTATGTTTGCCTCCGCGCATGCGCAGTACGGCTCAATGTTTCAGGGGAAGACTGCCGGCTACACAACGACTTCCTTCTTCCAGTTTTGTGCAAAATTGACGAATATCTATTGGATGAAGATGTTGTGGAGGAGAACTTTGAATATGATGGGTGTCCTTCCAGTTTCGAGCCAGAGTTTACAGATGAGGAGCTCATCGAAAGGAGGATGCGGAGGTAAAGAGAAGAACAGCTGGCTAGGGAGCAGTCTTCAGTTCAGAGGTTAGCATAGCCACAAAGACATGTCTGGAGCGACACAGACTGTAATGGAGGAGTAGCGTGAGCGGACCATGATGAAATATAGGTGAAACTGATGAGTTTTTGGATGATTAATGCAGTTTTAGGAGCGGCGCTATACATGCCCCGTGTGCTACCATTATACGGATGTCCGCCACTCGATTTTGGATCTAAATATCTCCTGAAGCACTGTTTGGATCAGGAAAGCCTTCTGGGTGAGTATATTGTTCTACTTCATTCTATAAACAATGTGAAAGCTGTAGAAACCAAACTTATCCTTTAAATACAAACCTTTAAAAACAAAGAATGTAGATAATCTGCTTAAACTGAGAACTGATTCTGAATTAACTTGTGACCCTGAAAAGGACATTTACACAAAGTTAAAACATACACTTGGCATTTCATTATCGCTCACCCCGTTGGCCAAAGAGTCAGAAGGTTTAAAAAATCCAGTCAAATGAGAAATGTCTGATGCAGCAACAACACAACAGGCACATTCTGAAAAGACAGAAGCTACAACAGGGTCAATAAAGGAGACGGAGCAGTGTGCATTCTCTCTGGATTTTATTCTTTAGGAAGAGTTCTGTTTGGAATTACAAAATGCACTGGTAGAAATAGCGGTGAGACAGGTTGAGAGTGAGACAGATCAGAGTGAGAGAGAGAGAGAGAGTTAGAGAGAGAGAGTTTTAGAAGGAGTGAGTGGGCGATCGAGGGCTCCGAGGCAGTCGTAGACGGGGATACCATCACGACGGCTTGCTGCAGCCCCCGACCCCCACAGAGAGGAGAATACACCATCGTCTGAACTGTACTTTCTTTTCTTAGTTTCTTTTTTAGTCGTTAAAAACAGTTCTTTTTTTGTGGTGTCCTGAACATGGTCGTGTTGTGCCTCAACCCCATGTAACAGAAGAAATCAAACGAGACTCACCAAAGTCTCTTCCTCATCTTTAGACTTTTTTTTTTTAGTTTTTGACCTTTTTTGTTCTCAAAAATAGAAGGAAAAAGAAAACGTTGCTTTTTAAAAACATCTATCTATTTATATATCTTTTTTTATTCCTCTGAATTCATTAATCTGCTTTTTCTTTTATGTCCTGAAGATGACTGTTAACCCACGGTGTGGCATGCACATAGCACATGCATTTCTGGAACTAGATATTTTTTCCTTTTTTTAATCTTTTGTACTTAAAAAAACTTTTTTTTTTCTCAGTAGCGGCTTTACATTGCTTTTTGAAGACTTTGTGTGGTTAATCAGCGTGTTAGTGGATCTCACTGCAGCATTGACACAAAGATGGACGGTGAATGTTTCGGGACGTTTGCCGGTTTCATTCAGGGATTTCTGACATCAAACACTCACATTCATGCCACGTTTTCACACACGCACAAACACGCCAAGAAGGTTTTTTTTTTAAAAATGTCTGGAGACAAAGATTAGAAAGCAAAGCAAGCAGTGAATCAAACGCATAAAAATCGATCAGAAACACACTCACCCTCCAACAGGCACCTACACGCACGCACTCACACAAACCAAGAGCTACATACCAAGTGTGCTTTCTGATTTAAAGTGTAGTGATGTGAAAAAATACTCGTCTGTGACATTCCACTGAGGTTGGAAAGACACTAATAGGCAGTTTTTTTTCTTTTCTATTTTTCGGTGCATTCTCTGGTCAACATGTGATGGGCCTCGAGTTTAAAGAAATCAAAAATATCAAATCAGAGGATCAACGTTGGGGCTGACAGTGGTGTGCGTTAGTGACCAGTGTTAGTTTGAGGCACACAGAGATACACACAGAGAGAAATCAAAGATATTTAGGAGTGATACACACAACAAAGATGTTGACAGGAGGAGAAAGAGACCCAGACGTCACTTCTCCAACCAATCAAGGTGCTCAACGAGAGTGAGATAAACTGTTTTCTTGGTGCTGTGATCCCCTAAAATCTTTATGCAGCAGGCAAAGCCGAGGTCAGACGACAGGTAATAAGCATGGTAACAGCCCAGCAGTGCAGCCACGGCACCTTTTTATGTATTTTGGTGTCAAAGTAAACAACAAACAAAGCTCTTGACCTCCTGACAGAAAGTCTAACAGAGTCGATTTTCCTGTCCTTAACGTGCTGTGTCATGTCAGTCATTTGTTTCCATACGGTTAAGACAAAATTAATCTGTAACTTAAATTTAAGTGGCCTAATGTCCTTGTCTCTTCATACAAGCATTGAGTAAGGATCCATTCATAGGTAGAGGTATTTGTTTGTGGTTTTTCCATCAGTAACCACAAACCTCCTTCCTTCTTACTCTGCTAAAAAGTTAGCCAAAAACAAAAATACCTACTTGGAAAAAGTAGAAAACGTCACAGCTTTGTTTAACTTGCACATACTCTACTCTTTACCTAAGAGAAACATGCAGTTCACACTATTCCACCAAACACCTGCTTCTTTTACTGTTTTTGTTGTTGACTTGTGGGTCAAAACCCCGATTGGCTACTGCAGAATGTCTCGACCATTTTGGGCCAATTGAGGTGCAAACATATTCGAGAAAAAGCAGAATTATTATTGCAATATGTAGGAGTTTTAGATTCACATTGAAATTTTTGGTTTGGCAGTTTTAAGAAGTTACATGCTCAAATGTCTGTTAAAGTCTAGTTTCAGTCAAGCTAACAGTATTTGACTTTTCTAACTATTTGCTAAAGCAGAAGCAGTGACCTCCTTTAATGCATTTCTTCTAAGTATAATTCATGAAATATGCAGGTCATTTTTTTCAAATGTTGTTGACATTAAATGTCTATCTATCTATCTATCTATCTATCTATCTATCTATCTATCTATCTATCTATTCATTCTATGGGATATAGGAAAACATTTTTGAGCTCTGACAACTCTCCAGCCTCTATGAGGTTTTAATACAACAGAGTGAAATAAGAGAAAAGTTTGAGTCAAATACTGGATGCACTTCAGCAGCCTGCTGCGTAACTGTTGTTAGCATTAACATTAGCATCAGGCGAGGCAGGTCAATGTGTGCCTTGGGAATTTGTGCAAATACAGTATGTGTCATCGATATCAGTGATCAACTACTAATGAATGATTTTTGAGTTACTCTGAATAAAAATATTTGATAGCTCTGATAAACATTTAGTGAGAGCTACAGCTGTATGACATACAGGCATTGGCATTTGCAGAAAAATAAATATTTAAAAAGATGCTGTAGCATTCATGATTTTATTTTGTGTGGATTAGAATGTGAAGTGCCTTGGAAATATGGTTTGGTTTTAGGTAAACCTGTGGGTTAGTCAATAATTCATCATCATCTAAAATTCATAGATATGACTATCTATCTACCTATCTTTATTTATCTACTTTTAAAACTACTATAATAACTTTTCACTATTGCACGATGATTGTGATTGATAGTAGAATATCATGAATAATCTAAAATAATCTGTAAATATTAAAGAACATTTTTTATTCTCTATAAGTAATTTTATTTGAATAAAGCATCTTTTTAAATAAAATATATAGAAATAAATAAATGTAAATTTAATATCTTGCATAATTTATTTTATGCTTTGTCAATATAGTTTTTCACAACTTTCATGCCAATAAAGCATCTTGAATTGGTTTATAGATACAGATTTTGATCATGTTTAATGAATCTCTAGATTCTGCTGACAGTTGCAAACACATTAAGTTCTGTTAAAAATGTTTTCACTCCCACTGCGGTGTCATCACTGAGTTTCTGCACTTCAGACTCTCCTAACAGTGAACAGAGATGACAAGGCTTTCTGGACTTGTATCAAAAAATGTAGATCTGAAATATTTATCAGTTATGTGATTTTATTTTTACCTGACAAGAGACATTATTATGAGCTCATCTGTGTTTTTACCTGTTGTTCTGGATGTCAATGAATTTAGCTAAACTGAACTTTGGCTGCTGTGGTCACTCATGACCCTCTTCTCGTACAGTTTTTTTAAGATGTTGTGTCACAAACAGTCCCCACAGGTCCTTAAAAATCAGTAAAATTTTACGGTTGTTTGATATCTTAAGTTTGATCATGATAGAACTATGTACCTGTTGAAAGCTGGAAACAGAAAGTCATCAGTGAGTCCATGAATCTTAGAAACTCAGAGCAAAGGGACAGTGTTCAAGTCTTGAAGAGACAAACTATTCTGATCAAAACTTTCCACTGAACCAGCTTATAATTCAGTTTATTTTGTACTTCAATCACAGAGTGTTTGACGGCCTTAAGCTGACATTCAAGGACCTGTAGATTTCTTCATTTGTACACTGGCTTCTATTTTTATAAGATGTGACTTAGGGGCTGTTTACATGGAAACTCCTGTATAAGACGCAAAGATTCTTCCTTTGTGTTTTCAAATTCTTCTGCGTTCAGATGACAACGCTGGAGACGAGTTAATCCCCTGTAAATCCACTGCAGTGTGCATGCCGGTTCAGTAGATGGCGGTGTAGGTCTGCAGAAAGGCAGTGCTGCTACCACACACGAACGAAGAAGAAAAACTTTCACAAACAACAATGGCGAATAGACGCACAGAGTCGCAGAGTTTCTTTTATGGACAACACATCAGTTCGGACAACAAATCTGTCTGGATAGATTTGTCTGGATAACAAAGCGAGCACGGTAAAAACGCTCACACTTTACTTGGCGGACGGCCGAAGCTGTTGTTGTTCCTGGTACGCGCGAACAGCCTTCATGTGAAAGAGTACTGCGCATGCGGCAGTTTCACCCTGAAACGCTCTGATACAGGTTTACACGGAGCTGAATGGAGAGCGGATTCAAATCTTTCCACTCATTTTCAAAAGTTTGTGATTTAGATGGAAATGCAATGCGCTCCATCTAAACGCAAGGCCAAAACGCAACAAAAAGGTATCAGATTTGACCGTTTTCGGCGCCATGTAAACGGCCCTTAGTGAGAATATACAAACAGAGTAAATTACAGTAGTTACAGTTTGTTTGCTGTGGTCTAGCCTGCTGGGCATCATTGTCATGACACTTATTTTAGCTCTATAGTCGTCTATCTGACTCAGTCACCATCGTAACAAACAAAAAGATCATGTCGTCTGACCTCGGCAGAGAGGAAATTATGTAAAAATTCAGGAGGCCTGTTTTTGACATATGGCACTACCACAAGGTCCTGATTGGTGGTGGAACTCTGCTTCAGCATCTGCAGGAGGGAAGACTTTCCCTTTTTCACATGGCCTGTATTCTGTTTAATCTATCACAAGAAAAGGTGATGAAGTCTTAAGTCTCCTTTGTGACGTCCTGGCTCATGCATTCCCTCCTGCAGACTCAGTCTCCCATAATGCATCTGTGAGTTAGAGCTCCACCTCCAGGTTGGAGAAATGATCATCTGAGCTCCAAAATAGCACAGAACAGAATATTTCACCGATCATGAAGAATCTGTCTCACAAACATCTTTTCATCATTAGGGCCCGTAACAGTGAAAACAAAGATGAAGAGTTTCTCTCCTTCCTGCGCCTCTCTTTTGGTCTCTTTCTCTCTGATGTCTCTGTTTTAACCCCCCAGACCCTGGAAGACTTTGAGATGTGTCTGATTTGTTGGACCCAATAAGGACGTGGAGTCCTTTAACCACTTTACCCTGCTTCCCAGTGTTTCATTGTTCAGAGTTTCGCTTTAGTTATAAAAAAAGTTACTTTCACAAAAATCTGTGCAATTCGAGCTGAATCAGTGGCAGGCATCTGGCACGGCACACACAGACAAGCAGGCAAAAAGTAATCATTCTGTTCCTTCTAGAAAGAGATAAATGAAAGGCCGATCCTCTCTGTCGCTTGATTTGGGTGTTTGTGAACGCACAGAGAGAGGAATGTCGTACAGAGGAGAGAGAAAGAGAAACAGAAGAGAGAGAAACCCTCAAAGACCACAAGAGAAATGACCAAGTAAAGTTTCCCCCCGCATACAGTAGATTCTCATTGTTGCTATTATTATTATTTTTTTGTATCATTCATGCAGGATTCAACAGGGTGTACAACTCCGCAAGTCTAAAAACCGAAGCTGTGTGGGGTGCAACAGAAGATTCAAGCTTCATGTTTTGAAGAAGAAGAAGAGGAGGAGGAGGAGGAGGAAGAAGAAGCAGGAGTAGAAGAAGAAATACTGCAGAAAACAGTTACTGGTTTGTATTTTTTTTTCTGAAACCCATCTTTTTTTGTTTTTCTTCTCCCCGTGGTCGTCAGTCGAGGCTTGGTGACATTGTTTCTTGGAGGGGGGTGTTTTCTGGTGTCAGGGGGGTGATCATCCCCCAAACACACCCATCCAGTCTCCTGGATTCTGACCGAGGGACTTGTCAACCCCGCTTCCCAACTCTCCCACCCACGTGGCCGTCTCACCTCATACAGGCGGCGGCTCATTGTTAGTTTTTTATTTAAAAACACAGATGATAAAACTCATCAAAATTCACCTGGTGGCTGGGAGGGTTGGTTTGATTCTTTTTGAAGCTGACTCCGCTGAAGTCAGCTTCAAGAGGCAAGAAAAGAAAACAGTGGTCGCTCTTATTTCTGACTGTAAATTGTCTTTTGTCGAGTCGCAACTCTTGACATCTTGTAAGTGGCTGTAGCTCTTTGCCAGAGGCGTAATTTAAGACACACAAAGACTCTCGTCCATCAGCCCTCCTGCTTGCATCCTTAAGAACTCTGCTTTGAGGTTTGTCTTATTTGGCATCAGAGATGAATGCAACAATGCACGCAGATCATGGAGGTGGTTTGTCCTCGCGTAACACCACCTCTCCCTCCAGATCCTGCCTCAGCATTTTTATCTCACCCCTTCATCCCGATATCGGTCCGTCATGAAGCCCGACGTTACCAGGATGTGCCACGCAGAAGAAGAGAGGAAAAACTGAACAGAGAAGAACAAAAGATTCATGGTTTCTCTTGGCAGTCAGGGTTCAACTCAGAGCTTCCCATCTTATTTTTGTCCATCAATCATTCCTATTTAAGCCCCGCCCCCATCCCCAGAGGCTAGCACCAGTCATCAGCCTCAGCCTCGCCGTAGGGTTCATGCAGGCCCTTGCGAGGGCCCCTGGGATGCCCAGCTGGAGGGGGGACCTTGTGAGGTCCAGTATGTGGAGGTCCGTGCAGATGTGTGGAAGGCGATGAAGAGCGGTAGCCATTGGGGAGGCGGCGCTGGGCGGCGGGCTGTATCTGGCCTTGCACAGGCCCGGTGAGGGCGGTCGTGGGCGGGGGCGCGTGGTGGACAGTCCTCGGTGAGGTGCGACTGGGCTGTTGGTGGGGTGGGGGATGAGGGTGAGGGTTGTTTACAGGATGCGGCTGAGGGGGAGGGAGGGGATGGGGGTTGTGGGGTTGAGGGGGAGGCGGCAGTGGGTGGTTGACCAGGGCGTGTGGGTGGGGGTTTCCACCCTGCATGGGGTTCTGCTCGTAGGCAGGCGGTTCATGGTGGGGCTCGTAGTCCTGGTAGTCCTGGTTGTAGAAACACGCGTCCCCCTCCATGGAGCCGCCTCCCCCTGTGTCTCCCCAGCGAGGGGGAGGATGATGACCCGGGCGTGGTCCATGATGGGCCATTGGGTGGCCGGTAGGGGGCGGACCTTGGCCTTGGGGAGGCTCAGGAGAAAAGTGGCGTGGGACGGGGGCTGGTGGTCGTCCCTGTGGTCCCCCAGGCGGTGTGGGCATTGCCTTACGGACCACAGGGGAGTAGGTCACATGGGGCCGGGGGGTCGCGGGAGTCTGAGGCAATTGTCTTCGACCTCGACGTGGCGTACTGGTCCCCGAGGTCGAGGGGACGGGACTTCCGCTGACCGAACTACTGCCCTACACGAAAAGTGAAATAAAGCAAATAAAAAAACGAACCACAGATTCAAGGACAGAACATGTAGAGTAAAGGAGAGGATGGGAGAGATGGAGCGGTCAAATGATAAGAGAGGCAGCAAGTCCAGAAAGAAAAGACAGGGACAGGAAGCACAGCAACAACAAGAGCAGAAGCACCAATCAGAATGTGCGTGAAGTGAAAGGCAGTGATGAGGCATCAGAAAGAAACAGAGTGGAGGACGAAAAAAGATGCAGCACCACCGATGGAGAAGCAACATGTTACGCAGAGGAAAGGAAAGAAAAGACGACAGGAGAAAAAAAGGGTAAAGGGTTGATTTCAGGAGCAACAAATGTGGTACAGGGTCAATATGGACACGAAAATCAGTCAGAGGAGCTCTTTTCTTACAGAGCCGTGTGGACAAAAGCTCACTCTAAAACTTCATTATAGTCCAAGCTCAAAAATTTAGATGGAGATAAAGAATCTTTTCCCAATTCATCTTCCTTTGCAGGACTTTTTTAAAATGTAAATGTAATCCAATGAATTTCCTGCAAAGGTTTGAATCTGAGAATGGATAACAGTGAGGGGCAGTGAGGGGGTCTTTGCATCAACATCTGAAGGTCTTAAACATTCAGGGAGGGCAGGGAACGGCAAAGGTCAGGAACTCAAATATACACTCATATGTATATTTGTTTGTTGAAACAGAGATTTAAAACATTATTTCATTTTACAAACAAATCCATCACATAATTCAACCAACAGATATGAAGATTGTGTGCATGTGGTTTGTCGTTATCTGCTCCTAATTGTGGAAGGTGGAAACCTCAGTGAGGGCACATACCCTACATAACATAGAGAAGATGGTCGCTGAAAAGAGTACAGGTCTCAGTCCTGGGTGCTTTTACTGTGAAATACTGTTAGGCTTCTGGACCCTGCAGCACCCCTTTGTGATGCTGCTTGTACTGACAGAGACTTAAAGGTGCTATGAGGAGAACCTATTACCGGCGACATAAAGACTCTGCTACCCATGAGCACGCACGGCGACTGTCGTAATGCTGCGTTCAAGTAACCTCGGAACTGGGAGTGACATCTTCTCCGACTTATCGGCGTTCCAGTTGAAGTCGGAAAAAAACATGCCGATCTACCAGGCTATTGTTAGCTGTTGTTAGCACGCCTGCGTTGTTGTTCACAAATATCAGATGAAGAATGTGATTATCACTATGGCAGCATTTGTGTAAATTTAAGTCTAACAATACTATGTATACAGCTGATCTAGAGCGACACACCCCAGTCGGCAGTGCAAATAAATTTATTACATACAAAGCTAAATAAGCTGTCTTCACGCATCCATCTTCCATTGGCATCTCAGGGGTGGCGAGCGTTTCACCGAGTTCCCAGTAGGCGACTTTTGGCGCCCCAGTTGCAGTTTCCTCGACACTCGAGTTGAAAATATTGAACTTCTAACTACAACAGTTGCGCAGCAGCCAATCAGCGATGACATTCCCCCGGCGCCATTGATTTGATGGCGTGTGGCGCTCCGCGGCTCCTGCTCCGCTCAAGCCCCTCTCTAACATGGAGGAGAGGCTTATCGGCACTGTTTGCTATCATTGGGCTATACTATTGGCGTGTATACTCTACAGAGACCCGGAACAAAAAGGAGCAGGCTTGGGTGAAAGTCGCTGAGGAGACAGGTTTGATTTAATGATGTGTGGCCTTGACCTCCTGCTCCTGCTTAAACCACCTCTCAAAGATGGAGAGAGGTTTATCTCTTGCTATCATCCGGAGCTAAACTACTCGGCGTGTGTCCTCTACAGAGACTGGAACAAAAGGAGCAGGCTTGGCGAAAGTCTCTGAGGAGACAGGTTTTGAAGGTAAGTTCTGTAAATATTCGTTTCCAGCTGGATTTGCCTGCAGGTTATCACCGAGTCCTATGTATACAGCTGATCTAGAGCAACACACCCCAGTCAGAAGTGCAAATAAATTTATTAATACAGGAGCTAAATAACTGTTCACACTGGGGGCATCCATCTTCCATTGGCAACTCAGGGGTGGCGAGGTTTCACCGAGTTCCCAGTAGGAAATTCCGACTTCGGGGGACGTTCCAGTTGCAGTTTCCTACTCGGAAGTCGGAAATTCCTACTTCTAACTACAACTGGAATGCACCAAAGACGTGACCGAAGCCAAAGCGTGTGTTTGTTGTGATGCTAATGAATGCAGCTCGGACCTTCCTCAGAACTCTGCGTTGCTTTACAACTTCTTTTTTCAACAACTTACAGGATGCAAAGAGACAAGGTAATGTATCTCTTTCTAGTTACGTAGCGGTAGTTTTTGATGTGTGACAACAAGCAATTTTTGGAAAACTTAATATCGTAGTTTTGTAGCCGGCTATATATCGCTACTTACAGCCTGGTGACCTAAGACGTGTCCGAATAATATAAATTTGCTCTAGGTTTAATTGTCTTGTTCCCGAAGTTGAGTATCCAGACCAGTCCAGCCCTGTCCGCGAAGCTAAGAAATAGCATTTATAGATAACCTATTTTGATGCGATAAAACTCATCTTAAAGTGTGTATTTCCATCAGGCATATATCTAAAAGTGAGACTTTTTTGTAATTACTTAGAAACTCCTCACAGTCCCTTTAACTTTCTGATAGTCTATTTTAGTATAGATATTTTTGTAGGGTTTGCTTATAATCTTTAAAAGACATTTCACAACAGCTAGTTTTGATAAGTAAAAACAGTCAATAAATGTGGAGTATTTTGACTACAGCACTCAGCTTAAAGTCTGCTGTGCAAGCTTGCAACTCTGTGATTTAAAATATATAATATATTTACAGTTAATACAGTCTCCAGTTAAACCACAACCTGTAATTTACACACAGGCCACCTGCATCACGTCCAGTCCAAGCTGTAACTTTGATAACATTGATGTCATACAGCCTTTCCCATTTGGAAATATATGCTGCAGCAGAGTAACCTTAAACACCATCAGATCACAAGAGAACTACAACTTTAGGAGGTTATTGTAAGACCATGAGATAAAACAATCCTATGCAATATATTTCTACTTTTTTATATTCTTAATGGTTATCCTTTTTCTTATCTCATATTTGTATATCAAGTCAATTGCTCTTTCCTGTAGGATTTGATTTTGTATATATTTTGCACATTGTTGTTGTTGTACATTCAGTTTAATGACAAAAAAGGGTATTTTGTTCTTTTCTATTCTATTGACGCTGATTTGATGTCTACATCACTATTATTTCCACTGTATTTTGTAATTGCTCAATAATTCTCTGTGCTTCACTTCCTGTTTTGGGTTGATCATCTTGGCGGAGACTGACGAGGTGTTAAAGCCACTCCCGCTGAAGACAGGCATTGTGGGTATTTCCAGCAAACCAGGGTAGACCTATAGTGTTAGCACATGCCGAGGATGAATTGATTGAAGCCACTGAGCTGAGCAACACACACAGAACGCTCTGCAGGTGGACTATGTAGAAGTTGTGGGATTATTTTGACCATAGTAACTGAGTGAGCAGTTAAAGTTTTGGTTTGTGGATGGATAGTTGAATAAGTCTGATCGGCTGTGTCAATCTCTGTTTAATTTACTTTCCCATTTGAAGGACATCAGCATGTCCAAGTCTCTCATTAACAAACCAGAAATTGAAGTAATCCAATGTTCTAACTTGATTTAATTTGTTGAGTATCTCTATAACTGAGTCCTTACAGTGGCATCCTGTACTAGCTTTAACCCCATGCACACAAGTTCCCATGAGCCCACCTGTCTGTGCGTCAGGCACTCTCGACCCTCGCTGGGCGATCGAGACCAGCGTCGATCCCTCTCTCTCTCCCTCTCCCGGTCGTGCTCCCTGTCGCGGGAGTGCCTGTGTCCATAGTCGCCGCCTCGATCTGCTACATAGCGCTCTTTGTCCACAGAGCCGTGGTGGTGGTGGTGATGGTGGTGGTGCTTGCGGTCTTTTGATCGGCCGCGGTCTCTGTCGCGGTCCTTGTCTTTGAGGTCGCCGGACTGCGTGGTGGTGCTCAGGTCTGTGCCCAGGCCTGAGGACGGAGAAATGTGGAGGTGTTGTGGGTTTGTGGTGAAACAGCAGGATGCGTAACATTTAAAAACAATCATTGGCACAATTCGATGATTAGCTTTTCTATTTGCAAAACCTAAGGAAACTTAAAGGGATACGCCAACCTTTTTCTTGTTTTTTTGTGTCTTCTCTCCCGAGTCCATGATGAGCAGATAGACACATTCTTTGATTGTGTGCACAGCAACAAGGAAGAAACAGGAAGAGCTCACCCACCACTGATTAGCTTAGCTCTAACACTGGGAATCAATGGGAAGTGTTAGTCTGCCTCTACAGTCATCAGATAAACTCTCCTGGTCCTGTGTGCTTGTGGCTTGTTTCTTTCCGCGTTATATTTTTTTTCTACTATCATTGCATCATCTTTCTCCCCTACTAAACAGAGGATTCGTTTTGCTGACCTACAGCAGCGGTGGTTTGCACTAGAGATGTGACGTTCGCAAACGAGCCGAGTCATTTAAATAGGTCTTTTAAGTGAAAATTGGGAACCGATTTGCCTTTGTGATTGAGTCATTTGTTTGTTGTTGGCTTCTTAAACTTGCAGGCAATTTGCATGTATCGAAAGAATGATGTCTATCTGCTTGTCATGGACTTAGAAGTGAGGCAAGACATGGAAACAAAAAAAAAAGTGTTGGCATATCCCTTTAAAAAGTTAATAATCTATGCAACACATACACTAGAAATACTGCTTAGCAGCATAAACTACATAAGCAAAACAATCAATAATTTATTTTAATTCGAAGTGCAAGATCATGCATGAAGTAAAGTCATCTTACCTTGCTTTGCCTTCAACCCTAAATTGCATCTTTGATTTTTTTAGGATGTTTTCCAGAGACTTCCATTCATACCAAAAGTTCCATACATCATAGTTCTTTCAGAGGCTTTGACCTTGTTCCATGAGTTAGATTTCATGTGTGTTGCTACAGCATTCTTCAGATGTTTGTGTCTGTGCTGCGTCTCACCTGTGTCAGCTTCTGTGTATCTACACAGGGACCGTTCAGACGCCCGGTGACTCCTCTCTTTTCGCCGGTGTCCGTGTCTGGAGCTCCTCCCCTCTTCGGGCACGCGCTCCATGTTGTAGTCGTCCGGTCCTCCTTTGTCCCGGTGTCCTCGCCCCGACCTGCTGTGGCCCAGAGACGAGGCCGAGCGCTTCATGGGGCTGCTGTCACTGATGGTCTGAGAGAAGGAGAAAGGGAGAGAGCACCAAGACAGAGGAAGAGACAGACGCAGGGAGAGACGTTTCCTTTGGTTATCCAGTTTGTGTTTCTGAGTAATAACCGTTATAGGCTCTGTGTGGGTGCATTTATCCTGGTTCATGTGCAAATGGAGTCTGTTTTTTGTGCTCTTGGATGGCCAACCCATTCCTAACATTATAAAAATATGCATAATAATAACCTCCAAAACATGCTTATTAAAAAAAAAGAAATCACAAAAAAGTCAAACCTGAAACCCTCTATCAGAATTTTTCATTAACAACTAAAAAGCACATTAAAACAATAGTTTAGGCTGTAAGGGAAGCACACAAGGCACCTTTTAGGAAAAAAACACCCAGAGAGAATCTACATCTGCTCGTGCCAACTTGGACTGTCAGATGGTAAATTTCTAAAGGAGCAATAAAATCCAGATTTTCTTTTTACCTAACTGAAATTCAAAACATGTGAACAATCCCATTGTTCTGGATTTCAAGACGTCTATCTCTACTGTGAAGCAATTTATCTCAGTTTTCTGTTTAGTCACTTGAACACAGTCTTAAAGATGTTCTCTGATGTTGACTTTTACGTTTATTTTTTGGATTGAGTGCAATATTGCTGCACCAGTGCAGTCTGAAACCATGGCTCAAAGGCCAGAGACAGCTTCAAGTCCCTTACTCCTTCAAATACAGCGTTAAACACTGTTCTAGACTAAAGTTGGTTTCACAACAGGCTCGGCTGTGTCATACTTTGATCATAGAAGACAGGCGGCATACAAGCTCGCTTGGCACACACTCCATCAGCTGTCTGCCTTTAAAAAGAAAGACGCAGCAGCCATGTTAACCTCTTGTTGTGGCCGATGTCCAAGGCCTGTGCTCCTATTCCCTAGAGTGGAAAAAGATGGCCTCAGCTGCAGCTGCTTTTTGGCTGCTGCCCTTCGACTGCTCCAATTGAAAACAGTTCAACTTTTGGAACACGGCTGCACTTCATGATGTCTCTCTGGTCTAACTTTATGTTACAACAAGGAGAGGTTTGCAAAGGTTTTGAAAACTTCAATGGCAGAGCAGAAACTGACCTGACTCAAATAATTTAGGGAACTCAGCTGCTATCAGTGGCATGATTTGTTTCCTTAGCTTTGTTTAAATGTCTTTGGGGTAATATATATTATAACATTTAGCAATTTCTAATGAAAAATATGATCAAATTATGTTCAAACCATTTTCCCTAAATAATGCCTTCTGTTTCCCTTTAGAGTTTCAGTGCTCTCGTCAACACTGCATTTGCTTAAATTGTTTGTACTTCCTTGTAACACAATTTTTGTCTTCTTTATTTTTTCAGAATCACAGAAATTTATGTTATTGCTATGATAACCCCAAATCATCTTTTTATATGGTAAGGGTTTAAAGCACATTTATGGCAAATCTCTTGTAAAGAGAAATAAATAAGGAAGAAGTAAATGAGATAAATGATGGTAAAAGGCCATGCCCTCCATGCTTCTGTCATTGCTTGTTAATAGAAATATAGCGGAAACTGGGGGTCAGTATGATCCATCTTTGATGAGCCCTAACACCCTGAACATGGAACATTCCAGGCTGCACAAACTCCTCTAACTCTGCAGCTTCATGACACTTTATCCAGCCATGCAGGTGGCTTCGTAGGCATCGTCCTGAGTGCTCATGCTCTAATGCTTACAGCAGGACAAAGCCTATGGAGCCACAAGTTTCTGACCCAGACGTGAGAACCAGATCAAGCTAAATCAGTGCTAGATCCTTTGAGGCAGCAGGTGGATTTCAGTCAATGTGACAAATCAGCATTTTATAAAACAGCAGATTATTCAGCGTCATGGAAGTAGCACTGAGAATCCTAACAGCGTATCCATTCTCCCACGTTTACACCTCAGTCATTCCTCTCTCCTTCATCATCTTCACATGATAACATCCACGCTCATTCAACAAACTTTTGCATGCAGGGCGGGCAGGTGGGTATGAAGACCCTGACACAGATGGAGAAACGTAGACGAGAACACAGGCATGAAAACACAGAGCGACAAAGCCCGAGCAGCTGAGACAGAGAGGGGACACACAGGGGCCATGGGGCGAAGAGGGGGGACAGACGGTGATCAGGGACGTGCAGAGGTCAGCCCAGATCCAACACAGAGCATGACAGAGACCCTGTTTACATTTTGGATTCACATCTGTGCTGGGTTATTGTTTTGCTCACACTTTTTTCAGTTACATGGGTTTACATGGCCCCCTCTTGAATGTTAACTTAATATCTGATGGGTCAACAGCATCCAGAGTTGGTCTGTCTGCCTTCAATGGGGTCAGTGATGTAAGTGCTCACATGTAAGGATGCTCGTAAGGTGGTCAAAGTAAAGATGTTAAAGAGGCAGTGTTAGCCTTTAGCTCATAGCTAAGTATCCTACATGTTATCTGTAGTGAAGATTATGAAAATACTAATTAATAGGGACAAACTGGCAAAGGGCTAAGTGTCTAGCATGTCCCAGCTGTGTTGCACTTTGCTTAAATTAAAGGTACAGTGTGTAGAAATTGGCATTTTAGCGTCATCTAGCGTTTAGCAGATTTTGGAAACAGCCTGTCTGTTTCTAAAACATCACTTCACTAAGCGACGATAGCCGGTGCAGACCAAAAAGGATCGTGAACAGGGCATCATTTTGAAAGATTATAGGTCATTTAAGATAATGATTAAAGGTTTTGTAAACTTTTGCAGACTCATATTTAAAAATTGCGTTTCACTCTTTTTGTCCCCAAACCCACCCGTAGACAACATGGCGGATCGTTATGTCAGCCTCCACAGAAGGGAGACCCATGGTACATAAATATGAAAAGCTTTTCTGAATTAATAAAAAGAAAAAAGTTTTGTGAGGATGATTGTACGCCTATTTTGACAGACTTTACATACAAATAGAAACATTATATCCTATATTCACTATTTCTGTTCGGTGGAATGCTGCCAACTTCTACACCCAACACCTTTAAATTGGCTTTCCAATGCAACAGGTATCCTTCAAGGTCTATCTGCTAATACTTCCTTTAAAAGCACAAATTAAGAATAGTTTGGAGGACTTGTGAGCAATTACACAAGACCCTTTTACATGCTTCTGTCGGCCAACTTGCAGTGTCCTTCCCCTCCTCTGTCGCCCCCTTTTACAGGCCTATCTACTGTTTCTCTCTCCTCACAATTGAGGCACAAAATGCCCATAACGTAATCTTAAAAAAGAAGAAAATGAGGGGCACAGGTTGTGAAGATGCACCATTAGCTGTTGAGCCAAAGAGCTAGAGGCTCAAGAGAGGGGGAGAGAGAGAGATGGGCAATGGCGGGCAGGAAAGGAGCCACAGGTGAAACTTAAACCCTAGCTGCCTCTCTTGCATGGGGCACAAGGACATCAAAGGCTTATGATAGCATTTAATCAATCACTCTTTATTTGTTTAGCCCCAGTTCATAATGAGTGTTACCTCAAGCCACTTTACAACAGAGCAGGCTGAAGCCATACTCTTCATTTTATAGGTACAAATATATGCATATAAACAAATACATATAATAAATATATTTATATTCATACATACATCCAGAGATGCAACAATCCAGACACAAAGGGACTAAGGCCCCATCCACACGAAGACAAACAGAGATCTAAACACATATGTTTTTTGCCGAATCTGAATATAATCCATACGAAGACGGCGTTTTGGGGGTCTGTAAACGATCATTTTTGAAACCAGGTTCCAGAGTGGAAGGATTATGAAATGCCGTATACACAGCTCCGTGATTACTGGCTCTCCGCAAGTTTTCAGATACGCTTACGTCATAGTTTCATACCTTCATTGGCGTGCTTATGTGTAGCATACTTGTAGCATATGTGCTGATGAACTAGTGATCCTACTATCCCTGTTGCAGCAAAATCTCCTTCTCAATCACCACCAAGTAAAACAATTATCAAGGACACATTACAGCACTTTATGATCACTTTATCGCAATCTCTGTTTACAACTTTTGCCGCAAGTGCGCATGCCCACTGACTTTTCATCTGTTTCCGCTTGTTTCCGTCATATCGTTACAGCGCCCCTAATGTGTTTTACAGAGTTTTCATGCGTATTGAGTGCATTCATGTAGATGTGCACATTTTCGGAGTCACCTTCGTCTTTATGAAGATCGTTTTTGAAACTGTTAAGCATTTTGTCTTCATGTGGATGGGCCTAAAAATTAGAATTTGATAGTGACAAATCCATGGACACCCAGATCATAAATCTGTCATCACATTTGTCTCTGCTGATTATAGAATCAATCAATCATTCTTTGTCTGTACAGCACCATATTTGTCTTTGTTGAATATAAATTTATTAAAGGTAAGCCCCTTGAGATGTGACATCTCATTTATAGCTTTACGGGTCTGTCCACACAAAGACGAGTCCAGGTGTATCCACAAAAGTTTTTAATTGTGCGGGTATTTCGTCCATAGGATCAAGCATTTTTGAAAACAGGTCCTAGAGTTAATACAAATCTCAAAAGGCCACCCTTGTGTTTTCAATGAGTATACACGTTTCCAGAAACTATGATCTCATAGCCCCACCTTTCTCTTAATCTGCATGAACAAACAGAAATAATGGCAGAATATGGTTTTGTGCTCTTGCTGCAGGCGCTACTGAGCTTGTTTTGGCTTCAACAGCAAAATCTTCTGCTCTCAGCTCCAGCTGCAGCTCGTCAAAGGGGAATACTCTGGATGTGAAGTGTGAACGAACCCAGGTTTACCCAGGACGGATGATAGTCCAAGATATAAACAGGGTGAGAGGTTGGTAATGGGGCTAAATTTAGTTTGGGAATTGGGCTGCCATGAGATTGTCATGCCACAAGATAATAGGGATGGGATGAAATATCGTTTGGCAATATGTCGCAATACAGTACGTGACGAAATGCATTGAGTTTGAAAAAAATGGATCGCGAAATAAAGACGTCACGTTCGGTAATAGCGCATGTGAACAGAAGTGACGACAACAAACATTAGCACCAACTACCTTGCCTCCAAAAAGCCGAATGATGGAGTCGAATGAGGTCGAAATTGAGGACGCTCCGCCTGGATACAAGTCATCTGTCTAGCAGTATTTCCGCTTTCTCATTAAAAAAGACGAAGACAGCGAAAACGAGCCTACCGCTCGTTAGCATACAGTCTCTCTAACCTCTCTAGGGTTAGAGAGAGTGTTATTGTTTGTGTTCGGCCTGTTAGGCCTTGTGTTTTCCTGTGTGCAACTCAAACAAAAACAAATAAGTTGTAATTACACAGTAATATTTTTTCTTTTTTACTTTTTTGATATTGTGTCGTGACGTATCGTATCGTGACCCGGGCATATCGAGGTGCAGCGTATCGTGAGTTTAAGTGTATCGTCCCATCCCTACAAGATAAAATAAAAAATCTTCCCAAGACAAAGAGACGACATGGAGACATGACAGATGAGGACAACAAGTTTCACGAGGGCTCAAGAGAGCAGGGGGGAGAGAAAAGAGAGAGAGACAAGACAGGGAAGACAAGGTACATACACTGAGGTTACTGCCACGTTGTTTCCCTTTCCTCCGCTGCTGTATGAGCACAGAGAAGACACACACGCACAAAAGAGCCACAAATACACCAAAGTAGTGACACACATGGAGGAGACCAGGAGAAGGAGTGAAGGGAGGAGGAGAGGGTGGGTTGATACACAATGAAGGAGAAAAGAGGAACAGAGGAGGATAATTAGGTGGAGGTTCAACCAAAGACAGAGATGGGGCGTCAGGGCGGAGAAAGGAAAGAAAGAGAGAAGAAGGAGGGACAGAGAAAGAGTCTGATTAGACACTGAAGCTGCAGTGGCGGTGGACGAGAAACACTTACCACGGACACGAGGGGGTGGATGGAGCCCACACACGGTTATAGAGACAAGGTCACCATGAAAATGCTCAATAAACAGCAGCACGGTCACAACAGCAGACAACAATCAGCAGAAATACACACAAATGGATGTGCACCATCTCAAACACACACACAGCCACAGTCAGGGGCGGTTTTAGGCATTTGGAGGCCTCGGGCACAGACCAATGCATGGCCAGAGGCTGATAAAAGGCCTCAGTTTGGGGGCTTTTGGGCAAAACTAAATGATTTATAGTCATATTTTTTCACCAGTAGTAAGGCACACTGTCCAAGTTGCTCGGATATGATGATGTTTGGATATGTGGGTGAAACTGGCTGTAGTTTGACTCTCTTGTCCAAACTTTGCCAACATATTTGAGCAATTTTGACAGTGAAGGAGTTTGCCTGTAGACCTGACAAATAATACAGTAGTAGTCCAAATTAATCAAATAAGTTCTCAGGAGGTTTCCTGCATTACCACAGTACATTTATTTGCATTAAAATTTGCAACTGATAGCATTACTCCTTATTTGACAAATATAGAAAACAACAAAATTACATGCACAATTGTACAGTTGAACACTGACAAAATTACATAAAAAGTTGGCAAAATTACACTAAAAGCAAACTAAAATATGTTATTTTATTTTTAAAAACAAATACAAACTGAAGGGGCCCATACAGCACAAACCTCCACCAAGGCATTTCTAAAAAACTTAGTCGAGTTTTTGTCAAAAATGTAGAAAACTGCCCCATCTGTAAAAGTTATCTGGATCCACATCCAGAGATAAATCCCCAACACAATCTAAACACATCTTCCTTGTAGCACGACAATCATACCCTGGAAATTTCATCAAAATCAATTGTGACATTATTAAGTTATCATGCTAAAGACGGACAAAAAATGGCAAAAATAAAACCTCACTTGTGAAGTAAGAAAGGGAAGTACTTCTACTGACTCCGTCAACATTGCACAATAAGTTTGAAATGTTGGATTAATGTCTAAAACTGTACAATACACCGGTCCATATACTGCCAAACATTGACAGCCTTTTTGTGCAGTTAAAGGTGTAGATCTTCTAATCTTCATATCTAATGCACCATTTGTCAAAATCACCGTATTTCTCCTCTCCATCCACAAGATGTCACCACTGATAGCATGTTGGAAAAAATAGTCCGGTTTCAATACACAGCCTTGGCTCTGAATTTCAGCAGGTAAATACTGTGGCTCGGGCCGAGTTACCAAAACAGGGTACAACCCCCCCCATCCAGGGGGCGATCATACTCATGCGCAGATCAGACAGAGGGGGGAGGGGGAGTCGTAAGTTGCATAGCGTGCGCAGTTAGCGTAGCAATGGCTGAAAAACAGCCCAAAAGAAAAAGGTCAGAGGAGCAGAAAGTGAAAAAGAAGGGCTATGACCATGAAAGAGTGAAGACCCGGGTCAACATTGGTGTTGCTTTCCAACGGTGGAGGGAACTCCGCGAATTTAAAGACCTGAAAACGGACGCAGATGTTGTCGTCTTTCTGCTGGATAGGTAAGCAACATTAGCTTTGTGGTGCTTCACATAACAGTAACAGCTGTCAGGCATTCATCTTATTGTCTAATCTGCCAGAATGTACTGTTGTTGTAATGTTATCAATAATGGCAGTTGAGTTGTCTGAAGACTTGGGTTACCTTAGCTACGTTGATCAGCTACGCAGTTTCTACAGCCGTTTCCATGACGATGCATGTCCATCAGCTTTCGGGGGTGAGGTATGAAGGGAGAAGCGGGTCTAAATTCGCTTATAAACAACCTCTCCACTCGTTTTCTCCCACATTGCTGACTACACCTTTAATACAGTTTCAGTAACTTTCATAACATTGTGAGAATTGGAAATATTTGTTCCTTCGTCAAACTAAATCTCCACATCTGGATTCAGATCGCCATCAAAATCTAATCACATCTTCATTGTGCTAGCTCTGAACGTTGGAGGTTTTCTTGCTCACAGAAGAATATTGACAAAAATAAAACCCCATGGCGGAGAAAAGAAACAAGTACTTCTACTGACAATGTTAGAACTGCATAAAAATATGGCAATAAATCTTTGGACTAATGGCTAAAACTGTCCCATATATTTACAAACATTGCCAGCCATTTTCCCCCAAGTTTAGATAGTTTCAGTAGCTTTCATATAATTTTCAGCAGGGAAATATCTGTCCCTTAGTTAAGCACTTTAATCAGTAACCAGAAGCACTCGCATATAAATCTGTGCCCTATTTTCTTGTCCTGAAATGTAATCAAAATCTGTGAAGAACTTTTTAAGCTGCCTCGTCCACAAACAAACAAAAACCTGACCTCCTTGGTGGATGTAAAACAATCAGACAGTGTGCAGAAATCTCGACACAATATTTTTAACCACTGTTTTAGTTGTTCACTGGGTTGGCAATATAATTAAGATATTTAATTTCTGAAAGAATATTTAAAGTAGCAAGCTCCTCTAACACTGCCTAATTGATCAAATAAATATAAGAAAGCAGCCATGAGTGAGCCACCTGTCCAAACACTGCCAAGCTACCACAAATATGTAGTTTAGACAGTGTGTGCTTAATCTTAAGTTTATATCTTTGTCACTCAGACTGATAGTTTTACATTTATTTGTTTTCATCTTGAAGACTAGTCGCCCACCTTTGCCCGATGGTAAAACCGCCAACTTTTAATTCACACAGCCAACAACAGAGTAACAGAAACAGAGCACAGAATAAAACTACAGAGCACACTAACATTATAACCAACACACACACCCTAACACACACTCTCTCACACATCATCATGCTGGTTCCAGTCCTGGTGGAAATAAAAGCCCCAAAATTGATAAAGAGTTCAGCACAGGCAAAACCTTTCAATAAAAGGAAGAGACAGTTTAGTACAGAAGGAGAAATAAAAAAAGGAAGAGGAAACAATGGAGGGCACAAAGTGTGTGAACTAAATGTGTGCACGTGTGTGTTTTTGTCTTATGTTGTGTGACTGTGACAACCAGAGCACTTACTGGAGTGTGAGAGGATATAAATGGATGAGTGTGTTGGTGGAGAACAGGACGATCACAGTTAAAAACCGTCATGCAGGCGTCAGGATGACAGAAGACGACAGAGGAAGAGGAGAATAAGGTAACAGGCGGTCTGACTTTGCCTTGCTGTGATCCGGTAAAATCCATGCTGGAAGTTTCAGACCATGTCCAGGACTTTGTCAGTAATGTCATCGTTTGGTCGTCTGATCATTGTTTAAAAAAAAGGAAAGAGCTTGAAAAATGAATATTTTCCCTGCATTAAGAAAAAGGCTGTAGTAGTATCGTGGTAATGTTCCTGTGATGTTACCTGAATGATGTAAACTGATGTAACAACTTAGAGATCTCACTGGATCACTGCTGCAACAACAAAAAACACTGAAACCCAGGGATATATCAGACCACATTTCATTCTTAAAACTGTCTAATCTGTACAATTATCCCACAGAGAGAGGACAGGGTTGGGTCAAGAAGGGCTGGGGTAGTTTGTTGCGGAAGTGCAAACAATGGAATTCTTAAGAATTTAAGTGTTTGTGGATGTTTTATGATAAGATTTATATTTATCTGATTTATTATTGAGTCAAAGTATATCTTTGTGAAAAGCCTGAGGAAATCTCTTTAAGTCTTTTTTTCTCAAGGATGGACATGTTGCTAATTTACTTTACAGCTGTTATAAAATTAAATCAACTCATCTTTGAGTCAGAGTGAACATCAATGCAAAGTTTTAAGAAAATCTCTCAAAGCATTGTTGGGATATCTCATTCTAAAGAAGAGGACAATCATGGGGCACAACAGTCTTCACTAGGGATGTATACCGCGGACTGGTACTTTAATGTACTGGTCCCTAATTGGGTCGGTACCTAATACTGTTAAGAATCTGGAAAAACTGTACTGTTATCAGTACTTGAACGTCTCTTCAACTGTCACGAAGTGACACTACCGCTGTCGACAGGTGTTGACGCAGCCAGATCAAGCATGTCGGTGAGGGCTAAGTGCTCGAAGGTCTGAGCTCACTTTAGCAAAGTTAACGAAAACTCGGCCCGATGCAATCTTTGTCAGAGAGAAGTTGCATCCAAGGGGGGAAATACTAGCAACATCACCAAACACTTGGCGCGTGCGCATAGTATAAAGCTAAAGGAGCTCGGGCTGTTTGATTGCTATAGCACCATGAGTAAAGTTAGCAGCCTGGATAACACTAAAGTACACTGAAGCACTTTTATCATCTTAACCAACTAAATAAAAGTTTTACAGAAGTGACATCACAGGAAAATGGCTGCCACGGTCATGTCACTGTGGAACCATTAAAGTTGACTGACATGGATTTAAGTAATCACAGCAATAACTGAGCAACAGTCAGATCTTGCGTTCATGTTATTTTCCAACCAAAGCAGATGGGGGACACAGAAAATGGAGGGAACAGAGAGAGGGTGGAAAGATGAGAATGCTGCTCACTTGGTTGTCGCCTGGGAGGCGGGGCATGGAAGCGGCCCTGCCATGGCCTTCCATTGGTGGAAAGTGCTCAGTATCCGAGTAACCATCCTGCCCCATCTCTCTCATCTCTACCGTCTGCAAACAGAGCAGGAGAGCAGGAGATGGCTGCCATGAAAACTGAGGGGGAGCAGGGGGGACAGGTGGGACAGTTTGTTATCCAAAGAAAGCAGAGAACTGAGGCTCCCGGAGAGCTCGGAGCTGTTAGTGGGAAAATCTCTGACTGTTTGTAAAGAGGGGCGTTTTACGATTAGTTGTCTCTTATATTCTAAACATGCAATGAAGAAAAACAAGGAACTGATGTGTGGATATTACATGGACAAGATTATACGCTACCTCCAGATAAAGCCGTTACTTTTGCTTATTGAGTCTACAGCTACCTCAATCCCACTCCAAGGAGCTCTTTTTGAAAAATTACTACTTTTGTTTGAAATGTTACTGTCAGAAATGGAGTGGCAAACAAATACAATAAATCTTTAACTAAAGGGATCTGTGACCTGATTAGGAGCATTCTCAGTAGTTTTTGTTGGTTCTGAAATTAGGCTTGAATTCTCTCTACCTCACCATAGACCCTAAAAACACATGGACTCTATCTCAGTGATGCCCACTGATGTTTTATTGGAGGACTGATGATGATCGCCATGTTAGAAAAGCTGTTAAAACCAAACCTCACACTAAAGGTTTTTCATTAGGCCATCTGGGAAAGTGTCCATAGAAAGAGTTTGGGGAGGGAAAAACCTTTTAAAAGCATATCCAGCAGGCGATTGGACGATTGTTCTGTCAATCACACTTATTACAGGCCAATCAGGTAATACAGTAGGCGGGCTCTACTACTGCTGTTAAAATGTAAAAACATGAGCCACTCTGTGGAACAAACTATTGCCTAATCATGTCAGAAGTGGAGCACAATTATCTATTCTACTGAGAAAGGCCTTCAGTGTTGTTGGTTTATCATTTGACAAAGAAATGTGGTCTTTGTTAGGTGGCCCACTTCTACTGAAGCTGTTAGCATCTATGCTAATCTCTGAACAAGCAATTAGACCGTCCACCTCTTCCTTCATTAAAGGATGATGATTGGGCTGTGCTGCTTTGGACCAAACACAATCAAAGATCAGCGCCTGGCAACATGAATTTAACTGATTACAGACATTAAATCAGGGGGATCCAGCTGCGCTGCAAGGTTACCATGTCTTGTCAGCTATCAATAATATCAGTTTGGTAAGATGATCTGCAATATTTGTATTATATACTAGGGGTGTAACGAAATGGTCAACTCACGAAACGATAAGAAATTTGAAACAGGGCTCACGATACGAAATACTCACAATACAAAATAAAGATTATAGAAAATCCCCACAGTAGGAAGTTATGCAAAAATCTAATTTTCTTTATTTTCTTCCTAATGCAGACATATAAAAAATATTGCTGCATCAGAACAAAAATTGTATTTTTTCCCCTTATTTAGACTACAGTACAAATACAAACATAAAATCTCAATAAAAAGTGCTTTGTTGTTGTAACAATCAGGATAAGTACATTCTTGAATGAAAAGGAAAACAAATAGCAGTCCTCAGAGCTGCAGTTTAGACCTATAAATGAACTGTGAACTATAATATTTAGCCTATAACAGTGCATATACTTCTGATCTTCAAGTATGATCAAATTCTGTCAACTCAACAGTAGATGCAAAAATCAAATATTGTTTTTTATGCAGACTTACATAAACATACAGCTGCTGCCTGTCTCCAGTTCTTAGTAGTTGGCAGTTGTACTCCCCGCAGTATACGGAAAACTGTAGCGGCATATTTTGCACACGGTTGTTGTTTTGTCCACAATCTTCTCACCGTTCTCTCATCTTTTACATGGGAAGCCAAAATAGGTCCACACAACCGATTTATCTGACGAAGGAGCGTCAGCTAATTCCTCGACCTCATCTTTCTCCATATTGAAGCGAGTGTTTTGCTACGGTAGGCGAGGAGGGTAAAAAAATCACCAGTCTCAGTGGTGCGCGCAGCCCTTCGTGTTTTTTATTTTGTGCATCTTTGAATTTTATTTCATCATTTCTTATTTTGCAAAATTTCGTGGCACGACATTTCGTTACACCCCTATTACAGTATATACTATACAAATACTTATATATTTTTTAATCTATCTTATTTATATATAGTTTTATCTACTATATAATGCTGCTCTTAATTTCTCTGAGGGAGTCTTCCCCAGGGATAAGTTTATATAATATGTTACCTAATCTAATATTGTAGATTTTAAATTATGTTTATTTATCTTCATAAAAGCATTCTTATCCATGTCACATGTTTAACAGAATCTCCAAAATCACTATCAAGCTGATCTATGATATTGGTCTAGTTTTATGATGCTAACCTTAAAGCTGTACAGACCTGGCTGGAGATCATAAATATATTTTCTTATTCTTTCTCCTTCCTTCCCTCTCTCAAACAGCTCATAGAGCTCTGTGATGCAGCGATCTGATTGGTCAGTAAGGTGAGTTTCATACAGGTTGATTTCCCTATTCCTAACAGAACTGCTCTGGAGAAGATGAGGAGCTGAACATGGGAACTTGCTCAGCCTCCTTTAGAAACTAAGCGTGTATTGTAGCTAGCTTGACAACAGTTAATCTGGTTTTGTCGTTGTTGAGGCTTTAATTCTGACTTTACATCCTCATGAGCTCCACATGCTCGTGCAGTATCATGAGAACATAAACTCTTAATACTCTTGTGTGTTAGGAAGTAAATCTGATAAGTTGCTCCGAGTCTCCCTGCACTATCCAGCAGACCAGTTACAGAGCTTGCAGTCTAATGCGTAGTTACGTTTCTGAGGAGGTGCACACAAGGCCACGTCAACCTTCAACATATGCTTTGGTGTTGAGTTAACACAGAACACTAAGTCAGGCGTAAATGCTGTATTGTTGTTAGTCTTGGTCTGATTACAGGCAAACAGACCTGGGATCTGTTTCAGAAACATGAAGAGACGGCTTTTCATGGAGATTAAAATAATCTGTAACAGCATGAGGATCATTTTCCCATTTTAAACGTCCTCAGTGGTTCTTTGGGAGTTCCTTTGGCAGCAATGACATGATAGTCAGACAAATGTTGAATGGATCGAGTGTTTGAGCATTTGTTCACACAAACTTCATGTATTCACTGTGAGCGTGAGTGTGTGTGCGGTGCGTGGTCCTCGGTGAGTGACAGTTTGATCTTTCTACCTGAGAGTTGCTCATGCTCCCCAGGCCGTCCTCAGGGTGTCCCTCGGGACTCCAGCTGCCCACCTTCTGGGACATCTCCTGAGCACGAGCCGTCACCCATGATTGGCTCTCCGGGATCCCGCCCCCAACCGGCCTGTCAAACACACACCAGACTTCTTAAACTGCTCTGCCGTCATCGTCCCATGAACTCAAACACGCTAGCGTCGCACTCACAGGCTGTTCGCGGTCTCTGTGGTCTCCGGTGGAGGTAGAGCGTTGTTGAGTCCCGGACCCCCGTCCTGGGCGGGGGAAGGAGGCTCCACGCGCTGAAACAGTAATGGCGTTCGATTCTGTGTGAGATATACAACATGGCCGTCGCCAGCTATCAGGCAGACTGACAGGGAAATGGAGGGAGAAGGAGCAGAGCAGGACATGTAGAGAGAAGGGGGTGGGGGGGTCGGCTGAAGCAGAACGAGGCAGAAGAGGAAATGCAGGAGGAAGAAATGAAACTTGAGCAACTGATGCTCAGCAGTAGAGGGATGAGATGGGGGGACTCAGGGTGCATTCTGGGACCTGGAAACCCTCTGAGGAGTCCAGGTCCAGATCTTACACCGTTTCATAAGGTCCAATAAGGAGGTGAAGTAGCAGTAAACATTCTCCGGTTCACCTGATTGGTTTGAATGTCGTAAAATGACAGAATAAGAGGAGGAAAGAAGTTTTTGGATAAATTAGGAAGGAGCCTTGTTCAAAGGAAGGATGGTCATCATGGAGGATAAACACTGCAACAATCCTGCAGAGGGGAACATAGCAGGTGAAATGCATGATGGGACACAGGCGACATTCAGTACATTCCATTATTAGATGTGAGAACTATCAAATGACCTCCCTCATGTTTTGTCCTGAATATAAGTCAGATAGAAAACAAACCTCTGAAGCATGCCAGTGTTATTCTACCCAGGAAGACGACTGAGCCGTCAAAACTCTTTAATCATCCTTCGATTTATGACGGCACCAGGATTTGTGTTGTCAACATCAACAAAACTTTGGATGTGTGATGCATGTTTGGATTATGAAGCACTGTTCGCTCAGTCTACACAGGCAGAAAGTAAAGGGACAGTTTTTGAAGTGTTACTGAATATTAGCCATCAAGGTTATAATAGTTAACTAAAACAAAACTAAAAACGAAAACTAAAATTTAAAATACATTACAGTTAACTCAAACTAATAAAAGCTAGAAAAGAAAACAAAAACGATAAGTAAACTAAAACTAGGGCTGTCACTTTAGTGCATTAATTAGATTAATTACACTGCAAAATAATGCATTATTAAAATGAATCGCAAGATTAATCATAGCACACAAACATTTTGATATTGTCCAGCTGGAGGACCCATACATGGCAGTGGCACATGTCACTTCACACATGCGTCTCTAGTCAAACAAAACAAAGCCCAGGTGACAACAGGAATGGCATATTTAAGACTTAGTCTTATTTTATTTTTGAATTTATTTATCTATATTTGTACTACATTCTTTAATAATGCATCAGGCCTAATTGTTTTGCTGGATGTCCTCGACCTTTTTCTTATTTTGAATTTGATTTATGAAACACACTTAAAGTGTAATTTGAGTTGCCTGATTGAGCTTAGAATTTTCTGGACAAGTTGCCCTGACTTTGGTTTTATTTAGTCACCAATAAAAATGTGGATTTACAAATCTTCACTTCTTAGTGTATTCATTTGATTATTCATGTACAACAATTTTATAATATCCTAGAATTCAAATTCTTTATTTTGGGTACTTTAAGCAGATATGAGATTAAAATGCAATTAATTAGATTAATTAATTATAAATCCGCTAATTAATTAGATTAATAGTTTTTAATCGTCTGACAGCACTAAGTAAAACTGTGTCTTGTGTTCACAAAACTAACTGAAACTAACCAAAATTATAGACAAAATGTCCTTCGTTATCGTTCTTGACAATATTTATTAGCCTTTAGGATTTAAATTAATCCAACACATTTTCCCAACCAATTTTACGTCAGTTTTCAGCAGTTGTCAGCGCCGTACGGCACAATCATAGCGACGTACTGGGACGTGCTTGTTTACTGCTCTGACTGGCTGTGCTCTGGGCCGCCACGAAACATGTTGTTGGAACAACTTGGAAGAAATGGCTAAAGTTGGGAGGAGGTGGCAGTGTCCCATTTGGGATTTTTTTGAGTACTACAGTGAGACAAACAAATGCAAGTGCCTGGCGGAAATTAAAACTGGTGCAATATGTGGAGCGCTTCTTAAGGGGAAAAATCCCACAAACTTAAAACCCATTTGAGGAGCACCCATAAGGAGGCTTATACAGCCTATGAAAACAAGGAAGCTCAGAGTTTATATTAATGTTTATATTTTTTATATTAAGTTTATATTATTTTCTTGTGTTTAAGGCAGCAGCCAACAGTACAGTATCAGCACTGACTGAGCAGTGAGCACTATGTTGGACTTGAAAATAAAGAGTAATATAAAATACTTACTCTGACCTTTTTGAATCCTGCACCCGGCAAATAAGGTATGAAAAAACTAAAACTAAACTGAAACTAAACTAAAACTAAGCCTTGTTGCAAAAATCAAAACTAAATAAAAACTAGAATGCCCACTCTAAAATTAATTAAAACTAAAGTGTAATGGAAAAAAATGTCAAAACTAACTAATACTAAACTACAATTAGAAAAAGAATGTTAAAACTAAATAAAACTAAACTATAATGACAAATCCAAAATTATTATAACCTTGATCATGACGGAGATCAACTTTGCATCTGTGCAGAAGAAGTTAGGACTACAAATTACTGCAGATGGTGCCACCAATTATCTGCAACTTAAAGAATTATGTGTGAAAATAAACCAAACTCGTCTGAACAAAACATTTCCAACAACCTAGTTTTCTACTACCAAGCATCTTTTTTAGGCATTGAATAAAAAGTAACTATTGTCTTAGTGTAGGTGGTCTATTAGAGCTCTACCATTAGATGTGTTTTATCTTCTGACAGAAAAGGTTTGTTAAAAAAAGGACAGGGCGGGGATACCATGATGCAGATCTGACTGTTCTGGGTCACAAGCATGGGTGATGGGAAGTAAGGGGGTACAGTATCTATACAAGCACTATCCACACAGCAAAAACTCAAATCTAGGTGAGATTATTTGCATAATTTCTGGTCATAAATATCTCATTACATTCACTATAAGCCAAATTTACCTGGCCAGTCCAGAGAAATATCTTATTTAAGAAATAAAACGCATAGGCTTGAAATTATTTGTATTGTCTAAAGTGACTTAGTTGTTTTTTTAGAAGACAACAAAAAAAACAAAGGGTTCATGACTGCCTTGACTCAAGCTACTTTGTTACTGCAGCCTTAATTTCTAATAATTCAGTCTCTTTCTTGTTATTGCAATGTAAACATTGTATATTTGTTCCATTTCTCTTGGAACTGATCCTTCTGAATTCTCACAGGATGGGTTAAATGTTCCATAACATATTTTTATTTAACAATTTTCAACCATTCTTCTTGTGTTTGTGGGTCAGTCTTCTACAATTTTCCTGTGACGGCCTTTTTAAAGCTGCTAACAAGATTTTCAATAAATATCTGTCCTCTATTATAACAATATCCCCAGTAACTACACCAAAGTACACCACTATACATGTCAGAGGTACATCATAGCCAAGTATTTTCTTTATAATCAGGTAAATATTGTTCCAAAACTGTACAATTCTCATATAAATATAGCTGAATGATCAACATTTATGGCCACATTTATGTAGATATCAACCAAAAGCCGTAAGTCACATAAGCGGAGTGGGAGGCTAGAGTGAAAAGAGCATCAGCTAGCATCTACCAATGCATGGAACTGCAGCACAGGCTTTTAAAATGTCACCTCTAGAAATAAACTTCAGTTAACACCACATAAAACCTTGGGAAAATGGAGGAACTAACATAAACATCAACTTTAGTTACTCTGGATCCTCAAACAGCACTAAATCAATTTAAGTAGTCATCTTATCCCTTCAATCTGGTAATATATTTAATTTCAATGGCTGATCATGTATGTTCACTGATATAACCCTGATCCAGGTGTCACAGTGGTAAGGTCTATTAGCCATCAACATGTGGTTTCAGGCAGCAACTGATGCTGTAAACAAGAAAAAAGTGAGAAGTCTTGAGCCTAGAAGTACTGTATCAGCTGTGGGAGGCATTTAAAACACACTGCAGGTTGCATAAAACTCAAGAAAGCACAAATAGGCTCTGAAAAATCACCTGATCTTAATCAGGATGGTAATTTAATATTGGAGAATCCTTGCCCATACACCACTGCCGAGATTTTATGTGTTTTTTTGCAGGGTTTGAAATAATATTCTGTTGTTTGAGGATTAAGGAACAAACAAATTCTCAATCAATAAGCATCATCAAGTCATAAGCTAGGATTATCATGTTAAAAGCTCTTTATTCATAATATCAGAGGTAGTTTTAGCTGGTATTTCAAACTTGTCTCCCATCAATAAGTGTATTCAACTGAAAAATTACTGCCTTTTGTTCAAGAAATGAAAGTGACTGGTTTAAACTTCTACTTGGCCAACAAGACTGTCAGTTTTTCATTTTGTAAGAGCGAGCAAAGCGAACCATTCCCTAAAGACCAGGGGCGGTGTCACATGATTGTGATGCCACAAGTAATCGGTCAATAAACTTACTGAGCCAATCAGATATCTTTTGAGGGAAATGGATAGCCTAGAAAGAATCTAAATAAATCATTCTACCATCGCCTGATTAATCATATAAATACCTTAATTTAGAATAACAGGCTTAATCACATATGCTTTCAATTAAAAAGCACAAACTAGAAGGGAAACTGTACTGTATTTATCCTGACATATGTTTTATTTTTCTTGTTTTTTTCCAACATTTGACAAAGCAATTCATATTTTTGAGGCTTTTTTTGAACAGAAACATGATGTTACTTTTAAGGAAAATATGGCTTATTAGGGCAATCAAATATTTTTTGACCAGAAGTTAGACAAACACCGCTGTATTTGAGTTTTAGCAGTGTATGGGAAAGAGCAAAGCTCAGGAGAAGGAGCCATTATCAGGGCTCCTGTGATGTTAAGGCATGGGCACCTCGAGGGCTGTGACAACACCTCAGCCTGCCAAGCTGCTGGTGTAAATGAATGATCACGTTTATTAAAGCATGGCATTCTCAGAGTTTTCCTTTTCTGCACAATGTCAGTGCTACAGTCCATTTTAGAGCCATACGTAGCACATTTCCACCAGCAGATGGCAGCACTGTTTGTGGTTTTGGGGAGGGGGCAGCACAAGGAGACAGAATTGCTGAGTTTTCGTGTGTACCCCTTGATCCTTCCAACTGAATCAGGATTCCTGGATGTGGATGAGTGTTGGCACAGCCCTGGATTTATGAATGGGGTTCCAGCCCGGCAGCCTTGATTTCAGTGCGTCAGTCTGCCTTATTCTTTTAAGGTTTGGATGCAAATAGATCAGAGTGTTGTTCCCTTTGAGAAAGCATTACCTGCTCATCCCGGAGTGCCTGCGAGCGCTTGATTTTGCTCTGCCGGTAGTACTCCATGATCATCATGGCAGCGTAGATTTTTCCCACTGTGAGGTCTGTCGCTGCTGAGAGAATGACAAGTTACCCTGCAAGATTAGACCCTTTGGTATGGACCCTGAGCGCGAGGAATGGCAGAAAGGGGTGAGGCATTCACACCAACACACACACAAACTTTGAGTCAAACACTCTCATTCACACATGGACATTGAGCATATAGTCTTTTCACAAACAGATCTTTAACATTAACTTACTCTTTTCAAAATCTATATCACATTTTAATCTGTAAAATATAAAATATTTTCATCAAATCATCTCATTTAGGAATAAATGAAAGAAAATTCAGCCGCTTCATGAATCTGCAATCATGTGATTGCAAGAATCAAAAGAAAATTATAATTTAAGTGATGTAAAAATCAAAGAAAATATATAAATAAAATTTGTGATTTCTGCTTGAGATCATCGTTCTTTTTTTCTCGGGTGCAAAAGCAATAACAAAAGCATGAAATATCTTTCCATGGCTTTTGTTATTTCTGGTAGCAGGTTACATGCATTTCACATTCTGGAGCATTCATTGGATTATGCAACCAGTGCATTGGCACACGTGCATTTGGTCTCAGTGTAATGGCGTTCAAAATAAAAAGTAACTTTAATTAAACAGCCAGCCAGTAACTGTACACAGCTGACCTCCCCTGGAGTGAAAAGACGTCTATAGAGAGTTGATCTATAGTGAGGCACCCTCTGATTTCAGGCACACACTGGTGTGGGGGGTGTGGGGTTGGGGTTAGGGTGGGTGTTTTTGTGACTAAAAGAAAGGAGAAGAAAGTGTTTGTGACCGTGTGTATGTGTTTGTTTTGTTTGTTTGTTTGTTTATTGTGTCGTCCATGCAGCCTGAGCTAAATCAGTGATTTAAAGCAACAATATGTAGACATTTGTTTTTTGGGCTTTGGTGCCCACCGAAGGTCGCCAAGTGTAACTGCAATTCATTTATTCATAGTAACTTCATAATATTGTAAGGCTGAAGCATGTAAAGTTTACTGTAAATCCCCATATTAATATTGAACAAAAATGCTGCCTATAATGGTACAGCCAAACAACAATTTGCCTTTTCCTCTTATTAGCTTCATTAATTACCATCCTCTTCAATCTTTGAACCAAGGACTCTGATTACTTTGACAGCCACAATGATGTTGTTTTCACTTGCCTTGGGGCCAAGTTTATAAAAAAAAGGAAGGAAATATTCAGTGAGACAGTCATTCCACATGTGACTCAATCAACAAAATTAACAATGATGAGGCTTCCATCTGGACCTATGCCGTAAACATTTATAATTTTATGCTGAATAGCAAAAAGGAAGCCAGGTGAACATATATCCAGTATATGTGGACTTAACAAGTTTATTGACTGTCTTTAAACCAATACTGCTGCAGATCCTTTTAATGGAACCATTACATCAACTACATCAACTAAATTCCTGTAAAGTACACGACATAAAACAGTTTTGAGAGGTTATCAATGAAACGCCTTCAATTTTCTTATTGTTACACATTTTGCTTTTGCACATGGTGTCCAAAAAGCAGATTACCCTAAGATACCAAATTATATATCGGCAACATAATGTCTATAACCCCTGCCTTAAAAATATGGGATGTTAAATGGCAGTTGTGTGACAAGTATGTGTGCTACATTCAGCCACGTCTCTATTCACAAGGTTTTTGTCAGCCAAGTGTATAAAGTATATACATGTTATTGTCTTAGCTTAAAATGTCCAAGATTATACAAGAAAAGAGAGATGTCAACTAGAAACAAGAACTTACTTCAGAATAAAAACTTTCATCACAAACTAAGCTTTGACTTAAAAACGCACAGACTGGAAGTGTAACTGTACTGTGTATATCCTCTTGTACATATCCTGCCAATGCAGACAAAAATTCCGCAGAAATACGGTCAATCATTCATCATTTCATTTTCATGTCAGTTTTTGCTGGGACATGCTTACAGCTCCAAGTGAGCATAGACGAGTCTTCTATCCTGTAGAATTCCTTCACATGAGAAACGGCACTCACTCCAGCAGTCTGAAAGCTCTTCCATGATGACATGCTCGACAAAATGAAAACTGACACATGCTGCAGCAGTCACGCAGCCAGAATGCATGCAGTGTGGAACAGCTTTTAGCCTCAGCATTTGTATTAAATTCTTGCATAAGCTAACTGGACACGCTGGTATGTGCTCTAGTGAAGTGAAACTGAAATACCGCTTCTTCAAGAACCGCAACCTTCTGCCAAAGTTACATATGGCCCTTTTCCATTAGCCCTACTCTACTCGTCATTTTGAGCACAACACAACGATCTGTGGCTTTTTGTCACAAACCGAGTAAAAAAGCAAAGCAGAAGAAGGCTGCAGATGGCAAGAAGAAAGACCCTTTGAGAAGCACAGGAGAGTTTTGGAGGCTACACAACAGAATGAAGCTGAGGACGAGAGCAATCGAGCTGCAAAGAAAAGACGTATGAGGATATGCTAACGGTAGCTACCGCTAGCATGCTAGGTCGTCGCGCTCATGACTCATCGATGACAACATTGTCTGACCAATCAGTGGCCGGCAGTCGGTGACGTCATCTTTTACTATCGACTCAGCTCACTTGGAACCAGAGCGGAGTAGGTACTAAAACTAGCTTGTTTTAGGAGGTACCAGGCTAGTGGAAACACGCTGCAAATCAAGGAGGGCCGAGTAGAATAGGGCCAAGGCGTGCTAGTGGAAAAAGGCCAATAGTGCTAAAAGCAGGCAGCCAAGGCACTCTAGTAATGGAATCAAAACCAGTCTATATTTTAACGTTTATTTGCAACTAGATTGACTTTAAAATTATTATTTTAAGATAAAAAAACAACATAAGATTACTTTAAGAGTGTAAAATGGATCTGAATGCAAAAAGGCTAACTAGCTTCTTTTTAGCTGAAGGCTGGTGTATGAACTAGCACCCATGTTGCCTTATGCCCTTCCTTGCCAATGCTGCCGTATTCATAATGTGCCAAAAGCCCTTTTGATAGTCACTGTAACATTAAGTTTAACTCTGAAGCTCATAGTTTTTGATAGAGTTACATATTGTCGCTTTAACCTGTGGGACTGGCATGCATCCTAAATGTGAGCTGATCGTACGTGGGCAGCCTGAAGAGACATGAGGTCATATGTGCGTGTGGAAACAAGCTCACAGCCCTTGTTTGTCTTTCCTCATGTTCACATTAATGTCTTGCAGTGTGTGTGTGCGGCCGTGTGTGCGGATGGTGTGCCAGCAGTATCAGAGGGTGCAGCAGTGACAGAGACTGGCTGAGAGAAGCGGATCCTCGGGTGGCGTGAAGAGAAACATCATCGTTGGAGCACTGGGCGGCACGAGGGTGGCTGCATCCAACGCCACCATGCTGCGCCTGCACCATACTCTGCAACTTACACTTGTGCGGTGTAACCAGCAAATCCAGAGTCTTCTGGGACAGGTTGGGCCAGATCGCCATCATCTCCTTCCTCAGCTCTGCGTCCATCTGGTGTTTGTCCACACCACCTATACATACACACATAACGAAGGCGGCATACAAAGAGGAGCGCAAGCATCCAAGTCCGGGTATTTGGGAGCCATAAATGAAGGCACGAAAGGAGATAAAATGAGGAAGTCAACACACAAACAAATACGCATCCATTCAAATAGAGAGAGAGATTAAAGGGGACAAACAAACAAGAAAACAGAAAAACAGGAGAGACATGAGCTTAGAAGAAAGGTAATTCGGACAGAAATCATTAAATAAAATCACCTCTAAAAGCAAAATCCCAGCCTTTGAGTCTGTTTAAAGATTGGAAACATGCTAGGCCCCGGTGGCACAGACCCCTGAAATGTTATTTAGTTTATTTCCTGTTACTTTTGACTGTTTTGCAATATTTTAAACATATGTTAACAAATAGCACCGTGGCCTACAACTACTGGCTTCAACTTTGTGTACTTTGTGGTTGATAGCTTGTTGTACTCTTTTTTTTTTTGCGTTAATTTGTTCGTGGTAAATCCTAAATTTGCAAGCGTGTTGAAGTTTTAATTTTGTACCCATTTTTCTAAAACTACCCTTCAGTTTATAAGTCAGTCATTCTTTGTGAAACATATACATGTAAAATTATATTATACAAAAATGTGTATATTTGTTCGGGTGTTTGGTGTAAGGAATGGGAAGTGAACTTTACCTTTTATTTTAGTTATGTTACACAGCTACCCCTAAGATGGGTGCAGAATGTTGGCAGCTCATCAAGACATTTATTGACTATTTTTCATCTTTGAACTTTGGACAATGTTCCCTTTAGATGTAAAGAATAAGGTTTTAACTCGATCATTGCATCATACAGTGTGAGCACACAGATATCACAGAATTGCACTGTTTTATTGACGCTGAGTGTTTGAGGCAACTTGCAGACCAACTTCTACACACTTTTTAATTGGACAAAAACATTGGCATCATATCTATGTGAGGTTGTAGAAAATTCCCATACTCAAATTCTACATGTTTCCAAATTATCAAATCTTCATTACTTACTGACTGGAAGTATCAAATAATACAGGACACTGATCATCTGATGTCATATGTCTGACCAAAGAAAAGGTGCACGGACTAAACTGTGCAAATATGTTGATAACACCTAAAAAAAGGACAGAACTGCCAATAAACTCTCTTTTTCTATTTTTTTTCTCTCTTTTACCTATTTTTATAAATGTTGCCCATGTGTTTTTGCAATGGCAACATTTTGCACTCGTTTTCCTGCAAATTTGATCCATTGGAGACAAAAAAATCCAAATGTTAGATGTTGATGACATGTGTATTTCTTGCAATATCAGACAGTTGAATGTAATTTTATTTCTATTTATTGTAAAATGCTAAAAATAGGAATAATATTACAATATATAAAGACAACAAATCCTTACACTGGCTAAACAGATATGCCGTGGCCAATAAGGATATCACAATTTTTGCTTCTTGATGTGATGGCCTTTCAACTGAGCGTTCAGCCTGTTAACATTTTTTAATTGACAAAAATATATAAATAAAAGCAATACTGTCTGACCCTACATATTTACTAAAAAATGTATTATAGTGGGCAATGTAAACCATTCCTATACCAGGGTACGCACTGCATGTATTGCCATACTGAGAGTGTAGCACTCAAGCTACGCAAGCATCGCGATCTGATGGTTTCTGGACTCTAGCAGAAAAAAGGGAGAAACATACATGTAAAAATAAAGCAAGAGAGGAAACAGGTGAAATAGGTTTCGAACCTTCCACACCCTTGGCGATCTTGATGTCCAGGGCCGTGCGGATCAGGGCCATGAGCGTGGAGTTGAAGTGGACCGTGTTGTCATCGGCCACGGGCAGATCCATACGGAGGAGTCTCTGTGGGAGAGTCAATCAGTGTGGGATGTGAGGAGATCAGGGAGTAAGAGGGGTGCATGTGGAACCTCCAGGTGATGGGATGGGGGGAGGAGTCAAAAGGGAGGGGGGGAGAGGGGGTTTGGGTAGGGGAGGGAGGGGAGAGCTTTGCATTTGGTGTAAGGTTGGCTCTGACTCTGTCTGCCTTTTTACCAAGACTTAAATCAGTGTATCAGTCAAAGTAGAAACCCTAATGCAGAGGTCAGACTGCACACTAAAGCACAACTACAGCCTGAAAGGTGTTTAGGCTTTTGGGAAGAGTCCACCTTAAAAATCACACTATTACCTCATGTAGTGTGTCATTGTCAGTGTTGGGAAAATTTGTCAGGAAATTCAATTAGTTGTTTCTTACTCATTTTTCCTTTTTTCCTTTAGGTGCATGATTGACTCCCTGATCTTTCTCTGTGGAGTTGGTGTGTTCACTTGGTTTCTAGGTACGTTGGCTCCCCCCACAGACTAAAAACTTGCCTCTTAGGTGTGAGTGTTTAACCTGACACACCAGATAAACAGCTAAATATATGTTATACCGGTCATAGTTCTCCAGTCCATCAGGGCAACAGCCCATACAAAGTGTTTCAGGGCAGAACTTTAAAACATATCCAAGGACCAATCTGTGGGTCTCATTCATTTTGGACCAAATAAATGATGTAGTAGATTGATGCTTCTGCAAAATGGAGCCAATCTTACACGTAAGTCTCACAGAAACCTGCCAGCAGAGGGTAAAAATATCTTTTACACTGAGAAATGCTTCTTCGTTCAATGAAGAAATTTTGACCAGCTCCTTGCTCTAAAGCAGGCAGCATTCATGCTACTCACTGTAATAGCAGCAATTGTTTACAGACTTGGAGCCGCTTCTTGCTGTTGTCAAACTTGTACCTCACACCTTGGTCTTTTATTAGGATGCTTATTGGGCAGTGCCTTTGCAGACTGAGCTAAATCATCCTGGCGTGGAGCTTTGCCAGATTAGTCAATGAATCAGGTGGATACAGCTGCAGAGCATCGTTAGTGAGCATGCGTTTTCACAAAATACAGCAAATTGTATAGAGCTCTTGGCCATGTCTGCACTGATGTACAGCCTAGATTTTATGTCTGCTCCCTCCTTTCAGGGTCAGAGTGGATTAATATCACCAAAGTTGTCCATCTCTGCCTTAAGCTGCCACTGGAGGAAGTAATATCTCTACGGTAATGGCTTACTAACTAGTTAGTTATAGTGTCCGATAATCAAGGCCATATCTGGGATGTCTCACAACCTCCTGACAGGAAGTCTAACATGTCTAACTGTGATTCTACTGTCTGCACTTTGTTCCATTTGATCTGTAGTATTAACCAGTGAGAGCACAGTGTCTGCACTCGCCATAGTCATGAGTATAAATAGCAAAGTTAAAGAACACATGCTGTGAGACTGAACTATGCTAAACACAGGAACAAACTGCTGCTAGCATTTATCACCACCTGTATATACACTGAAAATTTAGAGTAGTCAGTAAAGGTAAGAAGGTATCTTTGTTTACAGTCTTCTTTTAGGTGTTTTTCTCACCTCTCTTCCTACCAGTGTCATCACAGTGGTCATAATGGTTGTTTGAGTTCAACCATGAACATGTGGAATACCATGTCAATGTTGTGTTCGGCTCAGTTTATGGCATACTCTGACACAGCGACCATCATAACAAATGAACAGCTGTACAGCCTGACCTCTGCATATATTTTCCTGATGTAAGGATGCACAATTTTAAATCTGTTTGTAGTAAGATGAACCACTTAGGACAAAGATTTTGATAAGATTTTTCCTTCTCCAATCATCCCTATACCTGTATGATTTAACCAGACTAGTTTGGTTTAATGGCCTTCAAAAAACCTCACAAAACGTTCCTGCTTGTGTCTCTATTCTTTCAGTAAGACAGACTGAGCAGCAGGAACCTTTCATCTCTATACAGTGAGAGCACATCTGCCCTGCATATGAGTCATTGGTTTGGAGGTTCACAGTGAAAACCACAAAAAGGCAACTGGATAAACATTTATCAGCCAGCCGTCAAAAACAAATAAGGGATCAATCAATCAAAGGACAGGAACACTCCTGACAGTCTAGTTTTTGTGTTTGGTCTCATCTCTTTGAGATTATCACAGTGGTCCTTTGGTTTTTAATCAAAACAAACTTAACAAAGACACACACCAACTCACAGATGCCGGAGTGAAGTTAGTGTGTGGATTGGTGACAGAGATCTGTTGCGACAACCGCATGACCAGGGCAAAAATCTGATGCGACCTACAATCCCCGCACATGGTTATGAACTGCAGTTAGAATCATGCCTCTCCAAACCCACAAAAAATCCAGCTTTGATGTCTCTCTTTCAGTAAGACTTCACTCCAGCTCATCTAAGTCCTCCCCTTCTTTGCACTTCACTCCCCCCAAACCCTTCTTGCACATCTCACCCCCATGCAGCATGCGATGCAGCAACTGTGACCGTACTGAAAGAGCATCCTCTTTGTGACCGTGCCACAGAGCATCCTCTGTTGGTGACATTAGAATAAAAAATTGCCTGTTATCGAAGGAGATAAAGAAATTGATAAAGGATGGGATAAGAGCAGCTAACTCTATAAGCTGTTTTATCTGATGTGTGATGTGTGAAAATGAGCACAGACTTTGGTGACATTAGAATGAGTTTGTGCCTGTTATCGAAGGAGATAAGAAATTGATAAAGGATGGGGGATAGAGCAGCTAACTCTATCGCTGTTTATCTGATGTGTGATGTGTGAAAATGAGCACAGACTTTGAGGGTTAATAGGTGAGAGAGAGCAGCGTTCTGCGGAAAATAAGACAAAACAAACAGAAAAGGCCTCCGTGGAAAAAATGATTATGTGGGAAGAGTCAAAAAGTTCCTCAAGTGAGTGGGTAAATGCTGAAATTAGAGCTGGGATATCAGTTTGGTAACACTTTACAATGAGGTTCACTCGTATAAGGACAGCTACTGGAGTAGAAATACGTTAATAACTGCTTGTTAACCAGGGACTAGTAAGTTTTACGAGTTCGCCTGCCATAAATCTGGCATATTTGTTGTGCAATATATGTAAGATAACTATTAGTTAACAGATAATAATGAGTTACCCCTCATTAAACTAAATTCCTTAATTTAATCTGGATGTAGAAACTTCAATGAACCAAAAGTGTATTCAGATTTAGCCATAGCCATGTAAGAGACAGTAAATAAATAGTATTTACACTGACGAAGAGAAAAGATCACCCTTGTGTGCCCTCATAAAGCAAAAATGTATTATTTCTACCCTAAAACTACAGTTTTAAAGTTGATCTACCACCAGGAGGACTTTCAACAGACAGAATGGTGTCCATTAATTCCTTAGATTTTCATTGGCAAACACATGGCATCATTCTCAATGCTGTGCTGCACAGATTAACGCCTCTGCAAGTCACTGTTGTTTAAAGCCTTTGAATGTTGTGTAGTAAGCATAATTTTGTGTCTCTATTTCAGCCTCTGATAAGAGTGTGGTGTCCTTGTTTGAAAGGCATTAACAAAGTGGAATGAATTACGAAGGAAAAAAACTAATGATATCGATTCTATGAGGGAGTTGTTCTTGATTCTCAACTGGCATTGCTTTTCGGTTCCCATCCCTATAGATCACAGTGTTCACTTGCATATAGCACTATGTAAGTCTGGAAGCAAGGCTGTCATTTAAGGAGATTTACATAAACATGAAACAGGCTGCAGATAAGACACTGAGTGGCAATGTTGATATTTTACGAGTGATTAAAGTGGCCATTCAAAGCTTTTGATCCTACTTTTAGGATCTGCTATCATGTTAATGAGTGGTTCTCTTCTATCATTGTAAACAGATTCAAGTTATCACAAAAAGAATGCCACAGATCATCTCCCAAATTGGCCTTTTAGCACTTGTACACTTGAAAGCATTTCAACACACTCTTTACGCAAACTGTTAGCAAGCAATTGACAGCTGTTGCAATAAAAGCCATGTTTTGGCTTAAATTAATTATTATACTGTTCCTTATTAGTCAATAAAGGCCACTGATTCCTCATGATGTGCATGAGGTTGATAGAGAGTCACAAAACTGCACTCCTACATATTGCAAAAGGGTCTAGAAAAAAATGCAATTCTCCCTTTAGGGGCAACAATTTATGAATATAACCAAAAAGATAAAGCGTTATAAGACAAACTGCACATTACATTATAAGTCTTCAAACAGGGACCGTACAAACTAACTGGCTTATGATACAGAGGTTAGAATTAGGAGCCATTACTTGGTTAGGATTTACCAAATACTCACTCAGAACGTACTGATTATTTGTACATTGCTTACTCATTCTATATCTATTATAAGGAAGTGGAGCATCATACTCAGGAGTTACTGAGTACTTTGTCATTACCTGTTCAGTGCCTATTCATTCCCTGGTTAATGAGCAGGTTTTATTCATTTATGCCCAGTTAATGTGCCTGATGTGAGTGATCCTCATTGTAAAGTGTTACCTCTGTTTCTTTATCTGGGATATAGATTAAACACAAGGGGAAAGCTTGCAGAGTACAGATGTCAGAGACATAAAAATTAGCGGGTTAAAGGTTATGATCAAGAGAAAGAGTGGCCAAAAAGGACAAAGAAAAAATAAGTGATACCAAGACTTAAAAAGAAGCGTCACCACACCGAGTTGGCTGTGTCTGTAAGAGAGCGGTCCTGCCTGAAGGCTCTGCTGTCTCTCTTCGGGACAGAGAAGATCAGAGGTAAAAAGCAGTGGAGCTTTATGGGACATTGTTCTGTGGACGGTGGAAAGGTCAAGTTTAGGATTGGGTTTATTTCATTGGCCCAGGGGAGGAGGGAAGGAGTAAGGCATGAACACAGTAATGGCAACTTTCTGGATAATAGATCCAGAAATGATTAGTAGTACATTTTTGCCAAAATCATGCATGCCAGGGTTGTTAAGGTTATTGGGTAAAAAGACTGAGGGGTTTGTTTTAGTTCAGGAAGGAGGCTTTGGGAATCATAAAGGATGAAGAGAGAAAGAAAGCATCTAATGAAAGGATGGGATTGAAATAAAACATGATTCTTAGAAAGCTTAAGCTGCAAAAACAAGGCCAAATAGCTTGATTTCATCGGCATGGGAAGACTTTAGGAGGACATTAGGTCGACTTTACTTGACTTTTTTTTTTTTAAACTGTTTTGGTACATGTGACACCAAATGTCAAAAATAAGAGTTCAGCTTAAATCCTCTCTGCAGGGATGTTATAGTGTCCAGTACTTTCTGCTTTCCTGCTTTCTATTTTTGAGTTTTAAAAGTATAAAACACTAAAGTAAGGATGCTTCCTTTACTGCTTGCTCACATCAGCTTTTATGGGCATTTTATCGCATATTACATACTCACTGGCCACTTTATTAAGTACACCTTGATAGTACCAAGTTGGAGCACCATTTTCTAGCAGACAGCTGTGGCATCCAGTGTGGTCTGCTGCTGTTGTAGAAGATCTGTTTCACAATACAACATGTTGTGGAAATTATCTTTTTTACACTATTACTGTAACAAATAGGGTTGATTTTTAAATAGATTTTTTTCCAAATGTAAATGCTTCATTTTAGTCTGTGTTAACAGGCCACTTTTAAATGCAGTCCAGGCTTTTTAAGAGAGAGTATAAGCAGCTGGTTAAAATAGATTGCTGAATACATCCTAAAAACTGACTCACAAGTGATGTGTATTTTTCCTGATATAGTCTGTAGGCATCATCATTGTTCATCTTTTTCGCTGGTGTTAAAAAAGCTAACTAAAGATTGCAAAAATCAGCAATATCGTTGATTTAAATCGAATCTGCACCTAAAAAAATCGTAAAAAATCTAATCGGGAGAAAAGCACATCGTCCCAGCCCTTGTAACAAATTGCTTTTTTAAGCTACTGTTGCCTTTTGAGCAGTTGGTCAGAGGATATGGCGACAACCCGCACATGCAACATATCATTCCTCCCCCTGGTGTACCTAATAAAGTGGCCAGTCGGTGTCCAATAAGTCTCAGTGTTCAGATCATTTCCTGACACGACTATTAACCGAGTGTTTAGACTGATTGGTCTTTTGCTAGAAAGGCAGACAAGCCCACAATTATGACAAATCCCTGAAATCAATCAAAATAATTTACCTGTATTACTTTTAGGAGGTAACTTAAATATTTCACACTGTTGCCGAAGACAGTTTTAGCCTTTTCTGCCATGACAGGTTTGACATGTAAATCACTGCCAAGCTACAATCAGAAGTAACGCCAAACACTGAGACATAAAGACGCAGGAACTGCCGCCATTTTGTCTCTGTATTGTATTAATGCTTTGTGCTGCCTTCTTGTTATGGACTGTGATCAATCTTAACCTCCAGCTACATCGCTTGGTGCCCACACCCTCCATATTTGTCTTGGCTTCGGTCCATTCGAGGATCATGTTCATAAGAGGATCAGGTAGGTTGAGTTTAGGGATCCACACCCATGATTCCCACCACCTATTGTTGTTTAAAGGTGGCATAATTTGTTCGCTGTTCATTTTACAGAATATAATATCACTAGTACCATTTGGCCTGGTTTTCAGCAGGAAGAGGAGGAGGTTGGATGAGATGACGGTTAGCGGTGGAGTGATCTCCTGTGCCTACAGGCTGAGTGGCCGGCTGTCCCCTGAGGCTCACAGTGATCAGCCAATGATGTCTCATGATGCTGAGAGGTATTACATGAACGTGTCAAAGTAAATTTGATTATTTGTTCATCGTTGCTCTGTTGATGGAGTCTGCTCTGTTACTTGACAGACAGGGTGTTAGTGGCTATCGGCCATGCAGAGGGCAGGTGAGGGAGTGTGTATGTGAGGGGAGGGGAGCGATATGCAGAGATGAAAGGGGGGCTGGAAACAGAATAGAACTGCATTGACGACAGAACCAAAGGACAAAGAGAAGATTGGACTTGCAGATAGAAAAAAGGCTGCTTGGGGGCTTGGAGCTGCTACATGAAGGGTAACAGAAAAAGAACTGCGTCTGTACGGCAACCAAAGGCTCTCTGAGGAGAAAACACACCACTGACACAAGCCCTTCTGCTCTCTCTACCCTCAGAAGAACACACAACATCTATATGGAGAAGGATACAGCTGTACATCTGTGTGTGTTTGGAGTGTTTGTGAGTCTGCCCGATCCACAGGACGGGATGAGTCAGAGGACAGAAGTCTGGAGGACCTTCCAAGCCCTGCTGCACGAGCAGGTTCCTGTGGAAGAGGGTGTGTGTTCAGCAGTGACTGCATGTGTGAAACTCTTGTCTAACCAATCAGTGTCTTCGATGTTTCTGTTGTAGGTGTTCAACAAGGTTTATTTCAGGAAGAAAACACATGACTGTAATGTTTTTGTTGTTGTTTGTCAAGTGCATGGGTGCAATAATGTGATCGCTGTGCAAACGAGCTGAGAAGGTCCCTCTTTTCATCCCTTCCTGTGGATAGATCCCCGGATCAAGGTCTGGTTTATACTCCTGTGTCAAATCTACACCACAGCATATGCCGAGGGTTTGGCCGGCCCTGACATGCACCGCTTCAAAGAAAGAGTCACAGTAAGCTGCAACAACAGGGAATAAAACAATGACAACAAGGAAGAAAAAGAAAAAAACTGCAGTTGGTTCAGTTTTCAATATAATGTTAGAGAGATGTTACATACTTTGTCTAAAAATTACTTAAATTTCTAATGCAACAAGGTAAGTATAAAAAGGCAAATTAAGTTGTACAATCAGCTAAGAGAGTAGGATTAGGAGTAGACTAGGGTGTTTGCATCAAATTTGTTAGCAAAAAAGTCTAAGAGGGGTTCCAAATCCAAAAATGGAATCTTTGTACTGAGCCCTGACTGTACACCAAATTTTTTCTAGTTTGAGAAATGAAATTACTTCACAAACCCAGCACGAGCATGATGGAGAGGTTGGTGATTTCCAGCCAAGCAAAATGAGTCTGCATGCTAAGAGTGTTGAGAATGCCATTAAATCTGATTGATGTCTGGATATCCCATAGTTGCCAGGAGGCGACGCCAAAAGTTGCATTAATAGGATCTAGGTCAACTTTCTTTTCACATATATAACAGAATGTGTTGAAAATGTTAGACCAGAATGTGTTAGTCTATGAGAACTTTCTAAAATCATTTTGTAGACGTGTGAGATAAATTGCCGCAAACAACTTACAAACTCATCTTATGTATGATTAATAGGTTTTGGAGAAAAAGTTGATTCACATAAGTATCTGGATTTTTTTGTTTGATGATTTTTAAATCGATTTTTTTTGTTCAAAGATCGATTTTTAAGGTTTAAGGCGTAAAAAAGAAAATATGTAGTTATTTTTTAAATAAATATGGAGTTTACATGAAAAACAACCTCATTTATCTAATATCATTCCTTATTAATTTAAGAAAATATAATATGTATTACAAATGAAGCATATAATGCAGTATTGTTTTTCCATTATGTTCTGCCCTATTGTACACAGACGAGGAAAAAAGAGCCACACCAACACGCAAGAATGAAAGCTCAGGATGCTGTTGGGCACTGTGGCACAGCTATGCTGCAGATTTGACACAGAAGTATAAACCAGGCTTTACCCTTTTACCCTGATTGTCTTTCTGCCTCCACCCATCGATCGCACACCACCACACAACTCCACAACACCGATGAGCCCACCCCCACTTCCACGAGAAGAAAAAGGAAACAGAACCAAAGAAACCACAACACTAAAGTTACACCACGTTCAGCGTTTCAGTCCCTGGCCCCACCCTCCCTCCCTTCCACCCCAACACCTAGAGGACGCTCGGGTGAAGATGGGGTCCTTTCTGACCTTGTAGGCCACCCGTGCTGGGCACCTCTTCCCGAGGCCCAGTGGAGGACTCATGTGCCTCAGCATGTCATACATTTCCCTGCAACTGATCCTGCCACTGCACCATCATCAGCCAGTGCCATCAACCGGCCAACAAGAGCACAAAGAGGGAGAGAGGGAGATGTTTAGAGCTAGGAGAGGGGAGAGATGGCGGAGCAAGGGTGACGAACGGAGACATTAAGAGAGAGGAGTGTCTTTGTGTCAGAAAGTAAGAGAAGGTAAAGAAAAACAAACAGAAAGACAAAGTTCTGGGCAGATCTGGAGATCCAGTTGCTGTGTGGCTTCATCTTAAATGTTCAACTTAGCCAGAACGAACTGAAAGGCTCATGAAGTTGCATGAAGTGCACCAGGCCACAAGGTGTTACTTCAAGGTTGTCCCATGATATATTAATCCTATGTGCACGCTCAGCTGGTGCAAAAGTCTAACATTTTGTCACATAAAAAGAGGGTGTGATGACAGAGGGAGGGGAGACAACAAGAGGGAGGTAAGGGCTAAATGTTTTATGTTCTATCATGAACAATATTTGCAGTTTGGGTATATAAGTATGTGTTTGTGGAGTAAAGCAGGGCAGGGCTTGACCTGCATGGACGAGGAGAGAGGGGAGGAGGAGGAAGGGGAGTCAATGCAGTTTCTGTCTTTCCCCCAACCCCCAAAAACCAAGAACAATGCAACACTACAGTGGGCAACCGTAGCTTGCTACATTATAGCCATGGCTCCACAGCAAGCAAAAGAAAAAAAAATATTCAAAGAAAAAGTTATTCTACAATGTGTTCAAACATCGTGGGTGGATTATTTTGTTCCTGTTTTACTGAGTGCATTTCACATGCTTCTCTGGGTGTCTGCATTGTCCCGCACATTCTCTCAGCAGTTCAGAATGCAGGTCGATAAATGGTTGAAAAATTGAAATGAAAAAGATAAAAAAAAAAGAAAAAGAAAAAAGAAAGCGGCATTCATTCCATTCCCGAATGCTGTGGCTAGCAAGTGTGGTTGAGAGATTTTGTTTGAATGGAAGTCAAACCTTGCAGGCCACCCTATGAGGGCATTTCTTGCCTAAGCCGAGAGGCGGGTCGATAACTCGTAATAAACTGTACATGTCCTTATAATGAATGCGCCCGCTGCAAGAAGAATACAGGGGAGTTAAGAAACACACACACGTACACACAGACAAACACACACACATCCAGAGAGAAGAGAGAAACATTGGGAGGAAGAGCACAAAATTGACAAAAACACAATATCTGAAAAGATTAAATATCATCGTGTTTACATATGCACAAACTCCTGAAAATGTCCAGAATTAAAGCGAGTGAGCAGCATGTGTGAATGCAGCCTCATTTAGGCTTTTGTTTAAATGACAGGGTCCTTACAAACTCGAGATCAGGCAGCCCTACAGCTTTTTTTTTTTTTTTTAACCTATGGCAGATCAGAGCATCAGCGATAAAAACCAATAATAAAACATAACAGTGTTTTTTTCAACTGCAGCTGAAAGTTTAAGGACTGAGGGTGGTTTTTAGTGCAAACTCTAATGTTTAGAATGGTGTTGAACCTGTTTGGGCCAAAATATTGGACATGTAAAACATGGGGCAACCTGGAAATGGGGCTTAATATCATCGTAAATCCAGCTGCTGTGCGGTCATTTTTGTAGTCCCATGACAGGGAAGAAGCACTGCGTAAAATAATACTTAAAAGTCTGTAGACTACAATTTCAAGCCAACAGCGACATCCAGAATCTGTGGATCATACACGTATGGAGCACTAGAATGCAACTTCGAGCAGAGAATACTTTCAACTTCATTGAAAACTGTCTGGAAAATAAAATGAACCTTCATTACAGGAGCCTTGTTTAACTTTGAAATGTCCTAGTTTTTTTTTTTCAGACAATATAGCTATGGCTTAAGAGGTTCAGAAAATCAGCACAAAGAAAGTTTAATGATTCTAAACCTTAAAACGCCAAAAGTTCAGGTCCTGGGAGATCTAAAAAGCACTTTAAAATCTGAAAAATGTTCTGTATCAATACGTTCAGCCTTAGACCAGAATGATCTCCCTACACAAAGTTTTCTCATACTTCCTGTCGGCTCACATGTTTGGCTCTGCTCTTTAGTGGATATTGTTTCAAACTACAAAAATTCATTATAGCAAGGGACAGCAGACTCTGTCCTGCTTTTGTGCCGCTCTATTTATGTGTTGCCTCCTGAAACTGCTCCCCCGTGCCCTCCTCCTGTTGGACAGGGACGACTCCTGGTAATTTCTGGAGATTTTCAGGGGTGCATATGTTTACCGTTAACAGACTCTGCAGACCTAATTTTCTTTCTTTACTTACTCCACGTCCTCAGTGCGACAGCCCTTTATTTGACTTCCTCCCCAATCCAACCCCTGACTGGTTGTGTGTAATTAAAGGATTGCAGACAAAATGGAAAACCATGTGCTTTGTAAACAGCCACATGCTTAATAGCTGCTTGTGTTGAAGAGTTTCCCTCCCTCTTAAACATGTGTTCAGTGTCAGCTGGTCCCTGTGCTCTTGTTTTCTAGTTAGCTTTGTTCAACTGTGAAGTTTAAATAGTTAATCAGTTATCTGGATTAACATAAATAACATCGTTATACCTGAAGGTCTGACAGCATTAATGGATTTCTTATGCAAACAGACTCTCTATTTAAGCATTAAATATAAAATCAGCTTATAAAACTGCTCTTTTACATATTTGATATTGTATTTGTACACTATAAGGCCATGATTACACAACAACTTTTTCCACACATGGCGGGTGTTTTTTTTTTTTTTTTTAAAAGTCTCACCCACACAAAAAAGTAAAAAACTCATAAATACACATTTAAATGTTGCGTATCACCTTGTAACTTGTCCAGGATATGCAATTATGTATGTAATGCCTCTGCTATAGCCGTTTTATTTTCAAATTTCTTCCTACCACCAAGTTCTACTGAAGTTAAGGTTTAACTCTTGACTGTGTAGGCATGATGAGTAAATATGTCTTTGTTTATAACCTTGATCAAATCCTGTTATCTAACACTTCTTGGTATTCTTATTGACTTCAATATTCATTGTAACCACAGATTAAGCAGCCGTGGGTCACCAGTCAATACAGTCACTTTTGAGATAATAACACTGGGTCTCATCTGTTGTGTTTGTATCATTAGAGTATTTTTAAATCAGCATCATAGTGAGGGAGCGGGGGGCCTGTGTGAGTACATAAACAGTCCATACATCAACACTTTAAAACAACAACTGTTTAAAAATGTCTGCTGCAGCAGGAAAACAACTGTAGAGTGAATCAGAACACTGCCCTGTCCACATGGGGACTACTTATGGATTTATAATTATGTGTCTTCAGTGACCAAATAAGCTGTTTATATGTGGACAGAAGGACAAAAAAGTTAAATCCTCATTTAAAAAAAAAATAACCAGCTTATGTGTATAGACAAAGCCTAAATAGAGTTCCTGAATTGTCATGACTGTCTTAGTCCGTCTTATGCCAATTAATTAATTTAAAACTCTCCATTTAAAGGTGCTATGAGGAGAGTCTATTTCCGGCGACATAAAGACTCTGCTACCCATAAGCACGCGCGGCAACTGTCGTAAAGATGTGACCCAAGCCAAAGCGTGCGTTTGTTGTGATGCTAATGAATGCAGCTCGGATCTTCCACAGAACTCTGCATTGCTTTACAACTTCTTTTTTCAACAACTTACAGGATGCAAAGCGACGAGGTAATGTATCTCTTTCTAGTTACGTAGCGGTATTTTTTGATGTTTGACAACAAGCAATTTTTGGAAAACTTAGTATCGTAGTTTTGTAGCCGGCTATATATCTCTACTTACAGCCCGGTGCTCTAAGACGTGTCTGAATAATATAAATTTGCTCTAGTTTTAATTGTCTTGTTCCCGAAGTTGAGTATCCAGGCCAGTCCAGCCCTGCATTTATAGATAACCTATTTTGATGCTATAAAACTCATCTTAAAGTGTGTATTTCGATCAGGCATTTTTTTGTTATTACTTAGAAACTCCTCATAGCATCTTTAAGGCACCAAAACCCTGCTGTTGTGTGAAAGAAAAGCCCAAATGCAACAAACATCTGCCTGATTATTGCTGTGTAAACATGGCCTTTGTACTGAATCATGGGAGTAGTTTTCTGTTTCATCATCTTTTTTTGTGCAGCCTATTTTACTACACAAGAACACTAAAATATCAGGTTGGTTTGATTCAACATCTCCACTCCATCTGAAATAAACACAGCCAGTATTATTGGGAGGTAAGAGTCTGATTCTAGTGTCATAATCAGTGTTGACAAATACGTCAAAACACACGTAAGGGACATCCACATATCAGTTCTTTTGTTAATACGGCTGCAAAGACAACTGGACACTCAAACTTTCTCCTTTAAAGGTTTACTTCCTTAAATATGCACTTGGTTCCAGTCACATATGTATGACCACACCGTGTGTGTCTGTATATGCGTCAGTGAGCAGCTGAGGACATGCATGTTACCACTCACCAAGCTGCAGGATCATACTCGGCCCATATCCTGACATACTCATCCAGGTGGTGAGGTCCCAGGATGGATGAATCTCTGGTCAGGTACTCAAAGTTGTCCATGATGACAGCGACAAACAGATTCAGCATCTACACACAAAGACAAACACACATGCAGAAGAGTTATTTTCTCTCTTAACACTGAGCTCTGCTGCTCATCCCACAAATAAATATTCCTAATTTAAAAGGGAGATAAGCAGGCTTACTAACAGAATATGATTTATTGTTAAGAAGCATTTTTACAACAAAAGAAATTACCTACTAAAAACTGATGCTCTCGCTTTCTGTGCTGTGTTTATGTTTATGTTCCTGGCTTTAAATGACCAGAAACTAGATGATCAGAAAAGGGTTGAAAGGCACGTGTTCAACAGTTAATAGGATTTTTTTTTTTTTTATTATTTAAACTGATTTCACCAGGAGCCTTCTCAAAGAGATTCAATAATCTATTTCATAAGGGAAAGCCAAGACAGTAGCAAAAGAAGTTTTACAAAAATAACAAAAGTAAGAATGAAATGAAGTAATTCAAAATTAACAAATCCACGTAATTTGGCAGTAAAACACATGCTTACACCAGTCGAATGATCATAATTTTGGTTTTAAATCTCTCAATAGCACATATTGCTCTAGTTTAAGGCGACTCAGACAAAAATGTGGAAGCACAAACATTAAATAATTTTTCCAGAGGGACTTTGGAAAATCTCAAACATGATCAATATATGAAATTGAAAGTTAAAGCAAAAAAAAATATCAGAATGAGCAATGATAAGTTTAGACATGTCTAACATCAAGAAAAATCAGATATGGTGCATCCCTATTTGGTACCTCTCCCCACTTTAAATTCTGATCCAAACTAAAATATTGTACCATTAGATATACTGATGTTTTAAAACAGGATGTCAGGTGAGACAATATTTCTAATATCAACATACTTCATATTTATTGGGAAAAATTGTTCCCAAAATTGCTGTCCAAATAATTAAAATTTAGATTTTTATTAATCCCATTTGAAAGTCTGTTTCATACAAAAACTAGGGTACTTAACAACAAGTTTTTTCTGTAATTTACTGTTCTTCATAAATAAGAATTTCAGGCAAAATAGTGAATGCTGTCATATTGCTGCTACCATTTGGAAAAGTGAGCTGAACAGGTGAGATGTCAAAGCTCGTCTTCTATATAAATTAAACAATATGTGCTGTTGTGCTTCTTTAATTGGCACCAGATGTTAGAATGAGAGCAGCGCGCATGTGAGGGTTCTGCTTTACGAAACATGAACTCACCAAGAACGAGCAGAAGAAGATGAAGGAGACGAAGTAGAGGTATGCCACCTGGCTGCCACACTCCGGCTCCGTGTTTCCAGACATCTTGTCACAGTCTTTACCCCCAAGACACGCCAGCATGATATCATGCCACGCCTCTCCTGTGGCACTCCTAAAGACCAAAAACATCAAGATTACAGACCATCTAACTGATGTGATTGAAGGAAACAGCAACATTCATCAAGTTTTGTTTTAAGTAGTAGACATTTGAATAGTGTTTATTATCCTCATTTCATCCACTAAAGAGGTCAAGTTTTGCCAACATATGTTTGGTTGTTTGTTTGTTAGCAAGATTACTGAAAAACTGCAGAAGGATTTACATTAAAATATTTCCAGAGGCGTGGTTTGGTCCGAGGAAGAAGTCTTAATTTTTGGTGGTGAAAGGGATATTTGTTTGGATGCAAAAACATGCATGCAATCCAACTTGAAAACTGACAAATCTGCTGCACTGCTGAATGGTCGTATATGAGCCTTAAAGCTATGGTCTACGATTTGGAAGCTTTGTACATATTAATAACACCGTTTATAAGGCTGTTATGGTCCTATGGTCCTATCTACACAGTATAAAGACCAAAAAGAATGAAAAAAATCCATTCAGTATATCCGCTGAAAAGCTGCATACTAGCTGACCAATCAAACCTAAGAACCTGCGACTATTAATTGGTCCGTGAGTTGGTCTATGAGTCCATCCAATCCTCGTCTCTCTCACTACGCAGCGTCATGCGTAGTGCGTCATGGTCCCGTCTCCTCCCCTCTACCTCCGGTGAGCAGCTAGCAGCGTTAGCTACTGAACTATCATGGAGCAGGAAAAAGCCTAGCGCCCGAGACGAAGCCGCCTCCCTCTCTCCTTGGGGCCCAGCGGAGCTCTGCCAGCGGGTTGAGGCCTGTTAGCGGGCTAACGGCTAACGGCTAACGGCTAACGAATAGCCTCAGCCGGCCGTCAGACCTTCAGCATCGGCCGTTTCGCCCCTGGTTGATCAGGTAATGGCTTTGTTTACTACAGTGTGAGATGTCTGCTGAATAACTCTGGTTAGTTTGTGCCTGCACGGGCTAATAACTTGTAGGGGAGCGGGTTAGCCTGTTAGCCGCTAATCGTTTGCACTGTAAGCTGAGCTGGGGAGGACAGGCTGAGAAAGATAAATCCTCCCCCACACTCGGCTCCGCTCTGGTGATATATTGTGCTAGTCGCTCGTAGCTCTGTCCGAGGGGGCTATATGAGGCGTCACGAGCTGGGGGCGGGATCTTGGAACACGGAGGGGAGAGGTGAGGGAAGGGGGGCAGGCTGCGGTTTCAAATCGTAGACCACAGCTTTAATTGGTCACTGATTCAATTTTGCACAACATTATGTATCTTGCACCAGATGTGTATATATATTTATTTTCTGCACGCGTGTACATACATATTCTTTTTCCTATTATGTGTACATATATGTTTCTACTAGGTGCATACATATTAATTTCTTCTCTAATTAGGCGCATTTTTACAAAGACATTTTTCTATTATGGTTATGTTTAGATTTTCTGCTCCTAATTCCCTGAGCCACACTATCTGCTGAAACCAAATTCCTTGTATGTTGTGACATACTTGGCCAATAAAGTTGATTCTGATTCAGAAAACAACATTGAACTTTATAATGGGAAATCCTACTGACGACAAAACTCATTGTGTTCATACAGGATAACAGCCTCCATGTATGAGCTGAGTTTTGTCCAGATTCTGGCTCTGTTTTGGATCTGGTGATGGAGGATTTTATCTTTAACAGCCACTGCAGGAACTGAGCTGCTCTGTGAAGATCTGCACTCTCTGAGTGCTTTTCTAGTTCTTCAACTGTATTCAAGGACTTTTCTTTTAACCCTTTAACTCCCAGCTAAATTATTTGGCGGAGGTAAATAAAGTCAGGAATATTCAATGTGTTAAAAAAAAGATAACACTTCATTCTTTGTTTTTGTCATTTTTTAAGGATACAGGAAAACCGCAAACAAACCAAATGAACTAAAATGATCTTTTTGTGAGATTTTAAGGTTTTAAATGCTAAAAGATATTATTATTATTATGATAACCATCATTAATTATTTTAATCACTTAACCATTTACTGATATGATTATTTATACATAAAATGTTATTCATCAAAATAACCATATCAAATTCAATATCATCAATTCAATGTCATTTTTTATTGCAAACATTTCTGTCTTTTCTAATTGTTTTTTTCCAAATATTTGTATGTCATCACGAAATCAACTGCTAGCTTTTTAAACCTTTAAATCACAAATCAAGAAAATATATTGTTTTTGGTTTGTTTGCAGTTTTATCTGGTCCTTGAAATGTTAAAGGACTCAAACAATGATTTGATTTGTTTAATTTACTGACGACCAAACACTTGAGTTGGTAGCTAAAAGGTTAAAACTGAGAATTTGGATGGAAGAATCTCATATGCTTTTTTATCACTCCACACATTAAGACTAAAGAAACACAAGAACAACAGAAATGTTGGAGAGGGTGTGATCATGTAATAGCCAATCATTCTCATATCTTTTGGACATGTGGAAAAATGCAATTGTTCTGGAATATGGTTTCCCAAACAATGGAGGAAATTTGAAATCTACGAGTGCCCAAAGACCCATGGTCTGTATATCTGGGCCTTATCCCTGTGGAAGTGATTGAAAGCAGAGATGTCTACCTTTTTAAAATATTGTGTATTGCTGCTAAAAAGGCCTCGACAAGAAACTGGTTGAGAAGCGAACCTCCAGAGCCGAGACAATGGCTGGACATTGTCGAAGAAATATAGGCCATGGAAAAATTGACATTTTGTCTGAGAATTCAAGAAGGAGAATTTGATCTATAGTGGCAAAAATGGACCTCATTTAAAGTAAAATCCCAGCCACACCCTTAAGAAGAAGGAAGAAAAAAAGGACAGTCTCACCTAAGACGATATGTTATTATTGTTACTCTCATTCTTTAGATTAACTTGTGTGTATGATATTTGAAAAAGGCAAAATAAAAAGTAAAAAAAAAAGATCCTCACAAACAAACACAAACACACCTGAAGAGCAGCATGAGCGCCTGTATGAAGGTCTGGAAGTTGTTGTGCTCGTTGATGGCGCTGTCTTCCTCCTTTTCGAGGGCGATATTCCCAAACAGCTGCAGGAGACAATCACACTGTCAACACTGAAGACTAAAACTGTTCTTTCATGACCTTCTGGTCATAAAAAAAGAAGCATTAACATCCTTAAACCTTCACTGCTGTCACTTTTATCCAGTGATCCTGTTATGCACCAAATCCTCATGAGGATTACCACCATCCTCCTCCTCATCTTCATTATCCTCTAAAACATATTCAGTCCATCCCAAAAGCACTGGAGCAGTTTTTAGGTTGCACCCACCTGCATCCCGATGATGGCGTAGATGAAGAAGAGCATGGCGATGAGGAGGCAGACATAAGGCAGCGCCTGAGGGAGACACATTCATCGTTTGGTGTTTGGTTTTATGAATATGAGGGCGCTCTGTAGCTGCAATTCATCGTTAACTAGAGTAATATGAGTGATTCTTAATAATAACTGCACAGTTATAAGCATTATTTCATCTATGAAGCATTATTGATAACACCAGTGTCACAATACAGTCCTGATCAAAACCTTAAGACCAGTTGAAAAATTGCTAGAATATGCATTTTTCACATTTGGACCTTAATGAGGTTTTAAATAGAGCTACTATATGCAAAAGCAAGAAGGGGGAGTGTGACAAAAAGCACTTTGAAAAAGTAATTTATTGAAAACAACAAGTATACAATAGGCTGTTTATCAGCTGATCAAAAGTTTAAGACCATCGCTCAAAAAATTACAAAAAACTCTCCAAACCAGAACAAAAATGTTTCTCAGTAGGACTCAGTAATGAGTAGCTCCACTGTTCTTGTTATCACTTCAAAAATTTGTTTGGGCATGCTTGATGAGAGTGTTTCCAGGAAGCTTTTGGGAACATTGCTCCAAGTGGTGAAGATGGTCTCACGAAGGACATCAACTGTCTGAACTGATGGCCATTTTTATAAACTTCCCTTGCCATCCATCCCCAAATGTTCTCTATGGGATTTAAATCAGGGGAACATGCAGGATGGTCCAAAAGAGTGATGTTATTCTCCCTGAAGAAGTCCTTGGTCAAGCGAGCATTGTGAACTGCAGCGTTGTCCTGTTGAAAAACCCAGCTGTTACCACACAGACGAGGGCCCTCAGTCATGAGGGATGCCCGCTGCAACATCTGCACGTAACCAGCCGCCGTTTGACGACCCTGCACCACCTGAAGCTCCAGTGTTCACTGAATGAAAAAGCACCCAGATCATGATGGACCCCCCTCCACTGTGCCGGGTAGAAAACATCTCAGGTGGGATCTCCTTGTCATGCCAGTAACGTTGAAGCCATCTGGACCGTCAAGGTTACATTTTTTCTCATCAGAGAATAAAACTTTTTTCCACCTTTCAATGTCCCATGTTTGATGCTCCCTGGCAAAGTCTAAACGGGCAGTTTTGTGGCGTTGAAGGAGACGAGGTCTTTGAATTTATTTTTTGTTTTTGAAACCCTTTTCCCACAGATGCTGTCTGATGGTTATTGCGCTGCAGTTGGCACCAGTAAGGGCCTTAATTTGGGTCGAGGACCGCCCTGTGTCTTGGCGGACAGCCAATCAGATCCTACGGCTCAGCGCAGGTGGAATTTTTTTTGGGTCTACCACTTGACTTTTTTGTTCCATAATGCTCAGGATCTTTCAAAAAATGTAGAATGACTGTCTTACTGTGTCCAACCTCAGCAGCAATGGCACGCTGTGAGAGGCCTTGATTATGCAGCTCAACGACCCGACCACGTTCAAGAAGAGAAAACTTCTTAGCTTTAGCCACCAGGAGGGCATGACCGTGTGAATGCCTGACAGAAAATGAACATTTTGACCAGATTTTGGCTTTGATAGCCTGTGGTCTTAAACTTTTGATCAGCTGATAAACAGCCTATTTCAGTTTACTTGTTTTCAATAGATTACTTTTTCAACGTGCTTTTTGTCACACTCCCCCTTCTTGCTTTTGCATATTGTAGCTCTATTTAAAACCTCATTAAGATCCAAATGTGCAAAATGCATATTCTAGCAATTTTTCAACTGGTCTTAAGATTTTGATCAGGTCTGTATGTGCTGTTATAAAGGTAAATCATTATGGAGAGTTTATTAAGTGCAGGATAAAAACATGTTCCTCCTAACGCCTTAAACATTCATGCTTGTGTTATAATAGAGTTTGAACCTTGAAGGACTGAACAAAGGTCCAGAGCAGGATGCGGATGGTTTCCCCCTGCCTCAGCAGCTTGATGAGACGAGCCGCCCTGAACAGCCTCAGGAAACTCAGGTTGATGAAATTATTCTACAGCATAGCCAGAACATAATGGCAGATAAAAGCGAGACAGAACAAAAAGAGAGAGACGGAGGGGCAGGGGTGTGGATATCAGAGACAGATGCAAGAAGAGGAGAGGGAGGATGGAGGGATTTGGGGGTTGGAATGAGAATTGGGAGGGAAAGAGGAGTTAGTCGAAGTACAAAAGGTGCACACTACTTTCCTCAGACAACTAAAATATAAAAAAACAAACTCAAGATCAAACTGAGGGAGATTCAACTCAAGACAAATAAAAGAATCAGGAGCCAAACAAGTCAAAGCAAACCAAACTCAAATCAGCAAGGCTCCAACAAGCTTCTCATGTCCATAAACCAAACAAAACAACACAAGGGGAAAAGGATCATCCAACTAGTTTCATCCAATCAGGTTACGTAGTAGTAATCGTGGTGGGAATGGTGAGTAGTTAAAGTGCAGGGATGTCAGGACGTTTCCTTAGAAGGACAACCAAATGCACTAATTCTCTCAAGGCAGAAAATGCAAAGTCGTCATCATGAGGCAGGCACGCAGCATGCACGATGTGCAGCTCGCAGGGCAAACCGCTGAAGCTCGTGGCAGCCGGAGCGCCGTCCAATGGGAGAGGCTGCCAAGGTCATGTGACATACTGAGGATGTCACAGCCCCATAAGAGCAAGAAGGAGGTTGAAGGACACATGAAGGTCATCGTATCTTTAGTTCATCTGAGGGCTGAGCAATACGGACCAAAAATCAGATCCTGACTTTAATTAAGCTAACTGATGAGTCATGATAAGAAGTCAAAATGGTTAACTTTAATATGATTATAGTTCACATAAAGGACACCGACACTCCTTTAATTCCACAGCAACAAAAAAACTGAAGCTCTTTATGCCCGAAATTGGATTTTTTTTTATATGTATTTTTCTGTTTAAAAAGTAAAAAACTGCAGCATCCTAACTGTTTTTTACAGTGCCTTTTTTTTATATTCTTAAATTTCCTGCATTTCAAAATGATTAAATCTAAATCTTAACAGAAACCTCAATATTTTGTCACATTTTAACCCCAAAACACAAATATTAACAAACCTTTGCAACATCTAGAAATGTTGGTTAAAGTGGCAAGAGGGGAGTTAGCATGGACCCTTGGCAGTTTCATTTATTTTCTGTATGTTGCAAAATACTTTGCATAACTTTGTTGTCAACAAATGAGTTTAATTGAGACAGTGCTGTTTCTTTTTATTGGAAATGTGACACTTAAATAACTAATTCAATATTAGATGATTTCCTATGATGATTTACTTTCAATATCAACTTATAAAAGCGATGTTAAATGACGCCCTTGACATCTGGAAATGTTTTTGTAGTTTCTGTTTTAGCTATTCAGGTTTTTTTTTTTTTTTTTATAATTTTGTTATATAAAAGTATTAATTAATTCAGTTCTCAGAATTTATTTAAGGATGGAAAAGTGTAAAATATTGCTAATATTTTTATTTGGAGCATTTATTTGCGCTTTTATTTTGATAGGATTAATAGTTAAGGCCCCAGGTGCTGAGTAAAAAAGGAAGTGCAGGCAAAAGGGAAAGTGAATGTTTTTTTAACCAGGGCGCAAAATGCCAAATTGTTAAAGGATCTTTGAATAAACACAGTTTGTTCAGCAGTAAGAATATTTTGCAGCGGTTTGTAAGCAAAGATTGTTTAAATGTCAAAATTATTTTAACTTCAAGTATGACGGATGTTACTGCTTGACTTGTGACCGTCATAATTGATGTGAGCAGGTGTTTGTGGATGTTTCTCAGTAAGGATTTAAACCTGAGACTTGAAAACTAAGTCAATGTTAGCGCTATAATTTAAAAGCATTCATGAGCACTATATCAGTTTCAACATTTGCTGTAGTTTTCCTATCAAAGGCCTTAAAGCACAGAAGATCCTACATTTACAAAATACCTGCCCATGTGAGGAAGTGGCCTAAAAACAAAAGACATTTTGACAGCATTAAAGTACAAGTTGTTGTCAAAATACTTGTGCAAGGAGTTTGTCTCAACTTTTGCTTCATAAAATATCAAATCATCCAACATGGGCTGCTCAGAACTGTTATTCATCTGCTCTTTTGTTGCTATGAAATCAAACAGGAGTTAATATTAGAGCACTGTTAAAATAAATTGAAATATTTTAACTCTTCATTTAGATTGATCATTTCAAATCTGTTATCATATTGACAGTTTGTGATTCTCACTGTGATCAATGTTTTACTGACTAAACATCTATTTTAAAACAGCATCAGCATGTTCTTAATATCAACAATAATACAATCTAAATATCAAAACTCTACATATTACCCAGCCATAAGTCAATTATTAAAGTTAAGCTTTGAAATAAATGCAGAATATATAGATTCATATATTTGCTCTAAGTCGTAAAACTGCATTTATTTGTACTTAGTCAATAAGTCTTAATAAATCCAGAGTTCTTCAACCACAGCAAGAAACAAAAGAGTGAAGCTGAAGTGCAACTGAAGTGAGCTGAAGGGAGACTTGAAGGGACCGGCAGCAGGCACATGCAGGATTCATCTACACCACAGCACGGTATACATTGTTGTGTGTGTGTGTGTATATGTAAGTGTGTGTGTAGTAAAATAAAGAGTCTCTGCCAAAGACATGCAAGGGGCAGCATGCATCACTTGTTCTCTCTGCCACAGGGCAAAAGCTTTGGATTCACTCTGCTCTTAAACGCTCCACCAGTCACTGCGTATGTATCAGACGGACCTTAAAGGAGGAATCTGCCAAATGTTATAAGCAGCTGTGCATCACTGGGCTATCAAGAAAATATACATAAACACACTTATTATTCATTCATTCAGTTAAACACAACATCTGACCTCAGGCTATACGGGTATAATTAGGGCTAGATGATATGACCTAGAAATAAAATCCCAGATTTTTCCACAAAACTCAATTTTAATCAATTGTTACTTCTAAAAAACAAATTCTAAGTGACAGAAAAATGACATGAATAAAGTTTTGCCTTTCTGTTGTGAAATATGATCCAAAACTCAACAGACTTTTCCTCTTATAGATAAAATGCATGCTATATCTTCGTCATCAAATGATGATTATGTAGTTCAAATGTATGGAGGCCTGTCTACATAAACGTTGAATGATGAAGTTATTTTTTAGCAGTATATTAACATGGAACTATCTGATCAATGTTTAATCTCACTTAAGAAACAAATACAAGCTTAAACATGCTTGTGCAAAAGCTGACATCATGAAAACTGTACATTTTTAGCAATTATATTTCCCAACACTGCAATGACTTCGGATTGGAGGAGGTAGAGAAAAGAAACTAGATTTTTCTTTTTTAATCTTCTGCAGAAAATAATTTGAATTAATTAATTTAATCGATATATTGCCCAGCCCTAGGTATCATGGGTTATAGCCAGATAGGGATTTTAAATTGAACTCATGTCTTTATGGTAGTTTAACAGGAGGAGAACTGATCTATTGATTCATTGACTGAGCAAAAAAAGGAGGCAATTTTACTTTTACTTTGGTGCACCGAGACCAAGTCAAGATCAAGACTTTCGGGAGTCGAGACCAAGGTCACTACACCAGGAAGTAGGGCTGAAAGATATATCGATATCGTATCTATATAGAGATATGAACATTCAAGATATTAATATTGAAAAAGTAACAACATAAATGATATAGATTTTTAAAAATAAAACTGCTCTTTCCACATTTTTATGTATTACGTTGTTGTTTTTTTTCTGAAAAATGCTTGGTTTTCACCAAACCTGCAGTCACATCGTAGTGATCGATATCGAGAAATCTGGCATGAATATCGAGATATGAAATTGTCCATATCGTTCAGCTCTATCGGGGAGGTTGCAGTCATTACAGGGGAAAAATAACACATGAATTGAAGCTTTTTTTTTTGTTTTACCAAGTGTTCCTCCTTATTCACATTAATGAAGTTGAGGAACAGCAGATCAGTGCTGGTCTTGATCGGTCTTGATGGAAAATCCCGAGTCGGGCTAGTCTGAGACAAAGACAAGACCAAGACCTCCAAAATGACATGAGTACCCTCCTGAGAACGAGTAGTAGCATCTCAAGAGGCTAACCTCTACTAAATCAGACAACAGGTCTATGGTTCATAGATCTGTCACTAACTTTAGTTCTTACTTTAGTCCACTTGTCTCCTCTTCCCTCCCTTCCTTTGCCCACACACCAAACACAGCATCGTGTGGATTTGCTGTTCATCATGAGACTGGGATCCACATTCAAGATTTCCTGCTGCTTAACAGAAGGTTTTTTCTGAACCATGATGGAGGGATTCATGATTGGCTATATGGGTTCATGCTGGGTGTTGCATGTATATATTTATATACATATGTATATGTGTATTTTTATATGTATCTATGCATATATGTGTATCCATAAAATAAAGAGTTTTATGTTTTATTGTAAAGTGTCTTGAGATAACACTTGTTATGAATTGGTGCTATACAAATAAAGATTGATTGATTGATTGAAAAATGTGGTCTTGAGACCAAGACTGGTCTGGGGTAACACAACACCATCAGCTGAATAACAAATAGTGAAAAGATCATCAAACTTGTAGCGTACACAACCCTCTGACGCTCCTCTTTTGTTTAAAATCACTTAATATAAGGAGCAGTTCTGTTACCTGTGCTCCTGCATGAGCGAGCATGCCATGCCAAGGCTGGGAATACACACCACACAACCTGAACTTTAGAGGAAAAACATACTTAAGCACGGCAACGAATGCCTCGTGTGAGTGTGCCCTTAAAGGCAACAAACCCAGTACATTCTGGGAGTTGAAATATTTTTATCCTCTGGACAGCAGAGAATGACACAGCTATCCATCTGGAATTTCTTTGGATGCACCTAATTTATTTTTTGAACCTTTCTGAAGATACCTTCCATTTGGCAGACCTCCCATTTTAAGGAAAGACAAAGAATTAATGACTAAACTTGATAATGTAGTGTTTAAGCTCCCTTCAGAAGGATGTATTTAGACACAGTGACTGGCAGAGAGGTTAGTTTGATAAGGAAAGTGTCACATATTCAGCACTGAGGTTTGATTGGGTTGGGTTTCAGGCAAAGCATGCACATTTCTCACAGCTCAACACTGGCTGGGATGCAGATGCAGTAAAAAAAGATCTCCAAAAAATTACAAACCATCTACATGTGGATGTTGCAGACATATGGTTTATAGCGGCAAATTTTTGGATTTTTGGTTGGTTCGAAGAACAACCAGAGAGATTGACCAAGCCGGTTGTCATGGGTGGACACAGAGGATTCATAGTGCATTTTGATTGGACGGAATCGCAGGAAGTAGTAGTTGATGGGGGGAGGGGAGGAGGGGGGGTGGTAGAGGGGAAGTAGATTACAGAAGATCATCGATAAGTTTGTGGACGATTTAAAGAAAGCATGTAAAAAGATAAAAAACAAGAAAGAAATGAAGAGTCATTACAGAGAGAAGTTAGCACAGCAGCACAGTCAAACAGCAGGGATACCAAAGATCAGCACAGCAAAATCATACGTCTTTTTTTTTTATTTACGCAGGTAAAATACCACCTGAAAACAAAATTAAGGCAAAAAGTGACTAAAACATTCACCAGATTCTACCAGGAGTGAAAGTTAAAGCTTGGAGAGTGCCTGAATCTTTGGTATCCAGAATTTCTTAGACACAACATTTCAAAAAATGAATATTCCAGAGCTGTTAACACTCAAATTACCAAAAACCTTTAACAACGAGAACAACCACAGAGGTCATTGTGATCGCTCATACTTTACCTACATATTAAGCCAATAATAAGAACAAATTAAAGGCTATACTGATGTGTAATACTATTATTTTTATTATCTATTATAAGCACAAAATTCAATCCTAGTTGCCTGTTGTTGTAATTACACACATATTACACACTACACACATCAGTAGGTAAGTTTATTCCATTATTTAACAGATAAAATTAAGAAATAATTAATACATTTCAACTTAAGTAACCCACATATGACTGTTTGTTTTTCAATTAGTGATTATGATTGATGTTACATTTATGAACTCAATTCATATTTTCAAGATTTTACTTTATTTTCACTAATGGGGCACAACAAACTGCCGAAACTCAGATCTAGATGAGAGCATTTGTCCAATTTCATGCAAAAAAATCTTACTAGACTGATTCTAAGACACAATTTCCTGACATGTCTAGATTAACATCCTACTAGAAGACATCAATATTAGTAAGGTGTTAGAAGCCTATAATAAGTGTAATAATGAACTACTGAAATGAGAAAACATTTAATGGGTTTCTTAAAATATTTTTTTAAATCTAAAGTCAAACCTTAATTTAGGACTGAGCAAAACTTTGCTTGCTTCATCAGCAGATATTTTCTTGTCACTACAAGCAATTCAGTGCCTTATTTCTGCATTTTATTCCTCTTAATACAAGATTTAACTTAATTTGTCAAGTGAAGGTGGATTAGAATTAGTGTTAAAGATATTTCTGACTTAAAATTAGATAAACACTCTTTAAGAGCAGTTTATCTCTGAAGGAGTACAAAAATGTTACGCTAAAAAGACAAAAATGATACCAAAAGATGGAAACATTTAGCAGCACATAATGACTTACAATAAAAACAAAATACTCAAAAGAATGTGTGACATGTTTTAAAATTGTACTAAAAGCCTAATATATTTAAAATGACCATTATAAGAAAGATAATACAAGAATCAACAATGCTACACAAAGTAATGTATTTATTTTTATGGGAATTACTGAGTTATTTTAATTTGTCTGCTTCTCATTGTAAAAGAGGCATCAGTTCCTCGGGGAAAAGTCTATGCAGCTTAAACTAAATACACTGTTGTTACGTTTAGTTTGAGATTTGTCATGGCATCAAAAATGGCTACAAAGCTGCCAAGACATGTAATGTGCCTCATTCTGTAAGATAAAAAGCAGCAGATAATGAAATTATGATGAAAATAACCATGTTGCTAGTTTGAAGTAGAAATATTTAGAGCTCTCTTCCCTTGCAAAATCTAAAAACAGTCAAAATGACCACTTTGGCAGTTCAAGTGTTAAAAGTTGTTCCGGAAATACTGCACACGTTTACCCTTGTGCTATACCTTTGTCTTTTTACCTCTCTGGATCCATGAAATCAAACACATTGATACATAAGTCACATATGTTGAATCCTAACTCTTACAAATTAACCTTTATCCTGCGAGAATTCAACTTTTTCGACTACATTTTCAACCTGAAAGTCAGTCATTCAGAGACTTTTAGTGAGAAAATATGCAACTATTCTTACATGTGTCATTGTGGACACTTGAATGATATTGTAGAAGCTAAAGCTTGACGCAAGAATTAATAAAGTAGAGATGTTTCTGTCTATTTGAACAAATCTTCAGTTTAATGTTCTATAAATGTCCCAAAAACGACCCTCTTTCTGATAACAGTGTGCCGACAAATATGGTTCAACATCCTAAAAAACACATCACATATGTCTTATATATCAGGCGTTATTATTGCAGCTACTGTAACATAATAAATCCATAACTTTAATAATGGCAAATGTCTTCCTTGCCCTCTTGTCAAACTGTTTTTCTTCGGCTGAATCTGCAGGATTTATTTGATGCAACCTCAGCGTCTAATTTTGACACCTGAAATGCAGCCTGATGATTTAAATGGCCGCCAAGCCGCCTGCAGACGCTTTGCAGCAACTTTCTGCCTCCTGTCTTCCTGTCTGAGGCCGAGCGTCTGGTCTCTCCTCGTCCCACCAACTGGGACGTTTATATAAGACTTTCAGGAGACGTTCATGCACGACTGAGCAACGCAGGATTCAACAGAGGCTCAAACTCACGCTCTCCTTAAACCCCACGTCTGATATAATAAACATTTGTAGACAAGGGGGTCTGATGTAAAAGCCTACAGACATACGTGATCTCATTTAATCTCTTGCCTGATGAACTTTTACACAAAAATCCCTCTAATTCTGCACCTAGTCTGAACATAAGTGACCCAGATTCTGCTACTTACCCCGAGCTCCGTCACCAGGATGTCAGTGATGCTGCCCAGAACTGTCACACAGTCAAAAATATTCCAGGCATCTTTAAAATAGTTCTGCGAAGGGGAAACAAGAGGAGAGAGTATGGAGGAAGGATGTGATGGGAAGGAGAAGAGGGTGTGAAATTGAAGAAGGAAATGGAGAAAGAGAGGAGAGAGGAAAAAGGACATGAAGAGGAAAAATGATGAAGTCAGCGTCAGACAGGAACAGGAAATATATATCAGACAAATGGAGCAGGACAGCAAGAATCAAAAAATCTGTACAAGGTAATAATGGGGGCAAAAAAAGCACCTTACCTGAATTAAACCAATTTTAATTTTAAAACATAATTAGATCATATAGATGGCTATAATCCTCTAAAACCTATCATACCCAAAGGCCAGCACATCGTTTCACATTTCAGTGATAAAACTATCAAGATTGCTTTGTACTTCTGTCTTGCTTTAGGTTAAATGTAGCTGATTGTGTTCAGTGAGTACATAATATCATCTTAAATCGATCGAAGGCCCCTGAATCGCATTGAATCAAAATCGAATCGTGTCAGACTTTGTGATATCGGCAAATATCGTATCGTTGTCCAAAGAATCCATATCGTATCGTATCGTCATGATACTGGTGATTTACACCCCTATGAACAAACTCATCCCTTTAAATGACGTAGAATGAGTTTTTTTGTCTTTTTAAGAAAGAAGCCTTAAGTCAGAGTTATACTGAAGCTGATGAGGAAAGTCTGTAGCCAAAGTGTGCATTAGATAAGACGTAGGCAGCAGGAAAAATAAAACACTTAGACACTCTGCAGGCTGCTGTTACTTTACTAGATACTTAAGTGAAATTAAAACTAATAATCTCATCTTCTGTGTAATCTATGAGTCAGATTAACCACCTGTCCGTCACTTACTCTGTGTCCAATCTTGACCATCCTTTCCTGAAACATCCCCGTCATCCTTTTGACTTCAGACTGTTATAAAACTGTACCCTTCAATGATAGAATGATTGTATGTGGCTGAGAGAGGTCTATTCTTTTCCCAGAGTCTTCAAATTCAAGTCGCTTTCGAAGAGTTATTTTCATTAAAATGTAAAACCCAGCAGCGGTGCACCCTCCCACACACTGAGACTCACCAGAGCTCCAAAGGCGATGATCTTGAGAACACACTCCATGGAGAAGAGGGAGGTAAACACGATGTTCAGGTTGGCTAACACATCCTCATAGGTATCAGACGCTCCGTAATACTATAAACACACACAGGCAGGCAGGCAGCACACACATTCACAACGACAAACCAGTGCGACAATGAAGGTTTTATTGCAGACACACACACGGACACAGACGCACGGACACACCAGAGAGGAGGGACAGAAAGGGCACAGAGTGTAAAGACATAAAAAACACACACACAGTTCAACACACCCAATAGAGAGTCAGAGGCATTAGTAAATTTAACACAACTAACACAGTTGACAAAAACCTGATGAGTGTTTAATGAGAGCTAGAGGGCAAGTAAAACAGGAACAATTAAAGGTACGGTGGCCCTGAAGGTCAACCACAAACATAATTATATTAAATCTATTTAAGTATCACAAAAATATGTAACAGAGGAAAAATTAGAGGCATAAAGTTACCTTAAAATAATAAACAGCTTCACTAACTGTTTCCATGAGGTGTTTGTGTATCATGATATGTTATTGTTGATTATAAAATATTTTAGAGATATAAAAAATGTATATGTTTGTCTCTGAATGTCTCCATACCAACAAAGTTATTTGTGTTATTGGAATATTTTTCACGCCATGAATCTGAATCACAATATATTTTGGCATCTTTGAATGTTTGGGAGTTGCAGAAAATGTTTCTGGGATGTGAAATATTTTTGTATCTGCATGTTTTTTTTTATTTACAATAATGTTCATGAATTGTGACCTATTTTTGCATTTGTGGAATAGTTTTGTAAACTAACATAAAAGATGGACTGTTCAATATATCTCACTAGTCCATCTCAGAAAGAGTCCATAGAAAGCGTTTGGTAATGGGCCGAACCTTTCAAAAGCATATCTCACAGGTGATTGGACAATTGTTCTGTCAATCATATTGATTCCTGGCCAATTAGACAAGTGCTACTGTAGTGATGTAAAAGATACATTGTAAAAACTCAGATCTAGGCAAGTATGTTTGTCTATTTTCAAGTAAAAATATCTAGAAAACTTATTTTGATCCACATTCACTTAACAAGTCGAGATAAATATCTTTAAGAAATGAAAGGCAAAAAAAACACTGAATTGCTTTTAAAATAGACAAAATATCAGCCTATAAAACAAGGAAAGTTTTACTAAGAGAGGGTCTTTAAATTCAAACTTAATATCTGCTCTGAGTAGATTTTTATTTTGAGACAACCTTCAAGTTAAATTTTTCCAAATGGAAGATAATATTAAGTTTTACAAGCAACTTGGGCATTATTTTAAGTTTTTAAATATTCAAATAAGATCTTAATCCAGACACTGAAGGACATTTTGGCTTAGAATAAGTCGAGTGACATTTTTTGCCTTGAAATTGGACAAATACTTTCTCTAAGATCTAAGTATTTTCAGTGCAGAACGTGACCACTTCATAAACAAAAAGACTCTTGGAATGTTTTTGTGTGTTAGAAAATGTTTTAAAACAATTTCATATTTTTGCCATCATGCAATGTTTGTGTTTATCTTGAAATGGTGAAATACTTTTGCATCTGTGCAATGTTTTGTGAGGGGCTTCCTTGGCAAACATCCCATACCATGTTTTTTTTTTTTTTTTGAGGCCTGCCAATCTGCTCTTCATCAGCCCTGCACTTTTACTTTCAACCCTCTTCTACCCTGGCATCCTCCTGAAAGCGCTAACAGCAGTTTGAAGCTAAAATCTCACCATAATAAAACATTTGAATTCAAACATGAGTCGACCGAACCATAAAATATTTTCACAGTTGAGCTTCAAGGCCACCAAAAAAAGGGTACTGACTCTAACATGTGAGTAGTTTGGAGCTAATGTTTGTGTAAATAAACACTCAGGGCTCAATGGGGACATCATGATGTATTACCTTCATCATCAGCACCACGGTGTTGAGCGCGATCATGGCCATGATTGTATACTCAAACGGCGGCGACACCACAAACTCCCACATCCTGTACTGGAAGCTCAGCTTGTTCTGCGGCATGTGTCGCGTCAGAGGCCTGGCGTTGATTGCAAAGTCTATACAAGCTCTCTGGAAAAAAATGTTTATCAGTCTCAGTGGTGTTATCAATTACACTCAATCCATACCCATAAAAATTCCCCCTTTAGCATGTGTTACAGTGTTTTTAGCCTGTCATTATCATTTCTGCCAACCAGTGCTCATAAAGTTAGACAAACAGCTGAATCATACAAAAATCTTTATTTGGGTATTGAAGGGAAAGCCAAAAAATATCTCCTACAAATGTTACTAACAACAGCAATCTTTAAGTGGATTGAGAAAATAAAGGAAAATATATCTGATGAAGAAAATAACTTAGTTTCTGAAACTCCAAAAAGACCAATCCTTATTATGAATAATTTTATAGATATTTTAATTCAAAAATAATATAAATTCTTACTTATCTTATAATTAACATTTTCATTTATTCATTTTTCTATATTTCTGCTATTACAGTTGCAAGTATTTTTGTTGAGTCCTAACTGTCATAAATATTACCTCGTGTAGGAAATTTGTTCTGAGAAAATGGTAGATATAACAAATATGATTCTGTAAGTGGGATTATATATGTAATTGGAATAACACCTGAATAAAAATGTTTATTTGGAAAATCGTTTTACAACTGTTTTGAAAGTTCAAAGACCATAAATGAAGCAGAACATCTAAAACTTAAACTTCACGTTGTTCTCACCTCGTTCTTTTCTAAGCTGTAATCCTCCATCATCTTGTCTCCTTGCTCTTGGAAGGTGATGATGATGAGAGCCACGAAAATGTTGACGAAGAAGAAGGGGAAGACCACGAAGTACACCACATAAAAGATGGACATTTCCATCCTGTAACCCGGGCTCGGACCCTGATTCTCGTAGGTCGCATCTACTGAATGCTTCAGCACGCTGCGAGGGAGGAGAGGACGGTGTTAAGGGTATGAGCATGGACATCATTTGTTGATAAAGGGGTTTGCTCACAAGTACTCACTCCGGCCACCCCTCTCCAGTGGAGACAGTGAAGAGGGTGAGAAGGGCCCAAGCCACATTGTCGTAGTGGAAATCGTATTTCTTCCACTCCCGCTTCTGCGCCTTCACTTCGTTTTCACGTTCGTACACCAGAAATTCGCCTCTGAAACAAAAAAACAAAAAAAAACCCAAAAAACTGATAATTATTAACTAAGAATAAAAGATGTGAATTTGGGAGCTCTGCTCTGAAACTCCAAAAAAGTGATTCAAACTCCAATGAAAGACAAATCCGAGTTTCGATCTCAGAACAAAACATGTTGGATCCCAACCCTCTCAGTCGAGAACCACAGTCAGCATCACAAGCTCTTGCACTTGCCTGTTGTTTGGGTGGTAAACTACAAAACTACACCATATTAGGAGAAACCACAGATAATCATCATTTTACATTAATGTAATTACAGCCAAGGAAACCAAGCTCAATAAACGAAGACTAAAACAACAGAAGGTCTCCAATTTACACTGTCACTTTAACTTATTTACTTGTCAACTTATTTACCCATAACTTCCCAACTTCTAAAAGAGTAGTTACGTGTTATCAGCATATTTCCCTACCTTGCCTACTTCAAATCTCGTCTTAAAGTCACTGTACTTGTTGGCCTTCAATTCATTATATCAGTTTTCCAGTCTCTGTTTCTATGTGGGTTTTTTTTCTCAAGTCTGGCTTTGAATTTTATTTTAATTTTTAGAAAATTCCTTAGGTTTTAATGTTTATTGAACTTTTATATGTTTTTATAGCACTCTAACATATGGTTTTAACTTTTTTAGTTTCTATTATTGGACTTTTTAAAAAAATTCATTCTGTTCTTGCTTGGTCGTCACAGTGTAGCGCTTTGTGTGTGTTTTTTCTTTAAATGCACCATAGAAATAAAGTTAATTGGATTGTATGTTTCTTCTGTTCATACAGTCTTGATAACACAATGATCAGATGTGAAAATGTGGACAGAATTTTCAGTTTGTGCTTTTGTTCAGTTTGTGATCTCGCTGAATCCATTCACTCTTGTCGAATAAACATGACTTTTCCCTGAATTTACCAGGTGAGCTGCACCTGAATGTGAACAGCAGGGTTCTTTACCCTGAAATTAACCCACAGGTCTTCTAGTATTTCCTCTAATGAGTGACATGCAAACTGCCTGTTACCTTCTTACTGTGGGGGACATTGATGAGAAAGCAAGTCCAATTTTCTTGACAGATCACCCTGATATTTTCTCAGAATTCTTATGTGTAAAACCGGCACCGATTTTGGAGTATACTGCACATAATTTCTGCATCAAGTTAATTTTGGAAAACAGGCACTGCCAAGGCATTTAACAGGCACCAGGGATGTGTGGAGCCCATCATGAATCTGCACCAGTGTGTAAATCTCCTGCCCACATCCTTCTGGATCTCATGCTATGCCACATGTCTACATAAAACTAACTCTAACAAAGGATGGAGAAACAACAGTTGGTGTTTGTATACCAAGATATTAATGAAGAAAAGATAACCTGGACATTTTTAGGCTTTATCAGTCGAGTATTTCCTGACCTGCAATCGCGCTCAAACTCTTTGGACTCATCGGTGCAGAAGAAAAAGCGTCCCTTGAAGAGCTGCACGGCCACCACAGCAAAGATGAACATGAAGAGTAAGTAGACTATCAGGATGTTGAGCACATTCTTCAGAGAGTTCACCACACAGTCGAAAACAGCCTGAGGAGGACAACGACTGAGAGTGAGATCTTGTTCCATGAAAGAAACACACAAGATCCAAATTACATATAATACAGGAATTTGAAAACATTTTACTGAGATTAAATAAATTATATTTTCTCTTAGATTAGCATGACAGCTGCAATCTTGAACTGTAAAGATTGATCATACAACAGACCCACTGCAGGACATCACAGAGGGCATTTGAAGCTGTGTTGCTACTAAACAATTACAGCAGTACTTTCAGAATATTGCAAAGCATCTTGCTGCAAGCTGTTGCAGGTTTAAACTCGTCTGATCTGAGCTTTAGATCAAACAATTACCAAAAAACCCTACCTTGAGTTTAGGAAGTCGTTTGATGGTCTTCAGAGGTCGTAACACTCTCAATACTCGCAGAGACTTGATCGTGCTGATGTCTTTTCCTTTACTGCTCCCCCTGCATGTGAACACACACCGCAACACACACACAAAGTCAGCAGGTTCAGGCAGATGTGACAGGCCGAGTCCTCTGGATCCCAAAATGGCAGTGAGCAGCCGTTCCTTGATGATAACTGTGTCCGAGTTAACTCAAAAGAGTAACTTCGTCCGGGTTAAACACATTAAAAACACATGCAGCATTGATTTCACTCTACACTTTAGCCTTATTTCTAAGTGTGAGGTTAGCATCGTAGCTGCATGCTAAAGTCAGGTGGTACGTCACAGGAATAGAGGATGTCATTCCTGTCTGAATGTTCTCTTATAAATACACTAATCCAGTACTGTGCAATGTATTTCAATGCTTTAAAGAGATGACTAAAGCCTTGGCTTGCACATGCCAAGCTCACGGTGAAATATATTCATGCTGCATTGAAACCTTGCCTCCATGCTGCAATATTTCCCCTTTAAAGCAGCAGTTTGTGTGATGGAGAACTCCATCCTACACAGAGACATTAGCAGAGAGAGTTTAGACTTGGTCTCAGCTCCCCTTGTGGACGTAGGAACACAGGGGAGCTTTCTCAGAGGAGTTAGTTAAAATCCAATAATCAGCTGTTAGCTTCACAACAGCTAAGTCATGTGATGTTTTTGGTAAATTGAATATATGACCTTTAAATGCTTTGAAGGCACAATTTGAAGACTTTTATAAAATGTAAAAAGCCCAATTAAAAGCCAAACTCTCTCTTTTTATGACTCAACCAGTTTATTTCCATCAACTCTACAATCAAACTAAAATAAGCTGGTTTCACAGCATTGTTCAAACAGCATGGAATCTTGTCTTCTACGCCATTTTTGGAAAAGACAAACACATTTCGAGGCTGAAATGCTGAGTCAACCCTCCCTCGTTTCAGCAGTTTTCTGTTTGATAGGTGCACAAGTTAGTTAGATATATTTAAAACTACGTTCAAAAACAAACCTGCTTGTAAACCATCAGTAATTCAGGGTGCACTCACACCAGGCAATCTGACCGTGCCTGAGCATGTTCCATCCCTACAGTCTAATTTTTGGGCAGGGTAAGGGCTCCATGTTCAGCTTACACTGGGTCTAATTTGGAATAATGGAAGAATTACCAAACTTGGTGATCCCTGAAAAAGGCTACCCCAGCCCATTCTGGGTGAAAACACTCCAACCACAGAAATGTCGGGATAAAAAGAAGAAAGAAAGATGGAGTTTCATTCAGCTAGTGGCCAGAGAAGTCATAAACTGCCCAAACAAACCTTATAGGCAATAAATGGGGAATCTGTCAATAGAGAGGCTCATGATAATTACCCAAAACACCCAGATGGACTGTTTCGTATATCCATGGGCCAGTTTTCAAGTTAACTTAGGCAACAAATTAACTTTTTTTTGTCATACTCATTAAAGTATACAGTATGCCATATATTTTATTGTGTCACTCCCTTCCACCTAAAATTGATCATCAGTCAGGATCTTATAACTGAAGGCACTTGAGAGTCCAGTAGACATCTCCACTCAGTCCTGGCTCTGAATATAGTACTTACAAGCTTTTCAGCCATTCAGGGCTCAGTTTAAGGAAGGTATTCCTACTGGACGCTCTACTAAGACATATCTGCTTGTTATGGTTATGTCTGCATAAGCTTTGGTTGTTGTTTAGATTTTAAAGGTAATGTTTGTTTAATTAAAGAACATGTGGCTCTTTTGAGACTGCAACTACATCATCACAATGCTAACAGCAGCTAAAGTCACAATAAGGGAAGGGGCTTTGCTAGTGACACGGCCAGTGACTTCACATATACATATAAGTAGAGAGGCTCACTTGCTGCGCTCCTGTCTCCTCATGCCTTTCTCTAATTTCACGCCTTTGTTACTACCTCATAAAAAGAAACAAAGAGGGGGTTAACATGTCCCCCCCATTCTGTCTCGAGGATGTTGACAGTGGAGGACAAACGTTGCATACGTATTACACCTTGGAACTGCAGCATGATTTGGGCTAGAGCTTGTTTTTACCCAGGAAAGGGTGTGGTCACATGAAATGTAGGAAGTGACTGTTTCCAATCAAAATGGTTCCGCAGTGCTTCTTATGAACTGTGTGTATTGTATGGGACTTGATAACACAGCACTGCTCAGACTGGGATGGACGGGGGGGCCATACTAAGGCTCGGTACAGGGTAACTGGCCCTAGTGTGAGTGCACCCTTTGTACCAAATGTTACAAAATACTTGGAAAATGACTAACTCTCTGAAGAAACAGTAAAATATCTCAGCATCTCTGAGTAAGTTTACATGCAATTAGGAAAGCTGAATAATAACTGGACCTTTAAAATACCTGTAAACATGTCAGTCCTGCAGAAATCACCCTCAACTGAACTTAACAAGATTGGACTGACACTGGAACGCTAATATGGTTGATGACTGAATAACTTTGTGTGTATTCCTCACAACTGGACTGAACTGAACTTAGTTTCTACTTAAGTTTACCATTTTCTGTGTTGGGCTCTAACTAGGAAAACTTGACAGAATAAATGCAAAAAATGAATGAACTTATAATGCCATTTGTCTCCTGTTACCAATTTATCATCCAGGGAATTCGTACCAAAAGGAAAGCATAGAAAATATAAATATAAATTGTCCATTCATACAACCAGTTTGTTAAGTAAAAAGGTCTAATTGTAACAAAAGAAAAGTGGGCATACCACCTTCACATCTGAGTCATAAAATTGGCAAATGGATTGGTAAAGCCGTAATTTCTCATATATAGTACACATTCAATTATAACACAATTATAATTGCTTTTTTCCAGGAAAAACTCTGTGTTTAAATATAACATGCAGCCAAATTTTACCCAAACCTTACTCTCTCAGACAAACGGCCGAAAGCTCTTGGTGTTGGTCTTTTCTTCATTATCTCTAGTTCTTTTTCCTCCAACCACGAATGTTAGCTTCACTCAAACCAAATTTCCTACCAGCTTCTCTGTTGTCCACTGTCCCAGCCACTTCCTTCATCTTTCTTCTTAATGCTGCTGGGTAATTTACTCCTTTTCCCAACATTTTGATGGTACTTTACTGTTGTACGATCATTCTCTCAAAAACGGTACTTGAAGCAATGACTTCACATGTCATTTCTCGCATCCCAGCATGCTCAAGTTACAGTGTGCTGACCAATTAGAGTGCAGCTATTTTGGTTTCCCCTTTGCTTACAAGATGGCAGCGCCCTGTGTTTACACGTGAGCGGTACCATAACACGGAGAATTACACCATCATTACACAAAGGTAAACTAATTAAGACCCAAAATATTGGGTTAGAACGATATAACAGTTAGTTTTATAAGAATTACAAAAGTTTGGTGGTAATGTTTTGCAGAGAAAGAGAGTATTTCCTCTTTTTGTATCAGATTTGTTGTAACTGCAATGCTGGCGAGACAAAATATTTTGCATATATTATGCTTCTGCTTTTGTACAATATGCATCCAAAAATGATACCTTATTCAAGAGCAAAAAAATGTGTGTTATATATGAGAAATTATGGTAAATTTCTATCTAACCTATTCTAATCTAATCTAAACAATTTGTCCATGAATCAGTTTTGCTGGAGCTTGTGTGTTGGATGAAGCACGCTGGTCCAGTTTAATATCCTATTTCAGGTATTTCTGTGATTGGGTTAACTGTGCATGTAAACATACTGAGAGTAACTCTATGCAGAACAACTCCCTGTCCTGATTTTGCACCACTCTGTCATATTAAGTATGAAGATCAGGTTGCAGAGAGGAAGGTCAAAGATCACTGACTTTGTCCTCCAGATGTTCTACCAGATGTCAGACTGCTGTTGGTTGTGAGGAGCCTGTGGTTTCATAAAGCTGTCATGAGAGTTCACAATAACTTAGACTATTAACCCTCGATTAACCTGTGATTATCAAAATAAAAAAGGATCTGGTTTCTCTGTGTCTTTGAGGACCCGCAGGTCCAGCTGTGTTCGAGCTGTTCCATGATGAACAATGATTAACAGGGAGAACAGACAAGTACAGAAGTCAACCGTGAAGATGGATGGTTGGGGGAAGAGACGTGTGGTCAGAAGAACGGGCGCTGAGAGTGCAGAGGGAGAAAAATGAGCAGGAAAAAGAGAGAGAACTTTACCCGCCGCCGCTGTTGGTGGTCCGAACGAAGATATGAGAAAAGGGGTGAAAGACAGCGAAGGAGGGAGAGAGACAAAAAGACAAAAAGGGTGGGAGAGAGAAACAGAATGGGACACGGGAAAAGGAGGGACATCGAGGGAAAACAGCCAAATGAGACAGAGAGAGAGAAGAAAAGCCTCCTAACCAAAGAATAACTTTATCACAGCTAACATGCATGCACATTAAGGCAGACTTAACATCTCAAAAAGCTCGAGGAGTGCATCATTTACTTTTCAGGAAGTAAATGGCCCAAAAATAGGTTAATCAGAAACATGGACGAGTTGTGCACTTATAGTTACAATATAAATTAGTCAGAATTTAAATGCATTTGTCAGCCACAACCAACAGACTGCCAATGCATTCCTTAAACCTTACTGGGCCGTTCTTGAGTCTCTTCATCAGGATTCAGTCTGGATGTAAAACCACGTCTGGCTGCAGAAATGTGCAGGACAGTGGAACAAGCTGTCCAGGACATGAGTAGCCCTTCAGACCAGACTAATTGGATTTAAGGAGCGATAAACATCTCCAAAGAGATCGCTGAGTCTTTCTCCAGAGCTGTTTGAATTGTGCACATTGAATTAAAGCTCTATCTGAATGTGTGGAAGCTTTTTTTTGACTGGTTTAGATTAGGGCTGAGCGATATCAGGGGAACATAATACTGCAGCTTTTATCCTTCTTCGATTTACATTGGAATATTTTTAGGGGACTTAATGAAAAGATACAACTCTTTATTGTGCAACAATTTAATCAGATCTTGATTTTTTTCTAACCAAATTGTTCTTACAGTGCACACTGCAGTCATCTGCCAGGGACTGTGACTGACTTTCATCTACACACAGAAGGAGAGCATTGCAGCACATTTTTCATAAACTTCCCCAATACATCCATGACTTGCATTAACATTACTTTAATCCAATTTGTTTATACATTTATAACAACGTGGTTAAATCATTTCGGAACTTCCAATAGCACACTGTGTTGCAGTTCTCTGCCTCCATGTTCCCAGCATTCAAGACTGTTTTTGAAGATGGAAAATGTCCTGATGTCTTTATGTTAGGGTGATACACTTAAAGCAAATATGATGACAATTTTTTAAAATTATGGTCATAATTAGACTAAAAAGAGAAAATCACTGGAAAGTCTTTATTTAACATGGTTAATCTTTGAAGTGTAACTCTACTGAATCAGGACAAACATCATTTGGAGACTATCTCAACTGTAGTATGTAAAAAAAATAAAATTTGTGGTTTTGGTAAGACGTAAATGGCAGCATAAAATATTTTAAATCGTGTAACTAACACTGCACATCCTGCAATGTAACTTTCGCAAATGCATATTTTATAACTGCAGCCTTGTTTGATCAACAAATCTTTGTCACTAACAACTAATTTAGAAATATTTTGGTTTTAATAAATGAAATGACTACATGTGATGCTGTATTGATTTGGTCAAATTGTAGAGTGTAACATGCAAACTGAAAAAAAGATTTTAAGCATGCTAAAAAAAACAACTCAACTTCCTATAAAAGTAGAAAAATCAGCAGTATGCATGTTATCAATTAATTCAAATGCTGTTCCCCAGTTAGCATGATTTTATTGATACTCACGCCATTAACAATTGTATTTATCAGTCTAATTCTTTGACAATACTCATATTGATCTGCAGATTCAAACACATGACACTCCTGAAATTCAGTGATGTGCTGCAAAGGTAAATGCTTCTGCAAGTTGCTGATGCAGAAAGTTGTGCATTACGTGCCTTTAAGTAAAAAATTAAGACACAATTTTGATCATTTCTGAACCCTGACATTGGAGGAAATTAATAAGCTAAAAAAACTATGATGTTGATTCCTTGAGGGTGTTGTTTATCTTTTCTCAAGTGGATTTTTTTTCATTCCCATCCCTGGTTAACTGTTTGAATATTGTAACTAAGGCATGTAGCATCATCACTTAAGTTATAAGGGAAATAATTTGTTGTATATATATTTATCTGTATATGTTTAAACCTTAGACTTAACGTGATTTAAATCTTTATCTGAAACAACTAAAGAAATTTTGGGATCAAGAACTCTACAGTCTTAATCAAATACTTTACTGTCATTTCAGGGTCCGTTTGTTTTATTCTGAAGTGATTTTTTTCTGAGGAATTCAGTAAAAGAGAGAAAAAGCTGAACCACATTCAAACGTGTAATACAGAGAGTTTAGAGGACACAGAATTAGGGACCAGAAAACACAGATATAAACACACAGAGGAAGGAAGAGAGGTTTTTATGCAACACAAGGACAACAACGAGTTTAAGAGAATTAGAGGAGAAACACACAAGCGAAAATGATTCAGAGAGAAGTCCTAAAGAAGGGGCACCTCCAAGAACCCCGGATCACCTGCCGGGAACATATTATCTTTATTGGATAAGACATTACGCAGCTTTGTTCTGATTTTTATGACCTATAATGTTATACCGAGTTGATTGATGATATTCAAGATCCATCCTCATGTATCAACATTAGGCTTATGAGGATATAAGAATTAAATTGCCGAATTCACAGTCATAATCAAACGTATTAATATTGTTTTGATATCATTGCAACAAAAAAGGAAGTCTTGGACAACCTATATTTGATTGGTATTAGGTTATCAAAAAAAGCTCCTATTGCAGCTGTGCTGATTTCACACCTGGCATGCATTATTTTTCAGTCACCAGATAAACATCCTTGTAATATGCAGGCTATTCAAGCTGCAAGGTTTACATTTTTGTTCCTCCATCGGATTTTTCTGTCCTATGTGTTTCACTCTTCTTACATCCCTCTGCTGATAAAATGTGCATGTAAACATATCACTTAAAGTGATGAGATTGGCGCCACAGCCAAACTACACTCTGCTGCATTATTAAATGTTTTTAACAAATACAAACATGAGCTGCCTGAATGACAGGATCATTTCATTATTGGTACCATAAAAGCTTAAAAAATCGTAGGGCATGCCGGCACAGGAGAGGCTGCTGAAAAATACATGTTCTATACTTATAATAATAAAATCAGGCACAATCTTATTATTCTGCCGATCAGGTCAGGAGGAATTTGTGTCTGAGGATACAAATTCATCACAATGTGTTGATTGTACTTTAACGGCTGGAGTGATAACCAGAGGTGGGCACACATCTGCTAATCCATTGATTGCTAATTATTGGCATTGAGGTTTTTATTCATCTTTATGGTTGCTCATGCTCACTACTTCACACATGAGCAGTTTGGTGCTGCTTTTATCTCCAAACAACAAATCTCAGCTCTTGAAAAAGCTGCCAAAGCTACTGTCCATGTCCTCCCTCAGACTGTTTATCGTTAAGTTTACATTTGGAGGTTTTAGCCATGCTAATGCTAGTGCTAGCAGTTGAATTTGGCAGTGTTGGTATGGAACCTGTCGATGGAAGCTCCCAAGATGACAAAGCACCAACCTTCTACTTGGTTATAAAATCAGCTTTCAAAGCAACTGGGAGCAAATATTAAACTACAAATTCACCCAATATGGCCTAAAGTTTACAACCTATGACTGTCAGGGTGGGCAGGCCCTGTCACAGACCTGTTAAGGGAAAGTGGGGAAGTTTTAAGTGGCTGTATATGTAGTTGACTTGAATAGGGGGAGTTTGCTTAGGCCTTCTCGTTCTGATTCAGGATTGTGTTCAGCATAAAACTAGGTAAGGGTCCAAAAAGGGAATCAAAATATAAAGTGCATTTACCTCATACAGCATAGTAATGTTAATAATATCAAACTAATTATCTAAAACTAAGAAGGTAATTTTAAAAATAACAATTAGAATCTCCAAATTCTGTTAAATTTCCTTTGTTGTCATTTTTGCTACGTAAATTTTCTTCCACAGTTAAAAACACCAAATAAAACCAGTTGCAGGGTTGGTGATTTTTCAGATTTTACCAACATTATTGTTGCTATAGATGCTGCTCATTGATTCCTGCTTGTGAAAAAGTTGTCCTCACAGGTTTTCTGTGTCATAAAAACCAGATGCACATTGACTGCAGTGCTGCATCAGATAATGTTGTAGCATGTTGTTGGTGTTTCAATATCTTATTGAAATCACACAGGCACAGATACTGCAGGTTGCATTGCTAGCATCATTTTAGGACTATTTTTGTTGGAATAAAATGAAGATTTCAGGCACAACAGGTTTTAAAATGGGTACCTAAATGACCATAAATTGTCTTTTGTTCTACGAGGACTGATGGATGTCCAAACTGTGGCTGCAGAGTTGATTCAGACATAAAACAACGTGTAGCTTTTAGCCATATTTAACATGGCTGAACTTAAACACAGCAGTTGTAAGATTTACCACAATATTGAGAAAACATACTAAGGCTCAACAGAGTGCTGTTGGACTTCAAACTTAACAGCAACACTGATGTAAACATACATGAAAAATGAATAAGCAGTTCTTACAGTTGACATCTTTGTTGACAGATGAATGGTTAACAGAGTTAAACCTCCTGATTCGTTGTGCCCACTTCTGGTGATAACACATCATCGGCTGGGGATTTTTATTTTTATAACCTTTTCTACCATGCAAAAAGCATGAAAACAAATCCCCAAACTCCCGTTTCATGCTTTGTGTCAAGCACAGTGCTGAAATAATGAGTCCGAACTTTACCCAGTTCTTCAGGTTTTCCTGCTTTATCCTCAAAGTCATGCAGATTAAGAGTTTAGAGTACCTGCTCGGCCGTGGAGGAGGGCGTGGAGATTTGTGCGAGCCAGCTCAGGACGGGCCTGGCCTGGCTTTTGCTTGAACGGTTAACTCTAGAACGCCCTGGGCACTAAAGGGTTACAGGTGCAAAGAGTGGTCCTCACCTCTCACGAGGGGGAGGGGGGGAGGAGGTGGGTAGGCAGGGAATGCTTGGGTACCAATTTTTTTTTCTTTTTTTAATCTTGGAGTAATTTGGGGGTTGGTGGAGGTGCTTGGAGATGACAGGATTGTGGAAGCGAGAAGAGAGAAAAGAAAGACAGAGGCTGTTTCTGAAACCACACATCACCATTTTCTCAAATGTTTGGCTACTTAAATGTACCTACAATTATGTTCTAACAAAGTTTTACAGCCAAATTTGATCTTTCTTTGACAGACAGTGGTTATAATCAGGGTTACTACTGGACAATGGACATTTCTAAGAAAGCCAAGTTTATCTGTTCTCTACCATTTCTGAGGCCGCAACTTTCTTACGTAGAACTTTGAAGGGCTTCTAGGAAACAGCTGGCCTCAAGTTGAATGAAGCTTAACTTCATCCTCTATATAAAAGGTCACATGTGGGTTGGGTGTTGCACATTCTTACCACAACTCTTGTTGTTTGGTTGCAACAAAGTCTAGAATGCTTTGCTTTTGGATGGCTGTCAGTAAGTATGTACCCGTAAAATACCAAATACAAGCTGAGGCATTTACTTGTTTCAATCACTGAGCAGACCAGGCCTTTATTTGGGACCAGGCGACTATTTGGGTCAGGCGTTTAATTCCTTTTGCACACAAATCTTGCTTAGCAAAAAATGAAAAAATATGGTAAATATGATCAAATTATTTATTAACATTAGTATGAATAACACCTGTGCATTTTCAAGGCAAGTTTACTGTACCATTGTTATACTCTTGTCTTCTTCTTTCAACTCAGCTCTCTTTAAACATTCTTAAAGCTGGTCAGGAATGACTGGTAGTTAAGTTAAGGTTGTACTTCTAATTTTTTCGCCGCATTAGGGTGATGGAGTTAAGCAGCAATGTACCTGACGTTAGTTTAGGGCAAAAAAACAAACAGCGGCAGTGGCAATGTCTTATTTTTTGAATTTTCAAACCTCTAGTATGTACGATTCTGGCTTTCTGTGCTCTAGGGGCCTCTGTGGATGTTGAGTGTAACTGCACTGTTGTGAAACAGAGCGCCTAAGGCCAACCTGCATTTGCTGACATACAGAGGGAGAAAAAGTCGACAGGACGTCCAGAGAGACAAATAAACCATGCGAACTGGAAAGGCTCAGTCTGATCATGTTTCTTTTTAAGTGTCACCTGTCAGCTCAGCGTTTGCATGTGCGTTCTGTAACTTCAACAGTAGCTCGTAGGCTGCACTGAATAAATTACACCAGGTGTTTATTTTGAATGGGCGATTAATTGGAACCAGGCCTTTATTTGGTATTTTACGGTACTTTTAATAACAGAGGGTCAAAAATATAAACAAAACTACCTCCATTTCTCCGCAGTTCTCATGAAATGCACACATCGATCATGTTTGTAGAAATGAAAATCATAAATCCTGTGCCACAGCTCCACACCATGGTAAAAGCTAACACTCTCCTTTGCTAAAACATTACATTTTTAGCTTGTATAGGTAAAACATCAAGGCTGAACTTTCTTTTAATCTATGCATGAATGTCTACTTCTACTTTGGCACTTCATGAGAAGACTGTGCATGTCATTGGTGAAAAGTCAAGGCCTTTGAGCCTCATATTAACCTTTGCATGCTTTTGAGTGTATTCTTGAGATTTTATTTCTTTAAATTAGGGTCTTCAGGCCATCCTTTCTCATTGAGAAATTAGCTCAAGGATAATTTAAAGTATTTCTGTCAAACTTGAACATATGTAATTTCTAAACTGCTGCGCCTAATGTTCATAATTTTAAAAGAAGACCTACCTTTTTAATCTGGCTTTTAGCTGATTGTATTTATTATTATTTAATGTATTGTTGTATTTAACTTATTTTAACCCTTTTACTTCAACATTTCAGTTCAGAATTTTTACTTGGAATTTTACTCTTTGTTAAATGCTTTTCCTTTTATTATCCTATTTTAGCTGATTTTATTATGCACCTGATGTTACACTTTTTCATTCTACCATATTATTTATCTAGCTTGTATTTTATATTGTTATATTATTTTATTTATTTTTGTATTTACACAGTTACTTATCTTACCCTCTAGTATTTCTCGAGTATTTTTAACTATCATTATAGCGTTTCCTCAGTCCTCTAATTTTGTTTTCTGTCAGATTTTCCTTTATATGTCGTTCTGTGATTGAGTAAGTGAGTGTGTATATTGAATGTAGATTGGGGGAGGAGAGGTTGTGGGTCTTGTGTTTTTATTTAATGCAATTTTCTGCTTTTTATTTCACTTACTGTTACTTCATTGTATCTTTTTTTCCCATCTAAAGCACTTCGTATTACAAAGTCCTGTATGAAAAGTGCTATACAAATAAAGTTTGATTGATTGATTGTAAACATCAGGGGGGCTCATGCTAACCTCTGCTTGTTAACGGGATATCTCAGCAATGTTTTCAAATACATGATTAGGTTTTGGAAGTCAGAGTTCAAGGTTTAGTGGTCTTGAGCATGAGATTTCTACAAATCACACAACCACTGGAGCCATCTTTGACCCACAGCTGTAATTTCACCGTCTGGTGCTCGTGTTACAGGCAGAGGCATAAAAACCAGGTGGTACTCCTCATTTTAAGCCTGTAGTTGTGGTGTTATGTAACATGGTTTCAGACACAGCCGGAGAGAAAAGGCAGAACAAATGGTCAACAGTGGAGGATTTGACCATTCCTAAGCACAGGCTGAAAAGACAAGTAGATGTTTGAGAAAGGATGAGAGAGAGCAGAAATCAGAGAGAAGGAGGAGGAGGGAGAGTCTGAACTGAGCCAGAAGCAGGAAATGCTGTACTCCAAGGTGCCAGTGAGGCAGAGGATGGGCAAAAGAGAAGAAGGAGCGAGGAAGAGAGAGAGGACAGGACAGCGGGAGGTGGAAGGAGGGAGACTTACGTGAAGGCGAAGGCCACCAGAGCACCACTAACCACTATAAAGTCAAGGATGTTCCACAAGTCCCGGAAATAAGAGCCTGGGTGCATTACCAACCCAAGATCCACCATCTGTGAGGGGAGAGAGAACATGGTTAGAGGGAGAGGGTCTGGATGGATCTGAGATGAGACTTAAAATTTGGAATGATGGGATTATAATCCTCCTTTGGCATCTGTCCCCTGTTCTCCTATAGGACGACTCTGCCTTACCTTTATGAGCATCTCAAAAGTGAACACTCCTGTGAACACATAGTCGAAATACCGCAGAACCTGCAGGAGAAAGAGGAATGACTTTTCAGGGTGCCTCTGTTTGCTTTATATTTCTTAGAATTGCAGTGTAAATGGGACACAGCTGCCTACGACTTTGCCAGGGGTGGGCAACTATCAATACCAAAGGGCCACATTAATTTTTCTTAAATGCCTGAGGGCTGCATTGTTACATATTGTTGGCACTTTCAACAAAGAAAAAAAAATATATATATATATCAACAAAAAATTACAAATATGAAGCTTAACCAAGGATAATACCCACACTTAAATATTCTAACTCAAAACTAAAAATTAAAAATGATCAAAATGAGCATGACACATATTTAAAGCTAATTTAAGCTTATTCTTTATGAAATAAAAAATCAAATGTTTACCAGTTTTTAAAGCTCAAATATATTACCAGTACCATTGTTTCCAAATATGTTTTTACCAATGATGTAAGTTATATTTTAATGCATCATGAAATATTTTTAGAGACACAATCATAGCAAAGTGAAAACTTTAATGACTTGTAAAAAACAAAGCACATACCAACAGTCTAAGGTTAGTAAAAATATTTAATCACCTATCCAAATTTATGCATTACATGGTACTGGTTACTCATGATTAATCATATGTAGCATCTGTTGTTTTATTTTTTCATTTTTCCAGTTTGTTTTGTTTTTTGTGGAAATGACTGGTGGGCCACATTGAGCAAAGTGAAGGGCCGCATATGGTCCCTGGGCCGCCAGTTGCCCACCCCTGCTCTAGGTATAACAGTTGTGTAAAAGAAAACCCTTGAGTATGAATCATGTGGACTTTCTTACGTTGTTGCGAGGGGAATCAGGCCACACTGGGTCTTCAGCAGCGAGGGCGATACTGCTCATGGCAATGACCAGCAGGATGCACATCTCAAAGTAACGCAGGGTGCAGATGTAATGACAGGCCCTCCGAAACCTTTACAGTGACAGAAATAGGTTAAGAAAAACACAGAGTTGGATGCATTGGATTAAAACATGAAGAAACTAGACACGCACTCGGAGAGCACAGACCTCCGCCACCACAGTCCTCACCCATGATTTTTACCAGAAATATTAGTCCTACCTTTATTTCATCTAATTATTTAGATTTATTGACCATGAAAACATATCATTAGTAATTGGATTGATAATGATATCTATTTTAGGTCAGTAGTTATTCACAAAAATCACATTTTTCGTCACCAGATCACTCTCAAAATCGAATCATGTGTTCCCTGTCCCAATCCAAACATTTCCTGAAAATTTCATCAAAAACTGTCCATATCTTTTGGGGTTATGTTGCTAACAGAGGAACAAACAAACAGAAAAAACAAACAGACACCGGCAATAACATAACTTCCTTAGCGGAGGTAAAAATGGTATAGTCTGACCTTGGCATAAGATCTGATCAGTGTGCTCTTTTGAGCTGGTTCATGCAGATGCATCAACAGCAGGTGAGCGTGTTCAAACTTACGGGTTGGTGGTGGACAGGATGAACATGGAGGTAAAAGGAGGCATGGGCCTGGGTCCTCCTTCTCCCCCATTCTCATCATCATCGTCGTCCTTGTCCTCCTTGGCTGGCAGAGGCTCTGTGTTGGCGTTCTTATTGACTGGATTAAATTAAAGAGGGAGAGAGAAAGAGTGGGAGGAAAATTTAAATTAAAGCTGCTGGAAATTCAGTTTGACTTTGTAAAAGTGCTAAAGTGATTTAAAAGTCAACAGTTATTAGGCATCCATAAAATCTGGTTAAAAATGAATAAATAAATTAATCATTCAAAGCTGTCAAACAGCTTGAATCGAGATTTTTCACCATTTTTAAGTACTTCAGCAGCAGATTTTTTTTTTGTATTTGCATGACAACATTCTCAAGAGGGACTATCAGAAATGTGCAGCATTGCACCATTCATTCAGAGGTTGCATAAAAAAATCAAATCTACTTAAAATAAACCAACCATACCTCTGTCTCAAAACCAACGCAAGGTTCTTTGTAGACTTAATAAAACATAAAGCTGCCTTTGTCCTCAAGTGAAGCTCCTGTTAGCCCAATTCACACTGCCGTTTCATAACATTTACCTCTCTGTGACATTTCGCCTCCACTGTGAACGTCCTGGAGGCAGAATGGTTCGCATCCAGAGGTAGTAACAGAGGCGTGATGTTGGAGAGGAGGCACGCGTTTCTGCCTTTAGGTGGATGTGGGGGCAAGAGCCATGTTGATGCAGCATGAATTAACACAGATGCTGCAACCTCTTGGAATTGATGTGAACATCTTTAACCTTGTTTGCGGTGCTTTTCTGTGAAGGCACTGTGAATTGGGCAACTGCCACACGTGTAAGACTCTTGCGTATGCAGATTATAAAGTTATAAACAGAATCAGGCTCTGCTTAATTGTTTTTTTCTTGGCTGCCTTGGTGTCCCTTTCCACTGTTTTTACTAGGGCTGAAAGGTTAATCTTTTTAGATTTAAAATCGCAATTTCAGACAACATGATCATGTAGTCGCCAAAGCTGTATTTTTTTGGCAGCGCTCCTGACTGACCCAGGATCTGTGCTCACAAATGCAAATCGGCTCTCATTGCTCATTTAAAAGAGCTGTTCAAAAGAGTTGACTCGTTTACTATCGTTGCATCTCCAATGAGGAAGTGCTGTTACGCAGGTCAACAACACAAAGCCTCTGTTTAGAGGTAGAAGTCTGTCTGATAACAGATTATTTATCACCAGTATTAGATGATGAATAATGTGTTATGTTCTTTGGATCACTGAATTTCTTACTGCTGTCTATCATGTAAACAGTGATCACTGCACTGAGGCTTGATTAGAAAAAATCATGAATTGAATTTAAATCACAATATCTGCTAGAAAAATTGCAGTTAGATCTTTTCCCAAAATCGTTAAGCCCTATTTTTTACATTTTAGTTGGGCAGTGCACTGAATCAGAACTTTTAAAGATGATGTAGAGTATCATGTGCTCCCAAATGATAACAAAGGCTGAATTGATGTAAAAATGCTATCTTGTTCTAACAAAGATTCTAAATGGAACCATGTTGAAATACTACTAATACTACTACACTGTTTTTCACTTTGAACTTTGATAGCACATCACCTGGACAGTTATGTTTTATCAGCAAAGACAAAACCCCTTACCCTGCAGTTTGGCATTGATGGATGGAAATATTGGCATGTCCACAGCTGTGTAGTCAGGGTGGGGCAGCCTGATGACACTGTTGGCACGGTGGTGTGCGATGCTCCCATAGCTATCTAAAGTGACTAAACTCCCATGGGTGCCACTGTTAGCGAGGTGGAGGGCCGACCCGAAGCCTGGAGCCACGGTGTGGTTGGGGACTGGGTTGGGGTGACCGTCTCCAGGCGGGGTGGAGCCGGAGACGAGCTTGGTGTTCATGAGGTTGTCCATATCCTCGCTGTACTGGCTGTCCTGCCGGGACAGGCTCTTCTGGATGGGCCGAGTGGTGGAGAGGTTAGGAACGCTGCACTCCCTGATGAGAGAAGAAGAGGAGATGAAATGTAGAGAAGAGAGTTAAGAATGGATGTCAGAGGTTCAGGAGAAGAACAGACAGAAACATGAGCAGAGAGGAAAATTAGAAAATGATGAGGCCACACTTTTTAATGAGAGGACCTCAAGAGGAAGGCAGAAAATTTAGAGCGAAGAGTCAACCGGCTGAGTAAAACAGTCAGCGAAAAGGTCAAATTAAAATTCATTAAAATGAAACAAGATGATGAATACCTGTCTCCCTATCACTACACACGTCAGTGTACAAACACAGACATCAATTTCCATTTTCATGGTCTTTTTCCACCATTAGATAGTTTTAGATCATATTCGAACCCAGGCCGGTAGATGTGTGTATATGGGATGTGCCTGGTTGCTAACCATTCCGCCAAATCAGCACTCCCTTACGTTGGTTTTTATAGTTTTAGTTTCTTTCTCATTTGTTGTTTGCCTTTGTACTGTCTTGTCCTATTTAGCCGTTTTAATTCGTTTTAAGCCTTATGATGGCTTTTCTTGTCCTTTTTCTATGTCATTTTGATTTCAAAATTAAAACAACAAAGTGATATTTTAATTATTTCAAGGCATTTCTCAGGACTCTGTTTTGGATGTGTCATATATATTATAACATCCTTCATTTATCCCCACTGTCATACAGGTTTGAATGTTGCTGTCCATGTGTCTATTTCTTTGTCAGCCTACAGATAAGATATTTCAGAGTCCTCAACAAACATTGTGATAACATTTTTTTAGAATGATGGTCGTGGCACAAAAAGGAACTACTTCGCTCGTTGTGGTGATCCAATCATAAATGTGGATCCAGGAAATTTTAAGTCTTGCCAACAATGCATGACTGGACAGTTTTCTAAATTTTAGAGAGAAACTTTACCAACACTCTCAGAAATGTCTTGGCTGAGGTTTGTGCTCTTAAAGTACTTTGAGTTTGAACAGAAATTCTTTATCCAAAAAGAAAAAGTAGGGGGACACTGTTTGAGATTTTGGATTAGCAGCTGGTTTATCCAATCATATTTCAGGAGAAGAGCACAAATAGTAAGAACAGAGGAAGTTATCCTTGTAATCTTATTGTTATCTTATCTTGTTATCTTATTTTGGTTATCACTAAGGATTGCATTCTTTGACATCGTACTAAAAATTTGTGTATGTAAAAGACAGATGTAAATTGTCCATGTTTTTCCAGTTGTTTCCTGCTTTATTCTTTGAAAAATGGGGGGAAGATTCAGGCATTATTCCAAATCATGGATGTGAGATTTGTATATTTTGCACTTCCAAAGGCTGAAAATGTGTGGAATTTCAAAAGTGTTTTTTTTTGTACACTGCATTAGGATTTTTTTCAATACCAAGGTACACAGATAACAGAGAATGGCTCTCGTCAACAAGTTAACATATTATATATAGGAAAAACAAGTTGAATGAAAAAAAATCATAAAAATAATGACAATAATACAAGACAAATGAAAAAAGGGATAATAATTATAATAATAATAATAATGACAATTATAGAAGACAAAAGAAAACACTAAATGTTAATATACATCAAATGTGCTTCAACAACACAGAAAAAAGAAACCATAGGTAGACCAAATTAAAATAATAACAATCATAAAAATACTAGTAATTATCACTGCTTTATAACAAGCAAAGTTCTCTGATGCACAATGGATCACAAAATATTACAAATTGTGGATGGATAAATTTAAATGTTAAAATTATCTTCCACTGAAGGAACAGCAGGCAGCTAAATCTTTTCTTTCATGTAATTTAAGATGGGACTCAAAAGACCTATTTTAAAAGGACCAACGTATATGTGCCAGAAACCTAAAAAAAGATTAAATTTCCTCCGTAACGAAGCATGTGAACACACTGACTGCTCCATCTGATCTGCTGCCACATTTGCCAAACTTACTTCCTCCTGTGTGAGCACATCCTCTTCCCTTCACCATCCACCTGGTTGCCATGGCGGCTTCTTCTCGTCCTCCTCTCACCGCCATCTCCAGCTCCCTCCTGCTCCCCTCCTTCTACGCCTCCGTCCACCCCTCTGCTCTTGTGCCTCCCAGACCTCCCAGCTCCTCCCCGGCCATCCTCGCCCTCCTCTGCGCTCTTCTGATGCGACCTGGGCCTCCTGTGCTCGGACTGGCCTCCCCCTCTGCTGCCGCTGCGGGTGTGATGGTGGCGCCTGGAGGGCCTCTCCTCCGAGCCCGGCCCGGGGATCACTGTGGCATCTAAGCGGACATGAGAGGAGTGATGGTGGTGCTCTCCTTTACGGCTCCGTCTGCTCTCCGTGGACTCGCCGCGCTCCATGGGAGGCCGGGCTGGACCTGAGCCTCCCCCGCCACCTCCGCCAACTTGGCTGCCGTGCTCGTGGAGGCGAGTTTGTCTGCGGAGCTCGTCGGCGGGGTGCTGCTGGCTGTAGTACAAGTCTGGGTTGTTAGCAGTGGTTTTGTTGGTGTTGTTGTTGCGGTTCTCATGAGGGTCCACCACCAGGGGGCGATCCAGGTGGGTCTTCATGTCAGGGCGGACGTGACGTGAGTAGTTTACCTGCAAGAAAAGGAGAGGGTGGGGAAAGGAAAGAGAGGACAGTGGGGAAAAGGGTTTCAAAGTGATTGTTTAAGTTCTCAGGAGGACAAAATTCGCTTATTTTCTAGAACTTTACGATGTAGATCTAGCTTTATGAAGAGGTTAGTAGGTAAAATGTCAAGTTACTATAAATCATCATCATCATTTTAGCCATCACTTGTGTACACTGATAGCACAAGTCTAGGGGCCTTCGTTGCCTTGTCCTTTACATTGTTGTGCTCCTCCCTCCCTGTCCTTGCCTTCCAGCGGTCATCGGGGTCCAGCTCGTTGTAGAGCGCCTCGCGACTTGACACCAGAGTCTGCCTCCTCAGCTCCTTGGTGCGTTGCTCCCACACGGACTTATTGCCCCCTTTGTTGTGGTTCTTCTGCTGTTCCTTACTGTGGAGAGAGAGCGTTGCATCAACAGCATTAAAACCACATATAGAGACATGTTCCACTGCAGAGAAACACAAAATGCCATGAGAATGATGTGAAACGAACACCAGAAGAGCAAGTAAATAAAAATAGCAAGGACACAGAGACACACTGGGGGCCACAGACATTTAGAGGGTCAATGCTGGGCCTAAAGGTCGACAAAACGAGGTTCACGGTGTCTGCACAGCTTGGCAAAGTGGTGGGCAGGACAGCCCTACTTTGGTAAGCCATGAGGGGACACAGTGTGGAGGAGAACAGGAGAAGGTCAGAATTTGGCATAAAAATCTGGGTTTAATGTACATTCCCAAACTTCAGTGAAAAAAAAAAAAAAAATCCAATTACCGTCCTTACCCCAAAGCAATAACACTCACACTGCTGTTATATCTCGGGAACTGAGTAAAGAATCTTTATGGGAACAAGTGGAGCTCATTTTTTTGTCAATCTTTAGGGGGCTCTAGGTCAAAAATGTTTTAATCTAGTGCAGAGCATTTTCAAAATGTTTATTTGTGGGTCCAAAGTGATTAATCCAGAATTTGCAAGTTTTTAAAACAAATCTTCTTAATAAATAATTTGGCAGAGTTGTTTGTAGACCTCCATAAAGTGGCAGAGTGACGACATACTTTTCAAGGACGTGGCAAAAGTTTGCATTGTGTTGGTCCTCTCCACTAAAAGTCTATGGGATTTCACACTGTGTTCTTGCATCTTAGCTGATAATATGTAATCTTCTGCAGCAGCTGGACTCGTCTGATTCAGTTTCTGTGATCAGGCAGATCCATTTTGTCAATCTCCACTGTGAGCGTCCTAAAGCAGCACGGCCAAGGAAGTGGCTGCTGTACAGAGATTAGCATTGATGCTAACAGCTTTAGTAGCAGTTCTATCAGATCTGGATCATATCTCTTTATTAAAAGAAAGATGAATATCAACACCACAAACTTCTCAATAGTAAGGAGAGCTTGTATTACTAAGTGGCTACATTTTTTTTGATTGTGCAGTAATACATTTTATTGACAGGACCATCATCCAATCACAGCTGGGTATCCCTCAGAAAAGTCCTGCCCTCCCCAAACACTTTCTATGGGCTCTTTCCCAGATGGACTAGTGAAACATAATGCATGGCCTATCTGGTGTACCAGGTTAGATAATAAGGTCTATATGAAAAAAGGTATAAAGCATTTTATTGATAGTGATGGTATTCACCAACAGATGTAACTTTTGTGATTATTTAAGCTTGAACACGAGGGCGGGTTAAAGCTATTATCAAGCTATCATCGCACTACAACACGGCAGTTCAATTCAGAAACAGTTGTAGTATATCCAGTGTTTGATGTCATGTTTGAGGGTTTATCTTCTTGGACACACCTGATGAAGTTGGTCCTCTTGACTATGGCAACAGTGTATGAATGATTGATTATTAAAAAAAAACATCAGAAATGCTTGCCGAAGAGTCATCTGACATTTTTGTAGTTCCTGTTAGCAGTTCACTAGAGGCTATCCTTTCTACACACAACTACGCTTTAAAATTCAAAGCAAACTTTTAAGAGTAAAAGTTAATATCTTGCATGCATATGCTCAAAATTAATCTTATTTCATTAAGCCATTCTAAAATCCCATAGACTTTTAGCCTGGGCAGCAGGAAGTGCTAAACGTGAACTCACTTTCACATTTTAGAGGCATTCCTGCACCACTTTGTTTTGACCCTTAGAGGAGGTGACGACTTCCTGTCAGTCTATTGACCAATCAGATGCCAGTTTCCAAAAGAATTAACATAAGAAATGTGAGCAATAAACCCTTTGTAAAATTGAGACTAAAGGGAAAAGATGCTCTGGAGAATTAAGTGTAAATATATATGTTTTTTGTTCTGTTATTTCTCTTTCTATTTAGCCAAGGCTTGATTTAAACTTATTCAGATGTGACAAGAATTATTCATCATTCATCTGTGTGATTTCTATTAAATTCTGTGGGATTTATATCCAGTTTAAGATTTCTTGTTGATTGCTTTACCTTTATAGTCATATAACTTTCAATGCCTCAATCTGACATCAGTACAGCACACATATTCCAACAGCCCAAGTTGCCCTGAATTGATTACGCTGACCTTACTTCTTTCAAGAAAAGTGTTTAACCACCAGCGTTACTGCAAAGTGCAACAGAAAATGTTTAATTGAAAATAAGCCAACACAAAGGAAGCTAAAGGAAGCCTGTATGGACTTCGTCGGAAAAGAGAGGAACAAAGGGACAAGGAGAGGAGGCTGCTCTAAAACACCAAAGAAAGAAAGCGAGGAATGGTTGAAAGTCAATCAACAGAAGGGAGTCAAAAATGAATAAACAAATAAATAAATACCAGTCCAGAAAGGGGTCTGTAGCGTTGTGACACTCACTGTGTACTTTGTTGCTGAGGAGGGAAACAGCTGGTGAGTGAGATGGCACGAAAGAACAGGAGGAGGGTTTCATTCCAAGATGATCTCTTCAGAAAAATGTCTTTCAATTGGTTGATTTTTACTTTTAAATTACAAATACATAAGTGAAGATAATGGCGTCAGTTTTGGTTATCATGTTGGAATGCAGCCCTTCACACAAACAAACTAACAAACACATGCGCTCGCTCTTTCACCCTCTCCTGTATCAGACCTGTTAATCTAAAGCGATCCCGTACGCTTCCCTCCGTCCTCTCCTGCAGTCTCACACATTTCATCTTTCTTGCATCAGTCACTTTCCCTTGCATGACCACTGCCGCCCCGTCCTGATCACCCGTTTCATCTTTTACAGTGTCTCTCTCATGTCGTTTTGTCAACGTCTACAATACCTCTGATTAAAATTTAACTTAAAATGTTCTTGTTATCTTTTTCAGACGAATAACACTCAGACTCTACAAAGGATCCTTTACTTCTTGACTCCGTCCCCTCGGGAATTTTCGTTTATGAAAAAGTGAAGTTTGCCTTCCCTTGTTACGATCATTCTTTAAACAAAACTTCTTCAGTCTGACGTCACATTTAGATTCCTCCTCAAACAAAACATACAAGAGGAAAACCTAACTTTGTCGTTCCTAATAATAATGTCTCTGTGAGCTAATTATTCGCAGTAGAGCTGCAGCTATTCATTCTTTTTGTACTCGATTACTCTATCAAATTTATGTCAATTAATCGAATAATCGGATTACATTGCGCTCACTGCTATTTTTTTTATACATTTAATCACTACACATTATTATTATTAGTAACACACAAAACAGAAAAGCAAGGTCACTTAAATTAACAACTTATTTTTATTATTTTGAACATTTTGAGCATAAATGGGATCTCAAAACCAAATCTATACTTTTATTTTTACTCTGGGCCATATCTTGCTTTTTTCAGTATTTTTTTTTTTCAAGTTTGGTTATTTTTATTTTATTTGTATTCAAGCTTGTCTCTTTTTGCCAAATTATTGCCTTTACTACTGTACCATATTGATGATCTTATTTTGCTTACTTTATTCCAAGGACCAAATAATGTCATACTTAGATACTAAGATAATTTAACTATCTAATGAACATTTCTATAACATATGAAAGCATTCCCTACACCTGCTTCCTCTACTCACTGTCAGTGTTTCCTCTTCTACTCTCTGCAATCAAATTAAATGTAAAGTTATTGGATGTGAAAATTATGTGAACAAAATACACATGATTCTGGGCAAGTAGCCTCCACATTGATTTACGTTCTGAGCCAGCCTTTACACGGAGCCATAATCAAAGTAGGTCATTTACTAGCCCATATCTCAGTTGTTGATCACATTAGCTGCTTCTGCTGATGTATCATGAGTGTCATCCTGTTGTGTCGCTCTGACTCACAGACCGGATGTTTACTGTTGACGTGCTGCAGCAGTGACGACGTGCTATCATGCTAAGGTACGTGCTAAGCTAACTCTGTTTGACATCAGACACACTGCACTGTGTTTTCTTTTCGTCCCTTCTTGTAGTGACCACACACTTGTGACACTCTGCCATTTCTTCTGTGGACTCTCTCCTTTCTGTCCCTCTCTTTTCTCTTCCTTCATGATTTTACAAGCCGCGCAGCAGCGGAGGTAGCAGGTGCGTTGTGCCACAGAAATGACCGTCCGTGTCAAACACCATGCACTGTATAGTAGTCCAGATATATATTTTATATGTATAATTATACATTAAACGAGGCTTTGAGGCACACAATTTGCCTCAAGGATATTTTGTGATCGAATAATCGCGATTATTCGGGGAATCGTTTCAGCTCTACTTTAGAGGACCGCAAATTTCATCGCACTAAGGTAATAATTAGACAAAGTTTTTTCTTATTTCTTTAACATTGCCCCCGAAATTTCATGAGAATTTGGTGAAAATTAGCACATAACTTCTTTAAAATAATGTCCAAATTTATTGTCGCAGGTCAGAATTGGTTGGTTACTGTTTTTTTCCAGTGTCTTTGAATTTTACTCCAAATTGCAAGGTAAGAAGGTGACGATTAGCAAATAATTGATTGTAACATGTAAAACATTATAGGCGTAATCATAAAGGTATATCATTCATCTCTATTTTGCATGTGATCTCAATTATGCATATTAACAAACTTGGTACTAAAGAGCTTGGTGAAATTAAATAACAAATAACAAATTATCACAGGAAACAATGAACCTAACTTCTGTATTCAAGAACTAAGCAGCTATTTATCACTCACTTCTCGAAATAGCAGAAATGTCGGGATACTACTAAAAACATTTTGTGGTGGGTTGTGATTTAATTACGAATCAATTACTTGCTAACTGTCACCTTCTTACCTTGCAATTTGGAGTAAATTTCAAAGAAACTGGGAAAAAAAAACAGTAACCTACCAATTCTGATTTGCGACAATAAATTTCGACATTATTTTAAAGAAGTTAAGTGTTAATTTTCACCAAATTCTCATGAAATTTTGGGGGTAATTTCAAAGAAATACGAAAAAAAAATTGTCTAATTATTACCTGAGTGCGAGGAAATTTGGGGACCTCTAAAGTAAAGTGTTACCAAAATTAAATGTCCATTTTATTTGGGACAAACTCCAAAGATGTAAAAGTGTGCTGTAATTTTAGCCAAGAGAAACATCCCAACACTTTTATTTCATGCTGTTGTGCACATATTACTGAAACTAGTGAAACTCCTTCACTGGGTCAGATTTAAAAAAGACGGCAGATCTACAATCTGTTGTGATTTTAAGGGTACAGTTTAGTGTTATGTAGCCTGAAAGCTCTTCCTCATCTTTTATGCATCTTTCATTGCACACTGCCTCTTAAAAAACACAGCACCATCTTCTCAAGAGCTTCTTCATGCACCACTGATGTCCCACAATTTAAAATCCCTGCTCCTTTGCTTCCCCATCAGAGTGATTTTTTCCCATCTTTCTGCCGCAGAAATGTGGGATCTGGGTGCACATTGGTGTGTTTACTGCAAGCTCTCATCGTTAACACTACAACTAACAATTAAAAGAAGTCAACAGATTCAATATTAAACCTCGTAGGTGCTCTCTTGATGATCGACCCACTCAGTATTGCCATATTTAAGAGGTCAAGTTTGATTGTTTTCTCAACATGAACACTAATCTATGGTATCCTGCCGAGGTCAGACTACAAGTTATACATGCTTATAACCAAAACTGAGAACTGAAGAGTTTTGCAACCATAAAAATCAGATGCTTCATGATGTGTAGTGTCCCACAGTAACTGAAAACAAGGCATCCAAACAGAGAATCTAGGATGTCTGATTTTTTGTCTTCTCTGCTGCAATTTGTTCTTTCATGTAGAAAGTAGAGACAAGTTAGGAATCTATCCAATCACAGCTACTTTGGTTGTGTGGAAAGGTTGGATGAGTTCAGAGGGACATCCAAACACAGCTGCCCTAGCTTGGTGGTGGTGGGATAAGTTGTGGAGCGATCCAATCAGAGCTGCTCTCTTTATGAATTGATATATTCATGTAGAGCAGGTTCACTGTTTGTTGTCAGTTCTAGTATTTTAACCGAGATGCTCTGCCAGGTAGCCTAAATAAAGGTGACTGCATTTCACACAAAAGGAACATTTGTTTCTGTTCATTTACACATTCAGACTTTAGCAGCATTCATTAAAGACTTATTAGATGTTTGATTTTATCCAAGAGTAAAACATGACTTCAGAAATTCAAGGGAACATAATTAGTGCCTTACACTTTACATTTCATATAGTAGTCAATTTAATTTATAGTAGATTAAAATGTTGTGAAATTTAATCAACTAAAACTAGACTAAAATTAAAACAATTTCGATGACTAAATTATGACAAAATCTAAAAGATATTTAAGGCAAAAGACTTTCACTGAAACTAAATTGAAAAGTGCTTTCAAAATTAACACAACTGTTGGTGAAAATCAGGAGAAGGAAAAATTATGAAGAAATGCACTATGCTGATATTCAAGCTCACATAGGGGATATGAATGGCTGCTATATTGGTCATAAATATTGGCTGGCCTTGGTGTTTTATACACATATGTAAACAGTGTGCCCTGAGATTTTGGCTGAATTAGTTGTGCCTCGGACATAAAAGTCTGAAAAACTGTTTAGATAAATGTAATTCCCACTAGGGCTGGGTATCGATTCAGATTTTCTGGATCGATTCGATTCGATTCGATATTAAGAGGTCTCAAATCGATTCGATTCACAATTCAAAATTTGTTCAGTCTGGGTTATCTCAGAAAAAATTATGCTGTAAATGACTTTTTGACCTGGTACATTATTAAAACTGTTTTTACATTAAGAACTGAATCCAAAGCAGTTACATTAGTCACATATTAATGATATGCATTAATGCATATTCTGCAAGTTACTTGTTTTTTGTCCAACTTGTCTTTTCTTTCATGCTTGTTAAATCTGAAATATGTCCAAACGTCAACTTTTAAACTCTCCGTTGGTGTCCCTGTAGTGCTACCCGCTTCCGCCATGTTTTTTTGACTGCTTGCAGTAACACCTCACCAGATCTTGTTCAGTGGAAAGCAGCGCTAAACGCGAGACTAACAGAGTTGATACCACAGGCTGCTTCTCGGACCTTCCAATGAAGAAAAAACTACCCATGTAAAAACATCGATCTTTGGATTTTATGGATGGATTATGAACCATTTAAAGGGAATCGATTAAATTATTTTTTTAACCCAGCCCTAATTCCCACTGATGTTTTGTTTAATGTTACTGCTCTAGAGTTATCACAGATGTCATCTGCTCTTAGAAAGTCACTTATGGACTTAACCGGCCTCATAAACACTTTCTCAAAAACATGAGTAACAACAAAAGCAGTTATTTTGTCGTAACTGTGCAGCCGTCACTATTTTGTCACACACATTTGTGAAGCTTCTATTTCATTTTCTCTCAGGCACACTCATGCAAACATTAATCTATGTGCAGTATATCTAAAATAAATCATCAACCTTAATTGGACTCTTCAGTGAAGTTAGTGAAGCTCACAGTAAAGCACAGAAAACACAGCACACACAAAAACAACAAACAGTATGATTCACAGAGTCATGACCATGTGAGGAGCTCTAACTCTGGAGTCATTTAAAGACGACAAAAGGTGTGTGTTTGAGGAAGAATGTGTGATATCATGTTTTGATATCCACCGGACAGAGGCTGAGGTATCAAAGCTCTAAAGGTCAGGCCTGTATGGTGTGTGTGGTGTTTCCGAACACACTCGGGGCCCCCCTGTGGAGCTTTGTGAGGGACACACCACAGCGAGGTGTGTGTGAACTTTAGCAGCAGAGAGAGGATCGACCTCGGTGTGTGCACAGAGAGGAGAGATCAAACACTCTGACTCTGCTGACCGGAGGAGGGCTCGCCTGGATCAATCCACACGGATCTGAGTGTGTGTGCGTGTGTGTGTGTGTGTGTGTGTGTGTGTGTGTGTGTTTGGTATACACACAAGAGGGCGACAATGAAGGCTGTGAATCAGAGCTCCACCAGCAGGGGGCTCTCAACCAAAATGACCCAAAAAGTGAAGCAGAAGGCTTTACTCAAATGAATTCCTCATCACCATGCAGCAAACTCCAGGGCTGAGGAAGGAGTCAGAAGCTGTAGTACCTTGAGGGGCCACTTGAGGCCGTCTGCAGGAAACCTGAAGGTCATTTGATCTTGTGTGGGAAACTGATGTTCTGTACGCTCTAAACCAGAGGTTTGCAACTTTGATCACCCAGAGGGCCACATACATTTTTTGGTCAGTGCCTTAGGGCCGCAGTGTTGCATATTGTCTGGCACTCTCAACGAAGAAAAGAACATATAAATAACCATAAAAATAGCAAATATAAAGCTCCAAAAAGGATTTTATCAATGTTTATATATTGTAACTCAAACATAATTAAAAATTCAAGATTTAATGATCATTACAAATGATGAAAGCCAACTTAAGCTTATTTTTAAGGCAATAATATTATACTAAATGTTGTTTTTTGGGTGGTAGTGGTTGTGTGTGTGTGTGTGGGGGGGTATGAGACTACATGAGTGGCACTTGGATTTAAATGTTCTGTTAACTGGATGGGATTTTTTTTGTTCTTGTTAAAGTGTTTCATGCTATTCCAGCACCACCACAGAAGAATGTAGATTGTGATATAACATGTTATGTTATGTTGTTATATAATCCTAAGTTTTCAAAGCACAAATACATTGCCTTCACCATTGTTTACAAACATGATTTTTACTCAAATATGTTATATTTTAATGCCTCATAAAAGATATTTAGGGATACAACCATAACAAAGTAATTCCTATAATGACTTGTTAAAAACAAAATGTGTACCACCATCAAGATTAGGAAGAATACTTCATCATCTATCCTAATAACGGCATTTTATTATTTTTTTTAATTTAATGTTTATCTAAAAGGGACGATACATACAGCATTGCCACAGAAAATGGGAAAATGTGAATGTTCAGGATTTAGAGTACAATAAAATATGCAGAATACAGATTCAATTATACAAATACAGTAATACAGTGAACATAGTCAATAAGTAACATGAATAAATAAACACAGTTGTAGTAAATTAGAGGCTAAAACACAAGCTACATTTAACATTAAAAATTATTAAAATAGTTTATTGATAATTACTTGTGAGAAATTAATGTTCACACTTCTTTTGTAGTACTGGTTATTCATAATCAATCTTAATTAGCAGTTCTTGTTATGTTTTCTTCATATTTTGAATTTAGGCTGTTTTTTTTTTTAAATGATAGGTGAGCTGTAATGAGTGAGGTAAAGGGCTGTATGTGGCCCCCAGGTTGCCAGTTGCCCACGTCTGGCCGAAACAAACATCTTTGCAACCCGGTAAAAAACAGTTTCCGTCTAATCTTATGATAAATGTATGTGGTGTGTCTTCATTGAGGACTACTGGTTTTAGAAGAAGGGACATGATTGAGACGGCTGTACATCCAGGAGGAGTCATCGTTGGTCAGACAGCCATTTTTTTCTGCCTCAAAGTCTAGGTTGATCTAAAGTTCAGTTGAGATGGCACATGCTGTATGGCAGCGTCCATGATGCAGCAACATAATCAAACAGCTGACATCTCATGGCTTTTACAAGGCCAAGTCACGACTACTGTCGCAACAAGTCATGAAGACAAGCCCCCTGCTGTGTGAAGCTTCCCTTGTTAATGTGGAGTGCTCAGGTACAGCAGCAAACTTTGGGACAAACAGCCCATAGAAACAAGAAATTCTTTCAAACTCGATTTTATGTCAGGTTTCCCACATAACTAATGTCGGGTAGACTTGTTCAGATTTCCTTGAAACAGTAAAAGAGCAGTGGAGATCATGAGCAAATCCCATATCTTGTGTTGAAAGTGGCCTTTGCCAGTTTGAAACCCTGTTTTTTCACATACACTTAGTTTGCACATGAGTCAGGGGCATGTGTAAAAATTTTACACGTCTTCTTTAAAGAAAAGCAACTATCGTCTTTCGAAATGTCCGGCCTGATGTTGAAACTGTGTTGGAGTAGATGTAAAAACAAAAGCAGGGGAGGAATTCAGTCAGAAAACTCACGCTGCGATGGAGAGATTTGCAGCAGACAGCGGGCTGACTTCAGCCACCTCCTTGGCTTTCTGCAGAGCGATCTTCTGACTGGCAGCCTCTTCTTCCTCCTGCTCATCCTGCAGACAGACAGAGAGACGGAGAGAGGGAAGAAAGGCAGAAACAATGCATGAGCAGGGTGTGAAAGTTTCAAATGAAGGTGACGGTAAAAAATCAATATGTGGACAAGCATAACTCTAATGCTTTTTATCATCAGGACAGGAAATTGGACTGAGATTTTGGTTAAAAATGGACCGCTCTTTACCTTGGTCAGCTCCTGTGCATTAGCCAAATTGTCCACAGCGATGGCCAAGAACACATTCAGCAGAGTGTCTGAACACGGAGTTAAAGGAAATCCAGCATGTAGGAGCACTCACAAACAGTAAAGGACTAATTAATTGGCTGAAACACTCGGTGTGCTGTAATTCTTGGCAGAGTGAAAAGCTGGACTGCTGACAGAAACTCCAAGGTCATTCAAACATCTCCACCATGTTACAGTAACTTCTCTGTCATAGAGAAAGCACTGTGATTCATATAAACCAGTAATATCATCAATAACTTATATCTGCAATTAAACCATGCCTGTGAAAGAGTTCAACACAAATAATGTGAATCCTGCCACCAGGGCGCTCTCAGCAAAAAAGTGGCAAGAGATGATACTGAGTGAAGCGAGTAATCATGAGAGTGTGTCTTCAAATCCATCCAAAACTGACAGTAAATGCACCATGCTATCATCATAGAGTTTTACCCCAACACTGAGGCCAGTTCTGTTTACTTTTGGAGTCATTTATCAGTGTCAGCAAACTCCAAACAGAGATGTCAAAGTTTAACTGATGTTGGATTCATTATTGAAAGCAGGTGTTGCAGGTGCCTGCTCAATGTGGACCATGATGGAGGTATACTTCCTGTTTATCCTCATGTTCATATCACGCACCTTCCTGAGTGTTCTTATTGAAAGAGACCACTAGAGGGCACATCAGTGAGCTCAGGATGTATACAACCAGTTATGCTTATTCTAAGATCAAAATTGACAAAATAGACAACATTCAATGTCACTGACTGAAAAACGTGTGCAAATCTGAAATCAAGTTCCCAAAGTAACTGTTAAAGAGATGTTTCAGTATTTTGAAGTTAAGTTGTCGGAGCTACTTGAGAACATCCAATGAAGAGCTTGAAAAGGGAAAAGCAGCTCTGTGCCTTTAAGAAGAAAGAGCTGATGACTGTTAAGGTTCACTGCTGCTGGCAGGTACTGTTATTTTGCACAGCTTTTAATTTTAGGAGAAAACAAGCCGCAAAACATTGTTGGGCTGAGTGAGTGATTGGGCAAAAAAGAGCTTTATTTTCCTCAAGCTGGTTTGCTGCTTTGCTCACTGGACTCAGGAAGACACAACAGCAGCAGATGAAGCCAAAACTGAACTAGATATGGGTGATTTTTACTCTTGTGACAATGACATTTCTGTACCATGAATGCAGAAAAAGAAATTCTTCAGAAATGTGCTGCATTGTGAAATGCTGCCAAGTGCAATCTTACATTCAACACAACACTTTTTTTGGCTAGTTTTTAAAAAAACTCAAACAATTGCATGAAATATCTGTATCTGCCAAAAGCAGTCCACCTTGCCAGTTGCCTTTGCTTGTTCTTCTTAAAGGTGCAGTGTCTTCCTGTGTTGCTCATTCCACAAATGCACAATCCTTACAAGTTCAACATTGTTGTAGAGGTGACTAATCAGGCTTTCCAATGACATAAAACACAAAACAAGTAGGTGTTATTAAAGGGGACGCAATAACTGACTTAATACCTATCCTTATTTGTTGGTTCCTCAACATTAATCTACAGTTAGTTTAAGACAGTTTGAGGCCTTGTCTCATATTTGTAACAGTCTACACTTTATGCATGTTAAGGTTAGTTGACATGTCAAGACTTTGTTGGGTTTCGGGAGTTTGGACAGCATCACAAATAAAACTGCAAAAACACTGAACAAAGATTTGGCCCTAATCTACATCTATTTATCATTCGGCAAAAAAAACCTCTAAATTGCATCTCTTAGCATCCAATGCATGTTCCCTTCTTTAGCTGCAGAAGGATACAGTTGCCGAAGAGCGTGAGCACGATGAAGAAGACGGAGAAGGCCATGCCCTTGTTGACTCCGCCCTGAGATTCGATGCCGTGGTACATCACTACATTCCAGTCCTCACCCGTCAGGATCTAACACAAAAATACATGAGGGTATTCAGACAAGGACAAATTTAACCCACGTTAAATCAGCTTTATTTACTGTGTGACCATTTATTATGCTTTTAGATATAATTCTATATTCAAACACACACACCTGAGACATGTGGAGGAGCCTTAGAGAGATTAAGCTTTTGACTAATGACATTTAAGAATTCAAAAGGATCATTCCACATGTTTTATCACGTCCTCGTGTGCAAATCCTCTTTAGTCTGTTAATCGGTTGGTCCTAATCCAGCACTCCTCTCCTCTAAGTATTCAGCCCTCCCCCCTATTCACCATTTTCTCCCTCCCTCCCTCCTCCCCTCTTTACATCGTGTCCTCTGCTCACCTGGAACACCGTCATTATTGCTGCAGGGAAGGTATCAAAGTTGGTCGAAGGAGTGCCTGTTTCAAAATTAAACCTGGCAGGGGGAAACAAATTGAATGAGAGGCAGATCGAGGGAGAAAGGAGACTGAAAAAAATCATTGTTGAAAGAAAAGACGTAGCCAAGTACGGAATTAAGAGAAACGAGCTCTCGTGTGAGATCAAATGAGGATTATTAAAAAATGAGGAAGAAGAAAGGGAGCACTGACTGTCCTCCGAAGAGTTGCATGCCAAGCAGAGCGAACACGACGATGAAGAGGAAGAGGAGGAAGAGCAAACTGATGATGGACTTCATGGAGTTAAGCAGGGAAACAACAAGGTTACGCAGTGATGCCCAGTACCTGTAAAAATACACAGAGAAACCATTTGAGTGACATAAAATGTCCATTATTTGACTTAAAGTTATAAAAAAACATGGAGGAATAAACTCACTTTGTGACTTTGAAGATCCTCAATAACCTGAGAGCTCTGAGCACACTGATGCCGAACGACGTGCCGGGCTGGATGATTGACCACAGCACTTCAAATATACTCCCACAGATCACCTACAGGACATAACAGCACACCCATGCATGAGGATATACACTCATCTTCAAGACTTAAAATGCTTTCATTTCATTATTTTATTTACACAAATTCAGTTTTGCCATTTGACTTTTTTCCATCCATTTATTTCGTTGAGTTTAAAGGTGCTATGAGGAGAATCTATTTCCGGCGACATAAAGATTCTGCTACCCATGAGCACGGCGGCGACTGTCTTAAAGGCGTGACCCAAGCCAAAGCGTGTGTTTGTTGTGATGCTAATGAATGCAGCTCGGACCTTCCTCAGAACTCTGCATTGCTTTACAACTTCTTTTTTCAACAACTTACAGGATGCAAAGCGACGAGGTAATGCATCTCTTTCTACTTATGTAGCTGTAGTTTTTGATGTGTGACATCAAGAAATTTTTGGAAAACTTAGTATCGTAGTTTTGTAGCCGGCTATATATCGCGACTTACTGCCCGGTGCTCTAAGACGTGTCCAAATAATATAAATTTGCTCTAGTTTTAATTGTCTTGTTCCTGAAGTTGAGTATCCAGGCCAGTCCAGCCCTGTCCGATCCAACCGCGAAGCTAAGGAATAGCATTTATAGATAACCTATTTTGATGCTATAAAACTCATCTTAATAAAGTGTGTATTTCGATCAGGCATATATCTAAAAGTGAGACTTTTTTGTAATTACTTTGAAACTCCTCATAGCATCTTTACAGTAAAAAAATCCTAGTTTTGTTTCCTCTCTGTCACAACTATTCTTTCAGAGATTTAAGAGAATGTTTATTTATATTTTTATTGACTTGTATGCTAAGCTCCAGCTTGTTGCATTTTGCTAATCTGACACACCAGATGGATCATTCAGTATACTTCAGTTGTTCATCAGGGAAAGAGCCCAGGGAAAGTGTTTGGGGAGGGCAGAACCTTTCAGGGGCATATCTGTCAGGCGATTGGAAGATTGTTCTGTCAATCTGATTCTTCATAGGTCAATCAAATAATGTAGTAGGCGGGTGCTACTGCTGTGGTCTAAAAAAATGCAGTTCAAATCTGATAAAAGTGCTACCAAAGCTGTTAGCATCTATGCTAATCTCTGTGCAAGCGGTCACTTCCTGGTGTTGTCTTGCTTGTAGCTCCACCTCTTCCTGCTCTAAAGGTTGCTGATTGGGCCGTCCCGCTTTGGGCTGCTCACAATCATGAGTTTTGTGTTTTTTTCAGGCTTAAACAGTTGGCTTTGCTGTCAATGACGGTGTTGCATCATTTGTTCTGAATTCAGAACAAATCTTTCTGTTTTTTAAGAAAAAGTATAAAACCATGATTTGGAAAAGGTACAGGGATGAGACTGCATAAAGATCACTGCAGGTGGATTTAATTTCTGTTTTCCTTTGTTTTTTTGTTTATCTATTTATTTTTGATTATGATTTGTTTTATATTATTAATATTTTGTGTATTTAGTTATGTGTGATTATTTTGTCAGTACTGTCTTTGTCACTTGGAAGTGGGTAAATTACTGACTAGCTGTGTAAGGTGAAAGGGTGGGACCAGATAAGTTTCGACTTCCTCCTACTCCCTTTTGAACATGCAAATGACACATTTAGCTGTTTTGCACTTTGGTTGCTGTTTTTACTTTGATATGTTAAAACATATTTTTGTTATGTTCAAATAAATCAATTTAAAAAATGCTCATGAATCCTACAAAATGAACAAAAAGCAAGAACAGAGAGCTCAATCTGTTTTCATTTGTGGCTTAAATGTGGAGTAATGGAAGCTTGAAGTTCTCCATATCTTACCTTCCTCTGTAGATTTTGCATCTTGTTACTATAAAAAAACTGGTACCAACTAGATGTTTTCTGGATTCATATAAGGGCACATCTTATGTTATCGTGGATTATCTGCCTGCATCTACATACGGTCTAACTTTAACTGAAGTAGACAACAGATATGTTTGTGTCAGTCTGTTGGATGGTGTTGTGGAGTGCTTGGAGACTCACAATGCAGTCGAAGCAGTTGAAGGAAGAGTTGAGGTAGGCCTGCCTGCCCAGGCCATACATCTTCACCATCATCTCTGTCAAAAATATCCCCAGGAAGATGAACTCAGCAAAATCTACATCCAGGGAGGAAGACGAGGACAGAGGAGGAGGATGAGCTCAAAAGTAAGAGAAGACCATCAATCATCTGCAAAGAATCAACCCACCCATCCAACCATCCACCCACCTATGCATGTCTGTAAAGAAGAGCCGTGCTTTAAAACATCCACATTTAGGCTTGTGTGTAGTTCAAGAATATTTAAACACAATATCTTCTCATGTAATTAAAATAAGACAAGATATTCCTGACCAATCCTCGTTAATGTGTGCTTCTCGTTCACCAGGTTTACGCCACTTTCACTGAGGATAAAACAGTGAGCCAGTTTAGAAACAGTTTCCAGCCCCGTTTCATTCAATTTAATCCCGTCTCTGAGCCTCTATTAAACAGCAGCACAGTTTTCCTGCACATTGTATGTTAAGCAGTGCTGCTCTGAAATGATTGGGTCAGCTCTTTCGAGGATTTAGTCACATTTACTTGCTCACCCACTCCCCTGCAGTAATCTGTGATGAGAGTATTTGTGCATTTGTGGAGGTAATCTCTGCCTGTTTGCCTTGAATATTCATGTGTTGTTGTTTTTTTCCTCCTCCTCTCTCCCACTCACATAGAAAATCTGAGAGCGGCTCCGGCTGGTCGTAGTGGACCACAGCCACGCACATGGTGTTGAGGCCCACCAGACACAGCACCGTCCAGTAGAAACCCTGGGACTTCACTACATGTCGGATGAAGAAGCGCAACCGTCGCTCTCGCCGCTTGAAGGTTGATCCCTCTAGCTTGGAGCTCTTCAGGCTAGCTCGAGCGAAGGGCGATCCTGGGGGTTTAAGGAGGGCACATTGTTAAGAAGAAAGAATTCACCAGAGGAATTATAATGAGGTTTAAAGAAGCACAACAAAAAATATCATCACAATTAGGGCTGAACAATTAATTGCAAATAAGATTAAATCGCAATATGGCTTGTTGCAATTCTCAAATCGCAGACAGTGCAATATTTTTAACCCAAAATGTGTTGAACATTTTGGCATTGTGATGTAGTTTCTTGCAATTTCATGCCTATTTTAACCTTTTTAAACCCAGTTTTTACAACTTTATGCCTATCTTGCTCCCATTCATCTGTTTTTTTTTTGGCCACTGTCAGACCATGTTTTGGAATTTTTACATGGTTTTTGAAATTTAATCCCAAATTTGCTGCTATAATCAATTTTCCTTAGTCACTTTTGATTTTTTGCTATTTTTTTGCAATTTCATAACTATTATGCACTTATTAACTTTCTTCCGCTTGCCTACAATTTTTTACCAAGTTTTTACAATTTCATACCTATTTTGCTTCTGTTCTTCGCTTCTACACTTTTTCTCAAATCTTTTATCCCTAGATTGATTTAATGTCATACTGGTTTTACTATAAAAAGATCTACTGCTTATGTTTGTTTAAGAATACATAAGATGAGGAACATTAAAACAATCGCAGAGTAAATTGCAATTGCAATATTGGGGAAAAATATCGCAATTAGATTATTTTCTCAAATCGTTCAGCCCTAATCACAATACAATAAATCAGAAAGAACATGATGCTAAAGGGAACACGTGGAATGAAGACATTCATTTACTTTTGACTTTTGTCCTGATGATTGCATGTTAATGTTATGTTTACTTTTATTTGCTACAAAGTATAACAATTTCATCTACTGATAAAACTTAGACTTCCTTCATTGTCATTATGCAAATTACACAGCAGTGCACTTGGAATGAAATTTCATTGCATTGACTTCCTGGGTTTTAACAACACAAAGCTAATGCAAAGTAAAACATAAATCACACAAACAAATAAAGACAAATTCAGGACTGAGCCAGAAAGGGAGAAATAAAAATAAACAAATAAATACATATGCAAATTACACTTAACATCTCATTGATATCAAACCCAAAACATGCAATTTTTTTTGTTTTTGTTTTTCTGGTTCTTTAATAAGCCAAAGGGGAAGAGTAATGACAAAACAATAACAGTAAAAAGAATAATAACAAAAGTTCCTTTGGCCTTTGGTGGTCAGGTAAAGAAAGGGGAAAAAGGGGAAAACAAGACAAAAAAATCTATATGTTTATCTATATTGGAATATTAAGAAATGAAACAGATAAACTAGAATAACAAACTAATAAATGAGGACAGCCCCGTCTGCATAAATATTTATACTCAATCAGTCAACAGTTCATTCACTGAACATATCCAATCAGTTCATAGAGTTTCTTTTCTTTCCCTAGAAAAATAATTATGTGAAAAAATATTTTAAAATAAACAGTGAACAGTAACGGTGTGACATTCTGAAGGCGACCCTGATGAAGCCAGATACTTTTTATAATTTCAACGTGTGATGTGAAAGCTTTTGAGCATTAGAAACCTCATTACATAAGCATGTTGTAATCCATTACAATAATTTTGCACCATATCAAACTGAATTGAGATGGTTTGAAACACGTCACAGGACAAATGCAGGTAAAAATGAGAGAGAATGAGGACACGAGAGGAGAAAGTGACCCGAGGAGAGACGAGCAGAGGACAGAGGAGGAAGGAGAGGAGGGTCGGGTAATGCTGATATGCAAGATAAGATATCATCTGTATGTTCCTGTGGCTCGCTCTGAGTGTGTGTGCGTGTGCGTGGATCTCTTACCTACTAAGTCTCCCTCCCCTTCCTCTGGGTTTAGGAGCTCTGCTTTGCTTTTATGGTTCTTTGTGGCTCTCCTTCGGGAGCCTGTGATGGACAAGGAGAAATGAATGTTCCACCTTTAACCCCCAATTATAAATACACTTTTATTCATTATTTCAACTCCATCAAAATCAGGCTTTAAAGATGCATAGATGTAAAAAATTCTTACCATCATAATCGTTTTCATTTTCGTCATCTGCTAAAATCACCTCCTCTGCAAACACAGAAAATCAAACAGGTTAATGCAGCAATTCTTGATCTGTAATGGTGATTCACACAACACTGGTTCTCAACTGGTGGGTCTAGACTTAGAAGTGGGCAATGGAGCTGTTTAGGTCATAATATATCTGCCTACAAAAGAGAGTAATTGACCGGAACAGTGGACTTTATTCAGTGTTAATTCTGGCATCACTTTGTGATATAGTTTGTATTTGCCTAAAATATCTTTTAGTTTAAGTCATAATTTAGTCATCTAAATAGTTCTAATTTAGTCTAGTTTTAGCTAATGAAATTATACAGCATTTTAGTAGCTGAAATCTGCTGTAAATTTAGTCGACTATAATATGAAGTGTAAAGGGTGAGGCATTTTTGCTTATTTTACACTTGGATAAAATGAAACGTCTAATAACCCTTCATTGAATGCTAGTAAAGTTTGGATGTATAAATGAACAGAAACAAATGTTCCTTTTGTGTGAAAAGCAGTCACCTTTATTTAGGCTACCTGCCTGAGCCTCTCAGTTACAATACCAGAAATGACAACAAACAGTGAACCTGCTCTACATGAATATATCAATTCATAAAGAGAGCAGCTCTGATTGGATCGCTCCACAACTTATCCCACCACCACCAAGCTAGGGCAGCTGTGATTGGATGTTCCTCTGAACTCATCCAACCTTTAACACAACCAAAGTAGCTGTGATTGGATAGATTCCTAACTTGTCTCTACTTTCTACATGACCAAATTAGGTCTGATTCGATTAAGTCTCTGTTAGACATTTTAGTGTAGTTTATATTTGTTGATGAAATGTCAGTAAATTCAGTTCGAGATTTTGTCCATGTTCACTTGTTTTTATTATTTACTGTCTAGTTTTCGTCAGGGGAAACATTTGTTGTAGTGGTTGCAGGATTACACAACAGTTTCCTCATGATTGGACAAAACCAGGTTGGACACCTGGACATGTGAGATTGTTAGAAACAACAGTTTACATATAAGCATCCTGAGGGCAAACTTAAGGGGCATTTTCCAGGAGTTTGTTTAAGGGAAGGGCATCAATGACCAAAGCATACACAGTGGGAAATGATTGATCCAACTATCAATCATACCCATTATCAGCCAATCAAATGAAGCAGGGGGCGGGTGCTTCTGCTAAGGAGTAAAATTCATAACATGAACCTGATACTCAGTAAAGCTCTTGCTGTAACCTCACAGTCATGATTTGTTTTTGTCCTTGAATTTTTTCTATAATGATTAGACTGTAACCATAGCAGTTTGTGTCTGCTCACTGTCATCATGCTCATAGCTCCAACCTCTTTCTCCTCAAATGATGCAGATTGGTCAGAGCCTCTGCAGATCAAACTCAATCTTTCTAGCTTGAAGCTTTGCTCGGTCAAGGACAGTGAATCAGGCAGACTGCAAGGTTAAGGGCACCTTAAGAGGGCACTCTGGTCCACTAAAATGGCATCTAAAATGATACCAGATAGGGTTTTGTCCACTAAGAGGGAAACCAAGGGGGCACTTATTGATATTTGTCCACCAAATGGCACCCAAGATAATACATTTTAAACTTTTATCAACTCAGATGCCATACAAAGGGTAACTTAATAAAGTGTTGTCCAATGGGAGGGCACCGTCATGATGTTTTGTCCACTAAAAGAGCACCAAAGAGAACAGTTACAAGGTTTTGTCCACTTGGGAACTACAAGGCTTATTTTAGCAAGTTTTGTCGACTGGAAGGTCACTTATGGCCCTGTTCCATTAGCCCTACTGTACTCTACTTGACTCTACCCGGCTCTACTCTGCTCGCCTTGTGCTGTTTTTCCATTAGCCACAGTCGCCTGCCCAACGGGGTGCAGTGTCGCTGTTAACAGCTGAGCGACACTGCGGTGACGTCATTTTGAGCGCGACACAACAATCTGTAGCTTTTTGTCACAAACCGAGTAAAAAAGGAAAGCAGAAGAAGGCTGCAGGTGGTAAGAAGAATACACCTTGAGAAGCACAGGAGAGTTTTGGAAGCTATACAACAGAATGAAGCCGAGGACGAGAGCAATCGAGCTGCAAAGAAAAGACGTATGAGGATATGCTAATGGTAGCTACCGCTAGCATGCTAGGTCGTCGCGCTCATGACTCATCATTGTCTGACCAATCAGTAGCCGGCAGTCGGTGACGTCATCTTTTAGTATCGACTCAGCTCCCTTGGAATCAGAGCGGAGTAGGTACTAAAACTAGCTTGTTTTAGGAGGTACCAGGCTAGTGGAAACACGCTGCAAATTGAGTAGGGCCGAGTAGAGTAGGGCCAAGGCATGCTAGTGGAAAAGGGCCATTTGTCCAGTTTTATCTACCATAGTGGCATGCCAGAGGACACTTTCATGCTGTATTTCTACCATTACCCCAAAGGGCGGTGACAGGACACCCATGTCCGAGCGTATCCACCAGTGTTTTTGGATGATTAACAGTTTCGAAAACCTGGACGGGGATTTCTTTTCAAAGAGATGGTGTCGGGCCCTAAGAGTGAACAGTTAACAAACACTGATCCACTGCATCTACAAATATCCTAACCATGATTTCTTCTCTTAATCAAAACAAGAATCGAGGTCTTTGGCCTGCACCTGTGCTCGTCCCTCATCTCTGCCTCCTTTGTTGCTCTTGCCTCCTTGTTTTTATGTAGATTGATTTCAGGAAGATCAAACGTCTGTCCTTTCTATCTTCCCCTTTATCTGCTCCTTCCAACATCCAACCCCCTGTCCCTCTAATCTTCTCTACATCTTTCCTGCCCTCGGCGGAAAAACCAAGAGAGAGACACTACAGGGGAAGCAATAGGTGAGAAACCTGCTGGATTTAAGCCTGGATTGGCCATTAACTGAATCAATTTACTAAATCAGGATAACTAAAGGCTGATATACATTATTATCTGTCTTTTGTTGGAACAGCAGTGGTGTTTAACAAAATTGTTTTATGATATCAGGACCAAATAATTGACACATTTGCTGCTAATGACTGTCAGGAAGAGCTGAGATTGTCTCTTTGATCATTAACAGCTTCTGCATCTTCAAAAACATATATAATTTTTGGTAAATACACAGACGGTTCATCTTTGCTTGACAAAAACAGGGCCAAAAAGGTACTACTCTAGGATACTTGTTGGCCTGTATGTAAAATATGGTGGACATACCGGCTTTGCAGATCCACTCCAGATAACCGTTAAGTTCCCTCTCGATCTGCTGCTGTCTTCTGAGCTTTAGAAACTCACTCCTGTTCTCCACACGCTCTCTCTCTTTGGCAAACTCCCTGTACAGACACACACATCAAACACACTTATCATTATGATACTTTACATCTTTTGTGTGTTGCTATGATAAAGGGGAAAAACAGACAATGTGAACTTACCCAGACAACACACCCAGCACCAGGTTTAACATGAAGAAAGAGCCGATGATAATGAGGGGGATGAAGTACATCCAGTTCCATGCACTCCCTGAGGCATCGTTGCTCTGCAAACACAAACACACAAAAGAATCAGACGGTGCTTTAATATTGTACAATTTTAATATTTTACCTCCGAACACGATGCAGCAGCATTTGAACTAAAGAAGACCTTCTTCCCTAAAATCAAAGAAATGTCAAAACATCCTCACAAACATTTCAATCGACTAAATCAGACATTTCTTCAGCATCTTCCTTTCCTTAGCAGAAAACAAGTTTTAAATTGAGATATCAGATGGACTGTTTCATGTAACCATTGGACATATTTCATTTCCAACATCATATAATCAATACTGAGGAAGGTCAAAACCTGTCAAAAAAATGATGACTGAACAAATGTTCTGTCTTCTACATCGATAAGAGTGGACGTTTGGAGGTCAGATTTGTTTGTTTCAGCATTTTACAAATAGATATGAAGGCTATTAGCTTGCAGCTTAAATAGCATTAGACGGTTTTGTACATTGAATGTGCATTTATTATTCATTTTAAATTAAATACTGCACCAAGAATGATTATGGGAAGTTTTTTTATTTCCCAAAAGGCAAAAGAATAGTATTTAAGAATGAACTTTAAAGCCTCTTTACTTTAATAGCAAATGTTGTTCCTGTACAATCTGCATTAAAGGGATATTTAGAGATTTTTGCAGTAAGGCTGTTTGAAGTTTAAGGCAAAAGCCTCCACAGTAGCCGCAGATCAGCTCTGACTGGAAACAGAAGTTGGATTGCTAACGAATCATTGAAAAAATAAATTCAGGATCCACATCTGGACACAGATCACCCCAAAAATCTTATCAAGTCTTTCTTGTGTCATTACCATGATCCTGATAATTCCATGAAAATCTGATGAGAACTTTTAAAATACAAAAGAAAAAACAAAAACATGAAATCCCAAGTGAAGGGAGGCAGCACAGTGGTTAAAGCACCTAATGCTTCAGATTGGGCAGAGAACTTTGGTGATCAAGCTTTTAATTCAGAACCTTTTCATCTGCATACTTTTCCAACAACAGACTGATTTGTTTTGGTACTGCTTTGGCAAACAACATAGGCCAAGCTGCTATCATGACCTCAGTGATTTTAGAGAATGATCTATTATAGAGCAATAGAGCAATATTCACTATGTTTACAGTATAGAAAAGAGTGAGGAAATCAATGATCAAAAGCACACAAAATATCTAATGTTGATGATAAATAATCTGTTTTCATTATTTAAGGGATACTCCAACAGAGGCTTTGTGTTTTTGACCTGCTTACCAGGACTTCTCTAAATGCAAATCACCTGCAAATTTGTAAAATAGTTTGTGCAAAATAGTTGACAACAGAACCTGGGTCAATCGGGAGCATTACAAAAAAATGTAGCCTTGGTGATCACATGATTGCATTGTCTGAAATAGCGATTTCAATCCAAAAACTATAAATTGTTCAGCCCAATGCTCTGGTGGTTTGCAGAGTTGTTGGCTTAATCTATCGCAATACACAGCCCGAGCCCTTGATCAGGCTCTTTCTGCACAAAAGCAAAGCTGATCTTTATCACTGTGGCCAATGCTCAGGCTATCATTAAGTACTTCACTTAAAAAAGCCTGCGCTATCCCTTTAACCACCCCAGAACAGAAGAGAACAGGACAAGAAGAATTCTGACAGCTGTTGTTGAAACCAAACTTAAACCCTGACCGAGGGCAGAGGTACATGTTGAACCATGAGCTGAGAATATTGTTGCATCCCTAATCAATACTGATGATGCTCCTCGTCTGTTTTAGACTTCTCTGGCTTTTGCTGTCTGCCTCAAGAGGACATGTGAGGACCTGCAGTCTGAGGCTGCTCATTTGGTCCAGACAATGTAGTTTTGTAAAAAGTAGCACATTTCAGAGAGACGTCCTGGAGGTACAAACATCAGTTCAGACATGGTTTTGCTTTGAGTCGTCTCAGTAAGTAAATGCATCTCTGCCACTCTGTTTAGCTGCTCCATGCAGAGTGAATAATGTATAACAACAGCTTTGGTCTCTCCGTCTCCATCTCCTCTGTCCGGCTGTCCACACTCTCCCCTCATGTCCTTCAATCACTCATCTCTGTCCTCCTGTACTTGTCTATATCTTGTGAGATTTCCCGCTCTTCTTTGTCATTCTTGCCAATTTTCTTGCTCCACTTTTCCCTGTATGTTTTTTCTTCTGTACATCTCTGCATCCTCCCTCCCCGTCATTGATAACCTCTTTAATTGATTCCTCATTTTACCCTCTCCCACCCCCAGTCCCCTCTTTTCTCCATCCCACTTTGCGCTCTATTTCTCGTGGCCTCCCTTCCACGTCCCCTCCTTCCTCCATCTTTCCTCCTTCCTCCATGTAAGCTGCTGTGCACCCGATGTACCGCAGACCCTTTTTTCTACCATTAAACTTTTATCGCTCCCCTCCCCAGCAGCTGCAAGAATAACTTGGGCTGAACAGGCCCTTTTAAATATAGAGCAGCACCGGGAAGGAGGGACGCGGGGAGAGAGACGCAGAGCGAGCGGGAAAGAGAGAGGGGGAGGGAGGGAGGGGATGCAGAAAGATGACGAAGAGAGAGAAAAATGAGGAACAAAGAAAAAAGAAGGAGGAGTGAGGATGAAAAGAGGAGCTGAAAGGGAGGAGAGGGGAAAAAGGGACGGCTACAGTAACACTCAAAGACCCTCGTCTACCTCCGGTCTCCAAGCAACCGCTGCCACTGACAGCGGGAACGATTCAGTCCTGAGCATGAGTAATGACACTGTGCAAGACCTGGTTCCTATTTTATGGGTGGATGCACACTGTGAACAGGTGAAAATCATTAGAATTTTTCTGCTTTATTCCAGAAAAATCTTTTTGGTTGGTTTGACTTCAATTAGAATACCATTAATGGATGAACACACCTATATTTGAGGTAGGGTATGCATACTTAATATCGCTTACTTTTGACGTTGTGTGGCATTTTCATCCACACAAAATGGCTACCATGCATGATGTAATCAAATGTACAATTGGCGTCACATTTTCTAACCAAACATTTGCTCTTTCAAGTCTCTTAATTTTAAGATTTATTTGCAGATTTGTTTACTTATTCAAAGCAACCTTGTCCTTATTACTGATCATTTAAAAAAAAAACCTTTATCTGAATTGCTGGTTGAATGTGTGTTATTGTATTTTATGTTACTATACACATGCACCTTCTTTGGTTCTGCATGGATGTGGCTGAATTAAAGCATTTATTGCTGTTGCAGTGCTCACCCAGTAGAGCAGCTCGGTCCAGCCCTCCATGGTGATGCACTGGAAGACGGTGAGGATGGCAAACAGGATGTTGTCAAACTGGGTGATACCGAAGTTTGGACCCTTCCAGTACTCTCGACACGTGGCGCCCGGCGGACATAACCGTGATGGTGGCTCCGTTCCACATGGAACTTCTTCTCTGATATCATCTGGAGAAAAATGGCAGAGGGGTTATTGCATAAAGAAGATTAAAGATGTGCACCAACAAGCAAATATTTAAATTACACTATAGAAAAGTATTATTACTTTCATAGAGAACATGGCCTTAGACCAAAACAATTTGTTTGCACATAAGTAACTTTAGGTAGGTATATCATTATAGATTATTATTAGCATATGCAAGTAATTATAGTACATAACATAAGATGTAGTTTAGAACAGATATACTATGGGGAAGATCCTGTCTGTATACAGCTGTCATAAGATGAATAATGAAAACTGTGGACATTGAAATAGTTTGATACTGTATTGTAATACGTAGATATGAATGATACGGCTATGTTTGTTCTCTTGGTGATTTATATGAAGAATGGGGTGGCTATTACCCATGAATATACACTGTTTCCATAAATATTGACAGCGGGTATTGATTTATAATTGAGTATTATATCTGATTTGTAAGGAAAGAGCAGGACTAGATAAGCTCTTTGCTTCTGTCTCTTCTCAAACTGGTTGTTGTGCATGTGTTTGTACTCACATGCTTAATTTGTTTGGACATGTACAGTTTGATGTACATATTATTTTGCATTGTTTTGGTTGTTGTTGTTTGCTTTTTTAAGGTTTGAGAAAAATAAATATTCATTCATTCATTTTCTATACCCGGCTATCACTTTCGGGGTTGCGGGGGGCTGGAGCCTACCCCAGCTATCATCGGGCGAAAGGCAGGGTACACCCTGAACCGGTCGCCAGTCGATCGCAGGGCCACATAGAGAGACAGACAACCATTCACGCTCACACTCATGCCTAAGGGCAATTTAGAGTCACCAATTAACCTAATGAGCATGTTTTTTGGTCTGTGGGAGGAAGCCGGAGTGCCCACGCATGCACGGGAAGAACATACAAACTTCACACAGAAAGGCCCTTCCGACCCGGAATCGAACCAGGAACCCTCTTGTTGTGAGGCACGTGCTCTACCAGCTGCGCCACCGTGCCGCCCCGAAAAATAAAATAAAATAAAATAAATAAATAAATAAAAATATAAAGATTAATATTTGGTGTATATTGTTTAAAAACTGAGGTCCTAAACCTCCAGAGGGTTTGCAAGAGGAAACAGGAGGTCACAAAATCTTGGATATTATATTGCATAAAGAACGTTTTGTTTAAAGTCTTTTCAGGTTGTTTTCAATCAGTGGATTCAAAATCTGCATCTCTTTCAATGCCAATTTTTGAATAAAAAGAGACAAACAAATAAAAACACATCTCATTTGTCCATCAAAATTGGCGAGACTCTAAGAACAACGATTAAATAGAGTATCAACATTATATCACCATTATTCTGTTGATTAAATTTAAGGCACCAGATATAAAAAAGATTGTAGGACAAAAAGAAAAATAAATGAATAACAAGGTTCCCAAATTAAGTAAACAATAAGGACACACAGTGAGGTCATAGGTTATTTTGTTGCATGTAGAGTTGTTGGCATGCTTAAGTTTGGGAGCCCATGCATAACTATTATTTACACATAACTTGAATTTAATATGAGTAAAAAAGGCTGAAACTAAACATAACAATCATTGAAGCTTGATCATGAAACTACAAAATCTTGTTTAGTTGGTGATTTTAAAGTCTTTGAATGAATCTTTGCAACTTTACACTATAATAAAGGTGGTTAAGATGCAAATTTTTAAATGAATCTTCAGACAAAAGTAATATTTGACAAATATCAGGCATAACTCCAACTGAATCTGTAAGAACATCACTTCCTATTTTCTAAAAAAAACTGTGAAGGAACTTCTAAAACTGGAATATAATTGTTTATTTGTTGTAGCTTAGGTTTCAGCCATTGCAACTTCTTTAGGCCTAACTTGACCAACCGAAGCTCCAACTTCACTTAATGAGCAACCGTGACCCCACTATTGTTATGAACCCACACCTGTGCACCCTTTACCTGTGTGATTGTCAAAGCAGGTTGTGTGGAATTTGCCCATGTAGAACTCCAGGCCGATGATGGCGAACATGAGGATGGCGAAGAACAGAAGCAGGCCGATCTGCAGCAGAGGAATCATGGCCTTCATGATGGATTTGAGCACCACCTGTAAGCCTGGAGGACAGTGCACACAGCATTAGGGTTGTGACACTGTAAGAGATGGTGCACTGCATTTTTAAGACAGTTTAGTCTGTTACTAAAGTCAGAATAAAGAAAATTAGTTCAGTCAAAGTAAAAAAAAATAAAACCTGAGATTCAAATATCAAGTATTTTGGTAAACACACTTTATATGAAAGGTGCTGGTGTCATAATCTGAATTCTGCCAACAGGAGGCTTCCTGTTAGAATTGAACCAAAGATGACCAATAAAGATGCTTCGCTAAGCCTCGTCTGCCTCAGCTGCTGTTTTATTGACCCTGAAAACAAAACATACTCTCGATAAGGTGTATTTACGAGGGGTGAAACGAAATTTCGTGCCACGAAATTTCGCGAAATAAAAATCAAAGACACTCGAAATAAAAGGACGAAATAAACCCTCCTCGCCTCCCGTATCAAAACACCAGCTGCAATAAGGAGGAGGACGAAGCGGAGGAATTAGCTGACGCTCCTTCGTCAAATAAATCGGTTGTGTGGACCTATTTTGGCTTCCGTGTAAAAGACGAGAGAACGGTGAGAAGATTGCGGACAAAACAACAACTGTGTGCTAAATATGCCGCTACAGTTCGCCGTAGCGGCATGCAGCTTGCGAATACCTGCTTTTATTTAATAGCCACTGTGGGCTGTGACAACGCCAACTTCAATTTTAATTCCCGAACAAAACAGTGAGTAGTAATATCTAGACCTCCTGCACGGCTCTCTCCCTCCTCGCTCAAACACACACAAAACTCTCCCCTTCTGAACTCTGACCTGCTCGCCCCGCCCTCCTGCTCCATTCACTGACCGTCAATTCATAGGAAACATTAAAATCCACATTGAACACATAACAAACAGTAGAACTGCTCCACTATGTTTGTGTAAGTCTGCATAAAAAACAATATTTGATTTTTGCATCTACTGTTGAGTTGACAGAATTTGATCATACTTGAAGATCAGAAGTATATGCACTGTTATAGGCTAAATATTATAGTTCACAGTTCAGACATTTATAGGTCTAAACTGCAGCTCTGAGGACTGCTATTTGTTCTCCTTTTCATTCAAGAATGTACTTATCCTGATTGTTACAACAACAAAGCACTTTTTTATTGAGATTTTACGTTTGTATTTGCACTGTAGTCTAAATAAGGGAAAAAAAACCCTACAATTTAGGTTTTTTTCAAAGAGCATTTATTTTGTACTGATGCAGCAATATTTTTTGTATGTCTGCATTAGGAAGAAAATAAAGAAAATGAGATTTTTTCACAACTTCCTACTGTTGGGGATTTTCCTTCATCTTTATTTTGTATCGTGAGTATTTCGTATCGTGGGCCCTGTTTCGTATTTCGTATCGTTTAGTGAGTTGACCATTTCGTTACACCCCTAGTATTTACGGAACTGTTGGCCTTAGGGATAAATTTTCCACAATGAGAGAGAAAATATGTTTCAAATGTTGCAAATGCAGCTGCAGATTGGATACATCTGGAAGTGCCCAACCTGGTCTGAATGCCAACTTAGAAAGCCAGAGGATCTTCAATGAGCTTGATTTAGCAGCTTGTAGAGGGGACCTGATCTGCTTAGTCTTGATATATGCCGCCTGGCCAAAAAAAAAAAATCACCACCTGGATTTAAGTTAGCAAATAGGAATGAGACTCCTATTGGATAATTACTGCATGGGTGATTATCTTTCAGCTGAAACAAGTTATTTAACTCCAGCTGATGCAATGAGTAGCTTCTCATATCTTAAACAACCATGTCAAAGACACATCCTGTGGTCGTGGAAAAGATGTTAGTCTGTTTAAGAAGGGTCAAATCATTGGAGAAAACATGTAAGGAGATAGAAGAAATTCCTAAAATTAGGTTAAGAACTGTCCAACACATTATTAAAAACTGGAAGGATAGTGGGGAACCATTGTCTTCAAGGAAGAAATATGGTTGGAAAAAATGCTGAATGATCGTGGTCGGCGAATCACTTAAACGTTTGGCCAAATCAAGTGCGTTCAATAGTGAAAGTAAGAGCATTTCCACACACACAATGTGAAGGGAACTCAAGGGATTGGGACTTAACAGCTGTTTAGCCTGAAAAAAAAACAACTAATCAGTGAGGCTAACCAGAAAAAAGGCTTCAGTTTGCTAGGTAGCATAAAGATTGGACTGTGGCGGACTGGAAGAAGTTCATGTGGTCTGATGAGTCCAGATTGACCCTGTTCCAGAGTGAGCATCAGGGTAAAAAGAGAGGCAAGTGAAGTGATGCACCCATCACGCCTAGTTCCTACTGTCCAAGCCTGTGGGGGCAGTGCTGTGATCTGGGACAAATCTGTGACACTGCAGAAGTTTATCTAAACGATGCCGCAGCACATGTGTGTTGTAGTCAAAGCTAAAGGCGGTCTAACAAAATATTAGAGTGTGTGACCTTTTGTTTGGGTGATGACTTTTTTCTTGGCCAGGCAATGTATTCTCATCTCAACACTGCCTTCTGAGGAAAATGGTTTGCACCTTTCTCACAGCTTTTCTCCCTCATGTGAAAAATTCAAAGATACAATTTGGACACTCCTCTTGGAAAGGACTGATAAGACAAGGGCACCACCAAGGTTTATACATTAGGTCCCATGATGAGATATCACCTCACTCATAATGTCCATTATAAGAAAATATAAAAAAGCCCAGCAGTAATATCTGCACACTCCTTGCACTAAGCCTGTTGTCCCAACACAGCTGGCACTGGTACAGGCTCCCCAATGAAAGGGGCCACAAAATGGATTCAACTGTAATGTGAGGGCTCTTTGGTGTTGTGGCCATTTTCAGCACCTCAAAAGCCCTGAATGATGCCTTTTGGCAATCAAACAAAATAAAGGTGTATAAGTCTTTACTTATTTGGGTTCTTTCAAGATATATTGAAAATAATAACCTATTTTAAGGAATTTCAAGAACCCTGTCAGTTACAGCCCCTTGGAAATGCCTTACTTTACCCTTTGCCATCCTTGAATAACATCATGACATTACAAGGATCGAGGGTTATTTGATACAGAGGTGCTTCCCGAAGTACAGGCCAGGGCCCTCTGGTGGGCTGCAGGAGGTCATTAACAAAAAAAAAAACATCTATTTTAATCTGACAATGCTGAATTACATTCTCTGACAAAAAACAAACACAGCCTGATAATTTGACATACAAACTACCTTTTTTTAACCAAAATATTGTCTTGTAAACAGAATAAACAGTATCAAAAACAAGTTTTATTGGGAGTTAAGCCAGCTGGTGATATTTTCTTCAATGTCAAATATCACTTGCCTCTTGATTTAAAGAATTTATCGCTGCTTTCATGTAGATAAATGCTTACAGTCTTATGCAGTCTTATGAGGGGCCTAAAAAATGTCCAGCTTTGAAAATGGGCAGCAGAGAGCCATGGTTTTAGAAAGTCTGTATTACAGAGTAAGTTTAAAGAACAGAATGTGCAGCTGTTGTCAGAAAATAATGGAGGTTCACAAAACATGACCTGGAACATGACAGAAACAGGAAGAAAGCTTCCTCTCACAGCTTTGACTTCCTTGTGTAGTCCTTAATGTAACATTAAAGTGAGGCTGTGATAGCAGTTCACATGTGTCCAACATGATAAGACATGGACTGTTACAACTATAAAAACAAAGGATAAAGAAAACAATGGAAAAGTAACCGTCATTTTGTTATTTTTTAGAGATTTCAGAGCATAAACAGAAAATTTTACCTTTAATATCTCATGAGATGTCCCATTTCTAATCTAAAATCTATAGCCATACCATAACAGAACTTTGTTTGGTTATAAAAATGCAGCTGAATGACTTTTATGATGAGTAAGCTTGCTCTGCCTGTTTAGCTCTGTAGTGGCGCCCGAGCTATTAATATCACTGCAGTGGTGCTGGAACACTACTGACATTATAACATTTAAAAAAGGAGCCGAGGGTGCACAGAAGAACCTCTTTTGTTTCAACACTTTAGGTGCATTATGCTGGAAAACACAAAGCTGCACAAAACCAGGACTAAAAATGATTCAGAGCTTTTTTATCATCTAGTGCTTGGTAAGCCTCATGTGATCTCTAATGAAGAAATAGTTCATGGGCAAAGCAAGGGGCTACCAAACCCCATCAGTCTGTCACCATCAGATAGATTATATATGCCTGTTAGAGCAAACCTGTACTGCTGTCACCTTGGTGAAAACATATGCTGGATTTCAAAGATAAAAATCACGAAGCATCACATCTTGACCTTTAAAATAACTAAATTCTATGATAATACAGTTAAACACAGGAGGCTGATTTACTGTCATCAAATCTGTATGTTTGTCCTTGTTTTAGGAGGGATCTGAGCATGTGTGTGCTGGGTAATGACAAAAGTAACACAACTACTGGTCCTTCATTTTAGAACAAGGAAGATTGCAGTTGTTCCTCATCCTGCAATATATATGGGATTTAATAAGGGGACTCTCCAGACAAATGCCTTTTTAACCTTGCAGTGCAGAGGGATCAGCCTGATTCAGTGTCTGTACTTGGGCAGCCCAAATTGGCACGGCTCAATCGGCATCCTATAGAGCATGACGAGGAGCGAGCTACAAGCAAGACAACAGCAGGAAGTAACAGCTACTGGGATTAGCATAGATGCTAACAGCTGGTAAGTAGTTTTATCGGATCTGGACCACATAAAACAAACATCAACACAACAAACTTCTCCATTGTAAGGATATTTTTTTCAGAAACAGACTGGACAGACCGATCAGGAAGGCCAGCTCAGTCCTGGGGTGCCCCTGGACTCAGTGCAGGTAGTGGGAGAGAGGAGAATGTAGGTGAAGCTAGCATCCATGCTGGAGAGAGACAACAGCTCCTTCAGTGACAGGCTGCGTCACCCAAAATGTGTAAAAGGAGCATTACCACAGGTCCTTCCTGCCTGCTGCTGTTAGACTGTACAGCCAGCACTGCTCCCAGTCACTAGAAACTGTCACAATGTGCAATTAATGTGCAATTTATCTAACTATGTGCAATTAATGTGCAATCCTCAATCCACTAACAATGTGTAATTACAGTGTGGAAGTACACCTATGTACAATCACTTGATCCCACGTGCAGTTACTCAGTAAATGTGTATATAATCTTTGAAATTTGCTTTTAGTTTTGTATCCAGGCCCTTTGTATATTTTATATTTTATATAGGTTGAATAATGTACATGCTGCTATTTTTAATACTTTATCTTTTATTCTATTAATGCTGTCCACTTTGCTGCTGTAACACTGTAAATTTCTAAGTATGGGACGGATAAAGGTTTATTCTATTCTCATCTAATCTTCAACTTGGTTTTCTGACAGCAACTGTGATGCACATACACAAAGGAGGGAGGGTGTAGCAATGTTTCTTAAAAAAACTTTACATGTAAGTGTATGACTTGTAAATATGAAACTGATACTTTAATATTTTTAGCCTCCAAACGGTCACTGCATTCCACAGCATTCATTGTTGCAGTTGAGATCCTTTTTTCATACTTAAAATTTGTATTTATTTTTTACAACTAAGTATAAAACATATAACAGTCACAGTACCAGAACAGTTGTTGTCATGTCTTCAATAAACCAGCTTGATAGGTTACATCAAGATTTACACTGCTGCCATATCAAAGTTTTCTTGGATGGAAGAAAACAGTCAAGACAAAGGGAAACATCTTATTTTACATCCCCACTTAGACAAGCAAGCTGTCCATTTTAAACCATCTTGCAGCACACACATCACTGCATCAGAAAGGTCAATCTTTCCATCTCATGGATCTCCTCAAGACCCTTTTATAAGATGTAAAGAAATGTCTCCATGTTTAGATGTTTTCCTTGCTTGTACTGTTGTTGGAAGAGTATTAGGGGACAGAAAATTACTATGAACTTTGCTCTGCCTCTTTTGATGTAAATGCCCCTTAAAACACGCTGCTCTATACTACCTGGGGTTTATGATGTCATAGCTATACAGCCTCTACCTACATGTCAGTGTTTTTTGCTTGTCACAGGCAGATGCCATGATATTTTTTGAGAGTCTGATCTGTAGCTTGTAACCATGACCGCCGCCCTCCCATCAGAAATCAGGCACAGATCTCATTATCACAGCCTCCTGTAGCCTCCCCAACCCTCAGATCAGAGTGTTTCCAAAGAGGAGGGAAAAAGAGCTGCGTCTACAGGGACCAAAATTACTTTTTAAATTATTATTTTTTTTAAATACATCAAGATTTGGAACCTTTATAGTTATGATAAGAAAGAAGTGTTATTGCACAAGTGCACCCTGCAATCTTAAAAGTGTATATTGGTCATCCTTTATGTGAGCTCTGCTGTTTTTGGTCATTTTAGAGATAAGTGTGCACAGCAGCTGCCATTCAGACTTCTGATTTCAGTGGATCAGAGACATATAAAAGAGCCTGACCTACCTTGTGGTGAGTTTTTTTGTGGTTTTTTGACACTGAGGCTGATGAAAACCCTTCTTGAGAAAACAAATGGTTCTGTTTACTTCTGAAGCCACACTGTTGGGCTTTATTGGTCAATACTTTGCTCTTAAAATAGAGATTATAAGAAAAGTGATGACTTACTGGGAATACCGGACACCAGCTTGAGGGGCCTCAACACTCGAACAGCCCTGAGGGTCCGCAGGTCGAACTCTGAGCCCACAGTGGACAGGATTCTAAAGGAGAAGAGACACATGCACCAAAGTGCGCACAGACAATCAATATCTCAGCCAATCAAGCTTGTAACTGTCAGTCAGCCTCTCCCTGTTTTCCTCTCTCATTCTCACACTCAAACACTTTCTTTAAAAGAAAAAACACATAGTTAAACACAAAGCGGTGCCAGGTCATTACAGGCAGGAGGCTGCGCAGTCTGTATGTAAATCCTGTAAGAGGCGAGCTGATCGATGCAGCTGACAAGTGAAGTCGGACAGAGAGAGTGTATCAAGACGAGAAAGGGATGGGCTGAGGGGAGGGTGTTTTGTGTCAGGGTGACAGAGGGACTACAAAATGAAAAAGGAGAGATGGAGCGATGGGGAGGAGAGGGGAGACAGACGGGTGGAGGAGGGGTGAGGAAAAATAAGAAAAAGAGAAAGACGGAGGGAGATTTTGAGGAGTTGAAACGCTGACTTGCTTATCTGGGCCTATTTTTATTCTTGGTATGTTTGAAATGTGTCTCCTCCAGACTGTGCAAGACTGCAGAGGAAAACAATAACAACAAAAACTATTTAATAGAGTTTTTATAACACAAAAACAGGAGGAACACAGAACAAAACAACTTAAACACAAAGACCTGAGAAGTTGTTAATAGTTACAAAATGGTCACAAAATCTAACGTTGCAGTGCAGATGGATCTACCTGATTCATTGTCTGAATCCAGCAGATCCAAACTGCACAATTGTGGGTTCTGAAGCAGTCTCTGTGGATGCAACAATATCTGGAGTTTTAAAAAAAATGGACTCTGTTTCTGCTTTAAAAGCGGACCAAAGAATGGCACTTGAATTTTTTCTTATGGGAAATCACGTTTTCTGTTTTGTTTTGGACGATTGAATTGAAACTTTTGCTGAACTGACGATGACAGTTTGCCAATGGTAGCTGTAGTTAGTCAGCCACATCTGGCCAAATATGCTCTCCTCAGAAGTTTACCAGGAGAACTTGGTGGGGATTGTCGTTGATGAGGTTCACATCCCATATGGGTGGTAAATAATACATCTGTGTTGTATGATTTAATGTAAGATGATAGTCTAAGGACAGAAACGTAGTTTAAGCTGATGACTAATAACAAGGTGTAGCTGCTGCATCATACTGTGGCTTGATATGATTGGTCTGTGTTGAGAGTGACTGGCAGACTGATCGTCCAATCACCAGCTGCAGTTGTTTTTGAAGGTTCTGCCTCTGAAAACATTTTCCACAGGCTCTCCTCCAGATGGACTAGTGAAATATTCATGTGGCGGTTATATGGAACTGTCCGTCTGGCGTGTCAGGTTACACATAATCATCACAAACAAGCATTTCTGTTGTACATTTTAAGGCATAAATATAATAAGACAAGCTCTGTCTCTACCTGTTGCATGTCACAGTGGGAGCAGAGTCCATTCCCCTCTGGGAGCCAGCCCTTTGAGTGACAACCCATCTCTTAAAGGGACTGTGAGGAGAATCTATTACCAGCGAAATCAAGACTCTGCTACCCATGAGCACGCACGTGTCGTAATGCTGCGTTCCAGTAACCTCGGAAATGGGAGTGACATCATCTCCGACTTATCGCCGTTCCAGTTGAAGTCGGAAAAAAAATATGCGGATCTACCAGGCTATTGTTAGCTGTTGTTAGCACGCCCTGCGTTGTTGTATGAAGAATGTGATTGTCACTATGGCAGCATTTTTGTAAATATAAGTCTAACAATACTATGTAAACAGCTGATCTAGAGCGACACACCCCAGTCAGAAGTGCAAAAAGATTGATTATTACAGGAGCTAAATAACTGTTCACACTGGGGGCATCCATCTTTGATTGTCAACTCGGAGGTGGGGAGGTTTCACGAAGTTCCCAGTAGGAAATTCCGACTTTGGGATGCAGTTTCCTACTCAGAACTCGGAAATTCCTACTTCTGACAACAACTGGAGCGCACCAAAAGACGTGTGCAAGCCAAAGCATGTGTTTGGTGTGATACTATAATGAATGCAGCTCGGACCTTCCTCAGAACTCTGCATTGCTTTACAACTTCTTTCTTCAGCAACTTACAGGATGCAAAGTGACGAGGTAATGTATCTCTTTCTAGTTACGTAGCGGTAGTTTTTGATGTGACAAGCAATTTTTGGAAAACTTATCGTAGTTTTGTAGCCGGCTATATATCGTTACTTACAGCCCGGTGCTCTAAGACGTGTCTGAATAATATAAATTTGCTCTAGTTTTAATCGTCTTGTTCCTGAAGTTGAGTATCCAGGCCAGTCCAGCCCTGGCTGGACCGGAAGGCTAAGGAATAGCATTTATAGATAACCCATTCTGATGCCATAAAACTCATCTTAAAGTGTGTATTTCCATCAGGCATATATCTAAAACTGAGACTTTTTTGAAATTACTTAGAAACTCCTCACAGTCCCTTTAAGACCAATGCATCAGAGCTATGCTAATGTGCCCAAAGCCATCTTGAGCTTCATGATGTATTAGTCCTTTAAAATGCATGTCAGCTTTGTGATTTGTCTCCCAGTCCAGACAGTCTTTGCTTGTTTGCGTACAAGTAGCAAAACACAACCATGGTGATCAAAACAACAGGAATATCTGAGACACATTTGAGGAAATTCACAGCTGCTGAATCAGAGAACTGGGATATTTTAGTGCCTGTTCAGCCACTTAATGAGACATGAATAAGGAATATAATTCTGATACTTGATAAGAAAACTGAATGTGTTGGGTTGCTTTTTATCACATTGTAGCACTGATGTGAAATTTAATTTTGGGGCATGTCAATCTATGAACATAGCCCTCGGCGATGGTTAAGGCTATGCTGACGCAGGGCAAGATTAAGGTGTAGTTCTGACACATTAACATAAATTAGTCTTTAGCCTAAAACCCAACAGGATTTCACTGAATGAAGAGTCTTGCACAGTGATTGTGTGATCTACCAGTTTGCTTAATGCCGTTATGCACAAGACATTTGGATTTGAAATGTCAAAAGATTTTAAATATAGCAATAAAATCAACTGAAGTCCTTGATAAACTCATCTTGTGGGGGGTTTCAAGATGCAGTTTTGATTGTGGGAAAAAACTCAGCATCTCTTCCCAGCGAGCACCGTGACATCAATTTGATGTTGAAGATTGATCAAGATTTTTACTTCAATGATGAAATAGTTAAATATATATATATAAGCTCTGACCTTGTTATGGTTGTAAAGAATGTCCCATGTCACATGTCCATTGGATTGTGTTCGCCTTGGATAGTATTTTAAGCATATAATTAAAAAATCATTCAGAAAAAAAGACTTCCAGGTTATGGAACCAGTGAAGACATTTGATCCCCCACAGACATTGTATTCAGCAGTATCCAAAGTGCATCATAAAACTGTGTTTTTGTTAAAGGATTCTGAAAAGTCTTAACTTCCTGGTCAATTTAAAAGTGTATGAACTATGTGATCCCAGAAATGCTCCATACAAGAAGAATCAGTTATAACACTGAGGGATCAAAAATAAATTAAGGATCAATAAGACAGAAGATTTGTATTCGCGTGTAGGGTGGTCCTCTTTGTCTACACGTAGACTTATGCATTGGCGCCGTCTCATTTATAAGGCCATTTTGGGTCTTCTCCCTTCATATCTTCTGACCTTCATCAGTCAAAGGACTTTAGGGTTTTATAATCTTCGGTCCCAGAATCTCCTCTTGTTGTCTGTTCCTAAGGTCCGAACTGAGCAGGGAAAAAGGCCTTTAAATTTGCTGCTCCTTTTGCTCGGAATGAGCTGCAAAAAGACCTGAAACTGAATGAGCTGGTATCATTGGACACTTTTAAGAGAATGTTAAATGATGTAAACACTGAGGCATCTGGCTGCAGATGTGTCGACAGATGATCTTGCTTCCTTTTATAATCCAGTCCGTCAAATGTCTTTATTTACTGTACATTAAGTGTTTTACAGGTCTGTGTATTTGTGAGTAATGCTGTTTGTGAATGTAAGAAACTTTGTAAATTGTGCTGCTGCCTATCTTGGCCAGAACACTCTTGTAAAAGAGATTTTTAATCTCAGTGAGTTTCTTTTCCTGGTTAAATAAAGGTTAAATAAATTTAAAAAAGGTAGAAGAAGGCAAACACAGCCACAGTGTAAATGTTTTGTGATGTGTGTTAAAGCGTCTGTATCAACACTCATCATCTGAATTAAGATTGTAAACAGCATGAGTGTGTGTGAGTGTGTGTGTGTCTATACTCCAGAGGGTTAAGATGTTCCCTCGTGCTGCTAGACTTCCAGTCAGTCCCTTCGTCTGACGCACACTGTGAATCATCCTCTCTCTCTCTCTCCGTCTTTGAGGCTGACACATTTCCACTTTCCTCTGTTCCACTAAGAAGCCCAGTGACACAGCAGAGCCTTAATCACAGGTTTGAAGTCAGGCTGCTTTGCTTGACAAAGACGAGACCGGCAGGATGGGGAAAGGTAACATCAGCCTGGGATCTATCGAGGATGGGAGGGGGGATACTCTGCCCTGGATGTGACTCCTCCTGGATTACATTACCAGGAAGCCCCCCCTGGTGTAGGCGGGGGTCCTTGTAATGACATTGAGAAATATCAAATATCAGATCAGATGCCGACTTGTAACTGAGAAGTTCCTGGTTTGATCACGAGGTAAAGCTGGTCTTTAGATGTGTGTTTGTGAAGCTGAAATATGAAAGCACTCTTCAGTGTGCATTCTGACTTATGACTCATGCAAAGATATATTTGTACCATCACATTTGAACGTATAACTCTAAGCGATGGCTGCACAGAGGCGCACCAGGGAATACTGCCTCAAAGTGAGACGACTGCTGGATCATCCTCCTGATTGGCTGAGGTATGCCTTCTGTGGAGCCAGCATTGTCTCCCGGTCCATAGGTGGGTTCTCTCCAGGCACTTTGGTTTCCTCCAACAGACCAAATGCATGACCTTTCTTTACAAGCTGGGTTGAAAAACAAACAGGAAGCACGGTATCATGTATACTTCTCTTTCTTTTGGGGTCTCAGGGGCGAGCCTATCCCAGCTGACATTGGGCGAGAAGTGGGGGACACCTTGAACCAGTTGACAGCCAATCGCAGAGCCACACAGAGAGATGGACGAACATTCATGCTTACTCCCATAACTAAGAGTCACTAACCAAGCGAGAATGTTACTGATCCGAAAGGGAAAACTGCAGTATCTAGAGACCACACAGAAAGACTGGTCAACACATGGAAGCGAACCAATAACCTGCTGCACCAGCGTGCCACCCTTCCTTGGTATTTTATAACAGAAGTCCCATCAGGAAGACTTGAGTCCCTTAAACAGTCTGATGCCAAGTGATAGATTTTTTCGTCTCAGAGCTTTGGTTAGAAGTCCTTCACAACTTCTTCATGAGATACTTGGATGCACAAATGTATCCTTTTCAACAACGTAAAAATGCAGTGTATTAGTAAATATTATTTTGGCTGGCTCAACCTTTTGGTTTGGACTTAGTGTGTCACAGAGGGGACAGACCAATCCTTGTAAAACGAGCCATCTAATTTTATTTTTAATGAGTTCCTGCCTTCTGAATGGCTGATTATCTATAGAGTGTTGCAGGGATGGTGTGTTTTTGAGGGAAGACACAGAAAAAAGCATCACACTAGTTGGTCAACTAAAAGCCTTAAATTGTTCTTTGATAATTGCTGACAAAAAGGTTTGCTAAGTTCATGTAACAAAGTTTAATTGTGATCATCTTCAAAATGACTGTTACTTTAAGTATTTTTAAGGTTGGTTTTACAAAAAAAGTTACCATTAAGCTCTTATGGAACATGGAGGTATGCCTTAGAAACAGCTACCACATTTCCAATGCATAAAGTTAAGTCATAGCCTCTTGTTTAGAAAATGTCCCTTAATTGGATAACTTGATCATGGCGATCCTCATGGTTGTGGCTATTTGTATTACATACATTATTGCATTAAGGTCCACAGCCATTTCTGCAGTGCTCTAAGCATTTTTTTAGCAATCATCCTTTAAAAACACAAAGAACCTTTACAATTCAAGAGTTGAGTCATGTCAGATGACTTTGTTGTAAAATGAAAAAACTTCAATTTTTTTTTTGGATACTTTAAAGAGTTATCCTAAAATCCTGTAGACTTAAAGACGTGAAGTGCTAAGTGCTAAAAGCTGTCTCACTTCCAGATGTTGGGATGCATCCCTGCACCACTCTAGCTGCCTTTAACGTGCAGTTGAACAGGTTAAACTAAATAAAGAGAATGGTTTATGAAGCACTAGGACCTGAAATATTACATCTGTGGTGATAAACCTCATTAACTTGACCTTAGAGGAGCATCTGGTGTCCAAAACTGTCTATTTTGCTACGATTTTTACCTCCACCAGGAGGTTATGTTATTGCCAGTGTCTGTTTGTTTTTTTGTTGGTTAGTTTGTTTGCTTCCTTTTTAGCAACATAACTCAAAGAGCTATACACGGATTTCTAAGACATTTTCAGGAAATGTCCAGACTGGGACAATGAACAAATGATTTGATTTTGGGAGTGATCCAGATCACTGTCTGTATTCGCCATGATGAAAAATGTGATTTTTGTGAATAACAACTGCACTAAAATAGAAATCATGTTGAATCCAATTGCTAATGTTATGTTTTCATGGTGAAAGAATCTAAATATTTAGATGAAACAAAGGTAGGACAAATATTTATGATGAAAATCACAACATGGATGAGGACTGTGGACTGTGTTAAGTAGATGGCGATGAGTCCAGAAGGGTGAAAATTAAATATATAATGCTGCTGGGGTGTTTCCCTTTCCTCAAATTGTCTAACTAGTTGCCAAAAAGAGCAGCAACACATTTCTGCTCTCACACTCATATGTACATCACTAAGCTGTTAAATTCTATGTTATTAGCAATGCAGTGCAGAAATATTTTGTATAATCCTTTTGCTGCAGGGACATTTATATGAGGGGTCTATTTCTGTGTCATATCATGAACACAGCCCCCCTCCAATGAGAATAAAAACGACAGTGATGATGATGATGATGGCGATGAAGGCACAATGATGCAAAAACATATTTATTTCTCCAACAGCATCCAGCGTCACAAACAGTGTCAGCTCGATGAGGCACTTCCTCATTCACACCGTCTCCACGGTTACTGGGTCCTTTCTCATTCATAAAGTGTTTCCATGGCAACAGGGACCTTGGCTCATTGATAGAATCTTGGTATCACCTTGGTAACAGGGCCGAGGGAGGAGCCTGATTGATTCTTCTTCTCTTTTTTAAATAAATGTATCAGCGACTAACACATATGTACGAACACATATTAGGTGACACACACACACATCTGAAGAACTAACAGGCGCTGGTTTGAGATCAAACATCTTGAGTGGGAATAATTTTATTGGCCTATGCGTGCTGGAAAATAGGTCATTTGGAGCAACCAATGGAAACAATTTCCTCCTTGTCACGCCTGTCTTATACTCTGAAAGTGAAAATACCTGAACACAAGCCGCAGCGTACGCAGAGAAACAGGAACAATGAAGGAGAATCACAGTAAGGATGATTTCTATAACACAATCTCCCCGTTGACCCCTCCTCATGGGACACCAACACATTACACAAACAGTCATTTTGCTGCTCTCTCCGCCTGCTTTCTGCTGACTTCAGCTAAATGTGGCTAATTATCTCTGTCCACATCACTGACCAAATCTCTCCGTCTCTTCTACAAACTCCACGCTTATCTTTTCTGCTCTCCCTGCCGTCCTTTATCACCACGATTCAACCATTTTATACCCAGTGTGTCTGCACAATCATGATAATTTCAACTCAGAAGACAAAGAATGATTCCTTTTTACTGGATTAATGCACAACATCTGCCAGAAATGTTACATAATGATAATGCTTTAAAATTCCAATCAGTGTTTGTCTTTTTTTGCATCAACATTTGAATAGAAAGTGGCTCTCATAGGGATGGGAATAAAGAACTGATTCAAACTGAGGTTCTGTCACCAAAACATGTTGGAAGAGGAGTGAAAATATTTTTTCCATTGATAAATGCTCCCAGTGTTAATTGTTCATTTGATGCTGAAATGTGTTCAAGTTCTAATAAAACTGCTTCTCTAGCTTCCACATTAATCTCTGCATGAGCAGCTCGTTCCACCTCTCCCTCCTTTACGGGTAGCGCCTCTGCAGACAGACCTCAATCACTCCAGCTTAGATCCTTGTACAACGGAGTGTAGAAAATAAATCAGGTAGATCCGGCTGCACTGCAAGGTTAAGCTTTTAGGCAAATAAAAAAAGATTTTTTCAGTCGTTCGATGTTCATCAATATAGAGGTGATCGAAATAACATCCTTCTTGCAATAAAAACGAAACAAAAAAGACACAGATGCTTTTACCAGCACGGCATGAGGAATGTCTTTTCTTACACTGCAAAAACTCAAATTTTAGCAAGTTTATTTGTCTAATTTCAAGTCAAAAATGTCCACAATATTTACGAAAAATTTCAAATTCTTTTTAAGAGTTTAGATGGGTATCTTATTAAAAGGAATAACAAACAAAAATAAAGCACTGAATAACTTGTCATTATCAGAAAATATCTGCAAATGAAACAAGCAAAATTTTACTGGAAAAAAGGTGTAAAAACTAGACTATTTAAAGCCCCAGTCACACATTCCCGTTTCTCATGGCGATTGTGCACGATTGTCATAATCCTGATAAAATGTGCTTTGGTCGTGGTGCATGCGCTACTTTGTCTGGATCAGTCTTGCATAGTCGTGGATGAACAGCGGGGAACGTGGAAGGGTCCTAACAGTTTTGAACTGTTCAAAACTGTCGTGGAGAATTGCCTCTCTCAGTGTAGCAGGATGGAAGCCTAATGCAGTCCTAATGCGAACGGCAAGCGGGGCTGACGTCATGTCAGCGGGATGAAAATTCAAGGAATCCTCATCATATCGCTGTACTAACCTAACTGGAGCAGGACAAATGCCCCTGAAGCGCTGGGTGTGTCCAGGGGTGAGACAGTCATTTCATCCCGTATCATAGCGATCACACCAGCCTTGTCAATTGTGTACAGTCGTGCACAATCGCCATGAGAAACGGGGGTGTGTGACTTAGGCATAAGAAAGCATAATTTAACTAATTATAAGAAATTCGTGGTTTATTTTTTGGTTTTTAAGTTCTGAAATAAGATGGTTAGATGGACATGTCAGGCAGTTTTTGCTTCCAGTCAGTTTTGTGAGAATTTAGAATTTGAAATTAGATGAATAGACTTCATTGAGTTTGAGTTTTTGCAGGATATGTGGATAAGTTTATGATTAATATAGAAAAATACGAATGTTTTGATGCTTTTATCGTCTCTGTAAGTCATGGGCTTGTGGAATCATTCTACAATAGAGTGATGTACTTATTTAGCACATTACACAAGAGGAAAGACAAAACCTGAGCACTGAGGCTCACATAAGTTGCCAAATTTCCCTGCAAAATTCTCTTCAACACAAAGACATGACTTATAAGAGATTCTGATTCAACAACACATCTAAAAAATTTTCAAAAAGGAGCATAAACACCGTCAGTTAACATATCATCATCATATTAGGGATGTAGCGGTTACCGGTAAAATGGTAAACTGCGGTAAAATTTCCCACGGTAATCATTACCGTGTCCTTTTAAAATTACCGTTTTACCATGTTTGATCACACACAGTGTCAATAGCGCACGGTGATGCTGCTGTTTGACTGGAAAAGCCCGATGCTGAGGGGAAACTGGACAGTAACCCTGTCTGAAACATGACGCTGCAGCGAAAGAAAAAGACGTGCGTGATTTAAACGCAGAGAAAGAGAGAGAGAGGATTCAGTGAGCCATACCTGAGAGAATTACAGGTAGTTTATCAGTAATTATATCCAAAAAATGTATAAACCTTATAAATAACAGAATTAGTATCATTCCGGAGTGTGTTCTTGCCTTTGTTTAGACGTGCATTTGCCGTATTTTGAAATCGATCATCTTTTTTTCGTCAAATTTTGTGTTTTGTGAATCATCAATCGTAATTTGGAAATATTTAGAGGAGAAAATATCGCGGAGATCTGCCAGGGAGAGGGGAGACCAGAGGAGAGTCATGAAGGAGGTTAACTGCTTCAGGGACTATCGCCAGTAAAAAGAAGGGCCTGGACACAATATGGACACTAATGCTATAGGCAAACTAAAATGTGTGAGTGCATGTAAAATAGGCTAAGATTATTTTTGGTTGTCTCAAAACTTTGAACATGTTCATTTACAATTTGTTTACAAAGAAAATCCTGTTTGAAGTTCAAATCAGTTGTTTTCTTTTCTTGTAATCCCACCTTATAGCATAATAATGACAAATACTTCCCAGAATTGTTTACTGTTATTCCTCACCAAAGAAGGGTAAAAAATGTACTCAAAGGGCATTTCTTGACACATTTATTGACAAAAAACGAAGAACCGTTATGATTATAATATTGAAGGGGTTAAGTGATTTCAATTGTATGTAAAAGTGCTTTTTGAACATTTTGAGCACATTGCAACAATAACGTGATAATAATGTTAACCATGACAATTTTGGTCACAATAACCGTGATACTCACTTGCTCTGAATCCAACCCTCTCTTTGACATTAGGATGTTCAATACTTGTTTAATTTTATTTCTATATGTGCATTTTTCAGATCTTTCACATGATCAAGTTTTAAAAGGTTTGCTCATGACTGTGTGCCTGATGTGGACACAGCAGCATGTTCCTTCCATATAAGCTGGTATGACAACATGGACATGACACTGAATCTAAAACCTTAAGTCCTTGGTCTTTAGTTACTTGTTGATCCTCACAGGTGCCTTCCTGCTTGTTTCTTTTCTCTTTCTTTAAAACATCCATGTTCCAGACATACCCGATCAAAGATCCTCAACAAGAGGAAGAACAAGGCGGCGCAGAGCGAGCCAAGAGCGGCTGTAAACTATCGGGGTAATTGGACTAGTAATCAATAGTGGGCATAAAAAACAACTAGCTTATTCCCTGGGCCAAATCACTCACGCAATTTACTACAAAGAGATAGGTCAACACACACACTCAGGCACTGAAACAAGAGTGCACACACATCTGCTGACGTCCATCCAGGCTGCGGCGTGAATTCAGTCGGACATGCTAAGTGCCATTTGTGTATTTGTCTTTGTATGCGGTGTAGAGGCGAGCACTCCCGGAGCTCCGAGGAGGAAATGGAAAGGAATGTTTGAAGTGGAAATGCATGTGTGTGTGCATGTGTGCGCATGCATTGGTCAGTGTGTGTTATCAAAGGTTTGGGCCAGAGGTGGGCATAAAGGCCAAGCATCCTTTCATCCTCAAAGAGCCGCACAACTAAAAACAACCCCCATTCATCGGAGCACAACAAAGAATGTGTGTGTGTGAGTGTAAAATGTATTGACTCCAGTCAGTGTACATAATGCATCTCGGGAATATACAGAGCTGTGAGTGCTGCAGCGGATTATCTGTCTGTAGATCTCACTGTAGATTCCTGCTCTACAGCAAAATCCAGAGGACGGAAACACCTGACAGAGACAATACAACCTGGTTTAAACATCCTACAGGAATGGCCCTGAAGGGAAGTGGTTGAGGGTTTTTTTTGCTCCTGAAACTTTGATTAAATGTGACGTTCTCTTAGCAGATTAGATTAGATTAGATAGATGCTTTTGGAAAACTCCCCAAGGGAAATTAGGATTCCAGAAGCAGTTTGTATAGTAGTTAAAAAGATAAATAAAAAGATATAAACATAAACATAATATAAGGTAAAAAAAATAAATAAATAAAAATGTGGCTTCTGGCTAGCAACTGCTCCTTCCTGTCCTCTGTCTTCCTATTACTCCTCCTCCCCCCTTCGAGTAGTTGTACATTCAAGTAGCCTTGTTAATGCTGAGTCTGGATTATAAAATATTATTGATGTTCCTGTGTCGAGATTTTATGTTCTCCTCATGCATGAGTGGGTTGTTTTGGCTTTGTTTGTTTTTGGTCATGTTGTAAATTTAAAGTCATTGGTTTTGGAATATTCAGAAAAAAAAAATTCAAAATGTCCTTTAATTTTTTTTCCTGCTTTTAAGAACTTACTAACAAAATGATAAGTTGATTTACATCTTCCACAGATGAGGGCATGGTAGTGAAGAAGGTAGTGCACGTGCCTCACAGCAAGAAGGTTGTTGGATCCAGTAAAATAAATAAATGTACCACACCCTCTGCCTGCTGTCCCCATACTGGGACCTCTAATTATTTAGTATTTTGTGTTGTTTTTTTACTTTTTTGTTATTGAATTGGTGTCTTATTGTTTGGCAAACATTAGAAATAATAAAAAGTTGAATTTTAAATAAAAATTTGTGACTCAAATTTGCCTTTAGGTATGAGTGTAAAAGTGAATGGATGTCTGTCTCTGTGCAGCCCTGTGATTGGCTGGTGACAGGTTCAGGGTGTACCCCGCCTCTTGCCCAATGACAGCTGGGATAGGCTCCAGGCCCCTGCGACCACAAAAGGGATAAGGGGTATAGATAATGGATGCATGATGTCGATGATAATAAATAAAGAGTTTGGCCTTGGCTCAGGCTCCCACGGTCAGGACTAAAGCAGGTGAGACAGATTTTAGTTTCTACACTCCTCACATGTTGATGAAACTACCAGGGAACCTTAGACTTTCTATATCCGTGCACTCTTTTAAAACTAATCTGAAGACTTATTTTATTGTGACTGCCTTCTCACAAGTCCAGCTTCTTGCTTTGCACATCTAACTTTTCCACAAAACATTGTTTTCAAAGTCTGACAATTAAATAACTTTTGAAAGCGAGAATGGTGTCCATCATTATTTCTACTGTTGCCATCTAAGCAGGCTGTGGTTCTCTTGGTGATACAGCACATGACTTCAGCTAAAAACAAAGCAGTGAGACCTTTTATACGTACGTTTTTAATCCTTATGTTGGTAATTTGATTATATTTGAAAAAGAAAAGGAAATCAATTCAAGTTTGCATGTACAAGTTCAGAAGTTATGTTGTTGTCCATTGAATTCAGAAAAATCTCCTTCATTATAATATTTATTTTGTGTCCTGGCTCATTTTTTAACCCTTTTCATCAAATTATTAGTTGATATTTTTATTGATTGTCTGAATTATTTCAAAAAATGTCTAAGCAGTCAAAACGACTGCTTTGGTAGTTCTAGTAGTGGCAGAATTCTGGTAGACCAAGTGTTAATATATTTATCTGTGTCTATGTTGGCATGTACATACTGTGTACCAGATCCTGGGCCTTATTGCTAGCAATACTACTTTATCTTTTATTTTGTTCATTTATTTTACCTTTATTTTAATCTTATTTCTAATGTTTAAGCATGTTTTTCTTATTTGGTGAGGGGAAGAAGGGATGGGAGGAAGAACAGGGAGGAAAGGTATGCTTTGTTGCATGTAATAGTATCTTACTGTTTTATTTGCTGTAAATTGCAAACAAAATCTAATACACATATAAAAAAAATAAATAAAACACAAGCCGGTGTAATGACGCAGTGGCTGAGGCTTTAGATGCGTTTGAATTTGTGTTAACAGCTCACTCTGATTTGGTACTGGGGCCTTATTTCTTTACATTTAAGTACTGACTCTGGGGTTTGGTGACGAGGTGAGTAAGCAGGCGTGTCCCTATACATGCTTCTGCCGGCACAGGTTCAAATCCAGCCTGTGGCCAGTTTGCAGCGTGTCCTTCCCTATCCTCTCTCTCCCCTTTTCACGGGTCTATCCACTTTCTCTCTCCTGTCAATAAAGGCACAAATGCCCAAAAGAATAATCTGTTTAGTATTGATTCTATTTTGGCTTGTTAATAATAAAAGTGGCAAAGTATACAATGCCATTAAATTCACTACAATACCCATGATGCCTGAGTCTATGGAAAACTATAATCCGGGTTCAGAGGACTGCCTCCTGCCTCCTATCCTCTCCATCTCACCTCCTGCTGTCTCTCTGCACTCGTCTTCTCACTCCTCTTCTCTCGTACAGTCAGCGTGTTTGTATCACGCTGAGATGGGCTCAGCTTCGTGATTGCTCTTATTAAAACATACGGACACACTGCCAGACGGGCTGCTCACTCACTCCTTATGTGAATGTGTACGGGTGTATGTGTGCCGAAGCCTGTGCTCTGAAGAGAGGTGGAGGAAGAGAGGTGGATGGAGGGGGGCAAACGCAGCTGCTTGGTCAGCAATGATGCTCTCAGTCTGTGTAACACATGAAGGTCTCCAAATCTCCACATGGAAACACACACATATATGCAATGAGCCAACATAACAACCATGTACATAAGTAGATACTGGAACACTGATCTATCGTGATATTTTGAGGCCCAATATATGTATGAATACTTCAAGAGCAGTTTTGCAATATTTTATTAATGATTAATAAAAGAAATTCAGAACATTTTCTTTATATTTGAGTTCAGCCTTCCCTTTCTTTATCCATTTTGCAGGGACTACTTTTTTTCTTTAATTAATAACCATGTCTAAAAATTGTTTTAATACATAAAATATCAGGGGTTTACTTAAGAAGATTTGTTTTTGCTACTAACTGGAGAAAAGCTGTCATATATTGTATTATTAAACGATTACAATATGTTGTGTTTATTGTATTGTTCCAGAAATATCCCAGAATTTTTGTGAGGACACACCCTTATCACCATATCAACAAAAAAATCCTATTTTGAACACAGAAGACTTCAGTATTTTAGAGGTTTTACATTGTGACACATCCCTGGGAAAACATTTATTTGCAACTCTTCCTCATTGTAAAGCTGAACATATTTCTAGAAGAGCACAGCCTTAAAGGTGCTATGAGAAGAATCTATTTCCGGCGACATAAAGACTCTGCGACCCATGAGCATGTGTGGCGACTGTCGTAAAGATATGGCCCAAGCCAAAGTGTGTGTTTGTTGTGATGCTAATAAATGCAGCTCAGACCTTCCTCAGAACTCTGCATTGCTTTACACCTTCTTTTTTCAACAACTTACAGGATGCAAAGCGACGAGGTAATGTATCTCTTTCTAGTTACGTAGCGGTAGTTTTCGATTTGTGACAACAAGCAATTTTTGGAAAACTTAGTATCATAGTTTTTTAGACGGCTATATATATATATATATATATACTTACAGCCCGGTACTCTAAGACATGTCGGAATAATATAAATTTTCTCTAGTTTTAATTGTCTTGTTCCTGAAGTTGAGTATCCAGGCCAGTCCAGCCCTGTCCGACCCGACCTCGAAGCTAAGGGATAGCATTCATAGATAACCTATTTTGATGCTATAAAACTCATCTTAAAGTGTGTATTTCCATCAGGCATATATCTAAAAGTGAGACTTTTTGTAATAACTTAGAAACTCCTCATAGCATCTTTAAGGAAATATAACAAGGATGACTAATCAATTAAGTTAATTAGAATAGATGGAAATAATATTTGAGAGCTGGTTGACCAGACTCAAAGCTTTAAGACATTATTATAATATTCGTGCAATGGTTAAGTGAGGTATGTCTGACGTTGAAGATAAAACATTTACATGCACAGCCATCACATTGCTTAGACATTCTGTAAAAATCACATGTATACTGTGCTTAACAATTTTTTTGGACCATCACCCAAAGTAAGGTTTCCGCCACAGCTGCCCTAACTTAACAGGATTAGTAATTACCATAATAATGTTTTATGTATCTTTAATAGTTAATGCACCAGTATGTGGAAGCCCTTGAACCAAAATGAGGTTTTTAAAGCTAACTATTGTTATCTGTGAAGTTTCAGATTTACTGCTTAAACAGAAAAGGACGATATTATTTAAGATTACAAACTATAGTTATTTACTCACATTCCTGTGGAGAAAAAATGGTTTAAGTGGTTAAATGTCCTGCTTGATTAATTCCAAAGAGAAGCTCAGTGAGCAGCTCACATTTATGTATAAGAAGGTGAATTCAATCACCATATGTTGGTTGAAATCAGATCCTCCCACTTACAGCATAAGGATCCCAAAAGTTTGGGACGTTTATCAAATAGAACCAATTACATTCAAATTAAGACTCCAAAGAGGAACTTTCACAACAAGATGGAGACCTGTGCTAGCTTTACTGATGCAATAAAGAGTGATGTTTTGAATTAGGATTTATTTCTGTATGATTACAACATTTATTTATGCCTTTCATTCCCCCTCCATCTTTATGACCACTTATTTAAAAACTTGTTTGTCTTTGTGTATCATTAGGTACTGTGTATGTATATTCTTTGGTTCTATTTTGCTGGCTTAGTATCTGAATGTCACTATACAGCCAGAAATAAATATATATACTTTTCGGAATGTGAAAAAAAGGGTTGAATTCAGTTTCACATTCCTCGTTCATATTTGCAAAATACTTAAAGGTAACATTTTTAGAATTGTTTAAGATTTTGAAAGGTTTATGATTCAATTATTGTATGGCAGGTGGTCTAAGACATTTGTTATGTGCTGTACTACCATCAGAAATAATCCCCTCCACACACATGGAGTTTCCAACACCTGACTCCACAAGAAAACGCAAAGTTGCACTTTTAAATGCTGCATTAGCAGTAACACACATCACATACAGGCCAGTGCATGAACAAAAACGCTCACGACGCCAATGGGCATGAATGCAGAGACAAAGTGCAAGTACATCACCGGCAGTTGAATATGATTAGGTATGTAAATGGTCTTGTCAGAAACACAAAAACCAGCTAAAGTTTGGCAAAGTCCAGCACAGCTCTAATGTGAACAAGTACGCAGAGGTGATAATGGTGAAGAGAATCTGACGTAGAGTGTGACCTTTTGGAGCCAAAACGCTTTTATCCCCTGCCCACACAATTGACCATCAATCATAAACAGCATCAGTGGAGCTTTACATAACAGTTTTAATCCTAACAAATAAAAGTGCCTGCAACACTCACATGAGAAATAAGTCAGACGGTGTCTCTAAAGGAGCCACGGTATTTGACAGTAATGTGGATGAATGTGTTGAGTTATGGATGAGATATATGAGTGCTGGAAGAGACCCAAGAGTCGAGCATGAATCAGTCCACATTTCTGACATCACACAGTAAAATATGTAAACTTGTTTGGATTTGTTCACTCTTTCTATTCCTGCCAATTCAATTTGTCTTTTCAAACCGATCCTCACTGTAATGTAAACTCACATTCTTCCCTCTGTGGCAGCTCTCTCCGTCAGAGCCGTCAGGATTATGCCATTTTTCTGTGTTACGCTTGCTTTTACCTCCACATTTAAAATTCTAATGAAACTTCATGGCGCACCTGTATGACTAAGACCTCTAATCTTCCCCGAAAAGATTATTTGGCATTGCACTTTTGAATTTTGGTCTTTTTAAACTCACTCCTTTGCTGTGGTTTCTGTTTCATCTTGCACTTTCACATTGTGTTTTCCATTTGCTCTCCTGTGTTTCGTCTTAGCTGCCAGCACCTGTGACTTTCTTACATCCTGTCTTTATCCCGTCTCTCCGGTGTCCCCTCTGTGCCCCCCTCCCTGCCTATCTGTGTGTATATTGTGGTGACATTTGTTCGCTGCCCGGGCTGCTGGCTGCCTGCAGCTCCGCTCTGTGATCTGAACTGCTGCCTGCGCACAGTGAGGCTATTCATTAGAGCGCAGACGCAGGAGAGGACACACATGCACAAACACTCAGTAACAGGACAATAAAACCCCTTCAGGTACATACTGCAGATATAAGCATCAACAGTGTGTTGTTGTATGAAGATGTGCATGCTCTGATTGTGTGTTAAAGGAAAAGTTTGGTTTCTACAGCTTTCACATTGTTTATAGAATGAAGTAGAACAATATACTCACCCAGATGGCTTTCCTGATCCAAACAGTGCTTGGGGAGATATTTAGATCCAAAATCGAGCGGCAGACATCCATATAATGGTAGCACACGGGGCATGTATAGCGCTGCTCCTAAAACTGCATTGTTCGTCCAAAAATTCATTAGTTTCACCAATATTTCATCATGGTCGGCTCGCGCTACTCCTCCACAACAGTCCAGGGCCGCTCCACCCATGATTTGTGACTGTGCTGACCTCTGAACTGAAGACTGTGTTTACGTTTGCCTATGCGCATGCGCAGTACGGCTCATTGTTTCAGGGGCGACCACCGGCTACACAACGACTTTCTTCTTCCAGTTTTGTGCAAAATGGACGAATATCTATCGGATGAAGATGTTGTGGAGGAGAACTTTGAATATGATGGGTGTCCTTACAGTTTTGAGCCGAGTTTACAGATGAGGAGCTCATCGAAAGGAGGACGCAGAGGCAAAGAGAACAGCTGACCAGAGAGCAGTCTTCAGTTCAGAGGTCAGCACAGTCTCAAAAACATGTCTGGAGCGACACCGAACTGTCTTGGAGGAGTAGTGTGAGCAGACCATGATGAAATATTGGTGAAACTAATGAGGTTTTGAAAGATTAATGCAGTTTTAGGAGCAGCGCTATACATGCCCCGTGTGCTACCATTAGACGGATGTCCGCTGCTCGATTTTGGATCTAAATATCTCCCCAAGCACTGTTTGGATCAGGAAAGCCTTCTGGGTGAGTATATTGTTCTACTTCATTCTATAAACAATGTGAAAGCTGTAGAAACCGAACTTATCCTTTAAGTCAGTTTATTGGCTGCTCACCCTGTCAGCACCACCACGAAGTCCATGACGTTCCATCCGTTTCTCAGGTAGGAGTTCTTGTGGAAGGCAAAACCAAGCGCCAGGATCTTTATGCCAGACTCAAAACAGAAGATTCCAATGAAGTACGGCTCCGTGTCATCCTTAACAGAAGGAAAGAGAGAGCAACAAAAGAGAGGAGGGGTTTCAATATGTTGCATTTTTATGATATCAGAAAAAATATATTAGACTTTCCTCAGGGTTGGAAAAAAACCCTCATATAAGATTATGCACACCACTCCTCTGAGACAAATCATCACACTTACCTCAACAACAAGAACATTTTAAATTAAAGCGTGAACTTTGATTCACTACTGAGTAAAGACACTGCCATTATTTGGAACAAGAATCATCTGAGACAGGTCTGTGATTATTTCTGACAAAATTTGCACATGTGAAAGATGAAAAGACTGATGTTCTTAAAGCATGCTGCAAAAAGAAGCCTGAAATTGTGAAGGTGCTTAATTTAAGTTTGACTATATCATCTTTATGATGTTGCATACAGTTTTGTGTGTCGTACTCACCAGGCGCTCAGAAAGCGGTGTCTTGTCCCCATCGGGCAAATGTTGCTCCAGGGCCAGGACGATGCAGTTGGCAATAATGGTAGCGAGAATCATCCACTCAAATGGAGTGAGGAGGTTCAGTCAAGGATGACAACAGTTCTCAACATAACAGGTTTTAAATACATCATTTTAAATATGGTGCTCAAAATTCAACTCAAAATAGAATCAAAGGTAGATACTTAGGAATCAATTCCACTAAAACTAAAAAAATAATTCATTGTCATGCAAAGAAGAAATCTGCAGTGTAAAGAGTCAACCTTATATTTGCTTGTTTATTTCAAAGTGCCTGCATACATATGCAATAACTTTTGACCCAAATGATTAAAAAAGACCTTAAAGACATAAATAAAAATGTTATTTGTCCACTCTGTGAGTTTTAAGGTGGCAAATGCACACTGTATATGAAGCATTAAATCTAGACTTCATAACGACATGTGCTCGGTTAATTCTTAGATTTTGGAAGGAACCAAATATTCTGACACTGAAGATGTGGAAAGAAGAAATGATGACAATAACTGCTTGTGAAAAAATGCTTGGACAGCTGAACTGGAAAATTGACATGTCACATGAACAATGGGACAATTTTAACCAGTTAGTTTCAAGAGAATGTAACACATCACAGCTATGGTGTTAACATGTCACGGGACCTGTGTCTTGTGAAGTAACTGATATCCTCTACATCATTGTATCTAATTTTTATAATTTGTTAACTGTCTATTATGTCTCCTGCCTGTTTTGTGTTGTTGCTTATTTGTCGCTATAGATGTTTGTTATTATAATTTGTTATAAAAATCAATAAATTATAAATTACAAAAAAAAAAGTTTATAGTGAATGGCAATAGTTTACAAATGTGTCCTGATCAATCTAATATCCTAACATATTTTTGTTTGTTAACCATCAACTGCTGACATCCTGTTTCTAATTAATTTTGTTTTGTTTGCTGTTTAGACAGTCTTAAGGTTCATCTATTGTTTTAGGACTCTGTATAATGATACCAAAGTTGCTAAAAGTCAAATGTTTGTATCATGACATCATTCAGAGATGCCAATTGTCATCATAAACTTTAAAATCAGTACTCAGATGGTATGACTACTGATATTTAGTGCATCTATTGATCCCTCATTTTCAACATTTATTGTTTTCAGGGTTGCGGGGGACTGGAGCCTTTCCAAGCTGACACTGGGTGAGAGGTGGGGTACAAATCCAAACATAAGGCCACATAGAAAGAGACAGCAAAACCCTTACATACTGCACACTTTACAGCAAATCACTGATCTCATCAATCTGTTTGTTCCCACAGTGCATCTCTGCACTCACTGGTAATATGCGGCAATGTCACTTTCAGCAGAAGCTGCTTCTAACCTCTGTCAATTTCTGCTAAATGCATTGACCCCAGGCAGGACATAAGTGAATTTCAAAATGCAGCAGCAACAGTGGAAATAAAAATGTGACACACTTGTAAAGTTGTGGTTTTTCTTGTTTGGTAAACTCAGCAAAGTGCATAGTGAGTGAGGGTATGCTTCTGTCATATGAGATCTATGTGGAATTTCAGGATCAAATCTAGGGCTGATTTGGAGCAAGGTTTTGATCTGTGGAGGGAAGCTACAGTGCCTGGAGTAAACCCACAAAGTCATGGGGAAACATGGAAACTCCACACAGAGAGACCCTCGAACCAGCAACCGATCTTGCTGTGTGATTTTCAGTTCCCAGAGTCCTTTCTGTTATGTTTTGCAGGACCAGAGTAGAATATCAAAAAGCACGAATCATGTTTAAGGCAAAAAATAATCAACTACCAGGAAATACTCATTCAGAGAGAAGAAAAATATAATTTAAGCCCATTTTAGAATGTAAAAGTGAGAAGTACCAGGCTAAGCTGTTGCACTGCAAAAACTCAAATCTAAGGAAGTTTATTCATACAATTTAAAGTCTCAACCAGGACAAAACTCAGGTTTTAGTCATTGGTACAGGTTCACAGAGAGAGAAACTGGGGAGCAAACTCCAAGCACTGTCTTTTAATCCCTGTCAGCAGGCCAAAAACCTTGGTGTTTTATTTGATGCAGACCTTAATTTTGAACTGCACATCAGAGATATAAAAAAAAAGTCATTTTATCATCTAAAGAACATTTCCAGAGTGCGCCAGTTTCTCTCTCAGGCCAATGCAGAGACTCTTATCCATGCTTTTATCACATGTAGGATTGATTACTGTAATGCTCTTCTTTCTGGTCTTTCTAAAAAGAACATCTCACAGCTTCAACTCCTTCAAAACTCAGCTGCTCGTATGCTGACGAAGACCAGAAAGGGAGCCCACATCACCCCGATTTTAAAGTCTCTGCATTGGCTGCCTGTATCTTTTAGAATAGATTTTAAGGTTCTATTATTAGTTTTTAAATCTCTTAACGGTCTTGCTCCATTTTATTTATCCAATCTGCTTTTACCCGAGACCTCAGGTCTTCAGGTAGTGGCCTTCTGATAGTACCCAAAGTTAGAACTAAAACATACGGTGAAGCATCATTCCAATACTACGGCCCTCGTCTATGGAACAGTCTGCCTGAAGACCTGAGAGCAGCATCTACTTTTCATATTTTTAAAAGAAAACTCAAGACCTACCTTTTTAGCCAAGCTTTTAGCTGATTATATTTCCTATTATTTTTATTATTATTGTTATTATTATTATTATCATTATTGTTATTATTATTTAATCTTATTTATGTATTTATTTTAACACCTTAATATATTTCATTCTTCCATTTAGTAAAGAATTATTGTTTGGAATTTTATTATCTGTTTATTTATTTTCTTTCCACTTCATTGCATTTTATCTCATTTTAATATATTACTATTTGAATTGCATTTTATTTACTTGTTTATTTTTATATCTGTTTATCTTAATATTATTCTTTATCAAGATTTTATTTCATTTTATTTGTTAATTTACTGTTATTGTTTTTAATTATTATTTTAGTCTTACTTCCAGTGTTCCCTCATTTTTTAATGAAAGATGGCGTTTCCTCAGTTCTCTTACTCTGTTTTCTGTTAGAATCTCTTCTTCATGTCTTTGTATATGTGTATAAGTGAGTGTGTGTGCTGTATGTGGGTTGCAAGGGTGAGGGTGAGGGATGGGAGGGAGGGTTGTATTTTTCATTGTATTTGTTTTTTTTTACCTTTGATTACTTTTAATTTTATTTTCTTCATTTCTGTGTGAAGCACTTTGTGCTACAAAATTTTGTGTGAAAAGTGCTATACAAATAAAGTTTGATTGATTGATTGATTGATAAAAATCTCGCATGACTTAATGTGAGCCAAAATGTCCTGACATGTCCGGTTACACATCTTATTATTGTACATATAAACAAAACAAAACCACGAACTGCTTGTAATGAGTTAAAAATAGCTGCCAATGTGGTAAGACAAAGTTACTTGAACAATGTCTTAAAATGAAGATGTGCTACCTTAAGAAATTTCTATACCTGATTTAAAGACCCTCAAAGAGTAACATTTTGACTGTTTCATTGGCAGATATTTTCACATACTTATAAGTTATTCAGTGCTTTATTATTGTTTTTAAGTCCTTGTAATAAGAAATCCACCTGGACTCCTCATATGTGTATGAGATTTTAGAAAGTATTGTGGATATTTTTGACTAAAATTAGACAAATAAACTTGCTAAGATTTGAGTTTTTGCAGTGCGAGTATCTGCAACAGTATAAACCTTTGGGATTTTCTGAATTAAAACAATGTCCTAACAAAGAGCAGTTTAAGAAAAGGTATAAAAATAAGATTTTTAAAAGGTGCAGGGAGGAGAATGCATAAAGATCATGGAAAGTTGATGTAGTTCCTTTTCTTTCTTTCGTTTCTCCGATTACTATTTGTGTAATGTATCACTATTTGGTTTGTTTTTTTATGTGTGATTATTTCATAATTATTATCATTGGATTTGTAAGTGGGGTAATTGTTGACTACTTAAGGTGAAGGGGTTGGACTAGATAAGTTTCACTTCCTCCTCCTTTCTGAACATGCAGATGACAATTTTGCACTTTGGCTGTTTTTATTGTTCAATCAATCAAACTTTATTTGTATAGCACTTTTCATACAGGACTTTACATGAGAAAAAGATAAAATAAAATAACAATAAGTGGAATAAAGAGCAGAAATTGCATAATTGCATAAAATGAAAACATAAGACCCCCACAACCCCCCCTCCCCCAAATATACAATATACACACTCACTTACTCAAACACACAAAGACATAAAAAGGAAATTCTGACAGAAAACAGAATTAGAGGACTGAGGAAACACTATCTTGAATGAAAAATGAGGAAACACAGGAGCTAAAACTAAAATAATACTTAAAAATACTCGAAAATACTAGAGGGTAAGATAAATAAATGTGTAATACATAAATAAATAAAATAATATAACAGTATAGAATAAAAGTTAGATAAATAATATGGTAAAATGAGAAAGTGTAACATCAGGTGCATAATAAAATCAGCTAAAATAGGATAATAAAAGGAAAAGCATTTAACAAAGAATACAATTCCAAATAAAAAAATCTGAACTGAAATGTAGTAATAAAACAAAATAAAAGGGTTAAAACAAGTTAACAGCTAAAATAAAATAATATTAAATACAACCAGCTAAAAGCCAGATTAAAAAGGTAGGTCTTGAGTTTTCTTTTAAAAATATGAACAGTAGGTGCTGCTCAATGGTAAATTACCGTTCAATGTTAAATTATTTTTCTTGCTTAAAAGAAAAAAGAGAGGAAGAAAAGGAAAAAGAGTAATATCTGAGTAAATGAGGTTGATTTTATGACAGCTCGTGATTAAATCAAGTGAAATAAATGAAGAAAATACCAACACTCTAATGTCAAAGGTTAAGCAGAATCACTGAGTCAGACGATCAGCTCAAATGGACTCACGTCTGGTTTCTCACTATCACTGCCACAGGCCCACACTCACACCGAACACACACACAAACAGACCCACCAGCGATCACAATGAGTCAGATAAATATGTCCTGCTAAGTGTATGTTCTGGTAACACACCACCCACACAGACAAACAAATAAACAAACAAACAAACACATACTCGCACAGACAAGAGCTGAGTGTGTGTCAGTGTGTGATAGCACGCCCGGACACTGAGAGAGATTCATTGTGACATCACCGTTTGGCTCGATGTACATAACGTCTACGGGCGAGTTCAGTGAGGAAGAAAGAGAGACAAATAGAAAGAAGGAGGGAGGATCTCTTTGTGCCTCTAATTGGGTTTGTCACAAACTCTCTCTCCCTCTCTGACACACACATTCACGCACACACTGGCGGTGTCTTCTTAAATCAATCCCGCTGTCTCGTTAAGGTCACAAGATGAATTGTTAGGGTTTAGAGGGGAAGAGAGGGAGAGGAGGGAGGAAAGAGTGAAGGAGATTAAGGAGTGGTTGGAAAAAGGAGGAGAGGGAAGAGCAAATGTGGATGAGGACTAATCTTGGTTTTGCATTAAATCACAGTCTTCTGCAGTGCACTTTAAATCTAAGTTTTATCATTTTAACAGTTCCTCTGCTTCTTTCAATCAGTTCATCAGTCGGTCTTTATTTGTATAGTGCCAATTCATAATGAGTATTATTAAAGGTTCTATGAGGAGGATCTAATGTCGTAATGCTGTGCTCCAGTAACCTCGGAACTGGGAGTGACATCATCTCGGCCATATCGGCGTTCCAGTTGAGGTCGGAAAAAAACATGCCGATCTACCAGGCTATTGTTAGCTGTTGTTAGCACGCCCTGCGTTGTTGTTCGCAAATACCACATGAAGAATGTGATTATTACTATGGCAGCATTTTTCTAAATATAAGTCTAACAATACTATGTATACAGCTGATCTAGAGCGACACACCCTAGTCAGAACTGCAAATAAATTGATTATTACAGGAGCTAAATAACTGTTCACACTGGGGGCATCCATCATCCAATTCCGACTTCGGGGGACGTTCCAGTTGCAGTTTCCTACTCGGAACTCGGAAATTCCTACTTCTGACTACAACTGGAATGCACCAAAAGACGCGACCCAAGCCAAAGCGTGTGTTTGTTGTGATGCTAATGAATGTAGCTCGGACCTTCCTCAGAACTCTGCATTGCTTTACAACTTCTTTTATCAACAACTTACAGGATGCAAAGCCACGAGGTAATGTATCTCTTTCTAGTTTCGTAGCGGTAGTTTTTGATGTGTGACAACAAGCAATTTTTGGAAAACTTAGTATCGTAGTTGTAGCCGGCTATATATGGCTACTTACAGCCAGATGCTCTAAGACGTGTCCGAATAATATAAACTAGCTATAGTTTTAATTGTCTTGTTCCCGAAGTTGAGTATCCGGGCCAGCCCAGCCCTGTTTGACCCGACCGCGAAGCTAAGGAATAGCATTAAAAGATAACCTATTTTGATGCTATAAAACTCATCTTAAAGTGTGTATTTCCATCAGGCATATATCTAAAAGTGAGACTTTTTTGTAATTACTTAGAAACTCCTCATAGTCCCTTTAAATATTTTTGGTGAAAGAAAGACTTATCACCTCTTTGCTTTGTTTATTTAGGAGCATTTCTACATCACAGGTTCCAAATGTTCGTTATGGCCAATCAAATCACAGTGGGGATGGTCACAATTTTAATACAAGGCATGTTTCCAGAGGTTGTTTTACACAACCACTCACAAAAACCAATGCAGGACAAAGCATTGTTTTGCATAGAGGTATGAAAATATGGAAAGGCCTTCAATCAGAGATCACAAGCTTAACCAGTACAATTGTTTTTAAAAAGACTTTGAAAAATAGTCAAGTCAAGTCAAGTTTATTTATATAGCACTTTTCCTACAACATATGTAACTCAAAGTGCTTACAGCCGAGAAACAATAGGAAAGGGAGGAGTAAAAAAAAAACTGTTCTAAACTAGGCACCTATCAGAGAAGCACAGTGTGGGATTGGAAAAAAAACACCTCAACACATGAGACAACAAATACAGAGACGAGCACATGGGGTCGGGGGGGAGCCAGCGGCTATATCTACCTCATGTCATCAAGATTATCTTAAAAGTATATCAACACAATCGCTTAAAGTAACATGTGGAATCATAATTATCTTTTGAACCGTAATTTCGTTCAAAAGTACTGTTTAAAGTAGAATCATTTATTTCAATGATCATTTATTAATTGATGTACATACACCCTGATCCTTGGGCATCTAAAAGCCTATCACTATGACTGTCAGATGGTTGCTGTTTCAATTGTCTTTTATTTCCTGTTTCAATCTCTAGAGTACATTGAATGTCATTGATGTATTTTGTTGATTGTGTTTTAATGTGTGGACCCCAGGAAGAGTAGCTGTTGCTTCGGCAGTAGCTGATGGGGATCCAAAATAAAATAACTATGATAAATAAATAAATCTCAAGACACTTCACATTATACATACTTGGGTTGTAACGAAATTCCGTGCCACGAAAATTTCACGAAATAAAAAATGATGAAATAAAATTCAAAGACGCATGAAATAAAAATGCAAAGGGGCGCTGGTGATTTTTTACCCTCCTCGCCTACCGTAGTAAAACACTCGCTTCAGAATGGAGGAAGACTAGGTCGAGGACCTTGCTGACACTCCTTCGTCAAATAAATGGGTTATGTGGACCTATTTTGGCTTCCCATGTAAAAGACGAAAAAACGGTGAGAAGATTGAGGACAAAACAACAACCGTGTGCAAAATATGCCGCTACAGTTCGCCGTATACTGCAGCGAGTACAACTACACACTACTTTGAACTGGAGACAGGCAGCAACTGTATGATTGTGTAAGTCTGCATAAAAAAACAATATTTGATTTTTGCATCTACTGCTGAGTTGACAGAATTTGATCATACTTGAAGATCAGAAGTATATGCACTGTTATAGGCTAAATATTATAGTTCACAGTTCAGACATTTATAGGTCTAAACTGCAGCTCTGAGGACTGCTGTTTGTTTTGCTTTTCATTCAAGAATGTAGTTATCCTGATTGTTACAACAACAAAGCACTTTTTATTGAGATTTTATGTTTGTATTTGCACTGTAGTCTAAATAAGGGGAAAAACTACAATTTTCGTTCAGAGCATTTATTTTGTAATGATGCAGCAATATGTTTTGTATGTCTGCATTAGGAGGAAAATAAAGAAAACTACATTTTTGCACAACTTCCTACTGTTAGGGATTTTCTATCACCTTTTTTTTGTATCGTGAGCCCTGTTTCGTAATTCATTACACCCCTAATACATACATACATCCAAAACCTAACATGAATCCACTATGGCAAGACAAAACCTCTGTTTAGCAGAAGGAAATCTTGAATGTGGATCCAAGTCGCATAAAGTACCAGTGTTAATTTTGTCAACTGATTATTTTCATCATAGTATTTTAGTCAACAACCTTTTTTCCCCTGACGAAAACTAGACTATACCTAAAAAAAAAGTGCACACAGACAAAAACTAAAACCAAATTAACTGACATCTTCATCAACAAAAAAAAACTAGACACAAATTTTTGACAGAGACTTAATCCAAGCAGACTTAATTTGGTCTTGTAGAAAGAAGGGACAAGTTAGGAATATATCCAATCACAGCTACATCGATTGTGTGGAAAGGTTGGATGTGTTAAGAGGGACATCCAATCAGAACTTTCTTTACCTCATGGTGGCAGGATCCAAGTGTAAAACATGACTTCAGAAATTCATCTTCATATTTTAGTCAACAAAATGTTGTGAAATTTCGTCAACTAAAACTAGACTAAAATTAAAACAATTTAGATGACTAAATTAAGACTAAAGTTAAAAGATATTTTAGGCAAATGGCTATAACTACAGCTAAATTAAAAAGTGCTGTCAAAATAAACACTGGTAGTGAGTCCAACCCCCACCCCTGCCTCCCATGACCTTGAACACAGCAGTATGACTTTATAAAATCATACGAGGGTCCCATTCCGATGTAACATCAGAGGGGAGGGGTCAGCTGTGAACATGGACAAACGATTCCTGCATACACTCAAATCAAACACACGTACTGCTTGAGGAAAACTAACACACACACGTGGACACACATTTACCTCGTACTGTCCTGAGGCTCAATATCAGCCTCTCTCCTTCTCCCTGTTTCTCTGTTTCAGCCAAAGACACCGTGCCCTCTCCTAGCTCCACACACACACACACATATAAACGCACACAGACTCACATCCATTCACACACTTCAGAGGGGCAGGGAGGCTAATTGAGTGGTGCCCTGGGTGCTCTCATAATGTATGCATGTTAAGAGTAGTCCAACAGATGTGTATGATCACACACACACTAACACGTGTATAAATGTCTTGGGACAGGCTCGAACAGCTTTTTAGTTCCCCTTGACCATGACCGATAAAAACAAACATCCACATACAGGCTGAGGTCACACACACGGAGACGCAGTGATGTAACAGACATGCTTCACACGCGCACACGTATGATGTATGTTTCCATTAATAGCCTCTCTATCTCATGCCATTCAGTATTTCCCCTCCCCCCCTTTTGGCAGAGGAATTTATGCTCCTGAGGGATGAAAGGAAGGAGAGGAAAGGTGACGGAGAGGAGAAGGAACAGATGATGAGGTTTATGAACTCTGCCAAAGACATGCCAAATGTGCACACTGTAAAAATGCTCATTTTAATTATATGATACACATCACCTACATCAATTAGCCTGATTCAGACCTGTGTCTTTTTCTGATTTAAGGACAGGAAACTTTGAAAAACAAATCGGTATTATATCTGCTTTATCCTTGCATATCAAACAATGCTTTCCTGTCATATCAGCACTTGAATGTGCACGAGGTAGATTTGTTCTGTGTGAAGAACACACCCAAAAAGGAGACCATAGCTGGCTGCCCACTTACCATGTGCAAATACATTGTGTCAAGCTCAATCTACACTACTCGCCTTGTGCTGCTTTTCCATTAGCCCCAGTCGCCTGCCCAACGGGGTGCAGTGTCGCTGTAAACAGCTGAGCGGCACTATGGTGACGTCATTTTGACACGACACAACAATCTGTGGCTTTCTGTCACAAACCGAGTAAAAAAGGAAAGCAGAAGAAGGCTGCAGGTGGCAAGAAGAAATACCCCTTGAGAAGCACAGGAGAGTTTTGGAAGCTATACAACAGAATGAAGCCGAGGATGAGAGCAATCGAGCTGCAAAGAAAAGACTATGAGGGTAAGCTAATGGTAGCTACCGCTAGCATGCTAGGTCGTCGCGCTTATGACTCATCGATGATGACATTGTCTGACCAATCAGTAGCCAGGAAAAGGGCCATTTGAAGCAGGAGAAGTTGAGAAATACAAGCGAGACAGCAGCAGGATGTGGCTGCTCATTTAGAGATTAGCATAGATGCTAACAGCTTCAGTGGCAGTTTTATCAGATTTCAACAACATTTCTTGATTAAATGCAAAACAAACAAAGTAAGGACAGTGGCTCACATTCTGAAGCATAGAAGTGCCTGCCTACTACATTATCCGACTGGCCCATAATGAATGTTGATTGTCAGAATGATCATCCAATCACCTGCTGGATATGCTCCTTGAAGGTGTTGTCAGGAAAAACAGGCACACCAAAGAGTATGGGGGAGGCATGTGAATAAAATGAAGGTTGGGCTTTTTTTGAATCAGGGGGCTGGAGTCACTGGACATGGCACTCGAGCATGTTAGATAGAACCATCAGGGTGCAGTTTACACTTGAGTCTTCAGCCTCTTGTGTGTTGCTGTATCCTGGTGTGTTGTGTCTCCCGCCCCATGGGGTCGGGGCCTCCTCCGTCTCCGTGTTTAGTGACTGGGCCTGGATCACTGTGCCTACTTTTGGGGTTTAAGTGATTTATGTGTTGTGGAACTTTCTCAATTTCATTTAGCCATTTGTGCATGTCCTAAATGTTCTTTGATTTTAATGAACCTTTTCATTTTGGTTGTTCTTTTTTCCTTGTGTTTAAACTCTTGTGCTTTTTTGTCTTATGTTCCTGCCTGCTGTCAAAACACTTTGTAAACCTATGCTTTTAAAGGTGCTATACAAATAAAGCTCATTATTATTATTATTATTATTTCATGATGCATTTTGGAAAGAAAGTCTAAAAAAGGTACATGGTGAGGTCAAAATGTAAATGCTTACAGAAAAAATGGAAACGATGTGAATAAAGAGCTCATGTTATGCTTATGTGTTTTTAAATGTCTCATCCACATGACAGAGTTCATCTATGGACAAGTCAACAACAACAACACGCCTCCCTCTTCTCCTGTGGACAGCACTAGTAACCACCTAAGATGGCTGATTCCTCAGAATAAATCTACCCATTTTTTTGTCCAACCATTGCTTCAATATATGCTTTTGAAAGGTTCTGCCCTCCCTGTACTCTTTATTTTAGGCTCTTTTCCAGACAACTAGTCAAATATTGTAAAACAGTCCATCTGGTATGCTGCCCAATCCATTAGACTCCATCACATCTGCTAAGTTTTCCATATCCCATCTTAGAAATCAGGTTTTTAACCTTATATATCCAGTCTGATTGTTTTCCATTTAGCTGTCATGTTTGATTCACTGTGAATACTACTGATCTTTAAACTGTCCATTAATATTTTTAACTGTATCTACTTTGTCGGGTTTATTTTTGTGCTGCCTAATAGCTAAAACTTTCTGAATGTCAGAGCCTTTGTTAAAATCTGCATTTGCATTTTAAAAAGATGATCGTTCTGATGAAATGTATTAGTGATTTAGGTCAAATGCCTTCTAAGCTACTCAGTTAGGGGGACCAGATCAACAAAACAAGTAACAACTGGAATGCAGCATCTGGGTTTCACACCCTGAGATGATGTCAGAGGAAAATGGCCGCCCTGTGAATGTCCGGTGTAATACTTCATCTCGATTTGCTCCCTCTGGCTGAGAGTGTGTGTTTGTATTGTTGTGTGAAATATTAATAAGGGCAAAAGTTTCAATATGAAACACATTAAAATATGTAAGAAGAAAAATCCAGAATATAATCAAATTCTGACATCAATTTTCAATAATGAATCTTTTCCTCTTTCCTCACATCTATATTTAGATCATGACAGAGTTAAAGGCAAGAGAGGAATCAGGGGTGAGAGAGAGAGAGTGTTTCTCCCTCTCCATCCTCCCACCCTTCATCTTTCTTATGTTTTCTTTGTCCTCTCTCTCTCCCTCTCTGCTGCTCCTCGCTCCACCATTGCCTCTGCATATTCTTGCTTTTTGTAAACCATCTAGGTGTGTGTTTGTGTGTGTGTTTATTCCCTTTAACGGGGACAGTAGTAGGTCGTAGACTGAGTTGTCTCGCCAAGAGAGGGGAAGTGAGGCCTTTAAAATACTCCACCGGAGCCAAATGACGCACGCACACACACATATACGCACTTCTCTTGGCCTTTCCCCAACCTTGTCCATCCGGCTCCATACTGCCTTCATTCTGTCCTCCTCGCTAAAGCCCCTGCCTGCTCCTCGCTGATATATTTCTCTCTCTACGTGCCCCGCTAAGCCTCCTCTCTGCCTCTGTATCACCACCCCTTCTTTACGCTACTTCCTCCTCATTTATTTCCCATTTTTCTTAATCCCCTCTCCGCTTGTTTCCCTATCTCTAATGCCTCCCTGCATCCCTCCTTTCCCTCTCTGAGTCGACCCATCAATCATCCCTATCTCCATCACGCCATCTTCATTCAGTATCGAATAAGATGCCGCATCAGCAAACGCTCAGGAACACAAACAGCGAAAGGGAAAGAGTATGAGAGGTGATGAGGAAAAAGGCAGGAGAAAGGGAGGAATATGAAGGAGGAAAGCTGTCCTGTGGGCACAGACATGACTGAAAGGAGCGAGTGAGGAGGAATAAAAGGAAGGAGAGAGAGAGGAGGAAGAGGGGAAACGAGGCAGCATAACGGCGAGGAGGAGAGGAGAGCTGAATGAGGGAGAAAGGGAGAGAATGACGGAGGGGTGTGAGAGGATTGCGGTATTTTCTTCTCCTGAGCGCTGTGTATGCTCTGTCGAAAGTAGGTTAGTGGCAGCACACACACACCAACACGCACACGTATGAAGGGAGAGAACTAAAAGATAGAGAGAGTGGGTGGGAGACTATACATTATCCTGTCACATACAGTATGTATGAGGGTGTGTATGTGTGAAAGTGAATCACTGCAGCCCTCAAATGCTTCCACATAATGACACTCTTTTCAGCAACATCACATCAGCATATGTCCCTCTTTTAATCTCACACACATCCTGCAAATGGATGGACTTCAATCTAACGCAAACATCAAGATGTACAAATCAAACAGACATACACGTTTAAGCATACAAACATGGAGACCTAGAAACACAATCGAGGCTTGGGCTGCCCCACCTAAAGATTCAATCAGCTGATCGGTTTTGCTGCATGATATCGACTTTATTACGAGTATCTGGGTTCAGTATAGTGATAATTTAAAAAGGTTTGAATCTAGCGTTAATTTTGTTGACTAATTATTTTGTCATGTTTTCATCCACAACCCTCTTTTCCCTGATGACAACTAGACAGTAACAACAAACTCATTGTAACAATAAAAACTAGATGTAAATGTTTGACAGAGACTTTATCAATCAGACCTAACTTGGTCATGTAGAAAGTAGAGACAAGTTAGGAATATATCCAATCACAGCTACTTTGGTTGTGTTAAAGGTTGGATGAGTTGACATCCAATCACAGCTGCCTTAGCTTGGTGGTGGTGGGGTAAGTTGTGGAGAGATCCAATCAGAGCTGCTCTCTTTATGAATTGATATATTCATGTAGAGCAGGTTCACTGTTTGTTGTCAGTTCTGGTATTGTAACTAAGATGCTCTGCCAGGTAGCCTAAATAAAGGTGACTGCATTTCACACAAAAGGAACATTTGTTTCTGTTCATTTAGACATTCAGACTTTACTAGCATTCAGTAAAAGGTTCTTAGATGTTTGAGTTTATCCAAGTGTAAAACATGACTTCAGAGATTCAAGGAAACATAAAAAATGTCTTTATATTTTAGTCGACTAAATGTACAGTAGATTTCATCAACTAAAACTAGACAAGAATCAAAATGATTTAGATGACTAAATTATTACTAACACTTCAAGATATTTAAAAGATAACTTAAGATTATAAATAAAACTAAATAAAAAAGTGCTGTAAAAATTAATACTGTTTGGATGCAAGGTCTTAAAGGATAACTTCGGTTCCTGCAGCTTTTACATTGTTTATAGAATGAAGAACAACAATATACTCACCCAGAAGGCTTTCCTGATGCAAACGGTGCTTCGGGAGATATTTAGATCCAAAATCGAGCAGCGGACACCGATATAATGTAGCCTGTAGGGCATAGATCGCCGCTCCTAAAAACTGCATTAATCGTCCAAAAACTCATGTTTTTCACCAATATTCCATCATGATTCGCGCCGAATGGACGGCCATTGCAGCCTGTGTCTCTCCACACAGCGCTGTGTGGCTGAACCAACGAGTTTGTTTACATGCTCTTCGCGCATGCGCAGTGCGGCTCATTGTTTCAGGGCAGCTACAAATCGACTTTCTTCTTCCAGTTTTGTGCAAAATGGACGAATATCTATGAGATGAAGATGTTGTGGAGGAGGACTTTGAATATGATGGACGTCCTTACAGTTTGGAGCCAGATTATACAGATAAGGAGCTGATAGAAATTGAGGAAGCGATCTCAACGCTCCAGAGAGTACTGCGCATGCGCGAAGGGCATGCAAACAGACTCGTCTGTTTAGAGGTTAGTACAGCCACACAGCGCTGTGTGGAGAGACACAGGCTACAATGGCCGTCCATTCGGTAGCGAATCATGATGGAATATTGGTGAAAAACATGAGTTTTTGGACGATTAATGCAGTTTTTAGGAGCGGCGATCTATGCCCTACAGGCTACATTATATCGGTGTCCGCTGCTCGATTTTGGATCTAAATATCTCCCGAAGCACCGTTTGCATCAGGAAAGCCTTCTGGGTGAGTATATTGTTGTTCTTCATTCTATAAACAATGTAAAAGCTGCAGGAACCGAAGTTATCCTTTAAGAGATCCTTCACGTCAAGACAAGTTTAATTATAAAGCACCTTTAAGATGGCAGCAGTCGATCAAAGTGCTGTACACAGGATACATAAAAGAAGTAAATAAATAAATAGATTACAATAAAAATAATAAATTTAAAACAGTGAAATAAAAAAGTAAAAGAAGAAAAACTGAAGCGAATGTGATTTGTGTGCTCATTTATGAACTCCATGGATAAGAGGTGGGTCTTGGAGGAAAATTTAAATGTCTCCAGAGTCTTGAAGGTTCTATTAAAGATGGGAAGACTGTTCAAGAGTCTAGGGGAAAGTGCCACAAAGGATCTAGACTCCAGTCAAGTTTTGGGGACCTCTAGCAGCAGCTGGTCCTAGAACCTGAAGGCTCTGGATGGGGAGTGGCGATGCAAAGCTTGGACAGATAAAGAGGGGAAAAACAATTGAGGGTTTTAAAAACGTTTAAAAGAAGTTTGAAGTGGCCCGCTATGATGCAGACAGAATTTTCTTGAGTCTAAGTTATAAATGCATAGATTGTCTTCTCAAGATTGACCTTTGAGAAGTAAAACTTGGCCTTTGCGAAGAGACAGAGTTGGAAGAAGCTTGTTTGATCAAATCTTAAATGGCTGTCAAGGATTAAACCAAGGTTTCTTACACTGGACTGAATGCTGAAACTCATGCTGGGTTGTCAATTTATAGCCTCTGAAATTCAAGACAAAATCTTCACAAACTCTACACAGCTGATAGAAACGAATTAACAAAAGTATTAAAGCACTGGTTAAGTGGTTAACTTATCATCAGATCCATAAACATCCCCATTAAAAAAAAGGAGAGCTGGAAAATCTCTGTAGAGGGCCTACAGCCTCCTGGGCATCACTGCAGCTCACAAAGAAAGCCCTCACAGCCTCAGAAGCTGCAGAGAAGACCTCAAGATGGCTGGGGATTAAGAGGGGCAAGCAGTGGGCTAATCCCGTTTAGACACAGGCTGGGATACCTGGGTGAGACCTGGAACCCCCTATGACCCCAAGTACTTTACTGAGGATGGGTCCAAGTGCTTGGATTTTACTCCTCAATAAATCCTGTATTTTAACCACCACTAGATTCCAAGCAGGAAAATCTATCTCACATTCACCCTCAGTACCCCAGAAGAACACCAAGAGCACTAAAGACATGGTAATCCCAGAAGACACTGCACATTTTCAATTGTACAAACTTGTAGAATTCATAATTTTTCAATGAAATGTGGTCTCTCCTGATTGAAATATGTTTAACATTTGGTCTCTCAAACTGATTAGACACAGCTCCATGATGGTGTATGAGGTTTGTTTGTTCCACACACAACTAAAACTGGATCTCCAGCATCTTTAAATCGACTCGTTTTTGGTCTAAACATAAAGACTTTTTGATACAAGATGTAAAAAGAGTGTTTGTCTCTGTAGTTCTCGTGATTGATCATATAAAACAGAGGCTTTAAAATGTTTTGATGCAAATATGACAGTGTGCAGAAGTTAACCTGCAAACATCAATAATTAACCCTAAGATACTCGCTCCCGCCAGTGGGATCAAAATACCACATACTTTTTAATGAGTGGCACCTACAAACCATTTGTCCAATCCAGAAACGGAAAACAATGGTGTAATCATTAGATTTTCAAGTTTGCAAGGGTTCCTGAATGTATCACAAGTAAAGTTGGCAACAAATAGAAAACAACAGAAGAAAATGGAAGAATTTCAGAGACTTTATCAACATCTCTTCAATTCTCACGTCTTTTTTGAACATTTGCAAAAAAAACAAAAAAAATCTACACTTCTTACCGAGTTCAACAAGACCTGAATGATTCACATATCTCCTGAATTCGCCAGTCACAAAATCTTTGAATTTTTGTACCACGGCAGTGTCTTGCAGGTTCATATTCCTTCCCAGAGCCATTGAGCACTAATAAGCTCTGAGCAGCGACACCTGCTGTAAGTGCTTTTTTCCCAGCAAACTGCCATTTTCGCAAAGGAAATAGTAATTCACAGATTGCCTCTGCAGTGTAGACTATAAATTAGTATTAATAGAATTAATATAAATATTATAACAAATATTCAGATTTTTTTTTTCTTTTTTTTTTTCAAATGATTTTTAGTTTGTAAATTTGTTACACTACATGTAAAAATGATTGAGTTACGTCAGTCAGTAGCCATGCTTGCTAGACTTCATATTGCAGAGAAAAATGAGACCATAGTGTGTGAAAAGAGAGAGAAGGAAAAGGCCTGGAAATCCAAAAATCAAACAAGGTTAGAGAATTTGTATATTCTTTGAATGTATTACCAACACCTTCATTTTTCCTATGTGCCTTAGGCATGAGGGGACCTGAAAATGTGCTTTGTGCACTAATTCTTTATTTTTTATCTATTTACTATAAAATAAGAAAAATTGTATGTCAGTTTTTCTTTTTTTTTTTCTAATGATTTGCACCTTGTAAATTTTGCGACACAGCATGAAGACAATTGAGTTACATCAGCCAATAGCCTTGGTTTTTCTGAATCTATAGAGGTGCTGGATTTCATATTGCAGAGAAAAGTGAGATCACAGTGAGTAAAAATGTGAAAGAAGGAAAAAACGACCAGATAATGCTTGGGATTTGAAGGGTTAAGACCAAAATGAATACACTTCGGTGACTTTTATCTGTATTAGCCATGGCACTGAAGCAGGTGTCTTTAAACAGGCTGGTGTAATAATTACAATATAGACGCTTAGTTTCTGTTATATTATTAGTTTTGTGTAAGAATTGAGCCTTGACTGTATCGTTTTTCCAGAAAAGCCTCCACAAAGCTGCTCCCCTGACTCCATCCATGCATGTGCCATATTGTAAATCACATGTGCTGTCCACACATGCACCAACAGTGAACCTTCCTTCACTACACTTTTCTGCCAATAGAGTGCAGACCAGCTGCTACCCTTTGGGAAGGTGCCAGCCTTCTATTAATAAAACCAGGCATGCAGTGTTGGCTTCTTCCACTCGGACGCTTACTATTTGTGCATTTTTTTGGAAATTTTGCTTACTGTGATACTTTAAGAAGACAGATTTGTAAAGGAAAAGAGCTGCATGTTGTTTATGATGTGTTGATTATCAGCCCTGCCTTGTAAAATCATTACCCAAGACACAAGATGCTATAAAATCACAATGTAAGCAGAGCTTTTCAACCAGGATTTTCTGCTTATCTTAATAGAAATTGCCTGCTTCATCAAATGCTAAACGTGAAATTTAACAGTTATATGCCCAACGTAAGCTAAAACAACTCCCTTTGACTTATGTCTGTTCTGCTTATGCAGGGTATTTTACCGTAATGTGTTATTTTAAAAGGGAAGGAGGGCATAAAAAGGAAAATGCAGAACTCACTGAACTCATAACTTAGCCTCCCCATCATTGTCACTTTCGTTACAGCCCCCCTTCTCTCCCCTCTCCTCGCTCGCTCTCCATCCTCTTACATTATGCAGCAGAGCTCCGGCAGAACAGCTCAAATGATTACTTCATTTTCTTGTCACTTTTCCCTCAGAAGCACTGATTTGATCAAATGAACGGGATAAAGCACCGCAGTTGAATCCTATCTAATTATTTTTGATAATCAGCAGCCAGAGCAGATAAGAGACGTGGCTGAAGCACTTCATTTTATTCCTGCATCATATTTTTTTAATTAGGGCCCTTTGAATTGCAGCATGTCCTCGTAGTTCTAATATGTGCTTGTGTGTTCACATAGGGCAATACTTAAACGTTTTATGGATCCAAACTGTGATGCTTTTGCACTGAAAATGTAAAATGAATTAAAAAAAGACAACCCTACATTATATATGTTAAATTTTTATAACGTACAGTTTTGAAACCTGGTGAAATCCTTTATTATTAAAGCTTTTATAGGATATGTCTTCTCCTGCATAACAGACACAGCATCGTGCTGTTGCTGTTGAAACACTGGATGTTACATCAAATGCTGTGAAATAATGAAGCTGGTATTGCTTCAGTAACCTGTCTTTCTGTTTCTGAATCTCATTTATGTTTTGCTCTGCCTACTTTAGATGTACAACAATATTTTCTCACATCAGCTGCAAGTTTGGCCACCCACACTCTCCCTGTTAGTCTTGGCTTTGGTCAGAGTTTGTTTTTATCAGGGCTGGGGGCAGACATAGACAGAAGTTCACATGGAGTAAGACTGCCAACATGCCAATGTCCCCATTGTTAAACAGTTGATCCAAGGCTCGCCCGCCACTGCTGACAGCCAGCTGAATACTTCTATGCTGCCATTGGCTAAAAGCACTCAGACCACCTTATTTAAGCAGCTCTAGCCGGTCTACTCCTGCTGCTCCTACTGCAAGCTGCTTTGCAACCCTCCTCCACCCGAGCCCTTCCATTATGCTAATTTCTGACATAATCAATGTAAACTGATTAATTTTTCTGCTTCTCTTCCTTCCTCATGCTTTCCTTGTGGCCTGCAAGGATGGCAAGACAGAGCCATACTGTCCAATTCAAACTAGCAAATATATCTAATTCAAATACCTGCTCTTATTTCTTTTCTAAAAATTGTCCTGATCATATTGATACATCTGATCCGTCATAAAGCAATCACCTGACAAGAACTACAAGCTTGCCTGCAACCCTTCACCTCTCAATATCCATCTGCAAGTCCCGACAAGTTTACGGTTTTCATCTCATCCACCCTCAAATTTGTCATATACAAAAATTAGTCAGGACTAATGACGCCAGAGCCTGGACGACAAGCTCAAAACACATCCTACGAGTTGCAAGACATCACAAACCATAAAACAAAGCAGCAGCAGAGACAGTCTTACAAGTTTTGAAACCATTTTCCTAAGATAAGGTTAATCTGTCTCTCCATTTATCATTTTCTTCTCTATTTTGACTGTCAGTTAAAATAGGCAGGCCTTCAATTCTCGGCAACTTAGTTTATAACTTAACAAATACCTGTATTCACTAAAAGAACAATTTCTGCCTTGACAGCAAAAATATGAATGTTAAAGCTGCTATGAGGAGAATCTTTTTCTGGTGACATAAAGACTCTGCTACCCATGAGCACACACGGCGACTGTCATAAAGACGTGACCCAAGGCAAAGCGTGTGTTTGTTGTGATACTATAATAAATGCAGCTCGGACCTTCCTCAGAACTCTGCATTGCTTTACAACTTCTTTTTAAACAACTTACAGGATGCAAAGCGACGAGGTAATGTATCTCTTTCTAGTTACGTAGCGGTAGTTTTTGATGTGTGACAACAAGCAATTTTTGGAAAACTTGGTATTTTGGTTTTGTAGCCGGCCATAAATAGCTACTCACAGCCCAGTGCTCTAAGACGTGTCTGAATAATATAAATTTGCTCTAGTTTTAATTGTCTTGTTCCTGAAGTTGAGTATCCAGGCCAGTCCAGCCCTGTCCGACCCGACCACAAAGCTAAGGAATAGCATTTATAGATAACCGATTTTGATGCTACAAAACTCATCTTAAAGTGTGTATTTCCATCAGGCATATATCTAAAAGTGAGACTTTTTTGTAATTACTTAGAAACTCCTCATAGCATCTTTAATATGAAAACAGAGCTATAATTCACTCTAATTGTTCCTGCAAAACTCATCTTTTTGCATATTTAAAAATAATACTAAAATGTAAGTACTGAAAATTCTGTAAATGCCCTGTTTTTTGCACAAAAATGGAGCAAAAAATTGGCTGAATTATGTGTTTAGCTTGTCAGATCATGTAGTTCTGAATGTAATTGTGTTTCAATACATATAACTGTTGGTAAAGTATCCTCTTATGGCTGCTTTAAATATTTTTGTTCCCTCTAGTATCCTTCAAGTTGCACAAAATCAAGCAAAGTGCCTCACAGAGGCTAAAAACAACATAAAAACAAAAAACCCGGCTATCCCCCTCCCACATATACATAGACATATCCAGACACGCACTCGCAGACATCAACATACGCACACACACACCTGCGCCCACACACACATACCCACACACATTCATACGAGCTGTCATAAAAGAGAGAGACAGACATGGCTGGGCACCGAGGACTAAGGCAAGGAATAAACTACCTTTGGGGACCATCAACACTGAGGAGGGCTCCCGGCCCACGAGGAGCGCAGCCGGGGGTCCCCGCCCTGCGCAGACACGAGGGCCCACACCACAGCGCAAGGGCCTCCAACCATGCATGCGGAGCCGTCCCCTGGCAGCTGCCCCACAAGTGGACCAGGAGCAGCTCCCAGCGTGGAGAGCGGAGCTAAAAACCATCATACTAAAACAGCAATATAAATATAAGAAGAGAGATAAAATAATATAAAATGGATAACTGAAATAACGTAAAAAATTAAGAATTAAATATGATAAAAGTTTGACTACAAGAATAAATAAGTTATAAAGTAATAGAAGAATAAATAGAAAAGGAAAATAAGTCAATTAGTTAATTAAAGCTTGATTAAGAAGGTGGGTTTTAAGCCTCTTTTTAAAAGTATCAACAGACTCTGCAGCCCTGAGATTCTTCGGCAGGCTGTTCAACAATCGGGGGCCATAATAACTAAAAGCCGCCTCCCCGTGTGTCTTAGTTCTAACTTATGGTAAGGCCCGAGACTTTCAATGTGGCTCGCTTGTGTACCAAAGTTGCCTATCCTTTCTCTAGATTGTTGGCTTTCACATGTGCAATCTGAAGGCCTGACTTGTAAACTTGACAGCCGCCATGCAGCCAACACTCACCCAGTCTGAAACGGTTGGAAGCGTGACCTGCAGTGAAAAAGATCATGATGGGTCAGAGGACTAGAAGAGCACTTCACAAGTTTTTGTCCATTTATCATTTACCAAAAACATGAGTTTCCATTCTAAAAATCAAGTTATTTGGTGGCAGAGGTTTCCCATGGTAAGATGAGAGACTCCATTGAGGGGCCTTCCTTCAAGTCCAAATCAAGTTATTTTTGCAGTAGCATCAAACACTGTGATCATTATCACAACGAGAGCCGGGATGAAAACACAATCTGACGTGAGACCACAAACAAACACATGCCCATGCCTCAGCGCTGCAAAAATTTCTACAATTCTCCAACTTTGGCAACATTTCTGACTGCGTTGCCAAACAAATGGGAGTGCCTGAAGGCCAGTTTAGCCCAGCTTGGCCTCTCTCAGTCTGATTTAGCATCAATCAGTGTGTTTAGTCCTTATATCGCCCACTGCTCCTGCCTGTTTATTCCACACGGCATATGTTGTGTCTCTATCTCACCCCTGCCACAGCCGCTCCCTCACCGCCCACATACAGCCGAGTTGTCACTTTGTACAAGATGCTGACGCTGGTGTGTGTGTCTATGTGTACGTGCATACCAGTGTAGCCTTCCCATTGGCTGTATGTTCAGGCAGAGCAGGAGTATTAGCGTGTGTTTTTGCTCGCTGATGTAACCGTGAGCACCTGCCTGACTTTACCTGCCGGTGTGCGCGAGTGTATGTGTGAACGCGTGGGTGTGGGAGTGTGTTTGTGTGCATGCCAGCGCAGCCTGCAGGTGGAGCGCAGGTTTCCAGCAGGGTTTGTCTAGTAACAGCCGCAGCACATGACTAAAGAACACGGGCATAAAAAAATCAATCCATCACAGACTCTCTCCCTCTCTCTCTCCATTTTTCTCTCTCTCCACGTATCTGAATCCCCAAAATAGCTCCGCTCCACGTCACTGCACCCCCCCTCCCTCCACACACACAGACAAAAACACACACACACTCATCCAAAGCAGCCTGCAACTGAAACTGAATAATTCAACAGAGCCAGAATGCACAGCTAAGAGAAAAGGGAATAAGAAAAATGCAGAGGGAGAGGAGAGGGAGACAGGAGCAGAGAGGAATGAAAAGAGAAGAATATGATCTTCTTCTCACTGTGCATGCATGTCTGTAAACATGACTTCACTGTTAAAGACAGCGGAAACAGTTTCCCACCATGTTTTCTGTGCTAAACACTGATTGGACGATGACATGGATTTTAATGTCCTCAACTGGCAGGACTCCAAGTCCTAAACGTTTGACTGAACACAAGCCTGATACGTTGAGCCTTGTGGAGTTCAAGTTTAAAGTCTTTGTTGACCACATCATACATGCTATCAGAGCAAAGACAGGAAATATCGAACAAAGCCTCTGCGACATCCGTTTGATTGCTAATGTTGCCTCTGAAGCCAATCCACAGCGGCTGCCATGCTGAAAACACAGTATCAGACTAACTGTGAGTCAACACAAGCCTCAATGATTTGGAGAGAATTTTCTGACGATTTTATGCAATCAAAAAGAATGGATTTGAAATCAAGGGAATGTTTTGCAAATAAAGTTATAAAAAATGCTGATAAACAAATGAAATATATTTGTGATTTAAATTGGATCTTTAAAATCACCAAATTTTGTTTACAAATCATTCGAGTGAATCAGATTTCTTTGCAAATCCAACAGTTTTGTTTGCATTTTAACTTTAATCTCCTCTGAATGACAAAAAAAGCATCCTTATTGGTTATTTTTAATAAGAGTGAAGAAGCTGGGACAGTCATAATGTCATCAGTCACTTTTGATGTATCACCTGGCTCGTGGGTCCAAATAATGACTGTTACAAGGCTCTCAGGTGAATGTCGATAGGTCCAGAATTTCAGTCTTTTCTGTTTGTTTAGAACCAAAATGGTAGGTATGAAACCTCCCCCGGACCTTGGTTTGACCAAAAGAGGTGGTGTCAGTCTTGACCAAACTGAAAGCAAAATTTGAAAGAGTTCAGACTTGACAGGAAATTACAACATGGCTACCTGAAAAAGTAAATCCATCACCAAAACAAAATAAGCCACAAGAAAGGAGGAGACCAGATGTCTTAAAGATATCTGATCAGATGTCAGATTGTCATCTCATGATGAAACTCATACATTGACCTCTAAAGGTGTGTTCACACCAGACACTACTTGTACTACCTCGGCGATCACTCTCCATGCAAAGTCAATGTACAGCCGCGATGGGGCGGGGCTAAACCTCCCGCGATGCGACAGCCGCTTTTCAACAACCACATAGCTTGTCGCGCGATGTGAAAGTAAAAAAGTTAATCAATCAGCAGGTGTGTGCACGTGAGATGGTACCCTAGACAGACAGTTCTTCATCCGGACTACAGAGTAACAATCCATGTCCGTGTGGGAAACATTAGTCAGTGAGGACATTAGTTCCGCCTAGACAGACCGTGGGAAACTCAAGGATAATGCTGCAACAGGGCATCAGCTGCAGTGTTCTGTGGTTGATGAGTGAATGAAAAGGATACAGCTGGAATAATGTCCGCTTATAAATCCTATTATATGATATATGATCACGGTGAAACTCGAGCGGATGTGACGTCACCGAGCGACGGCCGACGGCAACGGTGACCAAAATGAGGTATTTATGGACGCGTGATGCTACGTCAGTAGGCGACACGATATTGGTAGCTGGGTCGCTTGCGGTGTGAACGCAGCATAAGACAGACTTGTTGCCAGCTTATTTGACTCACACAATTGTGTTGTGCTGTTATAGGGACACACAATACAGTGGGGAGAGTTGTAGACTTGATTATTGGTGTCTTTGAAACTTGTGACCATTGTTCCTGCTGCATGGACTTATCTCCTCTGCATCCATACTGACTCATGTCCAGTTCATGTTAATTCTCGTGGACATTGACTGTTTCATACATCATGTGATAAATTCACATCCATTTCTTCAACAACATCCCATAGACCAGAACCTTTAAAAAAACAGGTTGGTCAGAAGTATGCAGTCACCTTCTGCTTTCACCACATTTCAAAAACATCAGATTGAAGCTTTGCAGACAGGATCTGCTTAATGACAGATCCTAAATCTGGCTAATCTAGATGCTTTGTAAGACTACTGGAAACCTGGTACTCTTCCTGACATTGACTGATCTAAAATGTGACATGAGAGCACTGCAAAAACTGATTGTTCAAAAAGTATAACATAAGGAGCGACACAAACGTGATGTCCGACACAGGAGTTAAACCCCTTCCATTGTCTTCTTCTGACTTCTCAAACTGTCCTGTTCTTTCCAACAGTATTGTGTCTCTTTGCCTGTAACACTATCTGGGAAAAAAACTGGTGACCGAAAGCCATAGACCAAAAACCAAGACTACCATTACCCCCATGTCTTCCACTGCTGCTGGAATGTCCAAACCTTCAATGAAGAGGTACAACCATGGTCTATACCAGGGGTTCTCAATTAGAAATGTAAAAGGTCCAGAAAATAAATTTGGAGGAAGTCAAGGGTCCACAGCCGTGCATGCCGTCAAAATTTTTTTATGCATTTTTTTTTTTTGTAGTTTTAGGCTGGGTGTACTGTTCAGTTATAATCAGGGGTTATTGGAAGGCACAAAAACATTTATTTTCAGTATCACACTGATATTTTTTCTTACTTAGTATTACTCAATAAAATAAAATAAAAATACATAAACAACAACGTTCACTAAAGGTGAATCAAGTGTCTTGAGAATTAAATGTTCAAATACATCAGTAAAACAAAGTGTCCCTTACCTTTTAGCTGAAATAACAAAACTAAACCCTCATACTGTTCTCTGGTAAACAACTGTCAAAACCTCAGTCATTAAGGTGGAAAAAAAACTATGGCACATTAATTAAAGATTTTGGGGGGCAATCTCTATCAAAACCCCGGTGGCGCTTCTCATAATGGCGTTTAATGTTTTCACTTTTTATCAGAGCAACAGTACTTTAGCACAAAAGACACATTGGCTTTGTGCTCGAAGGAGGTAAGATAAACATATATTTGTTGGTCCATTTGTCATTAAATCACTGATTTTCAGTGTCCACCTTTCTCTGACTTGCCATTTTGAGGTCGGGTGCCAGTTGTGAGCAATGCTCCTGCTGCAAAGACGTTACTGCTGCCTGCGTCGTGCAAAGAAAACAGACTGAAAGAGGAGGGTGTGTGACTGCCGCCTATTGCGGACCCTGGGTCTATACTGTGATGAAAAGCTAAGTGCTAAAGCTACTGTAAGTACCAAAATGAAGCTTGAGCCTTGTTAAGGTGGCATAAAACGTGGCAGAAACATTCAAAGAACTGCTGTTGAGCTACTTTTAAAACACCAGGAGTTGCTGTTTGTGTTAAAGCAGGCATTTCAGAGACAGAGCTTAGAGGTGCTGTTGGCCTAGTGATTGGGTCAATCTTCTTTAAAGAGACTCCAGTCTTTATAAGCCTTAGTTAAATCAGACTCACTTCACCTTTCCGGTCAGCCATTCCTCACCCTTCTCTTTGTTTTCAACTCAACTTCCCTCTCAATGAAGACAATAACCCTCTAAGATGTGTATATTTATGCTAAACCCTGACATAAATGAGAGGCAGTGTGAAAAATCTGCTTGCATGGTTTGATTGACACTTCAGCGTCAGCAGATTCCACCAACAGCTTTTAAAACTAAGTCTCTGAAGTGATTTATATCCTTGTTGTTACATGGCAGCATGTTTCCATATCGATTCTGCCTCCATTTCTCATTACCACATATGTTATAAGAGCAGCCATCTGCAGTGCATCAAAAAACAGCAACAATGCATTTATTGGATTTAGAGGATCAGCTCACAATGTAAGAGGGTAAGTTATTATTTTTTAAGATGATTACACAGCACTTTGATGCACATGTGATCAACAAACACTTAAAAACAGCAGCTGTGGTTGAAGAGCCTCGTTGTAGTAAATGTGGTTAAGCTTTTCTTACAATAAACACGATTCTTAAATGCTGGTTAGTTTAGGGACATATGACGAGAAAATAATGAATCTGCTGAAAGTGGAAATGACTTTACTGTCTTAATTGGGATCAACACTTTTGCTCAAAGCACCAGAGGATGAAACAAGATTAATTTATTATTCAGTCATAAGTTTGTCCTACAAAAGGAAATGAGTAGTAAGTACCCCAAGTCATTATATTTTAGAGAATATATTGATTCCTTAAGGAAAATTTTAGGTATTTTATCAGTGCCGTTTCAGCTTTGACTTCGTCTTTGAAATGCTCTGTTCATTTTGTAAGTGCTTGACACACCCAAATACAGCCAAAATCCACATTACAGTAGAAATATTTCATAAAATTGTATACATTTTACTGTCCTTTTGTAACAAGAACAAACACAAAAACACATCTTTGGGTTATTTTCTTATGTGGTAAGTTGGCTGTAAATGGACAGTACTATAAATGTATACTTCTCTGTAGCTCATTTTAGAGCTTTCTAACAGGGTTACAGAGATGCAGTTTTTACTTTCTGTGCACTTTCCAAAACCATGATGTGTGAAAGTGATGGAGGGAACTAGATCCCCGTTTTCCTTAAATAACCTCCGTTCCTCCACCTCCGTGTAAGAACACTGTGGGAGGACAGACAGATATATTTCAGTGAGCAAGTCCAGACAAGATAAATGTAAAAATATTCACAATGATCAATATCTCAACATGAAGATTTATGCTGTTTTCAGATGTTTTTACAGTACATGAGGGTATTTTGGGTTGAGGTTAATAGTGTTAAAAATGAATCCACTATCTAAATCTTAAAGAAGCATGGGAAAAGGATCTTAACTTAACTATTGATAATAATATGTGGGAAAGTTGTCTTAAAAATGTTTTTCTGTGTTGTATAAACTCCAGACACCAATTAATTCAATTCAAAATACTGCATAGGATTCACTACTCCTGCACGAAGCTGAGCTCCTTTTACCCATCCTTCTCTCCTATCTGCCAGAAGTGTAAATCAGCAGAAGGAACTCTTGGCCATTTGTTCTGGTCTTGTTCTAAGCTGAATAAATTCTGGTTGGATGTATTTTATTGTTCCTCAGAAATATATGATTGTAATTTTGTACCAAACCCCACTATAGCTATTTTGGGAAGAGACCAGCATTTAAACAGTATGTCTTGTTTACACAAAAGACAATACAATACGGCATGGTTGTGGCAAAGAGAAATATTCTGGCACTTTGGAAATCTGAGAAAACTCCTAGCTTTCATGGTTGGTTGCAAGAAATGATCAGTCTGTTACATCTTAAAAAATAAGATACAGTGTCTCCCTTAACTCTGCTACCTTCGACAAAATGTGGAAACCATTTTTATCCTATCTGTCAAAAACAACGTAAACCCAGAACTGTGTTGTTTACTGACTGTCTGTGCTGACTTTGTTCTGTTTTGTTCTTCATGTTTTATGTTATCTTCTGAAAGTGAAATGCTTTAATTTTTTGAATATATGTACCCTTTCAGAAAGGTTTTGTTTATTTGCAAAATTTGAGAATAATAAAGAAAATATTTATATAAAAATGAATCCACTAAAATATGGAATTATGCCCCAGCATGATCCAGAATCAGAAGCTGTATTACAGTAAATTGGTCAATAATTTGACTACATTTGTTACAGTTTGTGTTATCATGAAGCCTCCAACCACCAGCTGGGATGGCATTTTTAAAATATATATATTTTTAATATTTTCTGTCTTTGTTGGACACTTAAGGAAGACACGTACATTTAGAAAGGGAGGTTAAAAAATAGGGAATAGCATGAAGGAAAGAAGCTGCAGGTATTTTAACCAGGCTGCAAAATTCAGGCTTCAAATGAAGTTTCCACTTGGAGCTGTCTGCAGAAGAATGACACTGAGAAGATTTCACCTGGAGTGAACACAGTTTTTAGGGCCTTAATATAAATCTTTATGGACTGTTTCAGTCAAAAAGTAAAACACATCTATGTGCTCTCACTGTGAATGGGATGTGTTTTTTTGGATCATGCTATTTTTTTGATTTTGGAAATGCGACACTGCTATTGGTCAAACTTCCTGAAGTCCCACCTGAAGGCCAAAACAAGATCAGGAGCGTCTGCAGCACGCAACACTGTATTATTATGCCATTGTTACCTCCGCCAAGGAGGTTATGTTTTCGGGATAGTTTGCCTGTCTGTGAACAAAATAACTCAAAAAGTTATGGATGCATTTTGATGAAATTTTCAGGAAATGATCAGCATGGGAAAAGGAAGAAGTGATTCAACTTTGGTGATGATCCGGATCACCGTCTGGATCCGCCATGACGAAAAATGTGATTTTCGTGAATAACTAATGAACTAAAATGGATATTATGAAACCAATTGCTAAGGGTATGTTTCCATGGTCAAGTAATCTAAATATTTACACGAAATAAAGGTAGGACTAATATTTATGGTAAAAATCACAATATGGGAGAGGACTGTGGTGCTGGCGGAGGTCTGCGCTCTCCGAGTGCTTTTCTAGTTTCTACTATTGTCCAAGTTCACATATGTGGATTAAGGAAGAGATTGCGCTATGACGCCAGTGTTTCTGAAGCTATCCATATTCATTGTCCACATGGAAACAGAAGGGCAGCATTTTCAGATTTTTCCACTTTTGGGTACCTGAAGTCAAACCTGTGTGGACAAAATTCGTCTCTATGTAGATGGCCCTTTAATTTCAAGCAGTTTTTCTCAAAACTCAAATTATAAGTATGGACTAAAAACTCTGAAAAATCAAGTGCAGACCTTGACATAATGAGTTTTCTGTGTGTGAGTGGTGTTGTTTTTACAGTGTCTTTCAGGTTCAGAAATAGAGTGATCTCACATAATCAGAATGAGACCATTTGTTCCTGCTTTCACAGAAAACAAGAAGAAAAAAATGGAGGATTCTTTTGCCTCCAGCTGAGCTCCGTCCACTAAAGAAGTCACATGCTTACAAACACAACAAGGCTCTTAAGAGGACTTACATTAGCTGCTTTATGTTCTAAAGTCTGGACATAATCTGTGCATTTATTGGTCTGCAGATAAACTCATAAAGTACATAATGAGAAAAATGTACAGTCTTGCTTTCACACATAGAAATAAAAAGGTTTGGCTTCCTTACAAGCTCAATTTTGTTTTTAGTTCTTCTAGTCTGCCTGTAGGGCCTCCAGATACAGATCAATTCACACATTTATTCGCAAACAGTCAAAGGTACAACATAGGTGGACTGAGCCCAGAGGGAAAACATAATCATCAGAAACAGAAACAAATGCACAGCCGGTCTTCTCATTCCCAGCAATTATAACCAAACTGAACTTAAAAAGGCTTTTACCTGTCAGGATGTTCTGCAAAATATCTCCCCTAAACTTCCAACAAAGGGTTTAAATGAGCATCACACGAGGCAGAAGAGTCCAATTAGAGAAAGGACAGGACGCAGCAGAGGGGGACGACAGCGACGGGGGGGACAAAGACAGAATGATGGATGAGATTTGAGTGAAAGAGGAAAGGAACAGGTACTGAAATGTGAGAGGAGATGACAAAACTTCACTTCCCATCAGTCAAAGGGAGTGTATGGGGTGGGGGTTAGAAGAAAGTTACAGCTCAACTACACAAATACTCAGTGAAGCCAGTGTGACCTTACTTGTCAGTTTACTAACCGCCTTTTGGAAGCATTAAGTTTTGGTTGTTTGGTTTCATCTGTGTTGTTTTTAAAGGGGGCTGGGTGGGACCATATTTGGAAGGAAGGGCTGCTTTTTCTGGTAGATCATTTGATTTGATTTAATTTATTTTGGATCCACCTTTAGTTACAGCAAATGCTGTAACCCTAATGTCTCAATTAATGTAATGCTGTTAAGTGCTTTTAATGCAATTCCAGCAGGCAAGGACGCACACTGTCAGCGCAAAGCTACAGCAAGTGGGCTGTATGGAAACTATTGTCACAGCTTGAAAGGGGAGTGTGAATAGGGCTAATATATTTTAAACACTGTAGAAAAATGGTAAGTCACTAGCACTGCAACATTTTGTCTTGTTCTTGTTTCTTGACGAACTGTTCCTCCTGCAAACACCCAAACCTGCTGACACTTTATTGGACAAAACAGCTTGGAAAACTATACCACCAATTAAATTGAATATTCCTCATGTTGTAAAAAGTGATGAAATGCTTCTTAAAAATGAACAATAAAAACGGTAACAAGGAACATTTTAAGACGGGGCTGCAAAATGTTGGGCATCAATTTGTAGTAGGGATGCACTTTATTGGATTTTTGCCAATATCGATATGCCTATATTTTTTCATTCCTTAATACCAATACTGATACCGATATTTCTGGTCAAGAGCATAAGATCTGTACCTAAAAATGACTTATTTCTTCCAGTGTTACAGTATTTTTTGGGGGGTGAAACAGGTGTAAAACAAGAAAAACTGCATTTAACTCTTACAAAAATGAAATCCTTGATTTTAAATGTACCCATGCAGTGATAAAAAGCTGTATCAAAATTGCACATTTGTGTCAATTAAAGATTTCCCAGCTGATATTTGGTCAATATATGTGGCCAACATACCAGCTGTAAATATCTGCAGAAACTTCAATATCAGCTGATACCGATACAGAACTTTTTAGGCTTGTATCAGCTGATACCGATAACTAAGCGATAATACCATGCATCCCTAATTTGTAGTCTGCCACAAGTGGACCCTCAAGGAACTGCAGATAGTCGCTCTTTAGTGTGGGTGTAATCTTTAAACATGGTGGTTTCTGCTCCCACAATGAACCCATCATAAGCATTAAAAATGTTAAGGCAGTTTAATGGATTTAGTCTGAGGTTGTAAAAAATATATAATATTGTAAAGAGTGAGTCTTTACCAAATCTTTGGAATCTGCCTTTTTGCGACAATCAGAAGTTTTGAGGTTTCCACCAGCAGTGCAGCCCAGCTTATCATGAGTGTTTGTCACTCAGACTCTTTGCGTTAAATGATTTATATGCAGAGAGACAGTTTGATTCTTCCTCTCTCCATCGTTTCTCATTAGTCTACCCCGTCTATACAGTCTGACTTACCACCGCCCTCCCTTCTCTGCCTCTGTCACTCAGCAGTCCGTCTCTCTGATCTCTTCTCTACGCTCCAGCTGCATGTTACCAACAGAGCAGAAACAGACTTCTACCTCAGCTCTCCCTCCCTCTCTCTCTCCTCACTTGCTCTTTATTTCCTCCACTTAAGAAAAACTCAAGTTGTCCCACAAAGCACTCAGAAACACACACAGCTGCCTCCCTTTGCTCTGGCCTTATCTAACCTTATAACCCCATCTCTAAATATCTGGAACACACAAAAAAAGTGTATAAGCCTGATATTTTGAGGCTGGTCTGATGTCAAAGAGAATGACTCATGGATGTGACCGGTTTGAGGACAAAGAGACAAAATCAATATGAGCACAGTGTGTACTGTAGGACAGCATGTTTGTGAGTTTGGGAATGTTTCATTGAGAACAAGGGCAGAATATTAAAAAGGGGACAGCAACTGAAAAGGGGTACAGTATGTAGTCGCTGACAAAGAATTAGCACATACACATCATGCTAATACACAAATGTTGGACACAAACCTAACCTCAGCTGGTTTTGAGTCTGTATCGTTATCAGCCGACAGCTGAAGCTGGAGAAAGGCCAATAAATAATTTAGACTCTGCAGTGAATGTAGATCACCAACTCTACAGACACCCGAAAAACAAGGTCTCTCTTTCTCTTTCTTCTTCTGTCTTTCTTGAACACTTCTATATCTGTTAGGTCATTCATCATCCAAACCAATCATCATTTTCGGGGCTGTAGGGAACAATTGGGGAGAGGCGGGGCTTAGAGCCACCAATTAACCTAATGAGCATTTTTTCTGGTCAGTGGAAAGAAACCAAAGAGAAATCCCTAGCATGCTAGCATAGCAACAGGGAGAACATGCAAACACAGGAAAGCCCCATCAAACCAGGGAGTCGATCCCACAAGCTTCTCGCTGTGAGGCATCAGCACAACCTGCTGCAGCTGTAAATCACACTTTATAACCAGTCTGATATGACACCAGCTGCCTGTTGAAGCACGTATGTAGAAGTTCTGTCTTTAGCTCTGGTGTGAGGTCCATGGTTAGGCCTGTCACGATAACAAATTTTTAATTGTCCAAAAAATTATTGACGATATTATTGTCAATATTATTTGATTTTTTTTTCAGTTTTTCATTAATGTAATCATAACATATGTCATCATAAAGTGAGTACACCATGTCAATGATGAGTCCAAACTTTAATTTCTTAAGAGTATTTAACTGTAATTGGATGGTCAAGATCTTCTAAATAAAATAAACAAACAATATAATAAATTCAACAAACAAAAAAAAGAAAAAAAAACAAAATGAAATGGACTCTCTGTTAGGAAATTTGCATGTAAATAAAACTAATTATACTAATCAAAAACAATAAAAAGTGGACCCTGTCTCTGTAAGAAAAAAAAATGGAAGTTTATACAGTTCGTGTTTGTGACATGTACTTTCTCCCAGTCAATTCATACTGTCTGTCAAACGTTTATAACACTGCTGGCTTTTCAATCGGACTGAATGGTTGCATTTCTTTTGCAATGTAGTGAACGACGCTGTCTGTGAGTGCACCATTTTGTGCTTTTATTAATATTTACTTTGCCGACCAAATACCTCAGTAAGTGTTGACTGTCAGGACGAAGGCTCTGCTGCACCTCCCCTTCTCCTTCTTCGTCGCCACTACTTTCAAACAAATACGATATATCAGCTCATCGTGTTCATGGGCTCACACCTTGTTGATTCTGTTTGAAACCAAAAATATCCCCACAATTGGGCTGTGGCAGCCAGCTTAGGAACTGTATCTTTCATGCCATCATTCATATTAGCACTTGCTTCCTCATTACTCCTCAGGACGCTCACTTCAGCTCTCTCCGTGTGTGCGCATGAGCGGTCCCGCGGCCCCCCCAAAGATTGTATGTCTGACAGATGCTCACTCCGCTATAAATCCACAAAATTCGCTATAGAACCGATGCACCCCAGTGTTGAGAAAGATGGACAGAGTGAGTCATCTTCCCATTTAGCCTCTTTGGTAGAAAGAGAGGAGGAAAACAAACATGCATGCATGTGTTTATCGAGGCCGGCAAACTTACCGAGGACGTTTTTATTTATCGTTCGGTTAATTGATTTATTGATTATCGTGACAGGCCTATCCATGGTAAACTTTTCATGTAAAGTTGTTGGTTTGTAACTTGGTCGTGTCATTGCTTTGTTGCCACATTTAACTTGTTAAGTTCGGATGATGTAAATTGGACTAAATGGTAAATGAACTTGAATTTATACAGCGTTTCACGCCCTTTCATGCCCATTCACATGCCACTGTTGCAGCAGTGGAGTTAAGTGTTTTGCCCAAGGACATATTGTCATGTGACAGCTAGAGATGGGCTTGAACCTGCAACTTTCCAATTACCAACCAAGCGCACTATCAGATTGCACACCGACACTCCAAATATTCAAAGACTGTCAAAAATGTTGTTTTCACAAATCAGTGAAGAACACCTTTAAACTGTTTGTCATTATGCTGCCTCTCACATGTTTAAATTTTCCCCTTCAAAACAGTAAACAGGATTAGGATTTTAAAGCAGGACTTTACACCTTCACAAAGCTATTTGTGTAACATTTAGGGAACTTTATCACAGCCACTGGCTGCTCTCAAGCCAGGGTTACCTGCTGCACTTTCAAGTTAGGGCCACCATCTTAACAAGATGCCCACTTCACCAAGCAGCGTAAGAAAAAACTTCCAATTAAGGCCCAACTATAAAGAGGCAGCTCTGCATGCATTCAAACATACATGAAACCCTAATGTCTCAATGAATGTCTCTGAAGAGTGACACGTTTCCCTATCGTAAGAGCAAGATGGAGTGCTTGATGGAAGGAGGACTTACTCCAACGGAGGCAAACAGAGCACTACCACCTTAACTGTTGATTTTCCTGCAGGAAACGTGGAATTTCAATACAAAATCAATGTAATCCAGCATGTTCAGAGGTCAGGAATCTGCCTAAAGAGACAGATGTTTGTTGCCATCTAACCAATATGGGGCAAGACTACATATTTCTTCTCAAACAACAGGAATGGTGATTATGAAAGCGATCTGCTTTGTCAGGATCTGCTGACAATGTTAAATTATGATTCCTTCACTTTGCATTTACATGTTCTAGTGGAAACTTCTATGCTCAAAAACAAATTTTAACCACCAGAAGTTATTTAAAACAACCTTACAGATGTTACCGAGGGAGGTACAAGTCAAGTTTATTGACTAGAGATAGGAACTGATGTCAGCCATTTTGTTCAGCATATCCCTCATCGTTTCCTTCCTCAAGTATCTGGCTCTCTCGCAAAATGAGGATGTCATGCTCTCATCACAGATGGTAAGCCAAAAGGACATCAAAGAAGCAATAATGGCAGACAGGAGATAAAAGCAGTGAATGATGAGGCTTAATTAAAATAATATGATGCCAACTACACAACAATCCCTGTAAAACACAAACAACATACTGAAACATCTTTAATAGCAGAATAGCGATCAATATTAGGACAGCTGTGCATCTGGCCCTAAAAACCTTTGTAGACTTGCAGAAAATCCCCAGGAATCTATGAAGAACTTGATCAATAATCCATCCATCCATCATCTTAACGCAGGGTCAATTTGGACGCCCCAACCAACCAAATAAGCATGTTTTGGTCTGTGGGAAGAAGCAAAAGTGCCAGGAGAGAACCCATGCATGCACAGGGAGAAGAAAAGGCCCTGATCAACACGGGGATCAGATAAACAAACGTCTTGCTGTAAGGAATGTGCACAACCTTTGTATCAGTATAATCTTATCAATAGGGCCATATTCTGTAGCCTCTGCCTATAGCAGAACTATCTCAGAAACAGAAGAACTGAACTCCAATGTCTAAAGTAAAAAAAACTACTTTTTTAATAACACAAAAACAGGAATAAAAGTTCTGTAGCAAAATAGCTAATTTCTCCTTTTCAGTTATCAAATATAATGTACTCTGATCCGAGTGCTTTTGCAAAATGCAGTATTTATCAGGTTTATTTCAATCCAAAGGCTCATCTTTCTGAATATTTTTGCTCACATCAGTTATGAGGCATTAGACAGGGCAGGTGTAGCAGAATCACTGACAGATCTGTTAAACCAGTGCAGCTTCATAAAGCATTTCTAACTGATTACATAGTCAGTTATTCTGTGCATGTTCTCTCTAAATTATGTAACCAATGCAGTTTCTAGGTGCCTATTACAAGGTTTTCCTGTCTTAAATTCAGTACATTCAAAGGATACTGTGTTTGTTGTCTATTCTAAAACAACACCAATGGTTGATCTCATATTCTTGAATGGCCATTTGCAGGGATGGGGATCAAAAAACAATTCTAGTGAGAATCATAACAACTCCCTCAAGGAATTGATATCACTAGCCCTTTTGTTAATCATGTTTGTTATACATATCTTTGGAATCTGCTTTCAACAGAGGCAGCCAGCAGACATGATAACAAAGACAAAAATCATTGCAGACAGGGGTCAGAGGTGGTCAAAACTGGGTCTTACTCGCAATTGTGGAGTAAGCATCTTTTGCTGTGCTAAATCGCATTTGTCTGTGCAGCATGGCACTGAATATCAGGTGGAACATGTGATTGAAATTGTTGCCACCAAAAACCTTAAAACTTGTGTAATGCATGGAAAACCAGCAGGAATTGCCCAAGGAATCATTGAAAAATTTAATTGATACGCAGATTCGTAAATGGAATGGTATCATAGAATTTTATCAATTTCCATCCCTGATTAATTTATGGATAAAGAAATAGCATGAATTTGAAAGTAGCATCTCCTCAGGGCTCCGCCTAGCATGCACGCTATCCAGAAGACTGATTCAACTCCAAACCCTCAGCACAACGTGTTTGTTTCACACTACACCAAGTCATGTCTCAGTCAGCACGAAGAAAACACCAAACAAACATGTAAAGTCAGTTAGTACTCACAGCCGATGTTGATCGGGGTATAGGTAGTTCCTCTGACATTCTCCACATAGCTGTCAAATCTCCTGTTTTGGCCATGAAACTACCGTATTTTCCGTATTTTCTCCTCTTTTCTCCCGTCCTCCTGTAAATCTCCCGTGTGACGACATAATAAAAGCATTCCTCTGCCTCTCCAAACTGAGCTCTGTCTCTAGCCTGAATGGGGCGGTAATGCTTCAAAATGATGGATGCCAACCACCGAAGAAGAAGAAGTCTCGCGAGAACTGCCACCTGCAGTAGCATGGATGGCAGTTCTCGTGAGATTAGAGCCAAGAGCGGAACAAACTTAGAAAAATAAAGAGTTTATTTTAGATTTCTTGTACATCTGTCTTAAAATGTGAGGGATACTGGAGCTTGGTTGGTGTTGTGGGACAGCTCACAGCGGACTTCCCTTATTTTCAAAGACAAAACTTGAAAGGTAAGCATTCTCCAGCGGAGTCTGTTCCCTACACGCTACATGCAACATACTATATGCACTGTCTGTGCACGCCGGGAAAATGCACGCGCAGCAGGCACGCAGAATGGTGACGGGATTTGATTGGTGTAAAAAAAGGTATCCCGGCATGATTATTGGTTGGTGTTTTCCCTGTTTAACTCCTGCTGTAGATAGCAGATATTTTTCGCTCTGTTTTAAGAACACATTATGAGTTGATTACCATCGGGTCATAAAGACCATTTTAACCAGTATTTCAAAAAGTGTATCTAAATCAAATCGCCAACCCCAGCTTTAATGAGAAGTGTATAATTAATGGATGGACAGACAGACTACCAACAAAAAGATGGAAGAACTTTTTTTATTCTAATTGGGGATATCGTTTCAACCTTCCAATTTATCCACCCATCATACTTCAAATCTCAAGATCGATTGTGCTTTATAAGACTCTGCTTGCTATTATTATTGTTCTTATTATTTCATTAGGTCTGCTTATGGTTTCTCTTTCCTTGAGTTGTTGAAGCTTATTTGATGTAGATTTACTTTTTGTGTTTTCTTTTGTCTTGTTTTATTGTCATTATGGTCTTTTTTATTATAGCTTTGTTATTCCAGTGCTCATTGTTACCTATAATATTGACTTCATTGAATAGAGCTATACTCTGTCTTTTGTATACATTATATTGGAAAAAATTTGAATAAACAAAGTTCATAAAATAAGGGGGATATCATGGGGATGATCTTGAAGCGGCTACAGCAGCAGAAGCATAACTGTACTGTAAATGAGTCTTGACGAGTACAGAGTGACAGGAAATATAAACACATGTGCACCAAGATAATTCACAAAAACTACAAATTTTGAATTTCCGAACACTAACAGCTATAACTTGTAAAAAGGTGAACAACATGGATAATAGATGCTGTTTTTTGGCTAAATGACAGAAAATCAAATGATACGTTCATAATTCACTTTAAATAAGGAGTTATAAAAATGCTGAATCTGAGGAAAAAGGCTGCAGCTTTCACAAACACGTGACTTAGATTATATTTCCTGTTGAGCTCAATGTTTCAATGGATCACGAGATTGACTTCCTCTCCATTTACAACAGCAGTGAAAAACACACTTAAGCGTGCCGATGACGCAGGCAGCACCATATGGTGTGTGTAATGCGTGTGTTTGAGGCTGGTGTACTTATCTACATGTTTGCAGGTCTATAATTAGTGCCCTGCAGTGTATACATGCTGGACCTATAGATGAGGCTACATGGTTTACATTTACTCCACAGAGTGACACCTGATACGCACCTAACGAGGTAAAAGGCATAGAGGTGTCAGAGGTCAGTGGGATTGCTGACAGAGGTTTCAAATGTAAGATCCTACAGAGTGAAATATTTAGTTTCAAGTTTCACATGAATGTTATATGACGAGTAATGTCTGAGAGTGTAATTAGGATTGGGATCAGCTTTTCTGTTTACAGGTGAGCTGAGGTGACAATACCCACAATACAGTTTCTGAAATTGTCTTCCCTCATCTTTTTGTCTTAGACATGTAATTGTTCAATTTAAAATCGATGTAAACAAGGACCTGCTTCTCTGATACACATGTCCAAAACTGAACAACTTTCGGGAATCTTTTTTTTGATTTTTGACTAAAACCCTCAAGCATGGTGTAAAACCTGTGCTCTCTTGACCTCAACAGCTGCTTTTTGTATGCTGGAAACCAACAGAAGAGGACACTTGGAGGAAATGAAAGACTGGCAAAGCTACTCTAAGCAGATAACTACAACAAAACATGCCGTGTGGAAGCACTTTGGGCTTCACTGTGGTTCGAAGATGTGCAAATATGATGGTTATCACAAATACACGGGCCCATCATCAGCCTTCACCCAAATTTAGCAAAAGGAATTGATAGTATTTATTGTTGACTACCAACTGAAATTGACTGATCCCATCCCTTTAATGCAGAGTTATTGAGTGGGAAAGGCGAATCTTTCATCATAAATTGTCCGTGTTACAACAGGTTAACCTGAAATTACCTTGTGATTCATAGATAGGGCTTTTTGCCAACTCCAGTGAAGTTAGGACATATAATGAGAAGACTAAAAACCCTAAGTAAGCAGAAAAGAATTTGAGTATGACTTTAGACATTTAAATACTGCAAAGGGCTAGGTAATGAAGCTGAGAAGTTTGTTTAAATATACAGTATTTTTTACATTCTTCCAGCTAATCTTGCTTGGTTTTACCACATCCTACCACAAAAACGACATTATCCATGCCTCAAATTCATTCAAGGTTACCCACAATGGATTAGGTTATGGACTGAACACACAGCGAAGACTCATTCTGCTCCCTGAGGAACAGGGAACAATTTTAAACTGGGTACACCTCACATTTTATTACAATCCAATAAACACCAAAACCACAAGGCAGAGCTCCAGAAATAACCTATAAATTGAATCAACACTCTGACACGATCTCTGCAAATATTGAACATTATAAGCTTCTCAAAGGTACAATTTATTGCAGCCCTTTTCTGTTGGATTATATGAGATGGCTCTGTTTTATCAACAGCTTTTTGTTTGTGCAGGGCCTGTGTGACAAAAGAAATATACCATGAAGAAACATTATTGAAAGTGTTGGAAAAAAACACAGAGATGATGGAAAAAAAACCTACTCCTCGGCTGCTTTTTAAACCTCAGAGACCAACAAGCAAGTTCCCAGAAAACAACAGCCCTCATTATATTGTCAGCAGCACATCCAGAACTTATTTACTATCTCTGTTTATGTCAACAATAAGAGAGGCTGCAACGCTATTCACTGTTGAGCAGCACTGTTCCTAAGGCTTTATTTTCTTCACTACAATAATCTCCACTGAGCTTTGGATGTTTGCCATACACAGTAATAGAAAAAAAATCTATAATGACAAAAATATATATTGTTCTGGTTGGGACCTTCTATATAGCTGTTTTATATTTTAAATACTGAGAAAAGCCTTTTTACAGACTGTTTGATAAGCAGACTCCTCATTGCGTAGCTTAATCTCCATTTTCAAGATAAAAAAACCTGACAAACAAATGTTCAGGGAACATCTGGGACGTCTATAAACCTTTTCAAAAATACTAAAATATGGGACCTTTATGATAATTCAAAAGTGTACATACTTGTGAAATGGGGGCGGCAGGGTGGCACAGAAGGTAGTACACACAACTCACAGCAAGAAGGTTGCTAGTTTCATCCCTGTGTCCGTCTGTGTAGACTTTGATTGTTCTCCCCATGCATGAATGGCAGAGGTGGGAGAAAGTCACTGTTTTGCAAGTTTCAAGTAAGTCTCAAGTCTTTAAACCCAAGTCTCGAGTCGAGTCTCAAGTAAAGACGTGCAAGTCCAAGTTGAGTCTCAAGTAGAAGACAAGACAAGTCTGAAGTCATAGGCTTAAAATTTTCAAGTCCTTCCAAGTCATAAGCACCGTTGACCAAATAAAAAAAACAAAACAATAGAAACCAGGACAGTTTCGTCACTTTATAAAAAACAACCAGGACAGTCAGGGCAGGTCATGAAAACAGGACATGTCATGGGAAAACAGGACACTTGGTCACCCTGGACCATAACTTTACAATTATTTTCAGCTAACGTCAGTCTCAGTTTTTAGCCACGGTGAGTTTACGAGCAAACATATACTGTTGTTGCATATAACAAATGCTAAGCTTAAAGCTGGGGTTGGCAATTTTGGAAAACTAGCATGAATTTGAAAGTAGCATCTCCTCAGGGCTCCGCCTAGCCCCCGCCCCCCCGCTCACATGCACGTGTGCGGCTGATATATCCACAAGACTGATCCAACTCCAAACCCTCAGCACAACGTGTTTGTTTTACACTACACCAAGTCATGTCTCAGTCAGCACAAAGAAAACACCAAACAAACATGTAAAGTTAGTAAGTACCCACAGCCGATGTTGATCGAGGTATAGGTAGTTCCTCTGACATTCTCCACATAGCTGTCAAATCTCCCGTTTTGGCTACGAAACTACTGCATTTTCCGTATTTTATCCCCTTTCCCGCCGTCCTCCTGTATCAGTATTCTCCCGTAAATCTCCCATGTGATGATATAATAAAAACATTCCTCTGCCTCTCCAAACTGAGCTCTGTCTCTAGCCTGAATGGGGCGGTAATGCTCCAAAATGATGGATGCCAACTGCCCTAAAACCGAAGAAGAAGAAAAAGCCTCGCGAGGACGTCCAGCTGCAGTAGCCTTGGTGGCAGCTATCGCGAGAGAGCAGCAGAACAAACTTAGAAAAACAAAGAGTTTATTCTAGATTTCTTGTACATCGGTCTTAAAATGTGAGGGATACTGGAGCTTGGTTGGGGCTGTGGGACGGCTCACGGCGGGCTTCCCTTTTTTTCAAAGACAAAACTTGAAAGGTAAGCATCCTCCGGCGGACTCTGATACGTATGAGCTCGGCTGCGCGCACCAAGTCTGTGCACGCCGGGAAAATGCACGCGCAGTAGCCGGGCAGGATGGCGACGGGATTTGATTGGTTTAAAAACAGGTATCCCGGCATGATTATTGGTTGGGGTTTTCCCTGTTTTACTCCTGCTGTAGATAGCGGATATTTTTCGCTCTGTTTTAAGAACACATTATGAGTTGATTACCATCGGGTCATAAAGACCAGTTTAACCAGTATTACAAAAAGTGTATCTAAATCAAATCACCAATCCCAGCTTTAAGTAACCCAAAAGGATCGTTGTCGCCTCTCCGTCTGTTATTCTCAAGCTGCAGGTTTTGCAAACAGCAATTCGTTTTTTGTTTATGACATCGTAGTTTGCGAATGCAAATGAAATTATCCTTGGTAGCATGGTTCCACATCTCTGGGTTGTTCCCGCGTTCCTGCAGTCTTGCGCTCAGGGAAGTAACTGTGTAATCCACACCCTCTTTGCTTGTTCTTCTTAACCCTGATTGGAAGTTAATAGATTCATTCAATGGGGCAGATCCTGTGGGAAAAAATATTGTCTTGCCGGAAATTACAAAACCAGTCACTAAGTTGAATACTTTGAATGGAGCACATTTTATTCAACAGTCTTACTGAAAATTTCAAGTATTTTCAAGTCATCAGACTAAAGTCAGAGTCAAGTCCCGTGTCATTGATGTCAAAGTCTGAGTCGAGTTGCAAGTCTTTGATGATATTGTCAAGTCGAGTCCAAAGTCATCAAAATTGTGACTTGAGTCTAACTCGAGTCAAAGGGCGTTTTCACATTAGGCCCACTTGTTTCGAACCGTGCTGCGGCGCGGTTTGCCATGGGTTCGCCCCCCTCCCCCTTCCTCGCTGGCTTTCATTCACACTGACAACATGGAACCGTGTCCGGACCCACTTGTGTATTTATTCCGTTTGAAACAGCAGGGGGCGATATGCACGTAACTGGTTACCAAACCTGCTACGGAGGAGAACGAAGAAAAGACTACCATGGTAACCATTTCCTACACCAGACAACCAATGTTAACATTTCACTCTCTTCTACATTTTCCTTCAAATGTGTTTTTTTATCATGTTTGAGACGGCATCAGCGACCTTCTGGACCCTCGTAAATCATCGTAATCCTCAACCAGAATAAACAAATCGACAAATTGAGTAAGCAAAAGATTCAACCGCGGGATTAACAGGAAGTAATGCATCAAAAGTAGATCGGTTCGGACCACTTTGTTTCACACCAGTGAAACCGCACCAAATGTAGGGAGATGGAGCAGATCGAGACCACCCCTTCATGGAGGTCTCGGACCGGCTGATTTGGTGCGCACCAAAGTGCGGTGGTTGCATTTACATTGACACTAACGTACCAAACCCTGGGCCAAAACTTCTTTAGTGCGCACTAATGTGGTTGGTGTGAAAACGCCCTAAGTCACATGACTTGAGTCCACACCTCTAATGCATGGAGTTCTCTCCAGGCACTCCAGCTTCCTCCCACAGACCAAACACATGCTTATTAGGTTGGTCGGAGACTCTAAATTGCCCTTAGTGATGAGTGTAAGCGTGAATGTTTGGATGTCTCTCTATGACGCCCTGCCTCTCATCCAATGCCAGCTGGGATAGGCTCCAGTCCCAGCAGTATAGAAGATGGATGATGGCTGGATGTGATAATGAGAAAACATACTGACAGCTCACCACCAGCAGGTATTAACTTTAATTTCCTTAGTTTGATTTTAAACAGCATTATCTGCTTTAAAAGCTCATGTCTCTATTAGTAGATGAACAAAGTTAAACTTTTGATTCACATTTTTCACCTCTGTTATTTGTAGTTACAAGAGAAAAGCTGCTTTCAAAGGTATAAAAGTCCACCACTTAAACCTACATTGAATATTCATTAAAAAACAAATTTCCTGACAGAAATCCATCAGACTTCCTGCTCCCTCCCTCTCACTCTGTCATGTAGACGGTGAATAGACATGATTCAGAGGCACTTATAGTCGCTCCTACATTTCACCGGAGCGGCCCAATTAGTGCGTGTAGTTATGTGACGGCGCAGCATCAGCGCGGATCAATACGATCATTACTCCAATTTCCTCTCTTGTCATTAAGACTCGCACGGAAACTTACTTCAACATTTGCATGGATTCCCACAGACATGCACACATCCTGCTGATGAAAAGCACTGAATTTGTTTTCTGGCTTTTCTCCACTCAATATCTGCTGGTTTGATGACAGATGAAGAGCAGGAGTGGAAAGTTGGAACTGCTGTCAAGGTCTCTGGTTTAAGTACAAGCCAAGGCTGGGCATCAATCATACAGCTCAATACTTCTCAGCTAAGTGGCATACACAAAATATATACATTCATCTTGTTAATTAACAGAATCACAAATGGTTGTTATTGCACCAGAATTACAAACTTTGGATGGATAGTAAAATCTGAATTAATCAATGCTATGAATGAGAAAAGATACTTTGTAAGTGGCTGATGCCATATTCAGGTTTATTTATCATTAATCTATCCATTATCAATCCTACCACTTATCATATAGCCTATCCCAGGCTGTCATTGGTGAGAAAGGGTGCACCCTGGACTGGTTAAAAGCAAGTCACAAAGCTAACATATTGACAAGCAACCTTTACATTCTCATTCACGCACATTCACATCAGTGCAATTTAGAGTCACTTTTTAAATAAATTAGCATGTTTTCCGTCTGAAGGAGGAAACAAGAGTGTCTGGAGAACATAGAAACCCTAGATAGTATTAACAACTCCAGCAGATTTTCCATTTAGAAATAAAATGTTAGCATAAACAGGCTCTTCTGTGTCAACATCAAACACACGGCACTCCTGATTTTTAATGCTGTGCTTCATTGACAAATCTTTTAGCATGTTCCGTCTGTTTCCATCCTTTAAATAACTTAATATCACACAGCCATCATATGTTGTGTTGCTGCTTGGATCATCTTTTGTAATATAAAACTACACTTTAGACTGTTTCTGTCATCTGTCTACCATGATAACTTCTCCAGCTCCCTTGCTGACTGTCTCTAATAGAGGAGAGCCATGTTTCATAAGGCATGTAGAAACAGTTTTGAGACAACAACAGGGGATGTTTTAAAAGGCAGAGGTGCTAATAGAGCAATACCACTGCAGAGACATTTCTGACATTCTTGGCCAAGTTATTAGCAAAAATATGGATATCTACCCTATCCCAAAATGTTAAAAAAATCTACCAAAGAATTTCTGGACCCACATCGGGATTTAGAATCACTTCTTCATTGTGCCATGGCCAACATCTCAAAAACTATTTGAGATATCTTGTCTCAAAAAAATGCTGGCAAAAACACAACCTCCTTGGTGGAAGTTAAAAAGAGAATTGACATTGATGCATTAAATGGTCAAAGAGTACTTTTAGTTTATTATTAATGCTTCTTAAATGAAATGGAAATAAAATGATTTTCCCCCATTTGGACTAAACCGTGCAAACATTATCTTATGACCAGTGATCATGTAAGTGCTTATAAAGATAAAACAGCGCTTTATCTAACAGTGCATCCATTAAAGGCCAGATGATGTCAGAAAAACATTAACAGGTTATTTTAATACACATAAATTATACTGGTATGAAAAACACTGTCCTACCCTTTGAAACTCTTCCCTAATCGTACTAATACCTCGAAAACAAGCCCTCGTTCATGCACAGACACGCACGCAAATTCTAAAACGATGCCTCCCATTCACTGAGTGACACCTGCATCTTGTGTGATTAAGCTGAGGCTGTAAATGGAGAAAAACAGAAATACTGTGTCAATGCACGAGTTAATAGCCTACTACAGTCACAGTGCAAACTCTCACACATCAAATTGAGGAAGACACCTGCATCATGCTGATACGGGAGGCTGTCGGAGCCTCTGTGCACACACATACACACTCCCAACACACACAATCTTACACAAATTGTAACTGCTTATTTCCACCCTCCTCTCTCCCACCTTTTCTCCCCTCCCCCCTCTCTCTCCTGTTTCTCCGAAGCCCTGGGCCTACACCGCACACATGCTGACATCAGCAACCAGCAGCGCCCCCTAGACACCCCCTCCACCACTACCGTCACCACCGGCACACACTCTGTCACACACTCACTCACACACAAGAAGGCGTAAATCAAGCAGGTCCCACGCCACCGCGACAAGAAATTGCTTACAAATGTGATGGATGGTGATAAACAGTCACATAAAGGGGGCTGCTGGTTGATGCCCCCCCTCTTAATTAACTATAAATTACATGTGCAATGCCTGTGTCGCCTCCTGTAGCCCCCCTCACATCGACCTGCCTTTATGTATCTGCTTGTTACAGATTCGTCATGAGGACTATGGGGGGCTTTGACTCATCGAATCTGAAAAAAAAAATCATCATTCAATCAAACGTGCGCACATCTGTTTAGGGCTGGGTGACTCTGTCCAAAACTCCTTCCTTTATATGTTTTAGCTAAATAACATCATGCAGTTAATACAATAAATATGAAAGAAATGACAAATGGTTTTGAGAGTACCGCCATTACAAAGGTTGATGTTAGTTGGGCAGAAATCAGGTGAATTCTGCTAAATTTTGAATATTGAGGTTGTCCAAATTTACTGCACAATTCATGCTTAAAAGCTGGAAAATCTTCATTATTTGAAAAAAAATGGTTGCATAAAAAAGCTGACTTAGTTAAATGTGTGTTTTCTTTGAGTAAAAACATGAACTCTCTTTTCCTAAAGTTGCCCTGTATATACTTTTTATTACCGGTTTTCTTTTACTTGCAACATGGATGCCAGGAATAGGTAAGAAAGGGAAAACAGTATCTGTTTTTGAACTCCTCATTGTGTATTATAAGAAATAATAAACTAGAGGAGTAGAAACCTCCACTAAGGCTGTTCTGACATTCTTATCCATGCTATTGATAATAATCTGTAAAAATGTCCACTAAGCAAAGTTAACAAATCCAATAAACTCCTAGACCTACATCCACAGTCCAATCTCCACCAAAATCTAAAAACTTTTTTTTTTTTTACTCTTTCATTTGATGAACACTCAAAGCTAATTTCTGCACATTTATGCTACTTAAGTACCTCCTGTAATGTCTACTATCTATGATGATGCAATGACCTCAGCAATAATGATCCATCCATAATTTACTCAGTGTTAAACAGGAACTAAATGCTTTTCTTCTGCAAATCAGAGACAGAAAGTCTTGATATTCCACATATATGATGAATGACAGGTTATTTAATCTGGAGTTTAGATTCCATAGATATGTGTGTAAGTTGTTCGTCTCTAAACATCAGCCTTGTGATTAGGTGGCCAACCCCACCTCTCACTTAGTTAGAGCTAGGATGGGTTCCAGCCCCCATGACCCTGAAATAGGACAAATAGGTATAGACAGTGGACAGATAGGTGCTTCATTTCTAGAAGTGAAGGTGGGGTCATTGTTTAACCATAAGACACTTAAACATAGAAAACAGCAAGACCACACAAGTCTTAATGATCTCTCATGTATTTAACCAATAGAAATTGAGTGTAAACTGCACAATAAAATGGGCAGTTATATTAGAGATGGGTAGATTTGGCAAAGGAAGCATCACTTCCACCAACATATCTGTGAAATTAAAGCAACGTACATGAGTCTGGCTGCAATTTTTGACAGCTACAACAAAAAGAAATCATAAAGTTGAGTATCTAGAACTGTTTTTGTTCGTGTGACGTCATTTTCTGATCAATGTCATTCATTCCTCCTACTAGAAATGTCCTTTTGAAAGACTTAAACATGTAAAACATGATCATTTCCAGTTTAAACAATTTTAAATATATATTCTTGAGCTCAACTGTGTTGTACTTTAGCAGTTATAAGTCATCTTGCAAGCTTTTCTCTTTAATTTCTGACTACTAAAATCACACATTTCCCAATATTAAGAATTTAGGAGTCAATTTAATGCAACAAAAAAAACTTGTGATATGAATGCTCACTAATCCAACATACTATATATTCCAACTAAATGATCCTGTGATCAATTAGCATTTTGCAGTCAGATGAACTCCCTGTCGACAATATCATTTGACCAAAAGCAAAAAAATGCCATCTAAGTTACCCAAATCTGATGGCAACAATTGAAAATAACACATGCAATAGGCGAGGAAAACCCTCTTTCATTATCAGTTTTAGCTTTTTTTTTCAAACGTAGACACTTACTTTAGATTCTTCCAACAATAAGAAAGGATACTACTGCAATCTCTGACAATCAAATTACCCAATTATGGGTGTTTTAGGCATTTATTTTAATGTATGAAACAATGGTAGCGAGCACCCTAATCTAATAGACTGTTTATCATATCATAATTATTTTGTGTTTCATTGAGAAAATAATTTGATTGCTGTAAACAAAATTTCTTACTGAGAATACGGCATTTCATCTTTTTAATCCAAATTAACAAAATAAATACCTTTCTTTTAATCTGGTCTGAAATCATTTTGATATATCTTAAAATGCAGTTGTCTTACCCAGCTCTACATCAGGCCTACCTGATCAGCTCTCACTCTACAGCAGGTAAAGGATATGGCCATTCGGTGATCTTTTTGGCGTATTTTCTGACGAAGTTATCCTCACTGAAGATGAAGAGGGAGCGGTTGACAGTGAAGCAGTTCTGGCGCACTGGGATGGGGTTGTACAGAGCCATAGTCCGGGCTCTCTGCGCCATAGACTGCTTGTACATTCTCTGGGCCCCTGGACCTCCAGGTGGACCGTGACCGTGCGCTCCGTGGGCCCCGTGCGCGCCATGTCCACCGTGTCCATGCCCGTGCCCGTGTCCGTGGCCATGTCCGTGGAGCCCTCCTTGCCTACTACCACCGCGGCCGCCCGGGCCCCCTCCTCCGGGCCCCCCGCCGTACCTGTTTGGCATCTCATCTCCAAACCGCGCCATTCTCTGGTCACCGTAAGCCAATCTTCACGAAGCAGCGGAGAAGGAGACCAATGCTCAGCTGTGCAACCACACAACATTACATCCCATCTGGATCGGAACGTCTCATAGGCACGACGGGTTGTGTTTGTAAGCTTGTGCTGAACACCTGCAGCGGCTCGGGGCTGGTTTCAGCAGACGAGGACGCCCATGAAGCGTCTCCTCACTGCGCGTCTCTGCCAACGACCAATTGTGGGTGTGAGGAAATTAAATGTGTGGTTGGTTGGCTGGCTGGTGGCTCCGTGTGGTGGTGCTGCGGGGTGCCTCAGTCTCAGTCGGTTCTTCTGTTCGTGTGAAGCAGCTTTTACCTCCAACATGAAATCATGGGGAGGCTGAGCATGAATGTTTGATGGTGTCCATGGTTCATGCCTGCATCAGAGCGCAGCAGCAGCCTCCTGCACCTTCCTCCACGGTTATTCCTTTACTCTCATCACAGCGTGGAATAACAACCTCTAATATCACACAGGCCTCAATAATTAGATTGTCCAAAATCAATGTGAGGATAATTCACAGCCTGCAGCTACCACCGCCTTCAGTGTCGTTTATCTCAGCATTTTGGTTCCCGAAGACTTAAAAGGCATCGAAAAGGGAAAGCTACGATTATTTATTTATTTTTCAAACATCCGCAATGTTTGGCACAGTGTGTGGCAATAATGTGGCTCCCACCACCTTACAGTTATTTCACCAGTGAACCCTGACAAGCCGTGAGAGCAGGAAAATGCAGACATTTGTTGTTTAAAGCGTCTTAATTCAGAGAAAGAGGAAACGAGACAGAAAAAATACCGTTTTTCCTCCAAATGATGGTGTCATTGCTGTCGCGCGCCGTGGATCAAAGAATTCTCTGAAAGGCTGAACAGAATCGTCCACCCTCTGCAAACATCATCCTCTGTCCGTCACCTGCGCGTCCATCCAGGAGCAGAGCAGGGACACACGGACGTCAGAGGCAGCTCGGGTCTGACGGCCGCTTCACGCCCTCCGATGATGATCTGTGTTCGCCTGGTGAAGCTGCAGCAGTGCCGAGAAAGTCCCTCACCATCCCCGCCCCGAAAAGTCTACCCCTGTCGGCACCGAAAAGCCAAAAACGTCCTGGCAGAGCGTCCGTCCTCTCTCTCTCATTGGAGTATGGCAGAGCGCTCCTCGCAGCCTCGCTCTGCGTCCAGCGGCCCCGAGGGGAGGAGGAGGAGAGGGGGACGGACAGACGGACGGACGGACGGATTGATGTGCCAGTGAATGGATGGAGACTAAAATAAAAAGGGAGGGGACCGACTATTTCTTTGGTGTCTGCCTATAGATCATATCGATCGCTGTGCGCGCGGAATCGTTGCCTCTCAGTCAGTGTGGACTATAATGAGATCCTGACGGGTTCTGCAGCAGCACATGACGCACGCAGCTCGTCCAACTTCCAGACGTATGTCACGGACTGAGGCCCCGTCTATTGCCTGGTTTTAAGGTGCCACAGTCTTTATCACAAGCAGAACTCGAAATCTCCCCCCAAAATATGCGTGAACATGTAGTCGCACAGGTGACATCACCCACTCTCATGTCTTCTGTGTGAGTGTTTCAGCGGCCCGTAAATATGCTTGTTAAAGCCGAGCGCGCGCTTCTCTCGTGTATGTGTATGTGAGGGGGAAAGGAGGGGTGTTGGCATCATGCAGCATGTGCAAAGATACAGCTGCAACCCAAGCTGACAATGACTGCGCGCACTGGAGCGCGTGAGTAGAGGGAATGCGCGTCAAAGTGCGCGCGTGATTCGGTGTGTGTTTGTCAGGGAAGGTGGAGAGAGGGGGGAGGCTATTCTTAGCAACAGACATTTAGAAATTAATGGACGAAGAGAGCTCTCCCTCCCTCCCTCCCCGAAACTGAGTCGAGGATCTTCTTCCCTGACTCCCTCCCCCTCCTCCTCCTCCTCCCCATCCTCCTCTCATACCTCCACCAAACCCAGGTGCCTCTTCATGGTGCGACCATATGCTCTGCGCCAGTGCTCCTCCGCTGGTGTAGCCTCGGGGAACACCGCCACCACCTTAAAGAGAAACCACAGCCCTCTTAAGAATGACCGCTCGGTTTATTCTTAAGCAAAATGTTGCAGTTTGGATCAAACATGAACATCATATGTAATCACATGAGAGGCAGGATGTATGTTTACAAAGCGGGGTCCCAGGGAGGAGGACATCAATGTACATCTCTACAGCTTCAGGGTGAGACACAACATTTAGAGCTCGGGATATACGAAAATATACATAAGTCCAGAGCCATGTCACACAATCACCTCTGTGATTCTATTTTATTTATGTTTATTTTTATTTATTTCTCATTATCATTTACAATCACGTTATTATTTTGCCTCATTTTTATCATCCCTCTTATATGTTTCTTTTATGGATAAATATATACTCGTGCGTAGCGTTCTGAAGTCACATATATGCTATTTATTTCTGTTTTGGTGCATCATAGTTTAAATTTTGATATTGTGACAAAGCTCAAAAGACTTTAAAAATGTATTTCCTTATTTAATCAGATGTAAAGAGAACAAGCATGTTTTTCTAAATTATTACAGACTTATATTAAACAGGGGTTTGCTTATTACGACTATAAAGCATAAAAAAGACCAAATTGCTTAAATCAGTTTATACTTAAGGTCTGGATTTTTCTCTAAAAAAATAAAACACTATGTTCACTGATGAAATCACAGTTTGATGTGCATTCAGAAAAAAGGGAGGAAACCATTTGATCTATAAATGAATAAAAGAACTCATGGACTAAATGTTAAATGACAATGTAAAATACAAATAAACAACATCACAGTGGAAAAATACAGACCTGGCATTTGAAATCAAGATTCATCAACATTTGGGTTACCTCTGCTGGACAGCTCGGATGTTTTGAGGTTTTATTTTTTTGTTTATCACTTTATTTCCAGTATCATACATGTTTTGCCTGTTTTTTTATATATTTTATTTGAAGTTTTTCACATAGAACAAAAAAATCAAAGACAATTGCAATGTAAGTAAGAGTGATGTCAATAAGTTTCAAAAGGAAAATAAACCAGCATTATAATCATTATAATGAAATAAATAAAACAGAAATAAAAATAATTACAATAATAATAATAAAATAAAGTAAAGTAAATACATAAAGTGAAGTAAGAAATTATGTTGTAGGGGCACCAGTCGTATAGAGAGCATTAGCATTATATAATGTATCAAATGTCATACAGGGCAAAGGTTTTCCAGGTAGGCAAGTTATAGGCTCATGTCACTTTATGTCCTTCAGTCTCTTCTAAGCAGGCGAGGGATGGATCCCAAATAGCAGAGAATTTCATGAATGAGTGGATTTGCAAGTACCTGAGTCTTTCCATTTGAATAACAGAAATCATGTCATTCATTGCCTGTTTGTATGTATTGCTGTTGTCAATAAGTTTATTTATGGTGCTGCTTATCTCGGCCAGGACACTCTCCTTTTATTATATATTCCATCAAAAATTTGAAGTTTGAACACCACACACAATACCCCTTCACAATTACCATACAATAAGGCAAAGCAGGAATAAATAGCAGCCATATCTGTGACTTAACCATGTACAAGTACTTTATAAATATATAATAAACAGAAATAATGTAGAATCAATTAATAATAATAATTGTAATAACACTGAAAATGTAAAAAAAAACAAATAATGTAACAATAAAAGATAAAAAAAAATAATAAAAAATATCAGTACACATATGGATAGGACACTCTTAAAGAATAAATGTTTAAGAGCTTCTCTTCTTAGTTAAAAATAATATAAACTGATACTTCGCTCAGTCCTGGTGTGGTTTAATCCCAAGATCCAACATCTGAGTGCAAAGTGAAATGCACCATTTTCACATATAAAAACATGAAAATATCTATGATCAATACTAATGCATATTAAGTTTCTAAACAAATCATACTTTTAATCAGACACATACCATTTAAACACAAAGAGATCCACCAAGTCTTTGTTTGATATTGAACTCGAATTAACTTTATTTTTCATGGTATGAAGAAATTCTGAATCCATCTGAGGGGCTTGGACCTGCTTTTTAATACTTCTGGCCCCTTACTTAAAACCAAATACATATTCAATAATTGAATGTAATTTTAGACAAGGGATACATCATATTTATTATGACATATGATTTTGGATCGACAGATGCTGCTGATATTACTGCAAACATGGTTGTCTTGTATTTTACATGAAGTTGTGGCATTATTGCATTACTGGATTCCAGCATCTGTATATTGGTCAAAAATCTAATATCCTGCATCAAGACCTCAGCCTCATATCTGATGGGCACCAATAATGAGTGAATCCCCCTCACCTGAGGATAACATCTCCAATGGTCATCACATAAAAGAGAGCAGAATGAAATACATTGATTTATGTCCACCTAGGGCTTCCTTACATAATAGACCTTCATCATAATAAGGACACATTTGTGACCCACTGAAAACATCCATAATATAAGACCCTCTTTTGGGGTTGGACCCACCAGTTGAGAACCAGCCTAAAGCTGCAGATCTTCAATGAGGCGACAAAGGCAGCAGATTTCCAAGAGACAGTTTCAATTCTGCTCTATTTCTTGTAAATTCCTTAAATGCCGTGCATGCCTCAAAAACCCAAGATAGATGTGTCATATTTGTTAAGTGCCGTGAGTCACACTGCAAGCAGAGACCTGGTGAAACACTCAGCGCAGCCCCTGGGGGGGGAGGGGAGGGTGGGCAGCTGTATGCCACAACATCCCAGGACAACATTCTCCACATCTATTATCAGACCTAATTGATTGAGTCCAGAAATAGCAGCTTCTTTGAATGGGAAATGATGGAACAAAAGCAGATTTAAGGCAGACCGAGAGAATTAATACACCTCTCTGAGGTACTGAATCAGGAGAGGGAGCGAGCACGTGCGAGCACGGATCAATAACAGCACGACCTTAAACGTCCATCTGATCTGTCAGAGAGGGATCGGTTTACTCTGAGATCATTTAAGGAGGACTTCCGGCTGTATGACTGACCCCAGAGCAAGGGCAACAGAGGAAATATTAATACATAACTACAGATGGATGACAGGCAAAAGCATTTTAAGATGAGACAAAACAAAATTATATATACCAGCATAATTAACAATGAAATAAAAGATCATATATACAGTAAAATTACACATTGATATGCATATTAAACAAAGGACTACATGTCTGATATACTGAGAATAAATGTAAAACAAAAACATTGTTTTAAATGCAGTATTTTATTTGAGTATCAGAGTGCAACATTTGGTTTTGATCCACACAAATTGGACAAACAGCTGATGCTGTTTTGGTTATTTCTTGCTTTTTCTATTCTAGGATCACGTACATTTTGTTTAATTTTTTCACTTTTATCTCCTGTGTTTTGCCATTTGGCATTTCCACAGTTCCTGACTCACACACAGATTTCTGTTAAATCAAGGTCTTTACTTTCTATCCATCCATCCATCCATCCATCCATCCATCCATCTATACATATATTTAAATATGCATATGTATACATATACATATATGTATATATAGAGAGAGGAACAATGCATTCAACTATAGCACTCACACATGGCACATTTTGAGTTATGCAAGCTGTTTTTACATAAACAACAATACAAATAATACCTGTCAGTTTATGTATCTATAAAAGTACTTGCTTGGAAGAGGAATGAAGACATTAATATGTACGGAAACTCTGCACAGATATTTATTTGTATAATATCAAGGGCATTATTACATGGAATAAATCATTTGTTTTCCCTGTTATATCATAGTTTCAATTTTGGTATTGTGACCAACCTTAAAAGACCTTAAAAAGGCTTCTTTCTGGATTAAATCTGAGGTCAAGAGAACAAAAATATTGTTCATACTATTCATTACTATGAAAGACGTCTTATTGATGGACAATTATTATGGCTTTGCTAGAAAAAAAACATCACAGTTTTTAAACTGGTGAATACTTGGTGAGGATATTCCTTTAAAATATAAAATACCATGGCCATTGACAAGATCACAGTTTGTTGTGTTATTCAGAAAAAAGAGAGGAAAACACTTGATCTATGACTGAATTAAAGAAATATCCCCATATAAACTCTATGTTTACATTTTATTTATAGTTATAAGGGGGAATGGAAGCTCGAACGCTCCAATAAAATTACACTTATATGAAATCAAACTCCAATAAAATTACATTTCTAGTTGCGATGTAGTTGCTGAATCACTCAGCTGGCTCTGTGTAAAGTTTCACCCTTTATCTTAGAGGCTCCATTTCAGGACCACGGACAGCAGCACAGTACAATTCAGCAACTTGGCTCTGCGAGGTAAAACCAAACCAGAACCATGGAGAGCTCCTGAGCACAACTACATGCAGGATTTCATTTAACTATCTGGGCCTTCATATGCTTTGTGAAGGTGTATTTTTTTTAACTTCCAAGGGTGTTTATACAAGGCACACATCACATTGTATTCAGACATATTTGTCCTTCTAAATGGAATTATTGCTTATTCAAAGAACTAATCTGGACAAATTTGCTAGACCCCAAAAACGTATAATAAAGCACCTCCAATTTCAAGTGTTTCACTGCTTCATTCTCAGCATAACAGATCTACACACACACTTTCTTACCTTCAGACCAAGCTGCAACCTCTGGTGTTGGAAAATAGAAGCCAGTGTAGAAGTGCCAAAAGCCGCAGTTCCTTGAGTATCCTCTAGAGGCTGTCTACGGAGACATCGGAGGTCACGTGAGACTCAATGATAACAGGACAACTTTTAAAACTTGAGATGAACATGTTTACAGCCAAGCCAAGCAGTTTACCTTGTATTGTTTTTGTTCTATATGCTGCTGTACGTGTACATTTCTCTACGATTCACACATTTTTAAAATCTGATTTAAGTGTTTAAATTGGGTTAATATATTTAGAATTTTCCTCTGTTATGGCACTCTGTGTTACATTTGTTTTGTAATTTGTGTTATGATGGATGTTTTTATCTCTCTGGCTACACAAGTTACAAGTTTACCTGTCGTACAAATAAAGTACCTGAACTGTTTGTAAGATGGCCTCATCTCTGACGCTCTAGCCTGTTAGGTTGATCTAACATGATACTTTTTAGTTAGTTCCTACTGTGCCCCCTCCCTTCATGATTAGAACTTTCTGGGCTTCCCATCCCACACCCAACATCCAAAGAGTCATTTGGGCAGACTTGTGATTTCTTTGATTTTTTCCCATCCAAGCTTGTAAATTTTATTGTCTGCGTTGATAATAAATTTAAAATATAAAATCATTAAGTCAAAATTTTAATTTTCTAAAAATACAACTGTCCTCATTAGCAAGTGTGAAACAAAGCCATTACGACACAGCCCAGACTGACTTTACATGCCCTCCTAAGGGAACACACCCCAGTCTTTGAGCAACACTGATCTGAGGAAAGTTTGTGGCCTAGTTTACACAACAACGTGGTCACCAGAGACAGAAAGGTTTTCCTTTGCATTTCCGAAATGCTCCATGTTCACACAGAGGCGGTGTGATAACGAGGTGTAAACAGTCATGAGTCATGCCATGTTGAAACACTGCAGTAATGGTTCTGCTCAGTTATCCCTTATGGCACTTGAGTTTTATTAGTCTCAGTGGTGTATCTCGATTTGTGTGATCGTGTTTTTATGCTCCATGCTTTTACCTGCACCCTTAGGGGACAATGAGGTGAAGCTAAAGCTGAAGTTATGTGTGTTCACACTGATCCACGAGATCGACTGAAAATGCTGTAGTGAGCGTGCCATGTCCGTAGTTGGCGACGTAGGTTCGTAGTGGAACAGGGGAGTTAACAACACACCTACGCTTTCTGGTTAAGATAAACTTTTCACAAACAAAAATGGCAAGCAGATGCACAAAGATGCAGGAGTTTTTTATCACGACAACAAGTCTGTCTGAATAGTTCTGACTGATGACAAACTGAGCACAGTAAGCAGCACATGTTACTCGGTTGACAGCTGAAGCTGTTGTTGCTTATTGCAGTTCCTGTTTACACGAAGACGGATATGTTTTCATGAAAACTTTCCGTTTTTGGCCGTTTTTCCATTATCATGTAAACAGGGCCTTAGATAACAATATGGCAGCTGTGGCTTTTAGGCCAGGACAGGCTTTTAAACCCTTCAGTAACCTAAATGTCGATGCCACTGTGGCTTCAACCAATATCTTCTACAATCAATGCGAATGATATTCGGTTGTCCAAGAAGTGATGATTTTTTAAAATGTCTTTTTGGGGGGGGCATTTTGTGCCTTTATTGACAGGAGAGACTGACAGTGGATAGGCTTGTGAAAGTGGGTAAGAGAGTAGGGGGAGACACTCTGCAAACTGGCCACAGGCTTGATTTGAACCCGGGCTCGAAAAATAAGGTATATGGGACATGCCTGGTTTCTAACCAATCCGCCAAAGCAGCACATCAGAAGTGATGATTCTTAATATAGAGAGAAGTATCATAACAACAACCACAGAGTGAATTACAGCATGCACACTCTCCAAAGAGCTTTGATGCTCACCAAGATCCAGACCAAAAGTACAAGAACAAATTAATAAACTATTATTTCTTTATTAAGGTGTAAATAAGCTCACATTGCGTTTCTGCCTCGCCTGCACATGACTAAAAACAAAACCAAGAAAAATTAACAAGATTATATGTGGCCAACGAACATTGAGATATGCCAGCCTTTTTCTTTGTTTGAAGCATTTAAACTTCGTACTGTTCTTTTGAACCAATCAGCAGTTTCAGCCAAGTCAAAGTTTCATGCAAATCACATCTCATTCAATCTTTAGAGAATCTGTCTTCATTCTCACACTCTGTTATTTCTTGTGATGGCGAGTGTTCATAGACGCGTGTGTTTGTGTGTTTACACTGGGGTGTGATGATCTGTGAAATTATCTATTGGCCCTCCGAGCTGGAGCCTTAGAGGAGCAGCAGCCTTCTGTCCAAACAGTCTCTGTTTCCACGCAGGCTGCATGAGGAGCTCTGAAGAGCGGCAGCATCAAGGCCACGCATGCATAAAACATTGTTACCTCACCAGAAGACACACACTGTCTCTGCAGAGGACACAGAGACACATGAAGATACATGTACAAATGTATTTATAGAGTACTCGGCTCGGATAAATGATGCAACATGATAGGCTATCGGTTCTCCAGCAGCTTCGTTCTCGGACTTCAGCTGAAATGGCAGTCTGCTCTATGGTTTCCTTTGAAAGAGGGCAGGGCTATAGAGGAGAGTGATGGACATGAGACAAAATGAGAGAGGGGGAGATATTTCACATGAAGCACTTAAAAAACTATTAAGGAAGCAACTGTCAGGAAAAATGTTGAAATACGAAGTAAACCTTTGTTTCAACTTCATCTTTAAAACTTTGACTTTATAGTTTGACAGTAACTGATTTATCAGGAAATCATAGCAACAATAAGGAGCTACTCTGAGAAGCTGAAGAACCAGTTTGCAGCTAACGACCCTGCTTCAGTGTGGAGAGGCCTGAGAGACATCACCAGCTACGGGGGACCCTCCCCCCACATCGAGGCAAACAAAGACCTGGCCAACAACCTTGACGACTTTTACTGCAGGTTTGAGAGGGGCAACTTCACACCCCTCAACCACCCAAGCCCACCTGTCACCCAGACCAGCACAAGCATCACAACCCCCGTCACACTCAGAATGAGTGAAGTGAATCTAAGCCGGCTGTTCCAGAAACAGAGCAGACTGCAGCGCGTAGTTAGGACTGTAGAGAAAATCACTGGAGCTCCACTACCCTCCATCCAGGACCTGTACTCCTCCTGAACCAGCAAGAGGGCGAGGAACATCAGAGACCCCATTCACCCTGGACGTAACTTGTTCTTCCCCCTCCCCTCTGGCAGGCGCTACAGAGTCCTGCACAAAAAAACATCCAGACTCAAAAACAGTTTCTTCCCTACTGCCATAACTCTCCTCAATAACTGAACTGACAATCTGCTGCATGCTAAATGGTCGTACATGCACCTTAACCGGCCACTGATTCAACTGCACTACACCTGTACCTTGCACCTATTCTTTATATTCATTTATTTTTCTGTATATTTATATTTTTTTCCCACTACATATCATCTACATACATATGTAGATGTATGTGGATGTACAGAGATGATATGTACATACGTACATATCATCTCTATAGGAGCATACATATTTCATTTCTTCTCTTCGGTGTACTTTTTACATAGATATTTTTCTATTGGTATTGTTTATTCTTGCTACCGTTATTCCACCAGCGACACCACCTGCTGAAAACAAATCCCATGTATGTTGTGAACGTACTTGGCCATTAAAGCTGATTCTGATTTTTGTAAACTTTAGAGCATTTTAGCATAAAATCTACAGCTACATTCTGTTAAATCTTTACTGTAAATTACTGCAAATGGCAATAGATTGTGGACAAACTTATTTCTGCAAAATTAACAGCATTTTGCCATAAAATTAAAAGTCACTTACAGTACATTGTCTATAAAGTAAATAAAAATAACATCTCTGTATGCTGAAGTACGAATGTGCCACACCCTGAAAAAACCACGAGTGATCAGCCGATCATGAAGAACACAATCTTTAGTCTTTAAAATGTACCTTTAATAGAAAATTTTAAAGTGGTTAGAACCTTCAAAGAAAGCCTTAACAATTGAATTTATGCTTTAATTCCTTTTTTCTTCATGATCAAAAAATCAGAAAACACCTCTCAATACTGTCAACATTTTACAAAACAGTGACATCAAAAAGTACATAAACTTAATAATGTTATTTCCATACTAAAGGAGTGATATGAAGGTCTAAACTGCACAATTACATCAGCAGTGTTTGGAAAATAAATTCCAACTGCTGATCATGTGTGAGCAATTAAACATGTGAAGGTATAAAATACTTTTTATTTTTGTTTTGTTGTCATGGCACAATGTAGGTATCCATTTTATTTGTGATGAAGATGTGCATTAAATGAAAAATATAAATAAATGATATTTTAATTAACTTCTGAGACTAACATTTTATGATAATCTGGAGGTCTTTTAACAAAGTGCTTCAGAGTGTTTACCGTCAACAGGCTGACATCTTGTTTTTTATGTCGAATAACCGAAGCTGTTCTGACAACAGTGAGGTTGTCTCACTCTATGCATTCAAGAGAACATTGAAACATGCTTGACCTTTTATTTTGCTTTAGGGTCATCTAACATCCTCCAAATTGCTTTAACACCCCTGACATGGTCATTCACTCACGCCAGCTCTCACCACATCCACACACACGTTTACGCATCACTCCTGGAGCCATGTGAGCAGTTTGGGGTAAAGGGTCTTGTCCAATGACAATGTCATGTGGCTGCTAAAGCTGGGAACTGAACCCCTAACCTTTCAGCCTACTCCACCACGGATGTACATTCAAATTCACACACACCTGTAAAAAAAGAAAAAGTCTAATCTGGCAGCAACGCTCGGGCTCTTCTTTCAAATTGGCGGGCCAAGCTGAGGAGGCATATTTCAGACATTATCATATCTATTTTCTACATTTAGTTTGGACACTGAGCAGGGCTCCAGACTAACTTTTTGCATTGGTTGCAACGGTGCACCTAAAACTTTTTTGAAGGTGCACCAGCACAAAACTTAGGTGCACCCAAATCTTTCATAGGGTCACCTTTAATGCCATAAGGTTACAATTTTATCACTCTCCATAACTTTCATATAGGGGTGTGCGATATGACGATATTAAATTGTTAAGGATTATATCGTGGGGATGATCTCATAAAGCAGAAAGATCGTCAGATTGTCTGTGTGGGCGCAGAGACTTTGACGTGCACCCGACTAGCCAATCGTAGCACATTACACGCAGTGCATGGTGGGATCTCCTGTTTGGTTATGTAGCGTGAAGCCATGGCGGAAAGAGAAAAGGAGATAAAAGCTTGAAGATGTCTGAACAAAAATCTGTTCTAAAACAGCTGTATTATTCACTCAGGTTATAGACATTGCAGTTAGATAACATTTGTTTAACATTGTTGCACTTTAAGAGACAATGTTGATATTGTTGATCATTACCTTTTATGTTTGCATTTATTGCACATTTTTATAAAAACTGCACTCTTTAAATTAAAGCCTGTTCAGAAAGTTTCATTGGCTTTGTCATTTTTTTCTTTTAGGGTTTTACATGTTCTTTATGTTAAACATAGGGAAAAAATGGTAAAAAATGCAAATTAGCCTAGAAAAAATTAAAGTAAACAGGAGTCATGATAAAATCGTGATCGTGATTTTATTTTTAAAAAATCGTGATATGACATTTTTGCCATATCTCCCACCCCTACTTTCATATAATATCAATGATTTTTAAACAAGTTTAAGATGTTATATAAGAGTTATCGCTCTGTGCTGATCACTGAGGGCTGTGTGTGTGTTTGTGTGTTTGGGTGGGCCTGCAGCCTGTGAAGATGCAACGCAGAAACAGAGGAAAGAGAGGAAGGTGCTGCGTCTTGTCCTTTTTCGGCTGATTTTTCCGCTACCTCAGTTACCTTTGTCAACTTAAATTTGTAAGAGTGCACCTAACATTTTTTCTTGGTGCACCAGTGCGTCCAAGAAAAACTGTTAGGTGCACTCTCACAAATTTTGGGTGCATGTGCGCTAGGCCTGCACAATAAATCGTTTGAACATCGCCATCGCGATGTGCGCATGCGCAAGTCACATCGCGCATGCGAACCCGCTCCTCCACAGACCCCATGCAGAACTACATGTAAACCCCCACGAGACAGGCAAACATCGTACGAGACAAAGCGTGGCTGACATTTCCCCCATTTATTGGGGAAATGAAAAAAAGCAACTGAAATTGAAACCTATTCTATTTTGTACAGGCCTCCTGGATCCCTTTAATATACAGCAGTCTTCATCATTCACAGATGAACCCCCTTTGCCTGGATTAGACGGTATTATATGAATACAATGGTGTCATTGTGAGTCAACCAAATTCTTCCCAAACAGAGCTATTCAAGTCATCTGGTGAAAATTCTTCTATTTTTAATATTGCAATATATCGCAACCCCCCCAAAAAATCACAATGTCAGTTTTTTCCAATATCGTGCAGCCCTAATGTGCGCCTAAAATGGTTGCACTCTGGAGCCCTGCTGGGGATGACAAAGCAACAGGACAAAGATTAACACCTTCTTAAAAATGAACAAAATGGTTTGGCCAAACTGAGGAGAAAGAGTGACAAAACGTAAATGACTTTTGAGTCAAATGAACAATCCTTAATGGACAAAGGATAATCAGCCACCACACTGTAGGCAGAGGCTGTTTAATACATGCACAGAGCAGAGGTGAGTGATCAGACATGGTACACCCAAGCTTCTTAAAACCCTCTCAGTCCATCTCGGGTTCAGATGGAGTCTGGATTGTTCTCTGCTGTTTGTCTTTGTCTCTCAGATGTTGAAATGGCGGGTAGCTGTGAGGCTGGAGCTCTGAGGCAAGGGCCTAAAAAGGAGCGTCGTGACTCAATGATTCATAAGGCTGAATAATTCAATGGCCGGATGCATGTAGAGCACTCCGCCCCTGCTGAACCCGCTCCTCCACAGACCCCATGCAGAACTGCATGTAAACCCCTACGAGACGGGCAAACATCGTACGAGACAAAGCGTGGTTGACTGAGGAACACTGGTAAACAATGTGTGACATAAATGCTGCTTTGTTTCTGCTCTTGTGTATGGATTTATGCAACGGGAGCTTGAGCGTCATGGCAGGTGAAGGTTTGAGTGTCCGTCCATGAAAACTGGGTCAGGAGCTGTTTTTACTTTGGTTTAACGTCAAGTTCCTTCACAAGCAAAGAAGCACGACAACAGAGAGATGGTGCCACACATACTCCTAAAATACAACAAAAGCTAAAATAAACAGTAAACTGAAAAATTACCTGAATATTAATGCATTTCTGCGACAATATTTTTAAACTAAAGTGTCAAAATTTGATGGTTCCAGATCCCTAACTGTGAAGATCTACTTATTTTTTGGTCATGTTGCACATTTCAAGTTTTTGGGTTGGGAATATTTAAAAAAAAAAATGCATTTTTCATTTCATTATCAATCAATCAATCAATCAATCAAACTTTATTTATAAAGCGCTTTTCATACAATGAATGTAGCTCAAAGTGCTTTACATTGAAGAAAAAATTTAAACATTCCCTCAAACCCACCTTCCCACCCCTGTTTTACATAAACTACCCACACGTATGGACACAAGGCTTCACTCATGCACGCACTCACTAACAGACACACACACACACACACACACACACACACACACACACACACACACACACACACACACACACACACACACACACACAGACCTAAAAAGTGCAAGAAACTAAGAACAAGAACAAAGGCTGAGTACAGACGAACCAGGTGAGAAAGTGTCATCAGAGGAGCTGTCTGCACCAGGAGCTGAGAGCCGACCACAGCCACAGGACCCCGACGCAGAACCCAGAGGAGAGATGATGGACTTCAAAACTCCTCCAGGAACCTACGAGACAGAGCCCTGTAGCCATAGCCAACCACAGCTCCTGGCGCAGAGGGCTGCCACAGAGGAAACACTGGAGATCCTAATGATAAAAGAATAAAATCTGTAAAAACTATGATATCAATAAAAACTAAGAACCAGACCATAAAATAGTACTACTAAAACATTAAGGTAAGAAATGAGTAAAATCCATAAATAAAAACAAAGTGGGAACTTAATATAAATAACTGTAATAAATAAAATCTTAATTAAAAGCTAAGCTAAAAAGGTGTGTCTTGAGCCTGCTCTTAAAAACATGAACGTTCTCTGCGGCCCTGAGGTCCTCTGGCAGGTTGTTCCACAGTCGGAGGTTAGAATTTTTTTTTGAGAACTTACAGACAAAATGAGACATAAAGATACTTTGTTGACTTGTGTCCCTATGTCCAATCCTTATGTTGGTCAGAGTCTTTTAGAGTGGATATTCTCCCTGTGCATGCATGGGTTTGGCTTCCTCCCACAGACCAAGAGCATGAATGGTTGTCTGTCTCTCTATGCTGCCCCGAGATTGGCTCCAGCAGAGACGTTGCTTGCTTTTTACTTCAACAATACAAATCATCATAGATGGCTAAGACCTCTTCTACCATCTGGGAGGCTAAAAACTGACGGTCTCCTGTAAGAGCGAGGAGGTTATTCTGGATTTGGATGTGGAAAAGGGCCTTTTATTCCTCAGTCTCATGTCATGTCCTGCTCTTAACTTTTAAACTTGACATTTTATCCAATCTCCATCCCTCCCCCTGTATGGATGGGACTTTCACTGATAAAACATGTTTTTTTCAGCCTTACACAAAAATCATAAATTAACTAGGGAAAAGCATTTTAAAAGGTTGTACAAATGCTTTTAAAGTCATAGTAAATAAATAATATGTTTTCCCATCCTTCACATGATCTTATTTTCAATAAATCATTATTGTTGTCATAGTTAAATCCACGTTTTCTCTGTTTTATGTCACATTTTTAGCGTTAAAAATGACAATAGTGGTTTTAAAATGCGCTGTACTCACTGACCACTATATTAGGCACATCTTGCTAGTACCCCATTTGATTCCCCCAGCACTGCCATAATTCCTGGTGGCACAGATTCAACAAGATGCTGGAAACACTTTGTTGAATCTGAGAGTTTGGCTCACATTGATATGACAGCATCACAGTGGTAATGCATGATGCCTATTTGGGTTGCCCTTTTATCATCTCAGAGCACTCCTCTGGCATCTACAAGGTTTTTTTGCCTAGAGAACTGCTGTTTACCGAGTATTTTCTCTTTTTTAGACAACTCTCTGTGAACCCTTAAGATGTTTGTGAATTTACATTCCAGTAGATCAGCAGTTTAAGCAGTTTTATTTATTTATTTCGAACGTATTAACAACAAAAAATATACACAAAGCAAAAATAGTCAAGAGAAAATAATGAGAAAGTACATGACTAATTTATAATATTTGTCATAACTTACAGTGTACATGCTCAAAAAGGAGTAGGAAGAAGTAAAACTTATCTGGTCCTACCCCTGAATCTCTGTTACATGTCTGACTTAAACCAACACTATGTAGTTTTTCAAACATAATATAATCCTTTGATATTCATTGTGATGGTCCACCACTTTACAATGGAGTTGAATGACACCTCTGTTGTGGTCTGGAGTGGTCTGTATCCCTTTCACTGGCGCTATGTAACTTCGAGGTGGATGGTGGGAACCCTGCCACACTAAAAAACTACAAGTTTGGACTGCTTTACGGCATACGTCACTTCCCCCGATTCCTGATTCGTTTAAAACACGGAAGTCTCGGCGAAAGCCAATTGTCAACGCCGAGCTGTAACCATGGCGGAGGAAACGAAGAACGTAATGAATAGAAAAGTTTTGTCGGAGGATACAAAACAAAGAAAGCGAGAGAAAAACAAGCTGAATGCTCGGACCAGAATAAACATAGGTTCGGCGTTCACTCGCTGGCGTGAAATAAAAGACGAGGAGGGATGTCCGACTACTATCAGGTATGTTTGGCGACTAATTTATGACGAAGTTCCTCAAAAAAACTTGACAGGAAAAAGTACAGCACAACAAATCCAGAACGTACCAGTATGTAGTTTTGTTTAGACCTATTTCAAGTGTGTGATATCGCCAGCTCGTCGTTGTCTTTACTTTTATTCACTTTATCGCTTCAACAGGACGGGGGCGACTTCACGGTAATAAAACCAAGTTGAACTTAGCGATTTTTAACATCGTCATTTAGTCAAAAATAAATACATTACCTCGTCGCTATCCATCCTGCAAACAGCCGCTGAAGACAGAAGAATGCTTTTGAGCAAAGTCCTGGCTTCTGTGATTCGCCTACAAAACAAACGCACGCGACCGGCAGATCTGTCTTACAACAGTATGCGCGCGCTAGAGCTCATGGGTAGTTGAGTTCACTCCCCGGTCAAGCGGGGATCTTCCGTAGTGCTGCTTTAAGTTCCACCTATGTGCTGCAATAGACTTATCATAAAAGAACATTAAACGGACTTATGAAACATATCTATACATTCACCTACCTAATTTCTATACACAGTAGTGCTGGGTGATATCACCTTATCTTAATATCCCAATTAATTGAAGGTCTTACCTCGATTACGATTAATTAACAATTATTTTATGCTATGCTGGAACAAATTTGTGTTGATACCAATGGTTATCCTGCAGTATTTACACTGAACTTCTTTTTGCTCCATGTCCTCTGCACAGAATCCAAAATGTGCCCAAACAACTGAGACTGCATTTTTCTTGGCTACCAAGTCCTGTGATAGATTGCCGTTCGTCTCCTCCATGCTGGTGGCATGTCCTTCACTCTTGGTGAAACTGAACGTAGACCATATGGAGGGGGTGCGGTCACATGACTCACACAGGGAAGATTATCAAAATAATCATCATGAGTAAAATTACTTTGACTTAAGGGTCTTAATGTCCATTTTGATTATTTTTCGATTAATTGCCCAGCCCTGATACACAGTATAGTTTCCACATTCAGAATCATTTATATCATCTTTCTTCTCGGTTCTGATGCTCAGAACTTCAGCAGGTTCTTCTGACCATGCGGATATTCCTAACTGCATTGAATTGCTGCTATGAAACTGGATGATTAGCTATTTGCATGAACAAGCAATGACAGGATTACTTAAATAGCAGGTGAGCCTTAATCTTGAGTCTTTTTCAAAATGATCAGCATTTGTCTAAACATGTCACATCTGAATGTCTTAATTACATTTCTGATATTCTTTATGATAGTGCCCCAGATTTTTATTATTGCTAAAAATGTTTTTGATAAATTTAAGATGCTTCAGCGTGTTTAGATAATCGTTTGGTACTCTGATTTCTTGGCGTGTTCCTTGTTAAGTCACAGCAGAAAGCATGGACACATGTTCATCCCAATCAAGCACTGCCAAGTCTTTTTCTGGCTGTTTTCCGTCTAATTGCATGATTCAACAGAAGGCATATGGATGCCCTCAGGACGAGCTGACCGATGATAATGCAGCGCATGGCAGGAGCTTTAAACAAGCGCACCAACTGGGAATTAGAATGTGAACCCAAAACACTCATCATGGCTGGATGAGTGTAATGCTGCAGGCAGCAACATAGCATCAACAATGAAATGGGCATCACATCAGCTGTGTGTCTGCGCGCAGGGGGGCAGGGGCAGTGTGACTTGGTTTTATTATGGATGCTCACTGACCGAGACCAACAGCCAGCTCACAGAAGGAGCACTAATAACCCTGGCAGTGGATGTACATGCTGTATGTATGGACTGAAGCTCAAAGTCTGCGTGAGAAAGAGCACGGCTAGACAAAAGTACCTGAGTTTTCATCCTGCTGATATAAGCTCAATGCATTTTTAAACAGCTAGAATTTTTAACCTCACCATAAGTAGGCTAACTCAGCTGCTCCTGCACTATGAAAAATCTTCTTTCTCTGCATTTATCGCTCTTGTTCCCCTTAACCAACAGTTTTTAGATGTCACCTGTCTCATGTTGCCAAATAAGAGTCACACTAATTGACAGATATAATTTAATTTGGGAAGTTTACCCTTAGTTTCACACTGCAAAAACTCAGATCTCAGTAAGTGTGTTTGTCTATTTCCAAGTCAGAAATATCTAAACACTTGTTCTAATCTACATTCACTAAGCAAGTCCAGATAATGTCTTACTTCCTGAAATAAAAGGTAACTATAAGGCATTAAACTGCTATTAATGATAAGAAAATATCTGCCAATGAAACAAGCAAAGTTTGACTCAGTGAGGGTCTTAAATCTAGGCTTAAAATCTTCTCTGATTAAAGACAGCCTTTTAGTCAAATTTGTCTCCCATCATTGGCCAGTTATTTGATTTATTACAAGCAACTCATGCTTAATTTTTAGTTTAAATGTCAAATAAGATCTTAATCCAGACATATCATGAAATTGTGGCTTCAAATAAGTCTAGTGTTGTCTGTCTGACTTGTAATTGGACAAATACTCTCCCCGAGCTCTGAGTTTCTGCAGTGTAGGCTTTATAAAGAAAAAGCTCAAGTTAAAGCTTAATACATTTAAAACCCTTTTTCAAAGCCAAGATCATTCTTACAAATCATTAGTCAAATTTCCCTTTCCAAAAAGAGCAAAATCAGGTTACAGCACTTTCTGAAGATGAAGCATAAATTTGCTTGACATGCTTTATCCTGCTTTTAAAGACCACACAGAGATTAATATTTACTTCAGACTTCTTTAAACAGGTTTTAGGGATCATATCCAGATCTTTGACTTTTAATCAAGCAATCAAAAAATGAACCCTTTCAGATAATGACTTGATTATTTGGGAAAAAACATGCTTTAAAACATGAGTGCAGGTCACTCTTGAGCATTTTCAAAACCTCCACCTCTTGCTTTGCACCGTCTTGTTGATGCTTTTCACATTGAAAAGTCTGCAATGATTGTTGTGTCGAAGTCCTAAGACTCCTAAGACGAATTATTCACTAATTTTTACGGTACTCACAACCCTGAATTTCAAACTGTCAAAAATCCAGAGAAGGACTATTGTGTTGATACTAGAACAATGGAAAGAGAAGTCTAAGGCACATCTGATCCTCGGTTCTGTGCTTCACTGGTTTCCAGAGAGGCCAGCAGAGGTTCCTCACTCTCCCTTCCTTCTGCTGCTTTAATAACTAAAAGGTTTGCTGGCTAACCGAGCGAAAAAGGGAGCAGACGAGAGAAAAAAGGATGCTAACCTGTCCTTCCTGAGAAATAGGCCACTGTGTTTTCAGTGGGAATCTCCGGTGAGGATGAAGTCATCATTTTTCTGCTCTGTCTTCTCTTGCTTGGTTTATTCTGTTATTCTTCAAATGCTCAAATACTTTCAGGCTCTACATCACACATTTTCTTGTTTTAATAATACATCCAATAAACAGTTTTGCTTTAATTGCCATATCATAATCATGCTTGCAGCACACAATTTGCCATCTCAGGATATGCGTGTGAATCTTCTTTGTGCAAGATTTCTGCCAGTTTAATCACCTGCTAAATTTCAGGATATCTTAACAGAACTCATATTTAATTCTAATCCTCAATCTATTGTGATCTTAGTTGTGTTGTGTTAGTTATACATATTTGATTTTGCACATTATTATGACTTTAAAAGTTTTTCACGCCCCAATATATCTTTGTTTTTTTACTCTAAAGAGCACTTTAAATGGAGTGGTGCCTAAATCATGCTGTTTTGCTTTATCTCGTTTATTGTCCACACTGGGCACATAATGTATAAACTGCTGTCTATTTTCTGTAGTTAATCATCCCAGGATGTTATGTTCTATTGTAGGTTATTCCTCTAACTTTGTGTACCTTTTGTTTTTTTCCCCCACACTGCTTCATTTAGAATTCAGCAGCCCAATGTGTCTATATTTTCTATATTATAAGATTATAAAGAACTTAATTACTCAGACTTAACAAGCAGTGGGCAATTAATTTATTGATTACTTTCTGATATATAGAAGATTGCGAAAAGGTCTTTTTGCTGGCACCAGTTTAAGTGTTCATAACCTTTAATACAGAGCCAGAGCAACAAAAAAGATACTCACCCTGTCCAGAAAGAACACAGGCAGCTGCCACTGGGTTGCAGATGTACGTGCTTAGGTGTTGGCTAATAGATTTAAAAACCTCTTTGTCTCTGGTTTTTATTTGCCTCCGTGACCTGATGTCTCTAATGTGTCTGAATGTGATTTTTTGAGTATGAGATTTATTGCTTTATCTTGTCTATCTGCTGCAGCTTTAAAACAAATTGCCATTCAGGATAATAAAGTTTTAAAAAATCATTAAATTTAAATATCGCCAAGCACCATGCTATAAAATCCTACCCCCAGTTCTGTATAAATAAAGCCTCAACAAGAATTACTTCCACTATATCAACAAAGCACTGACTTTTTGGTCAATACTAGTCTCATCTTCTATCCTGTCTTTACATTATTTTCACAAGATGTTAGCACAAGGGGAGTGGACAACCAACCTCAGAGCTTCAGAAATCCTCTGTATCTGCTGCCCTCATGAGGTCATGGTGATGATCTGCAGTTCAAGTTCCACCTCTTCATCAGTGTTCATGCAGTTGAGAGAAAAAGGAAGAGCAGAGTAAAAGCAGCATTTAGTAAGCTTTGGTGGTGGCCAAACAAAAGACCATGCACAATATGATAAAGTAATACAAGTAAATCTGCTAATATCTACATTAAAATAAGGATATACTCTACACCAGCAGCACTGCAAATTGTATTCGCTTACTGGGATTGCTACAAACACATATTCAACAATGACAAAAAAGTAACCTATTCTTTTTGTAAACACAAATACTTGAAACTATATTAAAATAGGATAAGGTTTTCTAGGGCCTGGAGTCATTGAGGGGCCCACATAGGGGTAGCCATGACATGAGACATCCTGCATTTAGACAATAATAACCTTAAATAAAATAATAATAATGAAAAGCTACGCTTCTGTGGAACTACAACAGGGCTAATAAGCAACCACAATAATTCTAAAGTCTTAAGAGAGTCTTTAGACATGCAGACCCCTGTAAACTTCCTGCTGTGAGGGGCCAAATGTGAACAAGCAGGTCAGGGAATTACCTGGGTAGTTAACCCAGGTATTTTCTGGGAAATGGAATGGATGTTTGTGAAAAAGGCTGACAGAAGACTTCAATTTTATCTTATTTTTTCCACAATGTCGTCACTTCAGGCCCCTAAAAAAGTTTCAGTTAAACAGATAATGTAATATTATCATTTGTAGTGTTCAAAATGCTTGACAAACGTACAGTAATTAGCAGAAATGCTCTTTTTATGAACAAATCCAAACTGGACAACAAAAGACTATACTTGGCCTGTTGTTGAATCTAATTATATTGACAAATACACATGAAAACTAACCAAAATGAAGTAAGACTACGTCCTCTGCCCCATTAATCGATTCGTATTTATAAGGGTCAGTTATTCTCAACTTAATTAGCAAACCAAACATTTAATTAACAAAACCTTAGCATTTGCTAGAGTCACTACCTGAACCACAACATGGCGCCGGGTGAACGTCATTTTACGCAATCTAACTATTCAAATAAGTAGAGAAACTCTAACAAATGTTTAATTTTGAATAAATGGACCTCTCTTCTACTGGTCTGGCTAAAGTCGTGAATGAAGGAAGCGAAGTTTTTGCACCTGGGGCTCCAACGGACGTTAGAAATCCTCAACTGCTGCTCTTCGTGGTTCTATTGAAAGACTACACCTCCCATAATCCACCGCGCTTCCAAAATGGCGTCTCGTGTCGCAGTGTGACTTCTGTCAAGAAGACCAAACCGTTTTTAAAGGGAATGTAAAATAGTGGCGGAGTTTTGACCCTTAAATTCTCGAGCAGGAGGATGAAGGTTTTACTATCTGTGCTCAGACGAACCCACACAGCGGCTCTTCGCGCCGCAAACCGCCGAAGTCTTAGCTCCTCTTCCGGCAGCGGCCTTTCACCTCTGCGGGACGAACCTCTGGTTGTTGGGTCGAGCACAGAGCTCGTGCGTAGAATCGGCTCGCAGGTGGAGGTGAGAACGAGCTTCATCAGTGAGGAAGAGGAGGGGGCTTTTCTGCGTGAGCTCGAGCCTGGCCTGAAGAAGAAACGGTACGAATACGACCACTGGGACGATGTAAGTCATGACAGCGAAGATGTGGCCCAAATATTTAATTCCTAACATACATGGCCTGATATTGTTGTTATTAACAATCTTATAATTATACACTTATTAACTGAAGTGTCAGGGGCAAGAACCGACTAAAATAGGTACATATGGAAAGAAAAATTGTACCGGTGTTATGCTTTTAAGTGTTACCGTTTTAAAAGGATACTTAGTCTGGTATTTTGTGGGAGATTTGTCCTGTCATGCTGTCATAACAACCGGAGGTTCCCACACAAAGACATACCAAGGACCCCCAAATATTTCTTCAATTATCGTTTCCTCTTTTTAATGCAGCTAAAATAAGTAGTTTAAAATCCCCCAATGTTGTTTATCCCTTACTTACACCGTGTCTCTTCATTTGAGCATTTTTGAAGTAAAAGTTGGCAGAAAAATAATTCAATAAACAGTGATAATGGCAACCTTTTCAAACACAGTTTTTACTTAATAAAGCAAGGAAACCTAGTCACTTAGTTCCGTAAATCAAGATATTTTATCCTCCAGGACTGTCTGTCATTTTGATTGTTTTATTTTTTTTTAACAGATGTTAAGTATAGAATTTCTATACTGGTATTGTATCATAGTTTACAAATCCGATATCCTGGCAACCTTAACCACCATAACAATAGAAGTTAATCAAAACTTTATAATTTGCAACTCTGTCTTTTTGCATAGGTAAGTTTTTTATGACGTGATACTGAAAAACAGGAAAGTTTTCCTTTTGTAATGGAAACAACTCTTTGAATAAAAGCAATTTACCTTCTTTACTTTGTGTCTTTAGACTTGGGCAATGTTAGTGGAGTCAGGCTGTAAAATACATTCTGAGTAAACCTTTCAAAAATCCTTTTCCCTGTTTTCTACATACCTTACAAACTCGTATAACAGCCAGAGCATTCAGACAGGTGTTTGCATGAACATGAATGTTGTGTTGAGAACAAATGTGTGCTCACATGGTTAGAAAACAACAACACTGTCCCTTTTTGGTCTTTTTCAGGCTATTCATGGCTACAGAGAGACGGAGAAACTGCAGTGGGGCGCAGCATGTGCGGAGGTCTTGAACCGTGTCCGCTCTGTGTCATTTCCTGATGGGAGCGAGCTCCTTGGACCCGTGCATGTTCTGGATCTGGACAAGGCCGGCTACATCAAGCCTCACGTTGACAGTATCAAGGTAAGTTGATGTTTTAATCCTGTGAGTGTGCAGTTATGTCAGTTTTCTCTGTGATTATTGATACTGTGCGTGATAAAATCTGTAGTCTGTCATTCTTGTGATCATAATTGTTAGAGAAGTTCTGCAGAACTCAAAAACTGTCTTGAGTGCATTCAGAAGGACTAAACCCATGAAAAATTGCAGGCAGGCCCCGAACTGCCTTAACTGCATAAAAAACGGGCTCGCAGGTGTTACTGATATTTTCTGCAGAAATTTTCATCCAATCTTTAGGACGTTGACACAAGAAATTACACAGTAGTGTGTGCCCAGAATTCTTTTGTTGCTGCAGTCTTAAAATAATTGACAATATAAACCATTTCACCTGTTAACTTCAGAATTTTAACTCCAAGTATCTTGACAAGCCTGGCTTGTAGGCCACATGCACTGGCTTGCAGAGAACAAACTTATTTTTGCCACGTCTTTTATGCTGTGTGTTCACTGCCTTTCTTTCTAGTTCTGTGGCTGCACCATTGCTGGATTGAGTCTTCTGTCAGACAGTGTCATGCGTCTGGTGAAGGAGGACGCCCCCAGTGAGTGGCTGGACCTGCTGCTGCCACGACGCTCGCTCTACATACTGAGGTCAGTATTACACTCTGATTAACACTGACTCTGCTCACCCGAACAACACATCAGGGTGTTTAATATTATGTAGTATGGTCATTATTATCAATCAGTGATGTATTTAGTAAGCTGAAATTTAACTCTAATCATACAAAATAAATGTTTTCATCATTCTTTTCAGAAACGAAGCCAGATATAACTTCACTCATGAGATCCTGAAAGACGAGGAGTCTGTGTTTAATGGACAGAGGGTCCCCCGCCTGCGCCGAATATCTGTGATCTGCAGGAACCTTCCAAGTCTCACCGCCTAAAATTGTGTCCAACTTGTATTAATTTTCTAATATTTAAATTAGAACAGACACCCTCCATACCCTGCTGTTGTATAAGTCATGGACATGTCATAAAAAGTAGTAAATGCTGCAAAACATCCAAAGGTTTGCAGCAACATTTACTGGTGTTCACCTGAAAGAAAGATGTAATGCTTTCTGCAGGTTTCTGCCTGACTTAGCACAACAAATGCATCATGTTATTGTTGTTTTAACATAAATTCAGTCATAAATCACTGCAGGGATGTTACCTATTGGAATATAAAACATGAAGTAAATGAAATATTTGTTGATTGTTTAAAGACAGAATCTTCTGACTCTGAAATGAGTGTGCACTTGAGCATCATTTTGAGATGTTCTTCTTCATTTCTGTATAATACAGACTCTTTGTAAATATATTCAAATAAAATTTTATTGAATTTGACTGTCAAGATTTTTGAGTATGTAGAAAGAATGAAAGATTATCTTTTGTCATTGTCACAAGTACAGTGAAATTGGAAAAAGTCACCTGGTCAGTGCAAAGATGTATAAATAAGTTATATAAAACTAGTAAAATGGAAGCAGTTTGTTAAAAAGGTAAAATGATGGTGGAGGAGCACGAGGTCTCTCACATCCACCAGCTCTGTGATGTGGTCATGGGGGTGGAAAAGGATTCCAGTGGTAAAATGTGAAGCTCTTGTGAGCTTCAGTCCCTAGAGGGTTAAGGTAGTGCTGAAAAATAATGGTGGCCACAAAAATATTGACACTTTGGGCCCAATTTGGACACTTTTACTTAGGGATGTACTCACCTTTGTTGCCATCAGTTTTTACATTAATGGCTGTGTTGAGTTGTTTTGAGGGGGCAGTAAATTTACACTATACAAGCTGCACATCCACTGTACACTGTATGAAAGTGTCATTTCCCCACTGTTACCCCATGAAAGGATATATTAAAACATTTGCAGAAATGTGAGGGGTGTTGTCACTTTTGTGAGATTCTACATATGCCAGCTCAGGGATTCTGTATGTTGCACACTGACACACATTTGTGACCCTCTGAGAGCAGCTCAAGGACAACCTCGTGTCCCGCCCCATCATTTGAGAAGCTGCAAGGCACGGTTTATGTTGCTCAATGCAAAGAATAATTTCCGATCAACACTGTCATCAAGTGGCTCCTGCGTTCACACATAAGAGAGGCCACACATGAACTCCTGTTTAGCATTAAAGGGAGAGGTACAAACAGAAACCCCTAAATACTTTCAGACTGAAGGAGCTGTCACTCAGGACTGTCCTCAGACAGACAGACCCCAAACAGGACACACACTCCTTCCTCATTTCAGCCCTGAAACACTCAAATGTAAGGTAGATTTATGTTTTCACATCATTTAAACCTAAAAATCTGGATAGAATATTCTTTATTGGGCCTTTTTTCATGTTTGTTGATAAATTTGATTTTTATTTGAAAAATCCAGAACTTCCATTTTCATACCTTCCTGTGAGAAACAAAACCAAACCTGCTCATTTTGGGCACAACAGTAATCATTTCCCTAAAAAATACAACCCATCATACTCAGGCTTGCTTTATGAGGTAATATCAGCTCTCAAACTAGAAAAATATAGATGTACAGCCTGGGCTCAGAACAAAGATTCCAAAAAATATGTACCCCTTCCTAGACTTTTTGCAAACACCCTGGACTAATAGCGCTCCTCATCTCTAGCCTCACATCACTCTCTTTTTCTGTTCTTCCTCTTCCCGCTGAATTTAGTACATAATCTGCCTCATTGTAACTACCCTGTTGGCATTAGAAATAGAAGTAATTAATGGGCAAAGTATGTAAGATTTGTCCATCCTGTGGTCCATCCTGTTAGCAAATGAAGATCTCATTTTTATGTTGGAAATTATGTTTTTAAAGCTAGTAAAAACCGAACAAACACAGCAGTGGCATTTGTTTTTTTGTTGTTTTTTCCTTTTTTAAACTCTCCTTTATTGCAGTTTGTTGTGACGGTTTCTTTGTTAAACTCATTGACAAATCAATAAAAACATTTTGAAATAAAAAAAATATAAAACACAACTCAAAACACATTCTTAGATGAAAAAACTTCAGATAAGCTTTTGTGATTTCATGTTTTATTAGAAAAGTTTCTACTCAAGAAAATCTGTTTTCCCACACATCAAACTCCGAGCAAACGTAGCACTTTTTTGTCCACACGCTCACTCAGCTTCATAAAGGTTCCTGTCACTTCACTTGAGATCTCAGTCGATGGAAAATAAGCCGAACATTATAAACAAAAATCTGTCTGTCTACCGCTGCCTGAAATAATGTAAACTAAATGTCTCGTCTTTGAGTCAGAGCTCTCTTCACCTCAGCGGTCAGCAGTCGTTTCTACTCGGTGAGGTAAAAGTGCATTTTGTCGTTCACGTTCTTGCGCTCCGGGTTGAGGCGCTTGAGGATCTGCGCCAGCACGTTGACCGTCTGCTCGCTGCTCAGACCTGTTCTCTTCGTTTGGAACTTTTTCAGCAGGTCTTTGGTGGTCATCGGCTTACGGATCAGGTAACGCCGGACTGCCTCCTCTGTGAGCTGCACATCACTATGGGGAAGAAAACAAGAGGAGAAGAAGTTAAAGTTTGTTCATCGACGCCAACGGTGCTCTATATCAGTATCGCTGTTACTGCCTCCGGAGACGGAACAGAATCAGAATCAGGATCAGCTTTGTTTGCCAAGTACGTTCACAACATATATGGAATCTGGGCTCAGCAGGTGGCGTCACTCGTGGAATAACAACAGCAAGAATAAACATACCAACAGAAAAATATCTATGTGAACATTACGCCTAATAAGAGAAGTGGTAAAATATGTATGCACTAGGCCTGTGCTCAAAATATTGATACGGCAAAGTATCGTCATGCACTTGTTGGGGATATGAGTATCTATACGGATTCTACAGAACCGATACGGACTCAATGTTTGAACAGTTGTTGTAAATACACTTTGGGAAAGTGTTCAAAGTAGAAGCCAAACTACATGATAAAACACATGTTCCAAATTTAAACTTAGGTCTACGATCTTTGGGGACCTGAATTAAAGTTCTGAAGTTGAAGAATTATTTAAAACTCATGCCTGTTCTTTTTCTTCTTGTAATAAAAACAAAAGTTGCTGGGAACTTTGCTAAAAGCACAGTCAATGTTCACAATTGATGTGTATCGGGATGCGTATCGTATCGTGACCTCAGTATTCGGATACGTATCGTATCGTGGGGTTGCTGGAAATACCCAGCCCTAATATACACCCATAGAGATGATATGTATGCACAGTGGAAAAAATATCTATATACAGAAAATAAATAAATATTAACAATTGGTGCAAGGTACAAGTGTAGTGCAACTGAATCAGTGACCGGTTAAGGTGCATGTACGACCATTCAGCATGCAGCAGAGTGACAGTTAAGTTATTAAGGAGAGTTATGGCAGTAGGGAAGAAACAGAGAAGGGATCAACTCATTCCCTCCATTCCCCCTCTGGGACATGGCAGTGAAGGCGAGCAGTCACAGGGGGTAAATATTAGGCCTTGAAATGGTAGTATGAATTAGGCTTATGTCACCTTGTCCATCACCTGTTTGATCTGATGCCTTCTGGAAGGTGATACAGGGCAATCAAGTCCCAAACCAGCAGACCAGAACAGTTTCTTTTCCTGGATTATACGCACTTTAGACCATCACTGGCCTCAGTAGGCAATTTTCAGTCTGATGGTTATTTAGGATTCTTTCTGTTTGGTTCATTTGAGGACTTTTTCCTACCTTGAGCTGGGGGTGGACTTTCCTGAAGGGGGCTGAGGGGTGCTCTTCCCAGAGGGAGCAGGGCTCTGGCTGTTGGGCTCCATCTTCAGCCTTTTAGCGGCGGGTGACTCGGTGCCCTGAGTCTGCCTTTTACCTGAGGAGAGGACACGATCAGAGTGAGAGCACATGCATCAGAAGCCATCCCATATTCAGTGATGGAAAGACAAAATGAGCAGAGTCAGATATGATGTTTTAATCCTTAGGGAGATATTTGGAGACAGCAGCTGCTCTGGTCATCTTTGATGGGTTGGTAATTTGCACCAGTCCCCTACTAAATATGTATTTTGTGAGATGGCTGGTGAATTAGATGATGTCAGGTTTGGTAACTGGTCAATAAAAACCACTTATCAGAAAGATTAGTGACAGAAAATGACATGAGATGGTTGTGGGATAATGTTCAAACACAATATAAAACTCAAATTATCCATCATAAATCTTTAAATATCTTTGCTTGTCCTCTTACACAGGAAGTCCACATGATATTTAAAAAAAGAGTTTTAACTGCAGCTAAATTAGACTGTAAATATGCTGGTGTTATGTAGACTAAAATCAGCAGTTAAAACTTGTCGCTCTTGTCTCTTGTCTTTTCTTTCTTTTATTTCATCATCCTGAAGAACATTTTTTTACTTTTTTAATAATAATGTAAATTCTTTTTTTTTTCTTTTTTGTTTACCTGTTGTATGTCTTGCATTGTTGTGCAAGGATTCTGGTCTGTCAGTTGTCTCAATTGTCATAAATTTCACTTTTGTACCATTATGTCACATTAAAAAATAGTGATGATAAAGCAAAATTAACTTAAAGATGCTTTTCTGTTGGTGACAATGATTATTCAATGAGTATGCCCGTATTTTACTTAAAGGGCAACTCCGGTTTTTTGACACCTGGACCTTATTTTTAGGTTTGTGCATGCTGATATACTAACTCAGACAAACATCGTGCGGCTTGGAGTCCTTCAGAAGTTATTTAGATCCAACCGATAGATCAAGACTTAGCGGGGCCACGGCAATGGAGCTTCAGCGTGGGACATAATCTCTGCAAAATCGCTCATTTCGGCTATATTTTTTCATCCATCGCCAGTGTTATCATAAAGTCAGCTCGTCTACCATCTTCAGGTGGGTCAGCTGACCTGGTAAACAAACTTTTGATGACGTCATAGCCGCGCAACACAAAGGTACAGCTGACTTACTTTTAGCCGGCATTGCTGAGCAACATGGCAGAATATTTATCTGATGCCGAAGAGTCAGACTACGACGACCGGTTTGAGCCCGAGTACACGGACGAGGAGCTCCATGAAAGAAGAATGCGGAGGGAGAGAGACGAACAGCTGGCTCGAGAACAACAAACAGGAGCACGTCCACGACTCAATGCGAACTGGTGTGCGCTTGTGGTAGAGACGAGCGATTTTGCAGAGATTATGTCCCGCGCTGAAGCTCCATTGCCGTGGCCCCCGCTAAGTGCGGCTAAATCGGTTGGATCTAAATAACTTCTGAAGGACTCCAAGCTGCACGATGTTTGTCTGAGTTAGTATATCAGCATGCACAAACCTAAAAATAAGGTCCAGGTGTCAAAAAACCGGAGTTGCCCTTTAAGTAAAAGATTTTCCTTCACAAAAAAACACACACACACATTTCTGGACTATTGTAAGCACTTTTAAACACAATACACCATCACTTTGTGGTAAATGCTACAAAGGAATTTGTGTCTGGTGAATTTTAAATCCTCTGTAGCATTTATGGAAAAAAGGTTGTACTTATTTGTTAAAATTAACAGGCATTGACAAACACCTTGTTCCAGCTTGCTTGCAGCAGCACGGAGAGTATTGGAGGTGGCGGCAGAGTCGATGGATGGTGTCCCGGGTCGGCTTCCAGTCCTGGAGCTTCCTGCAGAGCCCCGCCCTCCTCCACGCTTAGGAGGCGTGCGCTTCTTCTAAAAGGAGGAAAATAAACAGAATATATTTGAAGACAGAAAAAAAACAAATACTCAAATGAACCAGGAGCTGATGAAAATCATCTCCAAATATAAAAGAGCCACATCAGTGAGTCTTTGTAAGAAGAACTGGAAGCTTCTGAAAGAGAATCTTGATAAAATGCCTAAAGTATCGATTCATTCAGCTTCATGATCACATCATCTACCATAAACAGAGCCGAGGCCGTCTCTCCCTCGATGTCGCTGTCATCCGAGCTGTCCGATTCGCCGCTGCTGTCTGTGACAAATAAAACCGTCAAATAAAATTAAAAACAGAAGCTTTATTTGAATCTGATTCCATGATTAATGTTCTCATGTTACCATTTTTACCTTTCTTCTTCTTCTTTTCCATTTGGACCGGCGTTTTCTTTCCTTCTTCTTCCTCTTCTTCCTCTTTTCCTTCTTCCTCATTCGGTTTTTCCTCCTCGCTCTCTTCCTCACTCTCAGATGCCTCATCGATCCCTACAAAGAGAAACATTTAATCACTCCTTTAAGCAACACATCAGTGTTCGTGAAATCAGCAACAGCTCGTGTCATTTTGATGTCAGCATGTCACTCTATACACTAAAGGTCACATTTAGTGTTCAGGCAGCAGTAAATAACATCTCATTTGATCTTTGTGATGAAAGGGATGAACCTTTTGGGTGCTCCTCTGCTTTAGTGGGCTTTCCTTTCTCTGGTTCCTCGTCTGAACTGTTTTAGAAAAAGAAAACAACATTCCACTTCAGAGCAGAAACAGAAAAAACAGAGGAGCTTTTTATTAAGAGTCTCTGTGAGGACCAGGGAAGTGGATCAGACCTGCTTTCATCTGACATGTAATCCACTTCTAAGCCCTCATAGTCTCCGTCGTCGCTGTCTTCTAACGCCTCGTGCTCGCTGCCCTTCTTCTTCTTCTTCTTGCCTTTTCCCTTACCCGAGTCTTTCTTCTTTGGCTTGCTCTCTCCATCTGCCGGACGACAAGAGAAGAAAAAGACAAATGTTACAACAAGACAAAGGATGTGAACTCATCACCAGACCTTCAGGGGGTACATGCACTGGATTTTAGAATAATACAGAGTCTTGGAGTGAATCCCAATTCCACCCCTTAGCCCTTGGTTTTGCACATTCACGTCTAGTGAAGGGGTGTCCCAATTCTCCATAGGGCCAAGGGGAAGGGCTAAGACACAGGGCTACACAGCCCTTAAAATGAAGACAAACCGGGACCTCACTTGAAAGGAAGGCGTATGAAAATTTCCCATAATACAGTCTGACAAGAAGGCAGAGCGGAGCCTGAAGGAAGTGAGCTGTTGTCTGAGCTGTCGTAGCTAATGTTGCATCTGCCTACAAAAGTTGGCGAGCGGCTCTAGTTGATGACATAGCAGGAATCAAGTGGCATCTCGTTTCTTAGGTTTAACTCCTCCCTTGGCCCTCAAAATAAAGGTGAAGTCGAAAGGGTAGAAAAAGGGGTAAGACAAATGGGGCGGGCTAATTTAACCTTCACTGAAAGGTGCTATGAGGAGAATCTATTACCGGCAAGATAAAGACCCTGCTACCCATGAGCACGCGCCCCGACTGTCGTAATGCTGCGTTCCAGTAACCTCGGAACTGGAAGTGACATCATCTCGGACTTAATGGTGTTCTAGTTGAAGTCAGAAAAAAACATGCCGATCTACCAGGCTATTGTTAGCTGTTGTTAGGACGCCCTGCGTTGTTGTATGAAGAATGTGATTATCACTATGGCAGCATTTTTATAAATATAAGTCTAACAATACTATGTATACAGCTGATCTAGAGCGACACACCCCAGTCAGAAGTGTAAATAAATTGATTATTACAGGAGCTAAATAACTGTTCACACTGGGGGCATCCATCCTTGATTGCCAACTCGGGGGGTGGCGAGGTTTCACCGAGTTCCCTGTAGGAAATTCAGACTTCGGGGAAGGTTCCAGTTGCAGTTTTCTACTTGGAGCCTGGAAATTCCTACTTCTGACTACAACTGGAACGCACCAAAGACGTGACCCAAGCCAAAACGTGTGCTTGTTGTGGTAAATGCAGCTCGGACCTTCCTCAGAACTCTGCATTGCTTTACAACTTCTTTTTTCAACAACTTACAGGATGCTAAGCGACGAGGTAATGTATCTCTTTCTAGTTACGTAGCGGTAGTTTGTGATGTGTGACAACAAGCAATTTTTGGAAAACTTAGTATCGTAGTTTTGTAGCCGGCTATATATCGCTACTTACAGCCTGGTGCTCTAAGACGTGGAATATAAATAATAAAATAATATAAATTTGCTCAAGTTTTCATTGTCTTCTTCCCGAAGTCGAGTGTCCAGGCCAGTCCAGCCCTGTCCGACCCGACCAGAAGGCTAAGGAATAGCATTTATAGATAATCTATTTTGATGTTATAAAACTCATCTTAAAGTGTGTATTTCGATCAGGCATATATCTAAAAGTGAGACTTTACTGTAATTACTTAGAAACTCCTCACAGTCTCTTTAACCAAGTAAAAAAACAAAAAACATTGAGATCATGATCTCTTTCACAAGGGTGACCTGGCCAAGAGGTCAGCAACACACATCAAGGTAAATACATATTGTCAGAAACAGTAAACAACATAACGATTTAGTAAATACATTTTTTGTGAACGAGAGAAGCGCTGTAAAGGGCAGAAGATTATTAAACATACATCGCTGTTCAGAAACACAGGCACTGCTTAATGGTTTCACGCTGTTTATCCATCAGCAAGGATCGAAAGGCTCCAAGTGAGATGAGCTCTGAGAGCTTCAGTTCAGTCTGTAGAGAGTTCCACGCTGTTGGAGCAGCAAAACTGAATGCTTTCTTCCCCAGTTCAGTTCTTACACGAGGAACAGAAAGATGGAAAACATCACAGGACCGTAAGGCATAGTGGCTTCTAGTTCTCTGAACAAAAGAGCCTAAGTAAGATGGAACTAAGCCAAGAATTGCTTTATAAATCAGTGTCAGCCAGTGCATATACCTCCACGCACTTAAAGAGGGCTAAGAGGCACAAAGGGGATTCACCCTAAGTCTTCCTCTCTGTTGAGTATGAAGGGCAGAGGGAGATAAAAAAGTGTTGGCTAACAAGCTGCAGCACAAGCGCTTAGGTTCAATCCTGAAAAGACGACACATGTTGGCATCTCATAAAAACTGCAGAAAAACTGAAATATTAATGTAAACCGTGAGTTTAAGTCCATTTGAACAATTTTACAACATTGTGACGTTTTTAAGCGACATAAATCAGCCGTCTTCATCAGAGCTAACTTCAGGGTTTGTTGGCTAACACTTACATTGGAGAGTCCTTCCCCTGACACTACTGCCAAGATCAGTTTTTTACAGATATTTTTTTTTTTATTAGGGACAGTGCTAGGAAACACCGACAAAAAAACATAATGCCATCTCAAAAATGTGTTATTCAGACAGTGAAGTGGCAGCGGTAGCAAGCAGCCAACTTCATCACCTGGCTGGTTGTCCCATGCTGTGTCTCTCCTCTTACCTTCTCCACTGTCGCTGCCGCTGTCATCACTGCTCATCTCCAAATCCTCCTCCAGGTCATGAATGCGCAGGTCGCCTCCTTTCCCACTCCCCTTCTTTTTCTTCTTCCCAGACTTCTCCGCCTCGTCCTCGTCCTCCTCCCCGGGCCCCTGCTCCTTCATCCGCCTCTGAAGCATGATGGTGAAGTGGTTCATCACTTTGTACCTCCTGTGAAAGATAAAGATTCAGGACTTGAAGTTTTTCACCCTGCATAGGTGACAGAGACGATGACAAACTCTTCCTCCCCCTCTGACCTGCCCCACTCCTCCTCAGCCTCCTCGGCCGTCAGGGTTTTGTGTTTGGCCACAGTTGTGAAGTTGTACCAGCCGTGAACGGGGAAAGCCTCAAAGGCTCCGTCAGGACACTGGGTGAAGATGTAGTAGGACGCGTTCTCTGTAACTCCGCCCTTCTTTTGACCTTTGAACCTGAAAAAGATGCAAACAAAGACAGAGGGAGAGAGGAGCTGCATTAAAACCATCACGGGATTATATGTGACCAGAAAGGAAATACTGGTTTTCTATCCTGCTTCAGAAAATTATGGGATACACAGTAAGGTAAACCAAGCTGGGAAGAGTTTGCCAACATCTGTACCGACTCATAGGTCATAAACTAAACAGTGTTTTATTGAAAGTGGAGATATGCTGTCTACCTGAAGACCTGAGAGCAGCACCTACTGTTCATATTTTTAAAAGAAAGCTCAAGACCTACCTTTTTAATCTGGCTTTTAGCTAATTGTATTTATTATCATTTTATGTTATATTTTAACTTATTTTAACCCTTTTTTGTTTTTTATTTGGAATTTTATTCTTTGTTAAATTCTTTTCCTTTTATTATCCTATTTTAGCTGATTTTATTTTGCACCTAATGTTACATTTTCTCATTTTACCATATTATTCATCCAACTTTTATTTTATATTGTTATATTATTTTATTTATTTATGTATTTACACATTTACTTATCTTATCCTCTAGTATTTGAGTATTTTTTAATTAATGATTATTTTAGTTTTAGCCTCTGTGTTTCCTCATTTTTAATTCAAGACAGCGTTTCCTCAGTCCTCTAATTTTGTTTTCTGTCAGAATTTCCTTTTTATGTCTTTGTGTGTTTGAGTAAGTGAGTCTGTATGTTGAATGTGATTTGAGGGAGGGGGGGATTGCGGGGGTCTTATGTTTTCATTTTATGCAATTATGCAATTTTCTGCTCTTTATTCCACTTCGTTATTTCATTTTATCTTTTCCCATGTAAAGCACTTTTTATTACAAAGTTATGTATGAAAAGTGACCTGTACAAATAAAGTTTGATTGATTGATGCTGCTCCAAAATAAGAGGAGGTACCTCACAACTATCACCACAGACTGAGAGCTGAACTATCATAGACTGAGAGTTGAACTAACACCATATGATCACTCAGATGGTTTTGAAGGAGCAAACAGCTCCAGAGAAACTGTATCTTGTGGACTGAATTTAAAGAAAATCATTATGTAGGGACACAGTTTAAAGTGTTGTTTCTTCACAAAATGACTCACGTCAGAAGCTCAGATCATAGAAGACGGGTACAAGATAATTTATTTAATAAACATAATGGACCGAATCACCTTTTCACTGAAGCTCAAAAAAAAAATCATGAATTGTGAGAAAATTGAGAATTATTATTATTACATAAGAGACACCCCATATTCCAATGTTCAGTGGAAGCTTGTGTTGAGACATTATCTTAAAACCTCACTAATTCAATGTGTCAAAGAACTCTAAGCTGTTGTGAAGAAATGTTTTCTTTGCACTATAAGATAATTACATGCATTACATTATGTCAATGAGATAATAGTTTTGCATGTATTTCCTGTTTTTAATATAACTATCACTGTTTTGCTTGTTGGATTGAATTTAAACCTTTGGTCAGTATGATGATAATTTTATTTACATAATAACTCGTGATACATGTCTTTAAATTTTTTTTAAAAAACCCTGATGAAGTGGGGTTCTGGTTTAGTGGAGAAGTCAACAAACAGGCACGACCCATAAACATATTTCTGTTGGCCCGGGTTCGAGTCCAGCATGTGGCCAGGTTGCAGAGTTTCCTCCTCTACTCTCTCTGCAACCTTTAACAAGCCCATCCACTGTCTCTCTTATCAATAAAGGCACAAAATGCCTTAAACATAATCCTAAAAAAGGACTAGTTTAAATGTTGGAGAACATCAGAGTAAATTAAATCACAGAAGCGTCTGCCTCTTACCTCTTGCCTGCCTTGCCGTTGACCTTCAGGATCCAGGGTTGGTCCTCTACTTTAAACTCGCGGGTTACGATACCAAACTTCTTCCTTCGAGCTTCCTCCCTCTGTTTTTTACCAAACTCACTGCCAGCCGCACCTTCCTGTGTCTCTTCCTCCCCGTATATCCGCCGAGCACTCATGTCTCTTTCCATACGAGCCTTATAGAGAGACGAAAGGAGATGCTCAGAATAAAAAACAAAATATCAGGTCTGTGGGTGGTTAGTGCTCAAAACATCAAGTGCTCTGCAGACCTCATCATGGGTCATGTCAGGGCATTAGGTGCAGGAAAACCACAGCAAAACTGGAAGCAGACATGAACCCACACTTATGACCAGCAGGTGGTGCGAGAGTCTGAAAGAATGTCCTGGTGTGATGATGCCTGATTCAAAAGAGTCTCTGCTAACCAGAAATATCAAATAAGTCTGTGGGATCATTTTTCCTCTAGTTGACCTCTGCCTTCTGGGGAGATGCCACACTCTTAACAAACATGAAAAGGATCAGCACCTCATCAAAGGTGCAACTTCCACCATCAAACTTTAGTAAACAAAACTTCATAAACCAACCTGGGTCCAGGTGGAACAGTTGACTCTGTCTCCAGCGTTGAAGGCCATGATGTTGTACTTCTTGCTGGTGTTTCTTTGGGACGACAAACAGGGATTCAATAAGAAAGCCACATATTTACCATTTATCAGTTCTGATAGAGACATAAACATTTTCACAAGAAATAAACAATATGATTTCCAAAAGTCAAGATTTACACACTTCTGTCTTATGTTTATGGCTTTTTATTTTGAATAATTAAAGAAACAAACAGTGAAAGTTACACTAGATAAGGTGATAAAAGGTGATCTTCTATCCTGCATAGCCAGAAATAGATTTTTTTAAGACAATGGAACTTTCATATTGTATTTATTTGTTTCATTTAACATTACAAGAGTGGCACTTTAGTTTGTCTATTTGATGCAAAACACAGAGGAGAATGCACAAAAACATATATGCTATGTTTCAGTTGTGTAATGTAATGTTAGTTTAGCTTCTCCTTTGGATGTAATTGAGGTGTGTCTTTTAGCTCATCCTCCTCTGGAAACATCTATTCAGGGACAACAGATGGAAATTAGCCTGTATGGACATGTACATGAACTTGCCTGTCCCCTCTGAAATAAATAAATAATTAAGTTAATATGTCCAAAAAGGGGGTGGGAAAAGGTACGCAACTTATTCAATCAACCCCTTCTTTAAGTCATGTATTATTTCCTTATCAGCCTGCTTGTTGTTAAACCCAAAAAAAAATACAACATCGATATATTAATGTAAACAAAGATATGATTTTCATACTCACATATTATTGTTGTTCAATCAAACCATATAAACTCAAGCTCAAAATGTTTAGAAATCTAAAATGACAGACTCAAGCCAGGCGTAATTCAAGGTGCAGAATACTGTATGGTGTAACTGTATTACTAAAACCCTCATGTATTTTCATGATGACACATATTTCTTAGAATTACCAACAGACAAATAATTTACTAATAAGAATTAAAAGAAAGATTGTCAGGCAATAACATAATCAACAAAATAACAGTCCAACAACTGCTTTAGAGACAACCAGAGAAAGACTTTTATGTATTTGTATCGGCCTTTCATCAAATGATACAAAACTTAAAGACATCCAGGTTGTTTTTTATCAGCATATCAGTCCATTTTACTCACTTTGGGACTCTGACGATGTATTCAGTGGACGAGGAACTGCTGCTCCCCTGCAACACACACACAATCAGAGGAGTTACGACTAATGGCTTCGTTGGCTGAGCGTGCGCATTAATGCTTGCCTTTCTCTATATGTGGCCGTGCAATTGTCTTCCTACAGGTTGAGGGTGTTCCATTGTCAGCTGGGATAGGCTCCAGCCCCTCACGACCCCAAAAGAGATAATTTATAAAGACAATAGGTGGATGTATGGACCTGTTGCTTTCGGTGTTACAGTCTATTTATGTGAGGAAGAAATGCAAAACTAGGAAAATAACATTTATCTCTTAAAAAGAAAGTACTGATGCACCCACGCAAGAATGACAAGGTGAACCATCATGGCATAGTTGCATATGTTGCAGATATAACTGCTGATATATTTACTGTAAATACTGCATCTGCAAAAAATGAAATATATAGTGGTCCTGTTAACATACAGATAAAATCTTGAAGCCCTAGAATCAATATCGGTTTGGTGATTTGAAAAATTCTGGTATTGCCCATCACAACATATGAGCTTTTTGTTGCCGCGTACACCAAATCCGTACATGTAGTCAAAGCACTTTAATGATATAACAAAACCCAAATAAATGTCATGTGCTTCAGGGAAAAGTTAACAAAAGAAAATACTCACCGGGGACGTCATTGTTGGATATATCGAAGGATTCTCTCACATAGACGGTTATTTTGAGGATATGTACACCCACTGCGAACAAAGATATGTTTATATTGAGGCAGGATTGAGATTATTAGTTTCAGAAAAATGCTTTAACTGTGGTTAATCGAGCTGTTTCTCTGACAATAGGAAGTTCGTCTGCAGATATGCATTAATGTAAAACAGCAGCGCGTTAAAAATCATACAAGTGGGAGATAATACTTTTTAAAAAGTCCACGGACGGTTAAATTATCTCTCTATAAAAATATATTAATAAAATGAGCGCTATTGTTAAAGCTACCCTGATGCTAACACGTTAGTTAGCCGGATGACATCACTCTAAACTAATGTGACGTCAAATTTAAAGAGCTTTAAAGAAATATAGTCCCGTAAAAACACATATGTGCATTATAATACACAATAAACCGATACATATATTGACTCTAAAACTGTAAACATGCGGCTAAATTACCGGCGCAGATTCCCGACTTCTGCGTCCTGCTGTTTAGGTGGTCGACGGGAAACTTCAACAACACGAAGAGGTTCCGAACGCTCCAATTTCCGTTTTTGTCCGCCATCACTCTTGCACTGCTCCTTCTTCTTTACCACAAATATTAATCTTATATTGTTTCACTCAAAGACAAAATACAACCAAATCTTATTAATAAAGATACAAAACTAGTTCTAGACGCTTGTTTTCAAAACTGTTTTCATAACTGGATTTTATAAGAAGGTTTAATTTGAAACAATAACCGGAAGTATTAGTATTCTAAGCAGTTTTCCGGTGCGCTTGTCAAACATGTTCAATAAAATGTGCAGTTAAACACAACTTTGGGTATTTAAGTTACAACATCCGTATACAGTATTTGTTATTACAAGGCTTGATACCATCAAAGTGCTTTAACAACGATAAACATCAATACAATCTCGTCAAACTTGAATTAACGGAAGTCAAAATTTTACAATTTGAAATAAACTTCATTTAATGATTCATGATTGTGGACCCTCTTGAAGGGGACAAATCCCCTATATTTTCTGTTATCATATTCAAAACCATTAAGTAAGGTTAGATAAAGACATTTTTTCCGTCTGCAATTTTAAAAATCAAAGAAAAAAAGTCTCAATGGTGAGATTTACTGCCTGTGCTGACAATGAAGTTAAAATAACGACAAAGAGTAGAAAATTATCTCTCCCTTCAACTTCAATAATTTTAACATAAACTTAAATAAGACTAAAATAACAACAATGACAACAACAACGACAACAACAATACTAATACTAATACTAATACTAATAATAAAAAATAAGAACAATAGTAATCATAATAATAAAAAAATGGAAAACACTTCTAAGAACTGGATCTCTACTCAACTGGAAAGTACAGCTATTGCACTGACAAAGCTTGTGTCAAACACAAACATCCAGTTTCAGTTTACCTTAAAAATACAGCAACATATTAAAACTGTCACCTGCACCACATACCATATTATGGAGCAGACATTTTTATGTACTGATGGAGTCTCTGTCCTTGTCCAGCCATTGATTGATGCTACAAACAATCTGATGTCAAAGACATTTTATTCTTGATGACTTTTGTGAAGATCAAATTTCAATTTTGCATGACAAATTTTGATAAATGTATCACTGGATTTTATTATATTATATCTCTGTGTTAATGCACATGCTCATTCTGGTCAATTTGTTCTTTTTTTCTTTGTTGTTCTTTCAGTCTAGGATTTACATAAACAGACTTCATAGTTGTGGTCTGTCTGAACAATCTGTTGGGTGTTTGATAACTACTAATCAAACAGATCACAGTGTGTGCAGGCTGATGGCCTGAGCTCTGGTTACCTTCTGGGCATACATGGTGTACCACAGAGCCCAGTCTTGGGACCATTTTTATTTACTTTGCACAGTAACAGTATCTGTCATAATGTCCTAAAGCTAATTTTCATTTATATGTCGGCAATACTGTTACTTATTGCTTGGCCCCCACACAAGATCAGGCCCTTTGTCTTCTGCAAGAAGCCTTTAATATTGTGCAATAAAATCTGAGGGAGCCGAAGTTGGTTCTGAATTCTGAAAAAGAAAAAAAACTGACGATGTTCACAAATTCCACACAGAGGTAAGAGAACCATCCGTTCATTGTGGACAGGTCAGGGCCTGGTCATCGAGTCTGTGTGTTCTTGTAAATACCTTTGGTTTGTGATTGATGATTCTCTGTCTTTAAGCTTCATATTGAGCAACTTGTAAAGAAGCAAAGGCTGCAGTTGTGCTTTTACTTCAGCAATAAGTCTAGTTTTTCTTTTGCTGCAAAAAACATTTCATTATTGTTATTGTTATTATTAATAATAATAATAATAATAATAATAATAATAGTAATTAAAAAATATGATTGTTATTGGTAGCACATTTTATTTAAGTAAGACAAAAACATATCATTCCAGCCTGACACACTCAAATCTGCTGATTCAGGATCTTCTGCATCAAGAAAGTTTTTTTAGTAGTTTTGAAGATTTGTAAGTGATTTCCATACACTTTTGTTACACCCTGTGTGAGTTTTACAAGACAAATGACCTGACAGCTTAAACAGACATCCTCTCCTGTCGAAGACGTTCCTGTCGTTCAAACCATTTAAACAAAAACAAGTTTATTTCAAACTAATGTGGAGTTGTTATGAGCTCTAATAAGATCAACTGACATTTAAATCTTAAATTTAAATTAGTGCTGTCAGACGATTAAAAATATTAATCTAATTCATTACCGGATTTATAATTAATTAATCTAATTAATTGCATTTTAATCTCATATCTGCTTAAAGTACCCAAATAAAGAATTTGAATTCTAGAATATTATAAAATTGTAGTGCACGACTAATCAAATGAATACACTAAGAAGTGAAGATTTGTAAATCCACATTTTTATTGGTGACTAAATAAAACCAAAGTCAGGGCAACTTGTCCAGAAAATTCTAAGCTCAATCAGGCAACTCAAATTACACTTTAAGTGTATTTCATAAATCAAATTCAAAATAAGAAAAAGGACATCCAGCAAAACAATTAGGCCTGAAGCATTATTAAAGAATTCAGTAAATATAGATAAATAAATTTAAAAATAAAATAAGACTAAGTCTTAAATATGCCATTCCTGTTTTCACCTGGGCTTTGTTTGGTTTGACTAGAGACGCATGTGTGAAGTGACATGTGCCACTGCCATGTGCGGGTCCTCCAGCTGGACAATATCAAAATGTTTGTGTGCTATGATTAATCTTGTGATTAATTTTTATAACGCATTAATTTGCGGTGTAATTAATTGATCCAATTAATGCACTAAAGTGACAGCTCTAATTGAAATTAAATTATTATTGGCACATTTCACCAAAAATAAATTTAGTGAGGTTTGAACACATGATAAATATTAAACAAATAGTAGATTTAAATGCATGCAACATACTTTTTCTGGAATTATTCATGAATGCTTTACTACATGTGAAAAAAAAATGCTTAACTTGCATTTAATTCACATGTTTGGATGTGTTGCTTGCAAAATCATGAAGCAATGATTAATCTGTAATTGAGTTTGTAGCCTGAATTTAGACACTTTTCAGTCTCTGAAAGAATTTGTTTCCTTTGTCAAACTTGAAAGTGTTGTTTCAGCTACAATACTAAGTACGTGTTTCTATTTTTGTTTGCTTGTATGTCTTCTTGTTATGATTAGAATAATGTTCTGATTTTTTTACATGTATATTTTGGGCCTTTAATGATAGGAGAGAGACGTGGATAGGTTTGTGAAAGGGGGTGAGAGAGTAGGGGAAGACACTCTTCAAACTGGTTACAGGTGGGATTCAAACCCAGATCAGCATGGAACATGCATGGTTGCTAACCACTCCATCAAACCAGCACCCCTGGAATAATGTTCTGATTGATTCTCAATTAAATAAATACATATTTTTAAAAGTTTCTCCAAAAGTCCTGGCTCTTGGGTCCTCTGTTTCCTCCCAGAGTCCCGACAGCATGTGTCACACTGAAATGTCTCCAGCATGAGTGAGTGGATTTGCATTAACTTTTGCATTGCAGTCCTCTGCAAAAACAGTTTTTGGATACTGTGCAAATGTCTAAAATGTGCATATACACAGACCAAACAGCGATGATTGACATTTTGTGGGGAGAGGTTGGTCATGATGAGTTGCCTTGTCTTTTTACTTCTGCTTGGTGAGTTGATTTCTTTCTTTTATAGGGTGAAAAAAATAGAGCGGTGCACTTCTTATTTATTTACACAGTCTCAGATTGTTGATTTTAGGGTTCTTTAATCATTACATGAGAGAGTTTTATTCTCAAACAGGTGTTCAGACCTGCAGCACTGTTGTCTGTGCTCTGCCTGTTAGTTTGTTGATTCTTATTGCCACAGAAACACAACTTTAAACTTGTAGCGGCAGCACTACAAGGCCAGAGCAAGATAGTACTATCAAACGATGAAAAAATACAATCATGCCCTGGTTTAATCAAATATTCTTTTTTTTTTTTTTTTTTTTAACCAATGTGCTTTGTCAGGGTTGTCAAAATAATCCATAAATGCTGACTGATTGATTGATTGTAGGGACACACAGCTATCCAGATTAATGCGTGCAGATTGATACTACTCTGATGTCAGTGAACAATGGATCCTGAGTAGTTTTGAAAACTTGAGCTCTTAATTCTGATTGTTGTTTAAGAAATCAGCAGAAACAATTCAATTAGAAAAACACAAAACAGTTTGAATGTGGAAGCTGCAAACAAGAAACAAGGTGCAGAAACGAGCAGGAAATCAAACAGTAAGTCTGTCCGAACTATTTTACTCTCACGTGTTATTTAGATAATCTTAAAGCCTGAGTACTTAGGTTATTTACACTCAGAGGCCACTTTTATGGCCCATCAAAATGCTGAAACTGTCCTCAGAGATGTTGCTCCATACAGACATGATAACATCACAGTTTCTACAGGTTTGTCTGCTTCACTATCATGACAAGAAAAACATCCACTGGATTGAGATCTGGTGATTGTGGAGGCCACTGGAGTATAGTGAACTCACTGTTGTGGTCAAAAAACTGTGTGAGATGATTTGAGCTTTGAGACACGGAGTGTTGTCCTGCTGTCATAAAGGGATGGACATGGTCAGGAACAATACTCAGTTAGGCTGTGGTGTTTAAGTGATGCTCATTTGACGCTTAGGAGCCAAAAGTATCTCCCATTCTACATCAAAAACATGACCACCTGCCCCAAAGCCAGAAACTGACTGATGAAATCTCAGTTTTCTCGTCTGTAAAGAGTCCCCTAGGAGGAGGTAGGAAGCACTGCAGGTAGAGTGACGTCTTGATCAACTTGTCACTGTGGCCTGGCCCTTGCCAAGTGTGGGAAGATCTATTGATGGATAAAATGACCTTGGCTGAAATAAGCTTTCTCCTGAAGGTGCAGGCCTCAGCCTTGGGTATTAGGTGAGGACCCTTGACATCAGTAGAGGGCTTCAATTTGAGCTGCTGCTCCTACGCATTAAAATGCACCAGCTCAGGGGTTCAGACATTTGATTCAGACTCCTCCAGGTCACCAAAGAGGTCCTTCATGCACATGCAATTGTGAGGAGACTCCAGAGCAGATCCAGAGTCTCCTTGATGGATTAAAAACTCACTTTTGGCCTGTAAATGCTTGAGCATCTACCAAGAGGAGCTTGAAAGTGTTGCAGGGTCAATGGTTGTCTGGGTTAAACTGCTTAGCCTCCTGCCACTGCAGCCCAGGAGAGAATAAGTTGAAAAAAATGAATGGATGGATGAATCGAGGGTAAGAGAAGGCCTTAAGCAAAAGAAAAAGAAGGGTGTCTGAAGCAGGTTTGCTAATCTGAGATTCCACAGCTATTTGGAGCCTGATCAGCTTGAGACACAAATTTAGATTCAGGAGCAACCAGAAAGTTCTTGCCTGAGGATCTGAAACTCCAGTAAAGTGTAAATCAACAAGACAGAAGGATTGGCTAAAGCATTTCAGGTTAAACAGACTTTTGAACTCTTTAACATCTTTCCTCTCCATCTGTGTCTCACAGGCTCCCTCTTCGTTCTCGGCTGCTGTGCTTATCCTCCTGGTACACATGATTTTCACCTTAAAGCACTAAAAACAGAATCTGCTCATCGTTTCACTCTTTCAACATTTGCTGCTTTCTTTTATACAGGTTCTTGTGATGGCTACACAAACCTTACTGATCCATGGAGAAACCACTTATTTGATTCAACCAAACTCAAAGGCTACCCTATAGATGATGGTGGTCTTGTGGGGAAGTGGTGGCGTTTTATGGGCATCGGTGGTGACAGAGTGGTTACATCATGCCCAAGCACATCCAGAGGTGGTTTCCATTACACTGCTTATATCTCCTTTTCAATCCCGACCACTGAATCTAGCACTGCAACTACAGGGACTGCATATGGTAATACTGGAGGATGCTCTAATTACGCTTTAACACTGAGCGTCGTCCTCTGTCCTGGAGGGTTCTACATCTACAAACCAGCAAGTCATCCAATAACCTATTTGGGTTATGTTACCTGTAAGATGTTTTTACTGTCAGAATTTGTGCTATATTTATAATTTGACAACTGTTAATGAGCTAATGTACATCATAAAAACTTTGTTTTCGTCTTTTTATGTTTGTGTTTAATCTGTTTAGATCATCACGAGTGTGACTCGAGCTCCTGTGGACCCCTGGCTGAATGTTCAGGCACTGGAGGCTGTGCCTGTATCACTGGGTATGAACTGCCCACAAACTACCTGCCCACTGAAGATTCATATGGCTGTGAAGGTAAATCCATTTATCTGATACAAACTATGATCACATTGTGAGTTGATGATGCTTTACCAACCTTCAGAGTACCCCTTATAAATTTACTAATCTGTCCCTAATGACAAAGAATGTCACCTTCTGTTTACGTGTGTATATATATATATATATATAGATAGATAGATAGATATAGATATAGATATAGATATAGATATATATATATATATATATATATATATATATATATATATATATATATATATATATATATATATATATATATAGATAGATAGATAGATATAGATATAGATATAGATATAGATATATAGATTCTGTTATACATATTTTTGATCTTTTTATATATTTTAAATGAGTCAGTCTTTTAATGTCAGTTGAGATTGAAATATACAAACCAAATATCTTCATATTTTGGGGTTAAATACTTAAAAAAACTCCCTGTCATGGTACCAGACGCAAAACAAACCAGCACCCTAAAGTTAGTACACCAGTGTAAAATACTAAAATGTTATGCATACTTCAAACATGTCAGTCCATTAAAACTTCTTTAGCCTGAAATATAAATACCAAATACAGATTCTAATATGTTTTTTAACCCTTTAGAGGAATGTATGCCCACACAACTGTACTGTTTTTAGTGTAAAAGCTTAAATAAGTATTTGATTATTATAATTCTTATTTGGCTCCAAAGTATGTCAGTGATTGGTAGCAACATTGATTATAATATATTCTTCATGCAAGCACCCTTGCAGAAAGTGAAAAGTCTGATAATTTGCATCATTCATTGAATGGGAAAATACCACCATCTGATAGATGAATATAGGACATACAAATTAAAAGTTTTGAGTACTAAATGAAATCTTAACTTAAAGAAATCATCTTAGGATAAATTTGGGGTCAAAATGGCCTTTTCAACGTGGGGCATATTTTCTCATTAGGAACAAATGAGCTTTTTTTGTGTAGCTCAGCCCTTTCTGGCTGAATGATGTGAAATACTATTGTTATTCTTGCAGCATGAGAAGGGGCCTGGGGCAATTCTCTCATTTTCTATGATCAACAAAGCTGGATTTATTTCATTATTTGCTGATGTTTTGTCAGACACTGACGAGTGTACGACTTCAGGGATTTGTGGTTCTTACTCCTCTTGTACCAACAACCCCGGGTCATACGAATGTTCCTGCCTTGAAGGATTTGAAGCAACAAATACAGATTCACCAGTCACTCAGTCTAACCCCTGCACAGGTGCTGTAAATAAAAACACTTCTCTCTGCTGCTAATGAGCTAAAATCTCATTTCTATGTGCAGTAATTATCCATCTCTCTTTACAGACACAGATGAATGCCTGACCAGTATTTGTGGTGATGGTGGATCCTGCACCAACAACATCGGAAGTTTTGTGTGCACGTGCAGCACAGGATATGAGCTTATTACTGACGCAAATCCTCGCTGCCAAGGTTTGTCATCAACAATGCTATGATTAATGAAAAATGTTTTTAGTTTGATCTCAAAGTTTTATCACATGTAGCTGTATTTTTATATCTTATTGACAAACATGGTGCAATAAATAGTGTTGTCCACAAACTATTGGGCAGCAGACGGAGAAGTGCAAAGACGTCTTGTGATAATTTTGGGTGACTGTTTTCAACTGATCTTGGTGGATCAAATAGAAGGGCAAAAGAAAAAGCTACATACTCTTTTCCTTCTCACTAGCAGTGGCCCATCAGCTTTGGCTTTCCTGAAGCACCAATAAAAAATGACAATCGAGGGGAGTTTATTTGTTCAAATTCAAGTCTGAAAATCTCAGTAGACCTTTTGTAAGACAACAATGCCTAACATGTCCAGCTTCACAACCTTTGTTTATAAATTCAAAGAAAAGATGAAGCCTGGAGTGCTTTTAATATGTTTAAATATTTGCCAATGAGACAAGAAAATATACTGGTATGATGAAAAATGTTCTATCCTAAGAATTATTCTGAATTAAAACCCCCATAGAGTACTACTTTGTTTGTTTCATTGGCAGTAATTTTCTTATAAGTAACACAGTGCTGTATTTTTGCTTCTTAAACATGGTAATAGGATATCCATCTGGACTTGTCAAATACTATATGAGCTGTAAGAGAGGGTTATGGATATTTTTGACTAAAATTAGACAAACACACTTGCTAAGATCTGAGCCAGAGCCTAATATGTCCATTTGAGTTTGTGTTAGTATCACTCATTTGCAAAATTGATCGTGATGAACAAAATATGCAGGTGATAACCTTTTTCACCCATGATCTTTAAATTAACAGCATTGAAGTACTCCAGAGACTCTTGCAAAGCTAATATCTCTGTAGATCAACAGAATCACCTCATCCCTGCACTGCTCTATAAACTCTCCACCTTTGGACAATATAGATTAATAAAGAAGTTTTTTGTCCACTAAGTATGATTAGCATATATCTTATAGTTTCCTGGTTTAATCATGATGTCACACTGACTCTATGAACTTTCCTCAGATATCGATGAGTGTTTTAACTCCACCATCTGTGGCCCTGACTCTGAATGCACCAACACACCTGGAGCTCACACCTGTGCATGTAAAGTTGGCTACGAACCAACTATAGAGGAGATGGAGCCCAGTGAGCAGAACATCTGCATCGGTATCCAACATCATTAGAATCAAACAGTTTTAATTCAATTGCTAAACTTGAATCCACGTACAGACCTCAAGCTTTAATTTGGATTTGACAGATGTTGACGAGTGCTCAAACGATGCAACAATCTGCGGTCCTGATGCCAACTGCACAAACGCTATCGGGTCTTACCTGTGCACCTGCCTCTCTGGTTTTCGCCTGAACAACCCTCAGGTGATAGCTAGTCATTCTAACCCATGCACAGGTTTGTAACCATGCTTCATGCTAATGTAGCATTATTTCTTAACTATGTAAAAATGTGCTAAGACGTTTGACATGTCTCTCCTCAGATATAGATGAGTGCAGCGAGACTCCGGGTATATGTGGTCATCAAACTATATGCACCAATGTCCCAGGGACCTTCTATTGTTCTTGCCCTGATGGATTTTTCCCTACAACAGGGATCCTGTGGGAAGTTGGGGTCTCATATTGTCAAAGTACGCAGAGGACGCTATTGGCTGCAGTATATACGCTCCACCTCCAGATCCTGACATTAATATGTTCTTCTCTCATGTCTTTAATGGCTCCACAGCCCTCCAGGACATCTTGGATGAGATTGAACCTGAGGAGGTAAATCTTAGCAGCTAATCTGTAGTGTCAGAGTGTCAGAACTTAAAAATGAGTTTTTGTTTTCGCTGCAGGGTCAGACCAAAGAGAGAGCTTTTCTTGGACGCATGGACCAACAACTGAAAGAGAATGACGGCATCATCTTACCAGATCCAGTGAGTGGCAGCTGTCTCTACGAAACTTTAAGACACATGCAATGATAAATCACTCACTGATTCTTTCAGAGGGTTATTTTTGAAATATTCAACTCAGTCATTTACACTGTTGAATTATCCTGTGCTTTGAACAGTCGAAAAAGTCAAATCTTACATTCACAGATTTTCCTTAAAACCCTGCTCTTGTTATCTGACCCTCAAAATGGATCAAATATTTTACTGGTCCATCTGGAAAAGAGTCCATAGAAAGTGTCTGGGAATGGCAGAACCTTTCAAATCATATCTGGCAGGTGATTGGACGATGGTTCTGTCAGGCACATGCATTACAGGCCAATCAGATAATGAAGGAGGCAGGCACTGCTGCAGCAGGGTAAAGTGCCTTGGGCTGCTCACTTGTATTCCATTGTAGTTATGAAAGTTAGATCTGCAGACCTTGAATCAGGCAGCTCCATCTGCACGGCAACATGACTGCTCTTGCTCTTACTCTTAAGTTTGATTTACAATAAATGTAAGTAATAATTTGTTTTAAGGAATTCTCAAAGTATGATTTCATCTTTCATCAACTTTTTCTGCTAAATTCAGCCATGTTGACTATATTACCAACAGTTGTCTTTTTTCCGCATGCCTCCCTTACACACGTCTGTAAGATTATAAAAAATAAATAATAATAAAAGAGATTAATCAATAAAAGACAAAGTTGTACAACACAATTAATAGACAACAATCTCGGTGGTAGAGGCTAAAACTAAGGCAATACTATTAAAATGGGGCCAAAAATAGATGTATAGATGATCATATCCCCCCCAAAATAATAGAAAAACAAATGAATGAATGTATTAGAAGGTTCACTTTTGTAGAAACTGAAAACTATGGATGTGTTTGCAAAATTTGTTGCAGTTACTGTTTGTTTCAACCGCTGTCTGCAAATCACATGTTTGTATTTTCTTATGCTCTCTCCACAGACTGTGACAAATAGCTTCTACGCATCTATGGTGCTGTTTTTATTTCCTCAAAATCCTGTTATTGTAACTCTGTCTTCTCCTCTCTGAGATTTTCCAATCATCTCATCACTTGATTTTTTACCTTGATCTCACAGGATGTCTCAGGTGTGGGTCCTCATTCCAAGTCAACCCAGGTGAGCAGTGAAGGTGACGGCGACACCGGTAGCGTGATTCTGGGAATCTCAGACCGTTTAGTTGCTTCGATAGTCCAGCCAAGTCAGAACAAAACCAAGAGATCTGTGAAGAGTCAGATCGTAGGTGAGAAGTTTTTTCCTTGGTGTCCCAAAGACATTCATTATTTTATCAACTAGATGATTTAAAATGAAGCTGAGGTGATTTCATCTGTTGTTAGATATAAATGTGGAGACGAGTGGACCTGGAGGTCGCCTTGAGAAGAACTCCCTCCTGTCAGCGAAAGAAAACTCCATGGAGATCAACCTGGAGGGCCTGGCAAAAAATAACAACGGCAAGAAATAAACTTTAGAAAAACTGGTTTTCATTTACTTTAATGTCATTAATCTTGCTATTTAATCATGGTATTCAGACTTTGCCTACTCTTAAATTATCAGATTAATCTGAGGATTGTGTGCATAAGAGAGATAAACACACATCTGTGAGATCATAACACTTTACTGAGGCTGATTCACACATGTAGGATGCACCGCAGCAGCACACCTCTGGTGTTAGTGACCAGAGCATTTGTTGATAAATACAGTTTAAAGTTTACTGAGAGCTGAGAGTCAGCCTGGCTGTTTTGCAGTGCTACGCAGTGTGCTATTCCAGTGTGCTCTAGCGTGTGTGATACACACAGAAACATAAAAAATAAGCAAATGATTGAAGATTTTTTATGCAACATAGAGCTATATTTCTAATATTTGTATAAACACTGATGACTATCAAACATAAGTATGCTCACAGATAATAAATCAGGCTGTCAAGTGTGTTTTACACCATAGGCTGTAAAAGAATTGGACAAAGCCATATGGTGCAGAAGTTTCATTATCAATGGAGTCTTTGGATCATAATAGATGCCTTGTAATGGAAGATGCCAAAGAATTTGTATTTATTACCAAGTTCTTTTACACATAAAAGAAATAAAACGTGGCAAATTATTGCAGTCAATCAGTATATAGTTAGAGTAAAAATAAAGAGGCAGGAGAAAAAAAAGTAAGTTTCAAAATAGGTAGAAATTGTACAAACATACAGTCCATCTGACCAGTAGTGATATAGACAACACGTCAGTTTCTATGTCAGCCTTATTTATATAGCACACTAAAACAGCCAGTGGCCTACCAAAGTGCTTTTCAGTAGAAAATTCACTGTGCCATGTGCCATAGACAACATGCCTCACACTGTCAAAACATCAAGACATAAACGCATCACATCTTAGAGGTGGAGTCAGAAACCTGTCTGAGTTTATTCTGCCATATCAATTTGCTCATCATCCCTTATGTGTCAATAACCTTTACTTGTGGACATCTCCAGGCTCTGCAGCAGCTGCCTTCATGACGTTAGATGGGTTGCAGAGTCTCCTCAGTCATACCTACTTTGAAACAGAAAACCAAACAGAGATGTACTCTGATGTCATCACGGCGCTCTTACCCTCGATGAACAACACCAACCTCACCGAGCCTGTCAACTTCACCATCCATCATAAAAAGGTGAAGCTACTTCTTTAGGTCACAAACATCTCCTGCTCTTCCAAAATATATAAATTAAACAATTCTATTTCTTCTTCAGGTACCTGAAAACGGCTTTGTGACGTGTGTGTACTGGGTGGACAAAACCGAGGGGACAACAGGTGGAGCAGGAGAAAAGAAGAGGTCGATGCGTTGGTCAGTGGAGGGCTGTTGGGTGGCATACACCTCTGAAAACTACACTGTGTGCAGCTGCATTCACCTCTCCACGTTTGCACTCATCATGCAGATTGGGGAGGTATTGGAGACTTGTGCATGGATATGAACCAGCAGATATCAAAGTGGTCTTTCCCAAAGTATCACAGAACAACATCTCAGAATGTGTGTTGCAGTAAATTTTGACAGCACTTTAAGCAGTTTTCATTTTAGTCTTTTGCCTGAAATGTCTTTTAGTTTTATTCATAATTTAGTCATCAAATTGTTTTAAGTTTAGTTTTAGTTGCTGAAATTTCACACCATTTTAGTCAGTTAAATCTGCTGTAAAATTAGTCGACTAAAATCTGAAGTGTAAAGTGTAAAGTATCTTTTATGTTTCCTTGAATTTCTGTAGTCTTGTTTTTCATTTGGACAAAATGAAGTATCTGATAACCCTTTATTGAATGCTAGGGAAGTTTGAATGGATAAATGAACAGAAACAAATTTAACTTTTATGTGAAATGCAGTCACCTTTATTTAGGCTACCTGGCATAGCTAAGCCATGATGAAAATAATAACACTAGTGTGTTGTGTCTCCTCAGCCTCCACCTGACAGTCCTTTCCTGGAGTGGCTGAACCGACTGTGCGTGATCATTGGACTTTTCTTCTTTGGTTTGGCCATCTTCACCTTTCTCTTGTGCAGCTGGAACCCAAAGATCAACAACACGGCTCGTCTTCATCTCTGCATCAACCTCGCTCTTTCTCATCTGCTGCTGCTGTGGAACGAGAAATTCACCGAAGACGAGGTACAGATCAACTGAGACACAGATCAACGATTTGAGTTTTAACATTAATGCACAACATTCAAGACGCCCCCTTGTTTGCCTCCACAGCTGGCCTGCACTGTCATGGCAGGTCTTCTCCATTTCTTAGTCATTGGGAGTTTTGTGTGGATGCTGCTGGAGGCGCTACAGCTCCACCTGTTGGTCCGGAGGCTCACTAAGGTGCAGGTGATCCAGAGAGATGGCCTCCCTCGACCGTTACTCTACGTGATCGGCTACGGCGTCCCTTTTCTGATTGTAGGAGTCTCTGCCCTGGTGTATTCTGATGGATATGGTGCCACTGAGACCAATGAGTGAGCAGGACAAAAGCTAAAACCCTTGACTTCATCTCTTTCTTCTTTATGTTTAGCATGAATCTAGTTCATAAAATATTATTTGTTTCATTTGCAGTTGCTGGCTTTCCACAAAGCGTAACTTTCGATGGGCTTTGACAGGTCCTGTGATCGCTATCCTTGGAGTAAGCTGGTTGTGCATTTGCATCCATCTGGTTTTGTATTTTTTTTATTCAGTTTGCTTCAGCCAATGTGCATTTTAAACTTGTGTGTGAAAGGACGTATAGTGTTGTCCTCTTGAAGCACTCACATCACATCACTAGATCCAAGGCAAGCTTGGACAACCAGACATTTTAAAGGATCATTGTGATGTTAAGAGAATCAAGACGATATAGTTAATCAAAACAATGGATTCCAACCTGAGGTGTCAACATTTAATAGTACTTGCAGATTTGTAACATGAGAAATATATGTATATTTAGCACAGTATATGATTAGTTTATTTATTTTTTCATTCACTGATGTGTAATAGGCTGCATTTTCTTGCAAAATTTATAAACATTACATTAATAAATGTATTTTTTAAAGTAAATTATACTATCAAGTGCACTTAAAATTAGAGCTGAGCAACTGGTGGCCCCCAGGTCCTTTAATTTCACCAGCCATTCAGTTAGATTACCAGAATATTGGTATATCAAAACAGTATGCTTTGAGAGTGTTAAAAATTAAAGTCTCTTTAAGATGATGAAGCTTTCTGAAGTTTCTCTTGAACTCTGTTTCTTGCATTATGAGATCCATTTTTAAAGGTATATGTGTGAAAAATGACCTTGATCTACAAAAAGCTCGGGGAGCACAAACCTCCACCAAGGCACTTCGGACACTGTTTACGTTTCACCATGTTAAAGAGCCCCTTATAAAATATCCAGATCCACATCCAAATTTCATCAGAATCTTGTTAAGTTTCGAGTTACCCTAATTTGACAAACTAACAAATACCGACAAAAACATGACCTCCTTGACTCAGGTAATAACCAAGTTAATTATTAAATAGGTTCACAACCATACCTGGTCTATACAAGCTATTTAAATTAACCCTTAAATCTAAAACAAAATTTAAATCCGTTTTTTTTTGTGTTAAGTTTTTTGCAGTAATGTGGAGTGTAAGGCAAAGAGGAAGTTACCGGAGAGACTGTAAGATGCTGACTTGATGCAGATTTGCATGGGTTCTGCACAATGATCTGTTTGTAAACTAATTATTAAAATTCTGGAATTGGATTTTAACAGACCATTAAATGCCCCATAGCAAAGTGATTGCTCTACATTTGAATACTTAAGTCGGACTAAAATCAGTTTACGTCCTGACTGAGACAGTCTGTCAATGTCCTAATCTGCTCTAGATTCAGAAAATGTGAATATCTGTAATGGTCCTTTTGCAAAAGTTATGCTTGTTGGGCCCTCACTGTGTTTTTTGTTTGCTGATGACATGCTGCTTTATCTCAGTTTTAGCCTTTTTGTCTTTTTATCTTTTCAGATCAACTGGATTTTGTTTTGTGCGACACTTTGGAGTCTGAGACCCACGCTGGCCAGCATGAAGAGTGACGTTTCCCAATCCAAAGACACACGGTAAGAGTGAAAAGAGAGCAGGACTAAATCTCTAAGATAACACACACATAATGTTGACTCTGTGGCCACTTTCACACCTGCTGCTCTGATACAAGAGGCTCTTCTGTACTCAGCATGCTTCATCTGACTTTATAAAAACAAACAAATCAACCCTTGTTATGGTACAAGCACCCACATCCCACCACTAGATCCACGCAACCACGCTGAGCTCGCTGAAAGAGGTGGTCTTGTCTCACTTCTGATTGGCCTCTGAAGTTGTTAATTTACAGTGAGGCCTTAAAGACCCTACAGGTGGTGAGTTAACTCATCACACTGCTGTATTATTCTAAGCAGCAGCAGCAGCAGCAATAACAATAACTGCTTGAAATCCACCGGGTGACCCTACTGATAATGAAGTTTGACTTCATAATGACGCTTTGGACCCTCACAGTCATTCTCTGTGCTCTGGCACAACAAACCATGACAGTATCAACAGTAATCAACAATTTATGGAAATTTAGACTCTTTTTGATTTCAGTAGAAAGCTAAATAAACATTTCTGGTCCAAAACATTCGACCTTCTGGCTATAATTTATGTTTTCAGTCCTTAAAGGCTTGAAGCTGTTCTTTACTTTTCAGCATTGCTCTTGTAATAAGTAACCACGTTATTTGGGGTCCTCTGGGCTCAGTTTGCTTGGTCAGCTCGTTTTCTCCCCATAAGGCAAGGCAAGTTTATTTGTAGAGCACAATTCATACACAAGATAATTCAAAGTGCTTTACAGAACAAGAAAAATGCATTAAAATCACAATACAAAATAAAATCAACATTAATCATTATAAAATAAATGTAAAGAGAAGAGTGCAGATAAGATCCTTTCAGTCATATGCACAGTTAAACAGAGCTGTTTTAAGCCTAGATTTGAACATTGTCAGAGTAGAGGCCTGTCTCACATCTTCAGAAAGACTGTTCCAGATTTTAGCTGCATAAAACTGGAACCCTGATTTCCCATGTTTAGTCCTGACTCTAGGCACCAGCAGAAGGCCGGCCCCTGAGGTCCTCAGAGTCGGAGATGGTTCATATGGCACGAACATGTCAGAGATGTACTTTGGTGCCAGGCCATGGAGAGATTTGTACACAAGCAGAGCTGCTTTAAAGTCTATTCTCTGAGCCACAAGAAGCCAGTGTAGGGACCTGAGCACAGGACTAATGTGTTCGTACTTCCTGGTTCTGGTCAGGACCTGAGCAGCAGCGTTCTGGATGTACTGCAGCTGTCTTATGGCTCGTTTGGAGAGGCCAGTGAGCAGGCCGTTACAGTAATCTAACCTACTAGAGACAAATGCATGGATAAGTATTTCTAGGTCAGGTTTAGACACTATACCTCTGAGTTTTAGACACTATACCTCTGTATGAAACCACCTAAATGATTTAATCTGTATCTCTTTTATAGTCTGATGTGGACTTAATGTTCTTAACTCTCTGGTCTGAAGTTGTACTAACTATTATATTGCATATTTTCAACCTTCAACAATCTGATATTTAGTCATTACATTCTACAGGATCATCATCTTCAAGATCCTGGCCCAGTTTGTCATCCTGGGCTGTACCTGGATCCTCGGCCTGTACTCATCAAACCTCTTCTTTCAGGTCCTCTTCATAATCTTAAACTCCCAGCAGGGGACCTTCCTCTACATCGTCCACTGCCTGTTCAATAAAGAAGTAGGTCTGATAAGTTTGCATGGCAACAACACTTCCCTTTGTTTTTAATAGCTGTAAACATCATTATTAACAAACATTATATTAATGTGCTTTTAGGTGAGAGAGGAGTACATTAAATGGCTGACCTGCTCTTTCAACAAGCAGAGACCTGGAGGATCTGTGGTAAGAGCTGAGAACAAAACAACTCTGAATGACCACAGATGCCAGTTTGTTAATTAAGTGTTTGTTAATGTCTCATCAGAAGGACGTACCCTCAGTCTCTGAAGACTTGGACAAGGCTGGAGAGCAGAAGAACTGACATAAGAAGAGATGAATGCTTTAGAGCATAGATGACTGATTACATTTGCACAAGGGCCACTTTTTTCTTGGTAAATGCTTTGGGGGCATATTCAAGAAAAAAACACTGAAAAAGTAACGTCAAAAATAATAATGACACATAATTTTAAAACATGTAGTCAAGGTAAAATATCACTAGGTTGATAATGACAATAAATGGAGTTACATAAATCTATCCATAAAACATTTAATTGGTAACATGGAAGAGGATCAGGGCCAGGGGTTAAGTTCATTTTAAAGCCTGGGAAAAAGCCAGAATTCTGAGAACAAAGACAGAAGTTTTCAGACTTGTTATTTTAATCAAAAAATTTCTGAATTTATTCTCTGATTTCTGTTTGTTTTCCTAGCAATAAAACAACTTTTAATATCTCAATGAATTAATTTTTCATTGGCCTGAATCCTCCTCTGTATGTTAAAGGATAAGTTTGGTTTCTACAGCTTTCACATTGTTTATAGAATGAAGTAGAACAATATACTCACCCAGAAGGCTTTCCTGACCCAAACAGTGCTTCGGGAGATATTTAGATCCAAAATCGAGCGGTGGACATCCGTATAATGGTAGCACACGGGGCATGTATAGCTCCGCTCCTAAAACTGCATTAATCTTCCAAAAACTCATTAGTTTCACCAATATTTAATCATGATCCATTCGGGCTACTCCTCCACGACAGTCCTGTGTCGCTCCAGACATGTTGTGTGACTGTGCTGACCTCTGAACTGAAGACTTTGTTTACGTTTGCCTCCGCGCATGCGCAGTATGGCTCATTGTTTCAGGGGAAGACCACCAGCTACATGACGACCTTCGTCCTCCAGTTTTGTATAAAATGGACGAAAATCTATCGGATGAAGATGTTGTGGAGGAGAACTTTGAATATGATGGGTGTCCTTACAGTTTCGAGCCAGAGTTTACAGATGAGGAGCTCATGGAAAGGAGAACAGCTGGCCAGAGAGCAGTCTTCAGTTCAGAGGTCAGCACAGCCACAAAACATGTCTGGAGCGACACAAACAGTCATGGAGGAGTAGCGCGAGCGGACCATGATGGAATATTGGTGAAACTAATGAGTTTTTGGAAGATTAATGCAGTTTTAGGAGCGGCGCTATACATGCCCCGTGTGCTACCATTATACGGATGTCCACCGCTTGATTTTGGATCTAAATATCTCCTGAAGCACTGTTCGGATCAGGAAAGCCTTCTGGGTGAGTATATTGTTCTACTTCATTCTGTAAACAATGTGAAAGCTGTAGAAACCAAACTTATCCTTTAATAGTTACAGGGCCGGATGGAAAGCTCTGGGGGGCCTGAAGTGGCTCCTGGGCCACCAGTTGGTGAGCACTGCTGTAGAGTAGATGCTTTTAGAAATATTTAATTGTTCCCTCCTCTTTTGCTGTGTTAGTGTGATTAATTTGGCCATATTAGAACTCCATAATCATGAATAGAAGCCAATGTTTGTAGCTTTTGTCTCGTCCCTGATAGTTTGCTTGCAGCTCCCTGATTGGCCTTTAATATTATTCACTCATGACTGCTTCAGCTCGACTCTTGCACAGTATTTTTGGACTATTTCGTAAATCTGTACGCTTGTTTGGTCTCAATATTTTGAGCTCCTAATAAAAGTTATTTTTAAATGTTATTTTCAGATATTTTGTGGAAGTTTTCACTGAGCTGGTACAGATGCTAGCAAAGCCGTCTGATAATCTGAGGTTTCTTCTATGACGCTGAGGGACAGTCTTGCTGAAGTTGTCTCTACTCATTTGTTTGGGTGGGGAGCTTCAACAAACACACTCCAAGTCCATTCACATCTAAAAACAACATGATTTCTTCAAAATATAAACATTGATGTCTCAGTGGTTTTACCCTCGTGACATTTGTATCCCATTTACATCAGAGCTGGGCGTAATGAACTACAAGACAAACACAAGAGGAAGAGAAAAATCAGAATACTCTCATTTATGTTGTGTACATTTCAGACGATTATGATTCATCTGTAATCTGATCACAGAGGTACAAACACTGACAGCATTAACCCTTTAACTACCAGCTCAACTTTTAGGCAGAGATCATTGATAAATTCAATGACATGTTGTTTCAAAAAGCAGAACAAATCATTGTTTGATACCGCTTACATTTCAGGGAACAGAAAAACTACAACAAACCAAAAACCAGATATTTTCTTGGTGTGGGATTCAAAGGTTTTAAAGGCGAACAGTTGATTATGTGATGACATAAAAATGCACAAATGTTTGGGACAGAATCAATTACAAAATACAGAAATGTTTGTAAATAAAATAGCAAAAATATTGTTTCATAGATGATATAGCTTATATAAACATAGCTTTTTTAATAAATATATAAAATTGGTAAATGGTAAAGTTTCTAAAATAATAACGATGATAATAATAATAATTTTTAACTTTTTAAATCCGAAACAAAGAAACAAACACATCCCTACTCTGCGTTTTATTGGCATTGAACAGGTCATGACTACCACTAAGAGGTGGTGATCATGACAGACTTTTGCAACAGTGGGAAGCATACTGGATCTATATCTTACAAACTCTGGCTCCAAAAGGCCTTAATGATGAATTTTCTCTGAATATATTTCTGTAATTTACATTAGAGCATGTCCTCCCTTCTGACTAACTAATGTGCGATGCATATGAAGAGCATACATTTCTAGGCCCACTTTCAATGACCAGGTGACCTGTTAAATGTATCTGTTTGTATGTATTAAAGTCATCAGGTTGTACTGCATTCTAGACTTTTTATCTTGTGGGGAATTAAATGATTTATTAATCAATGGACTGTGTCAACTTAAAGTTTATTATAATGTTTTTCTACAATGTTACTTGTCTTATGGACCTTTAATGTCCCTTAAACTGTGTATTTTGTGATTGGTGTTTCATTTTTAGCCTTATTTGTAGGCTTTAAATAGACTTTCATCATGTTGACTCTCATTATGTTGAGTCAGGAAGTCGATGAGTTTGTTTTTCTGTGTATTTTTTTTTCTGGTGCAGATGGAACGTCATGATGATGATTGGCCACAGGTGTGATCGCCACTTCCTATTTAACCCTTTAAGGCCCAAGACCATAGTTAAAGCCAGACATTTTTTTGGAGCTGAAAATGTTTGTTTCACTTTCTGCTAAAATCCTAAAAATATCAAAATGTCCATAAAATTCAACATATAGATTTTTGTATCTCATTTGATACATTAGGTGTTTTTGGCAACTGATAATCCATTTGAGGACATTTTTATCATTTATTTGATTGTATTCAGATGGGTTTTTTTGTAATTTGTTGATCATATTGAGTAGAAAGAGGTATTATAAAAGTATGTATCAAATATGATACAATTGGCGTTATAGGGTTAAGACGTCCTGCCCTCTTTAACAAACTCTTTGCCTGATGAAGGTCTGAGACTGAAACGTTGCAAAATAAATGATTTACTTGCAAGTTCGACAGTGTACGGGAGTCCATCTTCGTGTTTAAATCCTAAACAAGGAAATATCAGTTATTTTGGTTGTTGGTTTGTTTGTTGTTTGCAGTTTTTTCTATATCCTAAAACATTGGCAGAAATAAACGATTTTTCAACACATTGAATCTTCCTGAATATTTTGACCTCTTCTAGACAGTTGAACTCGGAGTTAAAGGGTTTAAAACTAACAAAGGGGATCAAGGGTCAATCATTTCCACCCTTTTTCACTGACTGCATGAATTGTTTGAATCTTAAAGGTAAACAATAAAAAAAAAGATGAAGGTCGACTTTTCCTTTTTTGTCCATCTCTATCAAACACTGGAATCATGAACTCACTTAGATAAGGGTGCAGCATTCAATTAACACAAATACTGACAATAGATAGATGAGGTAGACTCTGCAGCCTTCATTAGGTACACCTGTTCATCTCATAAATGTAAATCGCTAAGCAGCAACTCAATGCACTGAGCCTTGTAGACATGGTATAAATGATCTGCTGACGTTCAAACTGAGAATCAGAGTGGAGAAGAAAGGTGATTTAACTGGTTTTGAATGTGGCAGATGAGTTGGTCTGGGTATTTCAGAAAGTGCTGAGCTACTGGGATTTTCATACATGTTAGTGGTCCAAAAAAGAGAAAGAATCCAGTGAGTGGCAGTGCTCTTGTTGAAGAAGAGAATGGCAAAAGTGGTTCGGGACCAGGCACTTCAAACTGAAGGCTCATGAGATGATCTCATTTACTGTTATTAATGGCTCTTTGTTGAATAGCTCTTCCACCATATAACTACAAATCCCACAATGCACTGCAACACCTGCCCTGCTGGTGAAGACATGTGTAACACCCCCTCCTCCCATTGTTTTTTATATCAAACTGATCAGTGGTCAGAGGATTAATGCTCTTAGACTTCTGAGGTTGCCAAAACTAAATATGCGTATAACATAATATATCTAAATAACACACAAAGAAACCACATTGTAGACAGCAGGATAATGCATCATTTTACAAAGCAAGTTCGCTGTATTACAGTGGCATCACAGCCATCAGTTCTCAGTCCAGCAGAGCTTCTTTGAGATGTAATGGAACAGAAGATTTTCACTTTTTGTAGCCAACAACTCTGCAGTATTTCGGCACCTTGTGGAATTTTAGCGATGAAGAATGAAGTTAGCTCTGTGGGACAACCTGGTACTAAAAAGGTGTACCTAATGAAGTGGCCGAGGTAACCAATGAGAGGTACTTTCTTGTTTCTACTAAGCAGAAGTTGCAGAAAAACTTAACAAAGACAATGCCAATGTGACACCTTTGTTCCTATCTGTCTCTTTTAAGTTTTTCCTTAAGGTTTCTGTATTTTTTGATCAGTAAATTCTAATTAAAAATATAAATTTTGTGTCTTTGTATCATTTTGATTATTATTGCAAAATGTTACTTGGTACATTAGAGTTTGTTTTGTGTTGTTTGTTTTAATATTTGTGTGATCACTCCGACAGAGCAGAGGAATACATTTTGGATGTTCATACTGTAGAAAACGTTTAAAGAACCCTTCAGTCTATGATACTTAACAGGATAATGAGGACAAATTTATTTCACCAACATGTTTAGTAGCTGCTGAAATCCTTCATGGGGTCACAGAGTAAATTAAAAAGCTCTCTTTCTCTCCACTTCTCTCATCAAATCCAACCTTGGAGCTCGTCTCTCGCACCTCTGTTAAAATCTCTTCAGATTAGACATGCTGTGTGTAATCACAGCTGAACTGATTCTATTCAACTATTAAAGGCTTATTTCACATTTCATGGGCTCTTTGTTAGAGAACAGCATCACAGGGAAGTGTTTCTGAAGAGAGTCATTAACACTTAAACTTCGTCTCAGACTGCATCATATAAATATATACACTGTTAAAGTTCAAGATTTCTTGGCTTGAAATAATTAGTAAGAAGTTGTTTGGATTATTTTGAATTTTAACCACTACAAAGGTTTGTGGCACTAAATTTCATTGAGTGCTTCAAAGTACAAACTCATGAATCTCTTCATGTGATCTTAAATTGTCAAAAAAAAAAAAAAAAAAATAGCATCAAGAGAGTGTAAAAATGACGTTACTTATTTATTTATATTTTATTATCAAGGTATCCTAATAAATAAGACCAGGTTTGCAGTATGTTGCTCCAAAAAAAGAAGAAGAAAAAGAAAATACAAATATTTTCTCCAAAAAATAATGATCTCCTGATTCTCAAGACTTTCTCCAATATCAGGTTTTTCCTTTTAAATATTACTAAGTAATAATAATAGAAGCAATATAAATTTTTCCAAAGCAGATGTATCAACGTCGCTGGGAAAATATTATTATTATAATTAACTGTTTTATTTTTTTGCAAACAAATGTAAGCAAGCCGTCTCTAAAATAATGATCGCTTCCTCCAGAAACTAAGCAAGTTTTTGACTTCAAATATTTAAAGGAAACAAATGACACATTTACCAAGCAATTAATATTTACAAAACAATGTTACTCATCTTTCTAAGCTTTCTTTACTTTTTAAAAAAGATTTAAAACAAACAAATGTTTCAAAATAATAATAATAACATAATAATAAAAAAATATAACAATAAAAATATTTCCCAATAAATGATTCCTACTTGGTCGAACTCATAAAGGTGAATAAAATAAAGATTTGCATCACATAATACAACATTACTGAGTTTTCCTAATAATTATAAAGCTGATGAACATAAAAACATTTTATTTGGACAAAAAGAGTATTATTATTTTCCAATAAAACTCGAGTTTTCTATGGTACAAAATAAAGTTTATTAAAGTGTAAACTTCTTTTATGAAATACAAGACTTTCTTTGTAAGTTAAGACCCCCCCCCCCCCAAAAAAAATAATAACAATTATTCCTCATATGCAATATCCAATTATTCTTAAGTGCAGTCATCAAATAATATCAAGTTTTTTATAGTAGGATGTCAATTTCACAACTATTTAAACATATTTTCTCTGACAAATGATGTCAAGAAATAATAAAACTTTCCCGGACAATGTCAACGTTTCCTGACAAAAACTGTCAACTTTGCTTCAAAATTAATATATTTGTGCAAAAAAATGACAAGATATAGATTTTTTAATAAATAATATCAAGTTTTGTCTGAAAAGATCGATCAAGACTGCTGACGAATGATTGTCAGCTTTACCAGAAAAATATGTTTTGTTGTCCAGTAACACTGAAGTTTTTTAACCAATAATTGAAACTTAACAACACTGACAAGTTGTTTTAAGATTATTGACAGATGAAGTCTTTTTTAAACAAAAATCTGAACTTTTCCTTTCCAGTAATATCACATAATGTAAAGGTTCCCTAACTAAACATAAGAAGCCTGTCTGATTAAAAAAATAAACTATCCTAATAACAGCAAGTTTCTCAAAAGTTGATTTTGTTTGTCTCCAAAAATATAGAAAGATTCACCACAAAATAATAACTATTTCTCTAAAAGTTAATATCAGCTTTGGCAGGTAATATGAAGCTTTGTTGGGAAGTATTTAATTTTCTCTTGACTAATAATGTCAAGTGTATAGTTTTAATCCTATTTTATTGGTTGTTTTTTTAATTATGCTAAAGTCTGAAAAAATAATTAGTTTTCTCAACAAGTAGCCTGAATTCTCTTGATTGTCTGCCAAGTACTAACAACTTATATCCCTAATGAAAAAACTGAACTGTATTTGTAAGAAGTGTTTGCTGTTATTTGAAGGGAAGCCTTGAACATCACTTTAATGATGGCACCACAAGCAATCAAAATGAATAAAAAATAAACAACCTCGATTGATTTTAAGGTGGAATATTGCTGCACTTTGAGTTTGTGTTCTTGATTTTAACACATCTCAGCATTTCTGCAGGGCGAAGGCTGGCACATAAACAGCTCAGAGGTCTTTGAATGCATCACCTCGCCACATAAATATTCTGATGCACTGTTGGGATAAACACCTGAAGGTCCACCTGAAGTTTCATTGAAGAGAGAGGTGTTAAAGCATGAGTCATGATGTGGGAGCAGTTTCCTTAATCCACCACTAGATGCTCCCACAGACCTGCTGTACTGCTCCATCCTCCACAGAGCCATGACCACAGCTGTGAGCTCTGCTTCCTCTAAAACTGCTGTAAAGTTGTTTTTTATTATTATTATTTTTATTATTCATAAACCAGATCTGGCAATTACATTCATGAAGCACAAATAGTGCAAACATTTCAGACCAAGCAACATTTCAACTCTTCACAAAGAGACAGCAGGGAAAAACAAAACAAAAAAAATAAAAAAATAAAAAAATAAAACAAGTCTGAGGTCTAGTCCTGAATTAATACACGTATAGAACTGTTTACATCCAATGCAAGTTTAGTTTTAACACGTTTGAGGGATTTTTAAAAACATTTTAGTTCATTTATGAAAACAACAAACAAAGGTCTCATTTAAAAAAAAAAGAAGATATTTCTATAGGTATTGTTTGGCCAAGATAATTATGGTGTTATACACGTTCTCCTTTTTTCTATCCTCCATTAAAACACCAAATTTAATGAGATCATAGGATATGTTTGGTGGTTCTAAATCTCTATCAGATACCCAGTTTTGAAAGGATCTCCAAAAAGATCTCAGGTAATTCACGGGAAGTTCACAAAAAGTACAACAGTTTTTTTTCAACATTAAATCTTTCTCTAAGAAATTCATTACAGGGGTAAATATTTATTGTTTTATAACGAGTCTCTTTAGCTTTTGGCGAAACAGAGAAAAAGGTATCTAGCTCTGATTCTTTGAATTTGATCTTTAGAAAACTTCTGTACAAGATGTCTTATTTTTAGCAAGAGAGGGAAAAGTTCATTAGTGACAGCACCTCTCATCATTTTATTTGTACATTTCTTTTCTAGAAAGTTCAATTCCTCTCAAACTGCTGTGAAGTCACACTGGTTACGACACTGAGCTGCTGGTCTCCTGCTGAGGACAGTTCAAAGTAGTCTGAATTGTTACTACGCAGCACATTGAGGAGTTAAAATGTTGGTGTTAGCAAAATCTCAGCATCTGCAGAGATAATTACACTCTGGGTGAAGTCAAATCCCTAAAAATATGGTCTCTGTAGAAAAGAAGTTGTGAGAAAACGTGTGAAATGATGATTGGGTAAATCAAAATTTAAGGAGTCAACTCTGAAATCTGAACCTGCCTACACTCCATCACTGGACACATGCCACAAGTCCATGTCAGTGAATATTACAATGCACTTGTTTTCTTTTTGTGCTCAAACCAAACATGTCATCTTTATTTCAGTTGATTTTTTTCTAGGTAGTCTGGGAGAGTGCATTCCTAATCTAAATCTAAAGAGCCACAAAGGTTTGAAAGAGTTAATAGCTACAATAAATGGGGTTAAAGCATCAAGTCTTTGTGGTGTTGGACTGTTGAAGACACTCCAGAAGGGTTAATATTAACTCTGATTATGTTAATTTGTCTGTGAAGATTCTACTGTATAATGATCCAGACTACAGAATTTGAACACTGATAAATATGTGAGAAATTAAAGAGACCGTGAGGAGTTTCTAAGTAATTACAAAAAAGTCTCACTTTTAGATATATGCCTGATCGAAATACACACTTTAAGATGAATATTATAGCATCTAAATAGGTTATCTATAAATGCTATTCCTTAGCTATGAGGTCGGGTCGGACAGGGCTGGACTGGCCTGGATACTCAACTTCAGGAACAAGACAATTAAAACTAGAGCAAATTTATATTATTCTGACACGTCTTAGAGCACCGGGCTGTAAGTAGCCATATAGCCGGCTACGAAACTACGATACTAAGTTTTCCAAAAATTGCTTGTTGTCACACATTAGAAACTACCGCTACGTAACTAGAAAGAGATACATTACCTCGTCGCTTTGCATCCTGTAAGTTGTTGAAAAAAGAAGTTGTAAAGCAATGCAGAGTTCTGAGGAAGGTCCGAGCTGCATTCATTAGCATCACAACAAACACACGCTTTGGCTTGGGTCACGTCTTTTTGTGCATTCCAGTTTTAGTCAGAAGAAGGAATTTCCGAGTTCTCGAGTAGGAAACTGCAACTGGAACGTCCCCCGAAGTCGGAATTTCCTACTGGGAACTCAGTGAAACCTTGCCACCCCCAAGTTGACAATCGAAGATGGATGCCCCCAGTGTGAACAGTTATTTATTTTATTTGCACTTCTGACTGGGGTGTGTCGCTCTAGATCAGCTGTATACATAGTATTGTTAGACTTATATTTACAAAAATGCTGCCCTAGTGATAATCACATTCTTCATACAACAACGCAGGGCGTGCTAACAACAGCTAACAACAGCCTGGTAGATCGGCATGTTTTTTTCCGACTTATACTGGAACACTGATAAGTCAGAGATGATGTCACTCCCAGTTCCGAGGTTACTGGAACGCAGCATTACAACAGTCGCTGAGCGTACTCATGGGTAGCAGGGTCTTGATGTCACTGCAAATGGATTCTCCTCATAGCACCTTGAAGTTTATGTGCATCAAAAGCAAATAAAAAGTTAAAATACTTTCTTTGTTGGGGTCTCCATATTCAGTAAGTCCATCAATCTAACTGTATTTGTGTAGCACCTTTCATACAACATATAAGCAGAGAACTAACGGGAGAAAGTATGTACAACATACTTAAATAACAGGATGGTTAAAATGATAAAACAAAGCTCAAATATATGATTAAATAAAACATGTTAAAATGTAAAAATGGGGAAGAAAGAGAAATTCACAAAGTAGGTCTTGAGTTTGCTCTGGAATATATAAACCACCTCTGTGATGGGAAAATGTTGATATTATAACTTCTGTTCTGACCTACACTTTTACCTTTTCCAACAGTTCACTTTAAAACCTGAAAATCAAGACTTTTACAGATGTAAGCTGAGGTCAGGGACGACCTCGGCGTGTATAAATGGAGAGTTTTTTCTGTATTTTTATAGTTTGGGTGCGTACATGCTTGTTTTTTTCTGTAGACAGAGTTTGTTCTGCATAATGAAGTGTGGTGTCTGTAAGGATCAGCTGGAGCGCTCTGTCTGCTTCAGTGCTGATTACATCCCCGCCGAGTCCTGTGACGATGCCCTCGACTGTCCAGGCACGAGGCCACCGATGACACAGCCAACGCTCACACTCTGAGACGCTGCTCACAAACATTTACTCACAGCACGCTAATCACTCAACTCCTCCGGATAAGAACGAGCTGCCATTAAGGAACAAACGTCTGTATTCTTGTGTTCAGGATAATCCAGAAAACAGCCACAGGGATGTCTTTCATCATCAGATTTGAATCATTTTTGATGAACAAACATCATCTGGTATTATCAGCTATTAAACCACTGCAACAGTGAGCACCAACTGGTGGCTCGGGGGCCACATCAGGCCCCCAAAGACTCCCATCCGACCCCCTGATTACAAGACAAAAAGGGCCTCTGCAAAAAAAGTATTTAAGAGATTAAACTTAATTTACTGTTAAAAAATTTGAAAGTTTGAGATTGAGCTAAAATTTTAGGAATAACTTTGAATTGTAAGATGAAAGTAATAACTATCAAATAAAGTATGACCCAATTTTCAGAAATCTTACTTTTCTCCTCATAATTCTTACAATTTCAAATGAATTCCTGAAATTTCTAATTTTCTCCTCCATATAAACCTTATTCCCTGAATTTGTTTTGTCTCCAGAATCCAGGCAAAATGTTTTTGCTCTAAAAAATACAACATTTAATCTTGGAATGTTTTTCTTTTTGAAATATCAACTGTTATCCCAAATTTTGTCCCTATTAAAATACTAGATTTATCTTAGAAATTGGATTTTTTCTTCTCAATATACTAAATCTGATCCCAGAATTTTTATATTTTTTCCCCCTCAAAATACTTCATTTATTCTTGGAATGTTCAATATTTTCCCCCTCAAAATACTTTATTTAATCCTAGAATTTGTATTCATTTAAATCCTTAAAACACTGAATTTAATAAAAAAAAAATTCCCCCCCAAAATACAAAATTCAGTCTCAGAACTTGGACTTTCTTCACAGACTTAAAGCCAAGTTCAGCTTTTGTCTTTTCATTTTTGGTTCTATGGGGATCATCACCTACATTTGTACAAAGGCTGATTTTTTAATGACATTGTCAGTGTCTATTGAGTTTTATACTATGTCCTAACTTCCTCGGCAGACCAAGAGCATGCTCATTAGGTCAGTTGGTGACTCCAGTGTGAGCATAAACAGTTGTCAATCTCTCCATACAGCCCTGTGATTGGCTGGCGACCAGTTCAGGGTGTACCCCGCCTCCCGCCCAATGCCACCTGGGGTCAGCTCGAGCCCCCTGCAGCCCCAAAAGGGACAAAACAGATAAGCAGTATAGATGATGGAGGGACACTGAGGGGCCGTTTACATGATGCCGAAAACGGTCAATTCCGCATACATCTCGTTGCGTTTTGGCCTTCCGTTTAGATGAGACCACGTTGCGTTTCCACCGAAAACGCAAACTTTTGAAAACGCTCCCCAGAGCGGAAAGATTTGAATCCGCTCCTCCATCCGGCCTCATGTAAACACAGAGCAGAGCGTTTCAGGGGGAAACGCTGACGTCACCGCAAGCGCTGTACTCTTTCACATGCTCACATGCTGTGAGCGCATACCAGGAACAACAGCAGCTTCCTCCGTCCGCCGAGTAACGTGTGAGCATCTTACCGTGCTCGGTTTGTTATCCAGAAAAAACCATCCAGACAGATTTGTTGTCTGAACTGATCTGTTGTCCAAAAAAGAAACTCCTGCTTCTCTGTGCGTCTGTTCGCCATTGTTGTTTGTGAAAGGTTTTCTTCTTCGTTCGTGTGTTGTAGCAGCGCTGCCCCTCTGCAGACCTACACCGCCATCTACTGAACCGGCATGCACACTACAGCAGATTTACGGGGATTAACTCGTCTCCAAGCGTTGTCATCTAAACGCAGAAGAATTTGAAAACGGAAAGTAAGAATCTTTGCGTCTTCAAGTCAGGAGTTTCCATGTAAACGGCCCCTTAATCATGTGATGCTAGAAACATTTTGCCCTGACGCTCCCTTCTGTGTTCTCTTAATGCAGAGGTGGGCAACTGGTGGCACGGGGGCCACATATGATCCTTCTCCTCATTCAATGCAGCCCTCCAATCATTTTGAAATGAAAGTAAATATGAAGAAAACAAAACAACAACTGCTAAATATGTCTCATGACTAACCATTACCACATAATGCACAAATTAGGATAGGTGATTGATAAAACATGTTCTGTTTTTTAAAAGTTATGGAAGAATTTACTTTTCTATGATTGTATCTCTAAACATCTTTGAAGAGGCATTAAAACATAACAGTATTAGTAAAACTTGTATTTAGAAACAGTAGTACAGATTGTTTATTTGTACTTTAAAAAGATGTCAACATTCATCGTGTTACTGCATTAAAAAGAAGCTTAAATTTGCTTTGCTTATGTGTCATACTTGTAATTTTTTATGGTGTTTGAGTACAATTGCATCGATGTTGATCCTGTTTTGAAGCTTATATTTGATTTTTTTTTTATATTTAAAGATGCTATAAAGAGTTTCTAAGTAATTACAAAAAAGTCTCACTTTTAGATATATGCCTGATCGAAATACACACTTTAAGATGAGTTTTATAGCATTAAAGTAGGTTATCTATAAATGCTATTCCTTAGCTATGAGGTCGGGTCGGACAGGGCTGGACTGGCCTGGATACTCAACTTTGGGAACGAGACAATTAAAACTAGAACAAATTTATATTATTCAGACACATCTTAGAGCACCGGGCTGTAAGTAGCCATATATAGTCGGCTACAAAACTACGATACTAAGTTTTCCAAAAATTGCTTGTTGTCACACATCAAAAACTACCGCTACGTAACTAGAAAGAGATACATTACCTTTGTTGTTTTGCATCCTGTAAGTTGTTGAAAAAAGAAGTTGTAAAGCAATGCAGAGTTCTGAGGAAGGTCCGAGCTGCATTCATTAGCATCACAACAAACACACGCTTTGGCTTGGGTCACGTCTTGTGGTGCGTTTAGTGCGTTAGAAGTAGGAATTTCCGAGTTCCAAGTAGGAAACTGCAACTGGAACGCCCCCCGAAGTCTGAATTTCCTACTGGGAACTCAGTGAAACCTCGCCACCCCCGAGTTGACAATTGAAGATGGATGCCCCCAGTGTGAACAGTTATTTAGCTCCTGTAATAATCAATTTATTTGCACTTCTGACTGGGGTGTGTCGCTCTAGATCAGCTGTATACATAGTATTGTTAGACTTATATTTACACAAATGCTGCCATAGTGATAATCACATTCTTTATGTGATATTTGTGAACAACAACACAGGCGTGCTAACAACAGCTAACAATAGCCTGGTAGATCGGCATGTTTTTTTCCGACTTCAACTGGAACGCTGATAAGTCGGAGATGTCACTCCCAGTTCCGAGGTTACTGGAACGCAGCATTACGACAGCCACCTTTCAGTAGTTATTTCCTCATTGAGAGTGCCTAACAGAATGTAATTGTGACCCTCAGGCACTAAATATGAATTTATGCGTTCCTCTTTGTTATCAGTTGCCCATTCCTGCCTTTATGTGATGTCACGGACCAGGATTGGAGGGGGGGGGGCAATCTTGAAAGGATTTTCTCTGTATTCTTTGACTTCTTTCACTAAGCAGAGCTTTTTAAATCTGTTTAATCAAGCAAAAATGTCCGCTCAGTCATCTTTTTCTGTAAGGTATTTTGAATTTTTGCATAATTCCTTCATTTATCCTGACTCTTTGCTCAAACTAATATTTTAGTTCTTGTTACTTTAACTCTTTAACTACCAGCTCACATGTTTGTCTGAGGTCATCAATTAATTCATTTATATTCAATGTTTTAGAAAACAAAACAAATCAAGTCACTGTTTGATACTGTTAACATTTCATGGAACAGAGAAAACTTCAAATGAAACAAAAAAACGACATTTCCTTGGTGTGAGATTTAAAGGTTTTAAAAGCTAACAGTTTATTATGTAATGACATTAAAATGCACAAATATTTGGGACAAAATCCGTTACAAATGACAGAAATGTTTGTAAATAAAATAGCAAAAAAGTAACTTAAAACAGATGAGAATGAGTTTGACTAACATACAACATACCTATCTATCTATCTATCTATCTATCTATCTATCTATCTATCTATCTATCTATCTATCTATCTATCTATCTATCTATCTATCTATCTATCTATCTATCTATCTATCCATCTATCTATATACATATACAGTCATGGAAAAAATTATTAGACCACCCTTGTTTTCTTCAATTTCTTGTTAATTTTAATGCCTGGCTCAACTAAAGGTACATTTGTTTGGACAATTATAATGATAACAACAAAAATAGCTCATGAGAGTTTAATTTAAGAACTAAGAACTATTCATTTTCCATGGTTTTCTTGATAATAACCAAAATTACTTAAATTCTTACACCAATAGCTATGGCATTGTACCGCCAAAAACACTACTTTTAAGTATTCCATGTTTTCTTTTCTGTTTGCTTTAAACACATGATACACACAAGAGTTAATACTTGATTGCATAACCATTGTTTTTGATGACTGCAGCCATGCGTCTTGGCATGCTCTCCACCAGCTTCTGACATTGTTCTGCTGTCACAGCAGCCCATTCCTGTTGGACAAATTCAAACAAATTTTCTTTGATTTTGGGCTTGTGGTTCTCCATTTTGAGTTTGATGATTTTCCACAGGTTTTCAATTGGATTAAGATCTGGTGATTGAGCAGGCCAAGGCATGGTGCGAATGTTGTGGTTCTCCTTTAACTGACCTTGCCGTGTGGCAAGGGGCATTGTCTTGTTGGAAAATCCAGTCATTCGAGGCAGGAAAGAGTTTTCCAGCTGATGGAAGAAGACTGTTTTCAAGGGTAGTCCTGTACATGACCTGGTTCATTCGGCCTTCACACAATTGCATTTGCCCTGTTCCACTCAGTCTGTAACAACCCCCAGATCATGACTGATCCACCCCATGTTTTACTGTAGGGCAAGACAGTCTGGGTTGTAAGCTTCTCCAGGCTTCCTCCTAACCAGTAAGTTGGCTGGAGGGCATCAATTCAAAATTGATTCATCACTGAAGAGAACCTTAGCCCAATCACCAACAGTGCAATCCTTGTGGTCTCGAGCAAAGAGTAACGGGAGCTTCGTGTGCCTTTCATTGATGAAGGGCTTCTTGCGTGCTCTGTGTGACTTCAAACCAGCTTCAACAAGTCGGTTTCAGACTGTCCTTGCTGAACAAGTCACATTTCTCGACAGTGCCCACTCATTTTTAAGGTCCCTGGAGGTCTGACAGATTCCTGACACAGGAACGGATGAGTGCACGTCATCTCGTGGGGTAGAAAGACGCTTCCTGCCACGGCCAGGTAGCAATTCGGTAGTGCCATGTTCAGCTTGTTTTTTTGTTGTAATGAACGGCTGTCTTGGAGATCTTCAGTTTTTTCGCTACCTGTCTCTCACTCATGCCAATTTCCAGCAGTGCCAAGATGGCTGCCTTTGTGGCTTCACATAATTCTTTTGTTTTAGGCATTATGTGAGAGCTGACAACTTCTGAGTTGTGCTACGGCTTGAATGTAAGCAGGAAACCACTCTAGGCCTTTGCATGTGCAGTGCTGCTTGTGACATGAAATGGCCTCTTATATACCCTGGGAATCAATTAAGCTTAAGAATGTCAAATAGGACATAAAGTATTATGTGACCAGCTGCATTTTTTGTTGTGTTCATTGTATTATACGTTTAGTGGTACCAGATATTAGAATGAACAAGAAATTGAACAACATACCTATCTATCTATCTATCTATCTATCTATCTATCTATCTATCTATCTATCTATCTATCTATCTATGGTTGAGAATTTAAAATAATAATGATGGAAATTATAATTTTTAGCTTTTTAAATCCTAGACAAAGAAATATCAGTTTTCTTGGTTGATATTTTTTTCAGACTAAACCTTTCTGGATTTATTTAGCTCTGCCAAACAGTTGAGCTTGGAGTTAAAGGGATAATTTGCACTGCATCTGTTCGTGTCACTTTTTAAATAAGTAAATCACAGTGTCCGTCGAGTTGCTAGATTCTAGGTGGAGTGGAGCATTTCTACATTCCAAATACATCTGAGCATCTTTGACTGAAGGTAAGGAAACAGGTTTGAAGTCTTTATTTAAAGCAGCATAAATCTGTGCAGCCAAGACTCTGATGTGACATTCAGGCTACAGAAAACAGGACAGGAATGATTTGAAGCGGGTGAGTGCGGCGCTCAGGGTTAGCCTCTGTCTCTCCTTCTCGCTCCTCTTCTCAATACTATACTTGGTTTCCATGGAAACACTCGCAGCACACGAGTCGTGAGGCCATCCGGCTGAGATACCTCGTCTGGTAAACAATCCTGCAATCAGAACCCAAAATGTGTTTCTCCAGTGATGTGGACGTCAGACAGAAGTAATGGATGCCAGATAAGTGTCAGGACCATGAGAGGAGTTCAAACTCTCCTTTTGTTCACGTTTAGATGTTTTTTTCACTGATGTTAAAGCAGCAGATGCAGATACAAACTAAACTGCAAACTGACTTTAAAGGTTCAGCAATGGTATTCAATCATGGCTGAAGGAGCAACAATATTGTTCCCACATATAAAACACTAGCTTGTATATATGTTTATATGATGGAACCATCTAGCTTTTTTAAAATTTAACTTCTACTTTTATCTGTTCTGGATATTTTCATTCTTATTTTCAAAATAACTGTGTCTGAGGTATCTCTTTCTAAGATTTTAATCCTTAAAAATCTCCAATGGACTGGTGTCCAAAATTAGCACAGTGCTATAAACAACTAGAACAGCACCCAGGGAGCGCAGACCCCCGCCAGCACCACAGTCCTCACCCATATTGTGGTTTTCACCTTATATATTAGTCCTACCTTTATTTCATCTAAATATTTAGATTTCTTGACTATGAAAAAATACCATTAGCAATTGGATTCATAATGATATCTATTTTAGTTCAGTAGTTATTCACAAAATTCACATTTTTCATCATGGCGGTTTTATGCTGAATATATATCTGAATCACTCTCAAAATCGAATCATTTGTTCCTTGTCCCAATCCGTCCATTTCCTGAAAATTTCATCAAAATCTGTCCAATACCTTTTAGGCTATATTGCTGACAGAGAAACAAGCAAACAAACAAACAAACTAACATAAAAAACAAACAAAAAGACGCCGGTGATAACATAGCCTTCTTGGCGGAGGTAACTAACAAACAAGCAAACAAACAAACAAACAAACAGATGCAAGCAATAACATAACACCCTGGTGGAGGTAATTACAGCAGTGCATTTGGGACCTGTGTATATTCAAATATTACATCATCAGTGTCACTGTGTGTCCATGTCAAATAAACAATAAATAAATGAATAATACTTTATGAACCTGTCTGATTAGAGAAATACAAGAACTGAGAGCAGTCTAATGGCACATAAAGCCTCACATTTTATATTTATTGGGCTTTTTGCACTTAGAGCGCTCACTCCATGCTTACATTCATTACTGTCAATATCAAACCCCACATGAATATGACAGGGATGAAAAGCTAGAGAAACCCAGATGAAGTGCCTAAAAATGGACATTTTTCCTCACTGAGCAGCATCATGGGTAATCTCTGGTTTACAGTCACAGGCCAACCAGGCCAGCTCTGCATACAGGCAAGTTCTCTCCTATCAAAGGCATCTGAATAAAACATAGCTACACTTACATACATTAAACAAATGCTCACTGTATGTATGTTTTGGTTTGAATAATTGAAGGCAGAAACATTTCAGAGGCCTCACATTGTTATGTTGTACTGCAGGAAAGTCTGCTGAGTCCCATTCTGGATCCAAAAAAGACACAAGCTAACCTGGTACACCGGATCGACAAATCAATATATTTTACTTGTCTATTTGGGAAAGAGCCAATATCCAGCAGGTGATTGGATGATTGTTCCATCAATCAATTTATCACAAGGCCAGGGAAGCTTCTGCACTCTCGTCAGAACATGAACAAAATGATCCTTACTTACTTTGTAGTGTTGATTATTTTTATCTAATAAATAAAATCAGTCCAGATCTTATGAACGTGCCACAGAAGCTGTTAGCATCTATGCTAATCTCTGTACATGGCTTCCTGCTGTCATCACACTTGTAGCTCCACCTCTTCCTACCATAAATGACTCTGATTGGGCCGCCCCCATTTTTTGGGCCTCTCATAATTGTTGGAGCTCAGCACGATGGATCTACATTGAATCAGGTGGATCCAGCTGCTGAGCATCATTAAAGCATCAGTGTAGAACTTTCCCACCTTAAAGAGCCCATGTTATGCTTTATCAAGTTTTAAATTCACTTAAGTGTTGTTAACATGTCTTTATCATGTGATGGAGTACTTCTACGCACAAGACAGAAGTCTAACCTCTCCTTTTACATCGCCACAAACTACCTTAAATGGTTTGTTTCCCCAACTTTTTTTTGCTAATTTAAATTAAGAAATGAGACCAGCTTTAAATAAAAAAAAACCTGTTAGAGATAGTTGAGTTAAATACTTTGATGCAATGAATAACAAAACAAAAAGCCTATGGATTTTTTTCACTGAGAATGTTTAATGCAGCAATTTACAGTCCGTTATTAGAGTGCAAAGGGGATTTTTGATTTGCATGTTTTTATTTCCAATGTATACATGGAAGAGAGAAAAAGGCAAATTATCAAAGAAATTGGTCAAACATTATAGAGGAAAGAAAATATATGTTAATATATCTCTATCTGGGTTCTTTAAAATCTTTTCTGCTCAGTTCTGTTAATTTTCAACCTTCTTCTTCTTCTTTTGCCCTGTCAGGTAATCATGTTGAATATTCACAACCAGGTCCTTTGTATCATAAAGCATTAAGGTACATGATGAGTTCCTGTGCTGTATGATCTAGTTAGACTAATTTACACTGAATAATGACAAAAACAAACCCCTCTTATTTGATCTACACAAGAAAAAAGAAGAGGGAATATATAAAACATTTTTAATCAAATCCTTTCTCCATTAATTAGAACTAATCAATCATCCTACTCAGTTATTACTGTGCATGAACCCATTATCGCTGACTCATTTTTATGTCTGGTATTAACATTCAGCAATGTTTTATTTAATTTATGACTATATTATTAAGATAAAATAGACAGTGAAGGCTATATGAGTGACCCTGGCCTTATCAGCAGAAAACATACCAATAACTTTTTGGAACGTGGAAGAAGACGTTCAAACTATGGCCCACCTGGACTAGCAAGTATTGTATTTGAGAAATATCGATCAATTTTTTAACCGCTGGATTGATACCTTCCATTGAGAGACAATGAGATCTCAGATAAAACATTACCACTGGTGTTTTTCTGAAAGCAGATCCAACAGTCTGAGAAATGTGAGTTTAGACAAGAGCTCTAAAAACTCAGAGCTCTTGTCCTGCACTTTGTCTATTTGAAAAAACAAAAACATTTGAAAGTGCACCCTTAAATTATTCTGCAGGAGAAAACTAATTAGTCTGGTGAAGGATGTTACCTTTGGTTCAGTTAACTGCTTCTGTCCTGGTGACTTCACGCTGTCTGCCTGACACATGAAGGCTTCACTGAGGCTTGTTTACTTTATCTTCTCCTCCTGATGGTGCAACACCAGCACTCAACACTTTTTGGTAATTTCCCCAAACACCTCTCCTCTTATTTTTTTAAATTACACCAGAGGGAACGACTAAAGGCAATCGATTTGGACTCTAATTAGAGGAACGCATGAAAAGGTGGAGCCGACGAGGTGCAACACAGCAGGCTCCAAAAACAGAGCAAAAATAAATCAGGGGGAAAAGTGTTAGGAGCAAACAGTGCACTGGAAAGATGTCTAGATGGGAATATGTCTAAAATAAGATTAATTAACAGAGCAGCCAATGATGTCCTCCTGAAGTCTTTGAAATAATGATGATTATCCTCAAACCAGCAGCTAACGCTTTATGATGGATCAGAAATAAAAGTTCATGAAAGGAGGAATATATTCATCCAGGTAACATCTGTGTGGCTGTCATGAGCAGAAAATGTTTGTCCAAGAGGACGGAGTGAAGATAGAATTATTTATGAGGAGACATCAAGAGATGGCTGCAGAGGGACAATATTTTAGGATTCCTGGGCTGCGGTCGAATAGTCATTTTTCTTAGGAAGGTTCCTAATGGAGTGAAATGAACTGGACGTAGTTCGTGATTAGAGCTGTTCAAATAGTTTAAATGCATAGGAAAGGTGGCTCAATGCTTCCTTTGTTATTTCCTTTAGCATAGGATACAGCAGACCATCCTTAACGAAAGGAGAGGAGAATATTCTGCCCCACAATCCTGCGCGGCAACAGCTTTTACATACAGCATTCCGACTGCTTCTGAATTCAACCGAATAATGACGAACAAATCACACAGACCATGAGAGTAACTTCTGTTCATCCTTTCTAAAGTTTACCAAAACCTGCCTTAACTTTCCAGTAGTCTGATTCTCTGAAGAGAGCAAATTTGATGTTGATTATATTTTAAACTCGGTTCAATATTAATGATGTGTACACCATTAGATTGTGGTCTTAACAGTTTCTGCCTTTCTTTCATTCAGTTCATTTATTTTTGTGCACTGATTGGTGTTCATTTTGATAATGAGAGGACAGATTTATTTAAATCCTAACCTCCAACATCGTTTGTGTAATTTTTACCAGGTTATTATGTTCAATGTTGTCTGAAAGGAACAACGTTGTCATGATACATGATGCTGTATGATACGTGATGCATCTTTTGTAGTCCACCTTCGGAAAATTGTAGTTTCAACGCAGCAGTAACATCCGCTGACACATGATGACATAGCGTAGTGAAAGTGTAGTCGGATTCTCTCTGCATGGCAATTTTCCTTTCCTAAGTCCTTCGGAATTATCCTTTCTCCTTTCCTTAAAGGCTAAGTTTGGTTTCTACAGCTTTCACATTGTTTATAGAATGAAGTAGAACAATATACTCACCCAGAAGGCTTTCCTGATCCAAACAGTGCTTCGGGAGATATTTCGATCCAAAATCGAGCGGCGGACATCCATATAATGGTAGCACACGGGGCATGTGTCACTCCTAAAACTGCATTAATCGTCCAAAAACTCATTAGTTTCACCAATATTTCATCATGGTCCATTAGGGCTACTCCTCCATTACAGTCTGTGTTGCCCCAGACATGTTTTTGTGACTGCGCTGACCTCTGAACTGAAGAAGAAGAATGTTTGCCTCCGCGCATGCGCAGTACTCTGTGGCCAGCTGTTCTTCTCTTTGCCTCCGCGTCCTCCTTTCGATGAGCTCCTCATCTGTAAACTCTAACTCGAAACTGTAAGGACACCCATCATATTCAAAGTTCTCCTCCACAACATCTTCATCCTGTAGATATTTGTCCATTTTGCACAAAACTGGAAGAAGAAAGTCGTTGTGTAGCCGGTGGTCTTCCCCTGAATCAATGAGCCGTACTGTGCATGCTTGGAGGCAAGCGTTCTTCTTCTTCAGTTCAGAGGTCAGCACAGTCACAAAGACATGTCTGGAGCGACACAGACTGTTGTGGAGGAGTAGCGCGAGCAGACCATGATGAAATATTGGTGAAACTAATGAGTTTTTGGACGATTAATGCAGTTTTAGGAGCGGCGCTGTATGCCCTATGTGCTACCATTATACGGATGTCCGCCGCTCGATTTTGGATCTAAATATCTCCCGAAGCACTGTTTGTATCAGGAAAGCCTTCTGGGCGAGTATATTGTTCTACTTCATTCTATAAACAATGTGAAAGCTGTAGAAACCAAACTTATCCTTTAACCTCATGACGTTTTCCATCAGGGTTATGGAAAAGTAGATAGGAAAGGGCTTAGGAGGTGACTATTCGAAGTAAAGGACGGCCATTGTAGGTTGGATGCATGTCGGCTGCAGCCTGTCTTCATGTTAGTGCTAACAAGTCCAGACTGTCAGACTGCTGGTGTTAGTGAAGCCAGAGCAGGACAAACTCCTCAACCTGGAGCCCCAACATGGTCACAACAACCTCACAGCAATAATATTACACATACAGACTTAGTAATTCATCCACTTTTACCAGTCAAACCTTTCAGGGCCACTGAGGACTGGGTTTTCCTGAGCTGACTTCAGGTGAGAAACAAAGCAAAACAGGGCTGACATAGGCTATGTCCTCATGGAGGTGGGCATTCATCCCCTGTTTTCAAAAATACTCCTATCGACTCTCGTAGAGTTCTCAGAAAGGCAGTATTTACAGTTTTTATACAGAAATGGCTTCATTTTCAAATCAATGCCAACCACACATCTGACTGGTGCTACAGTTTAACCTAACTTGAACTTGTGACCATGTTTGCTGGTGTTAAAGGGAAGTTTGATAAAACAGTTGTTTGTCTGGATTTCACTTCTAAATATGTCTGATGAGCTTGGTCTGATCCTGTTATTAACCCTTTAACTACCAGCTCAATTGTTTGGCAGAGGTCATCAAAGAATAAAGTGATTTTTTTCTATTTTTTTATTTGGGTTATCAACATAGCACATTTCCATTACAATGTACACAATACCCAGTTTTTTTTTCACTTAACAACTAACATGTTAACCCCACTCCCTCCAAAATTTCAAAATAATAAAATTAATATAATACAACAATAATAAAATAAAAACTTTACAAATACTAAGTAACATAAATGTGAAATTAAATGATGATTCTTATAATAAATCACACTTGGACAAAAAAAGGGAAAAGTCTGTACAACACAACTGAGCACAGAAATAAGAATAAGATTATTTCCACAATGTGATTGTCAAACAGTACATTAGTCATCCAAAGACCAAATAAAGGACAAAAAAAGGACCCCATATCTTATTAAAAATTTCAGAGCAACCTCTATAAAGTGATATTTAGTGTTTAAAAAAACAGATAGAATCAAATTATTGTCTGATACTGATAACATTTTTAGGGAACAGAGAAAACTACAAACAAAGCAAAAAACAGACATTTTCTTGGTGTGGGATTTAAAGATTTTAAAAGCTAACAGTTGATTACGTGATGACATAAAAATGCACAAATATTTGGGGCAAATCATATCAGAAGACAAATGTTAGTAAATCAAATAGCAAAAAAAAACAAACTTAAAATAGATGATACTGAGTTTGACAAACATATGGAAAATGCTTTTGATGAAAAAGAGATTAAATATATACCTGTATGTCTGCATGTATATATATATCATATTAGTAAATGGTTAAGTGTGTATAATAATAATGATGCAATAATAATACCTTTTAGTGTTTTAAACCAACACTATGTAGTTTTTCAAACATAATATAGTCCTTAGATATTCATCGTCATGGTCCACCACTTTACAATGGGTTGAATGACACCTCTGTCCTGTTCTGAAGTGGTCTGCATTGCTTTCACTGGCGCTATGTAACTTCGAGGTGGATGGTGGGAACCCTGCCACACTAAAAACTACAGGTTTGGACTGCTTTACGGCATAGGCTACGTCACTTTCCCCGATTCCCGATTTGTTTAAAACACGGAAGTGTCGGCGAAAGCTAAACACAGAGCTGTGGTCATGGCGGAGGCAGCAAAGAACGTAAGAAAAAGAAAAGTTTATTTTGAGGATACAAAACAAAGAAAGCGAGAGAAAAACAAGCTGAATGCTCGGACCAGAATAAACATCGGTTCGGTGTTCACTCGCTGGCGTGAAATAAAATACGAGGAGGGATGTCCGACCGATGCCGACTTGGCCCTGTTATTGCTGGACTTGTAAGTACTTGTTGATTGTTTACCATCTGTTTGCAGTATTCGTGAGAACGTACCAGTATGTAGTTTTGTTTAGACCTATTTCAAGTGTGTGATATCGCCAGCTCGTCGTTGTCTTTACTTTTATTTACTTTATCGCTTCAACAGGACGGGGGTGACTTCACGGTAATAAAACCAAGTTGAACTTAGCGATTTTCAACATCGTCATTGAGTCAAAAATAAATACATTACCTCGTCGCTATCCATCCTGCAAACAGCCGCTGAGGACAGAAGAATACTTTTGAGCGAAGTCCTGGCTGCTGTGATTCGCCTACAAAACAAATGCACGCGACCAGCAGATCTGTATCCTTACGGCAATATGCGCGTGCTAGGGCTCATGGGTAGTTGAGTTCTCGTTCCGGTCAAGCGAGAATCTTCCGTAGTGCTGCTTTAAATCCTTCCCAAAGAAAATCTCAGTTATTAGAGTTAGTTTGAAGTTTTTTCTATATCTTCAGACATTGACAGAAATTATTTTTAAGCACATTAAGTATTCCTTAATATATTGACCTCTGCCAAACAGTTGAGCTGGGGGTTAGAGGGTTAAAGAACATTTATGAGTGCTCTCCTGTTGGTTTAAACTCATCATCGATCCACACAGGCAGTCATGGATCACCATTTAACGCGGTCACTTGAAAAACAATCACACCGGGTGACATGCCAGCAGCATTCGTATCATCAGTGTGCAACTGTATGTTGGTCCAGTTAGTGGCACTGACAGCAGCATCAATTTAGCATCATCTTCTGCATCATACTCCATAATCCCACGTAAACAGCTGGCTGTTTACAGTTAATTAAAGTGATAATATCAGGCGTGATGTCACACTGAAGAGAAATTGACACAGACTGTGATGTTTTAGGTCCAAAATGCAGTCCCTGTCCACATGGAGACACTCTAAGGGCGTTTTCACATTAGGTCCACTTGTTTCGAACCATGCTGCGGCGCGGTTCACCATGGGTTCGCCCCCTCCCCCTCCCCCGCTGGCTTGCATTCACACTGGCAATATCGAACCGTGCCCGGGCCCACTTGTGTATTTACTCAGTTTGAAAAAGCAGGGGGCGATATGCACGTAACTGGTTACCAAACCTGCTACGGAGGAGAACGAAGAAGAGGCTAACATGGTAACCATTTCCTACACCAGACAACCAATGTTTACATTTCGCTCTCTTCTACATTTTCCTTCAAGTGTGTTTTTTTTATCGTGTTTGAGACGGCATCAGCGACCTTCTGGACCCTCGTAAATCATTGTAATTGTCAACCAGAATAAACAAATGGACAAATTGAGTAAGCAAAAGATTCAACGCGGGATTAACAGGAAGTAATGCATCAAAAGTAGACTGGTTCGGACCACTTTGTTTCACACCAGTGAAACCGCACCAAATGTAGGGAGATGGAGTGGATCGAGACCACCCCTTCATGGAGGTCTCGGACCGGCTGATTTGGTGCGCACCAAAGTGCGGTGGTTGCATTCACATTGACAGTAACGTACCAAACCCTGGGCCAAAACTTCTTTGGTGCTCACTAAATATGGTTGGTGTGAAAACGCCCTAAATGGAGTTTCTAAAAATCAGCCAAATGTGCACACATATACAAACACGAAAGGGCAATTTAGAGTCACTGATTATCCAGCATGTTTTGGTTTGTGGGAGGAAATCAAAGTCCCCAAAAGGAAACCCATAAGTTTGTTTTCTTACATTATCTGAAGTAATCTACTATAAAGGCTTTTATTTTCATTGTAAGACAAGCAAACTCCGACAATGAAGTAGCAACTCTTTGGTGCTTTAAAACATCAAATACAGACATAAAAAGCACAAGACAAAAACAACAATGGTAGAAACATATTCCATCTAAATATCAATCAATAAATAAATAAATAGAGGAACGCTATTACCTTCTAAAGTGAAAGTGCATTAAGTGCAAGAACAGCAGCATGTTGTTAAGAGCAGAGATGCCGTAAAGTACCAGCACACAGCACACAGCACACAGCACACAGCACACAGCACACATGCCTGAAGTAAAAGCAGTGCTGCTGTGAGGTGATGCTGTACTGCAGCCAATCTCATCTGAACCCAGTGTGAGCCTATGGCAGCGTCGCTATGTGGTGCTTCACGGCAAGCTTTCAATCAAAAAGGAAATATTTTGAGCCTATTCATAATGGAAGAAATGAAGTCTTCCCATGGACCATGACTGGCACAAAGGGAGAGTTGGAAAGTCTCTAAAAGCCCTGGATACGATCATACAGCACTCTCTGAGACACAGTATATATCTCAGAGATCAGTCTCTTTATATGCAGTTCAGAATGTTCAGTATTGCAATTTTGATGAAAAAAACAACATTGAAGTTTTTACAATGTATATTAACACATGGTAGTTTATTCAGTTAAATAAATGTCCAAATCTGGGGTTTGTGCACATTTTTTCCTGCAGCATTTTCCAGTCTACAGGAGCAGTGCATCTGAAACTTTTACTTCATTTCAAGACATAGTTTCATTATTTTCATGGAAATATATTTACTTTAACATGGGGAAGCAGAGTAAGTATGGCCTTATAGATCTGTGTTTATTCTTCATAGGGTCAAAGAGGGCCAAACAACTAACTCATACTAAGTACAATGCTGAGTTAGTGCCTGAACACTTGATAGCTCCATGTTAAACACCATCCAAAGACTGAAGACGATGAGAAGATGCATGCATATATGAAGCATCATCATAGTCAATCGGTGGAATCAACAAGCCACTTTGTTGTAAAGATTAGACTTATTTCTATAAGAAAAGCCTATATGCAATTTTAACTCCTCAATAAATTGCTCAATATGAAGAGACATAGTCACCCATCAAGAGCTGAGGTATTAATAAGAAGATACAGACTCAATCACTTCAGCCTGAAATTTGACAGCTCAATCTTTGAGTTTGTGAACATCATGGATTTGTTTTGGCGGGATTCAAAATTAGTTTTAGCTCCCTCAGATTCTACTTTTCAGTATCAAGGGCTTCCTGAAAAAGCCAAAGAGGATATTCTAGTGAAGAAGTTGAGCAGTAAATAACAGCGTCATCTGCATGGGTACATTTTGATCAGTGCTGTTGATGTTAGTTGTAAATAAAAGTGGAACCAAGACTGAGCCCTTGGGTACACCACATATTCAGAAGTGAGGCCTTGAGCCTGAAGATACTGCAGTTTGGTTGATCAGTATTTATCAGACTAATTAATTAATAGATTATTCTGCTGGTTTAACACTGCTGAAGTTATTTAATAAGCCAATAAAAAGAACAGCAAGAAGTTCCTTCATATCTGAGGACTCAGTAAAATCAAAATAAAATAAAAACTATTTCATGGCTGCAGTGAGTGTAATGGTTATTTTTGACCAAACTCAAAGTCAAATAAAATATTACTTAAAATTCTTTCAGTTGATCACTCACAGTTTGGCCGGCAGGTGAAGCAGGTAGTGCAAGAATTTGTGTGGAGTTTGGATGTCCTCCTCGAATATGCGTGGTTCTCTCTGGACATACAGGCTTCCTACAACAGACCAAAAACACACTCATTAAGATGATTGGTGACTCTAAATTGCCCTTAGGTGTGGGTGACTAAGGCCCACTTGTTTCAAACCGTACTGCGGTGCGGTTCGCCCTCCTCCCCCTCCCCCTCTGGCTTGCATTCACACTTGCAACATCGAACTGCGCCCTGGCCCACTTGTGTATTTACTCAGTTTGAAAAAGCAGGAGGCGATATGCACGTAACTGGTTACCAAACCTGCTACGGAGGAAGAAGAGGCTACCATGGTAACCATTTCCAACACCAAACAACCAATGTTTACGTTTCGCTCTCTTCTACATTTTCCTTCAAGTGTGCTTTTTTTATCGTGTTTGAGACGGCATCAGCGACCTTCTGGACCCTCGTAAATCATCGTAATCCTCAACCAGAATAAACAAATCGACAAATTGAGTAAGCAAAAGATTCAATCGCGGGATTAACAGGAAGTAATGCATCAAAAGTAGATCAGTTCGGACCACTTTGTTTCACACCAGTGAAACCGCACCAAATGTCGGGAGGTGGAGTGTATCGAGACCACCCCTTCATGGAGGTCTCAGACCGGCTGATTTGGTGTGCACCAAAGTGCAGTGGTTGCATTCACATTGACAGTAACGTACCAAACCCTGGCCCAAAACTTCTTTGGTGCTCACTAAATATGGTTGGTGAGAAAATACCCTAAAAGGCCGTCTGTCTCTATATGTGGCCCCGTGATTGTCTGTCAACCAGTCTAATGTGTTTTGCCCAGTGTCATCTGGGATAGGCTCCAGCCTTCTGCTATCCTGAAAGGGATAGGCAGTACCCAGATAGCATACAGATGTGGGCCACTTCCGGCAACAGTCTGTCACTTAAGGCGCTCTTCTGGCCTGTATGAAACAGATATGAACCTAAGCCGGCCCATGTGCTACATGCTACATTTTGCCCAAACATCACAAAACAATTTTGGCCCACTTTTGGCTGAAATATGGCAAACTTTACACCAGGTCATCCGGACGTGAGCCTAAAGTGGCCCATGTCTGGTTTGCTGGGTGCTTCTGGTTTATATCTGGCATTGTGATGGCTCGAGTGTGGCCCACTTATTGCAAACAAGAGTGGACCGCCCAAGTGCCATCATTCCAAACCGAATACAGGCCAGACAAGGTAATGTGGCATGTGAATTGTGGCCCAGATATGGGCCAGAAAAATTTTGCTTTCTGGGTATGAATAATGGAGGGATGGTCTTAACTTTTAGCTTAAACAGAGAGTTTGTAAATCAGCCTGTGTTTTCTTCCAGGAGAGGAACAAAAACTTTGTGAAGAGGCCAACACGCTCACCTGCAGTAATTTTTAAAAGTTCTCAATTTTTCTGCAAGCAGCAGCAAAAGAAAACTAATTTGTTTCGCATCATGTCGAGACAAGCCCTTGTGCTGTTGTCTTACACTTACAGGCCTGATAATGAGAAAATATTAATGAGTCTCCGTACGTCATCAGTCTCTGAAGCAAACAGTCCTCCCCTCACTGAGAAGAAAAGACCGAGGCAGAGACTGAATTAAAGCAGCACAGCGCACGTGTCACTGCATGTGAGTGTGTGAGCCTACTTTGATGAGTGAAAAAGACAAGGAGACAAAAAAATGTGTGAAGAGGGGATGAGAGGAGTGTTAATTGAGTATGATCACACCTCCAACATATTCCTCCATGTGAGACCGACAGAATCAACCTGCCTGCTCGCCGCCCACATGTTGAGGAGGACATCATCCTCACTCTGGATTTACAGTTTTTCCCACAGCTTGATTCACAAGCTGACAGAGACTTAATCAAGCAAACCCCGCATCGTCTTCCGTTCTGATTTTGAATTAAAAGTGTGGGCGGACAAAGTGGAGATTAGCCATATTACAAGCAAGGAAAGAAGACAGAGCAGGTACAGAACAGCCAGAGCTGAGGGAATTATTTGATTTTCAAGCAAAATGTTTATTTGATAAAGTATAATAACTACAAGACAAGACAAACCCTGAACAAATATAACAAGAAATATATGAAAGAATAAAGAGAACATGACAGAACACAAAAGAAAATACCCCCCACCTGACAATTTCACACCTAAGCAGGAGGAGCTCGGATGTTTTCACGTGATTTATTGAAAACCTTTGAGCAAAGGAAGAACAAGAGGTCCCAAACTTTGACATTTGAGTCAAACATTTGATCTGTTTATCCATCAGACAGAAGAGAATGGAAAAAGATAGAGTTCCATCCATCCATCCATCCATCCATTTAGACCACTTGCACCTTTCAGGGTGGCAGAGGGCTGGAGCCTGCCCCAGCTGACACTGGACAAGAGATGGGGTCCACAGGGCCAACATAGAGACAGACAACCACTCAGAAGGCTAACTGCTGGTTTGATCTGTGTGTCGGGCACGGCCATTCAGTGTGGAGTTTGCATGTTCTCCATGTGCATGTGTGGGTTCTCTCCAGGCACTTCCTCCCACAGACCAAAAACATGCACAGTAGGCTCACTGGTGACTCCAGATTGCCCTCAGGCCTGAGTGTGGGCATGAATGGTTGTCTGTCTCAGTATGTGACCCTGTGATTGGCTGGTAACCGCTTCAGGATGTTCCCTGTCTCCTGGGATAGGGTCCAGCCCGGGGCCTCAAAGGAGATCAGCGGTGTAGATAATGTATGGCTGGATAACAATGCTAATGCTAAGGATATACGTATATATGGTGCTGCTGGTCACCATTTTGACCTCAGACTGGCTGACTGCAGACTTGTTTAAAGTCACTTATGGCCCTTTTCCACTAGCACGCCTTGTCCCTACTCTACTCGGCCTTACTCGATTTGCAGCGTGTTTCCACTAGCCTGGTACCTCCTAAAACAAGCTACTTTTAGTATCTACTCTGCTCTGGTTCCAAGCAAGCTCAGTCGATACTAAAAGATGACGTCACCGACCGCCGGCTACTGATTGGTCAGACAATGTCGTCATCGATGATTCATGAGCGTGACGACCTAGCATGCTAGCGGTAGCTACCATTAGCTTACCCTCATACGTCTTTTCTTTGCAGCTTGATTGCTCTCGTCCTCGGCTTCATTCTGTTGTATAGCTTCCAAAACTCTCCTGTGCTTCTCAAGGGGTATTTCTTCTTGCCACCTGCAGCCTTCTTCTGCTTTCCTTTTTTACTCGGTTTGTGACAAAAAGCAACAGATTGTTGTCTCGCTCAAAATGATGTCACCGCAGTGCCGCTCAGCTGTTTACAGCGACACTGCACCCTGTTGGGCAGGTGACTGGGGCTAATGGAAAAGCAGCACAAGGCGAGCAGAGCAGAGCAGAGCCGGGTAGAGTCGAGTCGAGTAGAGTAGGGCTAATGGAAAAGGGCCATTATTGTGGGTTAGCTGAGCTGAAAGTGACTGCAAATGTCTGTAATGACGGTGAAGGATCATTTGTTCAATCATCTTCCAGCTTTTCTCTCCCTCTATCAGTAACCCTCTATGGGTTGTTCCTCATGTGAACTTGAAATACATCCCATGGAGATGAGAGACAGTCCATCTGGTGTTAGATTACAGTAAAGAATGACAGGACGGTGACGCTGTGTGTGGGTCTATGGTGCTTTTGCAGCTGACCCCCTGTGGACACTTGAGGAAATGCACTCTTTTGACACCTCTGCCCAGCAGTGTGTTCGTCCATTTGTTGTCCATCCAACTGCCAATCAATGACAATTTCAGGGAAAGTTTGTCACGGGACAAAAAGATTTTGGTGGTGACAGGAATACAGATTAAAACCTATTCATGAATTTTACACCTATTTATTCAGTGAGCATACTTTTATAATGTTAAGGCATTTTTGTTAGCATATAAGTAATTTTAGGTGTGTGTAATAACACTGATTATTATAAACAAATGCAAATAATTAAAGTAAATAATAAAATGCGGTTTAGAACAGATATACTAAAGAGAAGGTTATTGTGTGCATACAGTAGGTATGATATGGATGATTATGAATACTATAGTGGACATTTAAATAGTATGTTTATACTGTATATATACTATTTAGATATATATGGAGATATTATAAACATAACATATACATTGATATTTTCTGAAGTCTTACTTATTATTAGGATGTTTTTTTCTTATTTTGGAGGTTTAAATGGAGACTGGGGTTGTGCTCATAGAAATTTATTTTCCTATGAAGACTGACTATAGTGTGTCAAATGGAGCTGTTACCTATGTATTTATATTGCTTCCATGATGACAGCTGGTATTGAATTATAATTTTAATTCAGTGTTGGATCTGATTTGTAAGGAGGGGGCAAACCAGACCAGCCCTTTGCTTCATTCTGTTCCTTCTCAAACTGGTTGTTGTGTTTGTTTTTTTAAAGTTTGAGATAAATAAATAATTAAAGAAAGAAAGTTACCCAGCTGTACTTATTTTATTTTAAAGTGGGATGAATGAGTAAATAGGATTTGATGTGATCCTGTCGAAACACCTTCTCGTTTTGTTGTTACCTTGGTATTAACAGAATGGCAATATTTCAGTTTGATTTGATTTGAGATGTGGAGCCAAATATTTATTAAAGGATTCATAAATAAAAAATTCAATTTCCTAAATAGCTTTCTGAAGCCATCAGCTGCAGCTTAGATAAGTCTGGTTATCAAGCTCTCTGAACATCCTAAGGATGGTTGTGCTGATAATTTAATCAGAATACATTATTCATTGCTCCCAATTAAAGCTGCACAGAAACACCCGAGCTTTACGCAGTGATTTTAAGCCACTAAATCATTCTTATGTACTTAAAGCAACTTTTTAAACTAAATTAATCATATATCAGAAGCTGCTGCCTCTGCCCTTCCCCCTCCTTCTTCTGTATCCTTGTTTTTTTAGATGTTGATATTCTTACAGTGTATGTGTGCCTCCGTCACCCTCCCTTGTCCCACTGTTTGTTCAGCCTAAATAATTCATTCCATATTATATAATCCTGTTTTCTCTTCTCAGCCTTGATGAGGGTAAGAGCTGCCACAGAGGGTGTCTGCAGGTTGACTGAAAAAGGAGGGAGCTGTACAGGCAGATGCCCACTGCAGTTCAACTATATCACCCTATACGCAGAGCCCCTCTCTCTCTCTCTCCCTCCCGCTCTCTCTCTCTCTCTCTCTCTCATCTTCTCCCACCGTGCAGCCGAGCCTGCGACGATAGCAGTGGATGGAAAAAAAATCTCTCTTTGCTTCAGCCCAACAGACACGCTATCTGGAGGGGAAATAAGTGAAGGTAAGACGCTCCTTTTTTATCTGGATTTGTACATTTGAAGTTGTATGTCTGCGTTCTGTGGGAGATTAAATGTGATGTGCGCACGAAAGCGAGCAGAGCGAGCATGCACCTGCACCACAGACTCCAACGCTCTGCTGGGCTGAGTCCTCTTGGTGCAACAGAAGCCCATATGGTTGATTTTACGAGGGCTTGAATTCATGTTTTTGCCGCTCGGGCTTTGCTTTGAATTTGACTTGTGATTGCGCACAAATGTTGCTGACGTGCACGGAATCAGGTTTTATTGCTGTGCTTTTGGACCACATTCCCTTCGTCTTGCTCACAGTTGTTGCTGCATACAACAGGGCGCTGTGTGTCCCCGCTCGGGTTTAAATGCCAAACAGATGTGATTAAAATCTGCGGACGTAGATTTAAAGTGTCACATGAAGCCAGGCGGGTATTTACGCTGGATAGGTTGGACGGGAAGAGTACGCGCCATGGACAGATGTGCGAGGAGGGATTTAGTATCGAGGGAGGAATCACGCAGGGGATAAAAACTGACCATGCACGCGCGCTATGTGTTTCTGCGAGTGTGTGTTTTCTTGCTTGTGGGTCTTATCTCAAGAGGGTGAATGGCCCAGCAGCTTCCCCCGGCAGGGCTGCTGGCTACTCTGTGGCACGATGGGCGCAACACTTTACCTGCAATGAGGGCTTCACTGTCAGCTGGCTTTGGCTCGCGCGCGTGAGTCAGTGGGTGAGAGAGGGAGGGAGTGTGAGAGAGAGGGGGTGAGAGATTTCCTAAAGCGAGAAGCAAGCAACAGTGTTTCAGAGCTGACCGATGGACCACACAGATTCCTTCGCCCACACGGTTTGGACTGCCAGGCACGAGACGAAACCAAGCGAGTGTGGAGAACATGTTAAAATTATCCATCAGCACGTTGTTGGTGCCGTTAATCGGTCATGTCTGCGCGAGGATTATGTGTCAATCCCTGCGTTTGTGTTCTGAACAGCAGAGCGCGTGTGAGCGGCACCACGGACAGCGCATAGTGCTGACCAAGCGTAAAACGGCCCATGTTCAGGAGGTTGAATGGTTCCTTCACGACGTGTTGAGTGTGTGCTTAAGTATGAATCTCCGAGAGGGAACAGTTCCTTATTTGTTAGATCACTGGTTCTCAGCCTGTGCAGCCTCAGGACCCACCAGCACCCCCATAATCAGAAAACAAGACTCAGATTTTCGTCTATTAACCACTTAACTGCTTTCAACAAAATCACTGCCGTTTGGATTTCGATGGAAACAAACAGCGGTGGTGGTCGGTGTGGGGTTGGTAGTCCACAGCCCGTGCAGTCACATGTTAATGCATCTTTGGGCATAGCATCAAACCTCTACAGCTGCATGGGTGGTTTGTAGATATGAATGCATTGCTGTGGATTAGATAATAATGATGGACACTTCACTGAAGTCTTAACTAAAAGTTTGAGAGCTGGAAGGTTTCTAATTCACAGTCAAAAAGCTTTGCCCATAAACCCTCCATACCAAAGAGGCCTTCTTTGTAAAGCTCTGAGTTTACTGACTGACTGCACCCACCAAAATACATATTGCAAAAATTTAGGCTTAAACTGTTTTAAACAGAGAATGAAACAGAAAAAATAAAAAAAAAATGTGAGCATTATTTTCCTTAATACTTAGTGGTGTTACATTTAAAAAAGACAACTTTATATTTAACTGAGGATCTCATTCATAAAATACACGTGCATGTATTTTATGAATGAAATGGTGTTTGATTTCTTTACCTTGATTATTCATTATTATTATTAATTATCTCCTACACTGCAATTTAATGACTAAACCTATTTATGGAGCTGTGTCTGATCCTTCAGCCTTTGGCTCTTAAAGATGCTATGAGGAGTTTCTAAGTCTCACTTTTAGCTGTATGCCTGATCAAATACACACTTTAAGATGAGTTTTATAGCATCAAAATAGGTTATCTATAAATGCTATTCCTTAGCTTCGCGGTCGGGTCAGACAGGGAGGGACGGCCTGGATACTCAACCTCAGGAACAAGACAATTAAAACTAGAGCAACTTTATATTTTTTGGACACATCTTAGAGCACCGGGCTGTTTTCCAAAAAATGCTTGTTACATAACTAGAACGAGATACATTACCTTGTCGCTTTGCATCCTGTAAGTTGTTGGAAAAAGAAGTTGTAAAGCAATGCAGAGTTCTGAGGAAGGTCTGAGCTGTATTCATTATAGCATCACAACAAACTTTGGCTTGGGTCATGTCTTTACGACAGTCGCCTCGCGTGCTCATGGGTAGCAGAGTCTTTATGTCGTCAGAAATAGATTCTCCTCCTAGCACCTTTAAGTACGCTGGCTCTACACTTGTGTTCAGAATTTTCCTGTCTGTATATTTTGTGGGTTTTTTATGTGCTTTTGTGCTGATGCCTGTTGCAGCCAAATTTCTCACAGGATGATAAAGCTGAAGTTGAAGTTAATTCATATGCATTATAGTGATAATTATCATAATTTATTTTTCTTTTTTGGGGTAACCTCTTTCTTTCAATCTAAAACTTGACCTATTTCAGCTCTTGATCAACCTGAACCATCTTTTCTAAAATATTCAACCAAAAAAATCCAAAATTTGTCAATTGAAAACTGCTGGTCTGGCTTAAAGTTTTATTTCCAGAATGTTAGACTGAACAAATGATTTCCAGTCTATTGCCACTTTTGGTGTGCATCCATGAGCCTCCTTGTGCAAAAAGACTGAATGAAACCCATACAGACGGCTCCATGCAGCAGTATGCATATCAAGGATAAAGCATAAATGATCCTTAACTGTTAAATACTCTCAAACAGGCACAAGGATATTCAGTTTTGTCCTGTACAGATTCGTCCTCGGCTTAGTCCTTTCAAACATAAATTATAATTCTGACATGTGCCATTTGTTTCCATTGCTTTCTAAATAGATTCATTGGAATCCAATACAGATGTCAGGAAATCTGCTGCAGTCAATTGATGCTGGTCTTAAACTAAGGATGCAGATGTCAATAAGGCAGCAGGGTTTCTTTAGTCACGGGCCAATCAATAGTTCATAAGCGCTCCATCAGGCTCTGCTCAAAATGACAGAGGGGTCTATTGCTTTGCTAAGGAGGTGGAATCCCTTTAATGCAGTGTAGTAAATTTAATTCACTACAGTTCACGAGGAAAGCCTCCTCCAACGGCACAACGTCAGGGTTGAAGCCTGGCCTCATTAATCACCGGCCACGCCCACTTGAATCCACGTCTACCTACGCCCCCACCTTCCTGATTTTACCCCCAAACCGCTGGCTCCGTTCATTTGTCCCATCCTGCTTATCTCCCTGAGCCCATTTCCTCCTGATGTCGATGATTCCCGATGTCGCCCTGAGAGGAATGATGAGCAGTCTCAAATCAATTGCAATCACAGATCAGTGGTGTTCCAGGAAAGAAAAAGGGAGAGGGTATCAGCGGGGAACGCAGGCCTGGAGACCTGAATAATGACCACCCACCTTCCAAACCTGCTGCCTTGTTGCTCTGTAATCTTCAGTTCATCAGTATACTATTGAACTACGTTAGCCATAACTCAGGGAATCCATAGCGCTGTCTGTTGGCTCCGCTCTCACCCGGTGATGGATGCTACACTGGAAGAAACCTGAAATGTAATTTTCCCCCTGCTTGCTTCTTTCGTGTGAGATCCCAGACATGCAAACAGATTCTGTGGAATTCATGTTGTGAATAATATAAGAAAGAAGCGATAACAGTGTCTGTGAGATGCTGGATTACTGAGACATCATAAAGCAGCAAAGAATACATGAGGATTAATCACAGGGAAAGGCAGTCGCACACATAATGCCTCAGAAAAAAAGCAATTGAAATATCTTTGTATGACGGACAAGTATTACAGACACAGAATAATCCATGTATGTTGGTGCACTCTAAATAAACCGTCACTTGGTTTGATGGATGACTGAAATAAACGCAGCAGACAAGCAGAAGCCTCTCTCTTTAAAGCAGCTGTCTTCATTGGGATTCTTATCAATTGTCTGGAGCAGTGGAGAGGAACTGCTCAGGAACTTGAGTAGTTTAAATAGTTTATAACGAGAGCTATTAGTGCCGTTATATCTGCCTGACCTCAGTGCACCACAAAGGCAGAGACACTCAGTGCTCTGCTGACATTATTAATTCACCTCTCAATGGGGCGCAAGTACCAGCTATGACGGGATTGATGTGTCAGGCTGGGTGCACACCAGACGGTTTAAGGTCTGAGTGATCTCACCTGATTATTTGTCCAATAATCCTCAAATGTGGGGTAAAAATATGATTGTTGTGGTGTCACCATGACCTCTAAGGAACATGAGACTGAAAGAGAGAAAGAGAACGAACGACAAAATGACTGGAGTACCTGAAATACACAAGAGGAGCTTTCACAAACACTTCAAACCTTCCAACCCTCTGAGACAAAAGCTAGTACATCCAAAGGACAGAAAACCCAGACACAAGCAGAGCAAAGAGGTCGATGCCACAGAACAACGAGGAATACAGCAACCTGTAGACTGGAAACCAAACAACCTTTACGTAAACGCACATCACGGCATCTCTGGACAGGACCCAGCTGTTCACCTACATCTGAAAGACACTGGACTTTCTTTTAATGATGACAAAGTCTCCATCTTATCAAACAGAGACTGACGCTTTGAGAGAGAGACCATGAAGAGAAGAGAGGGACTAAGACACTTTCTGTCTCTTACATGTAGTTCACTTTTTGATACTTTCACAAAAAATCCAAACAACAAAAACTAGAGAGCAAAGAACCAGAGGTCATGTGACCCAAACAACCCAGGAAACGCCCAAAAGTCACACCTCCAGGGGGAAGCAAGGTCAACAACTCAGCCAATGACTCTCGGGTGACCTCCCAGATCATTTGCAAAACACTTACTGGCTTCAGCTCCTCCCCAGTTAACTCTCAGAACTGAAGAGCCTTTTGGAGAGGAGGAGAAATGTCTTGATAACTGCCATTTTGATCAGTGCTGGATTTCCTAACCTGACACACGAGATAGACTGCTCCACATACAGTGGTCACAATTACATGATGTTTTTTTTTAATTTGGAATTAAAGGGACTGTGAGGAGTTTCTAAGTAATTACAAAAAAGTCCAACTTTTAGATATATACTTGATCAAAATACACACCTTAAGATAATTTTTATAGCATCTAAATAGGTTATCTATAAATGCTATACCTTAGCTTCGCGGTCGGGTCAGACAGGGTTGAACTGGCCTGGATACTCAACTTGGGGAACAAGACAATTTAAATTAGAGCAAATTTATATTTTTCAGACACGTCTTAGAGCACCGGGCTGTAAGTAGCAATATATAGTCGGCTACAAAACTACGATACTAAGTTTTCTGAAAATTGCTTGTTGTCACACATCAAAAACTACTGCTACATAATAAGAAAGAGATACATTACCTCGTCGCTTTGCATCCTGTAAGTTGTTGAAAAAAGAAGTTGTAAAGCAATGCAGAGTTCTGAGGAAGGTCCGGACTGCATTTATTAGCATCACAACAAACACACGCTTTGGATAGCACACGTCTTGTGGTACGTTCCAGTTGTAGTCAGAGGTAGGAATTTCCGAGTTCCGAGTAGGGAACTGCAACTGAAACGTCCCCCGAAGTCGGAATTTCCTACTGGGAACTCGGTGAAACCTCACCACCCCCGAGTTGACAATCGAAGCTCCTGTGATAATCAATTTATTTGCACTTCTGACTGGGGTGTGTTGGTCTAGATCAGCTGTATACATAGTATTGTTAGACTTATATTTACAAAAATGCTGCCGTAGTGATAACCACATTCTTCATACAACAACACAGGGCGTGCTAACAACAGCTAACAATAGCCTGGTAGATCGGCTTGTTTTTTTCCGACTTTAACTGGAACGCCGATAAGTCAGAGATGATGTCACTCCCAGTTCTGAGGTTACTGGAACGCAACATTACGACAGTCACCGCGCGTGCTCATGGGTATCAGAGTCTTAATGTCGCCAGTCATAGATTCTCCTCATAGCACCTTTAAGAACTCAGAATGAAATAATTTAGAATTAAAGTACTCTCCTTTGTGTTTACATGGAAAGACTAATTCAAAATGGAGCTTTACATGGAAAACATGTTTATTCGCCTTTATTCAGTTTCACTTAAGCTCTGGCGGTGGGGAATGATTCTAATTGGACAGGGGGTGGATGTGACTTAGTGACGGAAGAAAACAAACTCCAGCTTAGCGTCTTAGAAACCTCTGTCAGGGAAACTTCATCCAACTTTACATGACAACTTTAAAAAGATCTGCATTTTAATCTCTGCGTCCATCCACTCTTTTCATTATTTCCAAGTATTCTAAGGCTTTAATTACATAACTTGTCTTGGCTCAAGTCCAATGCTTGCTCATCAGCGAAGAATGTGTGCATCATCGCAACAGGACAAGGGAACAAGAATCCACAGAATGACTGGAATTAATTTAAAGCGGAATTAAGGCATTCATGATCAAGGAATTATTCAATTTGGATTTAAAATCAGAATAAACCAGCCACCTACTTCGAAATGAAGATTAATTTGGAATGGTCATTTTCATTTGGAATTAGGTGATCACAAGGCCATTTATTATCTTTTAAAATAGGATTTAAGCTTATTCTGAATTAAAGGGGAATTTAAAACTTTCATGGAAACAAAGTAAATGCCTGGGACAGGATAAATTTCACCAGTCCATCAGGGAAGCAGCACATAGACAGTGTAGAAGAGTAAAAGTGTGAAATAAACAATGTTGACACCTTTCTGATGTCATGGGAATTAACACTGAACGTCTTAGACATCCAATAACAGTTACATTTCTATTTTTGAATATCAAACTTGCAGGAAATTTCCCATGCACTGACTAAAGTGTGCACAAAAACATTTGCAACGTTTTCTTATATTTTGCAAATCCTTATATAATATGGGTTTAAAAACCAAACCAAAGCCAGCTAACACCAAAGTAAATGTTTTGATAATTTTGGAAAAAATAATAATACATCTTAAAATGATGTGCTCCTCAGCCCGACAACAGAAAATAGTTCATTATGTAATTTTGCATGCAGAAGAAGAAATTTGCCTCTGATTTGCATGAATAATAATCACCCTGCCCTGAGCCAAGAGGGTCGAGTCAGAAGAGGTAGAACATGGCTAATGCTTGTTTTTCTGCTGAATTCAGGTTTAGTCTCACCAAAACATGAGCTGTTGTGTATGTGATATTGTTACTGCAAACAGCAGGTGTGTCATTTTGCTGTCGAGCTGAATCATGTATGAAATTTGTGCCTATGAGAAAAAAATCAGGTCTAATCTCGGCCCTTGACTGACAAGAGACCAAAAACAACAAAATAATAATTGTATTAGTTTATTTACCATTTTGATTTACTCATTTATTCTGGAAAGAAATGACTTTCCTCACCTTTAAATTCTGAAAAAGCTTGATGTTCCCACTTGCTACAGCACTCAGGCCGACTCTGTGTTGCTGCATATGAATAAAATTAAATTTAGATTAAAAAGACGCCCTTTAGAGCATTTCTTCGGTATGTGATTCACTGTATACCCACATGCCTGAATGACATTTAGAAATGTCAGAGTAATTTAACAAAGCTGTAACAGTTTGCTTACCCATCAAGAGTGACACCAAGAGTGTTCAGTTAACTTTTCAATATAAGAAGGCGCCGAGTAAAGAGCCATCCATCACAGGTTTGCTACTCCGTGAAGGTGTGTTAAAGTGATTCCCTGTGGTTGGTCACTGGGGATCAGTGTGGTTCTTTTTCAAGGGCCCACATCCTGGAGAAGCCCCCTGGTTTGACTGTCCTTATGTTGGTCTGCTGCACGTTAAAGAGGATATTGTGTCCTAACTCAGGTATATATATTGGATTTAATGCCTGTTAGACTATGTTTCACCTACAGAGTACCCCTGATCTACCACTATTCTCAGTCTGTCTTAGCTCCAACATGGGCCCAGTCTGCTCTGATTGGCTAACTGGTCTGCTCTGTGCATTGGTTCTTTGGCACTGCTTGGTACCATGTTGTCAATGACTCTGCCTTCATTCTATCCACAGTCTATACTCTGCACCAAGTAGTAAACTGCCAGTGAAACAATGGCAGGTCTATGTCGTGATTGGGGGTCTAAGGTAATGCACTGTTTCAGAGAGGCACCCAGGGGAAAAAGTCCTTGGGGTTGGAGCCTGAACTGGTTGCCAGCCAATCATTGGGCCCTATAAAATCTGTGATCATGGAATCGTGGGCATAATCAAAAAGTAGGCATTAAAGGCTGAAATCAATACAAACATGGAATATCACTGTAATGGCTGACATTTCTCATAAAAGCGTTTTTTTTCAGACTAAAACGGGACATACCTCTCAGGAAAGTGCCAACAAGGGGGCCACTGATGCTGCGGACAATGCACGCCTCACTTTCTCTCCCCCTCCTCCCTCATTAATGATGTCAGCATATCACAGCAGCTGTCTAAGGTGGGCTTTACACAAGTACAAATTTGTAAGACTCAGGTAAAATAAACTATCGATCTGGTGGTATTGACACACGGAGACGCGTATTTGTCCATGACTCTGCATCTTTTTTGAATACAGGTCTGCAGGTGGATATCTGCGTATTCGTCTTCATGCTGTAGTTGGTATAAACAGATAAGTCCGGAAAAGACGGTGACCTCATAGCACCCCTCCTCCTCCCCGCCCCCCTAACCCACGCTATCACACACACCAACAACAACAACAATGGTGGCAGCCAGGCTGATTCTGATCTTGTTCCAGCAGCTAAAAATACTGCTACGACTTTTATACCAACATTTGCTCACAGAACACCAACAACACCAGCTACGGCAAAAACAGCAACAAGTGCTCATGCAGAGACGCAGCATGTTAACGTGTGCATGAGCACTTGTTGATGTAGAATCCACCTCAGAGCAGAACCAGACGGGCAACCCGACAGGATTTTGCGTGGATTTTGCGTTGTCATGTAAATGCACAAGCCTATGTGCAATACAATGTGTAAACAGCGGTACATGTTTTGATGACAACGCCAAGACAATACGGTGCCGTCCTTGTGTGAGGAGGGCCTAAGACACCGGCTGACCCTGCATTCACACCTAAAAGTGATCTGTGGTCCCATCGTTGGTAAAGTAGCTATGAAACTCCGGGCTAACACCAGAGTACAGGCAGAGCAGTTTCCCAATGATTATTATGTGTCAAAATTTCTGCAAATTTTGTCTGCATACTGTTGACTGGACCGTAAAGATATACTGTGTCTCAGGGTTAAAATTGCGTAAAATACTTGAAAAATGAATTCCCAAAAAATTAAATTAGGAATTTGGGAAAAATTAAAATGGAATAAGGGAAAAAACACATATTTTATAGGGCCCTACAATCACAGCAGCAACCTTCTTGCTATGAGGTATGTGCACCGCCTACTGCACCACCATGCCACCCCATATAACCCAAAAATCTCCTTTATAGCTCTTTTAAAGGTGGTTGAAAACTGAAAACAGTCTCCAGTGTAACCAGTCTTAGATGATAGCTTATAGAGCTGCAGTGCATTCCGATCAGGGATGCTAAACCCTCTTAAATGATTTTGTTTATGCAGACTTCCTGTTTGGCAGCGTGCACCTGCAGAGCAATATTGTCTTAATAAATAATGCAAACTGCATTAGTCATACAATAGTGATGTTCAGGGTGTCCCTGTTAGTTTAATGGAAACCAATGGAGTCAGGAGCACGCACCGTCTCACTATCAACACCTGCCTTTGCTGAATTGTTGCCATTAGTGTTTCCATGCTGATGATTCAACAAAACCTCAGAGGCACAATCAGCATCCCTAATGTAAACACTCGCCAGACTGTGTCTCTGTATTGTTTTGCTTTCTGACCTTGTTGTTGTAATGCTTAGAGGTTACCTGATTCGCTGCGCTGGCTTTCACACATGCAGGACTGATTTTTTAAAACACTCATGCAGGATTCCTCACGTTTTCTTCTGTTGCTCATTCAGACTGATGAAGATGCAGCAAACAAAGCGCCAGTCTGACTTATCATATATCACTTTCTGCCTTTGGATCACGTGACGTATGATGTGAAGTCTTCACTTTATTGACACAAGTGCATAAGAGCAAACTTGGACATAGAAATAATTTTACTCGACTCACCAAGATCCCACCAGATGCACTGGTCACAGGGCATGATAATTACCAGCCTCTCTGGCTTGCTTGCTCTTAATTTTCCTAAATAATTCTTGCTAAATTTGCACTTCAGCTCAGTCTCATTCAACACTGACAACTGATTGTGGTATAGAAATTTTTTTTTTTGAGTAAACAAGGGCACCAAACCGTGGTTCACAGAGCTCATAGTTTGGTTTATATCTTGGTTTTTGGGTCATGGCCTGGTTTGCTTTTCTGACCCAAAAAGATGCAAATGCATTTTTTGGCTTTCTATTTATTACCTCTGCCAAGGAGGTTATGTTTTCGGGAGAGTTTGTTTGTCAGTCTGTCTGTCCGTCTGTGAACAAAATAACTAAAAAAGTAATAGATGGATTTTGATGAAATTTTCAGGAAATGTTCAGCATGGGAAAAGGAAGACCTGATTCAATTTTGGTGTTGAACTGGATCAGCGTCTGGCCGCCATGGCGAAAAATGTGATCTCTATGAATTACTACTGAACTATAATAGAAATCATTATGAATCCAATTGCTGATGGTATGTTTTCATGGTCAAGGAATCTAAATATTTAGATGAAATAAAGGTAGGACTAATATTTATGGTGAAAATCACAATATGGCTGAGGACTGTGGCGCTGGCGGAGGTCTGCGCTCTCCGAGTGCTTTTCTAGTGATATCTATTTTAGTTCAGTAGTTATTCACCAAAATCACATTTTTCGTCATGGCAGCCAGACGCTGATCCGGGTCAACACCAAAATCGAATCAGTTCTTTCTTTTCCCATGCTGAACATTTCCTGAAAATTTCATCAAAATCCATCCATAACTTCTTGAGTTATTTTGTTCACAGACAGATGGACGGACGGATGGATGGACGGACGGACAGACAAACAAACTCTCCTGAAAACATACCCTCCTTGGCGGAGGTGAAAATGTCGTACAGTATGTTATACCATCTTATAGTTACAGATTTAAAGAATTACTTGGGCATGTTTAGAGTGAAGTTCAGTTTTTTCGTGCACTGTCTAACCCTTAATTAAGCTTGAGTTTAAACAACAGTGAATAACATTGTACAGCTGTAAAAGTTAATATTTTAATGACTTAATAAAAAAAAAATTCTCCCAAGACTTTTGAAAAGTGGACACAGTTTCATTTCCTCTGCCAAAGAGGTTGTGTTGTTGCTTTGGTTTGTTTATCTCTCTCTGTGCAAGATAACAAAAACTTCTGTACAGATTTTGTTGAGATTTTCTGATAATACTGCTCATGGCACAAGAAAGAGGTGATTCACTTTTGGTGGTGATCCAAATCTTGATCCAGATTTATAAAAGGATTTCACAACAGTATCAGATAGCACAGTTTAGACTATTTCACCAACAGTGGCCAACAGTGTCAGTGCTTTTAAATAATTATGCATATATACATCATGTCGGTTCATGCAGTCAAGTGGTTCGAATCAATATTAGATCCATGAGAAGGTACCAATCAACCAGTCTTTGTGGAAACCTGCTTTTGAGTCGACAGCACATCTCACTGCTCCACTGTGCTGCCCCAAACAGGTCATATGATGAATAAAATCATTTGTGGCTCAGTGCTTTGAAGACCTCCATCATAAGTAATGTATGATTCTCTAATTACGATAAAATCCTTTTATTTAATCTGTAATTGATCATGCACATATTCATGCCTTTTCTATTTCTGTTTTATTCATCCTCCCGTCTTTTCATTCCTACATGCCTTTCTAAGGATAGCACAGGCTTATCTCTGACCCAAAAAAATTAGGCCCCTGTACAATTTTTACATAAAAATATGCAAATTTCAGCATAATTCTCGACTTCAGAGCAGGGCTGTATTTTGCTCTGGTACACCATGTGCTTGCATGCCTTATATTTAGTGTTTTGTTCAATGAATCAGCCAAAAAAACAGCAATTTCAGATCTCAGGCTATTTAACCAGCTCACCCTCCCTGGCCTTGCCACATTTGCCCCCCCCCCCCCAATCGATTACTGCATCCATCAGGAAGGATTATGCAAAGATCCTGAGAGGGATAACCCATGGGAGACATTCACACTCGCTCACTTCTCCACATCACAATCTGGGCCGCAGCACACCGTGCTCTCTTTGAGCCTTCCAGCTGTTCGCACTGCTCTTTACAATCAATACAATAGTCATGTTTCACCACAGCCGTCAGTCCCTCACTGCCACGAACCTGCGGGACGTCCCCCTGGGCATCAGACCGAGAGACATGTAGACAGGTTTGTGATGAGGTTTCAGAGAGGCTGCTGCAGCGACAGGTTTGAGCCATTCTGCAGTTTAATTAGGGGGACTTTAGTGGGGCGTGAAAGTGTTAAAATGGAGGAGCTGCTGTTTTTACTGTGCCTGAATGGAAGTGTGAGATGGGTAAGAGGAGAGGAGGGGCACAGTAAGTGGAGAGGGAGGAAGCATGCAACAGTTTCTGAATAAACGATGCCCCGTCAGCATCAAGCAACATTTAGAATCAGAATAAGGCCCAAAGTTGTTCAGGGAGTTGTTACTGATTCTCAAATGCAGTTAAATTTCAGTTCCCATCCCTTAACTGCCACCACAAAACTCATGGTCTGTGGGTGCAGGCCCTAAAGGGGCGAGGAAATAGCAAACTGCAAATCCTCTTTGCCACCTTGACCTACCATCTTGGTCTAGGACTCCCTGAGGGGGCTAATGACAGGTCCAAGGGAGGCATGAGGCTCTGTCAGCACTGAGGTTGTCAAAATAAGGTTCAGATACTGTATGCTAAACTTCTGATTATCATGCATGTGAGTGTGAAGAATCAGAATCAGAAATGCTTAGGCCCCATCCACATGAAGACAAACTGAGGCCTAAATGCATACGTTTTTTGCTGAATCTGCGTATCATCCATACGAAGACGTAGTTTTGGGGGTCTGTAAAAGATCATATTTGAAACCAGGTTCCAGAGTGGAAAGATTTTGAAATGTCGTATCCACAGCTCTGTGATGACTGCCTCTTTGTCACTTTTCAAATACGCTTACGTCATAGTTTCACATCTTCATTGACACGCATGCGCCACACGCATATGTGCTGATGAAGTTAGTGACCCTACTATCCCTGTTGCAGCAAAATCTCCTTCTTCTCAATCACCACCGAGTTGAACAAACAATTATCGAGGACACATTACGGCACTTTATGATCACTTTATCACAATCTCTGTTTGCAACTTTTGTCGCAAGTGCGCATGCCCACTGTTTTTTCGTCTGTTTCTGCTTGTTTCCGTCACATCGTTACAGCGCCCCTAGAGGTCCGGCATGTGTTTTATCGCGTTTTAATGCGTATCGAGTGCATTCATGCAGACGCACACATTTTCTGAGACGCCTTCGCCTTTATGGCGATCGTTTTTGAAACTGTTAAGCGTTTTGTCTTCGTGTGGATGGGGCCTTAATGTCAAAGGGAAAATTCATAGGTTCAGTTGCTCTTACACATATTATAGCAGTAGGAATATCAAATAAGACATTACAGTAGATAATAGCATAAAAAATTAAGTAAGCATGTTGCAATATGCAGACCTTTAAGCTGTATCAACTTTCTTACAAAGACAAAATAAACAAATTAGCTAAAAAGAGACAAAGGCCAAGGAATTAGCACTATTAACGTTGCCAATATTTACAATATGAATATAATGTGACAGCACCGTGTGACAGAAGACAACATTTGACTGGGTACTGCACTGCAATATGGAGGTGAAAATGGTGAAAAAAAGCTTATTCTCCAGGACCTGACGGAGCAGTGATGTTATACAGAAGAGTTGGAGTAATTCATTTCTCTCGCACCTGGATGCAGATATGGGACATCTATGGCACATGAACATAGGTACTAATTTTCCTTTGCAATGAGAATTAATGCAATCAACTTGCATAATTCTTAAATTGTAATACCCAGGTGGCAAAACCAATTTAAATCCTTATTTTAATCGACAACAGGTTTCCCCCACTTCTTCATTTCTTTTATACTCTTTAAACTTATTGATACCTCTATTTTAACTTAATTGTGGATACTCATGTCAAGTTTGGCTGTGCTGTGCATTGTTGTTTTTTGTCAATGTTTGTTTGTTTGTTCGTAGTTGTTTTGGATGTGCTGTCACTGCAGACTAAGGCTGCATTTACACGGCGCCAAAAACGGTCAAATCCGATAACTTTTCGTTGCGTTTTGGCCTTCCGTTTTACACAGAACTTTTGAAAACAGGCTCCACAGTGGAAAGATTTGAATTGGCTCTCCATGCAGCTCTGTGTAAACTCATATCAGAGTGTTTCAGGGTGAAACGCTGACGTCACCGCATGCACAGTATCTTTCACATGAAGGCTGCGCATGCATACCAGGAACAACAACAGCTTCGACCGTCCACCAAGTAACCTGTGAGCCTCTTTCCGTGCCCGGTTTGTTATCCTGACAAAACTATCCGGACAGATTTGTTGTCCGAACTGATTGTTGTCCGGGAAAGAAACTCCTGCGTCTCTGTGCGTCTATTTGCCATTGTTGTTTGTGAAAAGATTTTCTTCTTCATTCGTGTGTTGTAGCAGCGATGCCTCTCTGCAAACCTACACCGCCATCTGCTGAACCGGCATGCACACGACAGCAGATTAACTTGTCTCCAGCGTCGTCATGTGAATGCAGAAGAATTTGAAAACACAAAAGAAAAATCTTTGCGTTTTAAGTCAGGAGTTTCCATGTAAAAGTAGCCTAAATTTCCCCCCTGGGAGACAATAAGGCTCTGAACTGAACTGAATAAAGTCTGATGGCCACAGGCTGGAATGACTTCATCTGTGGTGCATCGTGGCGGGGTGAGTCTTGTACTGAATGAGCTCCTGTGTTTATCCATCACACTGTGGAGGGTCCTATTTTCTATCGTCGTGATCAAGGATCATGGGAAAACAATTCAACCAAGAGTTTCAGTCCCTGTTGAGCTCATAACCAGCCTTTAACCAACTTAACTAATGCTGGTTCATCATTAATAAATCCATCAGAATAGCTCAACCAGTTGGTCGATCATTTGCATCTTTGCAGCCACAAGTAGAAGAAAATAAGGTGAGTAAAACAAACTTCAGCAAAGACCAGACACTGTTACAGCAGCCAATCATCCTCTGATATTCTCACATTAAAAGATTTGCAGCTCTGTGCTTTCTGACTGTAATTGGGATGACAAAGTGGGGCAATACGAACTGACACTGACAAAATGTTTTTGACATGGAAAAGCTGCTGAGCAGAAAGAGAGGGGAGCAGTGACGCGTGTCTGTCTGAGGGGAAGGTGCTGGTTAGCGTGTAGTGACACTGCAAAGCTGCACAGACGTCCTGCTCCGTGTGCGTGTGTGTGTTTGTGTGAATATATCAGAGCGTGGACAGCCATGTGGTCCCTCCTCAGAGCAGGGAGACATATCATGGTTTGATCGGCTCACTGTAATTCTGCAGGTATGAAGTTTTTCTTCTCCTCTCCTGATTGAAGTTTTATTTTCTGATTCTCGTTCCAATCTTTACATTAACATAAGCATACTCTGGACTATCAGAGCAGCTCTCTATACATCACTGTTAAAAATAAAGTAAGAAAAAGAGCCATAATAAAGAGGAAAATCCTTCATTTCTTCAACAGCTTGCATTTAAATCAGCATATGTTGTAGGCAGACGCCAACGCAGTAATAGCGGCTTGTCAACTTCTGCTTTTTTCTCAGATTTGCATATAGACAATTCACCTAAAGTCAAAGGATCTGCAGCTCAGCTCTCTAAAGAGTACATTCTTTTTAACTTTAATGAACATATAAATAATGAGCACAACAATAAACTGAATCTTGATCTCTGTGCTGTGATTTTGGGCTGTTTAGTCCCCAATGCAGTGATGCTATGAGGGAGTAAAAATGTATTCACGCCTCTGATCTTATTGTAGCCCATATTTGGATGTATTTCAGTTTTAATAATCTCCTCAGGAAGAAGAGATCATGACATGACTCACACAATATGCAGCTGTAACTGTTAGCACTGCTATTTTCAGGCTCTGACTGCAGAGCTTAAAAGACTCAGTTTGATCCTCTCAGTCCACTGCATCATGACAAGCTCTTAAAAACCAAAAATTAAAAATAAAATAAAAAAAACAGAGCTTCAAAAGGTGAGATTTTACTGTTAATAGTAAAAACAGCACCCATAAGAGATTATAATCCACAGAATTCAAATCAAACAACCTTTGTGGTCACATTTGTGTCAAAGTTGATTATTCAAAGATTTATTATCACTATATATTCCAAATGTACACTCACTGGCCAATATATTAGGTACACCTTATAATTTTGCTTTATTTAGTGTGGTCTTCCTTTTTAAGTTTCACACTCTCTTTGGTCTCTTTTATTTGTTTATCTACTTTATCACAATTAGTTCTATTTATGTCATTGTTAGCCCCTCAAATCTATTTTTTATTGTATTTATTAGATTAATGTAATTATGTAATGTTAAATGATTGCTTTTTCTACATATCACTTCATTTTTTGTGTGTGTGTTTTTTTAATTTTTCAGTGCCATCTTTTGATGTATTCTTAATAGTATTTACTTTTTTATCAGTTGATAATAACCATTTACTTGTGGAGATGCTGGTCAGCTTTAAGTGTTAAATTGCTTATTATTTGTCATTACTAATTTATTTCTTTTCCCCCCCGCCAATTATGCCATTTCTGTTTTAGTGAGTTTTTCTGGTTTCCTGTTTTTAATTATGCCTTTTTTTAAAATGAGTTTGTGTTTATCAAAGCCCTTTGTAAATCTTTGTTTTTACATTTTTTATGAACAACTACTGTATCTTAATATTCATTTTCAAACTGGACCCTCTTTTGCATTCAGATCTGCCTTAATTCTTTGAGGCATAGATTCAACAAGGTGCCGAAACATTCTTCAAGTCCAAGTTGACACAATAACATCCCCCACACCATCACAATACCTCCACCAGCCTGAACTGTTGATACAAGACAGGATGGATTCATGCTTTCAGGATGTTTTTGGTAATTTCTGACCCTACCATCTGAATCCTGCAGCAGAAACTGATTCATCACACCAGGCAAATGTTTAAGCTAGCAAAAAATTAGTCTTCTTGAATCATCCAATAGATATTCCTCCATTTTGCACAAAACTGGAAGAAGGAAGTCGTTGTGTAGCCAGTGGTCTTCCCCTGAAACAATGAGCCGCACTGCGCATTTTAGGAGCGGCGCTATACATGCCCCGTGTGCTACCATTATACGGATGTCCGCTGCTCGATTGTGGATCTAAATATCTCCGGAAGCACTGTTTGGATCAGGAAAGCCTTCTGGGTGAGTATATTGTTCTACTTCATTCTATAAACAATGTGAAAGCTGTAGAAACCGAACTTATCCTTTAATATTCATTTTCAAACTGGACCCTCTTTTGCATTCAGATCTGCCTTAATTCTTTGAGGCATAGATTCAACAAGGTGTCGAAACATTCTTAAGGTCCAAGTTGACACGATAACATCCCCCACACCATCACAATACCACCACCAACCTGAGCTGTTGAAACAAGACTGCATGGATTCATGCTTTCAGGATGTTTTTGGTAAATTCTGACCCTACCATCTGAATCCTGCAGCAGAAACTGATTCATCACACCAGGCAAATGTTTAAGCTAGCAATGAAATCGGTAGTCTTTAGAAATTCTGCCTATTGTTTCTCCTTTTCCTCCCGATCCCTGTTCACAGAAGAGGACATGTCAAAGAGAGATTCTTGCTCCGTGCATAAATCCAACATTTTCCCTTTTCCCACAATCCCGTGGAGCCTCCTTTGTCTCCCTGCTGTTAACAAGCCTGTTGCTTTCACTGGTTTCCTCACTGAATACATTTGGCATAAAACAAGATTAAGACTGAGGATGAAAACTCAGATTGAGACAATACAGGCCGATGCAGGTTCGAGCAGAATACAACAGTCCTACATGTCGCTATCAAACCAGACCAGCTGGTCGCTATCAGGACTCAGGAGCGGACGAGATCAGACAGTGGATGTCTGTCATGACCCAGGCCCGGCAGAGGAAAACAGCATCCTCCATCATTGGATCCAAGTCCTGTCACAAGACTGAATAACAAATTTGAGAATGCTAACTTGTTTGGTTTTGTTGTGAGGCCAAAACTACAGAGAGAGACTTTCACCCTTGACTATTTTCTAGGACCTATTAACCCCTTTGGCCATTGGATTTGACTGTTATTGTGCATAACTTGTATATTATGACCCCAGTGTTAAACACCTGTGATGCAATGAGTCCAGGAAAATTAGCAGTCTCTACTTTTTTAGACATGAGTTGATCTTTTAAAAATTCACATACAGCAAGTACAGGGTGTGTAGGATATAGGATGTTATATGTGCAGTATGTACAGTAGATAATCACTGCTACAATCATTTTAAAGTGATGCTCTGCGGCTGTTTGAGCTGCTGTAAACAGGACCCGTCTATCTGGCCTCATACTGGATATGGTGTGTGACGATAGTTTTATGTTATGGTCATTTTTCCTGTTTTTTTCTGTTTCAATTTTGTGTATTATGGGTTTTTACAGCCCCATTGTGAGTGTTTTAGTGATCAACTGCTGCACACCAAATAGCCCTTTAAAGGAGAATCAACAGTGTGAAGCTGAACTTAAACTAACATCTGACCAATGAGAGCACTTGTTGGCACGTACTTCACAGTCAGTCAAAATGATGGCCTGTTTAATGGTGTTTTATTGCAACACAGCAGCCTGTTTTATTTGACCAAAGTCATCAAAATGACAAGGGTAATGAGTTTAAAGATAACAAATGAAAGAACATTATAATGATGATGTATGAATACTTGAGCTTCCCTGCTGTGAACAGCTGGTCCTGAAGCAGCTGTGGTACAGTTTCAGCCCTTTTTATTGATGGTGAAACTCACAAAGTTGTTTTCCCCTTTGCACAATCAGATGGATGCATTTAGTTTCTTTTTAGCTAAGGTCAGAGCCACTTGATGTTGGCTCGGCAGCAAACAGGAGTCACTTAATATGTGAACAGGTTGGTGTATCAAAATCACGTCAAATTACGGTGACCATACGTCCTCTTTATGCCTCAGTCACACATTCCAGTTTCTCATAGCGATTGTACACGACTGCACACGATTGACGAGGCTGGTGTGATCGCTATGATACGGGATGAATGACTGTCTCACCCCTGGACACACCCCGTAAATACACCGTCAGTAGCGCTTCTACAGCGTTTCGGGGACGTTCGTCCCGCCCAAGTTAGGTTTACACAATGATATGACGAGGATTCCATGACATGATGTCAGCCCCGCTGGAGCTCAGTTCACGTCACGTAAGCCCCGACTGAGCCCCCTCGCTTGCGCCGTCTTGAACTGGGCACAGTCGGGGCACAAACAGATACATCCTCGACAGTTGTCCTCATAAAGCTTTCAGGATTGAGCCACGATCGGCCCGATTGAGCTCCGTACATGCAACGCTAATACCGTTCACATTAGGACTGCATTAGGCTCCCATCCCGCTACACTGAGAGCAGGGATTCTCCATGAAAGTTTTGAACAATTCAAAACAGTTCCACGTTCCCTGCCATTCATCCACGACTATACAACGGTGATCCAGTCCAAGTAGCGCATGCGCCACAACCAAAGCACTTTTCATCAGGATTATGACAATCGTGCACAATCGCCATGAGAAACAGGAATGTGTGACTGGGCCTTTAGCCTGGACATGTCCTCCTTTTTGGTGGTAAAATTATATCCAGGGGGATTTTATGAAAATGCCCAAAATGTCTGAGTTTTGTTATGCTGTTATACAGTCGAAGATATGCATGATTAAAACTACCGTAACTCCTTGAGTATCCATGCTATTTGGATTCTGAAAGCTGAGAATCAGAACTTTCCAGTAATATACAGTACATTATGGTTACGGCTTGCCCGAGGGGGGAGGGACGGGAAGTGAGCTGACTGAGCCGGAGAGCAGAGAGAGGATTTAGAGACAAACATGCAAATCACTTATCAATGGTTTATCGGTATTTTCTGTGTAAATAATGCAAAAATTTTGTGAATAATGGCATTAGCATCACTCTGGAGTGTTTTCTTGCTGTTCTGTTGCATATTTTTGCCAAATTCATATTTTTTGTCATCATCTTTTTCATAAAATTTTATGTTCTATGGATTTCACAAATAGTTAAATCATATAAATATACAAATAACAATAGATAATGCAAAATAGGTTGAGTTTAGGTTTTTGTCTTCTCAAAAGTGTACATGTTCATTTACAATTCTTTATAAAGAGGAACCTGTTGAACATTCAAATCTCTATTTTTATGTAATTACACGCTGTTTTAAGCATTTACAGTTTAATAATGTCAAATACTTGCAAGAGCGTTTTATATTTACCTGAAAAAAGGTGCAAACTTATTCATTCAAAGGGCATTTTCTGACACATTTATTGACAAAAAGGCAAAAAAAACCAGCTGGCCATTTAGTGAAAGGGTTAATATTTATAATAAAGTACTCGACTGGACCACTGGCATTATTCCGCTGTACTTACTTGTCAAGATACTGAGCGTGCAGCATGCATCATGATGCAAAACATGCTGCTGAGGGTCTCTGCAGAACCCTCCCACAGATATATGTCATTTTGCCGTTAATTGACACCACCCTCGGGGAGTGAAAGCTTGTAGGCCAACCCCTCACCTAATTACCGTAATCATAGAAGCACACTCTCCCAAGAATTCCTCACATCTTTGGAAACAATAGCAGGATAAATTGGTGTAAAGAATCAGTTATACAGTCATGTCCTTGTTAATTAGCAGTTAGTTACTCATTCATTAGCGAGTGAGGATGCCAATGTTCGTTCACCTTCTTGTAAAATGTTGCCGAAAATGTTTTACTGGAACCTGGACATGTGTTCATCGCGAGCCCTGCAGGATATGCATGAAGCCGTTTGTGTGTGAGGGCGTATCTGTGGAGACAGTGTTTGTGTGTGTGTGTTTACAGTATGTGTGTTAAGTAAGGACACCATCTGCCATCGTCTTTGCTCTGTGCCAATCCCCCACCCTTGTTAACCCACACCCATGCTCACAAACACAAAATCCTTCAGTGTCTGAGTTTGACGAGGGAGATGAAAATGTTACTGTGAATCTATGTTTGTGTTTTAGAGAGAGAGGGAGATGGAGAGGAGTGGGAGTGATGCTGCGAGCTCTGTAATTGTTGATGAATAAAAAGCTAAGAAAATGGGCAGAAAGTAGAGAAAAAAGTTGTGGTATTTCTCCTCGCATTTCAGCCCCCGGCATTTTATATTCAGATCAGACAGATGCAAACATATTCGCCCATACATCCTCCTGCACGCGCGCACAGACACACTGAGACTCAAATATAGAAATACAATTACAACACAAACTTGCACACACGTACAAAGTGGATTTTGGAATAATGCCTTGTTTTTTTCAGAACTGCCCTAGATTCATTTGGCATCTGTGCTGCACACTCATCGCTCTCTCTACTCTGCCTCTTACTCACATTCACACACACACACTGACACTTTCCCTCCATCGCCCTCTTTATTTCCTACACCGCCTTTCCTTCTCTCCTTCTCTTTCTCCTTCTATCCCTCGATCTATCTCCCTCTCCACATTCAAACTGTTGAGATCTGGGCATAAATATTTTAGCTTTGTCACCCACTCTGCATCTGCAGCTTCACAGAGAGACAGTATTCTCCCTTCTTGTGTGTGTGTGTGTGTGTATTTGTGAGAATGTGTGTACTTGTCTGAAACGTCTCGGCACAGTTTAGCTGGATGACTATTCTCCTACTGAAGCATCTGTTTGTATTCTGCCTGCAGAGACGGAGTATTTCCATATACAGCTTGAAAAAATGCTTTTTTGTCTCAGGCCGAATGTTTGGGGCTTTAATTCCTGAGTAGAGTGGTGCAGGTATGTGTCCTAAAACATAGAAGTTAGATATCAGTTTAACACTTCCAATTAGAGTAGCTCAATTTGATAAATACCTGAATTAAGGTTGGGGGTGAACACATGCATACAAGTTTTAAACAATCATCGGGCAACATAAAAGCCTCTGATACTGGCCTGCTCTTGGATTTTAAAGAGTTAATGTCTTTGGCTGTTCTGTTAACACTACTAAATATCAGATCAATGACATCCAGATCTCATCTCAAACTAATGATCTAATATTAAAAATCACATTGGCTTATTCTGTTTAACTGAAATCTATCTGTGCCATGATGAGTACATCAGTTTAAATAAACCGACTCCTAATAGTCATTTTAATTCTCATGACACAGGCTGTGGTGGTGGTGGTGTAGCAGCTATTTATCATTCTTGTCTTCATATCAACCCTTCGCCAAAGGCCAGTTAAACGTCTACTGGAAGCCCTGTTCTTAATTTATTGCACCCTTATTCAAAAACCTGCCAGCCGGTCTAATTTGGGACCATTTACCGTCCCTGGGCCTTTATTCTGAATTCCTATCAGAATTCTCTGAGTTTATGCCAAACTGGGTCCTCAGCACAAATACAGTACTTGTTGTAGGTGATCGTAATATCCATGTTGACAAAATAGGTGACAGCCTTAGCTCAGCTTTCATGTCCTAATAGGCACAGTTGGTTTTACTCGGGCTTCTCCTGAAGCTACCCGTTGTTTTAACCACATTCTTGACCTTGTTCTGTCATATGACCTTGACATAACTGAACCAAAACTCTTTCTTGAAGATCCTATTATCTAATCATTTATTTGTTATTGTTTATTTATTTATTTCATTTTAACATCTTCTTGGAAGTTTTTGTTTTTTGCATTTTATACAAATAAAGATCGATTGACAAATGGTCAGGAATGCAATGCTATTATATCTAACATTTTTTTTATTAGTTAATAATAAAAACACTAAAACCACAGCAATGGACATCGTCTTGATCAGGTCATTGGATGAGAAGTTAAAGCTGGACATTATGCGCTGGAGGTGTGGTAGCTGCCAAGTTAAACCACCATGTTGTAGTTCTATCAAAGCTCCGATACTGCTTTTTACTCTCAGATTATGTTTAAGGTTAAAAAATTATGACATGTAAGTTCATTCATGAATTATCATGATGAGCTTCTTTTGTTAATTAACAGGGCTTCCCAAAGTGTGGGCACAGGCCCTTTTATGGGCCTTGAGAGGTAATTTACTGTAAATAAAAACACAAGTATAAATTAAAAAAAATACATTTTAAATGATCATAAAATGAAAATTTAGGAAAAAACAAAAATAATAGCTTATATATTTAGCTTAAATGTTGTTCTTAATGTATTTTTATGTTAATTGGTTTTTAGATCAATGACTTACTCACCAAAGTGGGATCAGCAGCTCTGTTTTATGGAGAAAAATGGAAAGCTTAAAAAGAGGTTTTGGCACAAATTCGACAACACGTCCACGCAGCATCAAATATATCTTTAATCCTGATCAGCATGTATTGTGACTAATAAACAAAATGCAAGGATGAACAAGATTTCACTAGTCAGTGAATTCCATCATCCAAAAAATGCTTACAACAATAAAAAATGAAAAATAATTTGACTAGTTAGGTGAAAAAGCCAGTTATGAGGGCTAAAACAGTGTAATACTGTAAAAGCTGCCAACTCATTGCATTGCATCACAGGTTTTTTTAGGAGATGCTCTGGTGCTGATTTATGTAAAAGTTTGACTTTTTAATTGTTCTAGTCAAAAAGATCCACACAATGTTACCAACTAAACCACAAGAGGAAATATATCATAGACAGAGAGACTGAAGCTACAAAGCTGCTGCTTGATTTTGACGCCAATTTGTGATTTTTTTTTCTGCTAGATCAATGATTGGACTGTCTTCTAGACTAGAATAATAGTGATGCTCAATGATAATGCTTTTCTGATTTCATAAGTGTTCAATAATTTAATGCCATCCTTTGAAATGTAGAGACAAATGCAAAGCAATTGCTACTACCTATGAAAGACTGTAATAACATTAAACAAGCACATAACAGTGAGCCAGAACTTAGTTTCTGCACTCAAGTAAAGTGCTCTGATGGATATAAAAGTATGTTGTTTTTCATCACAGGGGTAGAGAGATCGACAGGTGTTTGGAGTGCGGTGAAATTAAACTTTATTCCCGGGGATTAAGGATTAGGAACATCTAAACCTGCAGCATACCGACACACATCTGCACCCGGGGGATGTTTTTAGCACACACTGATTTTTTCTACGCTCTGGATAAACCTTGACATTGGGCGCCAACTGTATCTCATACTTTATTTTTTAAAGTTGCATTTTGCCAGCAGGGTTTTCTTTAGGCTCTCTGTAAAGCTGCGGTAAATTCTCCAGCTGAGAGTTTGGAGTCTGGAGTCACCGAGGCTAAAATGCAGAAATAAACTGTTGTAGGAATCGATAGTCAAACAAATGCCACCTCTCCCCCCGGTCAATAATAAAATTGATCGCCGCACATCCTCTGTTAAAACCAGCCAAGGGAATTTCATTGTTCTACTTTTTGATTTTTCAGGACTTTTGAGTGTAAAAACTTGTTCAACTGTTGTTTTGTTTTTCACTGCTGCGGTCCCTGCAGAGCTGAATCACACAGACACGCTGAAGGGCCAAAAACATGAGCATACGCTGGGAAATGTGCAAAATAAACCTCAGCAAACTGCACAATGATCTGCGCACATCAACACTGCGACCTGCACACACTCCCTCACACATCGTCTCCGCTCCTCTATTCAGCCCCAGGGGTCCAAATGATTTCACAAATGCTCACACTTAATCCACCAGCCAGGCGACAAAAGCTCAGACGAGTGTGAGCGAGGATGTGAGTGTGTGTGGCGCCGTGCTGTGCAGGGGTTTCTGACCAAAATGAGAACGCGCTATTGTTTGGAATGAAATGCAGTTCCAGTTCACCTTTGGTAACATCACCGAACATCCGACTTAAGATGGGAGCCACCTGACATGAGAAGGATGTTGTTCCTCCCAGTCACAGAGACAGTGCTCTGAGGAATCATGTTTCTTAGTTTTAATACAATATTAATGTACTTTTACAGCCTGTCTCCCAGATACATTATGTTTGTAATAAGCCTCATAAAGAATGTACCTAAATATGACAATGAGCACATCATTGCTTGCAATATAAATTAATTGTTCTGATCCTGCTAGTTCTGTTTTATTCTGTATTGTGTTCCTTGTTAAGATCCCTTGTTCCTGATTTTACTATCAGGATTCTGCTCCTGGTCCTGGTTAAGTTAAGTTAAGTTACACACTTTGTGTTCATGTCTGGCTCAATCCTTAAACCACCCCTACACAATCTCCAACCCACTACCCTCTCTGTTTGCATGTTCTCGCGGAAGGTCCGCCATATTAAGGCCACCTTGAACCCTATTGTGTGGGGAGGGAGTTGACTGTTTAGCCTTTAAGCAGCGAGTCTGCATCGATGCACAACTTCAACGACTTTGTCAGGTAGGGGAGTAGCAAAATTTAGCAAATAAAAAAATGTCAAAATAAAATTCAAAGACGCATGAAATAAAAGCACGAAATAAAAAATGCGATGGGGCGCCACGCACCACTGAGACTGGTGGTTTTTACCCTCCTCACCTACCGTAGCAAAACACTCACTTCAGAATGGAGGAAGACGAGGTCGAGGAATTAGCTGATGCTCCTTCGTCAGATAAATCGGTTGTGTGGACCTATTTTGGCTTCCCATGTAAAAGTCAAATGAACGGTGAGAAGATTGAGGACAAAACAACAACCGTGTGCAAAATATGCTGCTACAGTTCGCTGTATACTGGTCATACGATCATACTTGAAGATCAGAAGTATATGCACTGTTATAGGCTAAATATTATAGTTCACAGTTCATTTATAGGTCTAAACTGCAGCTCTGAGGACTGCTGTTTGTTTTCCTTTTCATTCAAGAATGTACTTATCCTGATTGTTACAACAACAAAGCACTTTTTATTGAGATTTTATGTTTGTATTTGCACTGTAGTTTAAATAAGGGGAAAACACTACAATTTTGTTTTTCAAAGAGCATTTATTTTGTACTGATGCAGCAATATTTTTTTATGTCTGCATTAGGAAGAAAATAAAGAAAATGAGATTTTTGCACAACTTCCTACTGTTGGGGATTTTCTATAATCTTTATTTTGTATCGTAAGTATTTTGTATCGTGAGCCCTGTTTCGTATTTCGTATCGTTTCGTGAGTTGACCATTTCGTTACATCCCTATTGTTGGGAAGTGCAACACTAAATGGGAGAGAAAACAACATATAAATTTAAGTGTCGCATGTGTCCGGTATGTTCCCCACTCCTGTCATACTGACAGAAAATCACAAAAAAGTGTGGTTTTAAAAGATTAAACGAAAAAAGCACATCCTACTTTATTTAATGCTGACATTTGATTTGATTGCACATCCTTGGAACCATAATATATAAACACAATTGGCAGCATTAATTTATTTCTTTGATTGGAATTGTCAAAAGGTAATTGGATTGAAAGAGTCACCTAAAATTTTAAAAAGTGTAATGTAACTTCATTCCTCACGAGTCGCAATCTGGGAATGGCATTTTTTAGTTTTAATACAGTATTAATGTACCTTTACAGCCTGCTTTTTTCCAGAGATATTGAGTTTGTTATAAGCCTGGCATTTAGTTCTCATAAAAAATTACCTAAATAATTAGAACCTCCCCCTTCAATAAAGTGCACTCCACAATAATGCTGCGTTCACACTGCGAGCGACCCAGCTACCAAAATTGCGTCGCCCACTGAGGTATCGTCGTGTGTCTATAAATACCTCATTTTGGTCACTGTTGCCATCGGCCGTCGCTCAGGGATGTCACGTCCACTCGAGTTTCACTGCGATCATATCATATATCATATAATATATAAGCGGACATTATTCCAGCTGTATCATTTTAACTCACCTATCAAACACAAAACACTGCAGCTGATGCCCTGCAGCAGCATTATCTATGAGTTTCCTGTGGTCCGTCTAGGCGGAACTAATGTCCTCACTGACTGATGTTTCCCACACGGACATGGATTGTTACTCTGTAGTCTGGATGATTAACAGTCTGTCTAGGGCACCGTCACAAGTGCACACATCGCTGATTGATCAACTTTTTATTACTTTGACATCGCGCGACAAGCTATGTGGTAGTGTGAAAAGCGGCTGTCGCTTTGCGGGAGGGTTAGCCCCGCCCCATCGCGGCTGTACATTGACCTAGCATGGAGAGTGATTGCCGAGGTAGTACAAGTAGCTTCCGGTGTGAACGCAGCATTACAGTGATGTCAAACTTCAGAAACTCAGTTTAGACGTTGACAAGTAAATCTGCCTCCAGCCCCTTTAACAGAATCATGTTTTCAGTGGAAAATAGTTTATTATGTTCAAACTGAAGTGATGTCACTGATTATGTCACGACTTACAATCTATAAATATTTCAATCGAGTCTCTACTGACATGAGTGAATGATAAATTCAATATGATTTCTAGGAAAATACGTGGAAACTAGGTCACTATTTTCTTTGTTACATAACTTCTTCAGCTAAAACAAACTGGCTGATTCTGATTTATAATGATCCACAGATGTGAAGATTATTATGCTGTTTTGCTTTTTGCTTTAGTTGTCAAAGCTCTTCACAGTAAATCCAGAGAGCATGTCTAATGTGGTCTGGAGACATTATGTTTGGTTTTACAAGAAATTTTACAGTAGAATTTATATACTTTTGTACATCTTTGTTCGAAGTAGATGTGTATTAAAGTGATCATTTTCCAGCTATTACTGTATGGATTTACTGGTACATGCTCTTCTGTTTAAGGTTAGTTATCATTCAACAAATATTTACTGAGCATGTTCTTTGGATTTTTTTAGTAGTTGTTAATTTATTTAAATCAATACTAACAAATAAATTCTGTTTAAAGATGCTATGAGGAGTTTCTAAGTAATTCTAAAAAAGTCTCACTTTTAGATATATGCCTGATCGAAATACACACTTTCAGATGAGCTTTATAGCATCAAAATAGGTTATCTATAAATGCTATTCCTTAGCTTTGTGGTCGTGTGGGACAGGGCTGGACTGGCCTGGATACTCAACTTCAGGAACAAGACAATTAAAACTAGAGCAAATTTATATTATTCAGACACATCTTAGAGCAGTTTTCCAAAAATTGCTTGTTGTCACACATCAAAAACTACCGCTACGTAACTAGAAAGAGATACATTACCTCGTTGCTTTGCATCCTTTAAGTTGTTGAAAAAAGAAGTTGTAAAGCAATGCAGAGTTCTGAGGAAGGTCCGAGCTGCATTCATTAGCATCACAACAAACACACGCTTTGGCTTGGGTCACATTTTTATGGCAGTCGCTGCGGGTGTTCATGGGTAGCAGAGTCTTTGTCACCAGAAATAGATTCTGCTCATAGCACCTTAAACTCATAAAATGACATTAAAGTTATCACCTAAGTTGTGTTTAGTTCATATTTGGCTGCTTCTTTTTCTCAGAAACTATTGGCTGGGATGAGCTTTATAAAAAAACATGCTCAACATCAATAAGAACATCACCACCTCTGTCAGGTGAGCCTTGTGTAGTTTTTGCTGTGTTCATATATTTTCAGACAATTTGTGACAAATAGGGAATTCCTACCTGACTTGTTGACAGTTAGTTTGAGGCAGCGTTTTGCACATTGGAGCTGCTGTGTAATTGATTCAGATGCTCCCTTCTGCTACCAAACATCACTTTAGCTTTGTCCAATATGTTCCAAAGTCTATGTAAGCAGCTCTATGATCCACTTTAGGTCTAAAAATGTCCTTTTATTGATAATCAGATGCCGCTTTTTGAAACGTCTGTGACTCAAATCCAATGTGAGGAGGTTTTTAGAGGTTGGATGAAATAAAACCTGAAAAACAAAATCAATGAAACCTTGTCGGCACTGAAATCTGACATTATCTGAACACTTTTCTGACAGCCTCCCAATTGCAGAGGGATTTGTCATTCAGCCCTCAAGAGAAGCCGAGTCAGAGACAGAGAGGGAGAGAGACGGGCTGATCAAAGTCCTCTTTCTCCCCGGAGTGTGGCAACACCAGCACGGGGTCCAAAACCCAAAATCCTCCCTTCCAAGGTTCGGTTAAAACATAGGCTGGCATTGAGGCTGCTGGCAGGGAGGGAGAGCTTTGGTTCATGTTCACAGGCGAGGACGACCACATGAATGCTTACTGCTCATTTATGCTGCTCGGGGTGCTGAGACGGCCGCCGATGAAAGTGGAAGATTCAGCTCGGCGGCTGAAAGGAGCAATTTAAAGCATAAATGTAAACATGCCACCGTCAACACAAAAAAGATGCTTAAGTGTCAAAGAGAGACAAAAGCAAAGAGCTGACATGGACGTCTCTGAGGGGGAAATACTTAATGTATGCCGGGGGATTAGTCCGGAGTGTGAGGATGTACAGTACGAGTGTGTTTGTTCTGTGAGTCCAAAGCTCTGCTGCCCACTCTCGGGGGCGGATGGTGGCCTTGTTACACCTCAGACATATTCCAGCTCACATTATCGTCCACACAGACAATAATTCATGATTTATGCACAAACAACCACACACCGACGTGCACCTTAAAGATTTAATCATGAATCAGACTCATGATTCAGCAGACTACCTCGAGGAAGGACACGTTCTAACAAATACAGTAAACACACACACACTGTGGAGTCCTGACAGGCTTTTAAAAACTGACAAGAACATCAGGACTGTTCTCTTTAAAACTGCAGCTCATCTGTCGCTCTGTGCTCTCCGTCTCTTTCTTTCTCTCTGTCTCTGTCCATCACTCGATCGTCTCACCTGCCTGAAGCTGCTGTAGGAGTCTTGGTGGCAGATTTGATGAAGGACACAAGCGCCTTGAAGGGTAGACAGAAATACAGATGGGAGTAATGGAGACAGATAGGCTTTATTGAATGGCTACCAAGTTAGCATCAAGCTAGTTTCCTCAACTTCCCTGTGTGAGTGAAGTCAAGTTTGTTTTTTGTTTTTTTTCCCCTTGTCTGCATTATCTTTACGGCTGAACACTGTTTCTGATGGCAGCGTTGGAAAGACCAATGCATTTTTTTTCTAGCAGTGACAAATAAGTAAATATGATTCACTGCTATAGTGACCATCACCAGCCCTAGGCTAGGGCCGTGCCACACCACAGTGTGAAAGAAGGGGAAATAGTGACAGACAGGACAAGACAAGACAACTGGGAGGAGGACAAACAGGTATTGTAATTAGTTTGAGATAGTAGTCCAAGTGCTGTGCTGATCTAAGTCCATACAGGAAATAAAGGCCCAATCAGAGTCTTTCAGAGTAGGAAGAGGCGTGGCTAACAGTGAGGCAACAGCAGGAAGTGACAGCCTGTACAGAGATCATCATAAATGCTAACACCTTCAGTAGCAGTTTTATCAGATCTGGACTGAATTTCTTTCTTAAATGAAACAAACACTGAAGCTTTTCTTGATAGAAAAAAAAAAAATCACTCCACTCACATCATGTTTTGAAGAGATGTTGAGGCACATAATGGCTCATATTTTGCATTTTGCCTTTGCTTCAGTAACATAACTACCTCAGGTTAATGTACGTCTAACCCCAAGCACTCAGAATTTTTAGTATTGTATTCCTTCCTTCTTACCTTATTTATTTTTGTATATTATATGTTCATTGTTGGCTTATTTTTCCCTAAGCTAGAATTTTAGCATTTTTTTTATCATTTAAGAGTAATTTGTTCGCTGGCTGCTCTGTGTGCCTACAAATGCCTCCTGGAGACAAAGTTTTTTTAATTGAATTGAACTGAACTGAATTTTACGCTGCATCAGTAGCACTTCCCTACTGCATTATCTGATTGGCAAAATAAATATGATTGACAGAACTATCACCCAATCACCTGCAGGATATACTTTAGAAAGGTTCCTCTCATTCCCAAACACTTTCTTTGGGCTCTTTCCCCAGATGGAAACGCTTTAAATGGAAGGTTAAATCCCAAGTTCATTAAAGCTCAGCATAAGTCTTCTCTCTTTCCCATGATATACTCTCCTACAGTGATACAGGGAGGGAATATGAGCTGAATTCATTTAACATACTCGATCCTGTTACATGTGGCCTGGATAATGGCCCGCTCTCTGCCTTCTCTTCTTTCTCTACCAGCTGCATGGGGCACACCTAATAGAAATCAGCACTCAGGAGTGGAGGAGGGTATACCGAGGAGTACATGGCTGCTGCCACTCACCCTGAGACAACAGGGAGAGTTACTCTCTCCTTTTTACATACTCTGGTATTTTTTGTTTTTTACCTTTTTCTTCTCTTTATTCCTCAGCAAGGCTAGACTGCTGGGTTTTGTTATTTTAGATGGGCTGGAGGCTGTCACTGGTCCAGTTTTTCCATTTCTGGTTGTTCTTTTTTTGTTGTTGTTGGGAGGTCTGTCTGTTCTGCTGACAACTCCACCCCTTTTGGTTCATTCAGTTGTTTTGTTTTGCATTTACCAGAGTAATATCTCCGTCTACTCTGACTTTTGAGTGGCGTTCTTTTAAGATGAGTTTTATAGCATCAAAATAGGTTATCTATAAATGCTATTCCTTAGCTTCGCGGTCGGGTTGGACAGGGTTGGACTGGCCTGAATACTCAACTTCGGAAACAAGACAATTAAAACTAGAGCAAATTTATATTATTCGGACACGTCTTAGAGCTCTGGGCTGTAAGTAGCGATATATAGCCGGCTACAACTACGATGCTAAGTTTTCCAAAAATTGCTTGTTGTCACACATCAAAAACTACCGCTACGTAACTAGAAAGAGATACATTACTTCGTTGCTTTGCATCCTGTAAGTTGTTGAAAAAAGAAGTTGTAAAGCAATGCAGAGTTCTGAGGAAGGTCCGAGCTGCATTCATTAGTATCACAACAAACACACGCTTTGGCTTGGGTCACGTCTTTTGGTGTGTTCCAGTTGTAGTCAGAAGTAGGAATTTCCGAGTTCGAAGTAGGAAACTGCAACTGAAACGTTCCCCACATTCGGAATTTCTTGCTGGGAACTCGGTGAAACCTCGCCACCCCCGAGTGGACAATCGAAGATGGATGCCCCCAGTGTGAACAGTTATTTAGCTCCTGTAATAATCAATTTATTTGCACTTCTGACTGGGGTGTGTCGCTCTAGATCAGAGGTGATGTCACTCCCAGTTCCAAGGTTAATGTCTTCTGAAATAGATTCTCCTCATAGCACCTTTAAAAATGATTAGATTTTGGTGTTGATCCAGATAACCACCATTAGCGAATGAACATTTTTGCTTATAACTGCCTAACTGTTAACGATTGTCAACATGATTCAGAGTGCTAGGTGTGGGTTTCAGGGTAATGAATCACATTATGATAGTAACATTATCATAGAACTATTGAAAATAGATGTAACAGAAATATGTGAGCTACCTTAGCGGAGATTTGTGTACCCCAACTGCTTTTTATTTGTTTGGTAAGGAGGCTGTAACAAACTTGACTCCAAACTTGAATTAAATGGAGAAACCTCTTAGACGGTTAGTTAATTAAACATTGTTGTCAGTGTTTTTGGTTGAGCTGAAGTTTCTTGGTTTGTGATCATTCAGACAGTGTTCATGTTCGTATTTCAGAATCATCTTTATTTCAGTTTAATTAGCCTAATGTCTGTGGAAGAGTGTTAAACGTGCACTAAAAAGACTGAACATTCACCAAAGTGTCTTGCTCATGCTCTATTAAACTTCCAGTGGAGTTATCCAACTAATAGGGACACATTTAACAGATGTGGTCTCTGTCTCACCCTGAGCGTTGTTGGCCCACCTGCCTCCTCTGACATGACACCGCTGTCTTTGTTCTGCGCTCACACACACCTGCTCTACTCTGATAGTTTCACCGCAGCTCTGTTTGAAGTCTCAGCTCTCTGCCCCAAAGGTGCTTTCACACAATTTAGAGCTTATCAGAGAGCGTTGGTGTTTTTGGGCAGCTGTTTGAAGCATATTCACAGTGTTTCAAAGTATGAATTGATGTTTGTTTAGGCACCACTGTGAAGGCTTTGGTGTTGTGGGCTTACACACTTTATAATAAACATAACGTGGATCACATGTTACCCTCCCCTGCTCTAGGCTTGCTCTCATTGCCATTTTTAGGCAGGACGTTTATGACCTTGTCTCATTTCTTCCTCACAAAAATCATGGAGTGATAACAAGGACCACATGCAGCGCAGAGACAGCACAGTTTAGTCTTTGATGAGGAGAGTTAACTCAGCCAAAACTCAAAATGTGTCAGAAATAATTTTTTTGTATTTCAAGCCAAACGTTAAGATTTTTAAAAATGTTTTGTGATGTTAGTGGCAGGCACTCAGGCCTTTTTTCAATCATAATTATGACTTTATAGCTCATAATTTTGACTTTTTATCACATAATTCTGACTTAGTATTTATCTATCATTTTATTAGTTCCCTAAATTTCTTTTTTAAAGTTGTGTAAATGGACTTCTAAACATTAGCTTGTGTTTCACAGAGGTAAAAAAAAATGTTGATTTGCAGTTGGAGGTGCACTCTTCTTGACACACAAGTTCTTAGCATAGCCAATGCCCACACCTACAACACCCCTCCCCCCCACTCCCCCTTTAAACACACACACACACAATTTTCATAAAGTAACAGGCCAAAATAAAAATCAATAATGTATATTGGCCTCTTCTTAGGTACTCCGTAACAGCGGTCCTAGTCATGCTGCAGGACTCTGAAACTGTGACCGAGTGACAGCTGTGTGACTACTGGCAACAATTGTTGTCATAAAAATGCTATTTTCTTTAAAACTAAGAACAAAATGGAAAAAAGAAATACATACCATGATTCAGAGGGACTTAACTGACAAAAAATTATGCCTTATAACTCGGAAAAAAACTGAGCATAAATGGGTTAAGTCAGCCAAAATGTGATAGCAAGAATTAATCTTTAGTATTTCAAGCAAAATGTGAAGAATCTTTAAAAATCTTTTGGGATGTTAGTGGCAGGCACCAAGGTCTTTTTTTTATGAGTTAATAGTAGTAAGTGCTATAAAACATCCAATACAGAACAAAATCTGTCTTTCAATTATTTATGCTGCTTTCTGAAAATCTTGTGGATTATGACGCATGATAATAATATGTTTGTAAAATCAAATTACAAATAAATTTGTCCAGATGTCCATGGACTGATTCGGTTATCAACTCATGTGTTAAGCAGATTTCCTGCTGCAGCATTTGCCTGTTGAGAAGAAATAATGTATACTTTCATGCAGCCAAGTGCCAGGAAGCCTTTCAAGCATAATTAGGTATCTTTCATTGCTCTTCTAACGCACCAAGAAATCACACACACGCTGATCAGATGCTACCGTCATGTAGGCTTTGAATCAAGCTAATTAAGAGATGTTTGCATGCAAGGATACAGATGGAAGGGTCATGACTTTGTTATGCTCAAGAAATCATTTTTCTGAAATTAGAAACTCAAGTGCAGCGAGGAAGAAGAGACATAAGAGGCTCAAAGTAAAGGACTGGCGCACAGACTCTAGAGATTATTCAAGGGATTCTGATGTTGATAAAAAAAAGTTTTCAACATTTATGAATCAGAGGCTGGAAACGTGTCCAGATTTATTACAGCAAATACTTTAATTCTTGGGACTTCATGAGTGTTTCTGTTTCAGGTTTTGGGTCTTAATGACACAAATAATGTTTATAAGAACTAAAGCCAATCCTTTAAGGAATTGAACTGATCAACTGATCAATGTTGTGTTTGTTCCCCCTTCATCTCCTCTTCAGGTCTGAACCTCTTATTTTAATCCATAACCTGAGCAGGAAACTTAAGTTTGCAGAAGGTTTCTTTGTACTCCTCCATGTGAGGCTGCTGGAGTGAACATTATTTGCAGTTTACAGAGAAAGATGTTAGAGCTATGAGGAGCAGAGTAGGACTTGAACTTTTGACTCAATCAGCCCTCATACACCCAGCTGGAGATGATGTGAACACAGATGTGAGCACCACAATCAGACTCTAAACTGGGGGAAAATAAGTCGGCCGTGATCGCCTAGAAAAGATGGTTGCCTTACTTTAAATCAACCCTGGAGCGCTCCATTTTACTTTAAGGACAGAATCATTCCAGCATCCAGAATAAAGGAGTGGTTGACTCACTGTATCTTAAAAGCTGCAGCAGACAAAACCATAATAGTCTGGTTAATGCACTTATTTAGCCACAAGGTACTTTTAATTACAGTTGAAAGGTGGTATAAAAATAGCAGAAGTTACTCATTGTCTGCATCCAGTTCTATTGGCAGGGCATGACAGGATGTCGAGGCAACTCATTTAGATCAGAGGATGCTGTCCAGCTCATTAAAACAGAGGAACTGGTCTTTTTAACTGCTTAAGTTGCTGCTTTTGCCAAACTGGCTTTAAATCTGATACCTCCCTGTTGAGCTCTCTGCTAACAGGTGTTACAGTTTAACCCCCAAATTCCACTGCATGCGAAAGTGCCTCGCCGCCAAGCGGAGCGCCGCGGTTTTGCTCCGACAGGCAAACCCCACTGAGAGCGGCGTGCCCAGAAGCGCCGCAGCGCGTAGCCCCGGAGAGGGAGGGCTGATCCCCGGAGAGCCACAGGCTTTCATGAGAATAGCGATGTCACACGCTCATAAAACATGTTATAGACTGAGAAAAGAAATAAACAACACCTTGCTTCACTTCTCTAAGGTCCCTTTGCTGGTCCCAACCACACAGCTTTGTGAATTATTCAACTTCTATCCACCTATCCGCGTAGAAAAGATGGATGGTGTCATGTGTACAATCTTATATATTTCTGTACCTCTGTAATTCACTTTTCTTCGTCCATGGTGTCGTGTTGCCTCTGGGACCCTCTGACCGACTGCTGACCTGATGCTCGTGCCTCTTGTTTTGACGTAATGACAAATAATTGAGGAAAATTACGTGCAAGAGTCTGCGCATTGTGTTTGATTTTGAAACTTCCGGTTACTCCACACGGTGACTTCCTGTCTGGTGCTTTCTTAGCGACAGTGAATTCACGAGGTTTGGAGGCGGCCGCGCAGAAAATAGACCTGAAGCGTATCTCTCGCACCTTGGCGAACCGGTGCTTCAGCAACGCGACCGGGTGCTTTCGCGTGCAGTGGAATTTGTCTGATAGACTACAATGGGAGCGAAGTGCTCCGCTGTACGTTTCAAGGACTTTGGCGTCCGGTGGAATTTGGGGGTAAGAAGTGATTATGCTAACTGGTGACCTTTAGCTTTATATGCACAGTAGAGTTTAACATGCTCTTGCATATGAAAGTTAAATATACAGGATAACAAAATCAACCCCATAAGGATTTTACCTCTCCTTTTAGCTGATACAACCACCCCTTAGAATAGACCTACCATTGTGATGTCATTGTTAGAACAGTTCGAGTCCATTGACTTAGATTTGGTGCAAAGCATAGACTCTAGAAAGAAGGCAGAGCAGAACTGATCAGTTAATCAGTAAGATGATACTGGGCCCACATAGAGGGGTAGATCTACAGTATTGTGTAAATATCATTGCTGTTGGGTACAAACTTCCTTGGTCTTTTGTGATAAAACAGTCCCAGTGGCTTCCTAGAGTGTTGGTAAGTGGGTTTCATAAACTTTTAGCCAAATTTAAGAAAAAAAAGTAATTGCTTGGGGTGCTGGTTTGGCAGAGTGGTAAGCAACCAGGCACATACAGTACATGCTTCTTCTGGTCTGGGTTAAAATCCAGCCTGTGGCCAGTTTGCAGAGTGTCTTCCCCTAATCTCTCATCCCCTTTCACTGGACTATCCACTGTCATTCTCTCTTCTACAACAAAGGCACAAAAATGGCCAAAAATACATGCAAAAAAGTAATTGCTTCAGTAAACACAATCAGTATTTTAAAATTGAAAAGTAGATTTTTTTTGTCATTTCCTGAAAGTAGCAGTTGCCTTTTTGCAGGGCAAAATCAAATATTTTCTTTAATTAACTGGAAAACTGGGAGACTTCCCAAACTGCAAAATTGGCCCGCAACATGTGTTTGCAGTGGGAAAAGCAGGCTTAGATGTGAGGACAAACCTGTGTGATCTGTAATGTCCAGTTTAAAGATGATTTTGGCTCTGAGGGACCAGAGGAGAGAAAGAAAATTATCAACAGCTCAACACTTTTAGCTGAAGATGCCAATCAAACCATGCAGGCAGGCTATACTATAGAGCAGCATTTTATCTTACTATATGTTTTGATGCTAGAGAAGATGCCAACTATAGAAAACATATCTTGATACAGTAAAGAGATGAATGTTGGCAATCTGTCCATCTGTCTGTCCGTCCGTGAACAAAATAACTCAAAAAGTTATGGACGGATTTTGATGAAAATTTCAGGAAATGTTCAGCTTGGGAAAAGGAAGAACTGATTTGATTTTGGTGTTGATCCAGATCAGCGTCTGGCCGCCATGGCAAAAAAATGTGATTTCTGTGAATAACTACTGAACTAAATATCATTATGAATCCGGTGGATAATGGTATGTTTTCATAGTCAAGGAATCTAAATATTTACATGAAATCAAGGTAGGACTAATATTTATGGTCAAAATCACAACATTGCTAAGGACTGTGGCGCTGGCGGAGGTCTGCGCTCTCCGAGTGCTTTTCTAGTTTCAGAAGAAAAATTGGGCAGGAGCTCTCACTCCACAGGGTATGTGACATTTTGTAAAATAAAGAGCACAAAAAAAAAAACTGTTATGTTCTCTGTGAGGCCTTCACATTTAGGAAGAGACACGGGGTTCTGTCCAAGATCAAGCAATGTAAAAGTAACGAGTAACATGAAAAATTACTTTTCATAGAGGGTAACTAAGTAAAGTAACAAGTTAGTTTTTTCAGAAGTAATGAGTAACGAGCAAGCGCTACTTTTAAAAGTAACTTCCCCAACACTGAGATTAATGCAGACAGATTGAGCTTGTGGAGTTTTTAGGTTACCGTATTGTTTGTTTAATTTGCTCCCTGTTTGAGCATGTCCTGCTGGTTTCTCTCAGCAATTTCCTCTCTCGATGAGCGCTGGCAACTTCACCACGCATGATGCATTTCTGCGTAATCATACCCCAACTTTCACCGGATGACTGCCTTTAGGAACGTGAAGCCTTGAACCTGCCGGCGCTTGTCTCCTTTCAATTTGTCTTTCTTATTAAGATAAAGAAGTTCACATGGTAGACTTGGCTGTCAAAGTTCAAGACTGAATCCCTTTAAGCCATCATATCAAAATGCTACTTCGATTGATTTGACTTAATCAGTCTTCACTTGCTAATTCGTCCCAGGCAGCAAGAAAGTCTAAAGTTTATCCCCTCTGCCTATTCTAATCTTTTTTGACAGAGAACTTCCACCCGCTGACAGCTTTGCATTAAACTCAGAGACACATCCAAACGCAAAGACAGCGCCGCCCCCACACCTGAGATTCTGTAACTCATTTGTGTAATCCGCCCATGGACCTGCGAGAAGGTGTTGGAGCTTTCAAAGTGCTGACTGCTCTGCGCTGTGAGTAAGGCTTGTGTTTAATGTGAGTGAACAGAGGAAAATGGACTGATTCATTTCCAGCCCGCTCATTGTGTCAGCAGCTGCTCCTCTTTGATGTGATTATGAGTAGGCGAGCGACAGAGAGATTCAGGGAGAGAGAGATACAGTGAACATATGCACACAGAGATAAATACGATGAAAGGATATCAACACCTTTTGTACATTGTTGCTCAGGTGTCCACTCTGAGATGTATGCAATTATAAAGAAGCAGCTCCTGCTCCCTCCAGAGCTGAGGAGGCCAACTTAAGATGTAAAAGTGAAGGAATCATGTTGGAGTCAAAATTAAACTTGGTGTGACTTGTGTCTGGAGAATTTTACTAATATAAAGACACTCTGTGAGCTGAGGCAGAACAAGTGTTCAATTATAATTAAGAGCGTGAAAGAGAAACATTTCTACTGCACGACGAGGGAGGAGTAACACACAATATACTTCTTTAAGTTTAAAGATATAACATGTCGAGCGCGGCACAGCTGTACACATGCTTAGCAGAATGAAGGAAGCTTCAGTGTTGGTCAGAGCCTCTCTGGTGTTAATTGGTGACTCCAAAGCAGGATTCACACATCAGGCTTTTCTAAATCTGAAGAGATTTTTATCCAACCTCACACATGAGGATATAAAAATCAGGCACTGAACAGTTTTGATCACGCTGTGTGTGGTGTGCTCCGATAATCTCAACATGCAACATGGAAGAGGACACATGAGAAGAGGGAAAAACGGTTGTCTTGGGACTGTTTTGACATTAGACATCAGATGTTTGCTGTTCTTGGTTGGGAAGAGGGAGAGTTGGGACATAAACAGCTCGATAATCTTTATGAGTGCATCGCACTTAAGGGGACATTCACACATGCAACAGTTTTAAAAAACTGATCACAGAGTGGATAAATCTGAAAAACACTGGCCTTGCATTTCCATTTGGACAATGAATACAGCTAGCTTATGAAACAATGAACTAATCTCTCCTCTTGACCAAGTCAAATTTTCTCAATGCATTGCATTGCTGCCATGTGATTAGTTGATTAGCTACTTGTATAAACAAACATAAACATGTACATAGTATTTATTTATTTGTTTTTTTCTTTTGGTTTGGACATCACAATTACATTGGATAAACCAGATGCATTGCTTGAGTGTATTAGCACATGTGCACACGTGTCCACAGGAAGCTCTTAAAATGCTAAAAATAAAATGAGAAAAACAACAAAAATGCAGTGAACAATAATGGTATACGGTTATACAACGGTAAGTGAAGCAGTTTTCCAGATTAAATACATACATAAGCCCCAAAGCAAAGGCAACATAGCCTTGCAGAGCATATGGACCTGCCTGATCCTGATATCCTGCATGTTCGTCTTGGCAGCCTCCATTGTCCAACGGTTTCATGCGGCTAAATGCTTAACGGCCCAATCAGGGAAGAGAGGCGGGAGCAGCTGGAGCTGCAGGCATGACTTCCTGTCAAGGAAGTGACTTCACGTCCTTGACAGAAAGTGAAGTCACTTCCTGTTGTAGAGGCTAACGTCGGTTAGCCTGTGGTCATCATGGTTACTCAGTTATACTTGGCAAAATCTGCTCTCCTCATAAGTTTACTTGTTTAGTAGGTATTGTCTTTGATGAGGTTCATGTCACATATAAGTGTTACATGATTCAACCGTTTGGTATAATTAATGTGAAACGGTAGTCTTAAGGTAGTTAAGCTATCAGCTAACAGCTGTTAGCCACTACAGCTAACGGCTAACAAGGGCAGACAACAGTTAACGGCCATCAGTCGTAGTGGCTATCAACCAATCCAATCAAGTGCTGCTTGGTATGGATTGGTCTGCCATGAGTGTGATGAGCCAAACAATCGTCCAATCACAAGTTGCTGTTGTATTTGAAGGTTCTGCCCCTGAAAACATTCTTACAGGGCTCCTCCCCAGATGGATTTGTGAAATACTTTCAATATGGAACAGTTCATCCGGCATGACAGGTTAAAGGCAACATAGTCAAGCAATTAACCAGTTAAAACTAATCATGTGAGCTCTGTTGTTTTGTTTTTAACATTGTTTGAGTCCTTTGCTGAAAGTGTTAATTGGTCTCTAGTTTTAGATTAGATAAGTGTCTGGTGAGTGCAGGGCTCTCAAGGCTCACACATTCAGCGTGTGGCACACACATATTGACCTTTTCACACTGGTAATGCTCAGGCATGAAAATTGTGAAACATTTTTAGTTTGAAAGAGCATGGTCACATATTAGAGATAAATAATAAAAAAAGAACAATAATATTTGTAGCATTATGTATACTAACATCACAAAATGATCAACAAGATCCATTAAATTGTGGGGGCAAAATAACAGCACCTGACTACTTTTAAACCCAGTTTTTAAGATACATAAGTGACCTAACCAGAGTTTAAACTTAAGAGCCCTGTGAGTGCATTTTTTCTCTAATTAAAAAGGTGTGAACCCTGCTAACAGCCCTGCTGAAGACAAAAATAAAATAAAATCTGGAGCAGTCAAACGATTAACAAGGATGAAAAAGGCCAAAATTACAAACCCCTGTCTGCAGCCCCTGATGGGAAAATAGCAGAAAAAAACATCAGTGGATCAATGATCACAGCTGGTTCCTCTGATTTACCGCAGTCATGACTGGATGTTGCCATGAGACCAAATGGGTTAAACTATGGTGAGATATAAAACAGTCCTATCAAAAAAGCATGCTGAGTACAAAGTGGTGCAAAGACATTTTTCTGGATTGCAATGTGCTTTGTAAATTCTGGCTGTTTCAGAACAGATTACTCAGCCTGAGCAGGAAGTCGCTGCCTTGACATGGAAGGTCGGAGGGTTCACCCAGAACATTAGAATTCATCCTTCAGGGAGCGCTCACATCCACAGAGCTCTGAATGGAAATGCAGCCATAAGCTCCTGACATCTTGAGAGGAAAAGTTGACAATTTGACCCGAGGGAATCCCCAGGGTGCAACTATTGGAGTTTCCAAAATGGAGATCAGTTCAAGCATGAATGCACAACATATTCTGGCGATGTTTCCTCAGAGATCTTGTGTACTATCTGTTGTGGACCCAAAACACATCCTTAGACACAAGAGTCAAGAGCATGGACGTCTGAGTAGATCATGAGGCTTTGTTTGAGTCATGGGTTTATGCATGGGCAAAGAATTGGCTCAACTACTGCATGGTCCCCAACAAACACCACAAGAATTTTAACGCAAAATCACTTTTTACGTTGTCTTTCTCATCAGCCATTGCGTCCGCCCACCAGCTACATTATGTTACACAAAGTCCCGCCTCTTAACTAATATCAGTCATTGACCGGCTTCACCGTGTCTTGCTAACATGTGATTGGTCGTCCCAGCTGTCCCTCTCATGTGGTACCGGCAGGAGGAGGAGGCTGGTAGCTCGTAAAATGTGCCTGAACTCGTCCACTGTTGTGGTCGCTGGTTGGCCAGGAGCTCCATCTGCTGCTGTAGGCTGTTGGGCATGTTGGGCATTTGTTATGCTTGGGTCACACCATGTCACATTGACAGTGGTTTTATTTACATAAACATACAACCATGTCGGAGAAAAAAAAAACTGGATATAAGAGACTTCTTTAGAAGTCAAATTGTAACTTATCCAAAGCGTTGAAACTAAAAACTATCTTACATTTAAGGCCAAAGAGATACACGTTTTGGTAATTTTCTTTGTTAACCATATGTGTGTTGAAAGGAAGCAGCCATTTAAGACTAAGTCTAAGTTCATGGGGAAAAATACAATAAAACCTCAGATTACTAACACGATTTTATACATTCATATTGTTGGGGAATAAATTACACTTATCGGTAATAATTGTGGAACTGTGTTTTCTCTTCAGACTGAAACCATACCAACAAATTTATGATTGTTGCAGCTCAAACTTGTCCCAAATATGCCATGCATCTGTATATATTTTTTGTCAGGGGACAAATAGTAGAGATGGAGGACGTGAGGCTGGAGGTGTAGTATATAGATTTTTTTTCTGAACATGATAGTTTACTTGTTTGCTCGATTAGCTCTACATGATGTTTAGCAACAGTCCTAAACATAAAAAAATCCACTTTCAGGGATGCCGCCTTTTATGTCCCCACCAATGTCGAAATCAAACCTACACTCTTGTGTATTTATGTCTCATGGGGAATCTTATGAAACCACATCTGAAGAAAGCTCTGGAGGATTCTCCTAAAACAAACAGTCTTAATGACTGAAGGGTGAACTGATCTGATTCTCATGGTCATAGGTCAACACTGGGGGCACTGAGCACCTTGAAATACAAGTCCAGTTTAAAAAGAGTTCGGACATTGTAATTTGCAATCCTTTACAATCCTTAATCATATTAAATTTTGAAGAAAGACTAGATATTTACTGCTCTAATGAATAAACTTCGTGTATTTATTGTTTTTTTTTTTTTTTTTTAAATGTATTTTTTGGGCATTTTGTGCCTTTATTGATAGGAGAGAGACAGAGGATAGGCTTGTGAAAGGGGTGAGAAAGTAGGAGAAGACACTCTGCAAACTGGTCACAGGCGGGATTCGAACCTGGACCGGCAGAAGCAAGTACATGGGGTGCCTGGTTGCTAACCACTCCGCCAAACCAGCACCCCTTGGTGTATTTATTCTAAATATGGACACATTCTGAATATGGCACCTGCAGCATGTTCAAAAGCAGTTGGGACATGAGCATGTTTCATCACCTGTCCTTCTAATAGCCCTCTGTAAGAGGACATTATTGCTGAAGTATTAAATGAAGTCCTCCCCTGCTCTTGCTTGATGTACAGCTCAGATAACTCAACAGTGCGAAGACTCCATTGTTGTTTTTGTGCTGCATAACCAGCAGGCCTCTGTTTTGTAGTCATTAGGGACTCTGTGAAGCTCATTTTATTGAGCAGGGAAACAACACTGGAACAAATATGTTTTCAATGAGATCTGTTTTTGCACGCTTTCTGAGTGCTGAATATTTCTCTGTGTAAGAGCACTCGGGGGAGGCACTTCTGGTCTGCTGCAGAATCATCTTGAAGCCGCGTGTGTTGTTGTTTCCATCATGGTAGCCCATGTGTTTGCTGAATGTGATCCGGTTCTCCGGGTGCACTCATGTCAGAACCAGGTTTGGTTCAGGGTGAGAGGGGGAGCTCCTGTGTGTGCGTCTTTCTAATTCTCACTTCCTGTGCCTGGTCATGACCGAGCGTAATGAAGCTTCCTGTCTGGATTGAACCTGTGAGGGAGGAGCAGGATGAGCCCCGTATTACTGCCGGAAACGAGATGTCACGCTCAGCTCACACCAGAGCAGCAGGCCGGGTTTTCCCTAACAGATTTAGACTGTGTGGGCATGTTTGTGAGCGGAGACGAGTCAGGGAGAGGGCGAAAGAGCTGGAGAGAGAGAGAGGGAGAGGGAGTGAGATAATGGGAGGCAGGGAGAGGACACTAGGGGAAGAGAGAGGAAGCACAAATGTCACTTATCTCTAACACTTATTGGCTGAAACTATCCTGAGATGGACAGTGCTCCATGTGATTTGAGGTGTGCTGCGACATGTTATCTGTAGTCCAAACCCTCTGACATGTACAATCTCAACAAACAAGAATCCACTTATAGGCCACAAATCAGCTACTTTGCTCAGGACTGTCACACTCTTAAAAATCTCATTTAAGTCTTAACAAGATATTTTTTAAAACCCAAACAAACACAAATTTAGAAATATTTTGCACCTGTAAACATAGATGCTTCTGAAATCAGATGTGGTCCCCAACATTTTAGTTTTTTTGATGAATAATTTTTGTTTGCCATCTCCATGTCATCACTTTTCAGACGGTAGAGACTATGACCAGGACCGTAGCCAAGTCAAGGTCATAGGCTTACATACACATCTACAATGGCACACATTCAGACATTCTCCTCTAACTCAATGCCTTCTTTGTCCCCATGTGTTTGTCTCCATGGTTGTTGTAATACAGTATATTGCACATGTGCTGATGTGTTTTTTCCAATCCCACACTGTGCTCCCCTGACAGGTGCCTAGTTTGGAATTTTTTTTTTTTCCCCCTCTTCTCTCCTCCTGTCTCGTTTTCTGCACTGGCACAACTGGTTGCCATTGCTCTCTAGAATTTTTTTTGTTTTTAACCCTTTAAGGCCCAAGACTATAGATGAAAATTATAATTTTTTTGAGCTGAAATGTTTGTTTCACTTTCTGCTAAAATCCGTAAAAATCAAAATGTCCATAAAATCCAACATATAGATTTTCTGTATCACATTTGATACATTAGGTGTTTTTGGCAACTGATAATCCATTTGAGGACATTTTTATCATTTATCTGATTGTATTCAGATGTTTATTTTGTAATTGGTTGATCATATTGAGTAGAAAGAGGTATTATAAAAGTATGTATCAAACATGATACAATTGGCTTTATAGGGTTAATTTGTACAGTATCCTTGGATGTCATGAAAGGTGCTTTGAAAATAGAATCTATTATTATTATTATTGATATTATTTGGAAAGATACAAGCACAGATTTACAAGATGCTTATAAAGCATATTTCCACTTTTGTCTTTTTAAATGGATCAGAGAACAACCCTGCCCACCCCCCAGAACATAGGACACATGACTTTTTGTAAGGGTTGGCATAAATACAAATAACAAAGCATTTTCAGGGTACGCTGCACCTACTTTCAAATATGTAATTATATGTTGGATTTACCTGTAAAGTGTGCCAAGTAAAAATAAATTTAAAAGAACTTAGTTATAACACAAGAAACATACACACAAAAGCAGTTTTAACATATAAAGGTGAAATGCAAGGAAAAGATAAAAACAGGCCATACTGTACTCAATTTAAGAACCGATTACTACAGGATAATACAATCTAAAGTGAGGGCAAGGTCCTCTACTGTTTTTACATCTGGAGGTCAATTTTTTTTAAATATGCCTTGTGCATTGTGTAGGAATGGGAACTGAAAACCAGTTCTAGTTGAAAATCGATTACAAGTAGCAAAAAGAACAAATATCAGTGGTCCTTTTGCTCAACAAATTCTCTCTCGGATCTCACTGCCATGAAAGTCGAAATCTCATCAGAGGCAGTCACAACCATTTCTTAATTTAACAACATCCATATCAGCAGAGCCATGTCTTTGGTGTTGTTGACAGGAAAACCTGTAGATGTGCTTTGCTTTGGGGGCAGAAAATGTACAAGAATCTGTAAATAAATTGATCAATTAGTAGAATCAATTACAGCATCGGTATCAATAAAATTAAACCACTTCCCATCCGTAGTATTGTGACTACATCAGACTTTTCAAGAGGTCATACAACGGCTTTCTGGGTGTTTACCACCTTCAGATTTTTTTTTTTTTTTTGGCATGATACAGTACTTCTGTGCACAAAACAACACAGTCGGCATTATGGGACGCCTCCCTCTCCTCCTGTGTACAGCACCAGTAGCTGCCTGAAACACCTGCCCCCTAATTAGACATATCACTGCTATGTCTGTAATTCAGAGCCATTGGCTCGGGATGGCCCAGTTCAGAGCAGGTACCGCAGAAAGACTGCAGAGCCGTTGATAACAAGATACTGGACTGACCAGTCAGTCACTTAGAACAGACGGAGCTCTAAAAGAGTGAGAATAGAGGTAGATCAGGGATGCTAGAAGGTTCATTAACATTTGTGATTGTGAAAACAATAATATGATAATAACACATCAAATCTTAGTACTGAGGGTGGCATGGTGGCACATGCCTCACAGTAAGAAGGTCGCTGGTTTGATCCCCGTCTGTCAGGGCTTTACTGTGGGGAGTTTGCATGTTCTTCCCATGCATACGTGGGTTCTCTCTGGGCACTCCAACTTCCTCCCACAGACCAAACACATGCTCGTTAGGTTGATTGGTGACTTCTATTTGCTCTGAGGTGTGAATGCAACTGTTTCAGGGTGCAACACGCCACCTGCTCAATGTCAGCTGGGATAGTCCCCCCCCCCCAAAAAAATGGATAATCAGTACAGATAATGGATGAATGGATGATAGCAATGTTAAGAAGACAGTAACTAAAGAAACTGATCAACAGATGATGACATTACATCAGGAAGGTTGAAAGATTAAAGTAAATAAAGTTCTTGTAATCATCAAAAACAAATATTTGAACAAATATATCGGCAAAAAATATGACTTCTTTAAAGATCCATGGGAAACATTGACATTGTTTCTATGCTATTATCTAAAACATTAAGTCTTACTTAAGTAAACCACAGCAGCCAAATGAAGTGAGAAAAAAAATGAAAGAAAATGGATGAAAGGACGATGCAAAAAGATGCAAAGATTCAGTTTTCCTCTGAAACTCTCTCCCTCTCCCTCACTCGCTCTCTCTAACTCTCTCTGTCTCACCTTTCTGTCTGTCTGACTGCAGTCTTATCTCCCCCTCACATCTCCGCTTAAGCTCTTTTCCTATTCCTTATGCAATCCTGCAAAAAAAACAAAGATGCATTAACAACTTTTACTCTTCTGCTCCTCTGCATGGATTTGCTCTAACTAGGAAAGTTTCCAGACTAATAGTTCAACACATTTTTGGTGCACAGAGTCAATTTTAGCATGTCGGGATGTGTCTGACCAATCTCCACAGCATGTCTGATTGCCTGTTCGCAGCATGGCCACAGCTTTTCGAAACTGTGTGCACAGCTTCATGACAAAGGTTCACACCAGCCCTCAGCTTTAACAGGCCTGTTAGCCCATCTCGGTGCAGTTTGATACGATGATTAGGGACAAGAGACGGAAGGGGATGGCCATGGATACAGAAAAGAAGAGAGAGTGAGTCAGGAGGAAGCAGAAAAAATAGAACAATCAGACAATAAAGTGTGCATCCCTGCAGACATGCTGTTAGTGGGCTTCCTTGGTTTGGTGTCACCATCTTGTTTTGACAGCTGGATGCAGACATTCACCTAACCCAAAGTATGGCTTTTTTTAATTGCAAATAGTTATATGAACTCTTCTAACTCTGGCAACAATTCTCAAAGTGTGGCAAACAGCAGACATAAAGACATAAAATCAGTATCAGCAGATTTTTCTGATATAACCCGACCAGTGGCGTCTACTGGTCAGTCAAGGAGGGGAAGCTCATTTTTTTCTGGCCTACATCATAAATTTGTTTATTTATTTAAACGTAAATTCTACTCTTCGTTCCTTTTCAAGAAAATGATCCGTGACCCTGTCGTGCCAACTAGGTGTCTTTTCCAGGGATTTTACCAGTGTTGTCTCAATGGCCAGCAGAGCTAGACTGCTTGAACGGCCTTGGCCCATTGTGTTGTGGGTGTAAGACTTGAGCTGCTTTAAACAGGAGAAGCTCCTCTCCAGAACAACTGAATGTAAAACTTAGAAGATGCTCCGGTGGAGGGTTATACTTCAAGATCTCTGATTGGCTCATTTCACTGTCAATCAAAAAGGGATTCGGCCTCAGACAGATCATCCGATCATCATGCAGAAGCCGAGCGTTCAGGCCAGCCCACTGTCTAATAGACCCCCAGAGACGCTGAGCGTTCGATGGGCGGGACAAAGCCCAGCATTTATCCAATGACCACCCAGTTTCCACAGTGGAACAACCCACTCTACGCTTCCCCATCGAAGTCAGAAGACGCTCAGCCTCCGACTGTGTTAAAGCGCTGAGACGCTGCGGGGATGAATGAGAAGGAAGTTGCGCCAGTTACCTGTGATAAGTAGCTGATTCTGAACAAAAGATGAAGGTATTCGGGGTGCTGGTTTGGCGTAGTGGTTAGCACCCCATGTACATGCTTCTGCCGGTCCAGGTTCGAATCCCTCCTGTGACCAGTTTGCAGAGTGTCTTCCCCTGATCTCTCTCCCCCTTTCACAAACCTATCCACTGTCTCTCTCCTATCAATAAAGGCACAAAATGCCCAAAAATATACATTTAAAAAAAAAAAAAGATGAAGGTATTCTAGTGCATATTTAGTCAATGAAATGTACACACAGCAGTACATGTCACCATTTTTTTGGGGAGCTTTTAGGGGAAGCTGAGCTTCCCTTGCGGTCTTAGAGCAATCGCCACTGAATCCGACAAATGCACACACCAGAAGAACGAGCCTGACCACACAGCTGATGACAGGGATCGCACAGGAAAATGTAGAACATTGATCATCAACAGGCCGCCCAGGGGCCACATTGGCTTCCCCACAGCTTCCAGTCTGACCCCTAGAGTAACACGAGATTCTAGAAATGTGACGGGGGACATTTGTTTTGGCATTAATAGTATCTCATTGCTATTTTTGTCCCTATAAGTATTTAAAGAATTCCCAAAACTACTACAACTGAGACAGCTATCCACCTGTCAGCCAATTTAGCAGATATTCAACCAAGAGAGAGATTATTTAAAAGTCAAATCGATTCATTGAAAGCATGAAAGCCTGAAAATAAAGTAGTTTATATGTCTGAATTTGTCTCATGCTACTCGAAGCATTTTGGTTTATAGAGACAGACTCTCACTGTCAAGGGCTTAGATAAGTTCATTTCAGAAAACTAATATGCTCACAGAACCAAAATGCTTAGATTTTTTAAAATATTCTTCAAACTGTGGCCCTGTATTTATGTCAAACAAAAACTGGCCCTTGTATAAAATGCAGTTGATGATCCCTGATGTGGAAGGACCACAGTCAGGGTGTACGAGCATAATTTACTGTGACGCTCATGTGGAGGCGTAAAGTCTCGGGTGGCTTGACACAGAGGCATAAATGGGCGAAAAAAAGTCATGATACCCTGCCTTGGAAACTGGTTCTTTGGCTTCTCAGAACATATTTGCAACATCTGTCCAAAAAGGTCAGTTGACTATTAGAGAGGTCACAGCATATATTTGTTTTACAGCATTACAGATACAATTTAAGACCTTCAGGTCACCAAACCAAACTTTAATTTGTTGCAGTTTTTCTGACTGCCAAATACTCTGTTTCCTTGGCCTAAACTCACTGTTTTTTTCACTCTTCTTTTGTATTTTTCAGCTCCAGGTGTTGTTTTATCTCCTGTAAACCTGACTCTGGATCCACTGTGGACCTTTTGCAAGTCGAAAAAGAGCTAGACGATCATCTCATATCGTGGCACAGCCTAAACCAACCTTGGGAACACAGTGAGAAGAAAAAATCATCCAAAAGGATACAAGCGGAGAGGTCGAACAGGAGCAAGGAGCTCTTTTGTGTCTCAGAAAAGAAGACAGACTGCTGCAACAGCTACAGGAAACAGGTAGGAGACAGTTTTTTCTTCTTCTTTTTTTTTTTTAGCAATAATTCTTCCTTGAATGTTCTTTTCAGGCTTATTTGTATGACTGATCATTTCTGACAAGTGTTCATGATGAGTATCTGCAGGCTTCATGTGGATCAAACACTCCTGTCTGACCTTCCTCCATCTGTCGTTTCAAACACTTTCTCCAAAGTGGGTATCTTTAATGAAGCAATTCTAAACTTGTGCAACACAGTCTAACACGCTGTAATTGCTGGGTACATGATCTGTGCTTCAGCTCCTCCCGCCTTGCACATGTGTATAATTGCATGTGTGTGCCATGTATGTATCTTCCATTGTGTGGCTCGAGGCGTTTGGAGTTTAGTGGCGCACTGAAAGCATTAGTTAGTGTCTTCACAGGCGTGTATTATGCCATCCTCCCTGCTTTTATTGCACTTATTTAAGCGGCAACACTGTCATTAGTGCTGACAGTGCCTCACTTACCGCAGCTATTATATTCTGGTTGTGTGTGCGTATGTGAGTGCGCTGTGTGTCAGGCAGAGATAAAGCAAAAGAAGCAATTGTAGTAATTATTTTATCGTAGTTGTCTTGCTTTCTACTGAGCTAGCATTGAAAAAAACTGCCTGTTTTCTGAAGAATGTAATGGAAGAAAACCCTGCTCAGTTTATTCAATTTAATGTACATGAAATCACATTTCAGCTCCATTTTGTTGGGTTTTTGTGTTAACCACTATTGTCAGAAACACATTATTGCATTTCAAAGTGGGATGTAACATATTTAAGAGAATGGAGAACATCTGTTGGAGAGGGAAGTCTTAAAAACAGGAAGAAAAGCATCAACAGGGAGTCATAGATAGGATTAAGGGTGAAGCTCGCTATTCTCTTGGATACGCTTTTACTTTATGAGCTTAGCTTACAATATAGTGTTCCACTGGTTTTTCTTTCAAAGTTTGAGCTCATTTTGACTCTAATTTTGCTCTGCTGCAGCACTCAGATGGTGCATCATCATTAAAGTATGGATCCTGTTTATTATAAATGATTCATGCTGCTTGTGTTTCAATCCATCAATCCATTTCCTGTATCACTTATGCCTTTTGAGGACGCGGGGGCTGCAGCCTAGCCTTTCAGAGCAGACAGACCTGCCTGATTCTGAAATCCTGCAGGTCCGTCTTACCAGCCTCCGTTATCCAACGAATTCACTTGGCTGAACCTGCCACTAGCCAATCACAGGGCCACAAAGAGAGACAGACAACCAATTATGCTCACACTCATAACTAAGGGAAATGTAGAGTTACCAATTAGCCTAACAGGAATGTGTAGTTCTGTGGGAGGAAGCCAGAGTGCCAGGAAAAAACCCTCACAAGCACATGGAGAACATTCTCCACACAGAAAGGCCCCGACCAACTCAGGGTTTGAACCAGGGGAATTTTCTGGGCACCCTTCAGACCCCTGAGTACCAATTTAGTAGCTATAAACACCACAGCCTACCTGAACATTGATGTCAAAGATATTCTTAAATAAGAGGGCTAAAGGGTGAAGCTCCCTGTGCCCAAAGTCATCCTAAATTCAGGAACATTCACCTTTTATAAAATCCTAAATACTTGGTTTCGCTTACTTAGGCAACAACGTAAACATGTTTTGAGTCTTGCATCTTTGTCAATGAACAGCCTCCTCTTTCCAAAATGATATGAACCTTATTTTTGTTATATTAATGTTGTTGTGAGCACAGGAACCAGAATCAGACAATTCATTCAAGCCTCAAGGCAGGCAGTCATCTGTGTGATGCTATCATGTTCTGAGCAACTTGAATCTATGCCACCAATAATTAAGGCAGCTCTGAGGGCAACAGGGGGTCAGACCCTGTACTAGCACGTTGTACCTTATGAAGTGGCCAGTGAGTGCATTTCAGTTTCATTTTTATGGCTCTGTGATTGCCTAATCTGACATAGTGACCAACATAACGAGGAGACAATCATAGCCTTTGACCCCAGCATTAGTGTGCACCTTGTGTGATGCAAACATACATTGTTGTACCTGTTTCCTCCTCTGAAGGCTCATGGGTCCATGCTCGTCGTGCTCTTAGGATTTATCGATGATCTCCTGAAACTCAGGCACTTCTCACTGCTCTCAGTCCCTGCAGAAAACAGCAGAGAGAAAACTGAATAAAGTTCCTGCTGAGCTTTAAAATTGGTAGCATGGGGCTTTTAATTGGGCTGCAGAGCTGTTTTCAGTGGGTCACCGATGAGTCTCTGGAAAAAAAGGGGCAGGCGGTCTATGATGTACAAAAACTACTAGCAGATATGAATCTATATGTTTTATTTTAGCCCATTTTTATCATGACAACAAGCAACTTTTTTCAAGATAACAGCCTATCTATATCAACATTTCAGGATAGCACAGCTGATTTTTCCACTTGAACTCTGAGAACATTCCCCCTGCTGTCACAGAGGATGACAGAACTAAAAAATAAATGCCTGCATGCATATTCTCCAGGGTTTCTGCATTACTGTTCTTCAGTAAGTTTTTACTTTTAGACTTTTAATGCCTTTATTGTATGGCATTAAAAAGTGGTAACACGGTGAGTAAGGGAGGACTTGCAGGAAAAGAGCCATTCATCAGGTTCAGGCTGGAGCTGGAAGGGCATCACACCTGTCGAAGCTGTTATAGGAAGCTCACTGCCAGCTACATTTAGCCTCCTGACATTCTTTAAATTGAAATTGTGTGTGATCACAGGTGATCAGAAGCTGCCTTCGTGGTAAATGAATCTTTGGTTTGTGGTGGCCTGTGTCTCTCTTCGTGGCTCTCCAAACACTACAGGAACAAAACTGACAAATCTGACGTTATATGTCTTCATGTGTGGCCCTTCCACCGTTTCAACATCAGTTAAGATTTTAAAAGCCCTTATGTGTGTGAAAGAAGATGTCTGTATTAGGGCAAGAGCCTCAGTGTTAAGGCTGCATAGACAAGATTATAAGGCAATAAATGCCTCAGTAAGGAGCTTTAAATATGTTTGACTGCCTTGTCTATAACTGTTAATTAATGCTGTAATGCTTACTAGGAAGATGGTGTTTGGTCCATTCCTGCATATTTCTGTCCACATGTTTATCTTTTCAATATTCAAATCATTAACATAATGAAGCTATAAATCCACTTTAGTACGGTATTTGGAATATTTCACCAAAGAAGCAAGATGAGAAAAATCTAATGTCAGCTGCACTTGCAGAGGACTGACTGTTTAAGCGACATGCAAAAACACAGAATTGAAAAAAGACATTAAACTGGAAGTGCTCAGGCTGGTTCAGTGTGCTACAGAACCTTTAAATAGTGCGTCACTCTGGTTTAAGTGTGGGAGGTGAGTGGGTGCCTGCATGCATACACATGCAGAACATGAAGAAATCAGACATTCAGAGTAAATGGGATGGTTTCTATGTAAAGCAATCTGTCGAGACATTTAACCAACAACCCGAATGAAAGCCATAAGATCTGCAGAACACATGGAGACATCAGATTTTATTTAGAGTACATATGATGGCTCATAAGTGGAGGCTTCAGCCAACACAGGCTTAAACAGAAACCCTGAGGAAATCCATAAGACTTGATCACACAGATGCATCCAGCAGAGCCGGAATCATCTGTGTGTAAGTCCTCCGTCCATTTATAGATGAGGGCTGTTTAGCCCGCTGGGCCGGGGGGTTGACCCCGACAGTTTGTCAGTCATTTCAAATCACTCCGGTCCAATCAGATAGAGGAGCAGAGCGACCTCAGGGGGCTCCTTATCGGCTTTTTAGTCTGACAGGAGCACTGATAAAATGTGATGGAGGTTTTTCCTGATGTTTGGGTACATCATTACACAATGTAGCCTCTGATTCATAATGACAGAGTGGGTGTGAGTACACTTTATTGTTCAGCTGAGGACAGAATGGCTCATTAAGTGCATCATTGTCTTTATATGCAGCACAAATTACCTTCACTGCACAACTCAAATATAAGAAAAACATCTAATTACATTTAATTAAAGCTGCCATTACCTCACAAGTCCACATTATCATCTAGTTTTGAAATATAAAATGAACAAAATAACAGATCTTATGGTTTTTACATCAAATAAAAAGGTAGCCCTGCCTTCATGAGACTGTCATCAGTTTTGAGGCTGTCAAGATCAGGTTTATATAAACGGACTAAATCAGTGATAACTACGTCTATTTAAAGGTCTGCTGATGAAAATGCATGTGTAGGCCTGCTTTCTTTAAAGAAAACAATAAAACTGTTGTTTGTTTGGACAGAAATGTTCCACTTCTTTGACTGGGTAACTGGGGGACACAGCTTTCCATAGATACAACTGTGGCGGCTCATGGGAGAAAAAAAAACATGTCTGAAACAACCAGTTCAGTGGACTTCATTGTGCAGAATATAATAGCAACATCCCAGGTGTGCTAAGGGGAGAGTGTTTAGACATAAACACTGATATTCCTTCTCCAAACGAGATAGTAATCAGCTAACAGCCCAAAGAAGCGCATCATTTTCTCATTTAAAGACATTCAGAGGGACATTATGACTGTAATTTTGAGATCTCAGTTATCACCATCATTGTTAAATTTCTATTAACACCTCAGGTGTTTGCAGGACCATCCTTCTCAGCATGGGGAGACTCTGCTCCAGGAATACAACAGCCTGTCATGGGCAGGTGTCAGATGTGCTTTTACATAGTCGGTTCCTGGAGAGATGTAACCTCCTTTCTCCAACAAGAAAGAGAAAACAAAGGCGATGAGGGGAGAGTGTTGCAGAATGTGCTCTGAAATGAATTGTTTAAGACAGGGGGCTCCAACCACAGGGCTTAATCTTGTTTCAAACCAGGCAGGAGAGAGATTTCAATCATCAGATTCATCTCTCCAGTTTTGACCACTGGAATCTAGAAAGTGTTTTAGTTTGTAAAACATCTGAATTATTTGCCTTGTATCTGTACAGCTGTCACACTTCACACATAAGCTGTATTTGAAACCCCATACTGTCCTCACATTGGCACTGATTTAGCAAAAAGTGTGCAGCATGTATGTGAACATTTGCAAAATCAGTTGACAGCCAAAAATACTTGCAAGTCTTACATTTTTTTTAAACTAGACAGTACCTAATAAAATCAAGTGCACATGGACAAAAACTAAAACTACATCAACTGACATTTTCATCAACAAATAAAAACTAGACTAAAATGTTTGACAGAGACTTTATCCAATCAGACCGAATTTGGTCATGTAGAAAGTAGAGACAAGTTAGGAATCTATCCAATCACAGCTACTTTGGTTGAGTGGAAAGGTTGGATGAGTTCAGAGGGACATCCAATCACAGCTGCCTTAGCTTGGTGGTGGTGGGATAAGTTGTGGAGCGATCCAATCAGAGCTGCTCTCTTTATGAATTTATATATTCATGTAGAGCAGGTTCACTGTTTGTTGTCAGTTCTAGTATTTTAACCGAGATGCTCTGCCAGGTAGCCTAAATAAAGGTGACAGCATTTCACACAAAGGAACATTTGTTTCTGTTCATTTAGACATTCAGACTTTACTAACATTCAATAAAGGGTTATTAGATGTTTCATTGCACTTAATTTTTTAAAGGTGCACCAACACAAAAATTAGGTGCACCCACATTTTTCAGTGTCGCCTTTCAAGCCATTAGGTAACCATTTTTACATTCTCCATAACTTGTAAATAATGTGAACGATTTTTAAACAAGATTAAGATGTAAAGAAATAGTTGTCTTTATACAAACCAAAATTATATATTAAAAGAAAAACAGAGTGTTTAAAGTGCTTCACTGAATAAAATTGACAATTTCAAACTGAAACATTAAGCAGAATAAAACATTTCAAAATAAAAGTGCTTGTGCTTAGCGTGCTTTGCTGAACTGAAATTTAACATTTCAAACTCAAAACATCTCAATTTCAATAAAATATTTCAAAATAAAGCAGGTGCTGTGTCCTGTTTGTTTTCGGCAGATTTTTCCGCTACTGCAGTTACTTTTGTCGACTCAAATTTGTAAGAAAGCGCCTAACATTTTTTCTTGGTGCACCCTCCAGCAAGACTTTGACAGACTACAACATTCACTTTTCAATCTGAAATGAGTTCTTAATGCAGACAAGACCAAATACATGATATTCTCAAGGTCCAGTAATATTACAGAAGACCGCTTACATCACATCACCACTTTAACAGGACACAACATTGAAAGGGTTTCTGAATATAAATATCTGGGCATCTGGCTGGATCAGAAACTAACATTTAAATTCCATGTCAACACTCTAGCAAGTAAACTGAAACAGAAAATTGGGTACCTATACAGAAACAAATTAAATTTTCCTTTGCTTTGTAGGAAACAGATCATTGAGGCTGTGTTTTTATCTGTCTTAGATTACGGTGATGTTATCTACAGAAATGCTTCTGCCTCCACTCTCACTTCTTTGGACTCTGTTTATCACTCTGCACTCAGATTCATCACCGGCTCAAGTTACTCCACCCATCACTGTGTCTTATATGAGAAAGTGGGGTGGGCACCTTTACCTGTAAGAAGACAAAAGCATTGGCTGCTGTTTATTTATAAAGTTTTGAATGGCAACATGCCACCATACCTCAGCACTTTATTGAACTGGTCAAATAATAAGTATTCAACACGTTAAACAGATTTTCTGATGCTTGATGTTCCCTGGACTAAAACTGAATTTGGTTAAGCTGCTTTTAATTTCTCTGCAGAATCCTCCTGGAACATCTTGCAACGTACACTGAAACTCAACAAAATGGTTTCCATTGGTCAGTTTAAAACTATGATTATCAACTATAATGTACCTTTGAATGTAACTGCTTTTAATGGTGTTGTATCAATTGTTTATTGACTTTTTTTCTTGTGATTTTATATTGTTGTTGTGCTCTCGACATCATTGTAAATGAGGGCCCTCCCTCAATGATTCCTTGAGATTTAAATAAAGGTTAAATGAAAATGAAAATGAAAAAGACCAGTGAGCCCAAGAAAAAATGTTAGGTGCACTCTCAAAATTTTTGGATGCATGTGCGTCCAAAATAGTTGCACTCTGGAGCCCTGCCACTTAAATGTTTTGCAATTTCATTAACTAAAACCAGCCTAAATTAAAACAACATAGATGAGTAAATTATGACAAAAAAGGTACTTTAAGGCAGTGGGTATAACCAACATTAAATTAAAAAGTGATGTTAAAATTAATGCTGTACTTTAGGAAAAGTTAACATCTTCTAGACAGTCTACCTTTCCAATTGTTTCCCATCATGCAAACAATTGTCCTTTTAAATAAACAAATAAACAAACAAATCATGCAAAGTGTTGGCAGGTCAGGGGTTTAAATGGCGCACAGACTCACTGTTTGTATTAGCGTTAATTCAGTTACATTTACAGAACAGTACAAAGCAAATCCCTTAGTATATCTTCTTTATTGAGTAGATATTGAATATTTAAAGGGTCAGTTCTTTTTTTTTGTGAGGTGGGGTTGCTGGAGTTCCATGGCACCAGTAAGTGTGTTTCCAAGGCAGATGGTAGTCAGTACAGCAGAAAATTGTGCCACCTTATAAATAACCCACTTTTAGGTTTAAACTACTTGTAAACACAGTATAGGATCAGTGATTCACTACAGTAAGATTACAGTGTTTAACTTTTCCTCGAGAAAGTTATTTTCTGATGCAATGAAGGGCTATGCATCCTTCCTTCAGCAGCTCCTCTCATTAGATCAGGTAGCAGTTACTAAATATTATAAAGACAGGTCACTATTGTACTTATACCAGATGCAGGTGAAGAAAATGGCTGAGGAGTCGAGGGTTTTATTGACAAGTGTCTTCAATTAACAACCTAACGTAGCCCGAGGAGATAATTCCAAACTTTCACTGTAGGCTAAGAGTTTTGTTTTACTGTGTGAGGTACTGTCACATGATGAAGATGGAAGGCACTAAATAAGTGACACAACAGAAGAGAGACTCTGAAACAGTAGGAATCCTTACACAATCTCATAGACACTGACTAATAGCAAGTTGTGGCTCAGATTTTATGGTAAAGTTTCAGGTTTTATCATCTCTTGCAAAATATTTAGATGAATAAATGTCATATTTACAGATAACAAGAATTTAAAGGGACTGTGAAAAGAATCTATTACCGGCAACGTAAAGACTCTCCTACCCATGAGCACGCACGGCATAGCAGGTAGCTTATCGTCTTATCAGCGTTCCAGTTGAAGTCGGAAAAAAACATCTCGATCTACCAGGCTATTGTTAGCTGTTGTTAGCACGCCCTGCGTTGTTGTTCACAAATACCACATGAAGAATGTGACTATCACTATGGCAGCATTTTTGTAAATATAAGTCTAACAATACTATGTATACAGCTGATCTAGAGCGACACACCCCAGTCAGAAGTGCAAATAAATTGATTATTACAGGAGCTAAATAACTGTTCACACTGGGGGCATCCATCTTCGATTGTCAACTCAGGGGTGGCGAGGTTTCACCGAGTTTCCAGTAGGAATTTCAGACTTTGGGGGACGTTCCAGTTGCAGTTTTCTACTCGGAACCTGGAAATTCCTACTTCTGACTACAACTCGAACGCACCAAAGATGTGACTGTAGCCAAAGCGTGTGTTTGTTGTGATAAATGCAGGTCGGACCTTCCTCAGAACTCTTGCTTTACAACTTCATGCAAAGCGACGAGGTAATGTATCTCTTTCTAGTTACGTAGCGGTAGTTTTTGATGTGTGACAACAAGCAATTTTTGGAAAACTTAGTATCGTAGTTTTGTAGCCGGCTATATATCGCTACTTACAGCCCAGTGCTCTAAGACGTGTCCGAATAATATAAATTTGCTCTAGTTTTAATTGTCTTGTTCCCGAAGTTGAGTATCCAGGCCGGTCCAGCTCTGTCTGACCCGACAGCAAAGCTAAGGAATAGGATTTATAGATAACCTATTTGGATGCTATAAAACTCATCTTAAAGTGTGTATTTCGATCAGGCATATATCTAAAAGTGAGACTTTTTTGTAATTACTTAGAAACTCCTCACAGTCTCTTTAAAGAGAAGTAAACATACCCCTGGATTATTTTATACTGCCAATAACAGTATAAGTCAAGAGTTTTAGAAACAGTTCCTGGATAGATAAAGAAGTTATGTGAAAGTTGGCAGATAAAGTGTTTGCAGAGAGTTTTCTGCACCCCTGGCTTTAAAAGCACCTCTATATAAGACAGTTTTTTTTTAATTATTTACAGCATCTAAAATGTTGAAATGTGGTTCACATTCTCACCAACAGCTGAAAACTCAGTTTGATATTTACTCCTGTCAGCCCTCGCAGTTCAATCATTCTTTTTGTCCTCAAAGCTTCTTACATGAAAGTCATCCTCTGTCTTTTTTACTGCAGCCATGATGTCTGCATGACAAAAAAAAAATGGGTGAAGTTTGCCTTCAGGGTTTTCTGCCGGCAAGCTGAACTTTAAAGCGTAGCACGCTTCTTATGGGAGATTGTTCTCAGCCATTTGGGACGTGGAGTGGGATTGAAGCAGGCACCAAACTTCCTACTACAAATTTGTGATTCAGTGGATATGAAAATTTAATGTGAGGGATACTCCTCAGTAATCTCAGTCTTAGCTGAAACCACTCTCACTCATTTTCTATATTTGCTTGGTATCTATTTTTTTACTTGCTTTTGAACTCATCAGGACATCCACCATTCTTTACACTTACCACCCAAAAACTTTACTGATCAGACCTTTAACACAGTGCATCATAACGACATTCTGTCTTGTTAGTTAGCTTACATTCATCAGCCGATTTTATAAAACAAATCATAATAGTTTTAACTTACAGGACGTAATTCAGAATTTGAGTGATATGACAATGGCTTATTTAAATGATGGGGGATGATTACTGCCCTGCAGCAGCAACACAAAGTAATAGTATTATTTTTTTGGTCAGGAATTAAAGATGTTGCATTTTGGTACAATTTGAGTCAAAATGCTGCTGTAATTAAAATGTTTGATTTGTGCAACACTTCCTGAATCAGGTGTTTGTTAAGACAACAGGAAACTACAGTGGAAGAAATATGTCTTTGTTTATCTGTACAGTAAACACAGGAGCATAGCTTTGGTTTGCTGAGAGGGGCATGGTCAGACCAGGTGACAACCTCAGGAGGTGTAAATGAATTCTCCTGCTCAAGTGGAAAAACCTGTAGTGCCGTGATTGTCCACTTGGCGGCTGGCTGCAAAAAAACAAACAAACAAACAAACAAACAAAAAAACGAGAGATTGTATGCAAGGCAAAGACAGTTTTAACAGCCTTAACACACATCTTTACAAAAAAATCTAAGGGCTCTAACTCTGATAAGGTTGATTTTTTTTAGTTTTACACCATTTTTTCTTTTATGGAGGATTTATTGATGATTCCTGTTTCTGGAAATGCCATGAAGCTACTTATCAGATGGCCTAAAGTCCCAGCCTTTATGTGTGTGAGCAGATTTAGCCAAAGTTGGGTTGAGAAAATGTGCAGTACAAGGGCACCAACAGCAATCCAAAGGCTCCTATGACATGGCTTTGTCCAATTCTTTTGCAGGCTATGGATCAGTAACAGCTGCAGGACTTACACTGAAATGGCCTGTTCTCAGTGGGGCTGAAACAGAAGGGTTTATAGGCATGCCAAAATGAAATATCTGACAGGATTTATTGGCAAGAAGCTTAAAGCTGTGCTCTATTGACCGCTAAGATCAGTGTTGACTTGTTATAAAAAGGAGTGTGACCTTCAGTCCTGATCCACCTTTTATAAGATGAACAAACAATAATTTACGGCCAATTAATTAGGAGTTTCAAACCATGTTAGTCAGGAAATATGCAGCTGAACATTGAAGGTTCAAAAGGAAATGCAGCTTTGACATCATATTAAAATAGTTCTCATAATTCTGCTCTGCATTTCATGGCTTCTACAAACCGTGCGTGTGCACTCCGTCCTTAATTTGCTGAACTTACTGAACTAGTCATCTCATGTGTTGCTGAGGGGCTGCTCTCCTTCATTGTCACTGCAGCCCACGATGCCACTCTTTTCAAACAGTCCCCAAACAAACAGGAATGATGCCGGAGCATAGTGCTGTTATCGCCGGCGGTGTGAATGCCAATGAAGACCAGACTGTTACTGCTTCGCCTGAGGGAACTGCTGCACCGGGACACGGCGAGGCATACACACAGCTCACGCTCCTATTAGAGCGGCCCGCTACAACAGCAGTTTGGTATTCAGTCAAAAAGTGAAGGCACTTTTCTGGGTTAAGAGCCCTCTCTGAATACTTGTAACAGATTTCAATGAGATGCTGCAGCAACATGGACAGCAAGCAGTTTGTTCTGTTAAAGCACAATGGGGTTCACAAAAATATCATTAACAAAAGGGGATCAATGAGTAACAAACTGCTGGTTAACCTCCAGACGAAAAAGGATATCACTAATGAACAGAGAAATATGAAACACGATCGCTTCTTGGTACAACTCTTCAACTGCCTTTTATGCTGATCAGCTAAAAATGATCAGTTATCATGCTAAAATTGATTAAGAGTTTCTCTCCATCTACCTGTTTAGCAATGATTAAAGATGCTATGAGGAGTTTCTAAGTAATTACAAAAAACTCTCACTTTTAGATATATGCCTGATCGAAATACACACTTTAAGATGAATTTTATAGCATAAAAATACGTTATCTATAAATGCTATTCCTCAGCTTTAGAATAATGACAATTAGTTTATTAGTTCCTTGACTTCACCCAGTACGTATGCCGGTTTAAGTGCAGGTTAACCTCATTAGTTTATTGTTTCTGACAGTTTTGATTATGCTCAGCTTGCACTTGCTGTAGTTTGACTGGCAGTTTTTTTCCTTATTCACATACTGATTGACCAAGAGGCAATTTTAGTCATTTTTTAGACAATATGTGCATTTCAGTATATTTTGCACTTATGGCCCTTTTCCATTAGCCCTACTCTACTCTACTCGCCTTGTGCTGCTTTTCCATTAGCCCCAGTTGCCTGCCAAAGGGGTGCAGTGTCACTGTAAACAGCTGAGCAGCACTGCGGTGACATCATTTTGAGCGCTATACAACAATCTGTGGCTTTTTGTCACAAACCGAGTAAAAAAAGGAAAGCAGAAGAAGGCTGCAGGTGGCAAGAAGAAATACCCCTTGAGAAGCACAGGAGAGTTTCGGAAACTATACAACAGAATGAAGCCGAGGACGAGAGCAATCCAGCTGCAAAGAAAAGACTATGAAGGTAAGCTAATGGTAGCTACCGCTAGCATGCTAGGTCGTCACGCTCATCACTCATCGATGATGACATTGTCTGACCAATCAGTAGCCGGCAGTTGGTGACGTCATCTTTTAGTATCGACTCAGCTCACTTGGAACCAGAGCGGAGTAGGTACTAAAACTAGCTTGTTTTAGGAGGTACCAGGCTAGTGGAAACACGCTGCAAATCCAGTAGGGCCGAGTAGAGTAGGGCCAAGGCGTGCTAGTGGAAAAGGGCCATTAGTTAACAATGTTTTACCTTGTAACCACAGCTATCCGAGGGTAGTTTTACAAGTAGTCAGGCCCACCTTTGAACGAGCAGTTCTATAACTGGTAAAATGCCAGCTTTAGAGCAGATTACCCAAACTTAAATCCACGCAATATCCCTCCCACTTATCCCTTTTGTGGTTGCTAACTCATTTGTTCCTCCTGTTAGTTTGAGAAGGTCTTGACAGTTCAGCTTCATTGGCCCCGAAAGTCTCCTCACACAGCTGACGCTACTCTGGCTTGTCCAGTTTTTTCTACAGTTAATACGATGACCTTGAAGTGTGTTACTCTACTCTCTTACTCTTTATCCATATATTTTACTGTAGTGCGTATCCAGAGACAGTGTGCATTGGATAAGAAAATGATATGTGTATAACAAAATTAAATATATGTCTGAACACAGATGTGTTCCTGTCACTAGAGTACAGAAAAATGCTCTCTTCTCTTATTAATGAGCAGTTTGTTAGTCATTATTACCTTGTATTAATGTCTACGTTGAGAAGGGTTTCAAGCCTTTTGTCACCCACCTGTGCCTTAATAAAAAAGCAGTCGGATATTTAACTGTAATTTAGACACTGCTAATCTTGGTGTGCCTCTGTCGGAGTGTTAACCTTGAACCTTTCTGGAGGATGTGAGATCTGATTTGCTGTTTTCATTGTGCACTCAGTCTGAGCAGACAGTTGGTGTGTGTACTCAGATGGAGCGCACGTTTTTATGAATGACAGCATGTGCTGTGCGTCTTTGTCATGCCTCGAAAGGTCATTTTAATCGTAAGACTGCAGTGGCCCTGGGCCAGTTGTTCACAATCTGCTCTGAGATAAGCACTTTTCATCTCAATCCAAGGTTGTGCCTCATTCAAGCCCACATTTTCATTCACACTGACCCTGAATTTTTATTTTCTGACACAACCTTTGACTCAGTCTTTGGGAGATGAATAAAAAGAAAGGGGCGGTGAAAGTGGGTCTTGGATAGTTTGTGGTTTCGTTTTCAATGTGCTACATCCCGAGAGTCTGCTCCGATCTGATCCTCACATTTAACCATCAATCTAGAAAATCCTGCTTTAATTATGAGCCATGCCTCCCCCTCCTCAGCCCAAACTCAATCACAACAAATAAAAGAGCCTTTTCAGCCATAATGGGATTATCGATTTGATGGCAGCCCAGAACTGAGACTTTGTGTATGTTTGTGTCCGGATGAGTGTGTGTGACAACAAAACTGTGTGTGTCTGTATTTGTGTGTGTGAGCAGTGCAGTCCGGAAGAGATGAATGCAGAGACGTTCGTGTGTGTCTGGAGGAGTGAGTGTGTGTCAGTGTTGTCTGGAGAGTTGTCAGAGTGTGTGGGTGCTGGAAGAATGAAGCATTAAATTACCTCACAGTTTGAGTCCCATCAAGAGTGTGACATATTTAACTGATGAGTTCGGAGCTTATTTTGACAGATATCAACCAGGACTTGAATTACATCGCTTCTTTGGTGATCAAAGATGTCAGACTGATGTTAGATTGTCCTTTGTTGGATTTTGGACTTAAAAAGCAGATGTGCTGGTGCAGCTAACTTTGGATTTGATTGGCAGTAAATTTACATTTTAAAGCAGCTTTGAGCAGATGCAACAGCTGCCAATCACCCATTTAAAAACACTTTGTGCTGTATTGTTTTCCGTCTTTTGTCTTAAGGATAGGTGCCATTGATTTTTATAATTGATAATAAAATCCTTACAGAAGCTCCTTCCTGTTTTCAAGCTCTCATCAATGGATCATTTTAAAAGAACAGATGTGCTTCTAATTAGGAACTTTTTAAATTTTAATGAGAAAAAAACAAGTGATGTTGTTTGGTCCCAGTGGCCCTTGTGAATACCCTCCTTTAGACTTGGGTCCTTTTAGGGATGGGTACCTTTCACATTTGAACCGATACCATACCGATGCCCAATACCTGGGAATCAGTATCGGTGCTCAACGGTACCAATTTTTGGTACTTTTGCGTGTGTTCATGGGGTAATAACTATTAATTTATTCAATATGAAGATCTCAACTTTTTTCAATGTAAATTTATTTCTCAATATATAAAATTTGACAGATATATATCAAAACAACATTCAACTGTTTGTATTGTAACATTGTAGTTGTTCCAAAAATTTCTTCGACATGAAAACCAGCAACTAAAATGAATCACAACTTAATAAATTAACTGTAGCCCCACTTTAACTTTAAGGCAGTTTAACAGAGCTGTAAATAAAAAAAGCATTTACATTAACGTTACAAAGTACGAGGAACCGACCTGATAATGATAACTGACGCACATTAAAATGCCAAGCTAATACCATCTTAAACACGAGGCTTATTTACCTGGACCAGGTATCCTCCTTGTCCCATTTGCTGCCATCACCAAATGTTAAAGCCATTTCTTTTCCTGTGTTTCTGGCTGCAGACGACTAGTCTCCATTGGACACAGGCGTGCTAACAGTGCCAAATGAATCCTTTGTGGTCATAGATCTGAGGCACTCTTCAGCTTGAATGAAAATTTTGTATGTCACCAGGTGCTTCCTCAGATTTGAAGTATTTCTGCCGCTGGCCTTACACTTGGCGTCACAAATATTGCATATTTGTGCATATTACCGCGGCTGCTGACGTCATTACGCTATTGCTGTGCTGCGTTCGAGTCCGGTATGGATTTCACCTACTCTACCCAATAGTATGCCTGCTTCTTCCACTCCCTCACAGTCACAAGGATGCTTTTAGGTACCTAAACATGGCACCGTTTGATTTTGCGTGAATCGATACTCGGTAGTACCTACAGAATTCAGTCGGTACCTCTTAAAGTACCTAATTCGGTACCCATCCCTAGGTCCTTTAGCTATTTATTTTAAGACAACAGTCTCAAACTTGGGTTTAAAGATGGACAGTGATTTTAAAATGGAAAAGCAAATTAGCTCTGTTGTGAAGTCCAGCTTTTTTCATATTAGGCAGCTGGCTAAGGTGAAGCCCTCCCTTCACAACAGCACTTTGAAACAGTAATCCATACCTTTATTACATCTCGGCTGGATTACTGTAACACACTTTATTTTGGCGTCAGCCAGTCCTTCCTCGCACGCCTCCAGCTGGTGCAAAATTCTGCCGCTCGCCTCTTAAGTGGAGCACGTAAGAGGGAGCACATTACTCCCATCCTGGCCTCCCTCCACTGGCTGCCCGTGCATTTTAGAATTCATTTTAAGATTATTTTATTTGTTTTGAAATCTTGACATGGTCTGGCCCCATCTTACCTCTCTGAGTTTCTTCACCCCTACACTCCTGCTCGGTACCTCCAGGAGCAGCTGATCAGCTGCTCCTGGAGGTACCAAGGTCCAAACAGAAGCTCAGAGGGGATGGAGCTTTTTCTGTGGCGGCCCCCAAATTGTGGAACGAGCTTCCCGTCCACATCAGACAAAGCTCCTCACTGTCCATTTTTAAAACTCGTCTTAAGACCCATTTGTATTCTTTGGCTTTCGACCCTGCATGAGACTCGGCTCCTGTTTTAGTGTTTTATGGTTTGCTTTTACTTATTGTTTCTACTGTTTTTAAATTAGTTTTTAAAAACATTGAAACAATTATCTAAGTATTTATATCTGCTTTATTTTATCCATTGTTTTTAATTAATTTCTGTCTGTTTTGTTTTGTCTATTTGTGTACAGCACTTCGTTTCAGCTGTGATTGTTTTTAAAGTGCTTTATAAATAAAGATGAGCTGAGTTGAGTTGAGTTGAGGAAGACAGCAAACAACTGTATCTATTCAAGTTTTCTCACAAAAGCTGAATTTCCTTGTTTCTTGGAGTCACTTTAACGTGTCATATCAACATTTAATGACTGAAAAAGCACGACAACAGGTCCCTTTTCCATCAATCTACTGTGGCCACCATGTTGTTTCACCAACTTCTGTTCAACTTGATATCAGAAAAAGAGACAAAGTGTAAGGCAGGGTTTTCTGCCTCTAATTATGCTTAACAAAAATCTTAATAAGATCAAAATGGAAAAGTCATTCAGTGTCTTCATTCCCAGCCAATTGCAGGGTCACATTGAGAGACAGACAACCATTCACACTCATACCTAAGGGTAATTTAGAGTCACCAAATGCCTAATAAGCATGTCTTTGGTCTATGGGAGGAATACAAAGCCACACATGCACGGACAAAACATGTGATCTCCACAGTTGACACTTCCATAGGTACTGGTCTATTTCTTAAATGCCAGATGGTCCCACTTCATTATCTAATTTTTGCCAAACAGCCAAAATTACTGACCACTAGGGGTGTAACGAAATGGTCAACTCATGAAACGATACGAAATACGAAACAGGGCCCACGATATGAAATACTCATGATACAAAATAAAGATTATAGAAAATCCCCAACAGTAGGAAGTTGTGCAAAAACCTCATTTTCTTTATTTTCTTCCTAATGCGGACACAAAAATATTGCTGCATCAGTGCAAAATAAATGCTCATCATGGTATTTTGCACACGGTTGTTGTTTTGTCCACAATCTTTTCACCGTTCTCTTGTCGTTTACATGGGAAGCCAAAATAGGTCCACATAACCGATTTATTTGATGAAGAAGGGTCAGCTAATTCCCCGACCTTGTCTTCCTCTATTCTGAAGCGAGTGTTTTGCTACGGTGGGCTAGGATGGTAAAAAATCACCAATCTCAGTGGTGCGCAGTGCCCCTCTGCATTTTTTATTTCGTGCGTCTTTGCATTTTATTTCGTCATTTTTTATTTCACGAAATTTCGTTCCAGCCCTACTGACCACTAGGGCTGGGTATTTCCAGCAACTTCACGATACGATACGTATCCCGATACACGTAATTGTGAACATTGACTATGCTTTAAGCAAAATTCTTGACAAGTTTAGTTTTTTCTTATAAGAAGAAAAAGAACAAGGATGGGTTTTAAGTGGTTCTACAACTTGAGAGACATAAATTCAGATCCTCAAAGATGGTAGACCTAAGTTCAAATTTAGAACAAATGCTTCATTATGTAGCTGGCCTTCTACCTTGAACTGTGCCACTGTTAACATTACCCAAAGTGTATTTACAACAGCTGTCAAAACACTGAGGCCGTATCGATTCTGTAGAATCCGTATCGATACACGTATCCCAAAGGAGTGCGATACGATATTTTGCCGTATCGATATTTTGAGCACAGGCCTACTGACCACACATTAAAACACTTTAACAATCACAAATAAAGGTTTCAAATTTAGCTTTAGCCAAATGCTAATTCATGTAGAATATTTAAAGGGAGCAGTGGAAGCTGCTGACCTTCTTTCAGGGGCATGACACCACCTGATGTTTTACTACTGTCAGTATGATGGGCTGAGCAAACTGCAGCTGCCGGCCACCATTGATTAACACATGTACAGATGAATAACCTGCAGCACATCAATGAAGGTTTTATTACATCTCCAACAGATGGTAGCAACATTATTTGACATAATATACAGAAGAATCAGTTTGGCGAGCATTGTTATATGCCTTGGTATCTTCCTTTAGTTGGTTAAAATAGGAACAGAGGTGAGCCTAAATTAGGACATATCAACATCTTTTGGATATTTATGGGGACGGACACATGGCATGAAACCGTGACAGCCTAAACCATGACGTTTGGGAACCACAGTTACCGTAAAAAAACAAATAAACGCCCGGTCCCAAATAAACGCTGGGTGTAGCAGTCTATTTTGACAAATAGACGCCCGTTCCAAATAAAAGCCTGGTGTAATTTATTCGGCACAGCGTACGAGCTACGGTCAAAGTTTACAGAACACACATGCAAATGCTAAGCTCACAACTGACAGCTGACACTTGAAAAGAAACATGATCAGACTGTACCTTCACAGTTATTTTGTCTCTCTGGACGTCCTGTCGGCTCGCCTCTCCTCCCTCTGTATGTCAACAAATGCATGTTGGTGTGAGGCGCTCTGTTTCACAACAGTGCAGCTACACTCTACGTCCACAGAGGGTACTAGAGAGCAGAAAGCCTGAATCTAACAGAGTAGGGCTTTGAAAATTCAACGAAGAAGACGTTGCCACTACCGCTGTTTGTTTTTTGCCCTTAACTAACGTGAGGAGGCCGGTCACATCAGTTAGCGGTACATTGCTGCTTATCTCCATGTCCCTGGTGCAGCGAAAAAAAAAAGAAGTAAGACCTTAACTTAACTACCAGTCATTCATGACCAGTATGACCAGACAAGAGTATAACTACAGTACTGTAATCTTGCCTTGAAAATGTACAGGTGTTATTCATACTAGTGTAAATAAATAATTGTATTATATTTAACATATTTTTCATGTTTTGCTAAGTAAAATTTTTGTGCAAAAGGAATTAAACGCCTGTCCCAAATAAACGCCCGGTCTCAAATAAACGCTGGGTGTAGCAGTCCATTTTGACAAATAGACGCCCGTTCCAAATAAAAGCCTGGTCTGCTCAGTAATAGAAGCAAATAAACGCCCCAGCAACTATTTGGTATTTTACAGTATGTTGGAGTCAGTGCTTAATAGGCAGCTGCACTTTCCTTCTCATAATTTTGGACTGGTAGATTTGGTCACACTATTTGTGATGCAGCAGTTTAAAATTAGCACAAAGTGTTTTGACATCATGAGTTTTTTTTTGCTCTTTGCGAGGCAGGGCAAGACGTCAACAACGAGGCGATGAAAAGTTCTTTACGCAGGAGATCAAAAGCACCATGACAAAGAGAAAAAAAATGAAAGAGGGCATCTAAAAGTTATTCCAACAGCTGATTAAAAATGTATGTGTTACGTGTTGTGCTCTTAAATAAGGCATGTAAACTGAAAAATATCCTCACTGTCCTCCTCTGTCTTCTCAAGGTCATTGGAGCTTCTTCTGAGATAAATCAAACATAAGGAAAGCATTTTAATGGATACACTTTATCTTTTCTCTTATTTTACATTATTAAGCCCATTTAAGAGCATCTGCAGTGCGTCAGCTCAAAGCTTTACTTTCAAACAAACCAAGAGGAAGTCAGTGATGGTACATATTGTGTGATAGCTTGCCATTAAACATCAGGATGCTTGCGGGGAGCCTGCTGGTGGTTTGACAGCTCTGACCGTCTGGTGGAAGTCTCAGACAAGAGCAAAAGGACAGATTGCTCTGCCTCACTGCTGGCCTAGTTTGACCCAACTTGTGAGTTAACCAGGTCAACCAGCATGTGCTTCCCATCACTGCAGGTTATGATGGGACGTGTAAGTTTTTCAAAATATCTGCACCATGCTGTGTTCACAAGCACATGAGAACTTTTTATAAATGATAGGAGAGGAGATCAAAATGAAGAGCCGCAAGAAAAATACTTTTCTATCTCACTGCGCTCGCACATCTGCCGTCTGTACCTTTGTCTGTCGCCTTTGTCTCTGGGCACTTCTCTCCTCTTCTGTTCTCTCTTTATCAGGCAGCGTAGTTTCACTCAACTCCATCTGGTCGTGAAGGACGGCAGGTGGTCAGAAAACAGTACATTAATTACTAGGAAAGGTACTTTTGAGCAGAGTGACAATATGATGAAACCAGTGTTCAAAAACCTATTATCCCTGATGAAAACTAGACAGTAACTACTAAAAACAAGTGCACATGGACAAAAACCAAAATTAGATTAAATGACATTTTCTTCAAAAAATAAAACTAGACTAAAATGTTTGACAGACTTAATCCAATCAGACCTGATTTGGTCATGTAGAAAGTAGAGACAAGTTAGGAATATATCCAATCACAGCTACTTTGGTTGTGTGGAAAGGTTGGATGAGTTCAGAGGGACATCCAATCACAGCTGCCTTAGTTTAGCCTTGGTGGTAAAAGCTCCAAGAGATCCAATCAGAGCTGCTCTCTGTATGAACTGATACACTTGGAAGCTGCTTCTGTCTTCAGTCTGCTGTAGTTATTTCCTTAAACTTCTTGTCTCGTACTTATGACCTTTCCCAAGAGCCTGACGTCATTGTTTGATCAGCAAATGCAACTGAGTAGAAGGTATTAATAAGATTCATATAAAAAATAGTTACAATTAACTTTGATAACCAGTAAATGCTCTGTGACTTGCATCAAAAGTTGCTGAAACTGGCTGTCAAATGTTAAACTGATTGAATTAGAGTTTGAATTTTTATAAAGTTTGAAAGAGTAACTTCTTATGACAAATATAAATATTCAACTTTGTTAGTACCCCTCAAATTGTGAAAATTACCGACCATATCCCTCAGCTCTACTTGGTTAATCTGGTTTTCATAGCCCACATAGCCCAACTTTACTGGATCAGAGTATCTGATATGGACATTAAAAGCCTCCCATCATCTGCTCTGCAATGCTCCATGACGTCCTAAATTTCCTCTGTTTTTAACATGTTGCTTTGCTGCTTGCAAGTGTTCCTGAAAGAAAACTCCCGATTGTCAGAAAAGGCCACAGACTGAGAGTCAGCTACAGGTTTAGCTGACTCTCATGCTACGGCCATACCGCACGCGAATTTGCAAAGACGCGCATTGAGATTACATACAAGTCAATGCAAAGACGCGTTTGGATGCAGATTTGCCCTGGGCAGCGTGTTGGATTGTTTGGGGCATCAAACGCCTCTACACCCGAGTTGAAAATATTGGACTTTCGAGGCAAATTCGCGTGACGCTGTGCCACGGCAGCCAATCAGCGATGACATTCCCCCCCGGCGTCATTGATTTGATGACATGTGATGCTCCGGCCACCTGCTCCTGCTCAAACCCCGCTGAAAGATGGAGGAGAGGTTGATCTGCGCTGTTTGCTAACATCCAGAGCTATAGGATTTGACATGTGTACTCTACAGAGACTGGAACAAAAAGGAGCAGGCTTGGGTGAAAGTTACTGAGAAGACAGGTTTTGAGGGTAAGTTCTGTAAATATTCGTTTCCAGCTGGATTTGCCTGCATGGGTCATCACTGAGTCTGACAAGCTCCGGCTCTCTACTCCGCCTGCGCAGTGACGCGCGTTGCCCCTCAGCTTGTCAAAATGGTCCGGCCTCGGCACTATGCGCGTTTAAATACGCCAATTCGCGTCCGGTGTGGCCGTAGCATTAGCTTCCTTTGTTGTTGTGTTGGATGTTTTGAAATTTCAGTTCACACAGTTGTGGTAGGACCATCCCAACCTTTTAGGAGGAACTCTCAAAGCATATAATGAAATGGAAAACAAAGCACCTCTTATTAAAACAGGGTCAGGTTAAGTTGAGCTGGTAAAGATGGAGTCTTTGCTGGTTGGTGACAGTAAAGTGCATGGACCTGCCTGCCTTCATGGCTCTAATGAGACCCCCACAAGGTTATGATGAACATGTAACCATTGCCACGTATATTTACAGGATGAATAAATGAACATTTAAATAACCATTCCACTAAGAACAGAAGTTGACAGCAAAAACAAAACTTTATTTTGATCCTCATTGGCTGGAGGTTGGCTTCGAACTGTCTTGAACTTTTGGCTGGACGTGACTGCGTCTGCACCAAAACTGGAAAATTTATATTTTTGTGTCCAAGATGAATATCAGTTGGTTTGAGAAAGGATTTTTTTATATGGCAAACCGCTGAGATTTGGCTTCAAACGGCTCGTTCAGCAAATACACGGCTGATGTAATTCAGATTTTGTTGACTTCTCCTCAGTTCTTCTCTCTGTCCCCTCGTCCTCCTCCCTCCCACTCCGTCTCTCTCCTGTTGTGTCCCTGACTCATGTATCTGTTACTGTGTCGGTTCCCGTGCCAGTATTCTGCATCCAGCGCTTACTAATCCTGCTCATATAAGGTTACATCATCTCTCCCTTTAAAACCATGTTTGCACCATTACCAAGCATTTATCGGAATTTAGCTTCCACAAACACAAAAATATGTCAGCATGCAGATCCCCTTTGTGTCTTTCCGAGTACTCTCCCCCTCCTGTTTGTGTATTTATAGTCTTCTCTGTTACTTCATCCCTTCATGCGATGTACTTTACTTGCATGGTTGCGCTCAGAAACGCAGAACAGACGGCACACACAGATGCATGCATACACGGAGATGTCCACTGACAGAGCAGGACTCACTCACACAGACACTCACATGGGCTGCTGCAGGAGTGGATGCAGGAGTTCTGTCCCCCTCCGTATGTCCTGTTATGTCAGATTCACAGCCGGCCTAATTATCTCCCTCTTTCCTAAACATTACATCACATTTTCGGGCTCCAATCATTAGTTCTTTTCACTTTTCTCACTCTCTGAAGTGTTGATGTGGTTGCCAGCTCGGTTGGCTATTGAAGCAGCTACAGTGAAGTTATTAGCAGTGTCTTGTGTTTGCAGGACTGCCAGGGACAAAAAGGGACACATATTTGGAAATATATCTAGAACTGACATGGTCAAACACTTCTTATATAACATTTAAACACAGGCAAACACAATGCTTCAGTTGATCATGTGATGTTTTCTTAAATAGGACAAATATATATTAAGCATTTTATCAGAAAGGGCCAGTTTTTGTTTCATTTTGAAAGACTGAAAGATTTTGCTGATCTGTCTTATTCTCTATCTATCTATCTATCTATCTATCTATCTATCTATCTATCTATCTATCTATCTATCTATCTATCTATCTATCTATCTATCTATCTATCTATCTATCTATCTATCTATCTATCTATCTATCTATCTCTGTAGCTTTTAGCTGAAGACAAAAGTTTAACGGTGTCAACAACATCAACAACAACAACATTGCCATAGACAAAGTTTTGTCCTGCGTTAAATAAAGCCATACCATGTTTTGAAACGTCTTCCATCCCCCGTATGATCCCAGCTGCAACCTTAATCACCGCTAAAGCCATCCTCCTTTTGCAAGAGAGTCTGCCATGATTGCTTTGCATGATACAACACTTGAGAAGACATCAGCACTTTGGTGCAGTGTTGTGTGATGTTACTTTTAATAATATTTAGTTACAATACTGCATGTCAAAGTGAAAACCCTAACACTTGGCAAGTTCTTGTGCATTACCAACTATGAAAATACCCCCAACACTGGCACTGATGAGAGTATCATTAAAAATAAAGACAGATTATATCAACACATCTGACTAGTTGAAAGAAGTCCCCATCCCCGACAAACACCCAGCATTGCAGGATAAAGGATGCACAACATAACAGGCATCAAACTAGCACTGGCTCTTTTCAGTATTAGCATGAAATAACTTTTCTGCCGACGTCAATAGCTAATAAATACAGACTGAGGGACTGAACCTATGCCCTTCATCCTCTAAGGTTGGGTATTTCCATCCTCCGCAAGGTTTAAGGTCAAATCCTGTAGATCACATTTAATTCAAGCTGTATTTAGCCTAAAAAATCATACTGAAACTAAATAACTCTTTGGCCAAGATGCAGTTCAGCATGGCTGACAGTTTCCAACACCTTCAGCCAAATGTCTCAGGGGTAGTTTAACATATTTACTGTTGTAATTGGTAAAATGATAATTTCTGTCACTACTGGGACAGAGATTCAAAACTATCGATGACTGTATCTTTGACAGTTTTTGTTAATTTAACATGCAGATTAACACAAGCGTCACGGTCTGCTCTCTGAGCCTAATGATGGTGATATCAGACCAACAAAGAGACCAGACATTGGACTATTTGAATTTCCCATCAAACTATATAAACTGCAGCACGACCTGTTTTTAGCTGCACAACTAGCACTGAATGGCTATCATGCCTGTGCTCATCCCAATTAACCTTGCACAGCAGCTTGATCTGGCTGCGTCAAAGTCAGGTAGATCCATCTTGCCAAGCTCTAATCTACAAAGAACTGTGAGCAGCCCAAAGTAGCATGGCCCAAACAGAGTCCTTTACAGCAGGAAGAGGTGGGAGCTACGAGCGACATGACAAACTGTTCTTATGGAGATCAGCATAGATGCTAACAGCTTCACAAATACCACAACAAATTTCTCTTTAGTCATAATACACTTGTTCCACTTCTGACATGTTCAGATGAGAGTTTGTTCTTAACAAAGAACAGCAGGAGCTCCCGCCTTCTACGTTATCTGATTGGCCTGTAATAAATGTGACTGACAGAACAATCATCTAAACACCTGCTGGATATGCAGATGGACCAGTGAAATATACTGGACAATCCATCTGGTGTTTCAGGTTGAAGTGATGGTGATATCCGACTGACTGTACATGGTCCAGGAAACAAGAAAATGGGGTGTTTTAGTTTCCATCAAACACACAAACTGCAGCATGACCAACACTGCATGTCCTGCAATGTGACTTTTGCAATTTCAATGTTTAAACAGTTTATTGCTCAGCTCTAGTTTGGAAATATTCACATGTCTGACACTGAAAAAATCCAATATCATTCATCCCCAGCCTTAGCCACACACAATGAGCACACCACTAAGCTACATTTAGTAAAAAGAAAACTCCTTTAAAGGATAAGTTCGGTTTCTACAGCTTTCACATTGTTTATAGAATGAAGTAGAACAAAATACTCACCCAGAAGGCTTTCCTGATCCAAACAGTGCTTCAGGAGATATTTAGATCCAAAATCGAGCGGCGGACATCCGTATAATGGTAGCACACGGGGCATGTATAGCGCCGCTCCTAAAACTGCATTAATCGTCCATAAACTCATTAGTTTCACCAATATTTCATCAGGGTCCGCTCGGGCTACTCCTCCATTACAGTCTGTGTAACTCCAGACATGTTTTGTGGCTGTGCTAACCTCTGAACTGAAGAAGAAGAATGTTGCCTCCGCGCATGCCCAGTACTCTCTGGAGAGCTGTTCTTCTCTCTGCCTCCACGTCCTCCTTTTGATAAGCTCCTCATCTGTAAACTCTGGCTCGAAACTGTAAGGACACCCATCATATTCAAAGTTCTTGTCCACAACATCTTCATCCAATAGATATTTGTCCATTTTGCACAAAACTGGAAGAAGAAAGTTGTGTAGCTGGCGGTCGCCGCTGAAACAATGAGCCGTACTGCGCATGCGCGGAGGCAAACATTCTTCTTCTTCAGTTCAGAGGTCAGCACAGGCACAAAACATGTCTGGAGTGACACAGACTGTAATGGAGGAGTAGCGGACCATGATGAAATATTGGTGAAACTAATGAGTTTTTGGACGATTAATGCAGTTTTAGGAGCGGCGCTATACATGCCCCGTGTGCTACCATTATACAGATGTCCGCTGCTCGATTTTGGATCTAAATATCTCCTGAAGCACTGTTTGGATCAGGAAAGCCTTCTGGGTGAGTATATTGTTCTACTTCATTCTATAAACAATGTGAAAGCTGTAGAAACCAAACTTATCCTTTAACAGGCAATGGGCCTCATGCAAGAACTGTTCGTACGAACAAATACGTTCGTAAGTGTTGCATACAAATGATTTAGGAGAATTTGTCGCATTCAGCCTTTTTTCGTATGTAGAATTTTCTTTCAAGTACGAACAGAAATTACGAGTGGTCCAGACTTGTCTTAAAAATCACAACAAAATGGTCTGCTCTTTTCAATTCAAGTTCCTTACATACTGATTATACATTTAACCAATTTCAAGCGTTTTTAATAAAATATAGCATAAGACGAAATAAATCTGAGGATCTCAAACCAGAGAATACATTAAAATCTATTAATTGAAGGTTTATTAGACTGGTCTACATAAAAAATTAAATGACAGAATAACCAGCTGCGTCATGGCTGAGCTTCTTCTTTTGGATGCCCAGGCACGCCAGGCACTAGGAAGAGAGCGTGTGTTTTTCTACATCTTCATGAATTAACACTCCTGTTTTGTGGTGTGTATCCTCATATGGTATGCTTGGGGTACTTATGCAAATATGTTGTCCTCGTGCATGTGCGCTTAAGTACGCACAGGTGGCATTCATCATGTTTCCGCGGGTCTTTTAGACACTTTTCTAAAGATAGAAGATAGATAGAAGATAGAAGATAGTTTGTTGAATCTGACGGAGCATGTTCGTATGAACGCAACATAAGAAAAAAGGTAAGAAAAATTTAGGATAAGAATACGAAAATGTTCTTGCATGAGGCCCAATCATCTCAAACAGGATCATACTCAAGGTGAACAAGCACCTGCTAAGACTGTTTGGGTTGAGAGAAGAATACAAACTGAAACAAGACAAACAGGTTCATGGCTATAAAAGCCATTGATTTACCTTCATGTTTTTTTTCTCTGAAATGGCCCTTAATAATCAAACTATGTGCATCATATGGAGGTTAAGATCATGTTTAACAATAGACTAACATATATTTTATTAACAATACAAACTCTGTTCAGTAAAGGACTGACATTGGTTATCATGGGAGTTAAAGTTACTCTGTCATATGCTCCCCAAGCAACAACATGGCCTCATCATGCTGACAGCGTAACACACACATATTGCCCTAAATTAGAGAAGAGGAGTTACATAAGGGGGGGGAGAAAGAGGAACGGTAACAATCTGAGAGGGGAAAACACGTCAGAGGAGAGGAGGAGACATGGAGGGTCGTAATTGCTCTGGCAGCTCTGGACATGACGTAGAAATGTAGAGCATTTAAGTTCAAGACGTGTTTGTCCGAGAGAAGAGCGACAAGCTGCACGAGCCTTGATTTATCATGCTAATCTACGCTGACACTCACATTACGGCCTCGCTATACAGCAGATGACGAAAAAGTGTTTTAATAGGCTGGCCAAAGAGAGCAAAAAGAGGATGATGCTTTCATAAATTCAAGATAAATAACTGGAAAACAAACACAGCTGCGGGTTGGTTCGTGATTCTGCTTAATGCTCATGCTCAGTTTGATCGTATGTTCCACCTTGGGTTTGACTTTAGGAGGAGAGAGTGGGAGAACACAGGAAAAAGAAAGTGGGAGAGCGGAGAGATAGAAAGAGACGGAGAGACATCCCCCATATGCAGCGAGCCATACGTGTTACATAAGCTGACCTATCTAGTGTTATAATCAGATCAGTGTGCCTGCAAAAATGTAATCCAGAACAACCAACAGACAATTGCAGAGCAGCTTAAAAAATAGATGAGTGATGGTCAAAGGTTGTGGCAAAGGAACAAAATGAGAAATATGTTCAAAGGAAGAGCCAAGACAATCCTCCAGAGCTGGTCCTGTGCATCCACTCTGAGAGGGTTTGTTTCATGTGCAGGAGCTCCTCACTGCAGGGAGCCCATTCTGCATCAGTGTGAGTTTTTACTACGTATCCAACATGTATATTTCATGAGTGTGAAGACAGAGCTGGGCCCATATGAGCTGAAATGTTGCTTGTTCTTGAAAAAAATGGAGGAGGGGGTGGGGGTGTATGTTTGGAGATCTGAGCATGAACATTATGTCTTCAGACTCTTTGTTCCCACAACATGAGGACAGTTGGCAAAGTGAAACATCTAAACATAGCAGTTCAGTGATGATGAAATCCACTTTATCAAGAGAAAACCTCGTCTAAGAGAAGGTTGTTCAAGCTCCTTCTTCAATATGATCTTCGCATCGTCTGGACATTAGAGCTGGGCAAGGGAGTTTTGATTATGATTATGATTAATACCTCCAAGAATCATGAAACTGGTGGTTATTCCTTTCTTCAGTGTTCTTCATGAAAGCGTAGAAACAGTTAAAGCTGATTGGTTGCATTTGGTGTGTGTTGTAAATCAGCAAATCATTGTGTTTTATAATTGTGATCTCAGTATTGTCAAGCTAATCTTGATTACGATATATGCCATAATCAAGCAGCCCTACGAGCAAATATAGTCTGACACCTCTGAAGAAAATAAAGCAGCTCATAGGTGTCGTTTTATTACCATGTAGCAGCTTTGTCTGCAGCTCATCTAAATCACATTCTCTGAATTGCAGTGAAGGATGTTATTTTGTTTTTTGATGGAGGTCACATCTTTGAACCTTCAGCATCTGCCCTGGTAGGTATTGAAAACATTTTGTTCCTTTACCTGTATGTTTTCAAACGTGAAAACTGACTGAAACAATCACAGATGCATGTTGAAGGTCTCGACTAAAAGGTTATTAAAATGCTTCAGCTTCTCTGGATTTCTCTGTTTTTAAGCTGTCAATACAACACGTTCTAAAAGCTGTCACTCTTCTTTCTGAGTGGAAGCAGTGGATTGTGGTTGAATTTTGCAGAATGTAACAGCACAATAATGAGCGGTCACCAACATTATCAAGCAGTGTAGCTATTGTTAGCAATGTTAGCACTGCCAGCCACCTCTTAACACATCAGTGTCTACAAGTCTGTAAAGGAAATGCTTCTGTTATTATGCAACAGCCACCTTACAACTCAGCTAGATGGGGACCATAAACCAACATGCAACAGGGTTTGATCTGCCTGACAAAAGTGAAAAGTGTGAAAGTGACCTCGTCATCAACCTTCAACACAATAATTTAACATAGATTCATACATTTATACAATTAATGCCAATTTAATGACATTTCTGGTTGTTACCTCCGCCAAGGAGGTTATGTTTTCGGGAGAGTTTGTCTGTCTGTCTGTCTGTGAACAAAATAACTCAAAAAGTTGTGGATGGATTTTAATGAAATTTTCAGGAAATGTTCAGCATGGGAAAAAGAAGAACTGATTCGATTTTGGTGTTGATCCGGATCAACGTCTGGATCCGCCATGACGAAAAATGGGATTTTCGTGAATAACTACTGAACTGAAATAGATATCACATGAAACCAGTTGCTAATGGTATGTTTTCATGGTCAAGGAATCTAAATATTTATATGAAATAAAGGTAGGACTAATATTTATGGTAAAAATCACAATATGGGAGAGGACTGTGGTGCTGGCCGAGGTCTGCGCTCACCGAGTGCTTTTCTAGTTACTACATTAATCAACACATTCCTCTCCAGTTTAAGATCATAATAGATGTTAATGGAAACATTAGAATGACCTCTCTATCCATGGTTGTTCATGATTATATATACATAATAGCAACCTTTAAATACACGAGGACACTTGAAAATGAGATATCACATCTCAAGGGGCTACAGTCATATAAATATATATTCAGAAGAGACAAATATAATGAGCCGATTTATGATCTGGGCATCCATGGGTTTATCATAAATTCTTATTTTTATTCCCTTGGTCTCTGCCTGTATATAATCTATCGATAACATATACCATTAATGTATATATGTATGTATACACACACATGTGGCTTGTGTTCAAAAAATAAATAATAAATAATAAAGCAAAATAAAGTCATGCACTCCTTGATCTGTTTATTGATACAGATTCTTCTGAATCAGTATGGCATCAGTGTGACAGTTGTTGTTAATACTTTTTGGGTATTGTATGGGGTATTGTTTTGGGTAATGTTGATGTGTCCTTGAGCAAGACACCCCAAGTTGCTCCCACTACTGCTGGTGCGTAAATGGGTATGACATGGCGTGAATGTGTTAGAGATACTGGTGGATAACTAACATAGAAACTCTGAACCTACAGAGAATTGAATGTGAGAGTGAATGGGTATTTAAGGTGTGACCTGTGGTGTAAAGCAGCTTTGAGTAGTAAAGACTAGAAAAGCACTTTATAAGCTCAAGTCCATTTACCATTTACCATTCAAAGTAGAAGCTAAGTTGTCAAATCATTTAAAACTCATCCTTGGTCTTTTTCTTCTTGTAATACAAAAAATTAAACCTTGTCAGGAATTCCCTAGTCAGTTTTCACAATTTATGTGTATCGGGATACATATTGTACTCTGGCTTCAGTGTGGGGATATTTTGTATTGTGAGGTTACTGGAAATACCCAACCCTTATATAGAATAGTATAGAATAGAATAGAATAGAATAAACCTTTATTCGTCCCACGCAGGGAAATTTACAGTGTTACAGCAGCAAAGTGGACAGCATTAGTAGAATAAAAAATAGACATAAGTATAGAAGATAGCAGCACGTACATTACTCTACCTATATAAGACATAAAATATAAAAAATATGAAGTATAAAAATATACAAAGGGCTTGGAAACAAAACTAAAACCAAATCCTATAAAGATTATATACACATTTGCTGAGTAATTGCACGTGGGATAAGTGATTGTACATGGGTGTACTTCCACACTGTAATTGCACATTGTTAGAAGATTGAGGATTGAACATTAATTGCACATAGTAGCTGTACATTGTAGATAGCTGCACAGTGATTGCACATTGTGATATACAAAATACATGTGACTCTACAAAATCAAGATTACAGCTTCAGCCTGCATGATTGTAAAGTGCCTTCAGATAACATTTGTTATGAAATGAGGCCATACAAATTATGTTTGATTGACTGACTTAAGTATGGATGCCTTGCAAATCAAAGATGACAGCCCCTCACCAGCATGAAAACAAGTAAGAAAAGAAAGTGATAATAAAGAAAAAGGGGGATAAAACTTTAGCTTATCTTCACACAAACTGACACAGACTATTGTCTTACGTTAGTCTGAAGTAACCTCCTTTGCATTTTGGTAACATTTACCAATTTAAACCATGGGTGTTTCAAATAAGTATGTTGTTAAAGTCAGGTTTACTCTGCTTTCTGTAGAGTATTTTATTTCTGTGTGTGTATTTTAATTTACTCATAAAAAACCTGAAGAAGTCTTTTAAAGATTAAAACCTGCAACATTCTTCTCTGTTTAACTCCATGATCACACAATGATGATTTTACCCCATAAATTATAAATCAATCATAGTAAGTTGACTGTAAGAATCAGCTTGACGATTATGTGATCAGAGAAAAACTCCTCAGCTCTAATGAATGTCTGGTCATGTTTTTTCTGGAGACGATGACTCCAGATATTTGTAGAATCTTAAATTATGAACGACGCAGAGTTGCAGTTCTGATGTTCCCGGTAAACAAACAAACGTCTCCAGTCAGAGCAGACATGGTGGATTCAGAGGACATGAGCTCTGTGATGAACCCAACCCCGGTGCCACGCTCCCACTTTGACTTCAGCTGCCAGTGAGCGCCCCGTTTCATCTGAGCATCTACTCTCATGTCACTCTCTGCTGAAGCTCTACTCAAATAAGCGAATGTGTCATTAAAAAGTTTGGATGTGAGTATTTTTAGACGAGTTATTACTGGGTCAGAGTTTGTGCGAGAGTCTGGTTGATGAGGTCTCGATTAAAAGCCTCTAACACACACATGCATTGCCAAGAAAGTGAAAGTGGAGCACTAAATGAGGAGCCGTGTGTCGTCTGAGACCTAGCCCTGTGTTATTTTAGACTGGGAAGCATGTCAGGGTTACATTATCTAGGTAGCCTAGAATGGGAGCAACCTGTTAGCTGCTTAGCACGTAGCGTGCTAAAGGAGTTTGAAGCTGCAAAGGTCACCACAAAGACGGAGAGCCTCAAAAACTAAGCCAGCGTGATGGATGCAGCAGTTTAACAAAGCTGGTAGTTGTCTACTCTCTCTTGGGTTGGATGATGAACAAGCACAAACTTTTATTTTTGCCCCCAGCGTGCCATTCATCCTGATTAAAAGGTCTCTCACGGTCACTCTTGATGGAATGAGCTACAAAACATGAGTAAATGTGGGTTGACACCACACAGAATAAAAGCTCCAATTGTAGTTTGCAAATCATAAAATCAAGAAGAACCAATACGACCTAATAATTAATCAATATTATTATCTGTCTGTGTTAATTTGAAATGTTTTGGAGCTCAACATCCTTGGGATGTGGCAGCGTTGGAGCTTTTGTCTCTTTTTTAGTATATTTAATGCATGTTTCTATGTGCTGTCTTTTCTCAATTGAAAGAATGAAGAGGATCTGCTTTAGTTTGCAGAGATAACTGATTTCTAATACAACATATTGAGTAAAGTTGTCAATCATTTCTTTTGCCTATTTTGTTCTGATTTCCCTCTTTCAAGATCAACCACTATAGATTATTTTTCTGTTTATTTAGAGATGTGTATGTTGGTTAGGAGTAGCTTGCCAGATGTTTTCATCTGATTTCATCTGGATAACTCCTCATTTATTTCAATATTTTTCTTTTTTTTTAATATTTTGATTTCATTACCCTAAGGAATGTGCCAATGATCTGATGTGATCTATCAAACTGGCTACAGTGGGCAAATCTTCAAACAGCTTTTTGAAAAACCAAGAATCTAAACTACAAACTCAGATCTGCAAATCTCTTAAAGCTTACAACTGAGGCCCCGTCCACATAGAAGTGAAAATGTTTTTGGTATTGAGAATTTTCTCTGCAAAGACAGCATCAAACTTAGAAAACTGTAGAGCTGAACAATTTTAGGAAAAGATCTGATTTTTCTGACTTTTCTGTGTGAATTTCAGTTTGATCCTTGATTTTCTTCAAAGCATGCTTCAGTGCAATATTCACTATTTTTACAGTCTAGTCAACAGTAAGGACATGAATGATCAAAAGCACATAACACATAAATCATCTTTGAATATTGATGATAAATAATCTGTTTCCATTATTTAAGGGATACTCCAGAGGCCTTGTGTTGTTGATCTGTCACCAGCACTTCCATATATGCAAAGTACCTGCAAATTAGTAAAATAGTTTGAGTAAAATAATTGACACAACAGATCCTGGGTCAGCCGGGAGCAATGCAGAAAACAGCAGCTTTGGCGATCACATGCTTGTGTTTTCTGAAATTGCGATTTTTGATCTGAATACAAAAATCTTTCAGCTCTGCTCTTTATAGCTCTACTCACCCATGGGAGGAGGAATAACAGGAAGACAGAGCAGTAGCTAGTTGCAATATTTAGATTTTTTTTATCTCTGAAAATTGTTTTTAGTTTTTTACTTTTGGATACTACGTGTTCTTTTTTTGTTGTTGCTATATAATACTGCTAGAATCTTAATTTCCCTAGCGAGTCTTTCCAAGGGATTAAATAAAGTTCCAATCTAATTTAAAACACAAAAACCAGAGAAGACGTGGAGCATAGATCATGAGAATTGTAAACCAACTCTGGTGTCTGCTGTTCTCTCTTGTTGCTCACGATGGTCATTGAGATTTTGCAGAAAAAGCCAAAACAAGCTGCAGCATGAATGTGACTCCATTGTTTCTGTTGTTTCAGGGGGTTTATGCATGTGGTTTAAGGGAGAGGTGGATCTATGAGGCTGTCCACACGGAAACGCTCTTTTCGGATTTATCTACTCTGGGACCCGTTTTCAAACGTGTGTTTTCATGCACCTAAAATGCCGTATCATGATGATGAAGTCATCTTCATGTGGACAGCTCCTTAATATATTCGTATAGGTTCAACAGTCATCCAGGTCATGGTGTGCTCATGTTAAAGATGCTGAATGCTGATGGTTTTTGCACATTAATAAACAGAAAAATCCCTGGTCTAAGAAAAAGGCATAAACTATAGTTCATACAACCCTGGACTATAATAAAGAAGTCAAGCAGCCACGTATGGCTGTGTTCATAATTGGCTCCAGCAGAGTTAAGAAAACAGCTCAAGTCTTCCTGTGAAGCAGATCACGACACTCTTATGCGTCATCCTGTGCAGCCATTGTGCTGTTTTCTTATTCTCTGTCAGCTCCACTGCCTTTCATTGGAGCCAATTAATTTAATGCATCATTAGCATTGCCCTAACTACACTGTATAAAAACTGTACGGCGAGGTGATTGAGCTGGGAGCACCGCACTGCACTGCCTCCATTATAATGAGGACAGAGAGAGCAGCGGCAGCACGGATGTTATTTTGGTTGACTGTGTGATGGACAGATGAATCTAAATATTATCCTGAGGTTGCTCTCTGCGTTCAGAGCTGTTACTTTCTTTTCTTTAAATGTTTATTTTAGTCTCGTTATTCACTCAGACTGACGTGATGCTGTTTATAGGGCTGCTAAAAATGTTTCTCTGACAGTTAAAACTTGACAACCTCTGCAGGGTCAGTAGAATCCTACAGTTCCCATCTTTGTTGTAATTATTTTTTCTGTGATATATTCTGTTCTCTAATACTCTAACACAAATTAAGGAATGGTGAAGACTTGTTTTAACTCAAGATTCAAACAAGAGCCACATCATTAACTGAACTTGCAATTATTTCTTTGTGCTTCTAAAAGCAGGATTTGTGAAAGCGAGGCACACTTGGCGCGCCAAACGGTGAAAATGTGGCAGCGATCATTACTGTCACAGACAGCAGGGTATGAAACTATTGTTCTTCACAGCGGAGCCATTGTTCTATCAGCCAGACTCTGATTCTGTATGATCACAGGCCATATGCTGATATGTCTACATGTACGAATCATCACAGCCAAGAAACACGGCCGCCCACAGACATGGGTGGAGAATATAGAGTAAAGATAGATCCTGACACTAAAGGCTCCCGCTTTAAGTCTTTTCTATAAAGTTAACTTAAGTACAGTTCAATCCTCAGTGGAATTCATTTAACAAGTGAACCATTATCCGCGATATGTGCTGTGTTATACTGTAAAATGTCAAGATGGTTATGTGTTACATGCTTTTTCAGTTGGGCTGTGAAATGCAGGGACAAAAAGGAAAGGCGATGCTTTTAACACATGAGCAAACTCAGACCTAAGGCCCAAGAACTGAACCCTCACAGACTTTATTGGAATATTTTGTGCAGTTTGAGCACACAAGGACTTGAAAAAATAAAGAATACTCGGGCACAATAATAGTGTCACACTTTGCTTGGAAGCAAAATGAACAGAGGAAAAGCATGAATGTGTTTAGGGTTTCTTCTGCTAACCTCATTTATTTTAGCTCAATATTTTCAATCATACTGAAAGGAGGCTTCTAAAAACTTGTGTATGGCAAAAACATTTCAAGTCACCTACTGATTATTATTAAGGCAGGCCAGACATGCTTATGGTATACTGTGAGCAAACTACTTTTGGCCCTTTTCCATTAGCCCTACTCTACCTGGCTCTACTCTGCTCACCTTGTGCTGCTTTTCCATCAGCCCCAGTCGCCTGCCCAATGGGGTGCAGTGTCGCTGAGCGGCTCTGTGGTGACGTCATTTTGATCTGTGGCTTTTTGTTACAAACCAAGTAAAAAAGGAAAGCAGAAGAAGGCTGCAGGTGGTAAGCAGAAATACCCCTTGAGAAGCACAGGAGAGTTTTGGAAGCTTAACAACAGAATGAAGCCGAGGACGAGAGCAATTAAGTTGCAAAGGAAAGACATATGACGGTAAGCTAACGGTAGCTACCGCTAGCATGCTAGGTCGTCGCGCTCATGACTCATTGATGACGACATTGTCTGACCAATCAGTAGCCGGCAGTCGGTGATGTCATCTTTTAGTATCGACTCAGCTCGCTTGGAACCAGAGCGGAATAGGTACTAAAACTAGCTTGTTTTAGGAGGTACCAGGCTAGTGGAAACGCACTGCAAATCGAGTAGGGCCAAGGTGTGCTAGTGGAAAAGGGCCATTTGTGTTTTCTTTGTTTTCTGTAAGTTTACTTGAGGGTTCTCTTGAGGTAAAGTTTGCATCACACTTAGATATACTTTACTATTTATATGTGATATTTGCTCTCCAACGTCTACTACATCTTTACAGCCAAGAAATGCTACCGCCCACAGACAGAGGAGTGAAAGAGCAGAAAAGTTAAAAAACAATGGATAAATGAAAAAATGGGCAGATAGATGGATTCACCTCAACTTGAACCCATCGTTGCATCATCCTAACAAGAGTACTGGGTGTTATTATCCCTCTGATAACAGGTGGACTCATTGATTTCCCTTTTTTATTTATTTATTAAATTGGACCTCCTGCAGTGGCCTGCTGGAGACCATCAGTGAGAAAAGAAAGAGACAGAAAAACCCCCCACAAACATAATTAAGGGAGCAGTCTTATCCTCTCCAAGCTGTCAGGAAGGTGAGACAGACGGGTCGAAAGAGGTGGAGAACAGCAGCGTGAGTGAAAATGACGGCCTCTAAACCCTCCCACAGCAGCCCAGGGGACAAAAGGAGTTTTAATGAGCCTTGTGTTTCTTATCTGCCTCCCCATGTCAACTCCAAAAACAGCTGTTTACTTTTCCCCACGATGTTCTGTGTCATCCTGCGCTCGCCCCGTCCCATCTCTGGCTCTCCGTCTACCTCCTCTCTCTTTCACACTCACTCTTTTTCTTCTGGCACTTTCCTCCTTATCACCAACACTCTGCCTCTCCTTCATGATTTTACACCCTGCTCGTCCTCTTTTTCTTGGTGTTTCTTTGTGCTGTGTACTTTATCCAGCACCACTGTCTTTGCCTTTTGTCCTTAGCTCAACTTGAAGACCACACATTATTTTACACTTAGGTTTTTCACTGCAGACGATGCCTTCAGTGTAAGGTCAGTGTAACTGTGATGATGTATGAAACTACAGAAGTCTCCGAACAAAGAAACATTCACACCAGGTTTACTGACCAGTGTTCATTTTGTTAACTAATAATTGTCCTCATAGTTTTCTTCAGCGGCCTTTTGTCCCCCTGATGAAACTAGACAGTAACTAATAAAAACAAGTGCACATGAACAAAACTGAAACTAAATTTACTGACATTTTTATCAACCATTAAAAACTAGACTAAAATGTTTAACAGAGGCTTAATCCAATCAGACCTTATTTGGTCATGTAGGAAGTAAAGACTAGTTAGGAATATATCCAATCACAGCTGCCTTAGCTTGGTGGTGGTGGGATAAGTTGTGGAGCGATCCAATCAGAGCTGCTGTCTTTATGAATTGATATATTCATGTAGAGCAGGTTCACTGATTGTTGTCACTTCTGGTATTGTAACTGAGATGCTCTGCCAGGTAGACTAAATAAAGGTGACAGCATTTCACACAAAAGGAACACTTGTTTCTGTTCAGTTAGACATTCAGACTTTACTAACATTCAATAAAGGGTTATTAGATGTTTCATTTTATCCAAGTGTCAAACGTGACTTCAGAAATTCAAGGAGACACGAAACATGCCTTACCCTTAGACTTCATTTTTTTAATAGACAAAATTTACATCAGATTTGTTGTGAGATTTCACAAACTAAAACTAGACAAAATTTAAAACAAGTTAGATGACCAACTTATGACTAAAAGAAAAATACATTTAAGGCAACAGACTAAAACGAAAAACTAGTGCTGTCAAAATTAACCCTGTCGCTATATGCCCGGGTTACGATACGATACGTCACGATACAATATCAAAAAAGTAAAAAAGAAAAAATATTACTGTGTACTTACAACTTATTTGTTTTTGTTTGAGTTGCACACAGGAAAACACAAGGCCTTACAGGCCAAACACAAACAATAACACTCTCTCTTACTCTAGAGAGGTTAGAGAGAGTGTATGCTAATGAGCGGTAGGCTCGTTTTCGTCGTCTTCATCTTTTTTAATGAGAAAGCCAAAATACTGCCAGACAGATGACTTGTATCCAGGCGGAGCGCCTCCTTCAATTTCATTCGACTCCTTCATTCTGCTTTTTGGAGGCAAGTTAATTGGTGCTAATGTTTGTTGTCGTCATTTCTGGTCACATGCGCTATTACAGGACGTGACGTCTTTATTCCGCGATCCTTTTTTTTCAAACTCAATGCATTTCATCACGTACGGTATCGCGATATATTGCCAAACGATACTTCATCCCATCCCTAGGGGCCACATGTAGTCTTCAGCCTCACGAAATGCAACCCCCATCCAATTAAAAAAATCAACCAATTGTGAACACCTAGCCTTGCACTGCAGTTGGATCCCCCCTGATTAAATGGCTGAAATCAGGCAAATCCATCTTGCCAAGCTCACATCTACAGTAACTGTCCATGCAACAAAGCAGCATGGCCCAATCAGAGTCAATTAGAGCAGGAAGAGGTGGGAGCTGCACGTGAGATGTCAGCATTGAGTGACTGCATTTCTTTAATAAATGAAAATCAACACTGAAAGCATTTCTTGATAAAAAATGATATGCTTACTTCACTTAAGAGATTTTTGGAGACAGTTTTTTCTACAAAGTGGATAATATTTTGTTTTGTATGGCTCAGCAGTGTCCAGTCACTGTGGAATTATTTTTTAGAAGTTTCTGCATTTGGAAAAACTTCCTCTGTGCTGTTGCCCAAATAGACTAAAGAAATATATTGAACTTCCCATTCTGTTTAAAAATAATCAGGAGCACAAATGTAGTTCCAGACTTTAATTAAGTATGATCTTTTTATTGATTGATCGAACAATACTGATACTATTTGGGGTTTGTTTACTCAACTTTGTTAGATTGTTGTGCAGATGATACAATGTTTTACCTCTCTACCAAATGAATATAAGATAAATGGACTGTATACTTAACTGTCTTAAAGGTTACATGTCCTGAAAAATATAGTTTCCTTTGCTTTTTAAGGTTCTTGAGGTTGATAGAACATGACATCTTTCACTCAACTCATAGCTTAGTAGTTTGTAATTTATTTTTTTACTTTCTGGGGCTTATAATGTGACAGCTATGCAATCTCCACCTATGTGTGCTCTCTGCCTGTCACTGGCAGACACCATGAGTGTTTTGAAAGTTCACTCTCCAGCCTGTAATTCCTCGGGCAGCCAATCAGAGAAGAGCTCGTTGTTATAGCTTTCATGCCACCCCAGATCAGAATGTATCCAAAGGGGAGGGAAAAAGAGCTACACCTGATCCTCTACAGAGACAAACTTCTTAATTTTCATTCAACTTTAATTAAATCATGGATTACTAGTAGGGGTGTCCTGATACAACTTTTTCACCTCTGATACAATACCGATATTGCAGCCTCAAGTATTGGCCGATAACGATGTCGATCCGATATGATATCAGCAGGAACCATACATACTTTTATAACTTAATTTGTAGTATGGACTGTAAGGAAAGGCCTGATCACGTGAGATTAATCAAACAGAGAACAGTGGTCAGCAATAGTAGGTATGGGAAAAACTGACCCACTTGTTATTGACCAATGAGTTTAATAAAGTGTAACCTTAAACAAAAGAATATACTGCAATTGAATAAAATAACTAAAAAATACATTCGAAAATCCTGAACAGTAACCTTAATAAATCCAATAAAAACAAAAACACATATTTTAAAATTGCAAACTTAAACATAAGCATATTCTACAACTGAATTAAATAAACAAAAATAATAATTAGAATGGACTGCTTGTGTTGGAGAGCTTATATCGGAGATGTAGATGAAGGCCGATATAATCCGATATTGGTGTCCGATACCAGTATCGGATTGGGACACCTCTAGTTACTAGATACTCAAGACAAAATGTAAATGGTCAAACAGACCAGGAAATGGGACATTTAAAGACTCTGTGGGTCAGATGACGTTTTCATTCATTTTTTATTCCTTTCATGAGCAAATATGAACTCTTACTGAACTGAAGGTACTTCAGAACCTTGGTTAACACAGATTAACATAAGGTTGATGTGTGGTAATGATTTATTTCCCTTTGCTGGCTGTAAAAAGCCTACATTTTTTAATCTGTTGGGGTTTTCTTCATGGTTAAGTGAGTTTTAAAGCTTTTTAGCATGAGTCCTTGACCAACCAAAGTATTCAAATTGAACAACCTCCTTCATAGGTTTCATTGCTCGGTCCTTACCTGCTTTCAGCTTCTTTTTTCAAACAAATAGTTTTGGTTTTCAGTTCAGATTTTGTCAGGTAAAGCAGCTTTATGCAACACGTTTTATGTCTAAAGTTATATAAATGCTCAGCTCTGGTGAAGGTGTGGAGGAAATACCGATGACAAAAATAACCAAGTTAATCCCACAACAGAATATTTATTCAGCGAGGAAAAGTCCTTGATTTGCATATGGGAGAGAAAGTGAGAAATTTGCCTCTTCAAGTTAACGCAGAGGGATTTAGAGCTTACCATATTTCTCTGTGTTTGCGCCGTGGTGGTTCTAAATTTGATTGAAGTGCCTTTCTTAAGCAGAGGCCTGGTGTTTGGCTGCTTGCATCAGACTGAAGAGTTTGCTTTCAAGTGGGAGACTAATAGGTGCTGGTTCAGAGGGGAGCACCCGCGGTGAGGAATGAAGGGAGGGAAAATCAGTCAGAGAGTGAAACGATCAACTTCGATGGGGCATGGGTTTGAGTGGAAGCCAGAGAAGGATGGAGTGTTGTCGGAAATGGACCAGAGAGGGTTGAACTGGGGTGAGTAAGAGAGCCAGTGAGGGTGATAAATATAGGTTTAAGTATCCCTCATTCACTAGCTGGTACTGTATGTTAAAAGTTGAGCCCTTAAGCGGAGAGTTTATTTTTGTTCGGGCACGCCAAGAGAATTTCATGAAAACAGAGGAGACTGTTTTGTTTCTGTTGAGTGGCTGAAAATATCATGTCTGTTTCCCTGTTATCGCCTTCAAGTCATCAATTCAACAATGTATTCAGGAGCCAAATAACCACCTTCAAAGATAAATATCTATCATTTTTGGACAATTTTCTAGCTATTTTTTGGCCACTTGATCTGGCTATTTGCTTGATGTGATATTAAAGTTGAGGGATGTTTTGGGCACAAAATAGCTGATGAGGTGATCTTTAAAGAATGAGAAAAACTTTGGGAATAGGGTTATAAAACACTTTTTAATAAACTAATGCAATTTCAGTGCTCAAACCTCACATTTTCTGTTTTGGTGGCAGGCCTAACAAATCTTTAATGTTCAGGTCACTGAGTTAATGCCTGTTGTTCATCCATATATCACAATGAGTGGGATTAGAACTGACTCTATTTTGCAGGATGATTCAAAAGTGTAAATGCCTACAAAATTACGATGATTTGATGACTCAAAGTTGCTGAATGCACCAAAGCTTAGAGAATTAGCATCTGTTTCATTAGACAGGTGTGTAGGAGGGAAGTTCAGTATCCCTTGATACTCAAAGCAGAGGTTTATTTATTAAAAAACAGGGCAAAGTCCATTGTCTTCTGTTTAGCTGAATGTTAGAAATTAAGCTGCTGCACTTTAGATTCCTGAGAAAATCAAGCTGCAACTTCTATTACCTTAATCGAAAGGCAATGCAAAGATGTGAGACACTGCAGTTCCACGAGTGTCCACTTGAGACAGGCTACAAAAGCCATCAAGTCCTGTTAGCTCTCATGTTGATATGCTCATTGAGACAGAAACAATAAACCAGTTAAAAACATTGTTTGAAAGGATAAGTTTGGCTTCTACAGCTTTCACATTGTTTATAGAATGAAGTAGAACAATATACTCACCCAGAAGGCTTTCCTGATCCAAACAGTGCTTCAGGAGATATTTAGATCCAAAATCGAGCGGCGGACATCCGTATAATGGTAGCACACGGGGCATGTATAGCGTCGCTCCTAAAACTGCATTAATCGTCCAAAAACTCATTCGTTTCACCAATATTTCATCATGGTCCGCTCACACTACTCCTCCAAGACAGTCCAGGGTCGCCTCACCCATGTTTTTGTGACTGTGCTGACCTCTGAACTGTAAACTTTCTTTATGGCTGCCGCGCATGCGCAGTACGGCTCATTGTTTCAGAGGCGAACACCGGCTACTCAACAACTTTCTTCTTCTAGTTTTGTTCAAAATGGACGAATATCTATCGGATGAAGATGCTGTGGATGAGAACTTTGAATATGAAGGGTGTCCTTACAGTTTCAAGCCAGAGTTTACAGATGAGGAGCTCATCGAAAGGAGGAAGCCGTACTGCCCATGTGCGGCAGTCGTAAAGAAAGTCTTCAGTTCAGAGGTCAGCACAGTCACGAAAACATGGGTGGAGTGACCCCGGACTGTCTTGGAGAAGTCACTCATGCTAAATTAGCACACATGTAATGAAAATTTCATCTTTTTGACTATAGCCTACTGTGGTGGTTCCTAAATTGGCCTGGTTTACCTCTTTGACAAACTCTAACTTGATCAAAAGTCAGTTTGAGAGCACTTCCAATATGGTAACTGTCATTAATATGCTCTAAAACCCTGCTCACAAAGTAAAAGGTGAATTTCTGAGATTACGTCCATGTTTTATGCTGTCTTTGTAAATCTGCTCATCCTTATCAAAGCTCTAAATATGTGAGAACAACACAAGAGTGCAGTTTCAGGTGCACGCTGTTATGATGCACGCTGAGACAAATAGCACACAACAAGGTAAGCAGAAAAGGCTCTCTGTTCACCACACTGGAGAATATAAAGATAATCAGGAGTGAAAAGTGAGCCGTGTACCTCCTCATTTTATCCTGCATGATTCCACAGATTGCCTGGAAGATGTTAACAAACAGAGACTGACTACAACCTGCTGCAGTGCTGCTTCAGAGAACAGAATGTTTAACAAGTCTGGTCGAGAAAATGTTCACAGAAAAGCTGTCAACACAGTTTGTTGACTGAGACTTCTTCAGCAAGAATTGGAGGTGAGATTGTACCTGTAAGTTTTCAGTCAACATTGGTATGCTAGCTATCGTTAGCCTTGAGGGCTACAGTGTTTTCTGCTTCTTGGAATCACAGTCAGCTGCTCTCTTTCTCTCCATCCTGCTGCCTTTGGAAAGGTTCTTTATTTGGCTTGGAAAGCACTGATGTTATCGAGATTTTAAATAAAGATGTTTGATATTATCACAACAGCTTCTGAAAGCCTGGGAGCTGTTTGGGAGGGTGAAGACTGGCTTGATGGGACAGATAAATCAGGCACAAACCAACCCAAAAACTTTGTGAGCCTTGCTGTGTTAAAGTCTTTCTTTCTCGCCGAGCTGACACAGGATCAAGTTTGGCTCCATGTGACTGTGAAGACCAATCATAGCCATCAAATGAGTGTTGGCTGCAGCTCTGAGAGCACAAACAGACACACAACACAGTTCTGAAACAAGCAGAGTGTGAACGACAGAGAGATAACGGCTTTGTGTACTGTTACTCTTCACAAAATGTCTTCAAGTAGCTTTCAAAGTGACTCTGGATTGATTTTTATTGTTTTTAAAGATTCATAAATCAGTGCAACATAGGTCTACATGTTCTATTAGTTCTTTTATTCTGTTTTTATTTGTATTTAAGGAAAGGAAATCATTTTTTGTAACAAAATGTAACTTTCTCTTCAGTTTATTCAATTTGGACAAAAACTTGACAGTTTAAGATCCAATAGTCTAGACTGTGTGTTTCCTTTGTGTGCTTATGGTCACTAAAAAACATCAAATTCATAAATTCAATGCCAATCATCTCCATTTAAGGCATTGGTTTCAGTATCTGGACTGACAAAATAACAGCAAAAATCATCAGTACCATGTGGATTTGAGAAAGTTGAGTATTGCCCATCACTACTCAGGCCAAACTTTAATTCAACATACCTAATTTGGTGGAAGGGGCCATACTTAAATGCTACTATTCAAACATGTTAGAATCACGATTGCTGGGTGTACCAACTAGGGATGTAACGGTTACCGGTAAAATGGTAAACCTCTGTATAATTTCCCACGGTAAACATTACCGCGTCCTATTAAAATTACCATTATACCATGTTTGATCACCACACTGCGTCAGTAACTCCCAGTGATGCTGCTCTTTGACTGCAATAGCCAGAACTATGTGTCTGTTCTCCATGAAGCACCCTCACGGGAGGCGTACATGCACAGTTTGCATTGTTAGGCCTCTAAGTCTGAGATTGAAAGTTAGACACACAGCGGGGATTTTTTTCTCTTGAAACAGACTCTGAAGTCTGGTTGAATTTTGGATTTAACAAGGATGTCGAGGGGAAACTGACAGTCACCCTGTCTAAACACGAAGTGGCTGCGAAAGAAAAAGACGTGCACGATTAAAACTGCCGTAACTCCTCGAGTAGGCTAAATGAAATAAAGAGAGAGGGAAAGAAGACTCAGTGAGTCATACCTCGTCTTTTTCCGTCATAGTTCGTGCTTTATGGATTTCATCGATTGTAATTTGTAAATAATAGAGGAGGTCTGCCATGGACAGGGGAGACCAGAGGAGAATCACAAAGGGGGCTAACTGCTTCAGGGACTATCATCAGTAAAAAAACAGCACCTGAACATGGTCCAATCTAATGAGCTGTAACATGGACACTAAAATGTGTGAGTGTATGTAAATAGGTTTAAATTATTTTTTGTCATGTCAAAACTTTGAACATGTTCATTTACAATTGTTTATAAAGAGAATCCTGTTTCAAGTTCAAGTCAGTTTTTTCTTTTCTTGTAATTACACACAGTTCAAGCATTTTTAACATAATATTGACAAATACTTGCTAGAATTGCTTACTTTTATTTTTCTTGAAAGAAGGGTAAAAATGTACTCAGAGGGCATTTCTAGACATATTTATTGACAAAAAAAGACAAAGGAACTGTTGTTATTATAATATTAGAGTGGATCTCAATTTGGATCAAAGATTAAGTCTAAGTGATCAGACATGTGCATGGACTTTGGCGATTGAAGGACTCTAGGTGAGACTAATCTGCCAAACTCTCTACTGTACTTCCTGGATGTAAACAAGCACAGTAAACAAGTATCACAATGTAGAGCAGAGCATTTGACAGTATTTAAATCCACAAAATGAAGCAATGTAAGCTCATCCGCTGTTAGTCAAAACCACCGCAATTTTTTACTTGACCAAAACTGCACAGCAGAGCTGCAGAGCCTCCGCCGCTGCGGAGGCTCTTCCGCCTCCGGCTGTGGCTGTGCTGGCTGTGCAGCAGAGGCCGTTTCACGGCGCTATGCGAACTGAAGCCTTATTTAGCGGTGTTTTTGTGTGAAAGTAACGCGCTGAAAATTCATTAAATAAAGCGTGAATGCAGACCGATATCAGACTTTTTCGGTGGGAGTCCGTTTATTTGTGTTTTTGGTCAAGTAAAATATGGCCCCGTCTGACTACAGTGGATTCAGCAGACGAGCAGATCCGAAGGAGGAAGAGGGAGTTAGGTCCTAGCGCCCTGGGTTTCTTCTCCACAGAAACACTGCTGTAGAGGTAATTTCTGCCCTAACCCTTGTGATAGGACCCAACTTGTTCAATCCCGGAATATCACTTTAAGAACAGAAGCATCCGGCAAAGAATTTCTGACGTCGTCAGCTGAGTAATTTGAGAAAATGTAGAAATTTTAATATCCTTCAGTGTAAACAAATCCTCTACAAAATTCATGTGACCACTCATTAAAGGCACCTAATTTTTCCAAAAAGAAACAAAAAGCAATGCTCTAAATTGTCCCAGCACCCTGTTGGTGTAAATATGCCCAACAAGTCACTCCTGCCCTTCTACAAACACAGGAATACATGGATTCAGGAAAATCTGCTGTGTGGTAAACCGAAAAGTATCAGACTCTTTTTGAAACGTTCCCTCAAGACCTTTAACAAGACCTAGCAGCCTTTTCTTCTATACAGAGATCTTCAACATATTTATTACATTTTCAGTCTATTCACCTTTTATTTACTTTCAATTGTTCCAAACTACTTCAAGATGTATATACATACATTATTTTTGTTAATTTGGTAACTTGTAGTTTGACTGATTGTGTGTGAGTGTTGTCTCTGATGCACTTTATTTTATTTATTTATTTATTCATTTATTTTTAAAGAAACTCCTTTTCAATGTGGTCAAAGGGTAGTGGGTTAAAGGATAACCGCTGTTGTTTAACATGTGCTACCTAATGTTTCATTGGTGCTCATTCCATTACAAAAAATATCAAAAATGTGAGACAAAAGACCAGTGCATGGTCATTTTTGTGAAGATAGAGAAATGTATTTGTCTTAGTGGGATATTTGTTTTCACAGGCTGTTAAACACAAAACACATGTAAGAGACATAAAAAACACGTTTTACAAATAATAGACATTTCAAAGGAGGAGAATAAATGAGCAAAAACAAGATGAGGAATAAGACAGAAGAACAAGACACTGACATGATGGACTGTGTCAGAGCAGAGCAACAAAAAACGAAGAGCATTTGAATTAATCTAACAGACTCTGATGTTTATCCCAGTCAATCTGCCAGATTTTAACATTTCTTTATTATAATTCACTTCCAAAGTAGAATTAGTCTCGACATGTACATCCCTACTTTTAACTAACTGCCAAAGAACATCATCTTTATTCCACGCTTCATTTGCAGATCTTGAATTCAGTGCCTGCCCTGTTAATTTAACCTTAAAGCCCACTTACACACCCAAAGCTCCCCCCAAATTAACAGTCCTCTGATTTCTAGCAGCTTATATTTGCTGGTCGTCATGCACATCTGGCTGTGCAGGTGCGCTCTGTGACCACACCAATTACTTAACCCTGGTTAACTTGTGACGGCAAATTGCAGCCTCAGCAGCAGTGAAAGGTTAGAGCACATGGGATGAACTATACACATATGAGTGCAGACAGCGTAGCCTCATAATTGACCTTTCCCTACTCCTCCTGTTTCTACCACCACTGATTAAAACATGCTGAAACGGCTGCAGGCTCCTGAGTCCACAGAGGTCTGAGTTCTTCTGTGCTGAATGATTTATAGACAGAGGTGAGGAGGCTGTCGGAGGAGGCCTTATGCTGCTAAAGTCTATTAAAAAACCTCCAGCACAAGGCATGGGGTGTTTGAGCTGTGCTTATAGCATGTGTTATTCATTGAATACGTGCACACTAAAGGAAAAGTGAGAAGCTTTTGCATCAAAAAGGAGTGTTTTCATATTAGTCTTATAGCAGAATCACTTTAAAGACAGAGGACAGCCTCGACCTTAGTTCCACAGAGTGCACCAGTCCCCTGCTTTAAAACTGGGCTCACATGCATGCGCGCGGCTGATATATCCAGAAGACTGATTCAACTCCAAACCTTCAGCACAACATTTCTGTTTTACACTACACCAAGTCATGTCTCAGTCAGCAGTAAGAAAACACCAAAACATTATCATAGTAAAGTAAATAAAGAGCAAACATGTAAAGTTAGTTAGTGCTCACAGCCCGATGTTGATCGGGGTATAGGTAATTCCTCTGACATTCTCCACATAACTGTCAAGTTTCCGGTTTTGGCCATGAAACTACCGTATTTTACGTATTTTGTCCTCTTTCCCGCCGTCCTCCTGTATCAGTATTCTCCTGTAAATCTCCCGTGTGACGATATAATAATAAAAACATTCCTCTGCCTGTCCAAACTGAGCTCTGTCTCTGGCCTGAAGGGGGCGGTAATGCTCCAAAATGATGGATGCCAACCGCCGTAAAACCAAAGAAGAAAAAGCCTCATGAGAACGTCCACCTGCAGTAGCCTGGGTGGCAGCTGTCGTGAGATTAGAGCCAACAGAACAAACCAAGAAAAAAAAAGTGTTTATTTTAGATTTCTTGTACACCTGTCTTAAAACATGAGGGAGCTTGGTTAGGGTTGTAGGACGGCTCGTAGTGGGCTTCCCTTATTTTCAAAGACAAAACTTGAAAGGTAAGCATTCTCCCGCGGACTCTGATCCCTCTCAGCTCGGCTACTCGCACTGTCTGTGCATGCCAGGGAAATGCACGCGCAGCAGGCAGGCAGAATGGCGACGGGGTTTAATTGGTTTAAAAACAGGGGACACGGCATGTTTATTGGCTGGTGTTTTCCATGTTTTACTCCTGCTGTAGATAGTGGATTATTTTCGCTCTAGTTTAAGAACACATTCTGAATTGATTGCCATCGGGTCATAAAGATCATTTTGACCAGTATTACAAAAAGTGTATCTAAATTAGATTACCAACCCCAGCTTTAAGAACTATGTAACTTCTGCAGGTCATTGGTTCTCTCTAGTGTGAATAATTTTATTACTCAAGCTCACATTAGCTTTCAGGGTAAAAGCCAGGTAGGAAGTCGCAGTGCTGTTTGATAAATGACTGAGGCTGAGGGACAGAGGCAGACGATGACAAGTGAAGTTAGGACGAGAAAAACACCTGCAGAAGAAGAGCTCCAGACCTGCAGGGGGCAGCACTCAGGTACAATTCATACTGCAACAAAATACATAAATATGTTTGGAAAAACATAACATTACCTCACAAAGCTGTAACTTCAGTCAAAGTCGTATCTGCTGCTGATTTTTTGTAATTCTCTTGTGTTTTGAACATCTCTCTGTATTGAAAGAATAAACAGAAAGATACATCAGATCAAGATCAGTACAGAGTTTTTACAGTCTTCCTGCTTTTTTTTTCCAAAATGCAAGATGTACATAACCTGGAAGTCCTATCCTATATTTCCAAAAATTAACCTTAGATAATTCAAGGCGTCAAATAAATCACCAAATAATAAAGCTTGATACAGCGAAATGAAAAACTGCAACAGAACATCTAAACATTATCCACAGTACCAATCACTCTACTTTCAATCAGTTCAAACCAGACGATCAGGGATCAGCTGATCTCTCTCTCTCCTGTCTCCCCCATGCTCTCTCTCTGCCACAGTGCCCCCTGCAGGCCTGGAGCACTTCTGTTGATGTACTATGTTATGCTGCGTGTTCTCTTGGTTAATGCATTTGTTTTTCATTCTTGCAGCGTGCTTCTCTGTTTGTGCTTCATTATGACCTTTGGTATTGTTTCTGTTCTTGAAGCTGTTTTCCTCTCCTGCGTCAAGCCATTGTTGGACATAGTTTTTCTTCGACAACTTGATTTGATTGTGAGAGTCTTGAGACGACAAGAATGTGTCTCAAACAATCATTGTTGATGTTTTGCCAGTACAGAATAATGCGAACCAGCAGCTGCACTCACAAATCAACATCCATTATATCAAACAGAAGAGGTACAAACCGAGTAAAAACAAATGCAAGAGAGGCTTCAGAGGAAGTCTTCGTATCCTTGAATGTGCGAGGGACTTGGAGTATGGCAGACAGCTGTGTGATGATCACATAATAAAGAATTTCAAGGAAAACTTAAGTGTACCAATTGTTGATATGGAAAGATATGATTCATAGTTGAAGCCAAACGTGTGGACAGCATTGAGGGTCAAGTCCTGTGTAATTCAGAGTTTGATGAGTAGAAAAAATCTGGTGCAGTGATGTTGAGGCCCTATTTAGGGAGAGGCATGACCCTGAGCAGCACATCACAGAAGATGTTTGGAGCAGAACCTTTAAAATGTTAGAAAGTTATTAGTAACAGTCCAGCCCTCTTTTACTAAGAGAGGGCATCAGCAAATCTTTGGTTTTTGCTGAATAACATCAGACTGAACTCCTGCATATTACCTCCACCAAGGAGGTTATGTTTTTGGGAGAGTCTGTCCGTCTGTCCGTCCGTCTGTCCGTCTGTCCGTCTGTCCGTCTGTCCGTCTGTGAACAAAATAACTCAAAAGTAATGGACGGGTTTGGATGAAATTTTCAGTAAATGTTCAGCATGGGAAAAGGAAGAACTGATTCGATTTTGGTGTTGATCCGGATCAGCCTCTGGGCGCCATGACGAAAAATGTGATTTTGGTGAATAACTACTGAACTAAAATAGATATCATTATGAATCCAGTTGCTAATGGCATGTTTTCATGGTCAAGGAATCTAAATATTTAGATGAAATAAAGGTAGGAGTAATATTTAGGGTCAAAATGACAATATGGCTGAGGACTGTGGGACTGGCGGAGGTCTGCGCTCTCCGAGTGCTTTCTAGTTGTTGCTTTAATTGCACGTCACCGTTATGCTGCGTTCACACCGCAAGCGACCCAGCTACTGTCGTGTGTCCATAAATACCTCATTTTGGTCACCATTGCTGTCGTCTATCGCTCGGTGACGTCACGTCTGCTTGAGTTTCACCGCGATCATATCATATATCATATAATAGGATGTATAAGTGGACATTATTCCAGCTGTATCCTTTTCATTCCCTTATCAACCACAAAACACTGCAGCTGATGCCCTGCAGCAGCATTATCTGTGAGTTTCCTGCGGTTCATCTAGGCGGAACTAATGACCTCACAGACTAATGTTTCCCACATGGATACGGGTTGTTACTCTGTAGTACGGATGAACAACTGTCTGTCTAGGGTACTGTCACACGTGCACACACTTGCTGATTGATCAACTTTTTTTTTACTTTAACATCGCGTGACAAGCTATGTGGTAGTGTGAAAAGCAGCTGTCGCATCGCAGGAGGTTTAGCCCCGCCCCATCGCGGCTGTACATTGACTTTGCATGAAGAGTGATCGCCGAGGTAGTACAAGTAGCGTCCGGTGTATACGCACCTTTATTCTCATGTTATGTCTTAAAGTCCAAGGTTTTTGCTTTGCCTTGGTGTGATTGTGGTGTTGAATCAAGCTGTTGACATCAGCTGTCACCATCTTCAGTCCAGTTTTAAAACACTCTGAACATCTTTGGAAACGGAACAACCAGCCGAGCTCAAGCGGCCTTTGTGTCCAAACTCAGAGCAGATCCAGGCTTCTTGACTTATTTGTCTGACTTTGGCCTAAATCTCTCCTCTCCTCCTCCTCTTCCTCTGTCTCTGTCTCCTTTTGGCCTTTTTTGTCTTGTTTATCAGAGCCTCATTCTCTCTAATTACGTCTCTTCATTACCGCTCCTCTGTCCTCTTCTGTTCCCCCTCCTACTGTTTTTGTTCTCCGCTGAAGTGCTCTCATTTCCATTTTCTTCCTCTTTTAACTTTCTCTCTGCCATCTCCATCATGGCTTGCCTCGCCTTCTTAGTTTCTGTGGTGTAGCTCTTTAAAGAGAAACAAATGATTAAAGACGCCGAGTTTATTTGCTGTCATGGATGATGAGGTAAGAGGGCAAATAAAATCTGTTATCGCTGCTTTTTGACAAACTTCACTTTTCAACATTCGCGCTGCTCTGATGATCTAACTCGCCATCTACATTTTATATTTGACAAAGGACTCATCACCTTAGTCATTTAGGAACCTTCAACCATAAAGTTCTTCTCACACCTCCTCCAGCTCAAAGTGTTTCAAATTTCCCGTCTGTGAGATTAAAGAGGCAGCAGAGAGTTTCATGAGTTAATCTGTCGCAGCTCGTTTTATATCTGTTCAATTTATCAGCCCCATTCTGAGTTCCCATGTCCCTGCTTGGCCCCTTTTTCTCCTTTTATGTTCGGCCACATTCACACTGACATGCTTTATTTTAGGATAGTGAGAGCTGGAGTTTGTCTTTATAAAACTGAGACACAGTCTGGCTAAAAAGAAGAATTCGTGGACGTTTGACAGACCCATAAACAGCAGTAAACTCTGGATATAACACATACATTTCATTTTAATCAGTTTTAACTGCAAGGAAATTCCTATAATTTTGCTTTTTTACCTGCACATGGATGCAATGTCCCTTAACAAATGCCTTTTAATTTAGTTTTTAATAAGGCTAAATCACTCATCAGAAAAGGGGCCCTGATCATCCACATTAGCATATATTTGTGAAAAAAACATCATCTGTTAACTAAAATCAACACTTGTAGTTACTGCTACCAATCACCTGTTTTTAACCTGTGGATATCATTCACAGGTCTGCTTGTTTGCTGTCCCTACCCTTCCATTATCCTTTAAATAAACTGTGGAAGAATCCACAAACTTAGTTTTCAGTACTTTTAGTCAAAAATGTAAACCCAGGGTTAAAGTCTGCGCTGAAATTCACACTGAGATTCATGGAATAAAAGCTAATACACTAAGCTAAACCTGCTACACATTGCTACACATCATATACATTTAGCACGTTGTGATACATTTGAGAAGCAGTTGATAATCTTGTGAAGAAAAAACAATCTGAATCCAATCCACTATCGTTATAAAGAACATTAAAAACAATTTAGTTTAACATAGTGCTGCACGCTGACTACCAATTAGAAATAAAAAAAAAGAATGAAAATGAATAAAACATGTTTGAATAATTAAAACATAAATGCTTCCATAACACATAAAGCCACAAGACAGTTTGTTCAAGTTAAAATCAAAATAAGGGAATCAAAGACACATACAGACTGGGACCAAAAGACTCTCAAGCTAAATTTAAGGCTAATGATTTAAAAAGGATTCAAGAAAAGTTTTAAAAGTGGGTAAAGTTGGGGCCTTTCTGATCTTGAGAGGTGATCATTCCATTATTTTCGGCCCTCCAAAGAAAAAGCTTGGAGAGCCCTGAATTATAGGATGATACGGGCCAAATGACAAAAGCAAGAACATCCATTATCCTTCCCTTTTATCCTCTCTGGGTCACAGCATGTGGAGTCTATCCCAGCTGGCACTGGAGGATAGGCAGGTGGCACCCTGAACGGGTTGCCAGCCAATCACAGGGCCACATAGAGAGACAGAGACATTCATGCTCACACTTATACCTAAGGACAATTTGGAGTCAGGTAGGACATGCAAACTCATAGAAAGGCACTGACGCATACAGGGGCCAGTTTTTGGCTTGACAGATGTTACAGGGGTCAGATTTAAAAAATCTTAAAGTCTTAAAAACAATAAATTTTATATTTTGGTTTGATTAACATATTATAAGTTTACGTTTTTAAATGTTTTGTTTTCTCAGCCTTCAGAGGGAAGATCAGTCCCTATCACCCACAGTGCTGCAATGGGACATGGAGTTAAGATATTTTGGCTTCTTGTTTCTGGGGCTGTTGTGATTTCTGCTCCTCAGTTTACTCATATCTGGTCAAATCAAGACTGTCAGATTAGACATGAAGTCAGACTTGATAAAACTGTTTCAATCCTCTTGTTTTGGAGGGTTTATAGGGATATAATGACAAAAATATATCCTTAGAGCATGATGGATTCTTCTCTCACACATCTCCTGACTCTAGTGATATTCTGGGGGCCATATTGGAAGCTGTGGAGGGCCTGATGTTGCTGCCTGTTGGTGATCACTGCTATATTGCTTTGCTCCTTGAGAGCTTTTTATACAGCAAATACAAAAAAACAAAAACTAAAACATGATTGGTGTCTGTATTGGCTGATCTCTCAAACAGGGGATTAGTACAGAAGTCTGATCAGAGCATCCCTACATTATCTAAGATTTTAACACAACAACCACACAAGTATTCAGTCGACATTGTTAACCTTTAACTCTTAATACTTGTATGGAAGAGGAGAAAAATCCTCTTGGGCTGCAGACATGCCTCCGTGGTGATGGTGAACCAATTAAAGTTGGACTGTAGTCATTACCCCTCAGAGTCTCACTGAGTAACAGGGTCTGGAATTAACCTCCAGCATCCCACCTCCATGGCTGCTGGATTAAAAATCTACCAGCCACTGTTTCATTTATTTTATATTTATTTCTACAAGCTGCTTTAACTCCAATTAGAGGCAGTGAGAGTTGACATACAATTAAATAACAAAACTGGAGGCTGTTAAGTTCAGCTTGACCTATTAAAAATACAAACTTGTTCTTTGTGTTGCACATTATTAGAAGTAAAAGTTTATTTAGATTTTTTTAGTTAATCATTTTCTGACTTTTCATAGTCTCTATGGCAGCCATGTTTTTTAAAGCAACTTTACCTGCTACTAAATCATGTTGGGATCTGATACAGTGAAGTTAATCAACATTAAATGAGGAGTGGTTACAGTCTGATGGATTTTGACTTAAAAGTCTTATTAGTGCATCATTCCAGTAGACTGACCTTCATATTTACATGTAATCCGGACCTTATCTGACAGAGGGTATGCACATGATGACACCATCAGCTCCAGTGAGTGGGGAGTCGCCGAGAAGCAAAATGCTCAGAAAAATTGTCACATCAATGCTTATCCTAAAGGGAAAGGTCTTGAACTCCAGGTGTTGACATTTTATTGGCCACATTAACACAGCCCTTTAACATGGACATTTCTAGATATTTAACACAAAAAACTACTCCCTTGCATAGAGAGTGACTTTTTTTTTTTTACTAATTTCCCACAGCCAAGTCCAAATGTTGTGCTGCTTAAAGTTCAATTAGAGCAAAACAAGAACATTAGCCTTCCTAAATAACCGACTGTGAGCCTGTCTATAAATTTCTTCAACTCATTATCCAGAAATATGAACATAATCCAGACTTGGCATCCTCTGAGAAAAGTGTCTGAGTCATTAACACCACGCCGAGTATCACGCAGGGATTACCTCCTGATACTCACTCTCACAGATTGGGCCCTCTAAGAGCGTGACAGAAGAAAACATATGGAGAAATCTAGGTGGGGGGTCTCCCTCTTTTGTTTTTGACCTCCAGCTGAGCCAACAGGAATAAAACTGAGCTCGAGCCAACAACGAGGACAAAGACAAACGATCAAGAGTGTTATCTGAGCTGCAGGGAGAGCATCTTCATTTTGGCAGGAGTCTGAGGTGACCTGGACCTTCTCTGGGCCAATTTTAGGGTCTGACTGTTGGGTGGGCTCAGATTAAGAACATTGTGATGTTGTTTGCATATGTTATCATTTAGAGCAGGTGTTTATATTGTTTTTTTTAATAAACTATTTTCTATCTCTGGGAGTTTTTAAAGTTAAATTAACCCTTTAAGGCCCAAGACCATAGATTATAGCCAGAAAATTCAAATTTTTTGGAGCTGAAATGTTTGTTTCGCTTTCTGCTAAAATTCATAAAAATCAAAATGTCCATAAAATTCAACATATAGATTTTTCGTATCTCATTTGATACATTAGGTGTTTTGGGCAACTGATAATCCATTTGAGGACATTTTTATCATTTATCTGATTGTATTCAGATGTTTTTTTTGTAATTTGTTGATCATATTGAGTGGATACAGGTATTATAAAAATATGTATCAAATATGATACAATTGGCTTTATAGGGTTAAGACACCTTTTTCATCTTTGGCTTCAGTTAGTTTTTTAAGTGTTTTACTCAGTGTTCATTTTGTTGACTGACTGTGCGTTCACACCAAAAGAGGCAAAAGCGGCCAAAGTGGCCAGCACGCCCGAGAGAGCAGACAGCGGCCAAAGCGGCCAAATATTTCAGCCGTTTTGGCCGCTCGTCACTTGACTGACGTCAACGTAAAATCTTGCTTGTCATTTAAAGGAGCCCCGCAGCGGACTTCTTCACAGCAGCAGCTGCTTGATGTTGTTCAACTTCAGCTTAAAACATAGCATGAACATAACGTAAAATTACCATCTAATCAGTCACGAGCGGATTGACAGGCAGGAAGCAATTTACAAAGGAGAGAATATTGATTTATCCACGACATCAAACTTTTACAGTGTTGAATATACTAAAATCCTGTGGTGGTAAGGAGCACGTATTTGCACAGTGTGTGTTTGTGTGTGTGTGTGACATACTCTTCTGTCTCTCCCTCATCTTCCCTGCTCTCCTCGCCCTCCACAGGACCTTCATCAAGGTTGGAGGTGGAAGGACGCTCCTCCAAGAATGGGTCCAAAAAACCCATCACGGAGGCATACCGCCACACATAGCCCACACCTCCAGCAGACCCACTTCTCCTCCTGTCTTTCTCTCTCCTCTTCTCCTTCCTGTAGTGGTCCCTCAGACCTATCCATTTTTTTCTGCATTCTTCCGCTAATGGACAGAGAACACAAGCATTTTTTCTCTTTTTAAATGGCACTTCATTTTCAAATTCTGCTGATAAAATGCTTTGTTGTGCAGTGTGTCATCCAGGACTCGAGACGCCGGAACTAGGGACCAAAGTTACATGCGTTGTCCTTTAGGGCCCGCTTAGTCGGAGGACATCTCTACTCTGATTGGATGCCACCGTTTGCCGCTGAACTGCGTCATAGCTAATTACCATAAACTTCTCATCTGGTGCCGCTTTAGCCGCTTTAGCCGCTTTAGCTGCTTTAGCCGCTCAGGACGCTTTGGCCGCTCAGGACGCCAGGCTCTCATTGAAAATGTATTAACTTCCGGCGTCGTTGCCACTTTAGCCGCTTTTGCCTCTTTTGGTGTGAACGCACAGTAAGTATTTTTTAATCGTAGCTTTTGTCAACAACCTTTTTTCAAGTGTAAAACATGACTTCAGAAATTCAAGGAAACATAAAAAGGCCTTACACTTTAGTCGACTAAATTTAGATCAGCATAACATTTGGACTGCTCAATCTATAACACTGCCTGTCTGTCCTCCTTTCCGTTTGTCTTGTCCTGTCTGTCTCTATTTCCCCTTCTTTCACACTGTGGTTTGGCCGACCCTCCCCTTCAGCTCACATCAGGGGTTAAATAAAGTTTGATTAGATGGAGTAGCCTACAGGGAGGGCTGGTGATGGTCACTGTAGCAGTGAATCATACTCACATATCTCCAACTGCTAGAAAACAAATGCATTGGTCTTTCTAACGCTGTCATCAGACACAGTGCCCAGCTGAAAAGACAATGCAAACAAGGAAAAAAAAAAAAAACATAGTTTTTGACAACAACCTTTTTTCAAGTGTATAACATGACTTCAGAAATTCAAGGAAACATAAAAAAGGCCTTACACTTTAGTCGACTAAATTTACAGTAGATTTCATCGACTAAAATGTTGTGAAATTTCATCAACTAAAACTAAATTTAAACAGTTAAAACAACTAAATTGTGACTAAAACTAAAAGATATTTCAGGCAAAAGCTATAACTAAAACTAAATTAAAAAGTGCTGTCAAAATTAACACTCATTTTATTCATTCATTTTAACTTTGCTGATTTCATTTTATTGTATTTTTGACCCCTGTTACTGTGCGTTGGTAGTCAAATAGATTTGTCAAGCACTTTATATATACACAGTACAGGAAAAATGAACATTAAAAACTTCAAATTGACTGGTTCCGTATGGACATATCAGAAATTAAGAGTATGTTCTGTGAATATTTCATGATAATATTTTAGACTGAAAAATTTGAAGGGTGTCCAAGAGCTTTCTTCCACTTCTGATAAGTCTGCTTTATCAACCAAGAATGTACATCCCTTCGATTTTTGCTGATTTCCCTTAATACAGTGATAGAAATCGTCAAACAGTTCTGGTATCACACCCTCGAAAAATGTCAAAGGGTGTCAAACTACATGGTAAAGTTCTTGGTGCAAATTAAAACCAGTTTAAAACCTCAGAAAAAAAACTATTTTAAGTATCCCAAGTTGGATTTTTTCCAAAAAAGCAGATTTCTGGATTTCTGTAACAGGAAGAGCCATTTAACCTTGTGAGCCTGGGTTTGGTCTCTTTTCATACTGTACATGTTTATTAGCAGCACAGTCTGACTTCTCCCATTGCACGATTCATCAGCTCTTCTGAATATTTGTAGTGTTTTTATGTTTCATATGGACTCTGGGGCTGCACTGAATTAAGAGAAAGGCCACGTGTGACCTCGGGCTGCCAGTTGTCCACCACTCGTCTGAAGATAAAGTTCAAATTAAAAAGGCTTTAGGTTGAATCAGCGGCACTAACATGAAACAATATGAGCAGCAAAGCCTCTTAAAATCCTCTTAGCATTAAGATCATTACGTTTCACATTCTTAGACACTGAGCTGATGGTCTTAAGTCTGAGCAGCTTAAAAGTACAAACAATATCACAGCATGTCCGCCTTTTCTTCTCTGACAAGCCTTTGAATAAGCAGATCTCTTATCCATCTACCCATCTCCCTTCTCCCGCCTGATGTAACGTGGTGATATTAGTGATCCGTGGGTTACTGTGAGATGTGAGGATGGGGGCTGACCTGCACCGCACTAGCTTTTACTCTTATAAAATTCCTTCATCACCTCCTGCTCTCCACTCCCGCTCACTGTCTCCTCTTCTCTCCATCTTTTTTTTTATTTGCCGGCAGCCAGGCAGTGGCCTAGTTTAGCAGTGCAGAAGGTTTGTCAGCATCACCCTCAAATGAAACAATAATAACGTGGAAAAAGGGAGAACACAGGGACATCCAGATCTTTGCATATGCATCTCAACTCATGTGTATTTGTGCCTCCCTTTTAGTGCAGGGCTGTTGCAGATTCTCAGATGTTACATACTAAGTGCACTGCAGAAGCAGATGCACAAAACAAGCATACACCCCCACCTACACACATGCACGCTGCTTTGCTTGCATCCTTGCATGACTGCCAACTTCAACTCCTATAACCGTTTGCTTTGAGGGAAGCACACCTGCTCCCTGACACAGAGAGGCTGCTCATACTGTACTCCTCTCCTGACTGAATGCTCACATATCCACATTTATGAGAATAATCTACAAACATCCACTGTGTTTTCATTTACATACATGTTTCTACTTCACTAATTGTGCTGCTGTGTTTTGAGCTTATGTAAGATGGAGTGCTGAGGTGAAAAGAGAGCCAGGGCTTTCAAGTGTTTAATTGTATTAGTTTTAATTATAAGGAAGCCAGTTAAAAATGTTAGCCCTGAAGCCGTATTTGTGTCCCTTAAAGTTCACTAGTAATCATGATATTGACTTAATTAAAAGAACATAATGCAATCAACTTTTTTTCATTTCAAAAGAATCATTAAGATGACACTCATCTGAGTCCTTTCCAATAAGAAGCAAGATTACAGAAACAGAAACAGACAGAAAGATTAAATCAAAATCACCCCTGGTGGGTGTTTTTCTTGACAACACGCTGTGCACCATGGGCCAATTAACCTTTTTGATTAAGAAAATTATATGAGGATGTTTCAAATAGCCATAAATCAAGACATTTGATTTTTTTAACATCATATTTAGAGTAGATTAGATTAGATAGAACTTAATTTTTCTTTTAGGAGACTCCATCAGGAAAATTAAGATTCCAGTATCACGATAAAAAGATATTGAAAAAGGAGAGATAATAAAAATAAAAATAGAAATATGGCTACTTGCTGGCTAACTGCTCCTTCCTACCTTCAGTCTTCCTGTTACTCTTCCTCTCCACCATTTATTATTCTACATTATTATGTGCTCTTTTGACTTTTCTGCTAACTTACTCTTAACGAACTCTGATTCACATATTTCAAAAGTTTGGCTGATTTGTGCAGGATCAAACAAAGAGTGAAGACATTAGAGCTAAAAGCCCTCTGTTACAGCCTACAGGTCAATGCTCAGGTGGGAGAGGGTTAAAACTAAGAGCTCAGAGCTGATGCAGGGCAGAGCTGGCTGAGTAATGCTAGAGTCAGACTACATCAGGGGTGGGCAACTATCAATGCCAACAGGGCCACATTCCTTTTTTTTCTATGGCTGAGGGCTGCACTGTTACTCTCAATAAGAAAAATATATATAAATAAACAAAAAATAGCTTAACAAAGGATTATACCAACACTTATATATTCAAATTAAAACTAGTTTAAGCTTCTTTTTAATGCTAACCAGTTTTTAAAGCTCAAAATTATTACCATTACCATAGTTTCCAAATGTGTCTTTTTTTTATCAATACTATAAATTATATTTTAATATCTCATAAAATATTTTAGAGATACAATCATAGCAAAGTAAGAACTTTAATTACTTCTAAAAACACAAAGCACGTACCAGCAATTTAAGGTTAGTAAAAATATTTTATCACCTATCCTAATTTATACGTTACGTAGTACTGGTTACTCATGATGTTTTTTTTTGGCAAATGACTGGTGGGCCGCATTGAGTGACGTGAAGGGCCACATATGGCCCCTAGGCCGCCAGTTGCCCACCTCTAGACTACATGAATATGGCCCTACCTGATGATTGCAGGGTTTTGGGACCTGTCAGCTATGTTGTTTTGTTTTGTGGAGCATCCTAATGATTGACAACATCCATCCTGTCTCCTGCACTTTGTTCTTCCAAGTCAGTGACATTGACCAATGACGGCACAGGGAGCTCTGCATGTGCAACGATCGCGGATGTAAACAAGCCGAGGTTGATGCCTTTAACAGGGACAGAGGTAAAGTTTGCAAAGCCCTGAAAACAGCATCCCTGCCCTATAATGTGTTAAAAAGGAGCGACTACAGACTGTAAACAGAGAAGCAGCAGAGGGACACGGAGAGTAACTGCTCACATTTATCAGCAAACATCACTCAACATCACAAACAAAAGGACAGTGCTCTAACTACAATATGTTCAACTGGTTTGTTTGTCAGATGGTTGAAAAATTGGGCATGTCAGGTGTGAAATCTGATAGCTCCAGTTGTCTGCCTAAATTAGCTCACAGGCGTTGGCTTGTTTAGATCAAAGACTCCCACATTAGCAAGGGTGAGCTGATTCTGGAAGCTGCCATTTTGTTCCTCTCTCATTTATGTTCTGTGCTGCTCACTTGTGATAAAACACAGTTGTTCTCTAACATCGGAGGCACATTTTATCACCAAAACTGCTTTGAAATACATAAATACATTTATTGCCCTGCCTTATGGCTTTGTAGTGATCCTATGATGGCCCAACTGGATATTTTGAAAGTTGAGGAGCATCTTACTGCTCTGCTCCCACTGCAATTGCACATGTTCTCCACATGGGTGGAGCGACCCCATGTTGTTGTGAGCGGACCATGATGAAATATTGGTGCTATACATGCCCCGTGTGCTACCATTATACGGATGTCCACCGCTCGATTTTGGATCTAAATATCTCCTGAAGCACTGTTTGGATCAGGAAAGCCTTCTGGGTGAGTATATTGTTCTACTTCATTCTATAAACAATGTGAAAGCTGTAGAAACCGAACTTATCCTTCAAAGCCTCACCTTTAGTCCAGGGTTTGCATCATCACTCACCATGGATGTTGTTCACGTCACAGCCAACATGGAGGACACTGTCCACTCTCTCCTTCTACATTCTTGCAGCCATTTTATGTCCAATCCACTTAAAAAAAAACAAAGGAAGCCTGAAAAATAATTTAGAAACTCAATCAATCTGGTGTTTTTGTTACATAACTAGAAAAACACTCAGAGAGCGCAGACCTCCGCCAGCGCCACAATCCCCCATATTGTGATTTTCACCATAAATATTAGTCCTATCTTTATTTCATGTAAATATTTAGATTCCTTGACCATGAAAACATGCCATTAGCAATTGGATTTATAATGATATCTATTTTTGTTCAGTAGTTATTCACAAAAATCACATTTTTCGTCATGGTGGATCCAGATGCTGATCCTGATCAACACCAAAATTGAATCAGTTCTTCCTTTTCCCATGCTGAACATTTCCTGAAAATTTCATCAAAATCCATCCATAACTTTTTGAGTTATTTTGTTCACAGACAGACCGACAAACAAACAGACAGACCGACAAACAAACTCTCCCGAAAACATAACCTCCTTGGCGGAGGTAATAACTACAGTTTTGGTTTTAACAATGAATGTCACATAAAAGGGGGGAAAAGCTGTTAAAGAGTGGTGTCCCTGTTCATGCTGCAAACCACTTAGAAAGCACATTGGAAATAATGCATGCTTCATTCTTGGATGATTCAAAACATACGATTAAGAAGTTGTCACATGTAAAAGCATGTGTCATCCGGTAGGCTGTGGCAGAGTTGGGCTCGAGCTGACCCGTGATAAAATGTTTTACAGTCCGCACAGGCGACCATCGGCCTTCGGGCTGCTCTGACAGAAACATTCATCAGCTCTCCAGACAGTCATTGCCATCTCCGTTATTATGACTCACTGCCTCCATTCACTTTGACTCACAGTTAATAAAAAGAATTGATACATCCAGAATAAATACAGAGTGTGCCTTAAAACTATGCAGAGGGTGGATGGTGAGTCCAAAGTGTGTGAGCAACAACAGTGTTTTACAGCGGGACTGAGTCACTTCACTTCAAATTAGAAACAAACTTAATTCTCGTTGGACATCATGACTGTGCCCACTGATTACTCTGAGCATCTAATATCAACAGGGTTTATATAATGGGGTGACAGTACTGAAACAAGGTCCAAATCTAACAGAAACTCATTAATATAACTATGATGCTGCAATAATACGGATACAGAATCACAACAGCCTGAAATGCTGCGACAAATGCTGCAAAGTAGACTTTTTAAATCAAATTATGTGGCGTTCTTGGCCCCGTCTGCAGCAGTTATTAGCCCTTGAAGAGTTAATATTTAGGCTATTGATCTGTACATCATGCAAAAATCCCAACCAGCTATAATTCAACAAGCTGCAGGTTAGTTTGACTTAAAAAACTAAAAGGCCACCCTACATCACTGTGACTGATCTCCGATGATCATTACATCAACTGGAGTAACTTAATTAATTATTATATATTATATAAAACTACAACAATGCACAGTTAAACACAACATCAGCTATAATACGACATTTACCACACTGTGCTCTAGCCTAATACCTAAAATGAAACATCAGTTCTTGAGTTAAAAGATGCAATGAGGAGTTTCTTAGTAATTACAAAAAAAGTCTCACTTTTAGATATATGCCTGATCAAAATACACACTTTAAGATGAGTTTTATTGCATCAAAATAGGTTATCTATAAATGCTATTCCCTAGCTTCGCGGTCGGGTCGGGTCAGACAGGGCTGGACTGGCCTGGATACTCAACTTCTGGAACAAGACAATTAAAACTAAACCACATTTATATTATTCGGACACGTCTTAGAGCACCGGGCTGTAAGTAGAAATATATAGCCGGCTACAAAACTATGATACTAAGTTTTCCAAAATTTGCTTGTTGTCACACATCAAAAACTACCGCTACGTAACTAGAAAGAGATACATTACCTCGTCGCTTTGCATCCTGTAAGTTGTTGAAAAAAGAAGTTGTAAAGCAATGCAGAGTTCTGAGCAAGGTCTGACCTGCATTCATTAGCATCACAACAAACACACACTTTGACTTGGGTCACGTCTTTACGACAGTCGCTGCGCGGGCCCATGGGTAGCAGAGTCTTTATTGGCCCTCTTCCATTCGCCCTACTCTACTCTACTCTACTCGACTCCACTCTACTCACCTTGTGCTGCTTTTCCATTAGCCCCAGTTGCCTGCCCAACGGGCTGAGCGGCACTGGGGTGACGTCATTTTGAGCGTGACACAACAATCTGTGGCTTTTTGTCACAAACTGAGTAAAAAAGGAAAGCAGAAGAAGGCTGCAGGTGGCAAGAAGAAATAACCCTTGAGAAGCACAGGAGAGTTTTGGAAGCTATACAACAGAATGAAGCCGAGGACGAGAGCAATCGAGCTGCAAAGAAAAGACGTATAAGCTAATGGTAGCTACCGCTAGCATGCTAGGTCGTCACGCTCATCACTCATCTATGATGACATTGTCTGACCAATCAGTAGCCGGTAGTCGGTGACGTCATCTTTTAGTATTGACTCCGCTCGCTTGGAACCAGAGCGGAGTAGGTACTAAAACTAGCTTGTTTTAGGAGGTACCAGGCTAGTGGAAACACGCTGCAAATTCGAGTAGGGCCGAGTAGAGTAGGGCCAAGGCGTGCTGGTGGAAAAGGGCCATATGTCGCTGGAAATAGTTTCTCCTCACAGCACCTTTAAATAAGGTTTAAGACTATTAAAAGAAGCAGACTGTTGACCGGCCACTCCTCTTCTTTGCTCTCCTAACTTCTGCTTTTATTTCTGTTGATTTATAAGAAGAGGTTCCCTGCTGTTGTTTTTCTGCTCTGAGGCTGTTTGTACTATGACCCAGCCATCATGGAGTAAACCCAGCCTCGTCTGCCTGCAGGATCACGCACACCCACACAGACAGCCTCTGTCACGGTCCTGTATTTTTGGACGATAAACAGCCACAGAGGGAGAATATTAGTGAGAGGTAGAAAAACATGTGCAAATCTGCAACAATCGACTATTATCACCAGCACATTTAGAGGTAACTAGATTAAGCTTTGTGAGAAAATAGAGAAATCTGTGAGCAAACAATCAACACTCAAGAGGAAATCTATTAATCATGGAGTGTTTTACTATCTGATTTACACAGCTTGGTGTTTGTGTCTACAAAATTAAGGCTGATTTGTCTTTTATTCATTCCACCAAAAGAACAACTTTCTGTGGTTACTAAAAATTTCAGTGTAAAGAGGACGAGTAGAAACACTGAAGTGCTCTCCCCCACGCTGTCATATTGAATATTTGATACATGAAACTGTTTTGCTCCGTGTGGCCCTTGAGCAACCTCAGGGTCTGGTTGTAGCTTTGTCCCATTTGGAGACTTACAGTATTGCAATTTTACCTCACTGTTTGCATTGACTGCAGCGTGGTATAGAAAAATAAATGATTCAAACGACAAGCAAAGAAACACAAAGAATGTCCCAGATGATGACGCTTTATGACATTTCATAGCTGTACTGTACACACTGGCTCTGCTTCCTAAAGTAAAACAGCAAAGAGGAGAAATGACTGAAAACAAGCAGACTGGTTCTATTTAATGCCTCATGATTTACTCTTCTATTAAAGCAACAACTGTTAACTTTTCTATCAATAAAAAGTCATTTTTAAAGATGATCAGTTCAGATGAACAGAAAAATGATGACTAACTGGGAGAATGATATCTATGCAGTCAGCACGGTGTTTCTTTAGCAGCGAGCGAAGCAGTTCACAAAACTTTACAGCAATAGTTTAGCTAGTTAGCTCATCACAGCTCTGTTTATATGATGGCTAAAGCTCTGTCGGGGTTATAATAAAGCATGGAAAATAAAGGGAGACAGTGAACAAGGAGATGGAAGAAAAACAACAACCTGACAGTAGAGTCTGGCTGTTAAACTCATAGCAGCTCAAACATTTAAAAGGTTGCTGCTGGTGCATTTGCCCAATGAGTCTCTTGAAGCCATGGCTGCAAAGCACGACCCGTGCCAAGGATTACATACAGAAAAAATGCAAAAATGTTTTTAAAAACAAATAACAATAAGAAAGTTCAGGAAGATCTGTAATCAAGTTTTCCCATGTGACTTAAAGGTAAGTCTGTGTCTCTCCACACAGCGCTGTGTGGCTGTACTAACCTCTGAACTGACGAGTTTGTTTACATGCCCTTCACGCATGCGCAGTACTCTCTGGAGCGTTGCGATCACTTCCTCCTTTCTATGAGCTCCTTATCTGTATAATCTGGCTCCAAACTGTAAGGACGTCCATCATATTCAAAGTCCTCCTCCACAACATCTTCATCCCATAGATATTCGTCCATTTTGCACAAAACTGGAAGAAGAAAGTCGATTTGTAGCTGCCGGTCTTCCCCTGAAACAATGAGCCGCACTGCGCATGCGCGAAGGGCACGTAAACAAACTCGTCAGTTCAGCCACACAGCGCTGTGTGGAGAGACACAGACTGCAATGGTGGACGATTCGGAGCGAATCATGATGGAATATTGGTGAAAAACATGAGTTTTTGGACGATTAATGCAGTTTTTAGGAACGGCAATCCATGCCCTACAGGCTACCATTATATCGGTGTCCGCTGCTCGATTTTGGATCTAAATATCTCCCGAAGCACCGTTTGCATCAGGAAAGCCTTCTGGGTGAGTATATTGTTGTTCTTCATTCTATAAACAATGTAAAAGCTGCAGGAACCGAAGTTATCCTTTAATTAGTTGAAAAAATGACCCATAATGATTATAGTCCCTTCAAAATTAGTGAGTTTGTGCAAAAACAAAACAAAACAATATGAAACAAACAAACAAACAAAAAAAAAACACATAGAGCTTTAACTTTGGAAGGCACAAAAAAGGAAGTACAACCATAATGTTTGTCTTGTCATAAAATATTATAACATGTTTTATTTATAGGCACCTTCCTAAGCACTCAACGTCACCTTGCAGGGCAAAGTCGAAAACAAAATACACAACAAGATATATGTATATATGAACAGTACAGGCCAAAAGTTTGGACACACCTTCTCATTCCATGTGTTTCTTTATTTTCATCACTAATTACATTGTAGATTCTCACTGAAGTAATGATGGCCACTCGTTTCTATTAACTTAGCTGATTGGTTCTTGCCATAATATTAATTCTAACAGTTGTCCAATAGGGCTGCTGCCGGCTGTGCATCAGCCTGACTTCTGAACAACACAAATGATGGTCCAACCCCATTAAAAAGGCAAGAAATTCCATTAATGAACCCTGGAAAGGCACACCTGAGAAGAGAAAACCATTTCAGGTGACTACCTGTTGAAGCTCATAAAGAGAATGACAAGAGTGTGCAAAGCAGTGATCAGAGCAAAGGGTGGATACTTTGAAGAAACTAGAATTTAAGACGTTTTCATTTATTTCACACTTTTTTGTTAAGTACATAATTCAACACATGTTCATTCATAGTTTTGATACCTTCAGTGAGAATCTACAATGTAAATAGTGATGAAAATAAAGAAAACACATTGAATGAGAAGGTGTGTCCAAACTTTTGGCCTGTACTGTAAAAGAAAAAAATGGTCAAATTTAATCAGGCTGAAAGTGTCAGTATGAAAAGATGGGTTTTGAAGATGGACAGAGAGTCCACGATCCAAATGTCTGGTGGAAGGGAGCATCAGAGGCGGGGAGCAGAGGTGATGAAGGCTCTTGTGCCCTAAGTGGACAAGTGGGCAGGTCGTACAGGAGGGTGTGTGGATGTGTAGAAGTTCAGAGAGACATATAGAGGAGTGACGTTGTGGACAACTTTGAGGGTGAGGAGCAACATTTGGCACTATTTTCTACTTATTTTTCTACTTAATTTTATTCATTCTGACCCTTATTTTTTCTTATTCTGGTTGATTTGTTTTGCACCAAATTGTCAAGTCAAATTTCTTGTATGTGCAAATGTACTTGCCAATAAACACCAATTTTGATTTTGATTCTGAGATCACAAAGTCAATACAGTATTTAACAGCGAGCGAGTGGAGCTGCTAAAGAACTGATGTGATTAATCAGAGGGTTTGAGTGATGTGAGCTGCAGAATTTTGGACAGGTTTAACTGTATGGAGGGATTTTCAAGGGAGACCAAGCAGAAGTGAGTTGCAGTAATTGATGAAGAGGAAACAGGAACACAAAACATTACGCTACATCATAGAGCTTTGTGCTTTAGGGTAGTTAGGACTCACCCTTAGGACTATGACCTTGTCAGTCTTCAACTTAATTTTAAAACATTATAAAATTAATTCAAGTCAGCTACATCTTATCAAACTGCCAATGCACTCATCTGGTCAATAGGAATGTCAGACAGAGTTAAATACAAATATCCTGCATGCTAACAGTTTGCAAACAGGCTGTTGCAGAGTCATAAACATTAAGATTATAATTTTACAGTCTGTTGATATTGTTTTTTGGCTTTTCACAGCTGGCTTTCTTACCCTGGAGGCATCAACTCAGTGGAGGTTTGACAAGTGCAGTCAAACTGGATTTGCACACAAAACCAAACTCTTAAAGATTGGTTTTTGGGACTAAAATATGAATTAATAACCAACAAATCACACCAAGAAAGTTGCAATTTCACAAAGAGCTTCAGCCGACTCTAGTAACAATCCACACACACACAGCCACAGATAAAAATGCTTTTAAAGGGAGCTTCAATGAAGCAGCAGTTTTTCAATTATAAGCTGTGCATCTGTTCACAATGCTCCTGAGTGATTCTGGTTTAACTTGTGTATCTATGCACAGATTCAAGGTTCTGTTCCCTTTGTTCTCCTGTCTCCATCCACCTCCTGCAGCACCTTACACCTCCCAAACCTCCATCTATTTTATGTTGTAGCTTTTTTAATTTTGTCGACTTGGCAAAGAAGAGACATCTGTTTACAGCTCTCTCTGAATTCTGCATCCTAAAGCTAATGTGCTTATGATTCTGGGGGATTAGTGCTCCCAGTTGAATCCTCGTCGCTGCTTGGATGCTCTCCGAGCACAGCCTATTGCACCAGATATGACTCTATAGCCATTTGCAAAGCCATGGACTAAATTTTATCAGACTGGAGAAGAAATGAGGAAGCAGGCGTCCCAGACTTATTCATAAAGGAGAATAAAAAAAAAAGTCTGGAGCCTCTCGGTTCATTTCAGTTTCTCAGAGGCAGAATTAACAAGGGCGTCTGCAACAAATCAGAGCAATGAAACCTGTGATGCTGTTAGGCTGCTGGGTTTCGCTCTTCAAATTGTTACAAATACAAATGAATATGACTATAGCTCCATCATTTGTTACTTTTCTAGTGTGGGGATGTATATCATACAAATAAGATTAGTATTTAAGAGTCTGTGGCAATAAATGAGAAAAACAATCCAGTTACTGGCTCTGACTCCCTCCCTCAAAGATCAGCTGTGGGTGGACATATCTGCTTATTAGCTCGATGCTAACACATTTTAGATATTTACATTAGCAGGCTAACAGATAAAGCATCTTGCATGTAGGCTGTATTTTATTTAAGCTCTCTAAGTGCATTAGGTTATTGTTTTAGTATTTCTACAGGCCAATGCTGCAGCTGTGTCACCCATTACAGGTATACAAAAGTAAGTTACCCTTCAGTGTTAGCTAACACATCCTCACCCTTCATATCCATTTACACGCAACTGATGCAGCTGTGGAGGAACTTGATGGGGTTAAAGGGATAGTTCAGTTTTTTAAGCGGGGTTGCATGAGCTCCATATGGCCAATAAGTACATTAGATGCAATAGAAAGCTCTCTCCCCTCCCTCAGTAACACACAATTTGTAAATGGGAATACTGTACCAAATACAAAGGATGTTTTCTCCACCTACAAGACCCTCCTCCAAAAAATAATACCACAGTTTAAGAGTATGCTTGCTCCAAACTTTTTTGAGTTCATTAACTTTTCAAAAAAATAAAGTTTTTCTTACGTCACATGTTGCTCGATTTCCACGTCTTTCTAGTTTCAGATAAACTTAACTATTCTGAAAAGTTAATGCACTCCTAAAAATTTCTCGGTAGTTTACTCTTAAACTATGATATGATTTTTTAATTGGAGTTCTTGTAGGTGGAGAAAATACTCTTCATACTTGGTACGATACTTCCCTGTTTGCAGCTGGTGCTGCATCTTTTACAGACTGTGGCTTCCTGAGGGAGATTAGAGAACTTTTTATTGCATCTTATGTACTTAGTGGCCATATGGAGCTCATATAGCCCCACTTCAAAAAAACTGAACTATCCCTTTAAGTGTCTTACCCAATGACACATCGGAGCGGGAGCTAGAACCTTCGATGTTCTGATTAACAGCAGAGTGTGTGATCAGACTGAGACTCTCGGCAGAAGGGACATCAATTTGAGTGCTTTTGGTGGCCATTATTTCTCATTTTTTCCGCACTTGCATACTTAACGGTTGAGAAAGGATATTTTATAGCATGTAGGGTGCAAAGGAAGAGCAGTCTTTCTGATAAGTCTGCCTTCTCCTGCTCAATGGTTTTGGTCAGAGAAATAAAAGCTCCCATGTCTCACCGGCACTGCGGCAGAGTATGTGTGGACTTCCTGTTCGCTGCATTCCCCTGCTGCAACAGCCTGGTCTATCCTCATAAATTTACCCAAATAAAAGCCAGGAAGGATGTATTTTTATTTTTTTTGGCTTTACTTGTCAAAGATCAGCCATAAAACGGCAGAAAGTCCTGTGTTAAACTGTAAATTAAATATCTCATAAATCAGCCTCGGGGCAATCTGCAGCTGAGCACCAAATGGTTGGAATGAGGGTCAGCACCTCCAAGGTCCTCAGCTGGAAAATGGTGGACTTCCCTCTTCAGGTGGGAACAGGTGGAGTGGGTCTTGCATTGTTGTGGTGAATTGGAAGCTTAGCTGAAAACTCAGGAGGTTGGTCTAGGCCTTAGAGATAGGGCAAGGAGCATGGACATCCGAGGGGGCTATGCTGCTGCACAAAGATTTGGGGGATCTAGCTAGTTACAGTTTTGGAATGAAAGCAAACAAAGACTTGTTCCCTTATCAGACAGGTGCGACTTCAGGCTAAGGTGTCGTGATCTGCATGATAGAGTTTTACTTTTATTCTCAAATAGATGGATGACTGCATAATTTGATTAGTTTTCATTGACTGTGAAACTGAACACACACAGAAAACCCTTGAAACACAACTCAAGACTGATTTAGATTAAAGAAGAATACTGTGAGTGTTTAGAAATTCAATAATACTCTGATAGTGCCATTTCTGTGTGCTTTGTCGTAGGAGGCGATAGTTTAGATCATGTATTCATTTTTGATGACTGCTGGAGTATGTTCACAATCACTGATGCTCAAAAAACCTTCTTGTTTTAATGTCTGTAGTACCCCTGATCCGGCTGTATTCTCTCTCTGAGACAGGTGAACTCTGTGGTAATTGATCAGTTCAGTGCTGCTCTGTACCATGTTGTCAACAACTCTGCATTCACTATCCAGTGGCCTTAAACTGCATATAAAAAAAATGATAGGACGCCACACTGGTTGGTCTATTTTGGAGAGACTAAGGGTGTTTTCACAACAACCATATTTAGTGTGGACCAAAGAAGTTTTGGTCCAGGGTTTGGTACGTTAGTATCAATGTGAATGCAACCACCGCACTTGTGTGCTCACCAAAGCAGCCGGTCCGAGACCCCCATGAAGGGGTGGTTTCGATCCGCTCCATCTCCCAACATTTGGTGCGGTTTCACTGCTGTGAAACAAAGTGGCCCGAGCCGACCTACTTTTGATGCATTACTTCCTGTTAATCCTGCGGTTGAATCTTTTGCTTAATCAATTTGTTGATTTGTTTATCCTGGTTGAGGACTACGATGATTTATGAGGGTCCAGAAGGTCGCTGTTGCCGTCTTAAACACGATAAAAAAAACCACACTTAGAATAGATAATTGAGTTCAACAAACACAAAATTGTGTATAAATCATCATATCAGTACATGATTACGTTAAATATTTGAAATAATAACAATGGTAATAATAATTGTAGCTTTTAGCTATTCAAATCTCTAAATCCCACAAGTAAAATATCAGTTCTTTTGGTTTGTTTGCCATTTTTTCTGCATCATAAAATGCTGACAGAACCAAACAATGACATGTTAGGTTTATTAAACACATTAAATATTTCTGAATTTAATGACCTCTGCCAAACATTAGAGTTGGGAGTTAAAGGGTTAGAGAAGCTCTCTTGCACATGGGGGTGACATGTTAAACATGGTAGAGGACATATAAAGCAGAATATGATCTCTTTGGCAGTGCCTGGCCCTTACTTGAATGGAGTAAAGATGTAAATATAAAATGAAAATTGAAATCTCTCTGAGCCTGAGTTTAAACAAACACATCTGCAGAGAAAATAAAACATGAGCCTGCAGATGTCTCGGGTTCCAGGGCTGATTAATGTATAATCAGAAGAATAAGGAAAGAGAGAGACACACAGCTTAAAGATGTTTTATGAATATGTTTTTGGTGTTTTGTCTCAGTATAACATAAAATGAGCTCAGAGGAATAAACAGCTTCTCCTAAACTATGACTTCTTCATCGTCAGCGACACATTTCGGTTGTCATCACAAAAAGTCATGTTGAAGAAGTCATGCATAGTGGAAAGATTATTGAGGAAATACTCTTCATTTGATTCCAGGAACAAACAATAAACTCCCCGACCCCCTCTGTCTGCCTTTAAGCACAAGAGCGTAACTCCAGGCTCGTCTATGCAGGTCCTGAACATCTCCAGGCATAATTAGGTGCAGAAAATTCATGATTCATACAGAAAGACTTTGCACAGCACTCTGCTCTCCAGAGCAGGTTGTACTGTAGGTCTGCTTGTGTACACAGAAAAATGGGAACACAACTTTCTAAGTTGAATTTTCAAAAAGATGACAAGTTCACTTGGAGCAACATCCAGGAATAACCTCGTTATCCTCGTCCCACGTCATTCCAGCTCAATGTGAGGCAGGGAATCAGGACTGCTTTTTAGTCTGTCAGAAAAACTATCCTGCTTCTGGTTCTGTTGACTTAAACATTGATAACAGGTGGACTTCATGGAGACCTTGTTTACAGTCTGGCTTAATATTTAGCTCTTGAATACCAAATTTGGTATACGGGATAATGTCAAAGTGCCTCTATGCATTAAAATATCTGTCATATAGTAGACCAGACTGTACATGGAGGTGGTGGAGAAAGACTTTGTATGGATTGGTTTGTTAGTGTTACAGATAGTCACTTTTTTTTTTTAAACAAGAGAAGTGAACATGCAAAGAACACACAGGTGGGCCCAAAGAGACCACAAAGGGCTTAAAAAAGGAAAAATTCAAGAAACAAAAGTGAGCAATTAAAATGTCTTATTGCAAAATAAAAATAGTAAATGAACTTGAGATTAAAAATGAAAAACTTGGAGTTTGACTGGACAAATATTCAGTCTATTGAGGTTCAGGTAACTTTACTTTTACACGGGGTAAACTCATTTTACGGCCAGAGAGATAAAACAAATTACAGAACAGATGTAACACAGAGCAGCACTGCAGAGGAAGATTTTAGCTATACTAACCTCAGTTAAACTCATATATCAGATACACTTAAATGCTAAAGCACTTAAAGTTCCAAACACCAGGGCAAAAGAGAGATATATTGCTAATAAAATCATTTATCAAGTTGATATTTTTGTGATTGAAGCCAGAGTTAAACCAAATTAAGATTTGAATAAATTAATAAAAATGTCAAATATTGTTATGACCTGTTTAGCTCAGTTACAGCAGCAGAAACAAACTTGTGTTTGTACTTTTTTTTTTAACTTTAATTTTTATTGATTATTTGCACATTTTGAAAACACACAGCCCGCCACAGAACATGGTGTCTCCATATCAAAGGAAACAAAAATGAACACAAATAAATCTGGTTAAACAGAAACTGTTTGGAGTCCATCCTCCAGACATTGGAAAACTAATAATTATAAGTCTCTTTATTTTCTTGTTGTAATGTCGTTTGATTTTGTCCTGAACAATGTCCATTTCTCCCACTTGTCATCCATCTGTGTTTCTTGTAATCTCAGTCGATGTGTCATCTTTTCCATCATGAAAATTTCTTCCACGGTCTAAAGCCATTGCTCTTGGGTTGGTGGTCTACTTTACCCCACTTCCTCGTCATAGATTTCTTTGCAGCTACAAACAGTATCTTTGCTAAATATTGGTCTCTTACTCGTACATTTCTCTTGGGTGATTTAAAATAACACATGTGTTTGTACTGTTTTGTTTATCACCTTATGACTAAAAACCCCCATCCATCGGGATGAAGCTGAAAGAGACCCATTACAGGTTGATCAGAAACCTGTGGGCACAGCTTTTATCACCACTTTAATACTCTTGTAGCTACTGGCCTTTTTTCATTACATGATGCTGATTGCTCTGATCATTTTCTGACGACAGATGTATCAGCTTGAAGATTCTCATGCATTCTCACGCTCCTGATGACAGACATTAAATCTGGTACATCCAGCAGCTTTGCAAAAAAACACACTGAGGGCAGTCGACTTGGTATCCCAGAGAGATGCTAATGGAAGGCACAGGCACAGGTGGTCAAATATCACAGTAAAGCAACAATCTGGAGTCTTTCTGTTTTGAAATGGTAGTTTCAGAGCTGATCTAACACAACAATGACTTTTCACAGGGTGCATCCATCCTCTCGAGGGATGGGACTTGATAAGATTTTATAAATAACAAAATCATCCAATTCAATTCAAAACCGATCTAATACTTTATTGATTCCCAATTTCTACACGAAAAAGCGAGTCCACTTTGGAGTCAGCCTATTGAGCATGTTTATGGTGCTGGAGGGAACCCACACATGCACTCGGAGAACATGCAGACTCCGCAAAGAAGGCCATGTCTGGTACACAGTTCCAAACCTTGCGCTGCTGCACCACTGTGCCACCCTAGTTAGTTTTTATGCTGTGTTTAATGAAGCCTCACCACTGACTGCTTCTCTCCTGTCTTCCATGGTGCTTCTCTGGGGTGTTTTTGTCTGACTGTCGCTGATGGGAGCAGACATTCTCAATTTGTGAGGCAGCCAGATGCTTGAGGAGGGAATCGATAAGGGAATTGTTCAGCAGAAATGATGATATTGATTATTTACCGATTTGTTATTGAGTACCACAACAGGCTAACTAGATGCTTTTGAGCTGAAGGCTGGAGCACTGCCTCAAGATGGTAGTGCAGCATGTTAAAGGTGTAGTCTGTGATGTGGGAGAAAACGAGTGGAGAGGTTGTTTACAAACGAATTTAGACCCGCCTCTCCCTTCATACTCCACCCCCAAAAGCTGATGGACGTGCATCATCATGGAAACGGCCATAGAAACTGCGTAGCCATGGCTAAGGTAACCCCGACTCGTCAGACAACTCGACTTCCATTCTTGAAAACATCACAACAACAGTACATTTTGGCAGATTAGACAATAAGATGAATGCCCGACAGCTGTTACTGTTATGTGAAGCACCACAAAGCTAATGTTGCTAACCTATCCGGATGCGGATGTCAGACGGCGACATCCGCGTCCGTTTTCAGGTCTTTCAATTTCCGGGGTTCCCTCCACCGTCAGAAAGCAACACCAATGTTGGCCCTGGTCTTCGCTCTTTCATGGTCATTGTCCTTCTTTTTCACTTTCTACTCCTCTGACCTTTTTCTTTTGGGCTGTTTTTCAGCCATTGCTACTGCACATATTGTATCTCTCTCTTACGCTTACTGCGCACACTATGCTACCTCCTACTTCCCCTCCCCCCACTGTCTGATCTGAGCATAAGTATGATCGCCCCCTGGATGAGGGGAAGGGGTGTAACCTGTTTTGGTAACTCGGCCCGAGCCACAGTATTTACCTGCTGAAATTCAGAGCCAAGGCTGTGTATTGAAACCGGACTTTTTTTTTCAACATGCTGTCAGTGGGGACATCTTGTGGATGGAGAGGAGAAATACAGTTAATTTGACAAATAGTGCATTAGATTAGTAGATTAGAAGATTGCTGACTACACCTTTAAGGCTTGTAGCCAAAGAACTTGTAAGAGGCTGTAAATTCTCCTTGTAAAAGAAATTATGCTAAATGGTTGATTTGCAATGTTGAAAACAGTCAGCAGGGTGCTCTGTGGGAATGGGATAGACATTTTCTTCCTGCTGAGAGTTATTGTACGATTTGACATTCAATGATCATATTAGGGTGGTTACAAATGTTACGTAATGTTCCTTTATAGGCAGAACTATACAGAATATGATAAAAAAGTTTGGGATCAGATTCAGACAGACTGTCATGAAGGAGAGCAAACTGATGACACAATCTATCTTTAGCTGAAAAGAGATGTGAATATGATTATAAAGCTGCCATTTTGTGGGCGCAGCAGTTCGCTTCTTCACAGGTTACTGCTGATTCAACATCACCGTCACTCTATTATCCTCACTCCTGACATCTTCTATACTCCATGTATTATTTCCTACTCAATTTACTTTTCCTACAAATCCTCCTGTGGTGATCTCAATGACTTTCATCACTCAGTTCCTTCTTACATCTTCTCAGTCACAAATGCATCTGGACTTGACCTCCATATCTGATTTCCTTCTCTCTTCTCTCTCATATTTTATTCATCTTTGCTCCTCTGTGATCAAGACATGTTCGAGTTCGTGTGCTGCTGCCGTTGATACTTTTTTGCCATGACAGCAGTGGTGCGAGTGTAGGCCGGAGGATAACCGATGCATTGATAGTGGCTAATGTATTCAGCTTTGATCCAGAGTGCAGTTCAGCTCGTGGCCTCGTGTGTGAGAGAAGTAAGATGTTCAATCTGCAGCTGCCTCCACAGTAAATGCAAATGTGTTTGTGTGAGAGGAGGGAGGGACTCGTGTGATATATTCTGAGTGTTTGCCAGAGTTCATGTTCGCAAACATACATCTATCAGGTTTATGGAAATTAAATCTTTAAGGATATGCCAGCATGAGCAGAATCAATACTCTATAAGGTTAAACCAACCAAGTATGACGGTAAAGAAAAGCAAAGGGCACTGAGGCGGGGCAGCTTTACAAGTCACTGAGTTCAATTCACCGACAATCTACAGCGAAACATTAATACTGATATCATGGTGCGTTATGATGGGGTCAGTTTACCATACAGTGCACACAGCCTCTTTACACCATTGAAGACAGGCAGTCAGGAGTGTTTAAAGTCCCTTTATCATGCCATAAAAACAATACCACAGATATTTCATTTAACTTATTCAGGTGTTACTAACTGGCTGCTCCAGGTCCACATACAGCCCAGTAACTGCATTAATGTAAAAGTACAAGTCATTTAAAACACAAAAACTGTTTATAAAATACTAATTTAGGCAGGCAACACAGTGGTGCAGCAGATAGTGCATGTGCCTTACAGCAAGAAGGTTGCTTGAAGGTTCTCCTTGTGCATGTGTGGGTTCTCTCTGGGCACTCTACCTTCCTCCCACAAACCAAAAAATTCTCAATATGCTGCGTTCACACCGCACGCTACTTGAACTACCTCTGCGATCAGTCTCCATGCAAAGTCAATGTACAACTGCGATGGGGCGGGGCTAACCCTCCCGCGATGCGACAGCCGCTTTTCACACTACCACATAGCTTGTCGCGCGATGTCAAAGTTAAAAAAGTTGATCTATTCAGACGATGTCATGTGTGGCTGTGCGGCAACAGCCAATCAGCGGTGTGTGTGTGTAACATGCCTGTGACAGACAGTTTTAATCCGGACTACAGAGGAACAATTTATGTCCATGTGGGAAACATTAGTCAGTGAGGACATTAGTTTCACCTAGACGGCCTGCAGGAAACTCACAGATCATGCTGCTGCAGGGCATCAGCTGCAGTGTTTTGTGGTTGATAAGTGAATGAAAAGGATACAGCTGGAATAGTGTCCGTTTATACGTATTATATGATATATGATATGATCACGGTGAAACTCGAGTGGACGTGACGTCACCGAGCGACGGCCGATGGCAACAGTGACCAAAATGAGGTATTTATGGATGTGTGGCGCTACGTCAGTGGGCGACGCCGAAGTAAAGAAATTAATCCTGTCCTGTCCCACTCCCGTAGAATGACTCCCACTCTCATCCCGCTTCCACTCAAAATGACTCCCACTCCTGTCCCGTTCCCGTTTTAATAAAACCAAACATGTTGAAAAAATGTTGCATCTTTTACTTTAGGTAAAAATGCACTGCATATACTGCACTTGTTTCACATGCCTGACATTTGGTCGGTGTAAACAATGCGTATCGCCGGCAGCTGCTCCGAGTCGCTTTTCACTTCCGGTGGTGACAGGAAGTCAAACCACTTTTGTAGTTCTTTTGTGTTGCTAGAGTGGTCAAGAGTGTTGGCTCTCACTGAAAGATGACTACAAAAATGGACGCATCTGTTCATTTGGTTGTTTTACACGGCTGAAAATGATGATCTATTAATGTCGCTCCCGCTCCTGCCCGCTCCCGTTGCTTTTTTTCCCGTCCCGTCCCGATCACGGGATTAATTAAAAAATTACTTCCATCCCGTTGGATTCCCGTGGGAATCACGTGACCCAAGGGAATTCCCGAAAAATGTCATCCTCTACTCCAAATCACTTTTAGGTATGAGTTTGTACATTTGCCTGTCTTTCTATATAGCCCTGCGATTGGCTGGCGACCAGTTAAAGGTGTACCCTGCCTCCGGCCAATGTCAGCTGAAATAGGCTCCAGCCCATTGTGACTGTTTAAAGTATAAACAGTCAAGCTGGTGGATGGATGCCTGATAATGCAGGCCTAATTTCTGCTCAAGTGGAGCGTCAAGCTAACACTAATGTTATTGATATGTATTTATGCCTGATCATTTATTTCACTTTGTTTTCTTGACAAATTTTAAATAATTTAAATCACATCAAATCAAATCTGATCTGCTCCATTGAGAAAAGATTGTTGCCAGGAGGAGATAAGTACAGACAGGAGGTGAGAGTATAACGGGGACTGAAGATGCAGGAGTGACAGAGCAGAGAAACTCGGAGCAGAATAAGTCATGAGGATGCACATATTTGCACAGGGCAGAGTATTTTTAAAAATAACTGCTCGAAAGGATTGTAAATCCATCCGCCCTTCTGTTGCATCACCACCCATGCTGCTCTCCCTGACAGTTCACTGACCTCAATCACTGAGTTATCTCCTCCACACTTTGTACTCCACATCACCAATTTCTGCTCTCCCTCGGCCCATGGGCTGCACGGGTCAGAAGCCAAAACAGAGACTGAAAAAAAGGCCCTCTTCTGTCTTCTGCTATTCCCCAAATCCTGCCCTAGTTTCTATCAGAAAACTATTTGTTTCTGTCCACATGGTTACCACAACAGCTCCCTCCCTCTCTCTCTGTGGCCTTGACTCCCGCTCAGGGTGGTCCCATTCTCTCTTTCTCTAACAGCAGTTCTTCAGCTGCACCATCACACCATCGTCTCACAGGACAAAACCCTCAATACTGAACCAGCTCACAGGGTTGTGAGCTACAGCTGCACAATCTGATCTGAAATGTGAATCACACTGTTTACGCCTTGAAAGTGAGATCATGATTCTCTCACGCAGATGCTGTTTCATCAACAATTGCTCATTTCAACTGAGTAAACTGTCAAGCATAGGGATGGGAATGGATAAGATTTTATTGATACCAGTGCTATTGAAGATCCTGCTAATTGGTCCAATTTCTTAAACAGACTTTCTGTGTGGGCAAATGTTGGCCTGTAGATTTTCAGTGTCGACAATGTCAAACACGTCATAGCATAGATGTTTCTGCAAGCTGCTGGTGTTTCCACTCACTTAAGGTTGTGCAGTAGGCATCTTTTGTAAAAAATTAAGCCACAATTTTGACCGCCTCTGAACCCTGTCAGTATAAGGAATTGAAAAGGGAATTGATTAGAAATGATCAAAAATACTCTTTATATTCATACCTTGCTAGAGCTGTTAACGATTCTCAACTTGAACTGGTTTTGCAATTCCCATCATTAACGGTCCACTTTTTAGTGACATCTTGCCAGGACCAAGTTGAGCCCCCATGTTAGCTTTTAAACACTTCTCCTGTAGTGGCTGGGATGACCACACACATAATAACCAAGCTACTTTAATGTAGATGACCATATCTGAACAGCATGTTAACTAGGAACAGGAAACTAATTGCCCTTTTTCATTAGCTCGACTCTACCCGGCTCTACTCTACTCGCCTTGTGCTGCTTTTCCATTAGCCCCAGTCGCCTGCCCAACGGGGTGCAGTGTCGCTGTAAACAGCTGAGCGGCACTGCGGTGACGTCATTTTGAGCGCGACACAACATGACAATCTGTGGCTTTTTGTCAGAAAACTGAGTAAAAAAGGAAAGCAGAAAAAGGCAGCAGGTGGCAAGCAGAAATACCCCTTGAGAAGCACAGGAGAGTTTTGGAAGCTATACAACAGAATGAAGCCGAGGACGAGAGCAATCGAACTGCAAAGAAAAGACATATGAGGGTAAGCTAATTGTAGCTACCGTTAGCATGCTAGGTCGTTGCGCTCATGACTCATCAATGATGACATTGTCTGACCAGTCAGTAGCCGACAGTCGGTGACATCATCTTTTAGTAGCCACTCAGCTCGCTTGGAATCAGAGCGAAGTAGGTACTAAAACTAGCTTGTTTTAGGAGGTACCAGGCCAGTGGAAACACGCTGCAAATCAAGTAGGGCTGAGTAGAGTAGGGCCAAGGCATGCTAGTGGAAAAGGGCCATTAGGCTACAGTTCACGAGGGGTCATAGAATTGGACGGTAGTAGACTGGGAAAGTGTTGCCTGGTCAGAAAATTCTCTACTATTGCATCTAGATGAGGATGAAGTTGGTGTTAAGAGCTTTAAAGCATGATCCCTCCTGCCTTGTATCAACAGTTCAGGCTGCTGCTGGTGGAGTAATTCTGTGGGGGACATTTCTAGGGACACTTTGGGCCCCTAAGGGACCATCTGATTGACTCCACGTCCATCACTGTATGACCACAGTGTACCCATCTCCTAATGGCTACTTCCAACAGGGTAATACTCCATTTCTTAAAGCCCAGATCATCTCAAACTGGTTTCTTGATCATGACGATGAGTTTACTGCACTCCTGGGGCCTCTGCAGTCACCAGATTTCAATCTTGTAGAGCACTTTTTGGATGTGGTGGAGTGGGAGATTAGCATCATGAATGTGCAGCTGACAAATCTGCAGCAACTGTGTGATGCTATCATGTCAATATTAACCAAAGCACTTTGTTGCTTTTGCCAAAAAGAATCAAATCAATCTGGAGCATAAGGGGGTCCAACCTGGTCCAGGCAAGATGTCCCTAATAAAATGGCCGGTGAGAGTGTGTTTTTTTATTTGTACAGTGTATCATGACACAGAATTTCACTATATTGCATTGAAACAGTGACAGACCATAGTAGATTACTTTGTCCAAGGATTGCTTGTAGATTTATGTCTCATAGCTGCAACTGTTCAATTTATTTGTATTTTTCTGCTAAGGAGTTTATATTTTTGTCTGTTTGTTTATTTGTCCGTGAGCAAGACAGCATCCATTTTTCTGAACAAATTTTGGGGAAGTCCTCAGAGAATGTTGGTCATGGGACATGGAAAAAATAAGTCAATAGATTTTGGTGGTGATATGAACACAGACAGGGATCCAGGAACTTTTTACATGATTTTTTTAACATGCAAGATACTATTTATTACATATGACAAAATATTAAGATTTATGTAGTCACACATGTATCACTGCTCAAATCATATCAATGTTTGTTGCATTTTCACACCCCTAATACGGGAAAAACAAGCAGGTTTAATCCATCAGACGCCTTCCAGAAAAGGATTGTTTTCCTGTTTCATTACGTTTCAAGATGCAAAAATCACGAGATGTTTCGAGAAGCATGAAGTCTAAATTAAAAACATGTAATTGCTAAAGGCCTGAGGATAGACCAATAGGTCTCCAGTGACAAATAAGCACTTTGACGATTTCAGGAACAATTAATGGTGTAAGAGGAAAAACTGATCAGGGAGCTGTTTCTAATTTCAGCCAGCCTGACAGATAATCAAAAACACTCTATCAGGTATTGATGGCTTCCATCAATATAGTGGGAAGTCCAGTTTGGGTCCATTTACCTGTGGTCTCAATAACTCGTTAAGTAGAAAGATAATTGACTGCAGCCTTGAGCCTGTAGGTGGTCAGTCTATAAATAGTTCAGACACTCTGCATCAATAGTCAGCACTAAAATAACAGAAGATGGGAGGGTTTGTTCAGCTGCAGAGATCTTCAATGACACCTTCCAGATAAACAACCCAACAAGAGGACAGGGGTGAAAATACAGTCTGTGGCATTAAGAAGGCACTTCCCACTAGAGAACTTCTACTATTTGGATATTTCTCTTTCTTTGGACCATTCTTGTCAACCAATAACCCGACAGGCAGTTCAATATAACACACAGAGCAGTGGTCACCAATCTTTTTCAGCTGAAGATCACCGATGCTCATTGAGATGGCATGATCTACTTGCCTAAATTCACCGAGAACCATCATCAGAACTTCAAATTTTAATGATCATCATCTAACTTCACAATCAAAGATTCAATCTTTAACCCATAAATGTGATAAAGGGAAGGAATTAAAAATAAGGGTTCTGTGCATTTAAATACACATTAACACTTTATAATGTATGCAGCCTGATATGAAACAAAACTCATCACTATGGACTGGAACAGTGTTAGCATAAAACACAGTTTAGTTCATCTTAATATCTTTTAAATACTAAAAACTAATGAGGTGGAGAGAAACCAGTCAGTCCCAGTTTATCTTACATAGCAGCATTCACCAGATAATGGATATGGATAAGCAAAAAGGTTGCATGTGTGTCAGATAAAGGGTGAAGCATTAGTCTTAAAGATCTACTCGAATTGTTGAATTGATCTAGAGGCTGGTGACCCCTGATATAGGGGATATAATTCACCAATCCATCAAGGCAGAAGCCCATAGAAAGAGTTTGGAAATCTTCCCAAAACATTTCCAAAACATTTCCAGAACACAAATAGATGTTCATGTTGTCAATCACTTATTGTCATTATTCTTTTTATCTCCCTTAAGCCTCTTTTTTTATTATCTCCCATTTATGTTTGTAGCTTTAGTTAAGAAAATGTACCTCATTTTATATCTCTCTCCTGTTTCACTGCTCTTACTGCTTATCATCTTATCATTTATTCTCCTGTCTTCTGCTTCCATGCCCTGCTATTGCCTTTTGTCTTTCTTTTTGTATTGTTTTCATGTTTTCATCTTTGCATTTTCATTCATGTTTCTGGTATTGTCAGGGTTCTTATGACACCAGAACAGGTCCTTACTGAGGGAGCTGGGGACCCAGGGAGTCGGCATGGGTGGTCTGGTTCAGGCACCATGTTATGGTCTTGGGAATATGGAGGTCATTGCGTGCCATTGGAGACTGGACCAAACTGAGTCACTGCCTGTTGGTTTGGTGTTTGTTCAGGTTGAAGTTTGAGGGCCTTTTGTGTTTTTCAGGATTTGTTGGGCACTAATCAAATACATTTATTATTGTAATTATTAATCACAGTCATTGTGGGCCATACAGTTAGTGGGCATTGCTGGTAACAATCATAATGACGGCCAATTTAAATCAGTAAACTTTGGTCAACACCCCTAAGGAAGGGAGCAAAATTACCTTCTCCATGGAGAGATACTGTCGGAGTTGCTCTCTGCTCCTCACTTCATGACAGACGATGTCCACTTCTGATGTAAATGGGACAAAAGCAGAAAGCATCTGTGCTAATCTGGTCTTTAGGATTTTAGTTTTTTCTGACTGCCTTCATGCTTGTGGCTCTCTCAAAGGATGCTGATTGGCCTCTGCAGACCAAGCTTTCTTCTGCTTTAGAGCTTCATAGGCAATTATTACAATTATTATAGGCAACTATCTAGCGAGGGCAGAATGATTATAGGAAAAGATCTAGTTGTGATTTTTCTGGCAGATCTTGCAATTTCCTTTTCAGTTTACAATTTTCTTCAAATCAAGCTTTAGTGTAATATTTGCTATGACTGTATAGACAACAGTCATCTGTGATCAAAAGCACATAACACATTATTCATTAATAATTTTGATGATAAATTGTCAGGATTTTTCCCCTTACAGTCCTGAGATTACTCAGTAACACTTTCAATGTTTGTAGCAGCACCTGACATAATTCAGAATAAAGATGACGAGAAGCAGCTGGATGCAATCAAGTGGAATTTTACTTGCAGCAAGTAGTACAACAATACAGAGTGTCAAACAGTCTGAGATGTTGAACTGAAGCTAATACAATGTTTTCTCTCTTTTATAAGAGTGTGTGCGCAACATGTGTGTGTGTGTGGGGGGGGGGGGGGGGTGGCCTTCGCACAGGCTCCTCATCTCTGTGCCAGTTTGAGCTGGTCTCGAAGGTGCACCGAGTTTCGGACATGTGATAAGAAAGGAACAAGGAGTAGCCTGCACAAGGCCATGTAGTGTGTGTGTCAGGCTGAAGAATGCATTTACTCAGCAATATTATACAGAGATTCAGGATAGAGTGAGAAAAAGATGTTTCAAATAAATGAAAAGACTATTTACAATATGTACAAAGGTCAAATTGTTCTTCACATAAATAATCCGTTTGTGTAAACTCCAACTTCTACCAAACTTAAATTTTGTGAAACAGTATGTGTAAAACAGCTGACACAACAGATCCTGGGTCAGTCAGGAGCACTGCAAAAAATTGCAGGTTTAATGATCACATGATTGCGTTGTCTGAAATTGTGATTTAAATCTGAAAAAGATACATCTTTCAGCCCTAGATCCAGCTGCACTGCAAAGTTACTAAATCCTAAAGATGGCTGTGTTTAAATACCACTGGATCAGCACTTTCCTAGGTACTCAGGCCAGCATGTCAGTCCTGACCCTGCAAATGTCCAAAGTCAAATTGTTTTCTTCTCCACTCTGTTGCTCAGTTTGAACATCAGCAGGTTGTCTTAAGCATGTCCGTTAGTCTAACAAGATTGAGCTGCTGCTGATGAGCCATTCTGTGAATAAGCAGTTAGCAGAATATGGCCACAGGGGTGAGTGCTGGTGAGTGTGTGTATGAATCTAGATCTTGATTTCTTGGTGGTTAAACATGCAGCCCTGCCTCGTGCCTGTTTACTTGGTACTGCTGAGCTAATATGGCATCAGCAGTGATACAGTGGTCAGCATGAGGACTTAGGTGTTTTGCTCTATTTAGCCTCAGACCTCCAAGCCCTTTCCTGTCACGCTCTGTTGCATCACTTTTTACTCCTGCAAGGCATCCAGAAAATAGATATGATCCATGCATGAGCAGCTGCAGATGACCGCGGTCCAACAGTTGGCAAACAGATATGGACACAAACACGCGGAGAAGGTCAGACAGGACAGGAAAAAGTGAATCTAAAGGGGAAGAGAAGTTGAAAAGATCTTCTCAAGGCGTACACGGCGATGAAGTATGAATAATAGATCAAACCTCAGAGGTAGTTAGAGCTCCCTCTCCTCTGCTATCTCTTTCATTCCTCTCTCATTTTCTTTCTGCTTGCTCCGCTACCTCTCCGGCACGCTTAAAGTCGAGCTTTTTCGCAGACCGGATCATCATAATAACACTGTGCATCCAAGGTGATTTGTGTCTGTCTCTGTTCTTTGTGGCTGAGAAAAAAGGAGGTTGTGGAGGAATCAGAGATCAAACGTGGCGTCTCATCGTCTCAGTCTCAGCTGCCCCTCTCTCCTTGTCCTTTTTCGTCTACTTCATTTATTTATACATTCTTCTGCTTCTCTATCTGACTACGGCTAAGGATATCTGATAGAGACAAAGTATCTTCATTTTGTACATGAGGGTTTAGACTATTGAGATTTAAGATACATCTGTGTTTTCATATATCAACATGGATTACACTGACATGAGGAAAATAAACAGACGCCAGAGCTAACACACCCTCAACAATCTGTTTACAATGTGTTTGTTGAACAGTGCTTAGGCAGGCACAAGGCCACGTGTGGGCACGGCCCCCTGAAATTTTGATTGGTCACCCCTAAATTCTACACTGTAATTGGCTACTTGCCATGTCAGTGGTGGAGATAATGCAAAAATCGACATGTTGGCTTTTTTTAGGTCAGTGTTGCTGAAAGGAGGGAATTTTAACTTGTTAAAATATGACATTTTGACTCTAAACAAATAGGTGTATGAGTTGCCACTTATCTTTTAGGCTAAAAAAGGGTGATGGGACTGGGGAACACCTAGTTTTCAGTAAGAAGCGTTGACAGTCATGTGTAATTGAGGACAGATATCAATCCACCCATCCCTTACCGCTAATTGCTTTTCGGGTCATGGGAGTCACACAGAGAGACAGACAGCCTTTTACATTTTCACTCAAGTAAGCGTTCGGGCATTTTAGATTCACCAGTTAACCTAACAAGCATGTTTTTGGTCAGTGGGAGGAAGCTTAAGTTCGCAAACTGAGCGCACATATGCACAGGGAGACAGTATGAGCCCAACATAGCGTGTACTTTTAATGCTTTTCTATGAGTATTGGCCCTGTATACGATCAAACTTGGCTTGACTCTTTACTTTGGTACCAGATTTTACTTTTTAACCTCCTGACTTAAAGATGCTATGAGGAGTTTCTAAGTAATTACAACAAAGTCTCCCTTTTAGCTACACTATATTGCCAAAAGAATTTGCTCACCCATCCAAATAATCAGAATCAGGTGTTCCTCTCACTTCCATGTCCACAGGTGTAAAAAATCAAGCACCTAGGCATGCAGACTGTTTCTACAAACATTTGTGAAAGAATGGGTCGCTCTCAGGAGCTCAGTGAATTCCAGCGTGGAACTGTCATAGGATGCTACCTGAGCAACAAATCCAGTCGTGAAATTTCCTCGCTCCTAAATATTCCACAGTCAACTGTCAGCTGGATTATAAGAACGTGGAAGTGTTTGGGAACAACAGCAACTCAGCCACCAAGTGGTAGGCCACGTAAACTGACGGAGCGGGGTCAGCGGATACTGAGGCGCATAGTGTGAAGACGTCGCCAACTTTCTGTAGAGTCAATCGCTACAGACCTCCAAACTTCATGTGGCCTTCAGATTAGCTCAAAAACAGTGCAGAGAGCTTCATGGATGGGTTTCCATGGCCGAGCAGCTGCATCCAAGCCTCACATCACCAAGTGCAATGCAAAGCGTCGATGCAGTGGTGTAAAGCACGCCACCACTGGACTCTAGAGCAGTGGAGACGCGTTCTCTGGAGTGACCAATCACGCTTTTCCATCTGACAATCTGATGGACCAGTCCGGGTTTGGTGGTTGACAGGAGAACAATGCTTGTGGGACTGCATTGTGCCAAGTGTAAAGTTTGGTGGAGGGGAGATTATGGTGTGGCGGTGTTTTCAGGAGCTGGGCTTGGCCCCTTAGTTCCAGTCAAAGGAACTCTGAATGGTTAAGCACACCAAGACATTTTGGACAATTCCATGCTCCAACTTTGTGGGAACAGTTTGGAGCTGGCCCCTTCCTCTTCCAACATGACTGTGCACCAGAGCACAGAGCAGGTCCATAAAGACAAGAAGAACAGAGTCTGGCGTGGATGAACTTGACTGGCCTGCACAGAGTCCTGAATTCAACCTGATAGAGCACCTTTGGGATGAATCAGAGCGGAGACTGAGAGCCAGGCCTTCTCGTCCAACATCAGTGTGTGACCTCACAAATGCTCTTCTGGAAGAATGGTCAGAAATTCCCATAAACACTCCTAAACCTTGTGGACAGCCTTCCCAGAAGAGTTGAAGCTGTTATAGCTGCAAAAGGTGGACCGATGTCATATTGAACCCTATGGATTATGAATGGGATGACACATAAGTTCATATTTGAGTCAAGGCAGGTGAGAGAATACTTTTGGCAATGTAGTGTATAAATCTAGAGTCATATGTGCTAAACTTGATGGAGGTTCATTCTAGATATTCACCACTTTCTACACAATATTTTGATGTTTGTTGAGCAGCGTTTAACAAGCCGAGCATCCGCTTCTTTTTCAAGCTCCTCTTCTGGCCACTGAGCGATGGTCTGTTTCACTCAGGCGAGTGAATGCTGAAGCTCTCAGAGGAAACTCATCTGTCTGGAGTTTTGTTTGTGTCATTTCTAAGCCCGTGTGAAGTGGAGAGGAAAGAGTGTTTAGCTCACAGCCCTGATCTCTCTGTACTACACTGCCAGCACTCCAGGGAGCGGCCTGGTCAGGAAGAAAGTAGAACAGCACGGACTGATGGACAGAGAGTGATGCAGGGCGAGATGAGAGCAGGGCGAGGAAATGAAGCAGAAGTCATTCTTGATGTTTGTTGCTGAATGGCCTTTCACACTGTATTGATCTGAGTTTCCATAAGTTAAATGTCAAAATACCAGAGTGAGAGACATCCATACAAGAATAGTACAACATGATGAACACTGCTCATTGCTTAATTCAAAAAATAGAGTTCGTGGACACGATATTGGTCAGTTTCTCATTGTCCATGATCAAAAATTGCAGATAAATCCTACACACTGTGTAAAGTGAAATTCACAGCAAGATGATTGGGGAGAGTATTCAGAAAAAGATCATGATTTCGGGACAAAAGACTTTGCCATGCTCACCTGAATAAGTCGGTCTTGGCTCGGCCCTGGAACATTCAATTTCCACTGAGGACATAATTGAGGAACCAACACAAACAGGGTGAAGACTTAAACCATTACACAGCTGTAATAGTATAAGCAGAGTAGAAGTAATAACTAGAAAAGCAGTCAGAGAGCACACACCTCCGCCAAGCAGCCTAACTATGGCAGCAGCTTTTCCGCTACAATATAGCCAAGTTTCCTCTAATGTCTGTCTATGTGGAGAGTTCTGTTTTCATTTTACATTCAAGGGGACATATGCTTGTTTCTCCTTTTCACTATGCCAGACTAGGATGCCTGTAAAGCATTTCTGCCCTCAGTACAAGTCATTTAGTTCCTTCATTGCCCCACAATTGTGTTCTCAAAATCCTCATTTTAGGCCACTATGAAGATCTCGTTGAAACACGAGGATCTCAGGATGACCCACAGTTACCTTGCAACGTCACAGCCCTTTGTGCTCTGATTGGTCAGTTCTATCGGGGGCTGAGCCAGCCTGTCCTTCTTCTTCTACTGTATTTTCCGGCAGGCTCAAAGCAGCAACCACGTATTGAGTCCCCCTACAGGCCAGAGCTGGTAATGAGTGAGTGTGAGCTAGGGATCTATAAACTGCTGCTGGTGGATGTGTTCCTCGGTGACGGTTTCGTGGCTAACGGACATCACAGGGGAGGAAGTGTTTTATCAGATTACTCCAATAAAAAGAAATGTACCTCATGTCGTCACGACGATTTAAATCTCGCGGACATCTCGCAATGACCAATTTTCAGAGGCATCAAATCTCGTTCTCGGATATCAGAAAAAATACAATATCTCATTTTTTGAAAATTAAGGGGGTGTAAGTTCTTGTTTTCAAATTTATTATATTATATGTGAGTATTAAATCATGCATTAGCATGATATGTCTCCTTTAAAACTGGGAAGAGGGGAGTGTGAATGATGTGATCTCTAAGTTATCAGCGTTCCAATTACAAAGTAGGAAAAAGGTGCGGATCTGCCAGGCTATTGTTAGCTGTTGTGCCAGCAGAGGTCTTGGCATTGCAAGGGAAGCTGGGAAATGTAGTAGCATAGGCTTGAAAAACATTGACATCAGTTTGCAAATAAACTACATTTCCCATAACGACGTAAATGAATGGGATTTGCCATTATAAAAGTCAGTGTTTTTTCTGTGACATCAGTCTGGATCGGATCACCACCGAAATGTAATGGCTTCTTCCTTGGACTAAACCAAACTCTGGTAAAATTTTTATGTTAATCAATCCAGTAGGTTCAGCATAATCTTGCTAACAGCCAAACAAACACACAAATAAACAAACAGCCAAACACACAGACAGACCCTCACAAAACCAAACAACCAGGCTGATGGCAAAGTACTGTTGCAAAATTCCATTAGCCCTACTCTGCTCTACTCGCCTTGTGCTGTTTTTCCATTAGCCCCAGTCCCCTGCCCAACTGGGTGCAGTGTCGCTGTAAACAGCTGAGCAGCGCTGTGGTGACGTCATTTTCAGCGCGACACAACAATCTGTGGCTTTTTGTCACAAACCGTGTAAAAAAGGAAAGCAGAAGAAGGCTGCAGGTGGCAAGAAGAAATACCCCTTGAGAAGCACAGGAGAGTTTTGGAAGCTATACAACAGAATGAAGCCGAGGACGAGAGCAATCGAGCTGCAAAGAAAAGACGTATGAGGGTAAGCTAATGGTAGCTACCGCTAGCATGCTAGGTCATAGCACTCATGACTCATCGATAACGACATTGTCTGACCAGTCAGTAGCCGGCGGTCGGTGACGTCATCTTTTAGTATCGACTCAGCTCGCTTGGAATCAGAGCGGAGTAGGTACTAAAACTAGCTTGTTTTAGGAGGTACCAGGCTAGTGGAAACACGCTGCAAATCGAGTAGGGCTGAGTAGAGTAGGGCCAAGGCCATTAGGTGTTGTGGTGCATTGCATTACCATGCTATCTGGTGTCCTCTGTGGTCTACTGGAGACACAAGTGAGCTAAAAAGCTTCCCTGCTTCACACACTGAACTTTTATATTGTGTGTCAAACATTGATGCATGTTCATGAGACACTTGACCTCTCTTAAACAAGGGCTGGTTTTGTTGTTAGCTTAGCCTGCTAACGTCCTTTACAGAATGCTGAGTTTGACACATAATCATGACAACGTTGATAATGATGACTCAATATTGGAGAGCCTTTATGTGGGATTGATCTGCTTCAAATATTGCTGTGTGAACATGAAACAATCCAATTATAAGTGACGATTTGTAGCACTTTCTTCTTCTTTTCAACTGAATCAGAACAAAGTGACTAAGCTGAAGAAGCATGACATATGCACTTGCCAAGAACAGGCAAACTCTTGTGGTTAAAGCATGTTGTTATTCTGGTTCACATCTGTTTTTAAAACCAATGTGAAGCATTATTTTTCTTTGAAACACAACTCACAAACAACCAGATGAACTGAAAGGAAACAAAAAGTACTCTCAACACAAACTTAAATCAATGCAAAAACTATTTTCCACATGTCTCATTTAAAAACAGGACGGGGAATCTTATAAACATGTCGCTCCACCGTGGGTAAGCAAAGATAAATGGAGGTAAACTAAGCCAGGAGATGCTAATATCGGAGTTTGTGTGAGGAGTGAAACAGTTAAGAGACTGAAACAAGGCCGAGGGAGAGGAAGGCAGAGATCTAAGGAGGAACAGATGAAGGAGTTTTTGGAGATTTTAGTCTTCTGGGGATGTTTGTGATGAGCTGTTTGTCAGTCAGCTTCTGAGGAGGTAAACTGTCAGTGAGTGCACACGCACATTTTCAGGTTCATGCTGTAAAGCTGAGTGTGGATGAATGTTTCCGAGGCGATTCATGTGCCTTTCTCTGCTCCGGTAATGGCTACCACAGGGCGAGAACGAGTGAGTGTGTGTGTGCGTATGTGTGTGCAGAGGGTTGATTGACAGCCACTGAAATTGACTTCTGTCATGAAAATTATTGAGTGAGTGCTGCAAAGGCCAGAGATTTACATTTAGAGGATCACGCAGACACTGAGTCGATTTCAAAAACAAACATGCATTACAAATACGAAACAAAAAACATAATTAAAGATTGAAATATCAGCCACATCAGCAGTATTTGAGACTTCTAGCAGTCTCTAGTGGCAAATGAATTTTCATATAAAGTCCAGTTTGGACCAAAAATACAGGACCCAATGAGATGTTGGAGAATGTTTCAAGTCACGTGTTTTAAACCAATCAGTGCCCTGAAGCCCGGAGAGAAAAGAAGAGAAAAGTTTTTGTTTTTTGTGCCTTTATTGTAAGGCTGGGTATTTTCAGAAACCCCACGATACGATACGTATCCCGATACTGAGGCCACGTTACGATATGTATCCCGATACACATAAATTGTGAACATGACTACGCTTATATCAGAATTCCCAGCAACTTTTGTTTTTTATTACAAGAAGAAAAAGAACAAGGATGAGTTTTAAATGGCTCTACAACTTAAACCAACACTATGTAGCTTTTCTAACATAATATAATCCTTCGATATTCATTGTGATGGTCCACCACTTAACAATGAGTTCAATGAAACCTCTGTCATGGTCTGTATCCCTTTAACTGGCGCTATGTAACTTTGAGGTGGATGGTGGGAACCCTGCCACACTAAAAAACTACAAGTTTGGACTGCTTTACGGCATACGTCACTTCCCCCGATTCCCGATTCGTTTAAAACACGGAAGTCTCGGCGAAAGCCAATCGCAGAGCTGTAACCATGGCGGAGGCAACAACATCAGGAAGAGAAAAGTTTTGTCGGAGGGTACAAAACAAAGAAAGCGAGAGAAAAACAAGCTGAATGCTCGGACCAGAATAAACATCGGTTCGGCGTTCACTCGCTGGCGTGAAATAAAAGACGAGGAGGGTTGTCCGACTACTATCAGGTATGTTGGCCGACTAATGTATGACGAAGTTCCTCAAAAAAACTTTGTTTTTACTTTTATTCACTTTATCGCTTCAACAGGACGGGGGCGACTTCACAGTAATAAAACCAAGTTGAACTTAGCGATTTTTAACATCGTCATTTAGTCAAAAATAAATACATTACCTCGTCGCTATCCATCCTGCAAACAGCCGCTGAAGACAGAAGAATACTTTTTAGCGAAGTCCTGGCTGCTGTGATTCGCCTACAAAACAAATGCACGCGACCGGCAGATCTGTATCCTTACGACAGTATGTGCGCGCTAGAGCTCATGGGTAGTTGAGTTCTCTCTCCGGTCAAGCAAGGATCTTCCGTAGTGCTGCTTTAAGAACATTAATTCAGGTCCCCAAAGATAGGAGACACCTAAGTTTAAATTTGGAACTGTGTTTCATGATGTAGCTTGGCTTCTACTTTGAACTGTGCCATTGTTAACAGTTGCTTTTTCTGGGCTTGTTTTTATTGACCTGGTTGCTTATTTCAGAAGCAAAATATGCAAACACTGGGCAGGAGCTCTCATTCCACAGGGTATGTGACATTTTGTAAAATAAAGAGCACAAAAAACTGTTATGTTCTCTGTAGTAGAACTTTTTGTAGGCCTTCACATTTAGGAACAGATATGGGGTTCTGTCCATGATCAAGCAATGTAAAAGTAACGGAAAAGTAACGAGTAATTTGAAAAGTTACTTTTCACAAAGGGTAACTAAGTAATGTAACAAGTTACTGTTTTCAGAAGTAACGAGTAACAAGCAAACACTACTTTTTAAAATCAACTTCCCCAACACTGGCCATAATGAATGTGATTGATTGACTGATTGTTCAATCGCCTGCGGGATATGCTATTTAAAGGTCCTGCCAAACACTTTCTATGGGCTCTTTCCCAGATGATATCCATCTGGTGTGTCAGGTTATCTTAGTTCTGATCTGATCTTTACACACATGATGTGATTTTGTCTTCTCAGCATTTCTTAATATTCAGAAATATAAGAAAACAGGGAACTATGGATAGGCTACAAGGCATGGGCAACATTGCTAACTACAAGGGCCACATTATCATTTCCCTTGAGGTGCGTTCACACCGGACACTACCTGTACTACCTCGGCGATCAGTCTCCATTCATAGTCAATGTACAGCCGCGATGGGGCGGGGCTAACCCTCCCGCGATGCGACAGCCGGCGACAAGACGACCACTTCACTCGTCGCGCGATGTCAAAGTTAAAAAAAAGTTGATCTATTCAGGCGATGTCGTGTGTGGCTGTGCAGCAACAGCCAATCAGCGGTGTGTGCACGTGTGACGGTGCAGTTATTCATCCGGACTACAGGGCGGATGACTTCCTTCTAGGCGGAACTAATCTCAGTGAGGACATTTGCAGACGGAACGCGGTAAACTCACAGATAATGCTGCTGCATCATCAGCTGCAGAGTTTTGTGTCTGATAAGTGAGTGAAAAGGACACAGCTGGAATAATGTCCGCTTATACATCCTATGTGATATATGATATGATCGCGGTAAAACTCGAGCGGACGTGACGTCACCGACCGACGGCCGACGCCAACGGCGACCAAACAGGTATTTATAGACGTGCGACGCTACATCAGTGGGCGACGAGACTTTGGTAGCTGGGTCGCTTGCGGTGTGAACGCACCTTTAGTGTCCGAGGGCCAAATTGTTGACACTGTCAATAAAACAATTCATCATGCCTGTATGTTACATACATGATTACTATCCAGCTCTCATCATAACTTGTATTCACATTTTCAAGCTCAAACTCTAACCAAAGATTGTCCGTGTGTCTCTATATGTCTGCCCTTGGATTGGCTGTGGACCAGTCCATGGTGTACTCTGCCCCTCTCCTAAAGAGTAGGCTCCAACCCCCTTGCAGCCCCAAAATGGATGAAAGAGCATAATTAAGGGACAGATAGATCAAAACAAGTAAGAAACTTAAAGCCTCCAGTGGGCTGTAAATGGAAATAAAACATAATATGTCACGACATATTTCATGTTAAAGTGAAGATTAACAGCTTTATGTTTTTCTTTATGACTTTGAAACCAGTTTCTGGAGGTCTAACATCGCCAGGATCTGTACTTGTTCTGATCAAAGTCAGCTCTGAGTATTTATAGTCTCTCTTGGGTCTTATTTATTAAAAAACTCCAGATCAATCCAGTTAACCATGAAGATAAAAATATAAAAAAAAAATATAAAGTGTAAATCAGTGTCACCTCAAAAGGGAAATTATTAAAAACATGATAAATATAAAACACACCAGGGAAGCCTTCCATCATGTACTGAACTTCATTCTGTAATTGGCTCGACATGACTGTGATCCTCAGTTCGCCTTCATCAGAATATTTTGTAGTTCCTCCACATGAAGTTCTCTCAGCAGTCAGTCTCTCCGAATCAGAGCAGGTAATGACGAGAAAATGAGTCTCTGACAGCCAGAATCCTCAGCACCTGCCAAAACAATCATTTGGGTTCTGGCACCGATCAGACGCTGCTGCATCAAACCTCGGCAGCTATTTACATCGTTTCATCCAACGAGGCTGCCTCACCTTATTCTGATGCTCATAAGATTATACCTGGCAAGAGTCCTGATCACTAGCAGCTCCAGTTGAGAGCTGCTGGATGACTTACCTGGTTTAGCAACAGGTCCAAAGAGATTGGTTTTAAAGCTTCAATATTCAAGCCATGTCTGAGCTCCTTTTTATCAAGTCAGAAGTAAAGCAGAACACGGGGATGCTGTAGCTGCTGCCGCCTGGGAAAATGTCACCGTGCTGTATGCAAAGTGTGAACAGTAAAGAAGAACATATCTCACTTCCTCTAATGAAATACAGCAGTGAACTCATGTGACTGACACCCCTTTATAGTGTTTTAAATATAAATGTGTCAAAGTCTTAAGAAGAAAAAGGGCTTAAATTGCCTTCATGATTGTTCTTAAACAGAACAATGTTTTGTTCACTCACTCGTTGGTGTTAAAAAATGCATGAATTTAGTTTTATTTTTAAATTCATGATCAAAAGTGTGATTTCTCTATCTGTGCTGCAGCACATGGAGCTGCTTTACACACACAGAGGAGCCTGAGTTTGTTTTCCACACATGCACCTTACAGCAGGAGGCTTAACCAGTCTGATGGGGTCTCAGGAGGGGAGAAATGATGGGAAATATAAGACATGAAAATAGCGAACAGCAACAGGAAAGGAACAGGCTCTGCTGAACAACTCTGTACTGACAATTTTACCCCCAATGTCCAGACAATCTGCCTGTGT